>CM071836.1:63819534-65214662 GCA_036507285.1 Trichosanthes cucumerina | reverse complement strand
ACAAATTATATAATAATAAGTACTTCCCGCTAAAATAAAGCTTGACCGTGTCGACCGCTGCAGCAGAGACAACTTCTCCGGATCCAACCCATAGCGTTATCTCACCCTCTCGCAGCTGCTGCCAGTAACTAATTCCCTGAAAAGAAGAACAAACATGGTTAGTGGCACCCGAATCCAATTTTCAGACAGAGTCATTACTCTCCACTAAACAAGTTTCAGTTACCAGTAAATCACATTTACCTTCATTCTTTCTGTCGGCAAGGAACTTGGGACAGTTACGCTTCCAGTGGTCGTCCCCATTGCAGTGGAAACACTTTCCTTTCTCTGCAACTTCTTTGATCTTTTTGCCCTTTTTGGCGGCAGCACGGTCAGCTTTACTTTTCTTCATCTTCTTCTTCTTCCCTTTCGGGTGAGAAGGAGCCACAGATTTTATCCCAGAGGTCGAACCCCTGTGAAAGGACCTAAATACAACATTTGCCTCAGCTTCCGATGTCCTGATCCTCATCAAGGACTGGAAGTTCTGTAGCTCGTTAAGAAGGGTTGTCAGTGTGTAGCTAATTTTGTTCATAACAGCATTGCTACGAAACTGAAGGAAACTCTTCGAAAGAGTCTCCAGAATAAAGCTGACTTGGCTCGACTCATCGATCGAAGCTCTGTTCATCTCTGCCAGATTAAAGTGGGTTATCATGTCTAGAACATGTTCACAGACAGACGTCCCTTCTTTCATCCGGGCATTGAAGACGTGTTTGAGCGAGTCATGTCATACCTGAAAGGACTGTTGTCCAAACATTTCCTGCAAGGACTCCATGATCTCCTTGGCGGTGATCATCAGCTCATGCTTCTTCGCCAAGACTTCAGATAAGCTGGCAATGATGTAGACCTTGGCCTTTCCATTGGCCCTAATCCATTGATCGTATGCATCACGAACACTTCGTGACGCGGTCGAGCTCGGCACCTGAGGACACTCCTCAGTGAGCACGAACTTAAGGTCGTCAGTTACTAGAATCGTGTTTATATTATTTTTCCATGTTTGGAATTTATCTCCCACTAATTTGTCGGAAGTGAGTAAAGTTATAATGAGCTAGACATTTTGCTGAAAAAACAAGTAAAACTTTGTGTCAGTCTCGCAAAAAACTTTTTTTTTGAAATCTAATCAGGTTTTAGCAAAAAACTATCCTATGGTCCCTAGGTCATATAAAATTTGCAATGATATCTCAAAGGTTTAGAATGACTGCCACCGAAGGGTGAACAGAAACACTCCTCCTCTGGGACGAGACTTTCTCGACAGACCCTAATACCAGAATCACTCTTATTCCATTAGGCATCCAGTTACCATTTTTCGGTCTGAATCCATTAACTCTTAATGAATCTCGTGAGTGTCACCCTCAATCTTTAAGTTTCCAAGTATCCGTCCAAACAATAGCCACCGAAGGGTGAACCAAGAAGGAAAACCAACAAGGAAACTGTATCTTTTTCGGGAATTCATGGTGTTCCGACTCCTATGATCAAGGCCCTCCGAAGGGATTGTCTGGTCCAAGCCAAACTAGCAAGCAGATCATAGGCGTCTCACGGTGTGAATCGAAAGAAGAGACTGTGGGTCCCGTTTTCACATGTCCCGCTCTCACTCACTATAAGTATTCTCTCCATCCACTTTGATATTGACCCATACAAATACCATCTGAAGGGGGACGCTCCCATTTGCGCCACGAGGCCGAGTATAGATCTCACGGTGCAGACTTTAACGGAGATTTGTGGTTGAAAATTCAAATGTATCTTATACACTTTATTTCCTCCCACTCAACACTTTAAATTATTCGGGCTTGACCTAGATAAATCGGCTAATATTTACCTAAGTCTACCAATATAACTCTTATATTGATTTAGCCTAAGTTTATAATCACATTATTAACTTAGGTCTATGTGAGTAAATTAATCAACTTTTAATTAACGCCACTCACGAAAATATAACCTAAGAATCTCCAGACCAAATTCACTCCCAGGATTAGATCTCCAACCCTATCCGTATACTATAGACCGTTTGGGTCATTAACTCGAACGTGATCCTCCCCGTGTGTCCACTACACACCGTTCAAGTTCTTAGTTCTCTCATAATACAATGACCCTGGAGCTTAGTTTATTGGATTAAGTTTATGAAATATGCGAGACACAAAGCATTGAAAAAATAACTTTTATTTATTTCAACTTGGAATATTACAAACTTACACGAGATTAGGACATACATCCCAACAAACTCCCGCTTGAACTAAGCTAGTGAGTACATAATACATTTCTCAAATGTACAGTAATACAATAAACTAGGGCATTGAATACCCCTTTACAATACTCCCACTTGCCCTAGTCAGGAAGCACTCGAAGACCTAGACTCTCTAGGTGACCCCCAAACACCTTAGTCGTGAGGGCCTTTGTAAATGGATCAACAATGTTGTGCTCCGACGCTATCTGCATAACTGTCACGTCTCCGCGGTGCACAATTTCCCGTATCAGGTGATACTTACGCTCGATATGCTTGCCCCTCTTATGACTCCGAGGTTCTCTCGAGTTGGCTACTGCACCACTGTTGTCACAAAACAGGGTCACTGGCAAGTTCATATTTGGAACAAGTTCCAAATCCAGCATGAACTTCCTAAGCCAAATAGCTTCCTTTGCAGCTTCACAAGCCGCAACATACTCGGCTTCCATCGTGGAATCAGCGATGCATCACTGCTTGATGCTTCGCCACACTACAGCTCCTCCATTCAGAATGAAGGTTGCCCCCGAAGTGGATTTCCTAGAATCCTTATTAGTCTAAAAGTCAGAGTTTGTGTATCCCGTAAGAATCAAATCCCCACTCCTATACACAAGGATGTAGTTCCTCGTTCTCATAAGATACTTGAGGATTGCCTTTACGGTTGTCCAGTGATCTAATCCTGGATTGGATTGATACCTACTGACAATCCCAACTGCATAACAGATGTCGAGCCTAGTACACAACATGACATACATCAGGCTCCGTACAGCTAAAGTATAGGGGATTCGTCTCATATCCTCAACCTCTTGAGGTGTCTTAGGACATTGATCCTTAGATAGGTGAACTTCATGCCTGAAAGGCAGCAAGCCCTTCTTGGAGTTCTGTATCTTATATCTAGACAACATCTTGTCAATATAAGATGCCTAAGACATGGCTAGCGTTCTGTTCTTCCGGTTTCGGACTATCTGGATACCTAGAACATACTGAGTCTCTCCTAAATCTTTCATTTGGAATTGCGAAGCCAGCCACTCCTTAATGTCAGTAAGAAATTCTACCTCATTCCTAATGAGCAGGATATAATCCACATACAATATCAGAAATGCGACAGTACTGTTGACGATTTTCTTGTAGACACAAGGCTCATCAACATTCTGATCAAAGCCATAAGATTTGATCGCCTCATCAAACCTTATATTCCAAGACCTCGAGGCTTGTTTCAGTCCATAAATAGACCTATGAAGCCGGCAAACCTTTTGCTCTTGGCCTTGGGCAATGAACCCTTTGGGTTGATCCATGTAGATGGTTTCATCAAGATTGCCATTCAGAAAGGTCGTCTTGACATCCATCTGCCATACCTCATAGTCATAATATGCGGCAATGGCCAGAAGGATTCTGATAGACTTTACCATGGCAACAGGAGAAAAGGTTTTCCCATAGTCAACTCCTTCAACCTAGGTAAAACCCTTTGCCACTAGTCTAGCTTTGAAGGTCTGCACCTTCCCATCTACGCCACGTTTACGCTTGTAGATCCACTTGCAACCAATAGGTTTAACCCCATCCGGTTGGTCCACAAGCTCCTAGACGAAATTGAAGTACATTGATTCCATTTCCTGGTCCATAGCTTTAATCCATTCGTCTTTGTCAACGTCTGTCATTGTCTGATCATAGGTCAATGGATCCTCGCAGTCATCATCAGGGGTGACGACTTGGGTTTCAGCCAAACCCATGAAATGTTTAGGCTATCTCACAACCCTCCCACTACGTCGAGGCATTCTCAACTCTTGAGAACGGACTTGACTAGACGAGCTAGGATCAACAACACTTGTTGACGTACTAGCCCCATCAGCAACTCTTGTTGATGAACTGTCCATTTCGTTTAACACAATCTTACTCCTTGGTAAGTGATCCCTGATGTGGTCTTCCTCAAGGAATGTGACATTTGTCGACACAAGCACCCTATTATCCTTAGGATCGTAAAACAGACCACCCCCAGTCTCTTTTGGGTAACCTACAAAGAGGCACAACTTTGAACGGGGTTCCAACTTCTTCGAGTTTGACACCAACACATGGGTCGGGCATCCCCAAATTCTGAAATGTTGTAAACTGGTTTCTGACCATGCGTAGATCGAAAGGTGTTTCACAAACACTTTTCGACTTGAATCGTGTTCAAAATATATACCGCAGTCTCTACAGCGTAACCCCAAAAAGAATCAGGGAGACGAGCATAGCTCATCATCGACCGAACCATGTCCAACAGGGTTCTGTTTCTCCTCTCTGATACACCATTCTACTGTGTCATACCAGGTGCTGAGAGTTGGGACGTAATTCCATGTTCTATCATATAGTCTTGGAATTCAGTGTCCATATACTCTCCACCTCGATACGATCGAAGTGTTTTAATAGTTTTACCTAACAGGTTCTCAACCTCAGTCTTGAACTCCTTGAACTTTTCAAGAGTTTCAAACTTCCTATGCATTAGGTAAACGTACCCATACCTTGAATAGTCATCTATAAAAGATACAAAGTATTTGTAACCTCCTCGTGCTTTAACATTCATCGGACCACAGAGGTCAGAATGTATAAGCTCAAGAGGCCCTTTGGCTCTATATCCTTTTTCACTAAAAGGACGTTGGTCATTTTGCCTTCAAGGCATGACTCACAAACCGGTAAAGAGTTTTCTTCCAATTCGCTTAGAAGTCCGCTCTTCACTAGTCTCTCAATCCTATTGAGATTTATGTGGCCTAATCTTAGATGCCAAAGATGAGCACTTTCTTTTGGAGAAACTTTTACTCTCTTAGTTTGTGTTTCTGCTGTTCTAAACAATTCAGTATTCAAAACACTTTTGACCGAATTAGGCTTTAAAACATACAAATTACTCTCAAGCGAAACAGAACATAACAAATTTCCATTTCGAGAAATAAACGCTTTATTACTCATGAAAAAAACGGGAATATTTTGTTCTAATAGGTAGGAAATAGAAACTAGGTTTCTAGTAAACCCTGGAACTATGTACAAATTATCTAATAATAAGTACTTCCCGCCAAAGAACAGTTTCACCGTGTCAATTGTTGCAGCTGAGACAACTTCTTCAGATCCAACCCTGAGCGTTATCTCACCCTCTTGCAGCCGCTGCCAAGAACTTAACCCTTGAAAAAAAGAGCAAACATGGTTAGTTGCGTCTTAATTCAATATCTAGACAAAGTCATTACTCTTCACTAAACAAGTTTCTGTAACAAGTAAATCACATTTACCTTCCTTCTTCTTTTCGACAAGGAACTTGAGACAACTCCTTTTCAGGTGATCGTCCCCGTTGCAGTAGAAACACTTTCTTGCAACTTCCTTGATCTCTTTGCCCTTTTCGGCGGTAGCGCGGTCAACCTTAACCTCCTTCAACTTCTTCTTCTTCCCTTTCGGGCCTGAATAATCTACAAATTTTGTCCCAGAGGTCGAACCCCTGTTAAAAGATAGAAAGGCAACACTTGCCTCAACTTCCTGTCCCTTGATTTGCACAAAGAACTGGAAGGTTTGTAGTTCGTTGAATAAGATTGTTGGATCGGGCACCTGAGGACACTCCTCAGTGAGCACGAACTCTAGGTCGTCATTTACCAAAATCGTGTCAATATTGTCTTTCCACATTTGAAAAATATCGCCGACTAACTTATCGGAAGCTAAAAGAGCATTAAAGGCGTTTGACATTTTGTTGCTGAAAAATGAACAACTTTGTATTAGTCTCGCAAAAACATTGAAAATCCAATCAGGTTTTAGCAAATTTGTATCCTATGATCCCTAGGTCATTAAAAATTGCAATGATACCCCAAAGGTTTAGAATGACCGCCATCATAGGGTAGACAAAGTCACTCCTCCTTTGGGACGAGACTTTCTCGACCAGGCCCTAATACCAGAATAACTCTTATTCCATTAGGCATCTAGTTACCATTTCTCGATCTGACACTCAAGTAAACGAGTCGATAACGATCTTAAAGAGTAATATATAAGTGTTTTGGGCATACCTTTCTATCGATTTACTCGTCGTACTTATAGGGTGGTTTAGAAACCGTAATCATAATAAAGCACTATAATTGTCGAGATTCTTGCGATGCCTTAACTATGAGAAACGATTACAAGGTTGGACCGATACTCAATAAAAAAAAATTGTTTCTCTTTTGATCCTTCACTGACCGTGGTTGAGATTCGAGCTTTAGTCTTCTCAACTAACAACCCTAATGGAATCGGTTGTACTACCCTTGGGCAAAATCCATGGTCAACCCCATGAGGGTCGACCTCTTGATCTTTGGTCGTTAGTCGATGCTTTCCTTGAACTTTTACTCTTCTTAGGCTTATGACTCTCAATAATTTCACTCATAAAGATATTGAAATTTAAGACCTTTGGCTTGTCTTGCTATTTTGTATAATTTAGCCAAAAAAAAAAAAAAGAAAAGAAAAAGAAAAAAGGGAATGATTTGCGTGGAAAGCCGAACAAATCGAATTTTGAATTTAGGAAGCACACGATATTTTGGAAACGATGACGATATGATATGTCACGTTACGACGACGTTTAAGATAAATAAACTCGTGCCATGTATTGTCAATCTCTTCTCCACTTACTTTGCCGCCGGCACCGATCATTAATCCCACTTCTCTTCCTCTTCGCGCAATTATCCGATAACATGCTTCTTCTGTCACCATTGCCACTCCCAACTCGCTTTCCTGCAACTCAATTCCCTTCTCCAACCGTCTTCCTCCACCAGCAGAATCCCCATATAGCTACCCATCTCTCATTTCCCTTCATTTCCGCCGCCGCCACCGCCTTCACCTCCTCCATCTCCTCCGTCGTCACCTGTTACACTTCCTCCAACTCGCTCGAGCTCGACGTCTTCGAAAACGACCACGTTTCCCTTCAGAGTCACCGCTACGACTTCACTCCCCTCCTCGACTTCCTTTCCCACTCTTCAGCCTATCCCAAGTCCGATTACGATTCGGATTCCGAGGTTGAATTTGACTCTGTATTGGACTCCAATTCTGAGTCGGATGCCGCTTCTCCGACCTCGCTCGACCCCACCGAGTTTCAGCTTGCCGAGGCCTACAGGGCCGTGCCGGCGCCTCTCTGGCACTCTCTGCTTAAGTCTCTTTGCTCTTCTTCCTCTTCGATTGGGCTAGGTTATGCGGTTGTTTCGTGGCTTCAGAAGCATAATCTTTGTTTCTCTTACGAATTGCTTTACTCGATTCTCATTCATGCGCTTGGCCGCTCTGAGAAGCTTTATGAGGCTTTCATTCTCTCCCAGAGGCAAACACTAACCCCCTTAACGTATAATGCTCTCATTGGTGCCTGTGCTCGCAATAATGATTTGGAGAAGGCCCTCAATTTGATGTCTAGGATGCGGCAAGATGGTTACCAATCTGATTTTATCAATTATAGTTTGATAATTCAGTCGCTAACTCGGACGAATAAGATTGATGTTCCAATCTTGCAAAAGCTTTACGAAGAGATTGAGTCTGATAAAATTGAACTCGATGGGCAGCTCCTTAATGATATAATATTGGGTTTTGCAAAAGCTGGAGACCCTAACCGAGCTCTGTATTTCTTGTCGATGGTACAGGCGAGTGGTTTAAACCCCAAAACTTCTACTTTTGTTGCGATTATTTCTGCATTGGGAAATTATGGGCGGACAGAGGAAGCTGAGGCTATCTTTGAGGAAATGAAAGAAGGTGGATTGAGACCAAGAATTAAGGCTTTGAATGCACTTCTTAAAGGTTATGTTAAAAAGGGTTCTCTAAAAGAAGCTGAATCTATTGTCTCAGAGATGGAAAAGAGTGGATTATCACCGGATGAGCACACATACGGTCTTCTCATTGATGCTTATGCAAATGTGGGCAGATGGGAAAGTGCAAGAACTTTGTTGAAAGAAATGGAAGCTAAAAATGTACAGCCCAACTCCTTCATCTTCAGTAGGATTTTAGCTAGTTATCGTGACCGGGGGGAATGGCAGAGGACATTTGAAGTTTTGAGGGAAATGAAGAACAGCAATGTCAAACCTGACAGGCATTTTTACAATGTCATGATTGATACTTTCGGGAAGTTCAATTGCCTTGATCATGCCATGGAAACATATGACCGGATGCTCTCTGAGGGGATTGAACCGGACGTTGTTACTTGGAACACACTTATAGATTGTCATTGTAAACACGGATACCATGAAAGGGCTTCAGAGTTGTTCGAGGAAATGCAGGAGCGTGGTTATTTACCTTGTTCCACAACATATAATATTATGATCAATTCATTAGGAGAGCAGGAAAAATGGGATGAGGTGAAAATCTTGTTAGGGAAGATGCAGAGCCAGGGCTTACTTCCCAATGTGATAACATACACTACCCTTGTTGATATATATGGACAGTCGGGGAGGTTTAACGACGCAATTGAGTGCTTGGAGGCCATGAAGTCTGCTGGGCTGAAACCATCCTCAACTATGTATAATGCTTTAATCAATGCCTTTGCTCAAAGAGTATGTCTCCCTTCCTGCATTTCATCTCACAAATTGTTTGGTACCAGTATTATTCTTTGAAAATTTGATGATGATATTTACTGCAGAAACTATAATAAACAGATATTTACTGTTGAAACATATTGCCATGTACGTACAAGGGATAAGTTATTTGTGCATACTTTTTTCTCCACTGCGGATATTATTTTACAAATTGATGGAAAAATTTAGAAAGAAATTATTATACATAATATCATTGCTTGACAACATGATACTGCCAATCATCAGAATACTCAATGTTAAGTTGAAAAAAGTGATGATGCACAAATGTACTGGATATTGTAAGATGCTTGTAAGACTTGGTTGTTCTGGTTTTTTTTGTTTGTGCTTCTCGTCTTGATAAAACATATTATCTAGCTACATTGTATTTGTAATCAGAAATTTTTAGTAAATTGGATAATCAAAATATTCCTTATAAATAGCAGTACTCTTAATAGTTTGCACAAATAGCATTGTATGTGCTTTCTTAATTAACTCGGCATGTGTGCTTACTTATTTTTTACTTTTTTATTTTTTTAAAAGGTCGGCTATTTTTCTTCTGTTTTCGTAGTTGGCTGTAGTCATTGGGAGTAGAAACAGGTTCACCATCCGATTTGGAGCCTATGGTTCTGAATAATATTTTTATATAAATAGGCTCATCTGTCATTGGGCCATGACCAGATCCGCCCCCTTAAGCATAGTTGTAATTATAAATTTATGTATCCAAATATAAATTTTAATTTGTTTCTTGAAAAGGCATTTAGTGTTCTTCCATTTTATCATTTGGCAGGGTTTGTCCGAGCAGGCAGTAAATGCATATAGAGTTATGAGATCAGATGGATTAAAGCCCAGTCTCTTGGCTCTTAATTCATTGATCAATGCATTTGGCGAGGATAGGAGAGACATTGAAGCCTTTGCAGTCTTGCAGTACATGAAGGAAAATGTAAGTGCAGTGTATTTACAATAACGTTCACATATTTCCATTCTTGATATCAAGAATAAGGTAGCTCCATTCATCATGCAAACTTATTTGGTCCTACAACTGCAGGATGTGAAGCCTGATGTTGTTACATATACAACGCTTATGAAAGCTTTGATTCGTGTTGATAAATTCAACAAGGTAGAACAACTCATGGCCTTAAAACCCCTCCAGCTATTTTTTTCATTATTTATGATATTTTATGCATATATTTTGCCTATTTGGTAAATATGACCTTAGCATTATTCATTATATTGGAGCATGCTCAACGTCTTCTTCAATTTTTCCATGGTTTTTGAGGGAAATGTTGTCAAAATTAAATGTCGAAAGTAAAGTTGGACTATTTTTGAAAATGGGACGAACCACTTTTGATGTCTTAGCTTGTGCTAAAGTTATATCCCGGTTGCTGTGATGAATTCTTTTCTACAGCTCCCTGTGCTTGTTTCATATCACCAGGCAACCTCTTTGCAAATTCTCAGTTTTGAAATAGAGAAAAAAAGAAGAGAATGTCAGAAATTGAATGTCGGAGTGCTTCAAACGTCTTTTTGTACATAACTTGAAATTACACTATTTGAGTTTCAGGTTCCAGCTGTGTATGAAGAGATGATTCTGTCTGGATGTACTCCTGATGGAAAGGCCAGAGCAATGTTGCGGTCTGCCCTCAGATACATGAAGCGTACACTAAGTTTATAGTTGCCCGCCCGATCATGTAGCCATGCACCATGGAGAGTAAATTTGCATGATTTAATCCAATCAATACTCATAGGTACATACGAAAGGGCCTGAGATGTGATGTTTCTGGCAGTTACACAGAATTGATATCAAAATCTATATTGTCTTTTGCACTTTCTTAATGAATTGGTATCAAAATCTACAATTTCTTAGGAATTCACACATACTAAAGAGCTTGAGATTTGGTGTTTCTGGCAGTTCCATAATATGACTATCAAAATCTATAGTCTTTTCAACTTCCTTAATGAATTGGTATCAAAATCTACAATCTCTTAGGAACTCGTGTGTTGAGATATGAATTAATGTTCATAATTTTATGTACTGTGTTTTGCGGAGTCATAACACTACTAATGTTTTGTGTCTGCCCTTCATTGGTTTTGCAGGAATTGCCAAATTGAAGTTAGAGTCATATCCTTATGACTTGATCTTACACAAATAGTATGGCATTATACCAGCAAAAGATTAACATTTTTAATGTAGAACTCTCTGTGCCCGCCCCTTCTGCAGCTCCCTTAAAGGATACAGCACCACTCCATCTGGCCGTCCGGTGGTGGGTCTTAGAAACACCAGGCAAATTCCCACTGTTCATCATTCTTGTATTATTGTTCATATAACATTCACCATTATTACAGAAAAGAAATAATTGATCCAAGGAACTCAATGCGTGTGTTCTTTTCTTTCCTTTCATGATGTTGTTCTAAATCAATCAGGTTTTTGTTACATCATCTTTATGATCTTAAAAGATTGAAACTTTGGTGTGAGGTTGATAGGTTGCAATATTAGAAATGTAACTGAGTGAGAGAGAGAGAGAGAGAGATGTTTCTGTAAAAATATCAAACTACACTGCCCAGATAAATATGAGATCATCTATACTCATTTTGAAAAAAATATGGCAATAAACATGTGGAGTCCAGAAACTAAACGCATCTTTCTTTCTGTATCTATCTCAAATGGAAATGGCAGAAACAAGTGGTCTAGTGAACTTGTTTTTAGAAATTCTGGAACAAAACATGAACATCAGTAGAACTGACGACAATAAAAATAGCCTAAAATAAGTTCTCATCTCTTGCATCCCTAGGTCAAATACCTCCCTCTTCTTCCCGTATCTGCTACTCCTCTCAATCAAGTAACCTTCAAGATATTCATCAATCGAAACCAGCTTGTCTAAGTTTCCCTTCGAATGGAGCTCGGTCTCGCCAAGGTACTCCGGACCCAGCTTGAATATTGTGAAAAATGCAGCAGACCAATCCCCGAGAACCCTCTGAAAACAAAAGTAGAAAACAGCATTCAGCTAATGGTTTCCATGGTCCTCAGCGCGACAAGAAAACAGGAAATGTTACTTAAAAGTAGTAGTCCCTGCTACAATATTACATACATTGAAGGTAATGGGATCTGTGGGATTGAACATTTTAAAGCAGTCTTTCGATGAGGCAGCGGCGTCTCCATATATCTGATATAATCATATGATGAAGAGAAGCTTACTTTAATAACTGAACCAAGATTCTTTTAAGAAAAGTTACATAGCAGTTCACGTTTGGCAAACCTCAAAAGTGAAAGCCATAGGAACTCGTGCCTTGTCAAACATGAAATCTGTGGCTGTCCCATGTGCCAGATACCTGTTCAGGAAGAATTTTAGACCCAATTACACATCAACGATGGTATTACAAGAGAAAATAAGGGATTCAACTAAAAGAACAAAAACTTCAAATTAACTAGCCTTCAGACTAAGCCAATAGGCATGTGAAAGTTTGGATTCATTGGAAAAGAATTGCTTAAACTATAGGTTTACCATAAATTTTGATAGTTGTCATTTTCTTGTTGAAAGATGATAGCTAGCTGTCTATTTAGTTTCTAAATTTTAAAAAGTTCAATCTACGTTTTTAACTTTTAAGTATGATTCTAAGAAGTCCTAATGTAAATGATATTAACTGAATGAAACCGTGGTATATTGATGGACAAAAATTGTTATTTCACACCACGTGACTAGTAGGCAACTGGACTAATGGAATAAAATAGAGTTTTTTTTTTTTTCACGAGTAACCTGTTTGCTTGCTTTGACCCATGCCAAATTATTTTATCCAGTTGGCACATTTTTCTGCCATCTATCAACCGGATTAATGTTAACAATATCAACCAACATTTGTCTCGTAAATATGTAAGTTTAATCCTGGAACTTTTAGGTTTGTGTGTATTTTAAAAAATGTCAAGTCTTTAAACTTTCAATTTTGAAGTTCCTGAACTTTAAAAATGTCTAATAGAACTCCAAACTTTTAATTTTATATCTAATAAAAAATTAACTGATTTATTGTATATAAAATTAAATTTTATGTATATAGGATCTTAAATTTTCAATTTTGTGTCTAGTAAGTTCATGAATTTAAAAAATTGTCCCATAGATCAAGGGCATATTATATACAAAATTAAAAATTCAGGAATCTATTCGACACATAAACGAAAGTTTAAGGACATAGTAGACGTATTCATAAATGTAATAAAACTTTAGGAAAAAAATTAATTTATTCTCCTAAACTTTGGGGTTGTATCAATTAAAACCCAAAACTAATGATTGTATCCATTTAAACCCTAAACTTCCATAAACGAATCAATTTAGACCATTTTAGTGGTTTATAATTACTCTCACTTGATCCCATCTAAAATCAACTCAAAATCACATAAATAAATTTATGCTTCTTCCAAAATCCTATCGAAGTAGCAAGAAAAATTATCGTGTAACTTTGTCAGAGTACTAGTAGGGGTTATGTTAAGAGTATTAGTAGTTTATTAGTAAGGGGGCAAAGTGGTAGTTAGTTAGGGGTGTCTTGGTTATAAATAAGGAGTATTAGAGACCTTAGGGTGGTGGATCATTTTAGTGGAATAGTCTATCGTGGGTTTTAGAAGAGATGTAGCCCTCTCGAAAGGCTATCATTATATTGTAGTTTCTTTGTGATATTGCAATATATTGGTTATTTGTGTTTTTAGTATTTGGGTTCCTAACAAACTCCTAATAAATAAGTAGAGAAACAAAGGAAGACAAGAAAACGAAAAACCACTTGTATTAATAAAAAGTCACTATTATTTATTTGATTCCAATATTTTTCTCTAATATTACGTTAATCCTACCTTTAAAGAAATCTTATACATGTGTGAAAATTATGCATTAACAATTTTAAAATGAAAACCTAACAGATGGTCTAAATTAATTTATTCATAAAAGTTTAGAATTTTAATTGATACAATTATTAGTTTGAGATTTTAACTAGTACAACTCTTTAGAGGTATAAATAGATTTTTTTTAAAGAGGTTGAGGCTATCTTAACATTAAAATACATATAAACATATAAAACAGATGTAAAATGGTACCTACTATGATATGATAAACAGATGTAAAATGGTACGTACTATGATTATGATAAACTACTATAAGAATCGCAATAAAAAAAAGGATTAATCATAAAGTGAACTTTTATTTCAAAATAATAATAATAAAATTAAAAAGTGAACTAACCCGACGGAACCTCCGCCTGATCCAATCATGCAGCGCTGGTGGCAATGGAGATTGTTCAGCTCTTCAAGAAGTAGTTTCATTTGTTGAGCAATTTCGCCGTCAGGAGTTGTGTTTTTATGGTCATAAGGCATGAATAAAGCCTAAAGAAGTGAGAATCAAAAGCAGCAAATTGTATAAAATGTTAATGTGCAGAGAAGGGAAAGAAAATTACTAAACAAACCGTGTTCTTAATTCCCTTTTAGATCCTATTCTATTATAATTTTCTTAGGCAAACACAAATAACATTCGTATTGTTTCTTACCTCCATTCCAGAGTGCACATTGACCCATATATGTGGATCAAATGTTAACGCAAGTTTTCGCATAACTTGAGTTTCTGGTTCGCTGAAAGGTGCAAATCCAGGATTTTCCTCGTAAGGATCATAATCCTGCAATAAGGAGAGGAGGAGGAGAACTAAAATGCTTGAGTATTACAACTACCATTAACAAAAGCCAGAGAGAAATCCATAGAACCTGAAGAAAAAGCCTTTCCAAAGGCTAAAATGAACTCATTTCTTCTTCCTTTTCTTCATTTTTTTTTACATCATCTTTTTGTTCCAAGAAATTCATATAATGTTTTCCATATTATAAAGTCATTTCTGGAGATAATCTTTAAAAAGATTCCTAATTGGCTTCCCAGTAGGAACACCTAACGCAGACACCAGACTATATCAAAACCTTGTCCAATGATTTCAAGTGCAAATCAGAAGATATTTACCAACCTTCTCCTTTTTACCCCAATCGACGCTCCAATTTCTGTTCAGATCAACACCTCTCCCTGCCATAGAAGACGAACTCAGGCATTTCAGTATCTACTTTGAAGACCCTATATGACCAAACCATATGATGGATTAAATTAAATCAGCTGCATTACCATTTCTTCTTTCGCATAGATCCCCGCCCTCAACAAGCCTGCGCCCATTTAAGTTTTCCATTGGCACCACCTGACAACATACATAAGCACGCACATTAGTTATGCATACAGAAACATGTGAGTTTATGTTTGAAGCCCTTAGAACATAGATCTCTTTTAAGTTTATATCAGTCTATTAACCAATTTAATTTCCGTAAAGCTTACCATAGATTAATTATATATAAATCATCACTATCCACATCGAAGAACTTATAGGCAATCAATAAATGTTCAAGCTCAACCATGAACAGAACTATCAATTACTAAGAACAGCAAAATGTGGGGCAGTATTTACAATGCTGGGTGAACTCTAACTGCATGGACTTCATTGGTACATAAAAAGAAGGGAAGAGGTCAGCCGGAAGAGGAGACAAGTGTGAAGCATCCCACTAATTGTTTATTAGTTTGTTAAATTATGTACGAGTCCTGTGTGACTGTTTGTAAATTTCCTAAAATTATAGGACTAAAAATTTCATATTCCGTAAAGCTCATTCCACTGATCAATGAAAAAAGTTGCAGCATACTCAAAGGAACAAGAAATTTTCGTCAATAAGGTTTTATACTTCCACACATACCTTAATGACAAGCTTGTCAAGTGTGTTGTTTAAGGAAGCTCGATCCATCTGGGGCAAAAACTGTTCTTCACTCAAGATTAAAAGAACTCTTAGTGCAAGTTCTGTTGTAATGAGC
The DNA here is from genome assembly GCA_036507285.1 of Trichosanthes cucumerina. NCBI lineage: Eukaryota > Viridiplantae > Streptophyta > Magnoliopsida > Cucurbitales > Cucurbitaceae > Trichosanthes > Trichosanthes cucumerina. The sequence goes on along the minus strand of CM071836.1, from coordinate 65,199,039 downwards.
TCCCTTCCATGCTGTCCAAAACTCTGGAAGACAAGGAGGAATCATCTGTCAAGAACACCAGCAATTGCCAATCTGAGATGATATGTTCACTTAATCAAGGAGCCGAAAAGAAAAGAAAGAACGACAGGAATAACTGATTTCTAAAGTAGCCCATTTTAATTTAGTTCAAGAAATACACAGGCAGGAAGCTTTTGCAGCTTTCTCTCCGACATGGATGAATCATCAATCGTAAAACACCGCAAAGAGAACAAAAACCTAGAAGATCAAATGACTGTAATTCAACATAAAACTTACAAGAAGTAGCCGGAACTTCGACATATCATCAATGTTATTCCTGCCATGGCAATAAGTAACAACTGGCATCTCTGCAACATAGCCTTTATTTCTAGACTTCATCGTCTCTATCTGCTTAAACATTAAAAGTAAGTAACCAAACCAAAGCATCATGCCTCAGTAAAGGAGGACCAACAACAAGAACATACAGTCAGCTTATCGGGGTGTCGATGGACCAAAGCTTTTATCTCCTTCATCAAATCAACACTGCAAGATTCAATCACCCAACAAAATAGGAAAACTTTCATTCCGAGTAGATCATTATTAAATGAATAGATCATTATTACAAAAACAACATGATAGTTTCAGATGTTAAAAGTATTCAAACCATATGACTGCTAAGTTAATACTCAACAAAGATCATGAAACTCTTCAAAAACGTGGAGCGGTAGAGTTGTATCAGATTCGTTAAAATGGAGGTGGACAAAAAAGGGTCCTAAGATCAAAGTGTTTCACTTTCTTCACAATTCGGAAAGTTAGATACATACATATCTAGCCACAATCTAACCAGTAACCACCATATTAAATTTCTAGAACCCAAATTAAAACAGAATTTCCATCAGACCCAAATTCGAAAGAGAGAAGGCCGATAATAACGACCATTGATACACTAACCGGCAAATTGTACTTTGCGCCTAATCTTATCCATCCTAATTACCAGGAAAGTGAAAAAGAAGTGTACGAATCCTAATCAGAAAATTACCAACCTAGAATGATAAAGATCGCGGTTGATTGGAGTTGCTCCATTGATGTCGGGATCCTCAGCCGTAACGAAAAAAACTTTGAAACATGTGAAGAAGCAGAAGAAGAAGAAGCCGATCCATAACGAGGGGAGGACAGAGCGGAGGGGGCGACCCATAAGGCAGAAACAGGGGAAAGAAGATCGTGGCTCTTGTTTTCACTTTCAGTTCAACAGTCTCTCCATTGTAGCAAGCTTTTTGTGGAATGGAAATGATGAAATCAATGTCGATGCCAGACCAAAAGGGAAAAGAGAGAGAATTTTCTGCACGTTCAACGGTCTCGATTTTGCCTGCTTTAGAATTATCATCCCCAATAGCTTGTAAGAAATTTCTTAGAAAGAATTTAACAGTTAACTGATTGGCCCACCATCTGCCGCTACAAAATTTCAATCAGACTTTTTTTTTTTTTGAAATGTTCAATCAGATATCATTTATCAACATTGACTTAAGCATTCGATCTTTGGCCTACACGATATTGATGTCTAAATTTTGCTTGTATTTCTTCTCTCAAGATTAACAAATTTATTCCATGACCGAGATCATGAGTCATACTTGATGTCAGTTGAGTTAAGATTTTGTTGGCTATTTAAGTTAAGTTGTTAATTAATAGAAAAATGACATAATATTTGAATGGGACAATTTTTAGACAAAAATATTTTTTAATTTAATATTATATTTGTGTTATATGTAGGAGTCAATATGGCACTCAAGCTATTTAATTTTATATATATATATATATATATTTATTTATTTATATACATCTAATAAACTATAAGTTTAAAATTTTATTAAATATAATTCTATTTTTCTAAGAAAATTGAAAAAAATGTCTCTTTACTATAATTCTCTAAAGAATAATTAACCATTTAAGTACAATTTTTTTTAAAAAAAATAATTAATAAAATTGGAAAATTATTCTCTGCGGGAACCCGATACTCGCAAAATTAAATGGGAAATTTCGCGGAGACAGAGAATAAAATAGGAGGCTGGGGCGACTGGGCGAGAATGGGGAGCCATTCCCCGACCCCACTCCGTGGACATCACTAGTCTCATTCATATTGGGTTGGAAGCAAAACCAACCCCAATCAAACATAACCATATAAACCGATCGATCGAGGTCAGTTCGATCAGTTTTGATCGGTTTACCTTTTTTTCTCTAGATATCATCGTTGTCCATTATTGTTCACTACTATTTTTTCAAATTGCCTAGCCTCTCAGCTGACGAAGGGTGTCTTTCTTTTTCATCCCTTATCCTTTTTTTCCATATGAAGAGGTCAAAAGGTAATGTTTGGCAGTTAAAAATAAAATATAGAATACACATAAAAATTCAGAGACCAAAAAAAAGTTTAAATCTAAAAAAGTTAAAGGGACAATTGGGCAAATAGCAAATAGGCCTAAAATATTGCAAATATAGCAAATTGTTAAACTATTTACATATATTGTAAATTTTTCGTTTAAATTACTAAAAAATCTATGCACGTGTATTTATCCGAAATTAAAATTGTGATTCAACTCCCTTCATTTTTCCTTCAAACTATCTTTAATTTTTTTTTATATATTTTTTATAATTTCTTCTTCCTTTCTCGAACAGGATTCGATACCTTGCATCTCCATAACTTTTTCTTTGTCATCTTTACATTTTAATATGTATAGACATTATTATTATTATTATCTTATAGTTTCCAAATTTCAAAATGGGGATGTAGCTCAAATGGTAGAGCGCTCGCTTTGCATGCGAGAGGTACAGGGTTCGATACCCTGCATCTCCAAATTTGTTCATTTTAATATATTATCATTATCATAACGTTCAATATATAGTGATAGTGATAAATATATATCACTAATAGACTTCATGTGATAAGAGATTCTGAAATAAGAACTCATATCAATCAAGTTAATGAAAGCTGTTGATATTATTATTATTATTAAAAAATCTTCTCGATTTATATCTTCGGCAAAGACAGTAAACGGCTACGACATGGGTTTTGGGTTCAGAGGATGTAAACCTGTGGGGTTGTGTCGTGGGTCTCTTTTTCACAACCAAATAAAGTGGGTCTCGTTTTTCTGTAGTTCTCGTCGGCGTGGGTATTGATTCTAGGGCAATAGACGTTGGGCATCGATTTCAGATCAGTGTGGGTTCAGGTCTGGATGTTCAGTGTGGTTCACAATATGTCTTGTGGCTTTACATCATGTGGTTCCCTTCCTCCTAGACGAGCTCTCCTATGAGAATCCTTTGGTTTTTACGTTCACAGAAGAGAGAGAAAGAAGAGGAAGGGCGAAAGAGATGAGATGAAGAGAGAAAGAAGGGAGTGAGAAGGGAAATGGTTGGAGAGAAGATTTTTTAATAATAATAATAATAATATTTAATATTTTTTTATTATTTTAATATTAAAAATATCCACGCCAGCTTCTGTTAACTTCAGTTAAAAATAATTAACGGTCAAGGACCCAATAGAATTATTTAACTTAATTCAGGGACTTAATTATTCGATCTTGAAACATAGTGACTAAATAGACGCGAACTTGAAACATGAGAGACTAAAAATGTATTTTTTCCTATTTTTTAATATTGTTTTCTCTTCCTACCTCTTGCTTTCCCTACCCCTCTCTGACCTCTCTACTCTCTTTTATCTCTCACCTCTCTCTCAATTTCATGACTTTTCTTCTTCCCACCCTACCAACACTAGCGACCCTTCTCTTGCTCAAGACTTTCCCACCGCTAGAATATTTAGAACTCAAAATTTTCAAATTTGAAGTAGACATGGCGAAAAATTTTGATCTTTGTAGTAGCCAGAGTGTGATCTCTGTTAGGTGTGAATATGACAAAATACAATCAATCTAAATTCTACCAGATTCAGACAATATATATTTTATCCCAAATTCCAGATCAGGTTATAATTTCAAATATTTTGCAGAATAATCAATTTGGAATTAGCAAGCCTAAAAGAGTAGATAAACAAACCTAAACCTTTAAGCTACAAGAACGATAAATAAAAAGTTTAAGGGATAGAGAAAGATACCAAATTTATACTGGTTCACCCAATGATGGCTACGTCCAGTTCTCTGCTACCGATGCAGGTTCCACTATAATCGTCAGGGAGAAAGTTACAAGAGTTTACAACGCTAAAAGGCGATTTCTCTCACTTTTCTCTCAAGGAAAAGGCTCACGAATCACTTTACAACAAGCTCTCAAAACTCTTCAATGGAGAAAAAACCGCTCTTGAAAAAACAACGCCAAAGAAAGGAGACGACCACAAATTCTCTTTTTTCTCTCTGCCATTTTTTTCTCCTCTCTCGGTGTGTATATTGCCGCAAAAACACACCCACACCTCCACGTCCATACTGCCGCAAACATATATATATATATATATGTTTAATTAGGTTAACAACGGTAATGGGCCATGGGCCCTTTTCCTTTCTTTTTTTCTTTTAATTATTTTTGCTCCAAAGCCTAACAATCTCCCACTTGGAGACAAAACCCAATCAACATGTCTCCCCTGTAACGGTAGCGACTCCTCTCTACTCGTGGAGAAGTCTAACTGAAGTTGTACACAACTTCAGTTTGTCAACAGGAATGGTCTTGGTAAACATATCTGCTGGATTCTGACTTCCTGGAATCTTTTCAAGTACCAGCGCTCCATCTTCCAAAACTGATTTGATAAAATGATGCCTCACTTGTATGTGTTTCGTTCTCGAATGAAACACTGGATTCTTCGCTAAATGAATAGCACTCTGACTATCACAATGCAAAGTCCCTTTTCCTAGATTCAAGCCAAGTTCTTCTAAAAAAGACTGAAGCCATATCACCTCTTTACTTGCCTCAGTAACAACAACATACTCAGCCTCTGTAGTAGACAGAGCTACTATCTTCTGCAGTCTAGAAACCCAGCTAATAGCAGTATTACCCAAAGTAAAAACATACCCGGTAGTAATTTTTTTGCCATCTGTATCACCTGTCATATCTGCATCTACATAACCCTGCAGTTTAAAATTTGACTTCTTAAAATGCAAAACATAATCAGTTATCCCTCTTAAATATCTGAAAATCCACTTTACAGCCTCTCAGTGTTGCTTCCCTGGATTAGTCATATACCTATTAATAACTCCCACTACATGTGCAATGTCTGGTCTTGTGCAAACCATGGCGTACATTAGGCTTCCTATAGCTGAAGCATATGACACTCTAGCCATGTGATCTCTTTCCTGCTCAGTAGTGGGTGAGTGCTTCTTAGATAATTTAAAATGACAAGCTAAAGGAGTACTCATAGGTTTTGCATCTTCCATGTGAAATCTGTTCAAAACCTTTTTCACATATTCTTCCTGTGACAAAGTCAATGTACCATCTTTTCTCTCAATCCTCATTCCTAAGATTTGTTTGGCAGCTCCTAAATCTTTCATATCAAATTCTTTAGATAACTCAACATTTATCTTCAGAATTTCCTGTTTGTTTGCACTTGCTATCAACATATCATCAACATATAGCAGTAAAATAATGTATGAGTTACCTTAAGATCTTATGTAGCAACAGTGATTTGCCTGACATCTCTGAAATCCACTGTTACACATAAAATTATCAAACTTCTTATACCACTGTCTGGGAGCTTGTTTGAGACCATACAAGCTTCTCTGAAGTTTGCAAACCATTTTCTCATGCCCCTGTACTGTGAAACCCTGTGGTTGTACCATGTAAATTTCTTCCTCCAAATCACCATGAAGAAAAGTTGTCTTTACATCCATCTGTTCTAGAAACAGATCCTCTTCTGTCATTATTGACAACACAGTTCTAATAGTAGTTAATTTAACTACAGGAGAAAATATTTCATTAAAGTCAATACTTTCTTTCTGTTGAAAGCCTTTGACTACAAGCCTTGCTTTATACCTTTTGCTACCATCAGGCTCTTGCTTGATTCTATAAACCCATTTGTTCTGCAAAACTTTCTGTGCTTTCATCTGACTCTGTATTAACTATTGTTCTGTCTTTGTACAGAACTTCTTCATTGAAGATGGCATCCTTGCTTCTGAGCATCTTTCTATTTTGGTCATCCCAAAATTTATAGCCAATCTCAGCTTCACCATACCCAATAAAATAACACTTCTTGGATTTGGCATCTAGTTTATTCCTATCTGTAGCATCAATGTGAATGTAAGACAAACAACTAAAAACCTTTAGATGAGAAAAGTTTACCTGTTTACCGCTCCAAACTTCTTCAGGCAACTTGAAGTCTAGTGATGTGGTCGGGCCTATTGAACAGATAGGTCGCCGTGCTGATTGCCTCTGTCCAGAACATCTTAGGCAGTCCTGCATGTAATCTCATGCTTCTGGCACGCTCATTCAGCGTCCTATTCATTCTCTCAGCCACACCATTTTGCTGCGGTGTCCCTGGAATGGTCTTAACCATCACAATTCCACTGTCTGCACAGCATATTTTGAAATCCCCATCAACATATTCACCACCGTTGTCTGATCTCAAGTTTTTAACTTTCAGACCTGTCTCATTCTCAACCATAGCCTTCCAAGTTTTGAAAACAAAAAATACATCAGATTTATGTTTGAGAAAATAAGTCCATACCTTCCTGCTTGAGTCATCAATGAAGGTCACATAGTATCTGGAATCACCAGTGGAAGATACTTCAGAAGGCCCCCACACATCAGTGTGAACTAACTCCAACTTCATGAATTTTAGTTTTGCTCCTGTTTTTGAGAAACTGACATGCTTCTGTTTCCCAAATACACAGCCTTCACACAACTTGTGTTCAACTGCCTTTAGTCCCTGTAACTTCCCTGTAGAGTGAAGAATTTTCATACCTTTTTCACTCATATGTCCCAGCCTGTTATGCCATAAATCAGTCTGACTCGAATTATCGACAACAGCTACTATATCTTTATCATTGTTGTTGACATACAGAGTCCCTAGTTTGCTTCCTCGAGCAACTACCATGGCACCTTTAGTAACCTTCCAGATTCTTTGGCCAAAACAGACCTCACATCCTCCACTGTCTAACTGCCCTACGGAAATCAAATTTTTCATCATATTCTGAACGTGGCGTACCTTGCGAATTTTTCAGACTGAACCATTCGCCATTTTCAATTTCACATCACCGATCCCAATGATGTCCAAAGGCTCTCCATCAGCTAGATACACCTTTCCATGATTTCCTGCAACATAATTTTCAAGAATATCACGTTGTCCTGTAGTATGATATGACGCACCTAAATCTATCACCCATGGGTCATGGGCACTTTCCACTGCCAGAACCAGAGCATCTTTGTCTCATTAGCAACCACATTTGCACCAGGTTCATTCCCCTCAGTTTTCTTTGGAGCCTTGCAGTTCCTTTTCAGATGTCCAGTATTACCACAATTCCAACATTCTAATCTGCTGTTTCTAGACTTACTTATGTTGTTTTTTCGATTTATCTTGATTCCCGTGACTTCTGTTATTACTCCTCCCTCTATCCACATTCAATGTTGAACCCGAAGTAGAAGTAGCACCTGAGTCCTTTTACGAATCTCTTACTGCGCAATGCGAATCTCTAACTTTGTGAAAACTGTAATTTCTCTTTCCCACATGAATTAGAAAGTGCAACTTTCATGGTTTCCCAGCTAAAGTGCAACTTTCATGGTTTCCCAGCTATCAGGTAAAGATCTCAACAATAAAATCGCATTTAGTTCATCAGTAAATTCTAACTCAACAGCAGCCAATTTGTTTATCAACAAATCAAATTCATTAATATGGGCAGTAACAGATGCACCTTCAACCATCTTCAAATTAAAGAATTTGGTTGCGAGATATATCTTGTTGTTTACAGAGGGTTTTTCATACATGTTAAACAAAGCTTCCATTAGCTCTGTTGTGGTTGTTGCCTTCGCTACACTGCTTTGCACATTCTTTGTCAGAGTTAAGCGAACAGTCCCCAACACCTTTCTGTCTAACTTTTTCCATTCAGCTTCTCCCATGTCTTCAAGTTTTCCTTCTAATGGCAAGTCCAATTCCTTGGAATGCAAATAATCTAATATCTGACACTTCCAAAATGAAAAATCAGATCTATTAAAAGTAACCAATTTTTCATCTCCTTCTGACATCGTTCTACAACCCAATGCTCTGATACCACTTGTTAGGTGTGAATATGACAAAATACAATCAATCTAAATTCTACCAGATTCAGACAATATATATTTATCTCAAATCCCAGATCAGGTTATAATTCCAAATATTTTGCGGAATAATCAATTTGGAATTAGCAAACCTAAAAAAGTAGATAAACCAACCTAAACTTTTAAGCTACAAGAACGATAAATAAAAAGTTTAAGGGATAGAGAAATTCACACCAAATTTATACCGGTTCACCCAATGATGGCTACGTCCAGTTCTCTGCTACCGATGCAGGTTCCACTATAATCGTCAGGGAGGAAGTTACAAGAGTTTACAACGCTCAATGGTGATTTCTCTCACTTTTCTCTCAAGGAAAAGGCTCACGAATCACTTTACAACAAGCTCTCAAAACTCTTCAATTGAGAAAAAAACCATTCTTGAAAAAACAACGCCAAAGAAAGGAGACGGTCGCAAACTCTCTTTTTTCTCTCTGCCGTTTTTTTTTCTCCTCTCTCGGTGTGTATATTGCCGCCACCCACGCCTCCACGTCCATACTGCCGCAAACATATATATATATATATATATATATGTTTAATTAGATTAACAACGGTAATGGGCCATGGGCCCTTTTCCTTTCTTTTTTTCTTTTAATTATTTTGGCTCCAAAGCCTAACAATCTCATCATTGTTTATTATGAAGAAAAAATGAAAAGAAGAAGCAAGAGTAAATATATAGATATATATTTTTTGCTGATACCAGTAAATAGGAGCACAAGCATCTTGAGTGAGAGCTAGGCGAAAATATATTAAAAAAATCCTTTGTTGAACTCTTCTCTTGAAAAACCGATTCAAATTAGAAACAACACAATTTTTTGGGTCATTCATATAAAAACCTCCTTCAACTTTCAAAAGTTTCATTTTTATCCTTAAATTTAAATTTGTTTCAAGATAGCCCTTTTGTCAAACTTTTTTGTTAAAATGAAGATGAAAATTTAACTTGACAATGGCTTGTAAAACATTAGTATACGTGACAAGAATGATAGGTTTCAATTACCCATAAACATTAAGATAGATTTCAATTATACCCTTTAACTTCAAGGTAGGTTTAAATTACATGTCTTTATTATTCAAAAGTTTCATTTTAACTCTTAACTTGTAAAATTATTTCAAAATAGCCATTTCATTTAAAATGAAGACAAAAATATATTATGTGGAGATTAATTGAAAAATGGAGCACGTGGGTATACTTGATAGTGAGCTATAAAAAAGTTGAAGGATTTTAATTGTACTCGAAATGATCTCCATCGTAGGAAAAAACAGATTTAGAATATAGAATTTTAGTCCATAGCAAGGAAGCACTGTGAGAAAAGTCATGCACAATAAAAATCAATAGTGTCCTTGACTTTGAAAAGCGAAACATCGAAAAAAATCAAAGGATAAAAGGGTCAGAATAAAAAGTTTCACGAGAGAAATAAGTTTATGAGAGAAAAATTGTAGATTAGTGGAGTTAATGTAAGGTAAGAGAGAACAACAAAGGAAATGATTGATTAATAAATGAAGATAGTTTTAATTCTCAAAAGTAAGAAATTTATCTAGAAATAGTGATCCTTAGATTTGATTGTCTTAGGTTTCTTTGTCTGGTTCTTCCTCTTCTTCATCCATGTCCCGACCTTAATTATCATCATTTGATTGTGAGATGAAGGCACCAAATTTCATCCATCCTTCATAGTCTAACTTACTCCTTAAAAAAATATTTTTTCCCCAATTCTTTTGATGATGGGAGGAGGAAAGTAATAATTTACTCCAATCCCCGAATTCATTCTCCTTGCCTCTAAGATATATCACATCATTTTGAAGGTGACTAAGATTCTTCCATTGTTTTAACAACTTATCGATAGGAAAACTAATGAAATGGTTATTTTGAGACAATAAAAATAAGGATTAAAAGTGAATCTTTTCAAAGAATAAACACATAATTGAAATCTATCTTCGTGTAATTAAAATTTATCCTATATTAGAATTAGAATGGTGAGAAAAGAACCTCACCCTTAACTTTATCCTATATTAAATCTAATATGGAAGAAATTGAGAGTCAAAAAGAATTCTCTGAGAACAAAAAATGTGAAACATCTCCCCTATGCTTGATTGAAGACGAAACACCTTCGCGCGTAAATAAAACAAATATATAACTAAATAGAAAAACACACATTCATGATTTTTTCGACATCATTTCCCTTTGAGTTCAATAATATATTGGGTGAAGATTCGAACCTCTGAAGTTTTAGTTGAGGTTAATCAGCTGAACTATGTTTAGGTTGACTCTCTTTCTTAACTTTTTTTTGGTTATATAAATAACGATGGTGATGGTGATGGTGGTGTCTCCCATACATTAATCTCACTTGAAGTAGTGTAGTGAAAATAACCTGTCCCCTCCAATAGAAAAGTCTTGGATGAATCCTCTTCCATATTTGGGTTGAACTTGAGAAGCCAATTCCCATTCAAAACCAGACCCACAATACACTGAAATGGCACTATTTATAGAGCAAAACAACTTCCCTCCATGCCATCCTAGCTTTGGCATTGCAGCACCAAATAGAATAGCCTCCACTCTCTCCCCTGGCAAAGGGAAGTACTGTTCCCTGTTCTCTTCTTCTTCAGAGCTCCACCAAACTCTATTCGTGATGGCAAGCTTGTCTCAATAGAGAGATATTAAACATTTAGTTTTCTTAGTATTAGTATGAAAGGAAGCAAATGAGAACAATATGAATATGATAGAGTTGAAGTACTATTTTCTTTTCCCTTTTTTGAGTGTCTCTCTCTTTAGTTTGAATATGATGATGGGAAGCCACTCTCAGTATGTAGCATTTAATTTTCTTAGTATGAAAGAAAACAAATGAGAAGAATATGGATATGATACAGAATTTCGTACCTTTTTTCTTTTTGCTTTTTGAGTGTCCCTCTCTTTATTTCAGCAATGCTTGTCTCTATTGGAGGACAATAGTTTTGCTCAAAAAAGAAAGTGGAGTGAACAAGTTAATGGACACCTTTCCCTTCTTCCCAATTATCACTGTATGAGCTTTGTTTCAATCGGATTTCCAGTGCTTTGCCCACAAGTTATGAAAAATATTAGATATCTGTAGCTCCCACTCATCTAAGTTTGCAAGTGGAGGAAGGCGTGTCTCTAAAATTCCTTCTCTCAAGGCCACACCCTTTGGCCAATAGATTTAGATTTGGATGGGTTTGGAATCTAAATCCAAACCCATGTTTGGAGTAAGGTGTTCCAAATCCTTGGTTTTGAAATCCATTCCCATGGGTTACAACAGTACAACCCCATGGATTATAACAGTGCAATCTCATAGAATTTGTTATATGTTTTTCTCATCCATTTGTCGACTACTTCGACAACTCCGGTAAAAACTCCAGCGACCACCGACAACCATCGACAACGACAACTCCGATAAAAACTCCGACGACCACCCGACGACAATCGACAACGATAATCCGACGACCGCACCAGCGACCACTTTGGCAACAACTCCGGTGACAACTCCGACAACCACTCAACAACCACCGACAACGACAACTCCGACGACCGTACCGACGACCACTTTGGCAACAACTCCTGTGACAACTTCGGCGAACACCCGACACCATCGACAACGATAACTCCAACGACCACACCAGCGACTCGACTACCGCTAACGACTGCCTCCGAAAAATACTTAATTTTCCATTTTCTTTTCAATTTGTCGTTTTTCATTACTTAATTTTCCATTTCCTTTTCAATTTGTCGTTTTTCATTATCGGTGACCGTTTCGACAATAACTCCGATGAAAACTCCAGCGACCACCCGACAACGACAACTACAACTACAACGACCACACCAGGGACTCAATCACCGTTGACGGTTACCTCTTACGACCACTTGGTTTCCTCATTTCCTCTTTCATTTGTCGTTACCATTTTCAGCCACCACTTCGACAACAACTCACGGTGACAACTCAGACGACCACGATACAACGACAACTCGACGACCACATCGACTAGCCACCAGCGATGATGGATGGCCTCCAACGACCTTTTCAAAGAATAACTCAAGACGATCCGATGACCACCGAACACCAAAAATCCAACGACCACCTCGACAATCCCACCACCTCATCAACTCGACCAATTTTTTTTTTTCGCACAAAGGGGTTTTATGTTCTTTTGTTTCATGTTAGTTGCAACATTTTTGGGCGATGTATCAGTATGTGTAAACTCATGGCGGGGGTGTTCAAAAACCTCGATGACCCGAAAATCGATCAACCCAACCCAATTCGTTGGTTTAAAAAAACTTTATGAGTTGGGTTGGTTCGTGGGGCTCACGAAAAATTAGTTTGGGTTGAATCTAGAACCAACCAACCCAAACTTCCTATTAATTTTAGAAAAATATATTTTTTACTTATATTATAACTATATGTACATATATTTATTTAATTTTATAATTATTTTTAGATTATTTATTCTTCAATAACTTTTTAAAATAAGTTTTTGAGTCATTTGGAAGGTAAAAATTCATAATATAAATTAAAATGAAGACTCTAATCTTAATTTAATCTTAATTCAATATATATATATATATATATATATATATATATATATATATATTTATATTACGTATCAACCTAAACTAACCCAACCCAAATGTCTCATGGTTGGGTTAGATTTGGGTTCATCACTAATTAAGGTTGTTTGGGTTGAAGATATTTGCAACCCGAATAGTTGGAAAAGTTACTTAAAAATTGAAAATTTCATGGAAAAGTTACTTAAAAATTGATCCAGTTAGACATTAACTTCTACAATTCACATAAAATTCATTACAAAAATTTGAAAGGAATAAAATAAAAAAATGAAAAAAGGTGAAACAAAATCAGCATCAAACCTAGAGTTTAGAAAAGCGCACTCAAACCAAATTTCTCTCTCGATTCCCAAGCTTGAACAGCTGCACTCTCAAACACGCTTTTACGATTCCTGAACTTTAACACACCGCATCCCAAACACGATCTTTTTATTCCACACTTCGAAAACCCTCGGACAAACCCTCCGAAACTCGATTCTTAGGATTCTGATTCCGAACCTGCACCCCAAACAACCCCTAAATTTCACAAGTTGATGAGGATGCATTTTCACACTTCATCCAAATCCCAATGTATCTATCACAATGATAGCTACTGTTACCGCTTTCTTCAGCCTTAAGAATGTTTCACTCGACTAGATGGGTAGCCAGCCAAGCAAGCATTCAATAGGAAAACTGCCGCCAAAATAGTTGATATCCTTAAGCTTTCAAAACCGACATTTTAGTCACCAAGTTTGAAAAATAATTTTAAAGGGTGTTTGATGTGACAAATTTTGAATGAGTTAGAGAATTTTATTATTTTATATTATTTTTTTAAGAGATTACATGGCTTTTTTTATGTTCTTTTTTACTCTCTCTCCTTTTTCTTCTTCTCGTTCCTCATTCTCTTCCTCTTTTTCGATGAATCTGGGTTTGTGCATCTGATTTTTTTTTTCTTCTTTATGCATATGGGTTTGTGACTTTAAACCTAACCCTCCATGTTTTGTAGCTTTGTGCATTTTTCATATTACTTACATTTTGGTCTCAAATCAAGAAGGAAAGAATCCCAATCAAAGCTCCATAGATGTCAAAACTAAGACTCAAAATTCTCTCATAGAGGAATGACGAATGTCCAGATAAATGAGAATCCAAGAGATCCACCATATTTATTTTTGGGGTCTACAAAAACCATAACTTGGAAACACATCAACGATTTTTGAAACCTAGAAATAAATTGGAAAAAGCAAGTAAGCACAGAGAAAAAAAAAAAGAAGAAATCTAATTGTTGCTGTAGATTCCAATCAATCCATTGTGAATTGGGTAATTCGTTGAGCCCTAGAACTTTCTCCCTAAGTCTCACTTGATTTTGTCTTCTCTCTCTTAGGGGGCGTTTGGATCGCAGAGTTGGGTTGAGTTGGGTTCTGTAAATCAGTGTTTGGTTTACAGAGTTGAGTTGAGTCAGGAAGTCAGTGTTTTAGTTTGCAGTGTTGAGTTATTATGTTAGGGTATCTGGTGCAGTTTATTGTGTAGTGAATAAGTCTGATTTTTTGTAACTTTTTTTCTTTACTTTTTTTGTTTCCACTAAATCAATTGTAAATATATTTGTCTATAATTTCAAAACTTTATTATGAGATCAATTACAAATTTACAATATATATTACAATTTGCAAGATGTATGAGATATTTAAAATAGTACTGGATATTGAGATTGATATAAATTTTTCTTCTCCCCTAAAAATCATTTTTATCTTATGTAAAGTGAAAAGTCTATTTTTTTTGTGACTTTTTTCTTTACTTTGTTTTCACAACAAATCAAATACAAATACATTTGTCTACCTTTCAAAACTCAATTATGTGATCAATTATAAAATTACAATATATATTACCATTTGCCAAATGTATGTTAGGGATATTTGCAAAAGTAATGGATATTGGGTTTGATATCAATATTTTTTTTTCAAATAAAATTCATTATTTAGAACTTTTACTCTTCAATATGAATTTTATTCTTTTTTTTATGCACATGTTCACCACTACTTTTTTATTTTAATTTAGGTAAGTATTAATTTAGTATTAATATTTTGCATATGAAGAGTGTTTATTTAAATTTGTCTAAACATATGCATTGTCTATGGACGTCTTTAGAATGGAATAAATAGTTTACCTTGTGAAAATGTTAAAAATATGCCAACATACTTAAATATTTTATGTCATATTGAAGTTGCATATCTACAAAATATTAGATATGTCATCAAGGTCCTAGCAGTGTGTATGTTATATTCTGAAATTTTCGGCGCACGACGGTAGTAGGGTCGTTCTGATTGGTATCAGAGCATGAGTTTTAGATTCTGAATACTCGCCTACATTGTTGGCAACGATCGCAGGAAGTCGCCTCGTTATCTCTAGGTTTGCTTTTATTTTGTAAAGTAGTTAAAGTTATTTGAGTTGTTTGTGTGTTGACACTTGTTTTGTTATACTTTTGACTTGTTTGTTCTTGTGTTAAGGTAGTTTAGAGTTTAAGTTTAGATTATGGATTGAAGACGTGACCGTTGTAAAGTTCTAGCAACTTTCGAGGACAAAAGTTTTTCTTAGATGGGTATATTGTGATGCCCCGTAAAATTAGGTGCTTTAATTGTATTTATTTTAAATTTGAATCTTTGGATAATCAAATCAAGATTAGGAAATGATGTTTCAAACTTTAAAAAAGGATTAGGATTTCTGTTTTAAAAAGGTTTAGGATTTCTTTTTCTAAAAGGATTAGGACTTTTTGGTGCCTATTTAAACTAGAGTACTAGCAACTTAAAGGCGCACTTCAAAACTCTCTTCATCTTTTTCTTTTCTCCACTTTCTTCATCTCGTTTGGACTGTCGTCGGAAAGTCACCGGAGAGTCGCCGGACCATCGTTGGAGAGTCGCCGGACCACCGCCGAAAAGTACCGTACGGTCGAGTTAATAACTCAACTCCATGGGGTTGAGTTATTAAGTCATCGGTTATAATTGTTGGTGAACCAAACAAGGAGTTGGGTTATTAACCCAACCCAACCCCATAAACCAAACACCCTCTAACAAATTTTCTCTCTCTAGAAGGAAGAAATTAAGATTGTGCTTATTTGGAAATAAATTGGTCTAACTCAGTAAAGAATCCAAAGAGAAAAAGAGAAAAAAAGAAAAAAAGACTACCTGTATAGAGTTAGAAACCCCTCGGAGAAGAGGAAGAGGATGAGGAAGAAGAAAAAGAAGAAAAAGAAGAGGAATTGACCCCAACGATAATGGTAAAATGAAGATTAATCCCAGGCTTTCAATTTTTGACGTTTAACCTTTTGTTGACGTTCGAAGTGTACTTGCGATAGGTGAAGTTCTCATGCTGACCCTACATTTGTTAACTAACGCGATCGAGCGCGAGAGTTTCGAGCACTAACACGAGATTGTTAATATTCGCGCTCGGGCTCATTATTTGATACCGAGCGCGAGCGATAGAATAATAATAACACGATCGCGATCACAATAAAATGAGACGCCAAACGCGAGATACGAACAGATATCCATGAAATAGTTTTAAACGAAACGTCATTTCTCTCTCGCGTATGAATCCCCCTTTTTTTACCATCTCTCCCTTCTTCTTTTCTCTCTCGCCTTCTTGCTTGGGGATTCGTACGGATGACCCCTTCTCTATTTAAAAAATGGTGTTTGACCCCTGTATTGGAATAATGAAATTTATCCTTTTGCTGATGTTTAAAAAGCAATATAATATTAATAAAGTTTTCACCTCATTCAAAATTTGCCACATCATTTTCGTTAATCAACTAACAACCAAATTAACTTCATGGATCATTTAGAATTATTTTCCAAACTTTAGGGACTAAAATGTATCTTTTGAAGCCTCATGACTAAATAAACATCAAATTCAAACCTTAGAGACCAAAAATGTATTTTGTGCAAAAAATTTCCTATATTATAGAATGGGCATTAATATTCATTGTCAACATTTTTTTAAGAATGATGTAAGAATTTTTTATATATTAAAGAATTATTTCTGAAAGTTAACATTAACGAAAAAGGTAAATCCAAGAAATTTTCTACATGGAATAGAGCCAACTGACGATCAAACCTTCCTAGTTGAATAAGATTATTATAAAATTTTATAATTATTTTAGACTAATTTGTGAGTTGTGAATTGTGAATTTAGAATTTGGCAGGTAGAATTAAACCATCATAATGGGTAAAACAATCCATACTTCCAAAGGATTCTAACTCACTCTTTTCAGTGAGTACTTTCAAGCACCTTGATTAATCATCCAGAACAATTACTAGAATTCACAAAACATGATTGACAGAAAATTCGTAAAATTATAAATATTTTGAATTAGGTAACAACCATAGGATTATAACCCACTTCAAGTCTAGTCTTTCCAATAACTTCACAAAAATTTGAAAGTGGCGTGACCTATAAGAAGGACTATAATCAAATTAACTAATTGCCTTATCTTCTGGGCCAATGGTCATAGGCGTTCAACGGCCGATCTTTACTATCTCGGGTTCAGACTTCCGAGTATATTCATGATACTATTTCCAGAGATAGAAGACATAACAAAACCATCTTGAGGGTCAAACAGCAAAAACAAAACATGGATGTTAGCAGATAAAAAGAGAGGCCCTAGAGTCTCTTCATTTTTTCTCAGCATTGTTCTCCAATTCTCTCTTAAGCTGCAACGAGAAGTCGTCATTGACATCATCATCATCCCAGTCATCTTCCCATTGCTGAGTAATTTCTTTACTATCCTTGACTTCCCACTCTGTAATCGATTTTACCAATCAGAACAGAAGGAACGGTTATAAAAATACAGTAGGCATAAAGATGTTATGCCATGAACAAAAAAACTTTGAGATTTTATGCAAAGAACAAGAAGCAGAGGTTTACACCAAACTCTGAGGAAAATTAGACTTGCAAAAGAACTTTGAAAGGAAAGAAGAGATCTCTAAATTCTATGCTTAATAGCAATATCTAGCTAGGACTAGGACTATGACATATATGATGATATACATATTACAAAGTTCCACCTTCTATATGCTCTCAAACCAGAATCACTCTGAGTTGCCCTAGTGGCAACGGTGCATGTGAAAAAGTAAAGACTTTGGGGGAATGTGTTCAAAACCACAAGGTGGTCACCTACATAGAATAAAATCTCATAAGTTCTTGGCAGTCACAAATTATAACTTTATAGGATCAAGCAGTTGTCCAATGAGATTAGTTAACGTTCACTTAAGCATGAAATTGATCAAAGTCAAGTGGTTGTCTAGTTAAGGTGCACTTAAGCATAAGATTGGTTAAAACACTTTTGATAAGACACTTTTGAATGTCAAACTCAAGATTCTTTATTTGCTTCCTAACAAAGTAACCGTAACCACTTCTGAATAATAAAGAAAAGTGCCCACTTCCACTGAACAAAGAGAAGTGGTTTTAGGTCATCAAGTTTTTTGGATAAACATAAAATTGGAGAAAGTTTATTCTGCAAAGTTCATTTCAGCAATCAAAGCAAAATCTAACTGTTCAGAAAGCAACCACAAACTCCATTCGAAAGCTATTCCACCAACTTCCTTATGTACACTACTACTAGTACTTTTGAGCACACAAGGAATATGTAATGTTACGAAAGAAATTAACTCCCAACAAACTTCTTGTCTTTGGGAAAAGATGTAATTCTATTAACTGTTTTTCACAAGTAATTATATCAACTTAAAGCAAACATCTAGACGATTTTAATACCTTCAAGAGAAAAGTACCCATCTGAATATAGTATACTTAAGGAGTTAAGGGGCATATCTTTTAAAAACCATGCATTATTCCAACTCTTCTTTATCCTAATGAATACTATTTTTTCATTGATTGTAACTATTGTTATTGAATGTACAAACATTCTAGCTCATTTTTCGAACACAGGATTCCAAGAATTTGCTGTGAAATAGTAAGTGAACAAAACAACAGTAATACGGCATCCAAATGAAGAATGCTAGCAGTTAGGATTGAGTCTGTAACAGGATTATCCAGACCGTTGCATAGCATTCACATTCTTTTGGCTAAAACAAAGGAGAAATTGCATGACAAGCATTGATAAATGAAAAATGAGTGCAAATTGAAACCAATGGTGAAGGAATCTCTGAGAGTACTAGTATGGTATTCTATGGAGTATATGTGGGAGATTAATAGTATATTAGTAAGGGGTATTTGAGTAATTAGTTATAGGTGTCTTGCTTATAAATAGTAGTGTGAGGGTCCTTTTTGGGTGTGGATCATTTTGGTAGAGAGTCCATTGTGGGACTTAGGAGAGAGATAGCCCTCTCGAAAGGCTATTGGGTATTGTAATTTCTTTATAGTTATTGCAATATATCAGTTTCTTAGTGTTATTTGTATTTTCTGTATTTGGATACTTAACAAATTGGTATCAGAGAATGTCACATCTTGGGGAGAACGAGGAAAATGGCACATAGACAAATGGAAGAAAGAGTAGAAGGAACAAAGAGACACGTTAGTGATCTTCGAGTTGCGGTTTGGGAACTGACGAAGAACATGGGAATTTTATCAAACCGAGTGAATGAGAACCAGAGGAGTTTGGAAGAAGCAAAAGAAAGTCTGCGGAGACAAACAGAAGAAATGAGGGAGAACCATAAGGCTTTAATGATGATGATCGCAGGAAAGGAGAAGTTACAAGGAGAAAGTATCACGACACAATACCAAGCAAGCTCCACAAATCGAGACTATGAAAGAAAAACACAAGCAAAGAAAGATGAAGAATGAGAGTTTGTTCAGGGTGAGAACAGAGCCATCAAGTAGGGGAAGAAAAATCAACGAAACTAACCATTTTATTGGAGAACGAAGGGAATCGGTCTAGGGAGGCCAATGTGGGTAGTAGATGTTGAAATGGTTGGAGAACAATTCATGGAAGAGCTGACTCAAGAGGCATGAAGAAACGGAAACCACCGATAGAGGCCATTACCAGCGACAATTACGTGTATGGTCGAAGTTGAAGCCAAAGGGAAGTTGTCAAGGCAAATATCATAGACTGACAGGTAACAAATTGGTGAGCCACAGAGGAAAAAGAAAAAGAAGAAGAAGCCAGAAAATCGATGGGTTGATAAACCCCAACCCTAATCACGTGGAATTAGATGATTCTAGAAGTGGAAGAGATCATGGGCTTTTTGAGCAAGAGCTTGACATGTTATTTTTTAATGGGTTGGGCTTAAAGGGTAGGGGCAAGGGCCATTCTTTGTCAATAATAGAAAATCTCGTTGGGTTTCAAGTTGGGCTCTTGGGATGGGTTGTATTTTGTTTTAAACCCCCAAAAAATAGCAGATGGCCTACCCTTTTGAAGGAAGTAGCCCTAGCCTCTAATATCTTCTACGCTAGTGTCGACAACCATGGCCACAGGGCATATTCATACCACCGACCATCACCGCCATCTGTCGTCTCCGACCATTGTCACCCATCACCAACCGTTGCAACCACCTCTGTCAGCTATAAAGACCATTGCCACTTTCCGTCGACGTCCACCGAATCTTCCACCACCGACTACCGATCTTAGCCACCATCACCCACACATTGCAAGAAAGTGCCAACCAGCTACTTTTGGTCTTAAAGAATGGCTAGTTTTCTTCTTCTGAAGGGCGTTAGAGTTTTGGTTTCTCGATTAAAAAAGACAAAAAAAAAATTGTGTTGTTTGTTTGTGTTTGGTTAAGCACACCTTGAGGACAAGGTGTCTTTGAAGGGCGGAGTAGTGTGAGAGTACTAGTATGGTATTCTATGGAGTATATATGGGAGATTAATAGTATATCAGTAAGGGGTATTTGAGTAATTAGTTATAGGTGTCTTGCTTATAAATAGTAGTGTGATGGTCCTTTTTTGGGTGTGGATCATTTTGGTAGAGAGTCCATTGTGGGACTTGGGAGAGAGATAACCCTTTCGAAAGGCTATTGGGTATTGTAATTTCTTCATAGTTATTGCAATATATCAGTTTCTTAGTGTTATTTGTACTTTCTGTGTTTTGATTCCTAACAGAATCCAAACACGGGAAGGAATAAAATAAAGACAAATAATTACACGTCATACCTTCATTAATCTCAAACTCTTCAAACTCATCATCATCCTCAAAGAGATCAACTTTCACTTCCTCAGTAGCTGCTTTCAATTCTGTTGCCATCATAAAGCTCACGCTGATCTACAAATCTGTAGTATTCTGAAAAATCAGCAACAAATTTGAAATACATCAACAAGTGAAAAATACACATTTGAGGGTGCGTTTCTCAGTTGAAGCATTTACTAGACCCAAGCCACCCAATCAAAATTTTTGGCCAACTTGAATTTCCACACCAATCCAATCCAGAAGGGTTGAATTGGGTAACGGGTTGAGCAGAAAATATACATTTTACACTGGTTTTTTTAACTCTTCCTACATACTATAGAGATTTTTTAACACACATAGTCGTGTATCTGAACATCGGATAAGCAGCTAATTGAAATTTTAATATAATATGTAGTTGTACCAAAAGCCTCTATAATATGCAGGTGTGCTCAATAAACCTCTGTAAAAAATATGTACATGTTGTCGACTTATAGAAACAACATATTAAATGCTAGTTGTTCCCTAACTTCATGTTAGACTAGTGTTGATATAATGAAATTTATCACATTCTATCAGCTTAAGTTTTTGAGTTGATTGGTGATTTAAGATGGTATCAGAGTAGAGTAGGAGCTCCTGAGTTCAAATCTCTATAAAGTCATTTCCACTTGTTTGGCTTTTCTTCAAATTTTCATGCCCAGAAGTGAGGGGAAGTGTTAGACTATATTGATATAATTAAATACCAACCTATCAGGTTAAACTTTTGGGTTGATTGGTGATTTCTGATGGTATCAGAGCAAGAAGTTTTGTATTCGAACCTCTGTATAGTCGTTTTCTCTCCAATTAATATTGATTTCTACTTGTTTGGTTTTTCTTCAAGTTTCCAAACCCACGAGTTAGAAGAGGGGGAGTGTTAGACTAGTGTTGATATAATTCATCCTATCAGCTTAAGTTTTTGGGTTGATTGGTGATTTAGGACTTCATATTTATAAATTCAAATTATATATGCATATCTTTCTAATATCGCTTGAAAGTCCATGAAGAATACGATAATGAACATAATCTTAAAAGATAATAATACAATCATGAACGTCTCTTAACTTTTAAAGATCCACTAGCAGTAAGACCATAAATTTATATCAAAATAGACGACCATAAGATAAAAGGAATAACACCCACAAGCACATTCATCTAACTACCCTGCATCATAAGATTATAATTGAGAGCACGGAAACTGGAAAATCACATTGTATTCTTCCAAACAGGCAGCCACGTCGTGGCAGGCTCATTCAATAAATGTTCCGCACAGAAGAAGTTGCAGATACGAGACAAAAAGAGAAGAAAACAAACGCAGAAGAGAGAACTGGAGGCAAAAGTAATTCGTTCTCCCCACCCCCCAAAATTCCACAAAGAATCACAGCAACATCACAAAACCAGCGGGAATTATAAAGCAAACCATCAAACACATAATTCACAAGATAAATCGTAAACCATAGCCGAGAGAGAGATGTTACGTAAATTCTAGTGAGATAAAAATGGAGAGAAAAAGGAGCTACGAACCTTGAGAAAGAGTTATGAGAAAGATTAGAAGCTTGGAATGGTAGTCGAGGAAGGAAGATCGAGGGAGTTTTGTGTCGCTTGATTTCCAGTGAAAAAATGAACCGGGATATCTTGAGGGACAAGTCGTTGAGCCTCTTCACTCTTTCCCTTTTTCTCTCTCTTTTTCTTTTTCTTTTTCTTTTTTTTTTTTCTTTTCGAGAAAAAAATCATTTTTACGCAAGAAAATCAATTTTAATTTATACTTTATCAATTAATATTTGAGAAGTTTTTGCGCCGTTTGATAACGCTCGCTTTACGTGCTTCTTGCTTTTACGCTTTCTCATTTTTAAGAAACATACTTGTTTGATAATCCATTCCCTTTTTGTTCCCAAAATTTGAGAAACGTTTCTAAAATTTGGACTAAATTTTAGAAACAACATAAAGTAGTTTCTTTCTATTCCGTTTCTTTTTATTTTTAAATGTTCCTAACTTTCCTTAATTGACTCTCCAACTTGTTGGTAAAGTGTTTGGTAATTTTTATCTTCTTCCCTAACCAATCTTGAGTTCGATCCCTAAAGAGTACAAATCTTTTTTTTTTTAATGAATGTTGGATTTTGCAATATATATAGTTTTAGTTTTTATAAATAATAATAATATAATATATATAAATTTATTTATTTTTATTTTATTTCTCAATTTTACCATATGTATATTTATATTATTTTAATTTAAAATTTAAAATTTTATATATATGTATTATTTGAATTTTGAATTTTAATTTTGCAATCTTTATATTTATATATTATTGTAATTTTGCAATAAATACATTTTGTTCACTAAAACATGTCTTTAGCCTCATTTTAATATTTTACAACCACTACATTTAACAATATAATTGAGTTTGATCTGAGTCGACATTATTTAAGACGAATGACTCGAGTAAGAGATAATATTACAATTCAAATTTTAACAACATTTAAAGGATAAAACAATTTTATTTATTTACTTTTATTATTAGTTAATTTTATATCGAGACTTGTTGGTATTTGATAATATAAATTTGTTATAATTAATTGTATATTTATGTATACAAGAAACAAGAAACAGTTATCAAACAAGTTTATGTTTCTATTTCTTATTTTCAAAGAAACAAGAAACAGAAATAGTTATCAAACATATTCTTGTTTCTTATTCTTAAAAAATGAGAAACAAGGAACAAGGAACAAGGAACAAGAAACAGAAAACAAGAAACAAGAACGTTATCAAACGGGGCCTTAGTGTTTCAACTTTTGAGGTTTGTATCTATTTGTTATCTGAACTTTCAAAAGTGTCAAATAGGTCCCTGAACTTTCGATTTTGTATCTATTTGATCCCTAAAGTTTAAAATGTGTCAAGTCCTCAATTTTTCAATTTTGTATCCAATAGATCCTTGAATTTTCAATTTTGTGTCTAATAGGTCCTTGACCTAGTTGATATTTTTTAAAATTCATGAACTTACTAGGCACAAAATTGAAAACTTAAGTTTTTATTGGACAAAAAAAATAATTTTATATATAATTGATCGATTAATTTTTAAAAAAATTGTGAATATGTTAGCGACCTATTAGAAATTCAAGTACTAATTAGACATTTTTAAAGTTCGGAGATTTATTAGATACAAAATTGAAAGTTTAAGGACCTTTTTGACACTTTTTAAAGTTTAGGGACTAACCTCAAAGTTCATGCACTAAACTTGTAATTTAACTCTTTTTTTTTTTTACTTTGGTCTAAGGGTTGATTTTCTTCACTCAAATCTTTAGCGTCACTCAACATAATTTAACTAATATATATTGACTAAAATATCTAAATACATTTATCAATTGAGTTTTTGGGATATTTGTACGGAAGACCCCTTTTTATTATCATTAATGTTGAATGACCTGGCGCTCGAAAATAATGAAAACTGACCTATTCTGACGTGGCAACACACGCAAAATTACGCCGAAGGGTAGCTTCTCGCCTCGCAGGAACGCGCACGCCACGCCTTCTCGAAGGAACGTGCACGCCTTACTCGTAGAAACGCTCACGGTTACTCGTAGGAACGCTCCGTAGGAACGCTCACGGTTACTCGTAGGAACGCTCCGTAGGAACGCTCATGATTACTCGTAGGAACGCTCCCGCTTACTCGTAGGAACGCTCATGCTTACTCGAAACGGTGACTCGCTCATGCATACATACAGTAACGCTCACGTCGTTCGCTCACGGTTACCTTCAGAAACGCTGAGAAATACGCGTTGTACGATAAGACACTGTATGAAATGACATGCCAATTTATTAGCCGAATACTCTGACAAAATGATGATAATAAAATTGTAAAATAATATAATACGTACAAAACTCCATTGTGTGTTCGATAATTACTACTATTGTTCCCATTAAGCTTAATATACTTGTTCTATACTCTTCTCTCATTCTTCTTCGTCGAAGCCTTCTCGTAAAACCCTAAATTGGTGCAGTCTCTCGTTCGTAAGAGGTACGTTACAATGTTAATGGGTGCATACTTTATTCCCTTATACGTTTCAGTCAGTATGAAAACATCCATAGGATCACACCGTTGTTTTCGAAGAATTTAATTGTAAAAAACAGTAAATGAAAGTGTTTGAATCTTGAAGCATTGAGTGGTGACATTGTTAGTAACGTGCGGAGGTTATTATGGGATTACTGAACGTGATAGCGAGAGCGTGAAGCGAGAAGTAGTAACAAATAGTAAAAGTGCGTGAGCGAGTGTGCTGCGAGAGCGAGACGACGGGAGCGGGACGACGTGAGCGTTTACCGAGAGCTATAGTGACACCCAATTTCCAGTATATCTAGGTTCATTCTTGTCGTTTATTAATGTCGTTGACACTGAATTACCGTCTATTTCAACTTGTTTTATTGCAGGATGGAGAAGAAATCTCTATTCATAAGATATGGTGGATGTTGGGATGAAATTCAAAATTGTTACATTGGAGGTTGCCTAACCGGTGTTGTTGTGTCCGACACCATTAGGTTATTTGAGTTGAAAAACCTTATATATGATGTTACAGGAACTAGCCAGACGATGGTGGACATTATAATAAGGGTGAAGATGTCGTTGTTCGAGGAAGCACCTCCAATGTACATAAGGACTGACCGGGACCTTGAGTTTCTTCTACTTCAGGAAAATGTATCCGAGGATGCAACTATTTATATCGATGAATGTGAAATGATGGTAATGTACATCCAAATGAGGTCGTCCCCATACGAGTCATGTGGTTCACCAATCATTAGATGTTTGACACACTCAATATACCACGAGTAGAGGTGGATATATCACCCAACGAGATGGGAGTATCATAGTGAACGATGATGTGAACCCTTGGGAGTCAGAACATGGTCACGATGTTTTTGGACAATATGAGATGGATAATTGTGAAGCATGGTCGATTCCAAATCCCACTCCAAATCCAACACTAACTCCAACTCCAACTCCAAATGGAAATCCAAATCATTCACCCAATCCAACTCCAACGCCAACTCTGATGTGAATCAAACCATTGATCCATTGCATGTACCTGAAGGAGCAATAACAAGGAGCAAGGCCAAGAAGATTCAAGAGGCTTTCACATTGCATCTCCAAAAGCTCGTGAATGCACAAGGAGAGACCAAGATTTTTGAGCCCAAAATTCTTTATAATGTTAGTACAACAAGTCAAGATGAGAATGAAGTGAAGATGGCACGGGAAAAGTTGTCTAGTTTGAAAGATGGCACGGAGGACAAAAAAAGTGTGCAGAAAATGTGAACAAGTGGCTGTCTAGATTGCACCTCTTGGGATTTCGTGATGTCAAACCTCGTCAAACGAAATAGTCATGCATGGCGGATCCTACAGTAGATAATTAAGACCATTTAAAGCATTTCTATGTTTTTTGTTCCATATTTAGAGCTCTCAAACGTTGTGCAATCAAGTTTTAAATTCCTAGGTCAATTTTTCTTCATTTCACAT
Organism: Trichosanthes cucumerina; assembly: GCA_036507285.1. Lineage (NCBI taxonomy): Eukaryota > Viridiplantae > Streptophyta > Magnoliopsida > Cucurbitales > Cucurbitaceae > Trichosanthes > Trichosanthes cucumerina. Next base: position 65,172,627 of record CM071836.1, on the reverse strand, counting down.
TTAATGCTTTTTAAAGACTTTTGGTCTTTGGTGCTTTGCACGACCATTTTAGCCTATTTAAAGGCTTGTATTGGCATGGAAAAGGCAGAACCTTTATGAAAAAACTTGTGTTTTGTTTAGCCCCATTTGGTGTTAACTTTCTTTCAAATCTTGCTTTAGGTTTGATGTTTAACCGATTCATTGGATTAGCCCCATCAAGCTAATTCAGAGTGAGTCGTCTTAGGATCTAGGAGTGACCATCCTTATTCTAAGTGTGATCTAAGAGTGATTCATCTTCTAACTAAACTCTTAGTTGAGTCAATTCGTTAAGTTAGCCTTGTTCGTGACGTTTGCAAAGATCCTGAAGGACCTCTAGCTTTGTTAAACCAACAAATTCGGCGCTTATCATTTGGTATCGTGGCGCTCGTTGGTCGACATCCTTTGGCCGACTCTCTAGAGGTGAAATATCTTCAATTTTCTTTACTTTATTTTTCTGTCATTTTTTTTTATCATTTACAAAGTTTAATACAAGGCATCCTACAACTTTTCTTCTATTTCTTTGTGTTTAGTTCTTGGATAAAAAAATCAAGAGCAAAAAAGATTAAAAAAACAGAGCAAAAAGTGGAAAAAAAAACAGTAGCAAAAAGTGGAAAAAAAAATAGTAGCAAAAAAAAAAGTGTTCAAGGATCCAAGACACACAAAAGTTCTTGATTTTAAATTTTATTTGCTCAAAACTTTGAGTTGTAGATCTTAGGATGAGTTTCTCTAGTTTTAGCTTGTGAAAGGTTATCATTGATTTAGTTTAAAAAAAGAATATACGTTAGCAGATGTGAGTAACGAACGAATGAAGTAACACTTACGTCACACTCGACCCATGAGCTAGGTGTAAGGAGATCGGTGAAGAACTTTTTCCCCATTGGGACTGACATCGTCCCCAACCCTGGCCTAACATCTCCCGCTGTGGAGGGATCCTGAATCTATGACATCATCGACTCGAACACCTCCTTATCAACACCATGTGCAGGATTGTACTTCACGGCCGGGTTATGAAGTATAGGTACCCTACCGGGAATAGGATATTTGGCCTTCTTGCGCTCTGCGGGAGTGCTGCGCCTCGACATATTCTATGATAGTCTTACCGCTAGGAGAGTAACGAACTCGTGGTACTCTCTTGCGACTACCTTTCCGCAAACCCTCTTGTTCGTCGGGTTGTTGGACCGCAAGAGGGACGGTGACGTCAATATCTTCGATCTCCAACGTCGAGTTGTGAGTTCCCCCAGCCAAGGGGGGCAGAGATGCCATTTTCTTCAAACTATCCAATGTCGTGGTTGCATCTGCAACGATATTAGATAAGATATCCTCCCCGACTACTGTTAAATCGGATTGGATGGGATGTGAGACATCTGTCAATGGCGATAGTGTCAGTCGGTTTGTGGAAGGGTCCGCTGGCTCGTCAGGGATGGAAGGGTCGGATGGAATGGGAGATGGCTCGGGTGGAGTGTGGATGGTGGACGGCTCGGGTTGAACGGAAGGGTCGGATGGAGTGAGAGTGATAGATATCTCGGGTGGCTCATTAGAAATGAGTGTGGGAGTGAGGGTTGGTGTGGGTGTGGTGGATGGCTCGGATGGCTCATGGGTGTGTCGGTGGTGGATGGATCGGGAAGGAGAGTGGGTGTGTGGGTGGTGGATGTGGTGGACGTCGTGGGTGGAATGAGAGTATGTGATGGCTCGGGTGGAACGGAAGGGTCGGACGGAGTGAGAGTGGTAGATGACTCGGGTGGGTCATTAGGAATGTGAGTGGGAGTGAGGGTGTCGGTGGTGGATGGATCGGGAATGAGAGTGGGGGTGAGAGATGGCACATGTGAAGTGGGAGATGGCTCGGGTGCATGATGGCTTGTTGTGCAATCATCGTCCTGCAATGTATGGAATCCATGTAAGACATACTATTTCCAAATAAGGATGACAGAAAGCAAGATACTACAGGATGTAATGTACCTTCATCATCCTAGACATGAACTCGCGTAGCCATAGCAGATGGGTTTTAACCTCCCCCAGTTTCGTTCTCATTTCTGTCCTCATGTCCAGTATGTCTGTTTTTGCATTTATTATCACACGAACATCTCGGCGCCTTGAGCGCGCATCTCTATACCCCGAATGTAGTCAACACTTGGTTGATGCGGTGGGCATATCAATGGGTTGATCGTGTGAAGGCCGGACAATAGGGGTCGTGGATCGGACTGGTGATCGAATGGGGGATCGGTCAGGAGACCTGATATGCGAACGAATCGGGGAACGGTCAGGTGTTCTGAGTCTCTCACTAATGTTCTCCCGATCCTCGACCGCGACATCCTCAACATCGACATCCATATGTTGGACCTCCTCAAACAAATCGTCATCTTCCGCAGATCCCAACTCATCTTCTTCATCATCGGACGCCGTTAAGAGTCTATCGTATACGCAGTGCATCACGATCTCGCATTCCGATTCTGATGGGATAAGGTTCGCGACGACGACCAACTAATGACAAAGAATGCACAAACACATAGAGTGAGTAAGTAAGATGAGTCATGCATACACATTAACGTGAATCATATCATATTAGAGGTTATAAACCTTTTTTGACGCGAAGATATCTCGTTCCAAGGCCTTATGCGTATGCAGTGTGTGCACGACCATCTACGAATACGTGGCACCGCGTGTCGTCACTAACGCGAGTAGCTATCCGATCACCGCCATCGGTAGTAGGGTCTCGTATGCCCACACCTATTAGATATTCATTAGCTTCGTGAGCGATGATTTAGAATATGATAATAAGTACATTTTACAACATGTATTACCTGAAAAGCAGGAGGGAATCCAAGAAGGTTATACTTAAAAGTATAACGTTTGTTAGTCTTCGACTTCATTTTATACGTTTGAGCTTCCTCGCAAGGCGCCTTCAACCCACGTGATGGTCCTTTCCCATATTCTAGAACCCCAATCAATACTTTGTTGAAGTATTCGAGGTCCTCCACGTCTCCAAACAAAGAACCGCCGACGGCGGTTTTCGACTTGTTCTTCCCCATCATTCTTCGCCTCACGAATATATAAAGAGACACCTTCACCGCATCTTCGTCGGTGTCAAATTTTATCGTCTTGTAGGCGGACTCAAAAGCATCTACATGGATGTCCGTCCCCATGCCATCGAAATACTTCTCTCGAGAGCAAATCGACGGGTTCGGGTCGTTCACGTGGATCGTGGGGATTGCCACAATCCTGCTATTAGGATGAACTCATCCTTACCAAACTTGGCTACTGTTCCATTGATAGAGAACAACATCGATTCATTGTCTTCGCCTCCATCCCCTCCACTCACCTCCCTCAGAAGAATGTGATGGACTAGTGGACTATTGAATACGAGGTCCACATCAACGAACGAACCAAATCATCATCGCCTAAATAGTCCAAGCCGTGTAGATGTCGAAACCTGTTTCAATACTTTGTTAGCACCGGTGATGTGTGCTAAACTAGATGCTTGACACGAAACAAGTCTTTCTGTGCTATCTTGAGCAGTTGCCATTCTAAACTTTGTGCATAATAGTTGAACATCATTTTAACAAAATGCACGAACACCGATATATTAAAAGCGATGTATATACAATCGAGATATACAAAAATGAAATCGATCAATCGCGCCAAATCAACTCGCTCCCCGCCGACTCGCTCCGTTCACTCGCACACGCCCCAATTGCTCACGTACTCGTCATCTCCGTCCTTGCGTTGATGAACGTAACAACCCCAAACTAGACGGATATAACTTAAACCCTAGCAACCTATCGTCGATTTCCAAATAAAACTAGACAGATATAGTACATGCACCCTTTCGACCGCTCGATCAGTAACAATCAATATCGCGATTCTACGAATATAAAAAAAAAACAATACAGTGAAACCTGTCGACGGTGGAATATCGACGACTAACAGCGGTAGAAGGTCGACGTAAAACCCCGGTGGACTGTCGACGACAAGCGGCGGTGGAACGGAGTGCGACCAACGCCTGGAAACCAAGAGGCTAGAGAGTGATAGTGTTGAGAACTTAGAGAGAGAGTAAGAACTTGTTAGTGAGATGTAGAAATGAAAAACCCTTTTTATATGAAATGAAAAAAACGTTGGCTCGCTCACGCAGGATCGCTCTCGTTGGATCGCTCTCTTAGATAGGCTCTCACTTTCTTGCAATCGTCTATTTCAACTCGCGTTATTGCTCCCGAAGTGCTCTTGATTGCTCGCTCTCGTGGGATCGCTCTCGTAGATAGGCTCTCGCTTTCTTACTACCGTTATATTCTCCCGCGTTCTTGCTCCCGTTGTATTGCTCTTGATTGCTCGCTCTTGCTCTCGATAACTCGCTCTCGTACTCGGTTACTCGCTGGCGTGGATACACTCACGCCGATCGAGTATTTTCATGATTACAAAAACAGTGAAGTAATTTCTAATTGGAGAAACAAATAGGCGCATTAATTAGTGATCAGGCGTCTTTAAGTTCGACCGTTGAGTTTTTTAGTATTAATATAGGGTGTGGCTTATACAAATTTCATCCTAAACGACAATTAACCTCTATTCATCTTCTTCACCCTTTCTTTCATATTCTTCCCTTCAAAATGAATTCAAACACAACTGAGCACAATTCAGACAAAACGATTTCTGACAATGAAGAGGTAGAAAAGTCGTTTTACTCCACTCCACACACAATCATCGATCGGATAGTTTTTTCAACTATCCTGGACAGCCACCGAGCAAGTCCTCGGATGACTCCTCTGGGGAGGAATCCGATGAGTCCTTAGAGGAGTCATCTGAGGAGTCCTCCGAGGACCCCATTGAGGCAACCGACGCCACGGTTCTTGATGATTCCGACATCCTCCTCACAGCAAGCGGACGCGCCTTCTGAATGTTCCGTTAACATTCCTACAGAAGAGCGCCCCAAGAAGAGGGCCAGACGGTCGACCCCCTTGGTCGTAATCAACTCCTCCAGTGAGTCAGATTAGGAGATGCAGGCTTCCTTTCCCCTTCCTTATAATGTGTTTTTTATTTTTCTTAATGTACTTTTTTTGTGACATGTGAATGAATGAATATATTATGGTTGTTTAGATATTTGCATCTTCTGTTTTCATTATTTCCAAAGCGAGAGCGAGTTTAAGCGTGAGGGTTCCTACGAGTAAGCATGCATGAGCATTACTGTATGTATGCATGAGCGAGTCACCGTTTCGAGTAAGGATGAGCGTTCCTACGAGTAAGCGAGAGCGTTCCTACGAGTAAGCATGAGCGTTCCTACGAGTAACCGTGAGCGTTCCTACGGAGCGTTCCTACGAGTAACCGTGAGCGTTCCTACGAGTAAGGCGTGCGCGTTCCTTCGAGAAGGCGTGGCGTGCGCGTTCCTTTCGAGAAGGCGTGCGCGTTCCTGCGAGGCGAGAAGCTACCCTTCGGCGTAATTTTGCGCATGTTGCCACGTCAGAATAGGTCAGTTTTCATTATTTTCGAGCGCCAGGTCATTCAACATTAATGATAATAAAAAGGGGTCTTCCGTACAAATATCCCTGAGTTTTTTTAGAATAAATTTATTGATGAGATTTTGGTCAACCACATATTGTGGCGTCATTAGTTAAAATTAATAATAAATATATATGTTTATAAATTTGTGAACAATTACAAATTTACACGTATTCTCAAATTAAATTAAAAGATGTGACCAAATCAAATAACATCACTTGTCTATCATTGAAGAAAGATATATATAATTTGACTCGAAGGTAATTTAGCTCAAGCGTTGAATGAAAAGTTCTGGTCAATCACACATGTCATTATTTTTCGATTAATAAAAAATAAAAAACTATTAAATTTGGGACAATCAATTATTAAATTAACATGTGTCCCAAATTTTATTTGAAGAGAAAGGTGGGCAAACTCTAATTATAAGATCACATGATCATTTGATCAAATAATTAAATTTAATTTGGTCAAATTGGATCATATGACATTTGGGTTAAGCTTAAATAAAGTCTAAATTCCAAAGGGACAACTAGAAAAATAGCTAAATATCGATAGTTCTTATGGACAAATAACTAAACTTGTTTAAACTTAGAAAATGTCTAATCTATTTTACATTCTTTACATTATTATTTTATAATTATGTTGGGACTAAAATACCCTAACTACATTTTCTACTCCTTAACTAATTAAATAAAAACCTACAAGAAGAACAAGATTCTAAGGAGAGAGAAAGAAATTATAGTTAACAAAATATAAAAATAGAGGATTCTAAGGGGAGAGAAAAATAGAAATTAACAAAATATATCAAACATGAAACAAATCTAAACTATTAGTTAACATCGTTTAAAGAAAAGAAAATAATGCATAGGTTACGTAAATGAACACAATGATTTAAATGGCGAACTATTGATTTATCATATATATTGATTTAATGAATTGGAAATGTGTAATTACCTATTAAACGTGCAAAAATTAAACTTAATATAAAAATCGATACCTCACACATGTTGTTAACTGAGGTAAAAATATCATCATTAATCACTTTCCATAATTAATATTCCACCTGAAACCTCCATGCCTCCCTTGTTGTTTATACTGTATAGTTGTTTGTTGAACCATTAGGTATTTCCTTTTATTTATCGGTTCCTCTTGACGACCTACTATACAAGAACCTCTCTTGTTGGTACTTCCTCTTGTTTCCTAGTTTCTTTAGGTTTGTCTCGTCCTTGTGTATATTAGTATATCTATAATGTGTCTCTCGGTGTTTATATCACTATATAGTTGCTTATTTGATCATTAGGTATTCCCTTTTATTTACTGGTTTTTCTCGATGACCCACGGTATACACAGGGACTTTTCTTGTTAGTATTTCTTCTTGTTTCCTAGTTTCTTTAGCTTGTCTCATCCCTGTGTATATTAGTATTCACAACGCAAATGTCAATTTCGAAGTATATATTTCTATCTACTGTCGTTTTTGTTTTCGAAAATCGAATGTGTTTGTTCGATTTTTTCATTTCTGCAAGTTCTTCTTTAGGTGACAACACACGACATATACAAAAACTTCTCTTGTTGGTATTTCCTCTTACTTATTGGTTCCTTTAGGGTTTGTCCCGTTCGAGGTATATATTTCTATCTACTATCGTTTCTACCTTCGAAAATAGAATTTGTTCAATCGATTTCTTTATTTGCAACTTCTTTTTTGGGTTATTTTCTCGTTTCTTTTCTTTTCATTTACTCAAGAACCATTTTTATTGTTTGGACGCTATATCTCAAGAAATTAAAGAAACAATGAAAAAATGTTCTTCATTTTCCCCGACAATCCATTTCATTTGAAAATCTCATATCCATTCAATTTCCTTCGATCTTCAATTTTGTTTCGTCTCTGCTTGGCATCCATCATCGTTGTTTCTGCTTCTAAAAATCAAATGATCTTGCAATTTATTCTCTACATTTTTTCCTCTTCTATTTACTTAAATAAAATATTTGAAAATATAGATATTTCAAAAAATAAAAGAATTTTAAAATGCATAAATTTATGAGGTAAATTAGTCATGGTGAGAGATTGTGAGATCATTTATGATATCTGTTAAAAAAAGAATCTATTTTGTGAGAGTTGATTGTGAATACTTCCCTCCTCCTAAAATCATGATGGTCATAATTCTAAATATGAAACGTTTTTATCTTTTTTCTCCATTATAAGTATTTATTTGTAGACATTACTTAGAATTTTCCAATTCTAAATGGCTAGCCAATGCCCACAAAGCCCAAATCTAAGTGATTGGGCCTAAAAATCTATAACCTATAGGAAAATTGTACGTAATGTCTATAAAAAAATATCTACATTGAAAAAAGATAAAAAATATTTCATAGTTAGTATTTTCTCTACCTATTTTTCAAGTAGTGTGAAGAAAAAATTATCATCATTCTACCCATGTATATATTGGTATATCTATGTTCACTGCAAGATTCTCTACAACAAAATTGCCCTAACTGTTTGTAACAAGTCCACCACAAGATCCTCTACAACAAAATCATCTAACTTTTTGTAATAAGTCCACCGCAAGATCCTCTACAACAAAATTGCCCTAACTTTTTGTAACAAGTTCATCGCAAGATCCTCTACAACAAAATCACCCCAACTATTTTGCAACATATTAGGTTGATCGAATTTTGTTGGTGTGGAGTTTTCGATTCTCTCCATAGAGGTTGCATGAAGGTTGCAAGGTTTCCCATTGTCCATGTTCCAAAAGAAATCGATAAAAATTATTTCCCACGTTTTGCCCTAAGTTTACGCATTTGCACATCAATATCAATTATTAATGGTCTTCCATAGTATTCCTATCTTGTTTGTGTTGGGGTTTATTCCCTAAAACTTGTAGTTTATAATTTGTTCCAATTTATTCAATAAAATGTTATTATTTTTGTTCATTCAAATGTTGTTGAATTCCAAATGTTTGCCTTAAATTAACTCTAAATCCAATAAACTAACATCCTAGGTTGTATTATGTGTCTTGAACTGTGTGTAGAGACATACGGGGATCAAGGTTCAAGAAACAGTCTAAAGGGTTTATAGTATAGGAATGAGGTTGGGTACCTTATACTGGTGACACTATGGATACGACCCACTTTGTATTTGATACAAACACAATGATCCAACGTGTTCGTGTAGGTGACATGTGAGTGGGGGTATCCTAATGTGATGAGTTCACATAAGACCGAACTGTGAAATAGTAACCAATAGATGTAACTCCGTTGACTTTATTTCAATAGGATGACCTAGGAAATTTTTTCTTAATCCTGAGCAGGTTACGAACTCCTATTTGCAAGTGATTGTCCTTTGAGTAGTATGGGTGAGAGTGGTCGCTTGAGATGCCGACTCAATAAGCCTACTGTTGCGTAAAATTATATTGCAATACCGCAAGTGTACGGGTCAAGTTTTAGTATAGTGATTTAGAGTTCCAAGTATCGTCCTCGGGAATGGGTTTCTAGATTAATTAATTATTAAGGTACTAATTCTCAATTTTAGCTAAAGAAACATAACATGGATAGTTGGTTGAAGTAAATACAAACAAACGAACAAACATGTGGAGACACAGATTGATAGATTTGGGAGAAGTGATTTTACAAGTTAAAGACCTAACTAGCACATGCATTGAACCAATGAGATGAAATTATAAACAAGAAGTGAAATACTCAAGAAAATCTCTCGATTCTTAGTGAGCCTCACACATGCAATAAACTCATAGTCTCCATATGAACCTACAACATGCATGGCATTAAGCAACTTCTTTATGTGTTTCCCTAAGATTTCTAGGTCACTCTCGTGCCAGACTTCCAAGGGTTTTGACAATTTTGCTCTAATTCAAGATTTATCTCTCGAGTCCACTTAAATCAACAAATTAAAACGTAAAGAACGAATTGCCAAAAATAGCGACATAACATGCTTCAATACATCACAAGAAAGTCATAACAAGTAAATCAAATCCTACTACAATGTTTAGCTACTCTAAATCACATGAAAACAAACTAAACAAGTAGAAAACGTCTTAGAACGCTATTACAAATTGAAAGAAAGAGAAATAAACTTAGGTGTCGATGCAGGGTCTTCGTCTCCGAGCTCCCGTCTTCGATCTCGAACCTCCACGAATGCTTTGGCTCCCAAAATCACTCTTTTCTCTCTTCTTACAAGGTGTATTTCGAATTTAGGGCAAAACTCTACCAAATTGTGCTCCCCCATTGCAAGAATTATAAGGTTGTATTTATAGGTATCAATGGGGCAGCGTTGCAATGCTAGGGACAGCGTTGCAACGTTGTACCCTGAACGCGTGGTAAATATGGAAACTATCGGCAGCGTTGCAACGATGCAACGCTACTACCTTAACGCGCGCGCCCTTATCGATCTGGTGCAACGCCCTCGCGCGCTTCTCGCGCGCGCCTTATCGATCTAGCGTTGCGGCGCAGCAGCAGCGCGGCGTTACAAACGCTATCGACGATGATGATCTTCAAAGTTGTTTGGCTGCACGTTCGGCGTTGCAACGCTCTATATGGCGTTGCAACGCCATCACCTCGGGTCTTCAGCTTGGTTTGGTCTTCTCTCTTCCATTTGATGTTATATTTAGCTCCAAATAGCCTTGTTTTGATCCCGAGTGATCCAAATTGTCTCCAATAGCTCCGCTTAAGCTCTTAACTCAAATTGAATAAATTAACCACGTAAAAGCCCCGAAATCATTATAAAACTAGCAATAATTAAGCCTAAGGATAGCACATTTTGTGTGCTATCAAACACCCCCAAACTTAAACTTTTGCTAGTCCCGAGCAAAAACAGAGTTAAACATTAGATTGTTCTTAAACATACATGTGATTCAAGCCTCAAAGATTTAAGAGAATATTTTGCAATTACAGGAAACAACTTGAAACATAACACTTCAACAAGTAATTTAAAACTTTTCCTAAGTGTTCCTACGTGTGTGTGTGGATAGCCTATGTTCCCTTCATTTTTACTAAGCCCGGATCAACTTTATTAGGTTCTCCATTCGACTTCCCCCTACACTGGTCTTAGTTACTAATCTTTGAGCCTCTCCACATTCAGAAATAAACAACTTTACTCAGCACTTAATCACTCTTTTGATGCCATTTTTTTTCTACTTTCTTCTTTTTTTTTTTTGTGCAAGGACACTAGCTTTCACACATCCACTGCAGGGACCCTTACCTGCAGCACTCGCTCAATGAGTAGCCTAACGATCACGAGTGAAGGTAGCTCTTTTTGTCCTCACGATTTTTTTTTTTTTTTTTTTTTTTTTTTTTACAGACAACAAAAATAAACTTTTTCACATAATGCACATATTATACAGATCATGCACTTCATATTGTCATTTACCCTATCTTGCAGTTTAACTCTCAAATCAATTTTCAGACCTATCGAGGTGACATCAAACTTCTAAGCCTAATAACTTTGTTCTAAGCATTTCAAAACTACAGGAACAAAGGCTATGTGCATATAATGCAGGAAAAACTCAAGAAAATTTTTTAAATTAACTCAAATTCATGTCATGCTTTTAGGTTTCAGCAGAATCACACAGATTTTCAATTATATCTCATCCTAGGCTATCATACTCATACTGATGTGAAAGATCAACCAACAATTCAGCACATATTCAGGACAGTCACAACAAATAAACACAATCCCACCCCCAAAATTAAACTAAACATTGTCCCCAATGTTTGTAAAAATAAGCATGTGGCAAGTATAAGAGTAGAAGTGAACGATCATCATCACCGGTGATGGAGATATTTCTGAGTTCCTTGGATAGCCAAAGCATGTGTGTTGGAGTTCCTCCGAATGGGAGCATGGATTTCAACGAAGAAGGGCATCTCCACAACCTACGAAGTAAAACAACAACTAACTAAGAATTGAAAAACAAAAAAAAAACTACTAAAGCAAGTCAAGACAGGAAAACAAAAGTAAGTAAAACTTGGGTTGCCTCCCAAGAAGCGCTTTGTTTAACGTCTTTAGCTAGACTGCACTCCCTCAAGGTGTTTCTTCCTTGCTTGCGATGCACTCGGAGTGATGTGTTCATTTGGCCAATCTGGGTCTCTATATTCTTTATTGCGGCTCCATGACTAGTCACTATACCGGATAAATCGGTGATCGCATTCTCCACCGGTTGGACCAACTTACGGATTCAATATGAAGGAGTGCAATGTGTCTTCCAGAGATGGTTTCCTCTCGATGTAGAAAGCATGCCCTGTAGGAGGATTCAACACATTCTTGTTGTTAGCATAAGAGAAATTCTCATGATACCTCAAACTCGGATTGTAATGTGTTGGTAGGTTATTCGAGTCCGATTTCCTCCATCTTTGGTTGCTTCTATTGTTCGGAGTAGTGCAATTGCTCCATAGTGGATTCTCCATTGGGTTTGGGAGCATTGAGAGGACATCCCCGCATGCTGTGGTGATCCCGCAAAATTATTCAAGGCATGAGTGAGAGACGCCATATGAGATCTAAGAGAGGTTACCTCGTCCAGCTTGATATAATCCACTCATCGCTTAGATCATCATTTCTGTGAGGCCCATCGTAGTGGGCGGCTGACACTTCCTCCGTGAGGCACGTGCTTTACGCACGATCTTACGCCATGAAAGCCCTCTCAAAGTGAGTAGCATCTAGAATGGTCTGATGGTCTTACATTCCAGTCCATTATAAAACAAATTGTGCACTGGAGCGAAATGGGTAGCCATGCTGTGGGCATCTCCTGAGCATGTCCTTGTACCTTTCCCAAGCCTCAAATAACCGCTCTCCCTCTTCTTTGCTGAATGTTCCTATCTCAGTCCTTAACTTTGCCGCTTAATGTGGAAAGAATTTGGTCATGAAGGCTTGGGCCAACTCCTCCCAGGAAGTGATACTCCCTAAGGGAAAGGATCCTAGCCATTCTTTGGCTCTACCCTGCAAAGAAAAAGGAAAGAGACGTAAGCGAATACTATCAGCAGAGATACCATTCATTTTAATTGTACCACAAATTTCTAAGAAGTTTTGAAGATGAGAGTTAGGATCTTCTATGGCTAGGCCTCTGAAAGCACCTTCCCTAACCATTTGAATCAGCCCTGTTTTCAATTCAAAGTTATTAGCATTGATAGGGGCATGGACTATTCCAGCCTCCTCAGAATTAAACACAGGTTGGAAATACTCCCTTATAGGTTTAGGGTTATTGATGAGCTCCTGATCAACCATCTCCTGAGGTTCTGCTCTTCCTTCCCTTAGAAGTCTCCTACAGGTCCTCTCGATCTCAGGATCAAAAGGGTGCAAGTCTGTAGCTCTCCCTTTGGGCATACACCTGGAGAAACAAAAAGAAAGAAGTTAGAAAAAAAAGGAAAAACACCAACAACTCGAAAATAAAACATAAAATAAAGATATAAAACATAAAACTTGGGTTGCCTCCCAAGAAGCGCTTTCTTTAACGTCTTTAGCTAGACGGTGACTTATCAGGGCACATAAAATTGCTCATACTTCTCTGGGCCCTTCTTGCTTGCTCGAATCAATGTAGCCTCTAAGTCTAAAAGGCTATCTTGCTTTTCATGGGCGCCAGAGACATAATTATTTTTGGTATTTTTGTTTAATAAAATGAAAGAACTGAAATCAAAACAAGACTCGTGAGTGAAAGACCAATGGTTATCAACAATCAAGGAAATTTCTGGGGATAAGGGGAAAAAAGACTTCTCAGCCTCTAACTCTATCACCTGGATATCTCCTGTGGAATTAAGTGTATCACTAGTGTCCTCCTCACTAACCTGATCATGGTGTGCCTCAGTCTCCCCCAAACTATCCTCACTAACATCTAAACAAATCCTCCTAAGTGGCATCTCCTGAGTGGTAAGGAATATAAATTGTTCCTGTAAGGTCTTAAGGGAAACTACTAATTGATTAAGATACTGGGATCTATCCTGCACTATTTCCCAAAGTCTTACCACCTCAGCTTCTAACCTATCCAACCTTTTGAATTCATCATGAACCAAATTTTTAATTTTCAATTCTAAGGTATATTCCATCAATTGGTCCACAAGAGAAGATTTTTCAAGGGGTTGGTTAAGGTATGAAAAACTATGGTTCCAAGTGCCTAAATAACTACCCTCATGTGAATTTTCATATATGTCAGGTACAGAATGGTAAAAATTAGACACATGATATTCAGAAAAATCATGATGCACAAAACTAGGGTCCTGAGAGGAGTAATATGAGAAAAATCATGCAAAGTCATACTTGAAAAATTACTAATTCAGACAAGACTTCTACACAATAGCAACACAACCAAAAAAACAAGGGACAAAGACTAAAAAACACACAAAACTAAAATAACACAAATAAAGAAACAAACAATCACACAAAACAATTAAGGAAAGACAAACAAACAAGCTTTAGTCTAAAATTTCAAATTTTCTCCTAATATTAATTAATCTAAATAATCGCCATTCCCCGGCAACGACGCCAAAAACTTGTTGCGTAAAATTATATTGCAATATCGCAAGTGTACGGGTCAAGTTTTAGTATAGTGATTTAGAGTTCCAAGTATCGTCCTCGGGAATGGGTTTCTAGATTAATTAATTATTAAGGTACTAATTCTCAATTTTAGCTAAAGAAACATAACATGGATAGTTGGTTGAAATAAATACAAACAAACGAACAAACATGTGGAGACACAGATTGATAGATTTGGGAGAAGTGATTTTACAAGTTAAAGACCTAACTAGCACATGCATTGAACCAATGAGATGAAATTATAAACAAGAAGTGAAATACTCAAGAAAATCTCTCGATTCTTAGTGAGCCTCACACATGCAATAAACTCATAGTCTCCATATGAACCTACAACATGCATGGCATTAAGCAACTTCTTTATGTGTTTCCCTAAGATTTCTAGGTCACTCTCGTGCCAGACTTCCAAGGGTTTTGACAATTTTGCTCTAATTCAAGCTTTATCTCTCGAGTCCACTTAAATCAACAAATTAAAACGTAAAGAACGAATTGTCAAAAATAGCGACATAACATGCTTCAATACATCACAAGAAAGTCATAACAAGTAAATCAAATCCTACTACAATGTTTAGCTACTCTAAATCACATGAAAAACAAACTAAACAAGTAGAAAACGTCTTAGAACGCTATTACAAATTGAAAGAAAGAGAAATAAACTTAGGTGTCGATGTCGGTCCTTCGTCTCCGAGCTCCCGTCTTCGATCTCGAACCACCACGAATGCTTTGGCTCCCAAAATCACTCTTTTCTCTCTTCTTACAATGTGTATTTCGAATTTAGGGCAAAACTCTACCAAATTGTGCTCCCCCATTGCAAGAATTATAAGGTTGTATTTATAGGTATCAATGGGGCAGCGTTGCAACGCTAGGGACAGCGTTGCAACGCTGTACCCTGAACGCGTGGTAAATATGGAAACTATCGGCAGCGTTGCAACGCCAGGGACAACGTTGCAACGCTGCTACCTTAACGCGCGCGCCCTTATCGATCTAGTGCAACGCCCTCTGTGCGGCTTCTCATGCGTGCGCCCTTATCGATCTAGCGTTGCGACGCTGCAAAGCAGCGTTGCAACACTATCGACAGTGATCTTCAAAGCTGTTTGGCTGCACGTTCGGCGTTGCAACGCTCTATATGGCGTTGCAACGCCATCACCTCGGGTCTTCAGCTTGGTTTGGTCTTCTCTCTTCCATTTGATGTTATATTTAGCTCCAAATAGCCTTGTTTTGATCCCGAGTTATCCAAATTGTCTCCAATAGCTCCGTTTAATCTCTTAACCTGAAATTGAATAAATTAACCACGTAAAAGCCCCAAAATCATTATAAAACTAGCAATAATTAAGCCTAAGGATAGCACATTTTGTGTGCTATCACCTACCTTCATGGGGACAAAACCGAATGGGTAGCTGGAGACTTAATTAACCTAGCAAGATGGAATTCACTCCTTCCCAAACTTAGGGTAAGTAAGCAAATGTTCCCTTAAGTGGTGCCTCCAGGACTTGAACAAATGGTCTTACCCTCTCACTGACACTTATTGGTTGGACCATAAACAGGTTGTTCATTAGAGGAGCACTGGTACTTAAGGCCATAGATGTAACCTATGGGTAAAATGGCAATTTGAACCAACTGGTGTTACGAACACTTGTGAATGATTGACTTGTTGTTATTGGTGTATATCCATGAACACAAAAATATATCTACAGTGAGAAGAGTGCAACTGTAGGTCTTTAGTGAAGTGTACATGCAGTTAACGAATGTTGATTAAGTGGTTAATCAGATTGACCAATTAATCTTGTATAGTTGGAGCATCTGATCTGTAGATCCATTAGGTCTCTTTTCTAGCTCGTAAAGGATATTGAGATTATTTGATCTTCAATAGAACTTGAAATGTTCAAATTCACTTAGGAAATCAATATAATGTATTATGATGCATTATAATATAAAGTTTATTTTTTTATTAAAACTTTATAATATAAATTTAATTTTGGATATGATTCAAAATTAATTTAAGAGAGAATTTAATATTTGAAAGAGTACAAATATTAACTTTATGTGAACGATATTGACACAGAATTTTGGAATTAATGCACATGAGATGTACATTAAAACCTTAGGTTATGGGAGGGTTATACTTGAATATGATTCAAATATAAATCCAAATTAAATATGTGGTAATTAATTAATTGGTGAATTAATTAATTGATTTATTAATTTTAATTAAATTTGATTTAATAAAATTAATTGAATTAAAACTATGGGTTATATACATTTAAATATGATTTAAATGAATTAAATTTAATTGATTTAATTAATAGTTAATTAAATTAATTTGATTTAATTTGATTTAATTAAAATAAATCGTGCTTTAACGCACAATTCGCTCTCTCCGTGTTCCTCTCTCCCACGTTTATCAATCGATAAATACAGAGAGGGAAGGATGATCAGAATCGATCGATTGATTTGGTGGAGAGATTTTTTGCTGAAATTTTCTCTAAAAAATCTCTCTCCCAATCTCTCTCTATTTTTTTCCCTTTTCCCAAGATTTCAAGATTTGGTTCCCACAAGCCAAATCTCAGTAATCCAGAGGATAGGAAGGTACCCTTTTGGCGGTGTTTGAAAAATTCAGAAGACTTAAGGTAAAATAGTAGTTTTGCCTCAAATTGATGAACTTTTTGGAGAGAGCCAATACCATTGTCGAAAATTAAGTGTGAGGGACTGTAAGGAGGCAGCTTGGGAGTTTGAGGAAGAGATTTCTGAACCTCGGGGTTCGTGATAGGTGGCAGGATCGAAGCTTTTCACGCCACGATAGTTCTTTCTTCATCTTTTTCTACTTTCTTTGTTGAACAATGGTTTTGTATTTAAGTTTAGTTATTTTTATAGTGGACATGAGTAACTAAATGTGTTATCTTAGGGATAGATGTAGCCTTTCGATCAGACTATTTATTGATTTGACTGCTTTGGATTATTGTACTGCTTTTATTCATGTAATTGCATCTTTAATGCTTATAGACTCTTGATCACGGTTTATTTGTTCTTAGATCTAAATTTATGCTTGAGAAAGATAGTTTAGATTTGATCTCAATTGCAAGACTGATAGTTACTTTGACATGAGAATGATTAGGGTGCTATTAGAAATCATAAAAAAAACTGTGATGGATATCTGATCTCCTTGAGCAGCGGAAACGTGTTTGGGATCGTTAATGTGCTTGATTGTTTTGCTTAAAACAAAAACCAGTACATTGATAAATAATACATAACAAGCATTAAATTCTAATCCTATTAGACATGGATTAATTGCATACATGCAAACATATGTAAAGTTTAACAATTAAACTAACAATGGAAAGGAAATTATTACCTTTCTAGTTTTCCTCAGCAGCAACTCCTTGCTCCAATGTTCAGCAACTCAGCAATCAGTACAGCAAAACAAGAAGCTTTAGTTTCTCTGTTTTTACATAACACCACCAATAGTGTAAACCCTCTATCCTCTGAATGCTTAGACTTAATCCTTTGTGGGAAGGATTCCAACTCTTGAAAAGTTTTGGGAATGAGAGTGTGAGAGAGAGAGAATTCTGTCTGTCAAATGGAAAAATGATCAATTGATCCTCTGATTGAGCAACCCCCTTCTCCCTATTAAACTGTCGATAGGGAGAAGGGGAGGGGTAGTGGGGAACGTGTCTGGATGACACGTTCCCTTATTTATTATTAAAATAATAATAATAATAATAATAATAATAATAATAATAATAATTTAATTAAATCAAATTTAATTATTCATTTAAATCATATTTAAATAATACAAATTAAATATCATATATTTAATTTGGATTAAATCTCATTTAATCACATTACCCCTTTAACCTATAGTTTTAATGTACAACCAATGCACATTAAATTTTATCCTATAGTTTACAAATGTGAATCACATTCACATTTAATATAATATTTGAACTCTTTCAAATATTCAATTCTCTCATATAATTTAATATGAATAATATTCACATTAAATTTATAATATATAGTTCCAAAACTATATATTATATCGTATCTAAATACATTAAATATATTCCCTAATGAATTTGAACATTTCAAATTCAAATGATCTAAGAACCCTTTACGAGCTAGAAGGTGGACCTAATGGACCTCTGGATCGAAGCTCCAACGATACGAGATTGTTCGGTTAATCTCATTAACTTCCCAATCAACATTCGTTAATCATGGAACACTCCACTAAAGTCCCACACCGCACTCTTCTCACTCGCAGATATATTTTTGTGTCCATGGATATTGACCAATAACAACAAGTCAATCCTTCACGAATGTTCGTAACACCACCGGGTCAAATTACCGCTTTACCCACAGGTTACATCTTGTGCCTTAAGTACCAAAGTAGCTTCTCTAATGAACAATTTGTTTGTGGTCCTACCAATAAACAGAGTCCCTCTCGGGCCAATGAGAGGGTTCGGCCCTTTGTTCAAGTCCCTAAACAAAGACTTTCAAGGGAACATTCCTCTACTTACCCTAGTAGGCGGGAATGAGTGAGTTCCATCTTGCTAAGTTAAGTTCTCAGCCGCTCACTCGGTCTTGTCCCTAAGAAGGTAGGCATATTGAGTCGGCGAATCTGACCACTCTTACCCATACTAGTCAAAGGACAATCCCTCGCGAACAAGAGTTCGTAACCTTCTCAGAATTGAGATCAAGTTGCCTAGGTCATCCTAGTGAAATAGAAACCTAACTAGTCAATCTGAGTTACAATGAGAGATTACTATTTCGTGGTCCTGGTCTTATGTAATCTCATTACATAGGATATCCCCACTCACATGTCATCTACACGAACACGTTAGGATCACAGTGTTTGTATCAAATACAAAGTGGGCCACATCCATAGTTTTACCAGGGTAAGGTACCCAAACCTTATCTCCTAACTATAGACCCTTTAGGTTGTATCTCGAATCGAGATCCTTTTTATGTACATTACATTCAGTTAAAGATTCATTTAACAACCTTGGATGTTTAGTTTATTGGATTTAGGGTTTAAATAAAGGCAAACTCGTAGATAACGAACAATAACACTTTATTGAAATAATAACACTTTATTACAATAATTAGAACATAATTACAAACTACGAGTTTTAGGGCACAAATCCCAACAAACTGAACCTAATGCCATGCTTGATTTTTAAAAGCTAGACAAAGATGTTGGTTTTATTTTCATGCATGATATTCACTTGCCTCGAGAGAGTCATTTGTTATGTTAGATTCTTGGTTTTAAAAGTAGTGCAATTATCCATGAGCATGACCTTAATGAAATAGTTGATTGATTGGTAAATCTAGTCCCTAAGATACTTTTCTCTCCTGATTGTTTCTAATTTTCACTCTTTGTTATTTTGTTTTTCTTCACCCAAAGTTCGATTTTTCTAGATAAAATTGAGTGGTGATATTTTTGGGAATTAATTGAATTAAATAACTCAATATTGTGGACAATACTCGTACTTAATCTCACTATATTAAAATTTGATCCGTACACTTGCAGTATTACAAAATTTACGCAACAACTTGTTTCATATTAACAAACACTCCAATAAATACAAATTTGCAAATTTGACCTTAGTACTGTCGCCAATCAAAGCATCTGAAGAAGAAGATAGGAGATTAAATGTTGGTGATAGGTCTCTTCTATCAACTTTGTCTCTGTTTTTGAAAAAACAGTTTCTAATGTCACAGTTTCTTTCCTCCTCCTCATCAAATATATGCTCTATTGGATATTATTCACAATTTAATCCAGTCATCAAGCAAAAATCCTTAATTCCAAATTCAATTTCATGGCCTTCTAAGTTGAAAAATAGTACATTTTTTTCTATTACTATGACACAATCTAAGGACAAAATGTGAAATAAGTTGCAAGGGAACTTTTTTCATTTTCAAATGTAAAAAGTTCCCGAATGGTCCTTCCCTAAATAACTTCAAGGCATTATCATTCAACCCCATTAGAATATGTGAAATGATTTCCAATTTAAAGTAATGAGTTATTTTTTTCTATGCAACCCAATCTTGTTTTTCTACTATTAATTTGGCATCATTTGTTTCCTCTTACAACAAATATAATAACAAATATAAGATAAAAAGTCATCTTTTATAAGTCTAAAATTCATAGAAGTTAGAAGTTGATGTACCTTAGTATTTTTCATTTTTTTCTCGAAGATGAACCCTCCTTAAAGTGTCTCTTAACTCCTTTTGGTTTTTTTTAACTTTGGTTTTTGTTTGTACAACTTCTTCTTGTACAATTTTTTGTTGTTTATCACTATTTTTATTCATTGTGTCCATTTTTGAAATCAATAAGTTATATACATTCATCATGAGAAAAAACAACGAGACACTTCAAGTAAGTACATCAGTGATAGACTTTTATCACTGATAAACTGTAATAACTGATATAAGTCTAATAACATTCTGTAAGAACTTAGATATAGGTTTATCATTAATGTAAGAAAGTACTTGAAGCAAACATACCATAAGAACTCAAATAGACTAGAATCCTTTGTTACTGACCTCAAAGAGAAAAGAAGCTGATAGATAAACAAAAAGAAATAAACTTCCATAAGTTGATAAATAATAGTGTATGCTTGAAAAAGAAGTAAGTCAGTGATAGACTTCTATAGCTTATAGGTTTTGAATACTGGATAGAGTTTTATCACTGATAGACTTCTATAATGTAGAAGCAAGTCAAGCAGAGATCAAACAAGAAGACTTCTATAATGTAGAAGCAAGTCCAGCAGAGATCAAACAAACAAGAAGCATATCAAAATCCAACCTATATTTGATCAATGATAAATAGTGAATGAATGAACCGACCAGTGAAACAAACAAGAACTAACATGTTTACAAAAAAAAAAATATAAGAAAGATGAATCAAAGAATTGAGCTTGAAGAATGAGTTGGAAATAATTGTGAAAAAATTGTGAATCAATTTGAAAAAAGAGGAGGAATGAGATCGTGGACTATTGAAATTTGTGGATTGTTGGATAAATGGAATTGAAACAAACAAGAAGTCAATCAGTGATAAACTTCAATCACTGATAGACTTCTTGTTTGTTTGGCCTCTGCCAAGTTATCACTAATACAAACAAGAAATCTATTAGTGATAGACTTCTATCACTGATATTTTTGTTTCTTTCATGAGTTATTTACAAATAACCAACAACAAAGAAAGAAAAAAAGAAAAGAAAAGTATATCTAGTGAATAAGGGCAAGAAATCAAACAAAACAGGACCAAACAGACCAAAATGATATCAAATGATATCATTTTATCACTGATATCAAATGATAGAAGTCTATCACTGTGATATCAAAGAAAGAAAATTTTATCAGTAATAAACTTCTATCACTAATATCAGATGATAGAAGCCTAGCCTATCATGTGGACAGATCAAATAAATCATGACGGGACCAAAGAACTAAATAAGATAACCAAGAGATACAAACAAAATGCAGAGTATTCACAGTGGTATAATTCTAACTAAAATAGGATATAAATTTAGTTATCATTAACAAAAAAAAAAAACTGAAGCAGTGTACCACAAGAATTCAAATAAGTAGAATTTGGAGGAGTAGAATGAGTGTTATCTCAAACAACAACAATAAACAAAAAAAAAAAAAAAAGAGAATCGTAGCAAGCAAAGCCAACCAAACAAGAAGTCTATCAGTGATAGGAGTCTATCACTGATATACTTCTTGTTTGTTTGGTCGCTGATTTCTACTGATATAGGCTTATCACTGATAGACTATTTCCACTGATACAAGCAATAGAGATCAAACAAACAAGAAGTGATAGCTTGATAATCTTTTATCAGTTATAGACCTATCATTGATACAAAATGTTACAAAAAAGAAATCTAAGTCTATCGCTGATATCTTTTGTTTCTTTTATAAGTTATAAAATGTTACAGATAACCAACAAAAATTAACAACAAAGAAAGAAAAACCTATCAGTAATCACTAGGGCAAGAAATCAAACAAAACATGACCAAAATGACAAAAATTCTATCACTGATAAGCAACAATAACCAAGCAAGAAAATCAAAGAAGACACTTCAAATAAGTCTATCACTTATAGAATTTTATCACTAAACTATTACTTACTCATAATGTACAAGCAAGTCAAGTAGAGATCAAACAAGCAAAAATTGATAGCTTGATAGTCTTCTATCAGTGATAAGAGTCTATCACTGATAGACATCTATTATTATGGACAAAAAAAGTTTCAAGTAGTATTCTAACTTCGGCTAGGAGTCTATCAATTTTGGATACATTGGCAGTGATAGGTGACTATCACTAATATACAACCAAGAAAAAATAATAAATTATGCTTTTCAAGTTGATTTCATTCACAGTGATACAATTATATATTAGGGCAAACAATCAACCAAAATAGAACCAAAAAGGCAAGAACGACTCATGTGTTAACTCTAATCTTTATTGCCAAGAAAAAAAAAACTTGTTGATAGAAAATGATAGAAGTTGATGTTCGTTTAGTGATATGAGTCTATCATTAGGGCAAAAAATTAACGAAAAGACTGTATCAACATTCAACAACGAAGAAATAGACTCTGATAGAAGAATAAAAAAGAACAAAGAAAAAAAAAGAAAGAAATCAACAGGAAACAAAAAAGATGGTCATTCAATAGAAAATCGAAAATGCTAATAGTAGAAGGAAACAAAAAATAAAGATGAATCTAAGAAAATTTACCGTATCTCTTCTTGTTCGAAAGCATGATATCAACTGCAACAAAGAAAAATGGCAAAGAAGTTTGAAACCACGGTGGTTTCATGAGTTGAAGAAAATGAAGAAGAGGAAGAAGAAGGAAATGAAGAGTTTCGTGCAATTAAAAAACTGAAGAAAAAGTGAAACGGTCGAAGAATGTGAAGGTAGTGGGTGGGTGGGTGGGCTTTTTGGTAATTTTAAGTGGTGTTTTGCAATTTTTGCTATATCTACAATTTGTTTGAGCGCTTTGCTATATGGGCAAATATTTTGGGTCATTTTGCTACCAACCTAATTACCCCTTAGTTAAATATAGAAAAAAATCAATAGTAATTTTGATGATAGATAGTAAATAACTTTTGTAGCACAAGTTATAAATCGTTAAATAAACAATTAATAACATTTTATTTATGGTTAATTGTATGTTGGATATATTTGCGTAAAAAATTTTGTTTATGTTTGTTCACTTTGGTAAACAGTTTGAATGAATTCAAACACAAACTTAACAACCTTAGACTTGATGCCATCTAAACATTGGTTTAACAAATTTAGACTTAACAAACCTATTTTATGTACATACAAATAAGACTTAACAAACTTAAACTTCACAACTTCAAATTTAACAAATTATCGAAACCAAACGAACCCTAAAAATAGATAGACTTGCAACTCTTTCATAATTCTCCTTAAAAAGAAGATATTTTTACGTAAATAAATAGATTTGTGATAGATATTTACATAAATATACATAATATTCCATTTATTACATCTATAGACTTCTGTAGTGATATTATGTCCAATTTACCTTTTCTCTCTCTTCTTTAAATCCGTATGACCCCTTATTATGATGTATTATTATTATTATTATTTTATTAAATATTAACACGATTTTAGTGTTAATTGATTATACTTTCCATATATATTAAAATTACATTTGAATATATTTTTCATAAACATCTGGTTATTTTTCCTAGTATTCTCCTTAATTAATTTTTGTTATTTATGAGATATTACTGAACACCTTTATTATGGCATACTTTTTCATTTTTATCGTTCATATCATCAATTTTTCACCTTCCCGTAACCATATACAACTACTTTGTTTCTTCATTCATCATTTTCATTGCAATGGGTATGTTATTTCTCTTGTATTAAGTGATCCTTTGTTTCTGTAAATTCGGTTTTCTTATGCTTTTATACATAAATAGCCATATACAGTTATTTCTTATCTTTAGTCCATCTATGTTTTAATGGATACGTCCGTTCTCTCTTATTATTGCAAGGTGTTGTATGTTCGTTCTCTCTTAACACACGAATATATGATTTCAAATATAGTTTAAATGACATGTATTAATGTATCGTATCACTTGATATATAAATAATGAAATGATATAAAATATAGGAGTTTATACAACATATTTTGTTAAATGCACCGTATATATGCGATTCTAGATTTTGCAATATAATTGTTTCGTTATGCTTGTGCGCTCCCTATGTTTTATGATGTATATTTGAAGGAATCTCAATAAGTAGCATAGTGTAATATAACATTAATTTCTGATAGATAGATGCATATATTATATATTCAACTTTATATATCAAATATTAATCATTTGATGTATTTTATTACAATTCTATAAGTAGTTGTGTTTTACCTATGCTTTATGGTAGATCTTGGAACGATCTGTTAATTATGTTGGTTACAAAGTATCTGAGATATCATTACATTATTGAATGACATTCATTGAGTTACAATAATATATCATGAAAAAGTTAGGCAATGTAGGTCATGTTGGTTCACCCGATATATATGTTTGCATAGGCTCCCAATCTTTCAATCTATTACAGATTGATATATATTATTAATATACGACAGTATATTCACATATTTTTCAAATATACAGTTTAATATATCACATACCTAACAAGTATGTACCATATATCTGTAAACATATATATGTTGTATAGGAAATTGGTCGTGTTTGTCCCACTATTGCATAATCTGTTCTTCAATGTTTTAATTTCTTCTAATGGGTTATTCAGTGCATTATAAACTTCACATATTTGTCAACTAAATAGACGACAAAAATATCGAGTTAATTGAAACACTAATGTCCTTGCCTAAATAAATCATCTTGACGTTTTATCATCATCCTGCAATTTCAGAAATCTATACCATTTGTAATATATATATATATCTCATATTCTAGTGTGATAACCTCATTTTGTCTTTTGGCTTGTTCGTGTACTTTCACTTCCCAATGTATTGTACTCTAGTCGTTTATATGTTTATAATGTCCATATATATGAAATATACAGTTGTTTATGTGTTTCAAGTAGTAAGTATAAGAAAATGAGAAAACGTAGAGTTATCTTCTTCCTTCATTTTACAAGAAATCCAATGGGAATACGGTATATAATTGTAATAAAACTAAAAAATAATTGTAATAAAACTAAAAAACAAGTTAAGGATGATCAACCATAATTATGGTTTTATTTTATTCATTTGGTATTTAGAAAATGATTTAACAAAAAAAATATCAATTTTTTTTTTCAAAATCAAATATGCGGGTTTTGACTCATCGTATTTTCTTCATCTTCTCCCAATTGCAATAGGAGAGATTTTTGTTTTGGTCTAAAATCATTCAATCTCATTTTTTTTTCCATTTTTTTCTTTTAAATTTGTTTCTTCAATCATGGGTCAAATCTCATTTTCTTATTTGAATTTCCTCTCAATAAAGGATTTGGGAAATAATTTATTTTTTTCATATGTTATTTTTATTTTTTTATTAAAAAGACTGTCAAATTGAAGTTGAGGGTGTAATAATAAAAGACCTATAACATTTTTGTTAGGGGTGATATTGGTTCGGTTTTCATCAGTTTTAGGTCAAACCGAGAACCGAACCGATTCGATCGGTTTCATCAAAAGAGGAATCAAACCAAAGTCCAATAAAGGACAAAACCATTGGTTCGGTTGTCCATTTGTTTGGTTCTTCTTTGGTTCGGTTTTCAATTTTTTTTACAAATCTTATGCTATTTTATTTCTTAGTTTCATCCCATTTTAATATTTTTTGTCCCTAAATTTCTCAATACCTCCTCAATAAGAATTTATAAAACTACCAATCTCATTTTGTTACTTTAAAATTAATTGAAAGAAAACGGATGAAACAACGCAATAATGGATAAAGATTCAATTTGGGGTTTTTTGAGGTACACATATATACACTTCAATTTGGTTCGGTTTTTAATGGTTTTTCTAAACGACCAAACCAATATTTTTCGGTTTTTCTAAAATAAAACCGAGATGTCCAATTTTCTTCTAAAAAACCAAACCAAACCATTGGATCGGTTTGATCGATTTTCGGTAAAGACTATCCCCTAGTTTTTGTAAAAAATTAAACTTAATTGTCCATTTATGTAAATAAAATGATTCTTGGTTTATATGTAAATTGAATTTAGGTAGAAAACCCTAGAAAGAATGGGAAGAGTGAAAGGCCACATTTGAATTTGCTTTTAATTAATTTATTTTCTACAAAGATGCCGACTCTTCGTATGTCGTCTTAAATGACAATTATACGTTATTAAGCAAAAGAATATTTTTTTGTTTGAAAATAAGCAAAAGAATATTTAGTTTACATTATTGTAGACGGCAATTTATTGGAAAATAAATACCATAAATAAATCTCATGAGGTTGCCAGGTCAGCCTCTCATCTAGGGCTCAAAAAATATGACCGTTGAGGACGCTCCCCTCATTTAAATCTCAATTCAAACCAATCGCCAAAAATCTGCAACCAAACTAAACTCATTCACAGATTCCAACGAGAAAATAGCACTCTAATCTCTCTTTCATCTTCCTCGCTTTCCATTTCCTCTCTGATTTCTTACACCAATGTCTAAGATGAGATCTGATCGCAGGCCGCCGCTCGCCAGATCGCCCCTGCACCTCAGATCTCGCCGAGTTCTTCAATCGAATTCAACAACCTCGATGCAAACGCCGCCCGGTATGTTCGAATCAACCGATTGAATTTTCCTTTGATTATCTATGAGGATCCTTCTTGTTTTTCTTTAATTTTCTGATTCTTTAGTTGATGAACAACGTTTTCGTCTGTGCACAGGTTCTTTGACAAAATCGCTGAAAACAAACCGTCCTTTGGATCTGCAGGAATCGGAGCTCCGACCTGAGTATCGGACGATTTCTTGTGAATTACGGGCTCTGGCAAGCATGGTTAGGATGGAATTAGGATGTGAAGAATCTGAAACTGGCGGAGTAGGTGACCAATTGAGCGTGAATTCGACTGCTCTGTTCGAGAGGGGTAAGTTTTACGAGGAGTACTCCGCAAGGAGGAACGAGAGGCTCAAGCGAAAAAAGGCTGAATCCGTCACCGAGATCAAGACTCCGTACAATCTTGGAGTGACAGTTGAATCTTCGAAGCGGCATAGTTCGAAGAAGCTTGTAAATAGCTTGAGAAAATCGGTCTCTGCGGCGTATTCTGTGGAGCGGAGCGAGGCGGCTCCGCGGTATTTGCTGCGAAGCATGATGAAAGAGAACAAGAAGCCGCCATTGCCAGTGAATCTTGAGAAATCTGTACTTGCTGCAGGAGAAAGGAAGATCGGCACCCGAAGAGTCCGCAGAATCTGAAGAATTAAGGATCAGATCTTGGCGGGAGGTGGAATTCTTGTTTTCCTCCTTTCGTTATCTTTCTGTTTTGAATCATTTTCGATCTGATCGTTAAGAAACTGAATTAGTTTTTTTTTCTTCTTTTTCTTATTGTGTTTTGGATTTAGATTTGGATTCGCACTTAGGTTTGTTTACTGTAAATGTTGGGTTTTGTTTTAGAATTTTCCAATTCGGAAATGTCTGACCAAGTTTGTTCTCTCTGACCACGCTTTGTCATATTGGGAAAAGAGAGAGGCACAGAGTATAACAGATTTTAGGGCTCTTTCTTTAGACTGCGAATTCTATAAGTTTGTGTTTTTGTTCTTTTTTTTCATAGGTTAAAAGCATTCAAATTGAAATAAAAAATCCTACCAATTGGATTCAATATGATTGGCTCGCTCTTTCCCTAAAGAAATTTAACTGCAATAACTAAGGATCTGTTTGGAGCATAGGTTATAATGATTATAATGACATATGTTATTATAAAAACCTGTGTAATACTCGCATATTATTATAATTTCAGACTATATTATTCTGCATTTTAAATAACATTAGATGATTCTACAAATTATAATAATCCACAAACTATTATAACCTTTGTTGTTATAATCCATCTAACACTCCAAACAACTCCTAATTGTTTGTGGGGTGATGATAAAGACACCATTTTTAATGTAATTGTATTGTAAATTCCAAAGTCCAATATTATGTTAGCCATGGTTGTTTTTTGTTTTTTTAAAAAATAGATTGCCCACTATTTTATAACCCTTTAGTTTTTGAAAATTGTATTTTTTTTTATTAATTCCCTATAATGGATTTCATCTCTTAACAAAACAAGAAAACCTATAGATTGAAATAGTATCTTGTAAGCTTAATTTTCAAAAAAAAAAAAAAAAAAAAACTAGGCCCGTTTTGATAATTAATTTTGTTTAAAAAATTATGTTGTTTTTTCACAATTTCTCTTTATATTACAATGATTTTCATCTTTCTTGAGAAACCATTTGAATTTCTAGCCAAATTTTAAAAACAAAAGCAAGTTCTTGAAAGCTATTTTTTTTAGTTTTCAAAAATTAGCAAACTTAGGTTGGTTTTTTTAAAACAATGTGGTAGGGTAGGGGAATTGAACTTTTGATCTCGATGATAGTACAAGCTTAATGCGAATTGAGGTATACTTATTTTAGAAACTTAGCTTGGTTTTCGAAACATGGTTAAAAGTAGATAATAAAACATAGAAGAAATCCATAGGTAGAATTAATATTTTTAGACTAATTTTCAAAAATAAAAAAATTGGTTATCAAATGGGACTCTAGTCCCATTTGATAACCGATTTTTTATTTTTGAAAATTACTTCAATTTCTTTCTTCTATTTTTAAATTTTACAATAATTTCAAAATTCAAAATTAAAGCCAAATTTTGAAAATTAAAAAAAGCTATTGATAAACCATGTATTTATTAAAATTGTATTTGCTTTTCTCACATGTTTTTACAATAGTTTTCATCTTCCTTAAAGAAAGATTTGAATTCTCAGTTAGATTTTAAAATAAAAAACAAGTTTTATTTACTACCTTTTCTATTTTAAAAAAATTGACTTAAATTTTGAAAATGTTGTTGGGATAAATGTTGATCTAAAAATCAATTATTTCCTCTTGTGTGAACCTAGTAGGAAGTTAGTTAAGCATAAACAATAATACAATCACATGAGACAACAACAATAATTTTAATATGGAGAAATCTACTCAATGCGAGATAAGTCAAAATCTCCATAGTTATAGCAAGTTCTTTAGTTACAACTAGAGGCATATACAATAGATATCTCAACATAATAAATATTGACAACAAATGAAATTGTTGCGAGAGAATAAACAATTAAAATCTCACTCTGGTACCTAACTTATAAGCAACTCCAAAAGAAATCTCTACCGTTCAAATTGAAAACTTTCGTGTTAAGAATGTACTCTCAAAATTTCAACTCAATCAAACAAACCACATGTCAACAACCAAAAGGCTGAAAACAAATCTTTATGGTAAGAGCTTTTTCTTTTTTTATGTTCTCTCCATTTTGCTCCTTTGATTCTCACACACGGTCTCAGATTTTAATTTAATTTAAAACCTAATTGTCCTTGATGGGCCATTAATGGGCTTTCCATATAAGTGAAAAAGACTCAACAAACATTTGTACTCTACTTGAATTCTAAAAACATTTATAAAAGAAAAATTATGATCAATGTCTAAAATAAATAGTATATAATTAAAAATATCTAAAAAGATTTCCTATTGTAATTTTGTTTACCTATTTTTCAGGGAGGAATGAGAAAAAAATATATATTCATTTTGTTCCTGGTATATAATTGTATTTACAGTCAAACCTAATTCGTCCTAAATATGTTCCAACCGATTTTTCCTAATATATAGATTTTCTCTCATGGATGGTTCCGAGAGGCGAGAGATGATGAAGCATTGTTGGAACAGTTCATAGAGGCCAAGGGGGGATGAAACAATATTGAAGATCGAAAAAAATTGAATGAATATGAGAGTTTCAAGTGAAATGGTTGTCGAGGAAGATGAAGAACATTTTTCGTTGTTTCTTTAATTTCCTGAGATCTAGGGTTCACAAATAAAAATTGATCTTGGGTAAATGGAAGGAAAAGAAACCCAGAAAAGAAGCTGTAGAATAAAAGTCGATCGAACATATTCAATTTCCAAAGGTAGAACGATAGTAGATAGAAAACGAATTAAGAAGAAATACCAACATGAGAAGTCTTTGTATATGTCGTGTGTTGTCCCCCAAAGAAGAAGTTGCAGCAATGAAAAAATCGAACAAACACATTCAATTTTCGAAAACAAAAATGACAGTAGATAGAAATCTATTACCTCAAAATTGACATTTGCGTTGTAGATACTAAAATACACAGGGATGAGACAAACTAAAGAATCCAGGAAACAAGAGAAAATACCAACAAGATAGGTCATTGTGTATACTTGAGTCATCGAGAGGAACCGATAAATAAAAGGAAATACCTAATGGTCCAACAATATAAACAAAAGGGAAACATGGTAGATACTAACATATACATGGACAAGCAAACCTAAAAAAATCTGGAAACAAGAGGAAATACCAATAAAAGAAGGTCTTGTGAGTTGTGTATACCGTGGTCAAAATACTAATAAGAGAGGTCATGTGTGTATATCATGGGTCGTCGAGAGTAACTAGTAAATAAAAGGAAATACCTAATGGTCCAACAAACAGCTATACGATATAAAAGGAAGCGTGGGGGATTTAGGTGGAGTATTAATTATGGAAAGTGGTTAATGATGACATTTTTACCTTAACTAGCCGACATGTATGAGGTATCGATTTTTATATTAAGTTTAATTTTTACACGTTTAATGGGTAATTACACATTTCCATTTCATTAAATCAACATAGATGTATGTCCAATACATATGATAAATCCGATAGCTAGCCATTTAAATCGTTTTTCTCATTTATGTAACCAATGCATTATTTTCTTCTTTAAATAATGTTAACTTAATAGTTTAGATTTGATTCAAGTTTGTTATATTTTGTTAACTAATATTTCTCTCCCGTTAGAATTCTATATTTTTATATTTTGTTAACTCCCTCCTCTTAAAATCTTGTTTTTTTGTAGGTTTTTATTTTATTTCTTGATTCACTCAGTTTTGTTAGTCATACTTACGTACAACTCCAAAATATTCACATTAAGGGGGTGTTTGGTTTATGGGGTTGGGTTAGGTTGAGTTGGGTTAATAACCAAACTCCTTGTTTGGTTCACCAATAATTTTAACCGGTGGTTTAATAACCCAACCCCATGGAGTTGAGTTATTAACTCAATCGTACGGTACTTTCCGGCGGCGGTCCGGTGACTTTCTGACAATGATCCAGTGACTTTCCGATGACGATCCGACGACTCTCCGACGAAGGTCCGATGACTCTCCGATGACAGTCCGACGAGATGAAGAAAGTGGAGAAAAGAAAATGATGAGGAGAGTTTTGAAGTGTGTCTTTAAGTTGCTAATACTCTAGTTTAAATAAACACCAAAAAGTCCTAATCCTTTTAGAAAAAATAGTTCTAATCCTTTTAGAAAAAGAAATCCTAAACCTTTTTAAAACAGAAATCCTAATCCTTTTTTAAACTTTGAAACACCCTTTCCTAATCCTGATTTGATTATCCAAAGATTCAAATTTAAAACAAATACGATTAAAGCACCTAATTTTACGGGGCGTCACAATATACCTATCTAAGAAAAACTTTCACCCTCGAAAGTTGCTAGAATTTTACAACGGTCACGTCCTCGAGCCATAATCTAAACTTAAACTCTAAACTACCTTAGCACAAGAACAAAGAAGTAAAAAACATAGCATAACAAGTGTCAACACACAAGCAACTCAAATAACTTTAACTACTTTACAAAATAAAAGCAAACTTGGAGATAACGAGGTGACTTCCTGCGAGAGGCTATAAGGATTGTTGCCTACATGTAGGCGAGTATGCAGAATCTAAAAATCTATGCTCTGATAACAACTGTAACGACCCTAATTTTTCAAACTCAAAATTTCCTAGGGACGTTATTAAGAAACACCGCCTGCACCAAAAATTTCAGTAGCATAATGGCGCTGCTAGGACCTTGATGACATATCTAATATTTTGTAGATATACAACTTCAATATGACATAAAATATTTAAGTATGTTGGCATATTTTTAACATCTTGACAAGGTAAACTATTTATTTCATTCTAAAGATGTCCATAGACAATGCATGTGTTTGGACAAATTTAAATAAACACTCTTCATATGCAAAATATTAATACTAAATTAATACCTACCTAAATTAAAATAAAAAAGTAGTGGTGAACATGTGCATAAAAAAAAGGAATAAAGTTCGTATTGAAGAGTAAAAGTTCTAAATAATGAATTTTATTGGAAAAGAAATATTGATATCAAACTCAATATCCATTACTTTTGCAAATATCCTTAACATACATTTGGCAAATGGTAATATATATTGTAATTTTATAATTGATCACATAATTGAGTTTTGAAATTGTAGACAAATGTGTTTGTATTTGATTTGCTGTGAAAACAAAGTAAGGAAAAAAAATCATAAAAAAATCAGACCTTTCACTTTACATAAGATAAAAATGATTTTTACGGGAGAAGAAAAATTGATATCAATCTCAATATCCAGTACTGTTCTAAATATCTCATACATCTTGCAAATGGTAATATATATTGTAAATTTATAATTGATCTCATAATGAAGTTTTGAAATTGTAGACAAATATGGGTTGCAATTGATTTGGTGGAAACAAAAAAAGTAAAGAAAAAAAAGTCACAAAATATGAGACTTATTAGCTTTACAAAAAAACTGCACCAGATACCCCTGACATAATAACTCAACTCTGCAAACCAAACACTGACTTCCTGACTGAACTCAACTCAACTCTGCAAACCAAACACTGAACTCAACTCAACTCTACACAACTCAACCCAACTCAGTCCAACTCTGCGATCCAAACGCCCCCTAAGAGTATTTTCGTTCGAAGAGTCAAAACTTTTATTATATTTCATGGAAAAATTGTTTTAGTCATTTTTACAAATTGAAACTATTTTAGACATTTTTCAAGTGAGGTGGGTTAGATTTAGACATTCTTCTTGTTGCCATATAACCAAACAAAGAAAGTGGTATTTATAAATTTAATTTCCAGAAACTAAATGATGAGCCTATACATATTTTAAAAAAAAACTTATTTTATCCTTAAAATATAGCTAAGAATTCAAATATTTCTTTCAGGAATGTGGAAACTATAATAAAGTATGAAAAAACAAATACAATTTTTATTTAAAAAGAAAACGAAATTATTATCCAACCAGACCCGAATATAATAATGGTGAAGAACTAATTTAACTTCTTCAGGAATAATTATCAAAATCTCTATATAGATAAATAGTTAAGAATTTAGGTAATCAGACAAAAACAAAGCAGTTATAAATGAGATCATTTTTTTCTTAGTGGTGGTTAGGCAAGGAAATGCACTAAAGTTACAAGGTATGTATGTGGTGACCAAAACAACACCCAGCCACCCAGATTAGTGGTTTTCTACCAATCTGATCATACCTCAAATCCTTAGCTTTTCATTCCTTTGTGCTTGAAGTAACTATTGAACCATCCACCGCCTATATCTTACCAGAAAGAGGTACTCCTGCCCTTGAGTTGTGTGAAAAAATGGTCGTAGACCTTCCTCGATCAAAAGATCGTATTTCGTTGTTGTTCAGTAGCTCAGTGGTAGAGTGGTCGGTTGTTAATCGACAAAACATTAGGGTCGTCCCCTTCATTCTATGCTGACTCCAACCCCGGGTTGGCTTTTTGGATAGGCGCTTGCTTCCAAGCCTTGCCAATTGTAAGCCGAAAGTGACTCGGGAGGAGAAGGAGCGTCAGGATTCTAGTTGCCCCTCATCCGATGACGAACTGCGGAGATCATTTCTTTGTGATCCCCATACATGTGATTATGTTCAAAAAAAAATTTGTGGTCTCTTCTTTTTTCTTTAGGCTTTCCTCTCTGACCGGTCCAAAGTAAAAACCCCTCGAGAACAAAAATGGTAGTATTCCGCCGTTCAAATATAAATATTTACATCAATATACACATTTATTTTCATTTTATTTTCAAAAGCAACCTGCCCAATTGCCTCAAAAGTGCAATGAAGTAGCCAATGCTTTACACTTCACGCGATGATCCAAAGTTGAACATTATTGGAGTTCCGCATTCGGTTGTCGTATACACTGAGCTTTTATATATCTACATTAGAAACTCAATGTATTTACCAAATCATACAAGTTTTCTATTCATCTGATGTCCTTGCTCTAGTCTCTCTCACCGGCAAATCTTCTTCTATCTTGCTCGTGTCAACATCACCATCTTCACTCTTGCTCGTATCAATATCATTGTCTTCGATATTTGAAATCTCACTGGCAGCAACGTCACTCTCTTCGCAACATGCCAATCCTTCATTGGCTTCCTCTACGTACATTGCCGAGACATCATTGGCAAGTGGCTTGTTCGCAACAACCGAATCACCATTTTCTTTTTCTTCTTTGCTTTCATCAACTCTGTAGTAAACCTTTAAAAAGAATACATACAGATGTATATGTGAAAATATATTGAGATCTCAAAGTGTCGTTTCAATGCCATGAGGAAGATGGAAGGATCCTTGATCTTCAAGGATTCATAAAATTAAAAAACAATCAATCAAATAGCAAGCAATGTTTATCATACCACACACGTTCGAGCTGGTGAAAGAACTTTGAAGGAATTGGGTCGGTTGTTAAAATTAGTTTCAGGCACCCCAGGGATTCCTTCTGGGGATGTAAAATGGTCAATGTCGTGGCCTACCTGTTACCGATGCGTGAAATGCTAAAGATCAGAGAAGCAACATGTAGTTTCTTATGCATCCCAAAGAAGGAAATGATGAAAAACTTCAGAAGGCTTTTACATTCTCTGTGCACTAGCATAAGAAAATGATAAAGGCGCAGAGGATTTCTTACTCTTCCATGTCCACCAAAGTCCCAAGCATCGCTATCAAGTGCGACTCTATACTTTCCAGGTAAGTCACACCCGACTTTGTATCTGTATGCATTTGGAGTTCAAAATTACATAATTGTAAGATTGGATTGGCTATATCGTGATTGTGATTCAACCCATATGCAAAGTCTTGTAAGCTATGCTGTCTATCTATGAAGTTGAAATGCAGGCAGATACAATCTGCAACGTCACAAAACCACATACCCATTATACGTGTTTATAGGATGAAAGTTGAACACGAACACTAGGTCTCCACGTTCAAAGACGATCACCTACATCACAATAGTCAGTTAACTACAAGGGTTTTATAGTTTGCAGAGCAGTGTTTATGATCAACTCCAGGCTTCATCTAGAAATGATTTTCAGTAATGGCCATAGCTGGCCTTTTTTGTCTCGAGATACTAATCTCCAAAGGGAACCTCCAACTATTACAGATTACTTTCATTCCATTCAAATACTAATGTAGCATACTTTGCATATTATCAGGATCCCATCGTGTGATATAGTTCCTAAATAGATAACCCAAGAATACAAATTACTGTAAAAAGAATCAATTCAACAGGTTTGAGGGAGTGTGCACCTTGTCTTCTTCACCTGCCCAGCTCACAATCTGCTTACTTGATGCAAGGAACGAAAACTCATCATCAAGCAAGTTCATTGCTCTGTCAAAAGCATTCAAAAACTGTACCAGGGGTATGGGGTGGAAATGTTAGAGTCTATCTACCCTGAAGCCAACAGAAATGCATCAAATGTGAAAAAAAAATCAGAAATCATTAACAAAATCAAAGAATGCATAGCTTGCTAAAAGTCATCGCCCTTGAATTCCAAAATGGAAAAGCTGCAATTGTTTTTTCATTAATTCGGTATCAATTCATGACACAGGTCTAATGATCTCGAACAAACTTTAAGCTCCAGGACAATTGGTCGTGCTTTATTGTTTTTAAGACTGAAGAAGGGCATCATATATTCGAGAAATGTAGCATAGGAAAGAATGGCCACTGAAAATGTCTCCAATCAGTAAGAATTTGATGCGAAGACTAATAATTAACAGCGCAATGTATACACATGCAACATTCAACCTTGTATCTCAGGTGATCTGTGTCAGGCAGATTCCATTGTCGCCTACACTTGTCATAACTCCACCCATTGCCTTCTCGTGGGAAGTCAATCCACTCAGGATGCCCGAACTATAAGCATCAATAATATAAATTCACATAAAATGATGACAGTTAAGAATGTCAAATTAAACCATTGAAAACTATAATGCACATTCCAAAGTAGAATCATAGTTAAAAAAAAAATAAAGGGTCAAATTACATATATAATCCCCAAATTTTAAAAAGTTCCAATTATGTCTTGAACTTCCAACTTAGTTCTTAAGTTCTTTCCATTAACTCCATTGGTTTAATACTGATGTGGCACAATAACTGTACTCATTTATGATTAGATGGCTATGGCAATACTGGCAAAGTTGAGTGTGCTAGCGAAGCTCCAGAAATAGCTCAATCTCTAATCCCAAACCACGCCCCCATTGACATGCCTACCTATATTTAATCCACCTTGCACACTCCATTGACAATAAACTCAAAAAGTTAACAATAACGACTTATTAGACACCATCAATAACATATAGGGACCAAACTTGTAATATAACCTTAAAAAAAAGGAACTTCCAAAAAAAAATAAATTAAAATGTAAGCTAAGATTGGATTATTAGAGATAGAACTTTATATATTTACAGACCAAGAGATCAGCCAGAAGAATAAGAAACTAAGCTCACCTCATTTCCCATGAAATTAAGATAACCTTCCCCTCCTAAGGCCATGGTTATAAAATGTATCATCTGCAAAACAAAAAATGACAGCTTAGTGTCAGAAGAGGATCACCGATATGCTGATAATAATTGGTGGGAAGGAAGATCAAGGTCTAAGAAGACAAGAAAGCATCAATTATGCTCCAGAAACATAGACCAGCAATAATGCTGGTATGTTACAAATATGTAACGAGACAGTCTGGAAATGAGACCATGAATTCATGATGGAAACAAGGAAGCCCGGCAGCACTAAAAGACTTTTTGGATTTAAACAAGTGGAAATGGGTCCAAATGCCCATAAAGCCGCCTATTAGATGCATCTATGAATTAAAAAGGAACAAAACCTTGTGCAGCGCAATCCCTCTTTCAACTATGGGAGATGCGTCTGTCAAACAAGACATGCCAGAATACATTTCTTTATCCATCAGCAAAAATGCAATGGTCTTGTCTCCAACAATTGCCTGTCCAATATATGCAAAGGAGAAAAAAGGTACAATGATAATAATTTTGACAAAAACCATAAGAGCACTAAATTAACAGTATAAATTGTCATAACTCTCATTGTTACCAAAAGATAGAGATAGAATAAAAATAAAACAAAAAAAAATAAGAATCTCACCTGATCATGACTCTCAGCATAAGATATACACCTCTCAGAATATCTTCTATTTGTCAAGTTCCAACTAATTTCCCCCATGGACCATTCCTCATCATTTTTGTTTTTTAAGTAATCAATCCATTTGTCAGGAATGGCCATTTGGAGGCGGTAGTCAAAACCAATACCCCCTTCGGAAACAGGTCTTCCAAGACCAGGCATGCCCGAAACGTCCTCAGCAATTACAGTTGCATCCGGCAAAATGCTGTGAATCAGATTATTTGCTAGCATCAAATACACAACAGCATCAACGTCTGTTGCTTCACTAAAATACTCATTATAATTTCCAGTGAAAGCCATGTTGATTCCATGGTGATGATACAGCATTGAAGTTACTCCATCAAATCGAAAGCCATCAAATTGGTACTCCTCCAACCACCATCTTATGTTTGATAAAAGGAAACGCAAAACTTCCCAATTAGCATAATTGAAGAGTCTACTATCCCACAGCTTATGGTATCCACGATCTCCAGTGTGGAAATAAGAATCTCGGGTACTTTGACCAACATCAAAGCCATTAAGGCCATCAGTGACATTGTTACTTGCATGGCTATGAACAACATCCATCAACACCCGTAAACCCAAGCCATGAGCCTTGTCAATAAGATATTTTAGGTCCTCAGGAGTACCAGATCTACTGCTTACGGCAAAAAAGTTAGTAACATGATACCCAAATGATGCATAATATGAATGTTCCATAATAGCCATCAACTGGACTGTATTGTAGTTATTTTCTTTAATACGAGGTAAAACAAAATCAGCAAATTCTCTGTATGAACTAACTCGTGGCTCTGAGCTACTCATTCCAACATGAGCTTCATATACCCGTGGGGCCTCGGGCTTTGTAGGACGTGGATGCTTAAATTCATGCCTACATTAAGTTAAAAATAGTGAGGTATTAACTTACCAATTATCCTTGGATTCAAAGACTAAAAGATAGTGTTAGGAATCTCATGCAGGATGGTGGATCTCAGTTATAGGAAAGGGAAAAACAGATCAAGGTTAAAAGAAACCATTGGGTGACCGATACCTTTCTAATGGAGGGGGGTCCCAATACACACCATCATATGGTGCAGCGAATCTTGTAGGATCCACAGTGGCGTATTTAACCCAAGCAGGTATGCGATCAATCCATACTCCATTGCCATGCTTGAAACGGAACTTAACTCTTGAATTGTGAGCAATTGCAGGTTTGCCCCCAAGATCAGGAATTTTTATACTCCAAATGCCAAATTCGTTCTTTTCCATTTGGTGGTTGGACCCATCCCATCCATTAAAGTCCCCAATAATTTGTGCTTCCCTGAAAATAAAAGATGCCATTTCCATTGTGAAGAACAAAAATAATTACATTTGTATGATTAGAGAAATAAAATAAAATCTTACTGAGCAGCAGGAGCCCACTCACGGTACACAATGCCACCCGCTTCTCTACTAAATCCAAATTTTAGGTATCCTAAAGCATCATGGAAAAAGTTAGCTAATTGAAGGAAAGCATGATAAGATGCTGATTAAATTTGATTTCATTCAAGCCAACAGGATGATTGACATTAAAACTGATGCCTCCTGAATGAACACAAGAAAGTTCTACAGATTACAGAAAAATAAGCTTCTACAAAAATGGATTATAACATTGAAGAAATGCAAATGATGTCGTTGCCATGATAATCAACAAATAACTTAAAAGAAAGCAATCTTCAATATGGTTTAAGAAAGCACCTCGTGCGAATTCATCAAGACCTCCTTCATGCTTCTCTAAAAGGGTTAGTAGATCCGTATATCTCCCTACTCTATGTTTGAAATGCTCTTTGAATGGTTCCAAGCCTGGATCATGGCTCAAGATGCCAATATTCTCCACGTTTTCATTAGCAGATGACACTGTTAATGTATCATCTGTCATGACAGAAGAGATTCCAGAACCATGGACCTAAAAAAGGAAAGTCACCATGTAGTGGCATATTACCAAAAAAAACTTTAAATATTGCTAACAAAATGGAGATACAAGATGAATATCAAGTGGAAAAAGGATAACTTTTCAACTTATTTTCAAATGCCTACTGCTCACAAGACTTACCATATATTCAGAATGAAAAATTGAAACCTATACACAAATCCTTCCAAGTAATTTGGCTCCAATCTAAGCCTAGCAGATACCAAGAAAATACTTGAGCAATCATAGCCATAAAGGTTAAAAACCTCATACTACGTTTGGAAGTCTTTGCATTCAATTAGACTAACGAAGAGTAAAAGCATGAATTGACTTTTGAGTTTGAAATTTGAATAAAATAGAAGTCCCTTCCCTTTCATGCACTGTCAAGTACATGAAACCATTCACCATACGGTGGGATTCTGCCTGTGACTTAAAGAAGCAAGTATGAAGCACATTTACGAAATAGTCGAAAACACTTAGAAACAATTCCCCACCAATCGCCATATGATGATAGTAGGCAATGAACATTAGAAAGAAAAATTACCCTTTTGTAAGTTGAGAATGGGTGCATAAATGGGTTCATCTGCCGTTGATGCGACATTCTAGACCAAAAATTCAGCTCAATTTGTTGTCCCAACGGAGTCCATTGATTCCTCGAGTCCTGTCGATATCAAAAGAAAACCCCTCAGACAAGTAGAAAACATGGCTCGGAAGAGGCACACGAAAAGAAGGACAAGGAAGTACCGAAGTGAAAATTTTCTTTGCCGAAAGAGACAAAGAAGCAAGAGCAGTTGAAGGAAGAACAGGAGGAGGAGCCAGCATGTTCCGCAACTTAGGATCGATTCAACACACCGATTCGGAGAATTCTTCAGTACTCTGTATTTATTTCCGTTCGACTAAAATATCTCACTCAGTCCAGCACTCGAATCGAAACTCTTTTATGCTCAAACAATTTTGTCTTTCTTTTCCCATCACTTCTTGCTTCCTTTCGAGTGATTTGTCCATGAAAGACGAAGAACGAAACATCATCTTCCACGTGACAACGTAACAAACCGTGAAAAATTGATATATCTGGAAACGAATCGACAATCAAGACAACTCACAGTGATCCAATTCTTTGATTACAAACAAGAAATTGTTGGACGGTGGAGAAGAGATCTCTTGCAACTGACAATAAAGAAAAAAATTAAAATGAATTTATTTGAACCATGTAAAGTGCAACTGACAATTTCATACCAAGGGTGTAGTGTACATGGTTGGGTTCGAGAGGGTTTTTGCAAAAATGACTTGTGATTGGGCTGTTGGATTAATTTTTGTTTTTTAATGTTTTATACATTTTTGGCTAAATTATAGAAAATGCCTCTAAATTATGGGGTTTGTGTCAAAAATACCCTTAAACTTTAAAAAGTTTCAAAAATACCCTTGGACTTTCAAAAATGTTCAAAATACTACCTCAGTTAAGTTTTGGATGGAATCAGTTAAAGTTTTGTTTCAAAAATACCCCCAAACTTTTAAAAAATTTAAAAAATACCCTTGGCCTTAAAAAACTTTTAAAAAAATGCTTTTCAATAATTTCTTTAGTATTTAATGGAATTCTTTGAGATTTCATTTAATCAATCTATTAGAAATTTTAAAAATTTACCCGGACCTCACCCAAGAATGATGTGGAAGATCCAAAACATCCACTTGCTTTCGTAAAAAGTTAATCTTAACTTTTGTCTTCCCGACTTATGAAATATTTGCATGTCAATCTTATTTGTGTTGAAAGATCGTTTGATAACCATTTTGGTTTTTAGTTACGTTTTTGAAAATGAAGCCTAAAAAATACCACTTCTATCAATAAGTTTCTATGTATTCTTATCTACTATGTACCTATGTTTTAAAAAATCAAGCTAAAATTTGAAAACTAAAAAAATAGTTTTCAAAAACTTGTTTTTTGTTTTGAAATTTTGCTATAAACTTAAATGGTACCTCAAGAAAGATGGAAATCATTATAGAGAATATGAAAAGAAATTGTAAAAAAACAAGCATGATTTTCAAAAACCAAAAATCAAAAACTAAATTATTATCAAACAGAGCTTTAGTTTTTAAAACTTAGCTTGGTTTTTTTAACATAAGTACAAAGTAGAAAAGAAAATATAAAACCTATTGGTAGAAGTAGTATTGTTAAGCTTAATTTTCAAAAACAAAACAAAAATCAAATGTTTATCAAACTGAGTCTTAATTAATTGAATTATTAGTCTGATTGATGAAATCAATTCCTTAAGATTGATTGTTTTCTTCCTCATTTATTTTATATATTTATTTTGTTTTGCTTTTATTCATTTTTCTATTTCTTTTTTCAAATAAAATTGGGTGATTATATTCATGATAATTAAGTAAATTAGAATATCAATCCTATATTAGACGAAACTCTAATATTCTTATATACTATATTAAAACTTAAACGGTATTGTATTTTTCTATTTTTGAACTTTTTGAAAGGTTAAGGGTATTATTGAAATGAAATTTTAATATTTTTCATCCAAAACTTAATGGTAAATATTTTTAAAAAAGTTTTTAAGGCCAGGGGTATTTTTGAAACTTTTAAAAGTTTAGGGTATTTTTAAACAAAACTTTAACTGCTTCCATCCAAAACTTAACTTGCAAGGGTATTTTTGAACATTTTTTAAAGTCCGGGGTATTTTTGAAACTTTTTAAAGTTTAGGGGTATTTTTGACACAAATCCCATAGTTTAGGGGCATTTTCTATAATTTAGCCTACATTTTTATAAAATTTAAAATATTTTTTTAATTAATAATTAAAATAACATAAAATACAAATATCAAACTTCAAAGTTTATAACATGTTTAACCTTGGTTAGAATTCTAGAAAAAATATAAAAAATTAACAAATAATTCATTTATAAGTATATATGTAATTAAAACAAAACATAAATTTTTGGTTGGATTGGGATAACTCGAGCCTAAAAATCCCAATTCAAGAACCAATTCAAACTATATTCCAACCCAAACCAAAAGAAAACATAACCCAACCTAAACTTACGGTTTGAGTTGGGTCGTCTAGATTACTCGAGTTACCAAGTACACTCATATTTCATACTATTGGATATAAATAAAAATTTATGGATCCTTGAGAAGTTGTGGGGTTGGAAGAAGTTAATAACTCCTTCTTATAATACTTGTTTCGCGGATATTTTAATTTTTACAAACTTAATAACCTCTCCCAACATTTATTGTGGAAGATTCTTATTTGTTATAAGATTATTTAGTTATTTAAAACTTCAAAAGAATATTTCATTTTTAAATTAATCCAACTTCATTTCATATTTAATGTTTTTTTAGAGACTTCATATATCATTTGTTTAACCCTATTTGGTGTTAACTAGAGGATTCTAACGTGTTGCTAGTGGATTATTATGTTCTAATTCTATTTTTAATTTGTCAAAGTAGTTAAAAAATAATATTATTTGTTGTTGCCAAATTTTGGACAGGAGAACACACCTGACCTCCACGTGACAACGACGGTAAATTTGTAATTCTTAGGGAAGAACGCAGCCTGCAAGACAAGGAAAACCTGGACACCAGTGTGGTGTAAGCCACACAAGCTCCGATGCCTAAGTCAGAGAGGGCTTGTGAGAGAATTTAGGAAGAGTTTATGTTTGAGTGACTGGAATTGACTTACCTTTTTCCTCCCCCTAGGAGAGTTTAAATAGTCTTCCCTTTGATGGGTTTCCTTCGCCTTTTGGGAAAAGGGCCAGTTGGAAAGGGCCGGAATCGAGCTTATGGGTCCGGTCCCATTGGAACAAAGCCCAGGTACGGCTTTGGGTATGGTCGGCCTCAGCCTTGTCCGAGGCCGACCACGAGTTTGGCCTTGGGCCCAAGCCCGACCCCTTTTCCTGGGATGTGGGGCTAAGGTAGAGCCCAGATGGGAGGTCTCTACCTGCAGTCGGCCTCGGCCATGCCGAGGCCGACCACGCTGCTGGGGCTCGGATCTCGGACAAACCCTCTGGTCTCGTTCCATGGTTCGACCCGCTTTGACCTAGTGTTTGGGCTTCTCATTCTGTTTAACCCTTCTCCTTGGCCATTCGACCCGCCCATTCTTGTTGGTCCAATCTTACCCATAACATTAGCCCCCACTCCCTAGTTAGGATTTGAGACTTGGCAGCTTGTGAACTAATGACGTGGAGCCTGACTTGGGAGTAACTTTCCTGTTGTCTGTTTGGAATTTTAGGCTCTTGTCGCGCTTATCTTGCGTTTCAATTCACCTGGTTCTTTTAGTAGAATTTCTTCAGAGTCATTTCAAACATTTCGAGGGTTGCCTCGAATCTTCTCTAGTTAATGATGTCAATCCTTATGAGGATATTCAGTCTCATAGAGTGCCAATTTCTCTGGTATTTATTATAAGTGTTAGGATCTCGTTGCGCTTTACTTGCGTTTCGATTCTCCTAGTAAGGTTTATCTGGAGTCATTTTAGACATTTCGAGGGTTGCCCCGAAATTTTCCCTGTTTCTGCTGTCCATCCTTATGAGGATATTCAGTCTACTAGGGGTCAATTTCTCCGTTACCCAATGGGATTCTCGGCCAACCGTCATGCTTATTATGCATTTAAGGTGTTCCCCTTTTCCCTGGGTCATCCCCAGATCGATTCTAATGGGGGTTTAAACACTCATCCGGATTCACGACCAACGTCGTTCTCCAGTGATTATGCGTACTTGTCGTTCTTAGGTTTTGAGTGGGATCACCGTTAATCCTTATAGGGATTACCTTGGGCTTCCCTTCTCCACCGAGGGGAAATTTTATCGCTTTATAATCGTGTTGCTTTATGTTTCGTCGTTTTCGATAGACGCGTTCTAATCCCGATCCACGACTTACGTCGCTCTCTTGGATAGAACGTGTTTGATAGGAGTTGTTGCCTGATACTTGTGTCGTTGTCGGAGCTTGAAAGCGTCGAAAGTTGATCTTGGTAGTAGGCGGTGAAAGTTGGATAACCTTTATCGCAGGAGTAAGGGGAGTTTCGGAGGGGGATCCGAACCCTAGGGTCGGTTCAACCTATGTAAGCCGGCACCGTCGGTCTTGGCCAGTTTGGTTTGGTCGATCCTGGACCGATTTGGTCCGGTCGGCTCGAACTGGTTTTGGTATGGTCGGCC
Organism: Trichosanthes cucumerina; assembly: GCA_036507285.1. Lineage (NCBI taxonomy): Eukaryota > Viridiplantae > Streptophyta > Magnoliopsida > Cucurbitales > Cucurbitaceae > Trichosanthes > Trichosanthes cucumerina. The sequence goes on along the minus strand of CM071836.1, from coordinate 65,128,052 downwards.
TCGACCGGACCGGCGCCAGGGTCGAGGCCGAGGCATGCTCGCGAAAGTCGATTCGGCAGGATCGACCTTCTCGGTGCACTGATCTGTGTGGCGGCAGCTGCCGCTGACTTCATCGTGGGGTGGTCTAGTCGGCCTCGGCCGGCAGGCCAGCGGGCCGAGGCGGTGGCGTGCGAGGTAGCGGCCGCATGCATGCCCCGCCATTCTGACGCGCTTGGTATGTGTTGCAGGCCCGCCAGTTGTCATGGAGTAGTCTCGTCGGTGCCGGCCGGGCCTGGGCCCGAGGCGCGCGTGCGCGGGCGACGACGCGCATGCCCGCCATTCGGCGCGCTTGGTATGTGTTGCAGGCCCGCCAGCTGTCATGGAGTGGTCTCGTCGGCGTCGGCCGAGCCGAGGTCGAGCGTACTGCGGAGCCGGCTTTTTGCGCTGCCTCTTCTTCTCGCGCGTCGTCGCAGCGCAGCAGCGGCTGCTGCCGCTGTCATAGTCACGGGTCGGCCGAGGCCGACCCTTCCCTCATTCTCTCTTTTTTTTTTTTTAAATCTTATTTGAATCTTTTTTAAAAAACTCTTTCCCTCCAATTCGGTCTTCACCTCCTCCTATAAATAGGGCACATCATCCTTCTCATTTTCCACACCATTCTTCTCATTTTCCCTTTCTCTTAAGGTAGCTCTCTATTTGTTGTGTCTTTAAGTCGTTCCTTCTTCTCTTTATTCTCTTCTTTGTATTTTGTGTGTGAATGGAGGGTGGTTGGTCTACTACTTCTCCCGAGGTTGATGGATCTTCTTTTGGTGAGGATTCTCATGACACAAGTTGTTATGAGGCTCCCCGATCCTCTGATCATTCTTTCGAGGGGTCCGGTGCAAGTCATGAGTTTATATCATCCTTGGTGACCGGAGCTCAACTTGAGCGATTACAGTACAAGTATGATATTCCCTTAGACGTGCAACTCAGGGTTCCTGGGCCAAATGATCGGATTGATGATCCTCCTCTTGGCGAAGTAGCTCTTTATTTTGCAATGTTCAAGTTTGGCTTTCGTCTTCCTCTTCCTTTATTTTTGCAAGGTTTTCTGGCGTTGTTTAGGTTCGCACCCGCTCAAATTGTCCCAAACAGCTGGATTCACATCATTGGCTGTTATGTATTATGGGCAACTTATGGGGATGGGAGCCCGCTTAGTCCCCACGTCTTTATGTCTCTCTATATCTTGAGTCGAAATCCGTCTTTTGGTCGTTTCTTTTATTACTTGAGTTCTTCCTGTGGAAAGTTAATTAATAACCCAAGTTCCATTCACAACTGGAAAAATCAATGGTTTTTAGTGAGTGGCAATTGGTTGTCTCGTGGCTCTCAAAATGCTACATATGCAGTTTTCACTAAGTTTGGGAATTATGGTGAGTTGTTCTCTCTCTTTTTGGAAACTGCACATGTGTATCTTGATTAACTGGGTTGTGTTTCTTCTCTTTTTCTTCAGCTCCTTTGGAATTTCGTCGTCCTGTTGCAGCTCGTGCTTTCGTTAGGGCCGTGAAGAGTTTAGGAGCTCCCTCCCGACTCGGGCCTGCTCTTGTGAGCCAAGAGAATCTTGAAAGAATTGGTTTCGCGCCTCCTCCCCTTTCCGAAGGTAAGAGTTTTTTACCAGTTTCATCCATGCTGGTCGGCCTCGGCCATGCTGCCAGTTTCTTGATCTAGCTTCCATTTGTTGTAACTTGATTTAGTGATCCTATTGCCTTTATATATATATTTTTTTAGAAATGCCTCCACGAAGTGCTTCTTTGTTTGAGGTCATGGAGCAAAAAAAGAAGAAGAAAGCTCGTGGTGGGGCTGGTCCTTCAAGAGTTGAAGATTCCAGCCCCTCTAGGGGTGAGGTGCCATCTTTCGAAACTCGTGAACTTCCACCTCGCCCTGTTGGAGTTAGCACGCGTCGTACCAGGAGGAGCGTTCCTTCTTCATCAGAAGGAGAGAATCCTCCATTCTCTGGGGCCTTTACTCTTCCCCAGAATTATACCTCACCAAACATCGAGAGGTTGAGCCGCTTGGCCTGAGTTTCGAGCTTTGGAGAGGGTGAGTCAAGACCATCCCCGTGGTTCTGGCCAATGACCCCATGAGAGGCTTCAACGGCGGGATTGTTGAGCTCCGTCATGTAAGGTTTCTTCAATTGAGGTGCTGTTATTATCTTGGTGCTTTTTGGTAACCCTGCTTTTTTTTTTCAGAGTTTCGGTCGTATTAGCATGGCTGCCATGGCTATGGCGGAGACCATCAATAGTTTCCAACGCAATTCTGTTCCTAGATCTGAGCTAATTCAAGCTCAAACCAATTTGAGTCAGGTTAATCGTCTACTTGCAGAGAGTGAGATCAAACTCAACTCTGCCAATGTTGAGATTCAGACTCTTCGTAGTCAACTGAGTGAAGCACAGGCCCTTTTGACTAATGTTGAGTACTTGACTGAAGGGTTTAAGAAGACGGAGGAGTTTACAACCCTTCAAAACAACATCTTTGATGGTGGATGCAATCGGGCTATCAAGCGCTTCCAAACGATTCAAGGATATAGACTTTGGGATTCTTGAGGAGGATTATGCTACTTTCAAGAATGACCCCACTGCCTTTCCTGATTCTGAGGACTCAAACAGTAGCGGTGGAGCTGAAGTGGATGAGTCTTAGACTTTATGTATTTCTTTTTTTCGCTTCTTCTAAGTTTGGTGTAACTCTGCCATGTGCTTTTCTTTTCCTTGAAATTCTATCATGTAGTTTTCTTTTCCTTTAAATGAACGAGCACTTTCTATCAATTGCTCTCTTCTTTCTTTTCATATGTGTGAGGATATAGGCTTAGGTAAACTGAACCGCTTTATCAAATTTGGACGAAATAGATGAAGTGTTTTCACTTAACAAATCGAGAAAATGATTATCTGCCTTTGGAATCATGTGCGGTCAGCCTCGAGATCCTCGGTTGTTGAGGGATCGATCCTTGCTTCTGGGATCTCGTGTGGTCGGCCTCGGTTGACTCGAGATCCTTAGCAGCAGAAGGATTGATCCTTGATTCTGGGATCTCGTGTGGTCGGCCTCGACCGTGATGTGCTCGGCCTCAGCTGACTCGAGATCCTTAGTTGCAGAGGGATTGATCCTTGATTCTGGGATCTCGTGTGGTCGGCCTTGGTTGACTCGAGATCCTTAGTCGCGAGCATTGGTTGACTCGAGATCCTTAGTAGCGGAAGGATTGATCCTTGATTCTAGGATCTCATGTGGTCGGCCTCGGTTGACTCGAGATCCTTAGCAGCGGAAGGATTGATCCTTGATTCTGGGATCTCGTGTGGTCGGCCTCGGCCGTGATGTGCTCGGCCTCAGCTGACTCGAGATCCTTAGTTGCAGAGGGATCGACCCTTGATCCTAGGATCTTGTGTGGTCGGCCTCGGCTATAAGGAGAACATGGTGTGTGAGGGAGTGTGTAAGGTATATCACCATGTAGCCCCCTACTCAAGTGGGAAAATCGGTTTGATGGTCGTACTTGAGTCATTAGAAAATAAACGTCTTTCATTTATGAGAGAAAATAAATCTTTATAGAGGACTTCGCATGTAAATAAAACCTATCTACTGAATAAAAATGGAGCGTCTGTGCTTGTTCGTTGGCTTCAGCTTCAGGCCACGTCGGCCTCGGACATCTCGTGGTCGGCCTCGGCCATGTTGGGGTCGAGGTCTCTTTCAAAACTTCGTTTCCTTGTCTCTTTTAATGTAGTGAAGTATGGCATGTGGAAGCAACTGCCCTTAACTGATGAAGCGTAGGCCTTCCAAGGATGGCATTGTAAGCAGAAGTGCATTCCACTACTAGGAAGTTGATTATTTGAGTTGTCGCGTTCGTCCCTTCGCCAAAGGTGGCTGAGAGCTCTATGCTGCCTTCTGGGGTAACTCTTTCTCCTCCAAATCCTACGAGGGGAGTTTGATTTTCTTTTAGAAGCCCCCTTGCCAGTTTCATGGCGTTGAAAGCAGCTAGGGATAAGACATCGACTGAGCTCCCTCCGTCTATGAGTATCCTATGGACTTTTACATTGGCTATGGCAAGGGTTACTACCAACGCGTCATTGTGGGGTTGGTGGACTATTCTAGCTTCAGTCTCTATGAACTCGAGGGCTTGCCTCTCCATCCCTGGACGAACTGAGAAAACACCTTGGAAATAGAGATCTTGTCGAGCTTCACGAGCGATTGCCTTCCTCTTTCTGCTGGACTCGCCTCCCGCCGGTCCTCCAAAAATTGTTCGGATCTCTCGAGGTTGTTCGTCCTCGGCTCGGCCTCGACCATCGTCTGTTCGGCCTCGACCGTTTCTGGATGGCGCGGGTGGAGTCTCGTCCTGAATGTATTCTTTCAAATATCCTTCTCTAATTAGGGCTTCGATCTCGTCGCGGAGTTGGTAACAATTTGAGGTCGCGTGCCCATGGTCCCTGTGAAACATGCAATACTTAGCTGGATCCCTTCTTCCAGGCGGAGCTCTCATTCTCTCGGGGAACTTCACAAGATTTAAATGGCGGATCTCCATTAAAATCTTTTCAGGAGGGAGAGTCGTGGAGGTGTATCTCTCGAATGACTGACTTGGGGTCATTCGATGATCTGGTCGGCTTCGGTACTCCTCGGGTCGGCCTCGACCATTATCTGGTCAGCCTCGGCTACCTTCTTTGCCTCTTCTTCTCTTGGAGGTCGCTGGAGGGTGGTTCTGTGTCCCAGCCTGATCCGTGTTTTTGTTGTTCTTCTCTTGGTCGGGTACTTCTTTGGATCGCAACAGGTCTTCTACACTCATGTACTTTTGTGCCCTTGCTATGAATTCAACATAAGACGCTGGTTCCTTCTTGCCAATCGATCTCAATAGACCCTTATCTTGCAAACCTGCAACTATGGCTATTAATGTCGTAGTATCTGTGAAACCTTCGACCTGTAGAGTCTCTTTATTGAAACGAGAGACATAGTCGCGTAGGCTTTCTTTAGGTCCTTGCTTGATTGTAAGCAAGAGCATTTGGGGCTTTCGTTGGTCTCGCCCTCCCAGAAACTGTGACACAAATGCCCTGACAAGTTCTTTGAAGGAATTGATAGACTTTCTTTTCAATTTTCTGTATCAATCTTGCGCTGGCCCTGTTAGTGTAGAAGAGAAAGCTCTGCACTTAAGTACTTCTGATGCTCCATGCAATTCCATGCGCGACCTGTACGTGTCTAAATGTTCTATGGGATCTGAGCTTCCGTCGTAAGGGGTGATAGCAGGTACTTTGAATTTCTCCGAATTTTCTCGCTCATTATCTTGTCGGTGAAGGGGATCAATTGCTCGATGAGAGCCTCAAGATCCCACCTCTCGACCTCTCGAACCTTCAAGAAGTTCCTTGAAGATCACCAAACTCTTCTCGCATCTTACGGATGTCGCCTTCCAGTGGTGGAGTCGTTCCAATATATGTCGCCTTCGTCCTCCTCTGGTCGGCCTCGTCAGATCATCCGATCGGCCTCGACCGTGAACTGGTCGGCCTCGGCCTGTGCTTTCCGCTCCTGGTTAATTATTTCTCGCAAGTCTGACGTTGCTCCGGAGCCTTTTTCAGCCACTGATTTCGAGTTGCCCGTTGTTTTTTCTGCGGTAAGTGTGCGGGTCAACTTGCACACAATGGACTTTAATTTGCTAGCTTTGCTTGTTTTGCTCTTGGCATAGGATCGACGTGGTCCATTGTTTCCTCCAAGGATCGCCTTATCGGTGTGCTTTTGGGTTGGGGATTTTGACTCCCGTCCCTTTTGCAACCTTCGCTTTTCCTTGTGTTGATCTTGCCGGTCGAGCTTCTCCGTAATCCTCCACAGGCACTTGTCCATCTTGTCGACCTTCTCCTTCAATTCGACAATCCCCTCGTGTGGTCGGCCGCACGTCGAATGCCGAGGAGAGGAGATTGTTCGAATTCTCCGGGGATGACGGTCAGGATCAGATTCTTCTCCACCTTCGTTCCGGCTTTGATTCCCCATGAATCGGCTCATGCTTCTTCAAATACTTGGCTTAGGTTTACGATTTTCCAAGCAAGCGTTGTTCGATCCTCACAGACGCGCAATCAAGCTGTTGCCAAATTTTGGACAGAGAACACACCGACCTCCACGTGACAACGACGATAAATTTGTAATTTTAGGGAAGAACGCAACCTCGCAAGACAAGGAAAACTCCGACACCGGTGTGGGTGTAAGCCACACAAGCTCCGGCGCCTAAGTCGAGAGAGGTTTGTGAGAGAATTTAGGAAGAGTTTATGTTTGAGTGACTGGAATTGACTTACCTTTTTCCTCCCCCTAGGAGAGTTTAAATAGTCTTCCCTTTGATAGGTTTCCTTCGCCTTTTGGGAAAAGGGCTAGTTGGAAAGGGCCGGAATCGAGCTTATGGGTCCGGTCCCATTAGAACAAAGCCCAGGTACGGCTTTGGGTATGGTCGGCCTCGACCTCGTCCGAGGCCGACCACGGGTTTGGCCTTGGGCCCAAGCCCGACCCCTTTTCCTGGGATGTGGGGCTAAGGTAGAGCCCAGATGGGAGGTCTCTACCCGCCGAGGCCGACCACACGCTTGGGTCGGATCTCGGACAAACCCTCTGGTCTCGTTCCATGGTTCGACCCGCTTTGACCTAGTGTTTAGGCTTCTCATTCTATTTAACCCTTCTCCTTGGCCATTCGACCCGCCCATTCTTGTTGGTCCAATCTTACCCATAACATTATTAAATTAATTTGAAATATTATATCTTAGACAATAAATCTAGAATAATTACATAAAATGTTAATTTAAATGTACACTTATATTTAAATTTCTATACTTTATGTGTGTGCATATATATCTTATTCTCAATGTATTTTGTAAAACTTATTTTGAAAATGTTGTTTATAAATATTTTTTTTTGTTTAATCAACGGGATGGAATCATGTTTTGATCAAACCAAATAAAAGAGAATTTCACAACTTTTTGTTTAAATATCCACATCATTCACCCATTGATCTTCTTGTCTTATTAAAATCTATATAACTTTTATAACTATTTATTATCTTTTTTTCTCTATTCAACTTACTCATTCTTTCTTTATATAACTTTTATAATTATTTATTATCTTTTTTCTCTATTCAACTTACTCATTCTCTCTTTATATTTAAAATGTTATGTACATTCTCGTACTCTCTCTCTCTCTCTGACTCTCAATATTATTTTTTTTATTATTAAAATTTTGATTTACAATTTTACAAATATTATGTAACTCTCACTTTTAGATTTTTATGAAATAAAATAACCCTTATGTTATTTACCTTTTTAAAGCATTTTCAAAATCAAAGAAAATTTTTTAAAAATTAATTTTTTTAATCGTGGATAAAAAATCATATGGGTTTCTAAGAAGGTAAAAAAGATACCAAATAAATTATAAAGAAGAAAAACTAATTTTATAATGTAAAAAACTTAATACCAAAACTTTGAAAAATTATCCTTTTGACTAAACAAAATATTTGTAATTGTTGTTTAAAAAGTTAGATAATTAAAAATTTGGATCTGTTTGTTAATTTATACACGATGTCAGTTGAGCTATGCTCTCTTTGGCATGAAATCTTCTTTTAATTTGTATATTTTTATCTTTGTAGTGCAAAATTTTATTCTTCTAAAAAACATTGAATCAATTTGATACAAAAGAAAAAAAAACAATTACATTTTGCTAACATGAATTTTCAATTGTAATGCAATTATACAACAATTAAAATTTCAACTAAAATGAAAGTATTAAAAAAACATAAGATCAAGAGATACCTTTTATTCATCCATTTAGCACAAAATAAACAACAAATTATTCTTTGTTTGATATCGATCTTTTTGCAAATGCATGAAAGATGAAACTATTTAAAGGGAATGTTTGATTTCTATTGTAATGGAGCATGTTATGAAATTTTAAAAGATGAATATTTATTATATTTTTTTCCAATTTTGTTTTAATACATTTCTTCATGGTTTAACCATGAATGGTAGAAAACTCCTTGTCTTCATTCAAAAAAATATATATATTAAAAATATTTAATAATATATTAAAGTTAAAGCTATTAACTTAAATGAAACTAAAACATACCTATGTTAATAAAAACTATAAATTTTAAAAAATAATAAACATACCTATGATTAATAAATGTACCCATGTGTTTAAAAAACTCACGATTTTGCAAATTCTACCATACACCTGCTAATAAATGCACTTTAAACATAATAAAGGAACCATCAAAAGAACATAATCAAGGAACCCATGGGTTGAGTTTTGTTGGAAACATATTCAGATTTTAGAAATTTAATCACTTCCTTTTTTCAATTATTTGTGGATGAAATATGAGTGCACTTTTATTATTTATAAGTTGTAAACTATTTGATATAAAAATAATAAAGAAATAATAATAATAATTAAGTAAGAGATATATTTGATATTATGAAATTGTCATTAACCATTTTGATAACAATTGTCCATATAATCCAAGTTCTGTCTTTTATGTAGGACAACCCAGAGTATATCCATACTTTAACACATATAATCCTGGATGGAGGCAACATCCAACTTCTCATGGGGTGGGTAAAATGAAAACGTGGCTAATACAAATTCATACGGGAAACCAAGAGGATCACCGAGTATAAGCAATGCAGAACAGTCGCCCTTCGTGCCTAAAAATGTGGCGCACCCACAACTTGCACCACATAATTCATCATTGGAAGCTTTGATGAGAGAATACATGGTTAAGAATGATACCCTATACAAAGCTAGGTTGTATCGCTTTGAAGCTTAGAAATGTAGGTGGGACAATTGACAATTGAGCTAAAAAGCTGACTTCAAGGAGCATTAGCAACCACAACAAAAAAAGAAAACCCTATAGGGAAAGAAAGGAACATGGTAAGGCAATCACGTTACGCAATTGGAACAAGTATGAAGGGCCAAAGATTCCACAAGGAATGGAATAAATTCCTAGTAAAACTGCAGAAGAAGAAAAAGAAATGGCAGAGAAAGAAAGACTAGAAGAGGAAAAAGTTAACGAGACAAATAAGGAGAAGAAGACCCAAAAATAAAGTCATCAAGTTCATGATTGCAGAAAATAAGGCGAAGGACATGGAACAAATTTATAGGCCACCACCCCATTCCCGCAAAGACTTAAAAAGAAAACCCAAGATGCCCACTTTAACAAATTTCTGGACATTCTCAAGAAACTCTATTTAACATCTCGTTAGTGGAGGCACTTAAGCAAATGCCCAATTATTTCAAATTCTTCAAGGATATCATGACAAAAAAAAATTAAAAAGGAAATTGGGAGAATTCAAAGTAGTGACATTAACCGAAAATTTCAATGAATTGCTAACAAGTAAGATCTCACCTAAGTTGAAAGATCCTGGAAGCTTCACAATACCATGCATGATCGGGGTAACAGATGTCGACCTAGCCCTATGCAATCTTGGAGCAAGTATCAACCTGATGCCCCTGTTTGTTTTCAAGCAATTAGGGATAGGTGTAGCCCATCCAACAACAGTGACTCTGCAATTAGCTGACTGGTCAATTGCGCGCCCCATAGGAAAGATAGAAGACGTCTTGGTCAAGGTTGATAAGTTTGTGTTCACTGCAACTTCATAATCTTGGATTGTGAAGTAGATCGAGACATCTCAATCATTTTAGGATGCCCATTTTTAGCCACAAGAAGAACCTTAATAAACGTCTGAAAGGGGGAACTTACAATGAGGGTGCATGATCAACAGATTACTTTCAACGTACTTAAAGCATTAAAGTACCCTAGAGACATGGAAGACTGCTCAAGACTAGATATTATAGAACCATTGCAATTTGATGAAGTCCAGACAGACTTAGAGGAAGAAGAGTTGAAGGAAGAAGATAGAGAAGAGTCAACAACATTCGTGAATGAATTGAATCCACTAAGATTGGAAGGAGATAAAGAAACCCAATCAGACCTTCCATTTTGGAACAACCTGAATTAGAATTGAAATCACTACCATCACATCTAAAATACATATTTTCAAGAGACAACAAAACTCCCAGCAGTTATTTCTGCCACACTTTCTGATAAAGGAACTATCTCGATTACGTTTGAGAATTATCCTTATTCAAGGTGAACCCTCACAACAACAATAAGAATAACCCCAATAACGAAATGATAATGCAACCACAAGAAAGTTAAATAGATTTTACTTGGAAAAGTTGATCGATGATAAAGAAGAAAGCAGAACTTGTTCCTATCTTCAAGATTTCAAACTTTCCACAATCGAATGGATCAAACTAGATTGAAAGTTTAAAACATGCATGATGCGAAAATATCGGGTGCCCTAAACTAATGCAAATAAGAATGAGACTCCGACACTTCTATGACGTACAAGTATACACGGTCGTGCGCAACAAGTGATAAGTTAAGTATCGATCCCACAAGGACTTGTTGAATCTAAGTGAATGAGTGTCCTGGCAATTTTCCTTTATATTTTTGTGCAATGCATGGGCATGCAATTTTTGTTGTAAATAAATAAACGCACAAATAGGAAAAGGATTTTTATTTTCTTTTATAAGATAAAGATAAACACAATTGATGCGAACAATAAAGATAACGAAAACAAGATGAAAGGATTGGATTAACATTAACGGGAGGATAGAAAAATGCAAACAAGAGGGAAGATGCAAGAGATGAGATTTTTAATGAAAAATAGGTTCGGGTTAGGTTGGAGTTTTCATGTTCAATTGGAATGAAAATTTGAGTGATGCCTTGAATTTACCTACACAAGTATTCAAATGAATTTTCCAAAGTCATTAAGTTTTAAAACCTACAATTTCCTAATTGTGATCTAAATTATGCTCACTATTTAAGGTTCTGGCAGGATAAATTATTCATAATCAACTCAATAATCATAGAATGAAATTTTAGTTTCCTTATTCATTAATTTTGTCAAGTTCATGAATTCTAGAGAAATTAAAATGGCCAAATTTTAATTCTCATGCACCATAAAAATCAATAAAATTTCATAAATCCAACCATGGCATTAATCATAAGTTCGTTCCAAAATTTAAAATGACCTAACTCTCGCCTAAGAAAATTTAGTTCATGATGTAAATCGACTCACAAATCTCTAATTTATGCATGATTGTGTTGTTCAATAAATTTAAGTAAACGTGTTGTAACGACATCACAAAGACGACCTAAATCAACCACAATTTCAGCCCAAAAACAGTCATGGATTTAGTTAAAACACTGAGTAAAAATCAGCCCAATCAATGTCAAATCACAGTGACAACAAGAAAATACAAGTAGAGAATAGGAGCGGTTTACACGAGGAAGGTGACACATGTTTTGCTTCAGCAAAACGCCAAAAGATCCCACCGAAAACAGTAGGCAATAGCAGCAGATTTCAATTTTTTGTAGGTTCTGTATGACAAAAATATTTGATAAACCAAAACCCAAAATGACGATCCAACCATTCAAAACGAATCTCTATGAGTCCCCAACAAGCTGACAAAATTTCAATACAATCCAACGGTTGAAACTCCAATAAACAACAACTTTATGAACGCCGTCTGTGAAAAACTGAACTGCACTGATCTCCCAACGTTTTTTGTATTCCTCTCTCGATTAAGCTACAAAGCCTTCTCTCCTCCCGAAGACAACGCCTTGCTTCAACAAAGACAACCCTTTGCTTCCTCTCTCGATTTTGCTACAACAAAGAAAACGCAACAGTCTTTCCTCTCTCGATTTTGCTTCAGCAAAGCCCGACTGCTGCAACAAGGTTCCTCAATTTGCTTCAACTAACAACAACCTACCGCCAAGCACAACTGCGTTCTGCTTCAGCAAAAGGCCTCCCTCGACTCGACAACACCTCCTCTTCTCTCGACCGATTTCTTCAGCAAAGGCTATCAATTTTTTTTCTCTCCAATGCACACCCTTTTGCTTTAGCAACCTCACGGTTCTTTTTCCTTCCCTCTCGATTTCTTCCTCTTTGTGGCAACTCCCTCCCACGTTTTCTGCCTCCATATAAGATGATGTTATCCTAACTCCACAAATTACAAAAATACCCTTAGGGAGGGGTAAAAAGACCTTCCTCCCTTCGGGTAAAAATGTATAAAATACCCTTGGAGACTCCTGTAATTTTTAAACATCTCTTGCACATAGAAAATTTCCAAATAAATTCATGAAGTCAATTATAAATTAAACTAAATATGCAATGATTTTTGGAGTTAAGAAAAATCTCAAATTTCGGTCTTTAATTAACCGTTAACTTATTTTCCTAAATTTCTTAAATTAAAGCACAAAAACATCAAAATTAATTCTTTTTTAACCCAATGCTTCCATTCAAGATTTTTAAGCTAACACACACAATTTAGTGATAAATTAACATGAGGCTCAATAAATTAAACGCAATTGAAGTAGATTAAGTACTAAAATTCTAGTAAAATAACTCTCCTATGGCGAGTTATCAAACCCCCAAACTTGAACTACTCATTGTCCTCAATGAGTTCCATTCCCTAAAGACTTTAAAGACCTTTCAAGACTCAAATCATTTTAGGTTAATTAAACAAAGATTGAATACTTATGTTCTAAGCTACAAGTCACCATTCATTCAATGCTCTCTAAGTGACTCACTCGGGGTTTCCTAACTATGTTTATGCTTCAATAACCAAGAGCAAACCACCTAGGACTCGACATCTTCCCTCAAACTCAATCACTAGAATCCTAATCATTCAAATCAAGCAACCCATAGTTAAAGATAAGTCACACTCCAAAACTCGCATGACTACAATTCTATGATCATTCCTTTTTGTTCTATTTGTTCTAAAAACAAATATGCACATTATTCCCCTCCATTTCCATAAAACTCACTACTTAGGGCCATGTTTTTTTTCTCTTTTTTTTTTGTTTTTTTTACTCTCCCGTGGTTCTTAGAATGACACACGTGATTAGTGCAACACACCTAAGCAATGGGTACAAGCTTTTTGCTTGATACCTTCGCTCCAAGAGGCCAACATGGTTAGTGCCCAGACCCCCTGACATCGAGCACCAAGCTACCTGAACTGACTCAAGTAGCATATATTTGGTCTACGCCAATGGAGTTCTAGGAAAATGAAAGGTTTGCACACTCTTTCTTTATTTCTGTCTTTTTCTTAAACACGGAGAATTTACCTTTCCCTCCCAAACTTAGAGTACTCAATGTCCTCATTGAGTTAGGGAGGTCGGGTAAATCCCCCAAACTTAAAATGATCACAAATTTGGAGTTTACTACTTTTGGAGCGCTCTAAAAGATGGGTTACCTAACTTGTCATGGCTTCTAGCTCTCCAACTTTTAGGTCTAGGAGTTGAATCCTAACTAGTTTGATTGATACACTAACCATAAGCGCACTAAAGAACCCTAATGGCAAGCTTGACCTCGAGGAACACCAAACAAGATAGCACACTCTTGCCTCAAACACAAGCAACAACTCTTATTTGATGGGATCGAATCCCGCAACGAAAACGATTTGAATCGCGTGTTTTTGTATTATGTTACATAGATCAAATAAAAAACATAATATACTAATATTAAGCAGGTAAATCAAGAATGGACAACATGGAGATTACCTTTGTAGACCTCCTTCAACAAACTTCACGTGCTCCTTTGCTCCTCACGATCTCACGTTTCCAACAAATTCGACGCAACGGATTTGCACCACTAAGTCTTCTCCGTTGTATCTCTAGGAGAGAGAGGAAGGTGTGGATTCCACTTTGGAGTTTGGGAGACTTTTGAGAGAAGGAAAAACTATTTTTCCAACTTTGAGAGCACTAGGGTTTCTTATCTTAGATTGCTTGCCAAATGTGCATCTTATGCACATATTTATAGGGAAATAGGGTGGAAATAACCATCCTACCCCTATAGTGCTCTTACTATGTATTTCTCATTTTGTATATAGATTAAACTATGTATTATATCAATTATATCACATCTCCTTATATATGAAATTGAGCACTTCAATTTCACTCCAAACTTTATACCCTCAATATTTCCATGTTGAGCCAACGGAGGGACCTAATGGACCTACAGATCATGAACTCCAATGATACGAGATTAACCGATCAAACTCTTTGATCTAATTAACCAACATTCATTAACTACGAGTCACTCCACTATAGACTCATAGTTGCACTCTCCTCAGTGTAGATTGTGTTGTGTCCATTGATATAATCAATACCTGTGAGTGCTTCACAGGTTGTTCGTAATCACAGATGGGTCAAATTACCATTTTACCCCTGTGATTACATCTTTCTCTTTAAGCACTACTGATCATCTAATGAACAACAAGTCTATGGTCCTACCATAAACTTAATCCTTCTTAGGCCAGTAAAAAAGTGGGTCCCCATTGTTCAAGACCTGGATTCAGTTTTTAAGAGAACAACCTATCTGATTCCCTAATTTATGAATGAGTGAATTACATCTTGCAGAGTTAAGTTCCCAGCTACCTACAAGATTCTGTCCCTGAGAATATATGCTTATTGAGTCAACTACAGGTCACTCTCACCCATACTAGTCTAAGGACAAATCCTCACAAGCAGGAGTCCATAACATGCTCAGTATTCAGGTCAAGTCACTATTGATCATCTACAAGTTATTAGACATATCTTGTTAACGGTGTTACACTAGTAGGTTAATAATTTACGGTCCGGTCTTGTATAATCTCATTATACAGGATGCCCCTACTCGCATGTCTACAACATGAATGAGTTGGATTACCTCGTTTGTACTAAATACAAAGTGAGTCGCATCCATGTTGTTACCAATATAAGGTTCCCAACCTTATGCATGTACCATAGACCATTCAGGTTATACTTGAACAACTTTATCTAACTTGTGTCCACTACACAATTGTTCAAGATCGATCATTATAACCTTGGAACTTAGTTTATTGGATTTAGGTTTATGTGCGAGGATATAATAAATAACTCTTTATTTATTTAAAATATCATTATTACAAAACTACACTTGTTTAGGGCATAAACCCCAACATTATTTTCATTAACCCTAAGATTTGGTCTTAACTTTTTATTCTCAAGGAGATGCATACCCAAAAGTCAACACACTTTTACCATTAAAAACGTGCAGAAACTTAATATTTATGCAAGGGACAACAACCATCTTTCCTATTTTTACTCGCTTATACATAATGAATTAACTACCTACATCATGCATAACTAAGACAATGAAAACCAACAACTAAACATGGAATCCGGTAGTCAAAACTGATCATTTAGAAGTCCTAAAACAAGTAAGTAACTTCATAATCACAAGGGCATGCAACATCCTATAAATGCTAACAATACACAATCTCATCAACAGAAAAATTTTCAATTAAGCCCAAAATCAGATTCAAAACAACACATCTCCCCCTCATGCTTAAAGCATACATTGCCCTCAATGTATAAACTACTCACTTAAGCATGCTTAAGGACAACTAATAAAGATAGAAGGGAGAACAATACTGTCCTAAATCGAGGAGACCTCCACTAAAGCGCATATCAATCACCAAACCCCAAGGGAGCTACAAAATAGGCAAGAGTTATTTATTCAACTAAACAAAAGCAAAAACAACTAAAAACGAAACAAAAGAAATAATCCTTGGGCTGTCTCCCAAGAAGCACTTGTTTAACGTCATTAGCTTGGCGTAGTATACGTTGGCCTGTCAAGGTACATAAAAATTCTCTCATTTATTCGGGTTTCTCTTTCTTGAATCTACAAAACAAATCAAAGCTAGCAAGAAGACTAGCTTCTCGTGAAAGCCCGAAACAGATATATTTTTTATTTTTTATATACTAAAAGAAAAGAATGAAATACATGAAAGTAAACAGACTCACACAAAGGCACTGACTCGAGAGAATAGAAAGAAAAACACTCACCAATAAGAGAAAAATCAGAAGATAAAACTGACATAGACTCAAAAGCCTCAAACTGTACCTCCTGGCCTAACTCAACAACACACGACTCGACTTCTTCCACACTCTCACTAACTCTATCATGGTGTGTGCTAAAAGGTTCTAGTTCTTTTACATCTAAAGCACAATTCTCTAAATGCCCATACTAAGAAAAATGTGAAGGACTAGGATCCTGAATGTCTATCAGCGGGTCAATGATCAAGTTACTCACCGAACTTCTAAGGGTGTGGGTCTTCCTTCACTATCTTCCCTAGGGTTCTCAACCTCAGACGAGTTTAAATACATTTGTTCTTTAAGGGAGACAAGTGTATCCGTTAGGTGTTGAATTGACTCCCCCATTTTACTATTCCTCTCATATGTGGTCCTCATATACTCTAATAACAACGTTTCAAGAGAAGATTCATCTTCTACCTGGGTTCCTTGAATATAGGAAGGATATGGCTTAAAACCCCTAGGATATGGTTCATAGGCCCAATTGCTCTGATTATTATAGTAATTAGGCATTTGGTAGCCATAAACTCCATTTTCCTTACTAAAAGACTCTAAGTTGGCAAAAGGATGATCATAAGAAAAAGAACTACACTATGTTTTCTCATTGAGTACAGAAGACCACCAAAAGTTATCATAAGCCATAATAAAGTAATGAAGCAATTATAACAGGCTCATAAACACGATATGCACAAACACAACAAGAAACAATATTTAGGACTGAACAAAGATAAAAACACGCAACAAAAACAACAAGACACAACCAACAAGAAAAAAGGATAAAATTCGCTAAAATCAACTCAAACAAGATAAGAATCAACTTAGTCCCCAACAACGACGCAAAAAACTTGATGCGAAAATAGCGGGTGCTCTAAACTAATGCAAATAAGAATGAGACTTGATAGCATGCAAATATGCTATCTTATTTCTATATTTTAGCTAGTTTTTATACTTAAAACATAAACTTTTATGACATTTTATGGTTAATTTCAGGAAACTGAGCTTGAGAAGCAAGAATTGAGTGTTTTGAGGTTATTTTGGTATAATTTGGAACATGTGTATGGTTAATTGAAAACCCAAGAAAATTCTAGATGTATTTTGAGTATAAAAAATATACTGAGAGATTCTACATCGAATAACGATTCCAACTCATCAAACCGGAGGTCATTTGGACACCCGAGCGAAAAGATATGACAAAAATGATCGTAGGGCGCTGGCTGGGCAGCAAGCACAGCGTTGCAACGCCATGCCGAAAGTCCCTATAAATATAACATGTTGTTTTCATTCCAAGGGGAGCCGAATTTGGTAGTTTTTAGCCCTAGTTTCGAAATACACACTCTAAGGGGAGAAAAAAGAGCATTCCTTAGGAGCTAAAGCGTTTGTGGAGGCTCGAGATCGTGACGGGTGCTCGGGAACGAGAGACCCACATCGACACATAAGTTTATTTCTCTTTCTCTTAGTTTGTAATTAAGTTTAAAGACTTTTCCTATGACTTTAGCTTGTTTTTATGGTGATTTTGAGTAGCTAAACGTTGTAGTTGGAATTTGATTAGCATGTTTTAGATTGATTTGATTATGTATTGAACTTTGTTATGTTATTTATTTTTGGCAATTCGTTCTTAATTTCATAAATCTTGTTGGTTTAAGTGGACTCGAGAGAAAGAAACTTAGATTAGAGCAAAGTTGTCAAAATCCTTAGAAATCTGGCATGAGAATGACCTAGAGTTCCTTGGGAAACACATAAAGAAGTTGCTTAATGCCGTGTATGCTTTTAAAATTCATAAGGAAACTTTAGAATTTATCGTGTGTGCGAGGCTCACTACGGATCGAGAGATTCTCTTGAGTATTTTCACTTCTTGTTTATAAATTCATAATATTAGTTCATTGCATGTGTTAAATAAGGAATTAACTTGTGAAATCATCTTCCTTCAATTCTATCATATTCGTGTCTCCAATTGTAAATTTATTTTCTATCTTCCTTTTCACTATCCATCAAAGTTTTGTTGCTTTAGCTAAAATTAAGAAAAAATATCTTGGTAATTAATTAATCTAGAAAACTCATTCCTGAGGACGATACTTTGTACTCAAATCACTATATTAAAACTTGACCCGTACACTTGCGATATTGCATTATCATAATATTGCGCAACAAGTTTTTGGTGCCGTTGCCGGGGAATGAGGATTATTTAGATTGATTAATATTGGGAGAAAATTCGAGATTTTAGACTAAAGTTTTTTTTCCCTTTTGTGTTTTTTTTCTTATTTGTTTTTTTCTTTTCTTTTTTTGGTTTTTTTTCCTTATTTGTTTTTTTCCTTTTTGGTTTTTTTCTTTATTTGTTTTTTTCTTATTTATTTTTTTCTTATTTTTTATTTGTTTCATTTTGTGTTTCGTTTTCTTACTTATTTTTTTTCTTATTTGTTGTTTTTTCTTATTTTTTTATTTTTTATTTTTTATTTTTTATTTTTTCCTTTTGTGTTTTTTTTGTTTGTTTCCTTATTTATTTTTTTCCTTTTGTGGTTAGTTTTCTTATTTTTTTTTTTCATTTTGTGTGTTTCTTTTCCTTTTTTGTTTCTTTCCTTTTTTTATTTTTTTGTTTTTTCTCCTTATTTATTTTTGCGTTTTTCTTTTTTTGTTCTTAATTTAGTCTTGTGTGTTGTTCGCGTCTTTGTCTCCTGTTTTGGTTGTGTTAATTTTGTGTAAAAGTTTAGTTTTGAATTGTTGTGATTTAAAGTATGACTTTTCAAGATTTTAATTCTTCGCCAATGTACTATCTTTTTCAGGACCCTAGGTATGTGAATCATGAATTCTCTGGATACCAAATGTCTAATCCTTACCATTATGAATATATGACTTATGAAAATTCTTTTGATGGTAATCATATAGGCACTTGGAACCAAAATTTTTCCTACCCCAACCAATCTATAAAAAATTTTTCTCTTGTGGATTTATTAATGGAATATACTTTGGAGTTGAGGTTAAAATTTTTGTCATCTTTGAATTAGAAAGGTTGGATAGCTTAGAAGCTAAAGTGGTAGAACTTGGGGAAATAATACATGAAAGGACTCATCATCTTAATCAACTGGTAGAATCCCTTAAGGCCCCACAGGAGCAAATTCTTATTCTTGCCACTGAGAAAGAACAACCTATGAGGACTTATGCATATGATAGTGAGGATGAGTTGGAGGAGACTGAAACACACCAAAAACGGGTTTGTGAGACCGAGCATGGTAATGCAATAACTTCCACAAAAGAAATTTAGGTGATAGAGTTTGAGGCTGAAAAGTCTCCCTTCCCTTTATCTCCAAAAGTTTCTTTTAATATTGATAACCATTTTTCCTATACTCACGAGTCTTATTTTGAATTTTGTTCTTTTATTTCAAAGAAAAATAACAAAAATATTTATCTTTCAGGTGCCCAAGAAAAATAAGAGAGCCTTTTAAACTTAAAAGGCTATATTGACTCAAGCAAGGAGGGCCCGAAGAAATATGAGCAATTTTACGTGCCTTGATGCCAACCATGGGTCCAGTCTAGCTAAAGACGTGAAAGAAAGCGCTTCTTGGGAGGCAACCCAAGCTTTACATTTCATTTATGTTTTTGTTTTTGCTTTAGTTGTTTTATTTGTTTGCTTTGTTCTTAGTTTTCGTTGTTTTTGTGTTTGTTAGGTTGTGTTGATGTCTCCCTCGTGAAACCCATGCTCCCGTTCTGCAGTACTTCATCTCACGTAACTTGGCCACCCAAGGAATTCAAAAGAAAAATAAAAATCTCCATTACTCAGGACAATATTGTTCACTCTTACCCTTCTTACTTTCTTTGAGCTTATTTTGCAAACATTAAGGACAATGTTTAGTTTAAGTTTGGGGGTGGATTTGCTTATCTGTTGTGACTGTCCTGAGTATGTGTTGAATTGTTGATTGATCTTATGCATAAGTATGATTATGATGGCTTAGGACGAGATTTAATTGAAAATTTTTGTGATTCTGCTGAAACTTGAGAGCATGATATGAATTTGAGTTAATTTAAAAATTTTCTTGAGCTTTTCCTGCACTATTATGCACATAGCATGTGTTCCTGTAGTTTTGAAATGCTTAGAACAAAATTATTAGGTTTAGAAGTTTGATGTCACCTCGATAGGTCTGAGAACTGATTTGAGAGTTAAACTGCAGGATAGGGTGAATGACAATATGAAGTGCATGATGTGTATAATATGTGCATTATGTGAATTTTTTTTTGTTTGTTTGTTAAAAAAATCGTGAGGACAAAAAGAGCTACCTTCACTGTGATCAGTTAGGCCACTCATTGAGCGAGTGCTCTAGGTAAGGGTCCCTGCAGTGGATGTGTGAAAGCTAGTGTCCTTGCACAAAAAAAGAAGAAAATAAAAAAAGTGACATCAAAAGAGTGATTAAGTGCTGAGCAAAGTTGTTTATTTCTTGAATGTGGGGAGACTCAAGGATGAGAAACTATGATCAGTGTAGGGGGAAGTTAAATGGAGAACCTAATAAAGTTGTTCTGGGCTTAGTAGAGATTAAAGGAACAAAGGCTAATCACATACACACGTAGGAACACTTAGAAAAAATTTTAAATTGCTTGTTGAAGAATCATGTTTGATTGTTACTCATGATTACTTAAATTTCCTTTTAAATCTCTGAGGTTTGAGTCCGATATATGCATAAGAAAGATCTTATAGTTTAATTTTATTTTGCTCGGGTCTAGCAAAAGCTTAAGTGTGGGGGTATTTGATAGCATGCAAATATGCTATCTTATTTCTATATTTTAGCTAGTTTTTATACTTAAAACATAAACTTTCATGGCATTTTATGGTTAATTTCAGGAAACTGAGCTTGAGAAGCAAGAATTGAGTGTTTTGAGGTTATTTTGGTATAATTTGGAACATGTGTATGCTTAATTGAAGACCCAAGAAAACTCTAGATGTATTTTGAGTATAAAAAATATATTGAGAGATTCTACATCGAATAACGATTCCAACGCATCAAACCGGAGGTCATTTGGACACCGAGCGAAAGATATGACAAAAAGGTCGCGATCATATTTGGTGGCGGCAAGCACAGCATTGCAACGCCATGACCAGCGTTGCAACGTCATGCCGAAAGTCCCTATAAATATAACATGTTGTTTTCATTTCAAGGGGAGCCGAATTTGGTAGTTTTTAGCCCTAGTTTCGAAATACACACTCTAAGGGGAGAAAAAAAAGCATTCCTTGGGAGCTAAAGCGTTTGTGGAGGCTCGAGATCGTGACGGGAGCTCGGAAACGAGAGACCCACATCGACACATAAGTTTATTTCTCTTTCTCTTAGTTTGTAATTAAGTTTAAAGACTTTTCCTATGACTTTAGCTTGTTTTTATGGTGATTTTGAGTAGCTAAACGTTGTAGTTGGAATTTGATTAGCATGTTTTAGATTGATTTGATTATGTATTGAACTTTGTTATGTTATTTATTTTTGGCAATTCGTTCTTAATTTCATAAATCTTGTTGGTTTAAGTGGACTCGAGAGAAAGAAACTTAGATTAGAGCAAAGTTGTCAAAATCCTTAGAAATCTGGCATGAGAATGACCTAGAGTTCTTTGGGAAACACATAAAAAAGTTGCTTAATGCCGTGTATGCTTTTAAAATTCATAAGGAAACTTTAGAATTTATCGTGTGTGCGAGGCTCACTACGGATTGAGAGATTCTCTTGAGTATTTTCACTTCTTGTTTATAAATTCATAATATTAGTTCATTGCATGTGTTAAATAAGGAATTAACTTGTGAAATCATCTTCCTTCAATTCTATCATATTCGTGTCTCCAATTGTACATTTATTTTCTATCTTCCTTTTCACTATCCATCAAAGTTTTGTTGCTTTAGCTAAAATTAAGAAAAAATATCTTGGTAATTAATTAATCTAGAAAACTCATTCCTGAGGACGATACTCTGTACTCAAATCACTATATTAAAACTTGACCCGTACACTTGCGATATTGCATTATCATAATATTGCGCAACAAGACTCCAACACTTCTATGACGTGCAAGTATACACGGTCGTGCGCGACAAGTGATAATTTAAGTATCGATCCCACGAGGACTAGCTGAATCTAAGTGAGTAAGTGTCCTAGCAATTTTCCTTTATATTTTTGTGCAATGCACGACCATGCAATTTTTGTTGTAAATAAATAAACACACGAATAGGAATTGATTTTTTTTATTTTATGTTATAAGATAAAGATAACCACAATTGATGCGAACAGTAAAGATAACGAAAACAAGATGAAAGAATTGAATAAAAATTAACGGGAGGATAGAAAAATGCACACAAGAGGGAAGATGCAAGAGATGAGATTTTTAATGAAAGTAGGCTTGGGTTAGGTTGGAGTTTTCATGTTCAATTGGAATGAAAATTTGAGTGATGCCTTGAATTTACCTACACAAGTATTTAAATGAATTTTTCAAAGTCATTAAGTTTTCAAACCTACAATTTCCCAATTGTGATCTAAATTATGCTCACTATCTAAGGTTCTAGGTGGGTTAATTATTCATAATCAACTCAATAATCCTAGAATGAAATTTTAGTTTCCTAATTCATTAACTTTGCCAAGTTCATGAATTCTAGAGAAATTAAAGTGGCCAAATTTTAATTCTCATGCACCATTAAAATCAATAAAATTTCATAAATCCAACCATGGCATTAATCATAAATTCGTTCCAAAATTTACATTGAAAACGACCTAACCCTCGCCTAAGGCAATTTAGTTCATGACTAAATCGACTCACAAATCTCTAATTTATGCATTCTTGTGTTGTTAAACAAATTTAAATAAACGTGTTGTAACGACATCACAAAGACGACCTAAATCAACCACAATTTCAGTCCAAAAACAGTCATGAATTTAGTTAAAATAGCGAGTAAAAATCAACCCAATCAATGTCAAATTACAACAAGCAAATATAAATAGAGAATAGGAGTGGTTTACACGAGGCAGGTGACACGTGTTTTGCTTCAGCAAAACGCCAAAAGATCCCATAGAAAACAACAGGCAATAGCAGCAGATTTCAGTTTTTTGTAGATTCTGTCCGACAGAAATATGTGATAAACCGAAGCTTAGAATGATGATCCAACCGTTCATGTGAGTCCCCAACAAGCTGACAAACTCTCAGCAAAATCCAACGGTTGAAACTCTGGCAAACAACAACTTTGTGAATTCCGTCTATGAAAAACCGAACAACATTGATCTCCCAACGTTTTCTGTATTCCTCTCTTGATTTTGCTTCAAAAAAGCCGCCTCTCCTCCTAAAGACAACAACCTTGCTTCAGCAAAGACAACCATTTGCTTCCTCTTTCGACTTTTCTACAACAAAGAAAACGCAACAGTCTTTCCTCTCTCGATTTTGCTTCAGCAAAGCCCGACTGCTGCAGCAAGGTTCCTCAATTTGCTTCAGCAAACAATAGCCTACCACCAAGCACAAATGTGTTCTGCTTCAGCAAAAGGCCTCCTTCGACTCGACAACACCTCCTCTTCTCTCGATCGATTGCTTCAGCAAAGGCTATCAATTTTTTTCTCTCCAATGTACGCCCTTTTGCTTCAGCAACCTCACGGTTCTTTTTCCTTCCCTCTCGATTTCTTCCTCTTTGCGGCAACTCCCTCCCACGTTTTCTGCCTCCTTATAAGATGATTCCCTAACTCCACAAATTACAAAAATACCCTTGGGGGTAAAAAAACTTTCATACCTTTTGGGTAAAAATGTCTAAAATACCCTTGGAGACTCTTGTAATTTTTAATCATCTCCTGCACACAGAAAATTCCCAAATTCATGAAGTCAATTATCACTAAATATGCAAGGATTTTTGGAGTTAAGAAAAATCTCAAATTTCTGTCTTTAATTAACCGTTAGCTTATTTTCCTAAATTTCTTAAATTAAAGCACAAAAACATCAAAATTAATTCTTTTTGAACCTAATGCTTACATTCAAGACTTTTAAGCTAACACGCAATTTAGGGATAAATTAACATGAAGCTCAATAAATTAAACGTAATTCAAGTAGATTAAGCACTAAAATTCTAGTAAAAATAACTCTCCTATGGCAAGTTATCAATGCATTCTAAACACAAGAATACGAAGAAAACATAATTCTTTAGAGACTACTCAACTATGAGATTTCATTCAATTTCAACTTATGTTCAAATGACAAAATGACAACCTATTTATCCTAATTGAAATGCAAGTTGGATGTATCACTTGCTAGAAAAATTTAATTGAAAGTTGGAATTACTTGGCAAAAGAAGATACCATAAAAAAACTAGCGGTAGATATCATTAAAAAAATGGCATTTTTAAGGAAGAAAATGGGCATGACTAGCGTGTAAGGACCTTTTAAATACAACTATAATGTTGTCATGAAGAGTGCCTACACATAGCTGAACCATGAGAACCCTCCACTTATCACAAAAAGAGGATACCTGAGATGACTTCACCATTGGTACCAATTCTCTTGTCTTAGTCTCTTGTGTGCAACTCCTATGTCCAACAAAAATAGTATTTAGTCCAAATAATTTGACTTCACCATTGGTACCAATTCTTAAGACATGCATGGAATCTCAAGTTAAGCACAAAGGAAGAGGAGCATGCAAAGGAATGCTTATGCAACTCAAGCAAACCCGAGAGCTCATTTCACTTCTTTTGCTTCCTAAAATTTGTTCTAACTCTTCCCTACTCACTAAACCACTCAAAATGCCGAGGAAGCCAAGGAACCAAGCTATGCTTGAATCCACCTCTCCCGAAGAAACCATAACACTCCCACCAAGATCTCCAAATGTGGAGAGCCGAAAGAAAAAGGGAAAACAAAAAGAGGATCAACCGAGTAGAGAAATTCAAGCCTCTCAGACCTCATCCATCTTGCAAAAAGCCTTTGGTAAAAAGGGCAAGGGAAAGGCAAGAGAATGAGTACTTGATAACTCTTCAACAAAAAGTTATTTATCTCTAATCTTGCTATTAAACTTTGCATTATTGTGCTTAATATGTTTCCTTTTAGCATTTCCTATCCCTAGATCATGCACTTTGCTTATGTTTTGATCATTCCTTGAGCTTAACATTAACAATGAGTGAAATTATGATATTTTTGTTGAGGTATGTGCCCTAATCTCGTGTAGTTTGTAATAGTTGTTGAATTAATGCATAAAGGTTATTTATTATTCAAACTTTGTATCTCGCATTTTATAAAATTAATCCAATAAACAAACTTCATAGTCATATTTATGAGAACTTGAAAAGTGTGTAATGGACACACAGGAAGGATCACGTTCGAGTTATTGACCCAAACGGTCTACAGTACATGGATAAGGTTAAGAACCTCTGTTGGGATTTATGTCCTAAAACTCGTAGTTTGTAAATAATGTTCTAATTATCAATAAAGAGTTATTATTTTCAATAAGGGGTTGTTTGGTTGATGGGGTTGAGTTGGGTTAATAACCCAACTCCTTGTTTGGCCCACCAACAATTATAACCGGTGACTTAATAACTCAACCCCATGAAGTTGAGTTATTAACTCACCCATACAGTACTTTCTGGCAGTAGTCCGACGACTTTCTAACGACGATCTGGCGACTTTCCGACGACTGCCCGACGACCTTCCGACGAAGGTCCGACGACTTTTCGACGACAGTCCGGCGAGATGAAGAAAGTGGAGAAAATGAGAAGAAGGAGAAGAAGAGGAGAGTTTTGAAGTGTGCATTTAAGTTGCTAATACTCTAGTTTAAATAGCCACCAAAAAGTCTTAATCCTTTTAGAACAAGGAATTCTAATCCTTTTAGAAAAAGGAATCCTAAACCCTTTTAAAACAGAAATCCTAATCTTTTTTTAAACTTTAAAACACCATTTCCTAATCCTGATCTGATTATCCAAAGATTCAAATTTAAAACAAATACAATTAAAGCATCTAATTTTACGGGTTGTCGCAATATACCTATCTAAGAAAAACTTTCGTCCTCGAAAGTTGCTAGAACTTTACAACGGTCACGTCCTCGAACCATAATCTAAACTTAAACTCTAAACTACCTTAGCCCAAGAACAAAGAAGTCAAAAGCATAACATAACAAATGTTAACACACAAACAACTCAAATAACTTTAACTAATTTAAAAAATAAAAGCAAACCTGGAGATGACGAGGTGACTTCCTACGAGAGGCTATGATGATCGTTACCTACGATGTAGGCGAGTATGCAAAATCTAAAACTCATGCTCTGATACCAACTGTAACGACCCTAATTTTTCAAACCCAAAATTTCCTAGGGACGTTACTAAGCAACACCGCCTGCACCGAAAATTTTGGCACCATAACGACGATGCTAGAACCTTGATGACATATCTAATATTTTGTAGATATGCAACTTCAATATGACATAAAATATTTAAGTATGTTGACATATTTTTAACATCTTCACGAGGTAAACTATTTATTTCATTCTAAAGATGTCCATAGACAATGCTTGTATTTAGAAAAATTTAAATAAACACTCTTCATATGCAAAGTATAAATGCTAATACCTACCTAAATTAAAATAAAAAAGTAGTGGTGAATACGTGCATAAAAAAAGGAATAAAATTCATATTGAAGAGTAAAAGTTCTAAATAATGAATTTTATTGAAAAAGAAATATTGATATCAAACCCAACATCTATTACTTTTGCAAATATCCCTAGCATACATTTGGAAAATAGTAATATATATTGTAATTTTATAATTGATCACATAATTGAGTTTCGAAATTGTAGACAAATGTGTTTGTATTTTATTTATAGACAATGAATACACGTTTTTCTTGCAAAGTATTAATACTAATACCTAAGTACATTAAAATAAATAGATTAATGGTGAACATGTGCTTAAAAAGAAGAAACTCATTCATATTGAAAAATATGTTCTCAATAACATAAGATAAAAAATAAATTTTATTGGAAAAGAAAAATTGGTATCAATCCCAATATCTAATACTTTTCTAAATATCTCATAAATCTTGCAAATGGTAATATGTATTGTAAATTTGTAGTTGATCTCATAATGAAGTTTTGAAATTGTAGGCAAATATGTTTGCCATTGATTTGGTGAAAACAAAAAATTTAAGGAAAAAGTCACAAAAAATCCAACTTATTCACTTTACAAAAAACTGCACCAGATACTCCTGACAGAATAACTCAACTCTGCACCCCAAACACTGATTTCCAGAACTCACTGACAAAACAACTCTGCACAACTCAACCCAACTCAACTCAACTCAACCCAACTCTGGGATCCAAACGCCCCCTAAAGGTTATTATTTATCATTATTTACTATCAAGCCTTATATTAACCCTAAATCCAATAAACTAACATCCAAAGTTGTAACATGTCTCTTGGACTGAATGTAGTATACATATAAAGGATCTTAGTTCGAGATACATCCTAAAGGGTCTATAGTAAGGGGATAAGGTTTGGGTACTTTACCCTGGTAATACTATGGATATGACCCACTTTGTATGTGATACAAACACAGTGATCCTAACATGTTTGTGTAGACGACATGTGAGTGGGGATATCCTATGTGATGAGATTGCATAAGACCGGACCACGAAATAGTAACCAGTAGGTGTAACTCCGTTAACTAGTTAGGTTTCTTTTTCATTAGGATGACGTAGGCAACTTGATCTCAATCCTGAGCAGGTTACGAACTCCTGTTTGCGAGTGATTGTCCTTTGACTAGTATGGGTGAGAGTGGCTCGAGTCTCCTACTCAATAAGCCTACCTTCCTGAGGACAAGATCGAGCACGCAGTTAGGGACTTAACCTAACAAGATGAAATTCACTCCTTCCCGCCTATTAGGGTAAGTAGATGAATGTTCCCTTAAGTGTTGTTTTCGGGACTTGAACAAAGGGCTCAACCCTCTCATTGACCTGAGAGGGACTTTTGTTTGTTGGTAGGACGACAAATAAATTATTCATTAGAGAAACACTGAGACTTAAGGTAAAAGATGTAACTGATAGCATGCAAATATGCTATCTTATTTCTTATATTTTAGCTAGTTTATATAATTAAAACATGGGCTTTCATGGCATTTTATGGTTAATTTCAGGAAACTAAGCTTGAGAAGCAAGGATTGAGTGTTTTAAGACTATTTTGGTGCAATTTGGAACATGTGTATGCTTAATTGAAGACCCAAGAAAAATCTATATGTATTTTGAGTAAATATCTTGAGAGATTCTACATCGAATCACGATTCCAACGCATCAAACCGGAGGTCATTTGGACACCCGAGCGAAAAGATATGACAAAAATAGTTGCAGTGGGCTGGCTGGCAGCAAGCACAACGTTGCAACACCATGACCAGCGTTGCAACTGAAGGGATCGAATCCCGCAGCGGAAACGATTGTGAATCGCGTGTTCTTAATTTAGTTTCATGGATTACAATCAATGTGACGACCACCCCACAGGTACTAATTATTGATTGTATTTGACGTTCTATCGTTAATTATTATTTCCCCTTGAGATTGGATTTACTTTGTTAATAATTAAAAGAAAAAGGAAGTGACAATGGCATTTTGGTGATTAATGTCTAAATTAGGGTGATAAATAGCACTTGGTTTGACCTAAATTGATGGTATATAAGCTCCTTATCATTGAAAGATTAAAGGAAAAACCCTAGCCATCAACATTTCCTTCTCCTCCTTACATTTTTGCCCTAACCCTAACCCTAATCCTATCTTTCTTCTTCTCCTTACATTTTTGCCCTAACCTAAACCCTAGATATTTGGTGCTGCTGCCCTACCGCCGATTAAACCCCTCAGATTAGCACCCTCATCGCCGGCAACTCCACGAAGAAAACTTGGTCCTTGCAAGCGTCCGCGCCACACTGCCTACAAACCGGGGATTGTGCAGCAGCTTCAGCCGGCGGATCAACGAGCAAGACAGCCGCCGCTCGTGAGTTGCAGTCCCTGTCCAGCCGATCCTCCTCGCGTTACGCTCACGCCGGCGAAGCCCACCACCGAAGACGCATCAGTCGCTCGTGCACGCCAGCCAATCCGCGAGCCTTCATTCCCTGAGCGCCGACGACGCCAGAACTCGCCGACCACCGAGCTCGGTATCGGTACCGATCGCAAGTCCTCGCGCACTGTCTTCATCCGTCGACGCGCCTGAAGACCGGTCGGAAGAGTCTTTCGTTCACACCTGAGTCACGCCGGCTGATCACCGAACGGAACTCGCTCGCCCCGGCCCGCGCGTCCATTCACGAACACAACAAAGAAAAAACTCGCCGGTCTTCTCACGACTTGACCACTGCGGTGGTTGTGGAGCACGCCGCCACCGCCACGGTAGTGAATCGACCATTATCGTCGATCCGCTTCGATCAGCAGCACCTACAACCTCTGAAGTTGTAACCCGGTGAGCGATTTTGTTAAGTATGGATTTGGAATGAGAGTTATATGTGACCTATCGAATGTTTAAGCGTTTGATTGAGAACTTAGGTCATTTGTTTGACGTTAATTACGAGAGTCAAGATTGGAGCGGAGTTGAAGGTCAAATAACAAGACGGATTAAGGAGTATTAAGGATTCGCCTTAAACTCGAGGTAAGCAGGGCATGGAATCTTAATACCGTAAATTAAGTACCTTATGATTATGGATTTAGTGAATACTTGGAGATTGAACTCGGGAACTATGGTGTGAATCAGGTTTCATTAAGAGAAGAGTAGTCCGGGAGCTCGGGTTAGGTTTTGGAGTGAAATCGGAACTAAGGTAAGGGACCTTGTGCCGAACTTTTTATTGGGATTGAAGAAAATGATTTTCATGATTTCATGCGAAATTAGTTTATATTTTTCATATGACAATATACAGATATTTTCGTGAGAATACTTAATATTTTATGTACGAGTATTTCAATGCTTCATGTGGAAATAAACTATTATTTTATGTGAGAATATTCTTGTATTCTATGTAAAAGTATTCCAGTATTTCATGTGAGAATATGACAGTAATTTGTATGAGAATATTTCATGATTTCCTACAAAAGTATGATCTTCAAACTGTCTATGAGAAAAGTATGATTTGCATAGTGACGATGATGTTTGTGACATGTACACTATTATTATGTGAATGATGGGACCTCATGCATGTTATGTATGTCATGAATTGAACTAATGAAAAGTGTGGACATTGGTCTCCCGAGATCGATATGTGCATGGTCAAACATGCAATAGAGACCCTATGGGTCTAATTACAGGGTCCATGAGGACTCAAATTATTACAGTGTCAGTGAGGACTCAAATTATTACAGGGTCCATGAGGACTCAAAATGAAATGACTCAGGGATGACCAGATCGGCCACACAAATAAAAAGGAAGTCATGGATTAAAGACCTGACAATATGAGAAAGTTTTAGGTCCCGCATATGTATATTTCGAACAAGTTTAAAGTCATGATTGTATGTGTATGCATATCCCAAACCTCGGTAGCGAGGTCACTTACTGGGTATTGTTTTGCAATACTCACCCTTTCTTTTAAAAATGTTTTTCAGGTAAGGCCAAGGGCGTGCGGGGCGAGTGACGGAGCGCGTTACTAAAACCATGGGAATGTACATGTTTTTCCGCATATTCCTTTTATAAGCGATGTTGTCTCTTTATATTTTATTTGGAGTTTAAATTTACTTACAGTTTTAATAGGCCATGTTAAATTGATACTTTTATCTGTTTTAAATGATTTGATATGGGATCCCTGAAAACAATTTATGTTACTTGGAAGTTTTTCTTTAAGATCTTTTATCTCTTGGCCTATAAATGCATGCATGTGTAGTAATGTCCCTAGGAGTTGGTCATAGAAAAGTAGGGGCGTTACAGTTGGTATCAGAGCCCTAGGTTTAAGGGTTACGTAGACTTGCTTACTGAGTAAGCACGCAGTAGTTCCCATGGTTGAACAACGCGCTAGATCACCGCCAGTGCGTTACGTATTTCATTAATTAAGTAAATGATTATGATATGATCTTGCTTTTATGCATATACATGAACTTAAGACCCCAGGGGTGATCCTATCTTCTGATTAGAAAGTAATGAAACCGAGTTAGAAACTCTTCGTATTGTAGTATCGACAAAATGCCACCTAGAGGTCGAGGAGAGAGGTAGGGGGCGTGGTAGGGCCGGAGGCAAGGGAAAACGCGTTGACGCTTGGCCGGAATTACCATCGAACAGGAAGAGGTTGCTCCACCCGTTCGAGACCTCCCCGTGGGACCACCTGCCGCCAGAGAATGTACTGCGATTGCCCCGTGGCGGATCGAGGAACGCCAACGTTATGACTATGATGGTGGAGGCTATGCAGAGTCTGGTGCGAGCTACAGTAGCCACTCAGCTGGCTCAAGTAAATCAGGGGCGAAACAATGCAACTCTGGAGTCTCGATACCTGAAGGACTTCAGGAAATATGATCCTAGATCTTTCGATGGGTCTTCCAGGTGACCCCATCAGTAGTGAGTTGTGGCTGTCCTCCATTGAGACCATCTTCAGATTGATGAACTGCCCTGAGGACCAGAGGGTGTCCTGTGCTACCTTCATGCTGAGGGATGACGCGTACTTATGGTGGGAGTCCGCCCGAGGAACCATTATCGCCACGAGAAACGATTACACGGAATCTGCTTCAAGGAAGCGTTACGGCGAAATTTTATCTCGCTGCCGCTCGTTACGAAGCGGCGAAATTCTTACAGACTTGGCGAGCAGGAGGCGGTGGAGGTATATGAGAGGGAATTTACCTGTCACACGCTTTGCCCCGAACCGCCGGTTGACACAGAGGCAAAGAAAACAGAGCGCTTCATTATGGGACCGGATGAGAACGTTCGAGGCTTTATTCAAGCACTAGCACCTCCCGATTATGCCTCCGCGGTGAGAGTGGCGAGAATTGATTTGGGTGCGGCGCAGATGCACACCTGGCCAGTAGTGGTTAACCCGGCGACCATGGCAAATCATAAGAGGAAGTGGGACCACCAAATTCAAGCTCACAGCGTCCCAGCGTACACCGCATAGGCGGGGACATTTTCGATGCGAGTTCAGGTCGAAACCGCAGTCAACAGAGCGGGAAATAACGGTGGAGATAAGCCACAATGCAAAGACGTAGTAGCGGCAGGGTAAGTGTTTGGCGGTCCGGAGTGTGTTTCGAGATGTGGGAAAGAAGGGCACAGAGCTAATAGTTTGCCGAGTCAAGCCAAACTAGCCAACCTCGGGTTATCAATAGTGGGCTCTTTGTGAAGCCGATTATACATCGGGGAGAGCTTATGCAAGCACCAGGTAGAGACATCTATGGCTCGGACTCGGTGGTTACTGGTACACTTCCATTACTTGGGCACCTTGCCTTTGTATTATTTGATTACGGTTCTACACACTCTTTTATTTCTGCATCCTTTGTAAGTCAAGTCAGAGTTAGAACTAGAACGATTCTGATGCCCCGCTTGGTCTCCACTCCTGCGGGGATAAATTTGTTAGCCAATATGAAAGTCAAGGATGGTAGTGTGACCACCGCATGACCATGAGTTAGCGGTGAATCTAGTAGTCTTAGACATGTTTGACTTTGATGTAATATTGGGCATGGGTCAAGAGCGCAGAACCATGCTTGCATTGATTGTTTCGGGAAGGAGGTAGTGTTCACTCCTCCCACCAACCTCGGCTACTGAGTTCGGAGTACGATAGCGGAAGTAGGCCTAAGGTAATTCGCGCCTTAAGGCCGAGAAGTTATTACATCGGGGAGCTTGGGCGTCTAGCTTGCATA
The DNA here is from genome assembly GCA_036507285.1 of Trichosanthes cucumerina. NCBI lineage: Eukaryota > Viridiplantae > Streptophyta > Magnoliopsida > Cucurbitales > Cucurbitaceae > Trichosanthes > Trichosanthes cucumerina. The sequence continues at coordinate 65,095,392 of CM071836.1, read as the reverse complement.
CTAGATGCAAGGTGCACAGAGATCTCGGTGACATCGGTACGATGTAGAATGAATTTACTGACGCCTCTTCCCGAGGACCTCCCGGAATACCTCCGGTCGAGAGAGTAGATTTTAACATCGGATTGGAATTGGGGGCGACCCGATATCCAAGGCACCGTCTGAGAATGGCACCGCGAGAGTTGAAAGAAGCTGAAACTACGATTCACGGGACTTCTTCGGACAAGGGGTTTATACGCCCAAGCGTTTCGCCTTGGGAGCCCTGTGTTGTTCGTGAAAAGAAAGACGGATCCATGCGCTGTGTATAGATTACGAGAGTTGAATAAAGTTACGATCAAGAATAAATACCCTCTTCCCGAATAGATGATTTGTTCGATCGGTTGCAAGAGCAACATGATGTTCTCCAAGATTGATCCGAGATCGAGGCTACCATCGATTGAGAATCGGTGAAGAGGATATTCCTAAAACAAAGATTCGAGATCACGTTATGGGCATTACGAGTTCACAAAGTGATGCCGTTTGGTTTGACCAACGCTCCTGCCGCTTTCATGGACTTGATGAACCGTTTATTCAAAGAGTTTCTTGATCGTTCGTGATAGTATTTATCGACGATATACTTGATATACTCGTGTGATGAAGATCATGAAAGGCACACGAGAAAAGTTTTACTCACGCCGAGAGAGAATAAGTTATATGCAAAATTTTCCAAGTGTGAATTAAAGCTCGCATAAGTATCCTTCTTAGGGCATGTGGTGTCCGGCCGAGTCTCTGTTGATCCAAATAAAGTGGAGGCCGTCACACGCTGGCCTCGTCCGACCACCGTTACAGTGTACGTAGTTTTAGGGTCTTGCGGAGTTATTATAGACGTTTAGTGCGGGACTTCGCCAAGATAGCCATGCCCATGACTCACCGTGGCAAGCAAGGAAACTCATTTGTTTGGGATGATGCTTGCGAGGCGAGTTTCCAGAACTCAAGTACAGATTAGTGTCGGCCCGATTCTTACAAATCCCAGGAACAGAGAGTTTTGTAGTTTACAATGATGCTTCTAAGAAAGGTTTGGGTTGTGTTCTAATGCGCACGACGGTAAGGTAATAGCCTATGCATCCCGACAGCTAAAGACGCATGAGAGGAACTATCCAACTCATGATTTGGAGCTAGCAGCAGATGGTGGTCTTTGCATTAAAGATCCGGAGACACTACACAGAGTGATGGCGAGAAAATTCGATTTTCTGAGATCATAAAAGTCAAAGTATCTGCTCACCCGAAGGAATTGAACATGAGGCAACGCAGATGGTTGGAATTAGTGAAGGATTATGATATTGACATACAATACCATCCCGGTAAGGCTAATGTAGTGGCCGATGCCCTCAAAGAAGCTTGATGCATACTTACACGACGAGTTACTGAGGCGAGCGCAGAGTTACTGAGCGAGTTTGCTCGAGCTGAAATTGCAGTACTAGTAGGAAAGACCACGGCTCAGTTAGCCCAGTTAACAGTACAACCGACCTTGAGACAACGCATCGTTGAGTCTCAACAGGTGGACCCTCAGCTAGTAGAAAAGCGTACTGCAGTAACTACAGGTGAGTTGACAGAGTTTTCCTTATCCACAGATGGAGGATTACTATTTCAGGGACGATTATGTGTGCCAGACGATGACAAGCTGAGAACTGAGATCTTGAGCGAGGCCCACAACTCACCATTTTCTATGCATCCTGGCAGTACCAAGATGTATCGAGATCTGAAACAGTCATTTTGGTGGTGCAACATGAAGCGCGACGTGGCAGAGTTTGTCAGCAAGTGTTTGACTTGTCAGCAGGTGAAGGCACCTAGGCAGAGACCCGCAGGATTACTACAACCTTTACATGTACCTCAGTGGAAATGGGAGGAGATCTCAATGGACTTCATAGTCGGACTGCCTAGAACTTTACGAGGTTACTCGGTGATTTGGGTCATAGTGGGCCAGATTAACTAAGTCGGCACATTTCATACCGTGGAAACCCACCTATTCTACGAGATAAGTGGCGCGGCTTTACACTGAAGAGATAGTCCGTTTGCATGGGATTCCAGTCAAGATTATTTCGAGCGAGGATCCACGTTTCACCTCCAACTTCGGAGGAGTTTACAGAGAGCGTTAGGTTCGCAGTTGAACTTTAGTACAGCTTTTCATCCACGCACGGATGGCGGGCATGAGCGTTTAAACCGGATATTAGAAGACATGTTGCGAGCTTGCACCTTAGACTTCCCGGTAGTTGGGACACTCATTTGCATTTGATGGAGTTTGCCTACAATAACGATTATCGATCGACCATCGGAATGGCTCCATTTGAAGCTCTCTATGGAAGACGTTGCGAGAACTCCGTTTTTGCGGGAGGAGGTTGGTGAACGCCGATTGTTGGGTCCGAATGAAATACAGTCACGAATGAGGCAATACAAAAGATTAGGCGCGAATGCGAACCGCCCAAGTCGAACAAAAGAGTTATGCCGACACGAGACGAAGGGACCTAGAATTCGATGTTGGGGACCACGTATTTCTTAAGGTGGCCCCAATGAAGGGAATTCTAAGGTTTGGCCAAAAAGGGAAATTGAGTCCGCGTTTCATCGGACCATTTGAGATTTTGGAGAGGATTGGTGCAGTGGCTTACAGATTAGCACTGCCGCCTTCCCTTTCAGGGGTTCATAACGTGTTTCATGTCTCCATGTTGAGAAAGTACGTTCCAGACCCGACTCATGTCGTAGACTTCGAACCATTGCAGTTAGCAGAAGATCCGAGTTATGGTGAGCGACCAGCATGTGCAGATTATTGCAAGAGATCGAAAGACCCTCCGTGAAATGCGTGAAATCACTTTAGTTAAAGTGTTGTGGCAAAACCATCGCACGGAAGAAGCTACCTGGGAGCGAGAAGAAGAGGTGCGGGCTAAATATCCAGAACTATTTCAAGAATAGGAACTTTCGAGGACGAAAGTTCTTAAGGAGGGAAGATAGTGACGACCACCCCACAGGTACTAATTATTGATTGTATTTGACGTTCTATCGTTAATTATTATTTCCCCTTGAGATTGGATTTACTTTGTTAATAATTAAAAGAAAAAGGAAGTGACAATGGCATTTTGGTGATTAATGTCTAAATTAGGGTGATAAATAGCACTTGGTTTGACCTAAATTGATGGTATATAAGCTCCTTATCATTGAAAGATTAAAGGAAAAACCCTAGCCATCAACATTTCCTTCTCCTCCTTACATTTTTGCCCTAACCCTAACCCTAATCCTATCTTTCTTCTTCTCCTTACATTTTTGCCCTAACCTAAACCCTAGATATTTGGTGTCACGCCTCTACCGCCGATTAAACCCCTCGAGATTAGCACCTCATCGCGGCAACTCCACGAAGAAAACTTGGTCCTGCAAGCGTCCCGCGCCACACCGCGCCTAAAACCGGATTGTGCGGCAGCAGCTTGGCCGCGGCGGATCAACGAGCAAGACGGCCGCGCTCTGAGAGTTGCGATCCTCGCCAGCCGGGCTCTCGCGTTACGCTCACGCGCGCGAAGCCCACCACCAAGACGCATCGATCGCTCGTGCACGCCGGTAATCCGCGAGCCTTCATTCCCTGAGCGCCGACGACGCCAGAACTCGCCGACCACCGAAGCTCCAGCTGTCCAGCCGATCGCAAGTCCCTGCCGCAGCTGTCTTCATCCGTCGACGCGCCTGAAGACCGGTCGGAAGAGTCTTTCGTTCACACCTGAGTCACGCCGGCTGATCACCGAACGGAACTCGCTCGCCCCGGCCCGCGCGTCCATTCACGAACACAACAGCGAAACCCTCGCCGGTCTTCTCTCACGACTTCACCATTGCGGTGGTTGTGGAGCACGCCGCCGCCGGCCGGTAGTGAATCGACCATTATCGTCGATCCGCTTCCGATCGCAGCAGACCTACAACCTCCTCCGGTTGTAACCCTGTGGCGATTTTGTTAAGTATGGATTTGGAATGAGAGTTATATGTGACCTATCGAATGTTTAAGCGTTTGATTGAGAACTTAGGCTGCTGTTTCGAACGTTAATTACAGGAGTCAAGATTGGAGCGGAGTTGAAGGTCAAATAACAAGACGGATTAAGGAGTATTAAGGATTCGCCTTAAACTCGAGGTAAGCAGGGCATGGAATCTTAATACCGTAAATTAAGTACCTTATGATTATGGATTTAGTGAATACTTGGAGATTGAACTCGGGAACTATGGTGTGAATCAGGTTTCATTAAGAGAAGAGTAGTCCGGGAGCTCGGGTTAGGTTTTGGAGTGAAATCGGAACTAAGGTAAGGGACCTTGTGCCGACTTTTTATTGGGATTGAAGAAAATGATTTTCATGATTTCATGCGAAATTAGTTTATATTTTTTATATTGACAATATACAGATATTTTCGTGAGAATACTTAATATTTTATGTACGAGTATTTCAATGCTTCATGTGAAATAAACTATTATTTTATGTGAGAATATTCTTGTATTCTATGTAAAAGTATTCCAAAGATTTCATGTGAGAATATGACAGTAATTTGTATGAGAATATTTCATGATTTCCTACAAAAGTATGATCTTCAAACTGTCTATGAGAAAAGTATGATTTGCATAGTGACGATGATGTTTGTGACATGTACACTATTATTATGTGAATGATGGGACCTCATGCATGTTATGTATGTCATGAATTGAACTAATGAAAAGTGTGGACATTGGTCTCCTGAGATCAGTATGTGCATGGTCAAACATGCAATAGAGACCCTATGGGTCTAATTACGAGGTCCATGAGGACTCAAATTATTACAGAGTGCATGAGGACTCAAATTATTACAGGGTCCGTGAGGACTCAAAATGAAATGACTCAGGATGACCAGTCGGCCACACAAATAAAAAGGAAGTCATGGATTAAAGACCTGACAATATGAGAAAGTTTTAGGTCCCGCATATGTATATTTCGAACAAGTTTAAAGTCATGATTGTATGTGTATGCATATCCCAAACCTCGGTAGCGAGGTCACTTACTGGGTATTGTTTTGCAATACTCACCCTTTCTTTAAAAATGTGTTTTTGTGCAAGGCCAAGGACGTGCGAGTAGTGAGCGGAGGCGCGTTACTAAAACCATGGGAATGTACATGTTTTTCCGCATATTCCTTTTATAAGCGATGTTGTCTCTTTATATTTTATTTGGAGTTTAAATTTACTTACAGTTTTAATAGGCCATGTTAAATTGATACTTTTATCTGTTTTAAATGATTTGATATGGGATCCCTGAAAACAATTTATGTTACTTGGAAGTTTTTCTTTAAGATCTTTTATCTCTTGGCCTATAAATGCATGCATGTGTAGTAATGTCCCTAGGAGTTGGTCATAGAAAAGTAGGGGCGTTACAATCAAGAACAATTGTAACAAGATTAAGCATGCTATAAGATATTGGACAACAAGAAATTACCTTTGAAGAACTCTTTCTTCAAGTGCTCCTTTCTCCCACGATCACGATCTCAACAACTCGAACCCAAACGGATGAAGACACCATCATCGGATCTTCTCCGTTGTTCTCTAGGTGATGGAGGAATGTGGGTTCCTTTTAGGGTGAGATGTGGAGGTTGTGAGAGAGGTTGTGTTTTTGTTTTGTGGAACTTTTCCAACAAGACCAAACACTTGTTAATCTAGGGTTTTCCAAGATTTTGCTTCACCTTCAAATTGCATCTCATGCAACCTTTTATAAGGAAATAGGATGGAAATTACAATCCTATCCTTCCTTCATTCTCTCATTAGTATATAGTTTATATGTGAATCTAATTCACATTAAAACCATATATTATATCACATATATGATATATAAGTGATATAACACCTCATATATGAAATTGAACACTTCAATTTCATTCCTAACTTTATACCCTCAATATTACCATGTTGAGCCAACGGAGGGACCTAATGGACCTACAGTTCATGAGCTCTAATGATGTGAGATTAACTGATCAAACTTTTTGATCCAGTTAACCAATATTCATTAACTACAAGTCACTCCACTATAGACTTGTAGCTGCACTCTCCTCACTGTAGATTATATTGTGTCCATTGATATAATCATTACCCATGAGTCGACTCTTCACAGGTTGTTCGTAATCACGGCTAGGTCAAATTACCGTTTTACCCCTGTGATTACCTCTTTGTTCCTTAAGCACCACTGATCCTCTAATGAACAACAAGCCTATGGTCCTACCATAAACTCATACCCTTCTAGAGGGCGGGGCCCCGTTGTTCAAGACCTGGAGTCAGTTCTTAAAAGAACAACCTATCTAATTCCTTAGTGTAGGAATGAGTGAATTCCATCTTGCATAGTTAAGTCCCCAGCTACCTACGAGGTTCTGTCCCTTAGAAGGTAGGCTTATTGAGTCGGCTACAGGCCACTCTCACCCATACTAGTCTAAGGACAAACCCCTATAAGCAGAAGTTCTTAACTTTCTCAGGATTCAGGTCGAGTCACTAATGACCATCTATAAATTATCAGTCTTATCCTGTTAACGTCGTCATACTGGTTAGACTAATAATTTGCAGTCCGGTCTTGTATGAATTCTTCATACAGGATGCCCCCACTCGCATGTCAACCACATGAATGAGTTGGATTACCTCATTTGTACTAATTACAAAGTGGGTCGCATCCATGGTGTTACCAGAATAAGGTTTCTAACCTTATTCTTATACCATAGATTATTTAGGTTATACTCTTGAACATAATCCAAATAGTGTCTACTACACTGATGTTCAAGATATATTATAACCTTGAAGCTTAGTTTATTGGATTTATAAAGCAATAATATAATTTTATCAAAACAAATAACTCTTTATTTATTTGATCAACATTACATAAGTTTAGGGCACAAATCCCAACAGCAACGCCATGCCGAAAATTCCTATAACTATAACATGTTGTTTTCATTGCAAAGGGAGCTGAATTTGATAGAGAATTCACCTTAATTTCGAAATACACTTTTTGAGAAGAGAAAATAGAGCATTCTTGGGAGCCAAAGCATTCGTGGAGGTTCGAGATCGAAGACGGGAGCTCGGAGACGAAGGATCGACATAGACACATAAGTTTAATTTCTTTTTCTTTCAGATTGTAACACCGTTTTAAGGCGTTTCCTATAACTTTAGCTTGGTTTTATTGTGATTTAGAGTAGCTAAATGTTGTAGTTAGGATTTGATTTGCATGTTAAGACTTATTTGCTATGTATTGAAGTATGTTTTGTTCTTTATTTTTGGCAGTTCGTTCTTTAACTCTGTGATATTGTTGGTTTAAGTGAGCTCGAAAGATAAAGCTTAGATTAGAGAAAAGTTGTCAAAACCCTTAGAAGTCTGGCATGAGAATGACCTAGAAACCTAAGGGAAACACATAAAGAAGTTGCTTAATGTCATGCATGTTGTAGGTTCATATGGAGACTAGAATTTATTGCATGTGCGAGGCTCACTAAGAATCGAGAGATTTTCTTGAGTATTTTACTTCTTGTTTATAAATTCATCACATTAGTTCATTGCATGTGTTAATTAAGTTATTAACTTGCGAAGTCAATTTTCTCTAAATCTATCAATTCGTGTCTCCACGTGTTTGTTTGTCTTTAATATTTGTTTCACCACCTATCCATGTTATGTTGCTTTAGCTAAAATTGAGAATTAGTATCTTGGTAATTAATTAATCTAGAAACCCATTCCCGAGGACGATACTTAGACTCTTAAATCACTATACTAAAACTTGACTCGTACACTTGCAGTATTGCATTATCATAATTTCACGTAACAAGTTTTTGGCGCCGTTGCCGGGGGATGACGACTATTTAGATTAATTAATATTAGGAGAAAATTTGAGGTTTTAGACTAAAGTTTGTTTGTATTGTCTTTCCTTATTTGTTTCATTATGTGTTTGTTATTTATTTCCTTATTTGTCTTATTTTAGTTTTGTGTGTTTTGAGTTTTTGTCCCATGTTTTGGTTGTGTTGCTATTGTGTAGAAGTCTTGATTTGAATTACTGGTTTTTTCAAGTATGACTTTGCATGATTTTTATTCTCCACCATTGTACTGTCCCTCCCAAGACCCTAGGTATGTGCATCATCATTTTTTCTGAATACCATTTGTCTAATTTTTACCATTCTGCACTTTAAAATGATGAAATTCTTTTGATGGTAATTATTTAGGCATTTGGAACCAAAATTTCTCTTATCCCAACCAACCTGTAGAAAACTCTTCTCTTGTGGATCAATTAATGGAATATACGTTAGAATTGAAAATTAAAAATTTGATTCATGATGAATTAGAAAGGTTGGGTAGGTTAGAAACTAAAGTGGTAGAACTTTGGGAAATAGTACAGGAAAGAACTCATTATCTTAATCATTTAGTAATTTCCCTTAAGTCCTTACAAGAGCAATTTCTTATTCTTGCCACTAAGGAGGAGCCATCTAGGAAGATTTATTCATATGATAGTGAGGATGGGTTGGAGGAGACTGAAACCCACCAGAAACAGGTTTGTGAGGTAGACAGTGGTAATACAATCACTTCCACATGGGAGATTCAGGTGATAGAGGTTGAGGCTGAGAAGTCTTTTCCCCTTTTATCTCCAGAAATTTTCTTTAATCTTGATAGACATTTGTCCTACACTCATGAGTCTTGTTTTGATTTTTGTTCTTTTATTTCAATACGAAAAAATACCAAAAATAATTCTCTCTCTGGTGCCCATGAAAAACAGGATAACTTTTTAGACTTATAAGACTATATCGATTCAAGCAAGAAGAGCCCAAAGAAATATGAGCAATTTTACGTGCCCTGATAAGTCACCGTCTAGCTAAAAACGTTAAAGAAAGCGCTTCTTGGGAGGCAACCCAAGCTTTACTATTTTGTCATTTCTGTTTTTTGTTTTTAGTTTATTTTGGTTGTTTGTTGTTTTCTCACTAGTTTCTTTGTGTTACTTTGTTAGGTTGTGATGGTGTCTTCCCTCGTTGAAATCCATGCTCCCGTTCTGAGGAACTCCAGCACACATGTTTTGGCTATCCAAAGAATTCAGAAAATAATAAAGATCTCCATAACTCAGGACAGTATTGTTCACTCTTACCCTTATACTTGCTTTGTGCTTCCTTTTGCAAACATTGGGGACAATGTTTAGTTTAAGTTTGGGGGTGAGATGTTATTAATATGATGTGATTGTCCTGAGTATATGCTGAATTGCTGATTGATCTTTTGCATAAGTATGTTCATGATAGCCTAGGATGAGAATTAATTGAAAATTTTTGTGATTCTGCTGAAACTTGAGAGCATGATATGAATTTGAGTTAATTTAAAAATTTTCTTGAGTTTTTCTTGCACTATTATGCACATAGTCTGTGTTCCTGTAGTTTTGAAATGCTTAGAAAAAAGTTATTAGGCTTAGAAGTTTAGTGTTACCTCGATAGGTCTAAGAGCTGATTTGAGAGTTAAACTGCAGGATAGGGTGAATGACAATATGAAGTGCATGATCTGTATACTATGTGAAGTAGTTTGTTTTTGTTGTTTGTTTGTTTAAGAAAAAAATTCGTGAGGGCAAAAAGAGCAACCTTCACTGTGATCAGTTAGGCCACTCATTAAACGAGTGCTCTGGGTAAGGGTCCCTGCATTGGATGTGTTAAAGCTAGTGTCATTCCACAAAAAAAAATGAAGAAGAAAATAGAAAAAATGAGAAAAAAAGTGATTAAGTGCTGAGTAAAGTTGTTTATTTCTTGAATGTGAGGAGACTCAAGGATTAGAAATTATGACCAGTGTAGGGGGAAGTTGAATGGATAACCTAATAAAGTTGTTCCAGGCTTAGTACAAATGATAGGAAAGGAGGCTAATCACACAGACACGTAGGAACACTTAGGAAAAGTTTTAAATTGTTTGTTGAAGTATCATGTTTGATTGTTTCTCGTGATTGCTAAAATTTCCTTCTAAATCTCTGAGGCTTGAGTCTGATATATGCATAAGAATGATCTTATAGTTTAATTATGTTTTGCTCGAGACTAGCAAAAGCTTAAGTGTGGGGATATTTGATAGCATGCAAATATGCTATCTTATTTCTTATATTTTAACTGTTTTATATAATTAAAACATGGGCTTTCATGGCATTTTATGGTTAATTTCAGGAAACTAAGCTTGAGAAGCAAGAATGGAGTGTTTTAAGACTATTTTGGTGCAATTTGAAACATGTTTATGCTTAATTGAAGTCCCAAGAAAAATCTAGATGTATTTTGAGTATAATAAATATCCTGAGAGATTTTACATCGAATTACGATTCCAACGCATCAAATCAGAGGTCATTTGGACACCCGAGCGAAACGATATGACAAAAATAGTTGCAGTGGGCTGGCTGGTAGCAAGCATAGCGTTGCAATGCCATGACCAGCGTTGCAACGCCATGCCGAAAATTCCTATAAATATAACTGTTGTTTTCATTGCAAAGGGAGCCGAATTTGATAGAGAATTCACCATAATTTCAAAATACACTTTGTGAGAAGAGAAAAGAGAGCATTCTTGGGAGCCAAAGCATTCGTGGAGGTTCGAGATCGAAGACGGGAGCTCGGAGACGAAGGACCGACATCGACACATAAGTTTAATTTCTTTTTTTTTTTCAGATTGTAACACTGTTTTAAGACGTTTCCTATAACTTTAGTTTGATTTTATTGTGATTTAGAGTAGCTAAATGTTGTAGTTAGGATTTGATTTGCATGTTAAGACTTATTTGCTATGTATTGAAGTATGTTTGTTCTTTATTTTTGGCAATTCGTTCTTTAACTCTGATATTGTTGGTTTAAGTAGACTCGAGAGATAAAACTTAGATTAGAGAAAAGTTGTCAAAACACTTAGAAGTCTGGCATGAGAATGACCTAGAAGTCTAAGGGAAACACCGTGCATGTTGTAGGTTCATATGGAGACTATAAAATTTATTGCATGTGCGAGGCTCACTAAGAATCGAGAGATTTTCTTGAGTATTTTACTTCTTGTTTATAAATTCATCAAATTAGTTTATTGCATGTGTTATTAAGTTATTAACTTGCGAAGTCAATTTTCTCTAAATCTATCAATTCGTGTCTCCACGTGTTTGTTTGTCTTTAATCTTTGTTTCACCACCTATCCATGTTTTGTTGCTTTAGCTAAAATTGAGAATTAGTATCTTGGTAATTAATTAATCTAGAAACCCATTCCCGAGGACGATACTTGGACTCTTAAATCACTATACTAAAACTTGACCTGTACACTTGCGGTATTGCATTATCATAATTTCACGCAACAGTAACAGGTAAAACGGTTATTTGACCCAGCTTGCGTTACAAACATTCGTGAAGGATTGACTTGCTGTTATTGGTCTATATCCGTGGACACAGAAATATATCTGCAGTGAGAAGAGTGCAACTGCGGGACTTTAATGGAGTGATCCCGCAGTTAACGAATGTTGAATTGGAGGTTAATGAGATTAACTGAATAATCTCGTATCGTTGGAGCTTCTGATCTGTAGGTCCATTAGGTCCACCATCTAGCTCGTAAAAGGTTCTTAGATTATTTAAATTTTAAATGTTCTAATTCAATTAGTGAATAAACACTAATGTATAAAGATGCATTATAATATAAAGTTTTGGAACTTTATATTATAAATTTAATTTGAATACGATTCATATTAAATTTTATGAGAGAATTAAATATTTGAAAGAGTTCAAATATTAATTTTAAATGTGAATGAGATTCATATTTAGAAACTATAAGTTAAAATTTAATGTGCATATGATGTGCATTAAAACTATAGGTTAGAGAGGAAATTGATTAAATGTGATTTAATCTAAATTAAATATATGGTATTTAATTTAATATTAATTAAATATGATTTAATTAATTAATTTGATTAATTATTAATTAAATTAAAAAAGAGGGGAACATGTCAGGAGGACACGTTCCCCATGTCTCACAACTCCCCATCGATAGGGAGTGGTGAGTTATCCCTCTCTATAGCTATTTCTTCTCTAATTGGGAGAAGGAATGGTTGATTGATCGTTTAATCAACGGGAAAAATTCTCTCTCTCTCACATATTCCCTTTCTCTTCCAAAAGTTGGATTCCTTCTCACCAAGGAATTGATCGATAGAATTCAGAGGATATGAGGTTCTCTCTATTGGTAGTGTCCTATTGGAAGAACAGAACTGCTATATTGAGGTTATTGTACATTTTTGGAGCAAGTTGTTGCGAGGAATTTGAAACTACAAAGATAACCAATTTCGAATCCCTTTTAGTTTAATTTTTCACAACATGTGTTGATACTTAATCCATGCTTAATTAAATTAGAATTGCTTATCTCTGTATTTTGCCAATGAATTGGTTTTTGGAGTAAACCAAGAACAAACAAGCAAAACGATTTTAAATCACGTTTCTGCTACTCATGGAATTCGATTCCCTTCAACCTCATCCTGACAACACTATGGATGTGACCCACTTTGTATTAGATACAAACGAGGCGATCCAGCTCGTTCATGTGGTTGACATGCGAGTGGGGACATCCTGTGCAATTAGATTGTACAAGACCGGACCGTGAATTATTAGACCTACTGATGTAACACTGTTAACAGTATAAGATTAATAAATTCGTAGATGATCATTAGTGACTCGTCCTTAATCTTGAGTGTGTTAGCTCCTGTCTGTGAGGGTTTGTCCTTTGACTAGTACGGGTGAGGGTGACCTGAGTTGCTCGCCCAATATGCCTACCTTCTCAAGGGCAGAACTATGTGGAGAGCTGAGAACTTGACTGCGGAAGATGGAATTCACTCATTCTCGAGCTAGGGAAATTAGAGGGGTTGTTTTCTTAAGTGTTGTCTCTAGGGCTTGAATAACGGGGCCCCACCCTCTCACTGGCTCGAAAGGGATGTTATTTATGGTAGGACCATGCAACAAAATTGTTCATTAGAGGAGTAGTGGGACTTAAGGAGCAAGAAGTAGACACAAGGGTAAACCAGTAATTTGACCCAGTTGTGACTACGAACAACCTGTGAAGGGTCGTCTCACGGGCATTGGTTATATGATGGACACAACTTGTCCTACAATGAGAAGAGTGCAACTACGGGGCTATAGTGGAGTGTCCTAGTAGTTAATGAATGTTGATTAATCAGGTCAAAGAGTTTAATCGGTTCATCTCGGATCATTGGAGCTCATGATCTGTAGGTCCATTAGGTCCCTCGGTTGTCTCAATTTGGACTTAATGAGGATATACAGTTTTGGAGTGGATTTGAAGTGTTCAAATTCATGAACGGGTATTTATGTCATTTATATGAGATATGATTGACATAATATATAGTTTAATGTGAATGAGATTCATAATAAACTATAGTATAGCTTAATTATTTAATTAAGGCTTAATTGGAGAAATTAATTTGAGAGAAATTAAATTGAATGTGATTCAATTTTAATTTCACAATTATGCAAATGAGATTTGTATAATAAGGTATAAGATACCTTATATTATATGTGTGTGAACCAGACCTTCAAAAGGTTGAACCGGGCTTCCAATTGGTGAAACAGACCTCCAAAATGGAAAAATCAGCCTCGAAACAGTCAAAACCGGTCTAAAACCACTCAAACCAGACCAAAATCGAGCCGAACCGATCCAAAAACCAGTGAACCGGTCAAAAGTCAATGAACCGGTCAAAGTCAACGGAAAATTCAACTTCTTCTCCATTTTGTAAATCATGGGCTGAAGCTAAGGAATTGAAAAAAAAAAAATATTTGCAACAACCTTTGTTTTGAAATTCCAGTGACCTCCAAGGCTTTTTTCTTCAAATTGAGAGCCTTTCCGAACTCCAATCGACTTGAAATTTTTACAGCTTATTCTACACACATTAATGCTCAAACACACTTGAGCAATTTGAAAATAAAACACAAATAGATGCTCAATTTAAATGCCAATGCCAGATTAACACTTTAGACGCCCAGAAAAATTGTATTTCAAAATATACCCACCACAGAACAAAATAGATCAAATTGAGTGCTCAAAATTGCTCTGATACCAATTGAAAGAGTCTAGATTAAGAAAGCGGAAGCAATTTTGGATCTTGAATACTCTAAGTTGATCAATTTTGTAAAATAAAATGCATGCTCAAAACTGGAAAAACAGAGGGATAGTAAACTCAACTTTGAAGATCAAATTCTCTTCACCCGAGGGATGGTTTTCAACACGAACACTTCGTAGACAACCGTTAGAGTCTTCCCTACTATCCTCAGGCCTTGGAATGGATTGTGGGATCCTAGATTGAGAGAATTTGGAAGAAAAGACCTCAAAGGTCACAAACCGAGAATTTTAGAAGTTTTTGCAAAATTCTATCAAATTACATCAAATCACCATTATATAAAGGTTCATTAAGCTTCATTAGAGTGAAAACTCAAGTGTGATGAGGATGGTTTGAGATGGAGGTGGGTAATTTTGGTGAATTTTGAAAATGAGGAGGATTGGGCAAGTTGGCAACTTGATTTTCATGAAAATCATGAAAATCCTTCATTTTACATTTAATTTTAATTCTAAAATCAATATTAAATTGATTTTTTTAATTAAAATCAATATAATTAATTAAATAATTAAAATTTAATTTAATATCAAATATTAAATTAAATAAATTGCCCGATCCCGATCGATTTTCCGAACATGAATCCTTATTCATGCTATAAACCGATCTAATATTTAAATCATATTTAAATATATCTACCTCTTATTAATCATATTTTAATTCATAATTAAGCTATGATTCATTAAATATATCACATATAATTAACGCTTTCTTCCAAACTCGAATTTGAACAATTCAAATTCTTTTCTCTCAAAATGTTACAAGGCTAAGTCCGAGCTAGTAAGGGGGACCTAATGCACCTACATATCATGAGCTCTAACGATACGAGATTAACCGACCAAACTCTTTAGCCTAGCTAATCAACATTCGTTAACAATCGGGGCACTCCACTAAAGTCCAGTGGCTGCACTCTCCTCACTATAGATATATTTCTGTTCACTCGATATAACCATGATTAGTAAGTCGATCCTTCACAAGTCGTTTGTAATTACAGCTGGGTCAAAATTACCGTTTTACCCCTATAATTACCTCTTGTTCCTTAAGTCCCATCGATCCTCTAATGAACAATTAGTTTGTGGTCCAACCAGTAAACTGAATCTCTCTCAGGCCAATGAGAGGGGTGGGCCCTTTGTTCAAGACCCGGAGTCAGCACTTAAGGGAACAACCTCTCTACTAATCCCTAAAGCGGGTAGGAGAGAGTTCCATCTTGCAGAACTATGTTCCCAGCTATCTACCGAGACTTATCCCTGAAATGGGAGGCTTATTGAGTCGGCAGTCTCGGGCCACTCTCACCCATGCAAATGTAAGGATAATCTGAATAGACAGGAGTTCATAGAACGCTCAGAATTAAGATCGAGTTACCTAGGTCATTGTATGAAAATAGTCAATTAAGACAGTAAACGGAGTTATAAAGTCTAAGTGACTATTTCGCAGTCCAGTCTTATGCAAACTCATTGCATAGGACTCCCCACTCGCATGTCACCACATGAACGATTTAGGATCACATCGTTTGTACTCTACAAAGTGGGCCGCGTCCATAGTGTCCCCAGGATAAGGTACCCAACCCTATCCTTATACTATAGACTGTTCGGCTATAACTTGAACTTGATCCACTTTTATGTCACACATAAAATTCAAGTATTCATCCTATAGCCAAGGGTTCTTTATTGGATTAAGGTTACACAATACACAATTCACTTTATTCAATAACACCTTTACTGAAAAAATCTCAATAACAACTTTATTGCAAAATAGAATATACATTCAGTTTACAAAACCACGAGTTTTAGGACATAAAACCCAACAAACTCCCACTTGGACTAAAACGTCAGTGGGATAAAACATGCTGAGCAAAGAAAAAATGCCCTACTGTACAACCCGTAGTCCTAGATTTTCTAGGTGTCCCTCAAACACTTTAGCCGTGAGGGACTTTGTAAACGGATCAACAATGTTGTGCTCCGAAGCGATCTGTGTGACGATTATGTCTCCTCGTTGCACAATCTCCCTGATGAGATGATATTTGCGCTCTATGTGCTTTCTGTGCTTATGACTTTTAGGTTCTTTGGAATTTGCCACTGCACCACTATTATCACAATAAAGGATGATAGGCAAATTCATATTTGGAACAACTTCCAAATCAGTCAAGAACTTCCTAAGCCATACAGTTTCCTTCGCTGCTTCGCAAGCTGCAACGTACTCAGCCTCCATGGTGGAGTCAGTAATACAACCTTGCTTTATACTCCTCCAAACTATAGCTCCTCCGTTAAGAGTGAACACTGATCCTGATGTGGATTTCCTCGAATCTACATCAGTCTGAAAATCAGAGTCAGTGTATCCTACAAGGATCAAATTCTTTGCGCCATACACAAGCATATAGTCCCTCGTTCTCCAAAGATACTTGAGGATGTTCTTAACATCTGTCTAGTGATCATATCCTGGATTAGACTGACACCTGCTGACTATTCCCACTGCATAGCATATGTCGGGTCTAGTACATAGCATGACATACATCAGACTACCGACAACAGAAGCATATGGAATGCGTCTCATATCCTCAAATTCTTGAGGTGTCTTAAGACACTGTTCCTTAGACAAATGAATTTCATGCCTGAAAGAAAATGAACCCTTCTTGAAATTATGCATCTTATATCTAACCAACATCTTGTCAATATAAGATGCCTGAGACAGTGTTAGCGTTTTGTTCTTGCGATTCCGAACAATTTGGATTCCAAGAACAAACTTAGCCTCTCCCAAATCTTTCATTTGGAATTGGGTTGCTAGCTATTGCTTAACGCCAGTCAGGAACCCTGCATCATTCCCAATGAGCAAGATATTGTCTACGTATAGAACTAAGAAAGCTACAGTGGTATTGACTATCTTCTTGTAAACACAAGGCTCGTCAATATTCTGTTCAATGCCATAAGATTTGATCGCAGTATCAAATCTTATATTCCAGGATCTAGATGCTTGTTTCAATCCATAGATGGATCGTTTAAGCTTGCAAACCTTTTGCTCTTGACCCTGAACTATGAACCCCTCTGGTTGATCCATATAGATACTCTCATCAAGATTGCCATTAAGAAAGGTTTTCTTGACATCCATTTGCCAAATTTCATAGTCATAAAACGTGACAATGGACAAGAGTATTCTAATGGACTTAAGCATGACAACATGGGAGAAGGTTTCTTCATAGTCCACCCCTTCCCTTTGAGTATAACCCTTTTCCACAAGTCAAGTTTTAAAGGTTTGCACCTTACCAGCTTGATCTCGTTTCCTCTTGTAGATCCACTTGCAACCGATAGGTCTTTCACCATCTGGTTGATCTAAAAGTTTCCAGACTGAATTGAAGTATATTGACTCAATTTCGAGGTCCATGACTTTAATCCATTGGTCTCTATCTATATTATACATTGCCTGTTTATAGGTCAATGGATCCTCAATGCCATCATCAGGTATGACGACTTGGGTTTCAGTAAAACCCATGCAACGGTCAGGTTGTCTAACATCTCTCCCACTACGTCGAGGAATTCTCAACACTTGAGAAGGACTAGCTTGATCAACAACTTTTGTTGATTTATCTGTAGCTTCCCTGGAAATTTCACTTAACACAATCCTGCTACGGGGCTGATGATCTCTCATGTGGTCTTCCTCTAAGAACGTGGCGTTTGTCGACACAAGCACCTTGTTCTCTTGATGATCATAAAATAGACCACCTTTTGTTTCTTTGGAGTATCCTACGAATAAGCATAATTTTGAACGATGTTCCAATTTCTTTGGATTGGACACCAACACATGTGTCAGACATCCTCAAATCTTGAAGTGACGTAAACTCCCTTTACGCCCTTTCCATAACTCATAAGGTGTTTCTGAAAAACTCTTAGAGGGAACCATATTCAAAATATATACATCAGCTTCTACTGCATATCCCCAAAACGAACTAGGCAGTTGATCATAGCTCATCATGGATCGAACCATGTCTAACAGGGTTCTATTTCTCCTCTCAGATACACCATTCTGCTGAGGTGTACCAAGCGCTGAGAGTTGGGATACGATTCCATATTCTATCATATAGTCTTGGAATTTCAAATCCATATACTCTCCACCTCGATCTGATCGAAGTGTTTTAATTGTTTTACCTATTGTGTTCTCAACCTCTGCTTTATACTCCTTGAACTTTTCAAGGGTTTCAGACTTATGATGCATTAGGTATAGATAGTCATACCTAGAATAATCATCAATAAAACTGATGAAGTATTCATACCCTCCTCGTGCCTTGACCTTCATAAGACCACAGAGATCCGAATGCACGAGTTCCAAGGGATCTTTGGCTCTATAACCTTTTTCAGAAAAAAGGTCTTTTAGTCATTTTTCCTTCGAGACAGGACTCACAAGGTGATAAAGAGTTGTCCTCTAACTGACTTAGGAGATCACTCTTGACCAGTCTCTCAATCCTATTGAGATTAATGTGGCCTAGTCTCAAGTGCCAAAGATAGGTACTAGGTGAAGGTTTCTATCTTTTATTTTGAGTATCAACTGTTTTAAACATCTCGGTGTTCAAAATGGCTTTTACCTCTATTGGTCTTAACACATATACGTTGTTTTCAAGTTTAGCAGAACATATAAATTAAATGCATGTTTTAATTTAATTAAAATATAAGTGTTATACTTTTTAGATTAAAGTATGCTCATGCATTTTAATTTCATGTGATGAATTATTATGTTATAGTATAGTTATTCATGTGATGAATGATCAAGCACTATAACATAGAAATGCATGTAACCTAAGTTAATTACTAGTTTTAAAGTGTTTAGAACTTGAATAATTAGACTTAGGCTTTTTAGTTCTAATAAGATTAGAATTAGGAAATCAAAATGTAATCTTTGAATGATGACTGAAAAGTAACTTTGTTTAAGGAAGGTTTTGTCTAATGTTGGGGTATTTAAGTTGACGTTTGCGGAACACCCCTACTTGGAAACCGACCTGGGAGTGAATTCGGTCAGAAAATTTTTAGATTATATTTATCGTGGGTGTCGTTAATTAAAAGTTGATTAATTTACTCACATAGGCCTAAGTAATAATGTGATTATAAACTTAGGCCTAATTCAATATAAGAGTTATATTGGTAGACTTAGGTAAATTCCGGTTTATCTAGGTCAATCCCAAAAATTATAAAGTGCTGAGTGGGAGGAAATAAAGTGTATAAGATACATTTAATTTTTCGACCACAAATCTCTATTAAGTCCGCACTGTGAGTTCCATACTCGGCCTCGTGCCGCAAATGGGAGCGTCTCCCTTCGGATGGTATTTGTATGGGTCAATATCAAAGTGGATGGAGAGAGTACTTATATTGAATGGGAACGGGACCTGTGAAAACGGGACCCACGGTCTCTTCTTTCGATTCACACCGTGAGACCCCTATGATTCGCCTGCTAGTTTGGCCTGGACTGACAATCCTCTCCGAGGGCTTGATCATGAGAGTCGGAACACCGTGAATTCCCGAAAGGGATACAGTTTCCTTGTTGGTTTTCCTTCGTGGTTCACCCTTCGGTGGCTATTGTTTGGATGGATACTTGGAAACTTAAAGATTGAGGGTGACACTCACGGATTCGTTAAGTGTTAATAAATTCGACCAAATAATGGTAACTGGGCGCCTAATGGAATAAGAGTTATTCTGGGATTAGGGTCTGGTCGATAAAGTCTTGTCGTAGAGGAAGAGTGTAAGTTCACCCTTCGGTGGCGGTCATTCTAAATCTTTAGGATATCATTGCAATTTTTAAATGACCTAGGGATCATAAGATTAAATTTTGCTAAAACTTGATTGGATTTCAAAAAGTTTATGCGAGACTAACACAAAATTTTTATTTGATTTTTTTCAGCAAAAAGGTCTAGCTCAATTATCGCTTTACTCGCTTCCGATAAGTTAGTGGGAGATAACTTCCGAACGTGGAAGAATAATATAAACACGATTCTTGTAACCGACGACCTGAAGTTCGTGGTTACTGACGAATGTCCTAAGTTGTCGACCTCGACTGCATCACGAAGTGTTCGTGATGCATACGATCGATGGATCAGGGCCAATGAAAAGGCCAAGGTCTATATCGTTGCCAACTTATCTGAAGTCTTGACAAAGAAGCACGAGTTGATGATCACCGCTAAGGAGATCATGGAGTCGTTGCAGGACATGTTTGGCAACAGTCCTTTCAGGTCAGGCACGATTCGCTCAAACACGTCTTCAACGCTCGAATGAAAGAAGAGACGTCTGTTCGTGAACATGTTCTGGATATAATGACCCCGCTTAATTTGGCAGAGATGAACGAGACTTCGACCGATGAGTCGAGCCAGTTCAACTTTATATTGAAGACTCTTTCAAAGAGTTTCCTTCAGTTTCGCAGCAATGTTGTTATGAACAAAATTAGTTACACTCTGACTACCCTCCTCAATGAGCTACGTAACTTCCAAAGCCAGATGAGGATCGGACACATCGGAAGGCGAGGTAAATGTTGCGTCTGTGTCCTACCATAGGGGTTCGACCTCTGGGACAAAGTATGTGGCTCCTTCTCGCCCGAAAGGGAAGAAGAAGATGAAGAAGGGTAAAGCTGACCGAGCTACCGCCCAAGAGGGCAAGGATGTCAAGGAAGTTTCAGAAAAAGGAAAGTGTTTCCACTGCAATAGGGACGACCACTGGAAGAGAAACTGTCTCAAGTTCCTTGCCGAGAGAAAGAATCAAGGTAAATATGATTTACTGGTAACTGAAACTTGTTTATTGGAGAGTAGTGACTCTGCCTGGATATTGGATTCGGGCGCCACTAACCACGTTTGTTCTTCTTTTTCGTGGAATTGATTCTGGCAAAGAAATGCGCGAGAGGGTGAGGTGACTCTACGGGTTGGATCCGGAGAGATTGTCTCTGCTGCAGCAATCGGCAAAGTGAAGCTCTACTTCGACATGAATTACTTATTGTTAGACAATTTGTATATAGTCATAGGGTTTACTAGAAACCTTGTTTCTATTTCCCGTCTTATTGAACAATGTATTTCAATTTCCTTTGAATATAATAAAACGTTTATTTCTTTCAAAGGTAATTTGATTTGTTCAGCTTCACTTGAGTCAAATTTGTATGTTTTAAAGCCTAATTCGGTCAAAAGCATTTTGAACATTGAGTTATTTAAAACTGCAGAAACACGATCTAAAAGAGTTAAAGTTTCTCCTAAAGAAAATGCCCATCTTTGGCATCTAAGGTTAGACCACATCAATCTCAATATGATTGAGAGATTAGTGAAAAGTGGACTTCTAAGTCAGTTGGAAGAAAACTCTTTACCGGTATGTGAGTCATGCCTCGAAGGCAAAATGACCAAACGTCCTTTTAGTGGAAAAGGATATAGAGCCAAGGAGCCCCTTGAGCTTATACATTCTGACCTCTGTGGTCCGATGAGTGTTAAAGCACGAGGTGGTTACGAATACTTCGTATTTTTAATAGATGACTTTTCGAGGTATGAGTATATTTACCTAATGCATAGGAAGTCTGAAACTCTTTAAAAGTTCAAGGAGTACAAGACTGAGGTTGAGAACCTGTTAGGTAAAACCATAAAAACACTTCGATCGGATTGAGATGGAGAGTATATGGACACTGAATTCCAGGACTATATAATAGAACATGGAATTACGTCCCAACCCCAGCACCTGGTATGCCACAGCAGAATGGTGTATCGGAGAGGAGACACAGAACCCTGTTGGACATGGTTCGATCGATGATGAGCTATGCTCGTCTCCCTGATACTTTTTGGGGTTACACAGTGGAGACTGCGGTGTATATTTTGAACAACGTTCCGTTGAAGAATGTTTGTGAAACACCTTTCGTACTCTGGAATGGCCGTAAAGACAATTTACACCATTTTAGAATTTAGGGATGCCCGACCCACGTGTTGGTGTCAAACCCGAAGAAATTGGAACCCCGTTCAAAATTATGCCTATTCGTAGGTTACCCAAAAGAGACTAGAGGTGGTCTATTTTACGATCCTAAGGAAAATAGGGTGATTGTGTCGAGAAACGCCACTTTCCTTGAGGAAGACCACATCAGGGATAATTTTCCAAGGAGCAAAATCGTGTTGAACGAAATGGACAGTACATCAACAAGAGTTGCTGATGGGGCTAGTACGTCAACATGTGTTGTTGATCCTAGCACGTCAAGTCAAGTTTGTTCCCAAGAGTTGGGAATGCCTCAACGTAGTGGGAGGGTTGTTAGACAGCCTGAAAGTTACATGGGTTTAGTTGAAACCCAAGTCGTCAATCCTGATGATGACTACGAGGATCCATTGACCTTTGATCATGCAATTGCTGATGTTGACAAGGACAAGTGGATTAAAGCTATGGACCAGGAAATGAAGTCGATGTACTTCAATTCTGTCTGGGAGTTTGTGGATCAACCTGATGGGGTAAAACCTATAGGTTGTAAATGGATCTACAAGCATAAACGTGGCGTAGATGGGAAGGTACAGACCTTCAAAGCACGACTAGTGGCAAAGAGTTTTACCCTGGTCGAAGGGGTTGACTATGAGGAAACCTTTTCACCTGTTGCCATGTTAAAGTCGATTAGGATCCTTCTGGGCATTGCAGCGTATTATGACTACGAGGTATGACAGATGGATGTCAAGACTGCCTTTCTGAATGGCAACCTTGACGAAACCATCTACATGGACCAGCCCAAAGGGTTCATAACCCAAGGCCAAGAGCAAAAGGTTTGCCGGCTTCACATGTCTATTTATGGACTGAAACAAGCCTTGAGGTCTTAGAATACAAGGTTTGATGAGGTGATCAAATCTTATGGCTTTGATCAAAATGTTGACGAGCCTTGTGTCTACAAGAAAATCGTTAACAGTACTGTCACATTTCTTATATTGTACGTGGATGATATCCTTCTCATATATGTTCTAGGTATCCAGATTATCTGGAACCGGAATAACAGAACGCTAGCCATGTCTCAAGCGTCTTATATTGACAAGATATTGTCTAGATATAAGATGCAGAACTCCAAGAAGAGCTTACTGCCTTTCAGGCGCGGGGTACACCTGTCTAAGGATCAGTGTCCTAAGACTCCTCAAGAGGTTGAGGATATGAGACGGATCCCCTATGCTTCAGCTGTAGGGAGCCTGATTTATGCCATGCTGTGTACTAGGCCCGACATCTATTATGCAGTAGGGATTCCCAGTAGGTATCAATCCAATCCAGGATTAGATCATTGGACAGTCGTAAAGGAAATCCTTAAGTATCTTAGGAGAACGAGGAACTACAGCTTAGTGAATGGCAGTGGGGATTTGATCCTTACTGGATACACATATTCTGACTTTCAGATCGATAAGGATTCTAGGAAATCCACTTCGGGGTCAACCTTCATTCTGAATGGAGGAGCTGTAGTATGGCAAAGCATCAAGCAGGGATGCATCGCTGATTCCACTATGGAAGCGGAGTACGTTACGGCTTGTGAAGCTGCAAATGAAGTTGTTTGGCTTAGGAAGTTCATAACAGATTTGAAAGTTGTTCCAAATATGAACTAGCGGGTCACACTTTTTTATGACAACAGTGGTGCAGTAGCCCATTCTAGATAGTCTCAGAGCCATAAGAGAGGAAAACACATTGAGCGGAAGTTTCACCTGATACGAGAGATTATGCACCGCGGGACGTGACAGTCACGCAGATAGCATCAGAGCACAACATAGCTGATCCATTTACAAAGCTCATCACGACTAATGTGTTTGAGGGTCACCTAGAGAGTTTAGGTCTTCGAGTACTTCCTGACTAGGGAAAGTGGGAGATATGTAAACGGGTATTTAATGCCCTAGTTTATTGTATTACATCATTGTAATTTATGTACATTTCAAAAATGTATTTGCTCCACTAGCTTAGTCCAAGTGGGAGTTTGTTGGGATGTTTGTCCTAATCTCGTTCTGTTTGTAAATTTACATTTGACAACAGTGGTGCAGTAGCCAATTCCCGAGAGGGGTATTTTGTATGGTTGGACCATTATAACGTTGTTATTAATTAGAGAAGCAGTGGGGACTTAAGGAGAAAGAAGTAGACATAGAGGTAAAACGATAATTTGACCCATCAGTGTCTACGAACAACCTGTGAAGGGTCGACTCATGGGCATTGGTTATATCAGTGGACACATCATATCTTACACTGACGAGAGTGCAGCTATGACTTTAGTGGAGTGTCACCTTAGCTAATGAATGTTGATTAATCGGGTCAAAGAGTTTGATAGGTTAATCTCAAATCATTGGAGCTCATCACTGTAGGTCCATAAGGTCTCTCGGTTGGCTCAAACTGGATCAAAAGCAGGTTTACTGTTTTTGGTGTGAATTGAAGTGTTCAAGTTCACTAAAGGGTATTTATGTCATTTATATGAGATATGAATGATATAATTTATAGTTTAATGTGAATGAGATTCATAATAAACTATAGGTTAGCCTAATTGTTGAATTAGGGCTAATTTGGAGAAATTAGGTTGAGAGATATTAAATTGGATGTGATTCAATTTAAAAAAATCCACAATATTACAAATGTGATTGTTAAAATGAGATATGAGATATCTTATAATATGTGGTTGTGCAAATATGATTTGCATAACCTATAGTTGTGGTAAAATGGTAAATAGGTGGAGATTTCAACTCCACCTATCTCCATTATTTAAACCCCTTTGCAAGAAGGGTTCTTGACACAATTGCTCATTTTTGGAATTCTCACCAAAAGAAGCAAAATGATTTTCTCTCCAAAAAGCTCTCTCTCTCAATCTCCCCTCCCTACACCAAAAAGAAGAGAATCCCACAATTCTCCTTCTTCCTAAAGTAGAACAACCAAGAAATCGAGTGGAGGGTGTCCGTTCGATTGAATTGTTCGAGTAGTTCGATATCGTTGGGGAGAACACAAAGAGTTCGTGATCATCGGAGGAAGGAACTTTGAAGACGGTCTTCAACAAGTAAGTAGACCTAACTTGTTGTTTTTCCTTTCTAGTTTGCATGTTTAACCTATAATTATGTGATAGTTAATTTTAACTTTATTAAGTTGTACAACATCACCACGACGATTCGATCGTTTTCTGCTGCGCTGGGACTCTAATTCCCTTCAATAAAAGCATTGCATTACATCAATTTCAAGTGGAGATAGTTTGGGGTATCATTTTCGGCTAGGGCTTGAAGTTGCAAGGAAGAAGAGCAAGAAGGAAGATCAAGAAGGAGAAGTGTGGGTTAGAAGCTTCTTTGAAAAAAAGAGTTTTGACTTAAAGAGACCTTTGTTTGTTTTCTTTCACCGTAGATTACACTTTCCATCTTGTTCACCTTTCTCTCTTGTCATTCCTTGTACCTGAAAAGTGTTTAGTTGTTTTATGCTTCATTTCTTGAAGGGATCAAATCTCGCAACGAAAGCAAAATGAATCGCATTGCACTCAAGTTATGTACATAGAATTTCTCAAAAACAATAAACTAGGCTAAGCATTCTAGGAGATGGAGAAAATAACCTTTGAAGAACGATTTCATCTCGTGATCCTCTCCATCTCTACGACCTCTACACGACCTATATCTGAACACCTCTAATGGATCTTCTCGGCTGTTCTCTAGGAGAGGGAGATAGTGGGAGTTCACTTTTGGTGAAAGGGAGATTTTTAGACAGGAATTGAGATAGATATTTGATTTTGGAATTCTCTAAATAAAAATAAAAAGTGATTAAATTACCAAATGCATCTAGAATGATGCTTTTATAGTGAGTGAGGGTGGAGATAAATTCTTCACCCATTAGCCCACTAATTCCACATATTATGCATTATGCAAATCATATTTGCGTAATTGCATAATATAAGAAATCATATACCTATGCAAATCATGCTTGCATAATGTGTATAATAAATTGAATCACATTCAATTTTCATATCTCCATGATTAATTCCTTTAATTATGTCATAATTCTATAATTAAGGAATAATATAGTTTATCATGAATCATATTCACATTAAACTATATATTATATCAATCATATCACATATAATTGATATAAGTCACTTATATGAATTTCAACACGTCAAATTCATTCCAAAATTTTATATCCTCATTATTTCCATATTGAGCCAACCGAGGGACCTCATGGACCTACAATTCATGAGCTCCAATGATACGAGATTAACTAATCAAACTCTTTGATTCCGTTAATCAACATTCATTAACTACGAGTCACTCCACTTTAGACTCGTAGTTGCACTCTCCTCACTAAAGGATAAGTTGTGTCTATTGACATAACTAATGCCCGTGAGTCAACGAGTTATACCCTTTACCCTTGTGACTACCTCTTGCTTCTTAAGTACCACTGATCCTCTAATGAACAACAAGTTTATGACCCTACCATAAACAGTGTCCCTCTCGGGCCAGTGAGAGGGTGGGGCCCCGTTGTTCAAGACTTGGATTCAGTTTTTAAGGAAACAACCTATCTTAATTCCCTAGCGGGGGAACGAGTGAATTTCTTCTTGCACAGTTAAGTTTCCATCTCTCTACGAGGTTTCGTCCCTGAAAAGGTAGGCGTATTAAGTCGGCAACTCTGACCACTCTCACCTATACTTGTCTAAGGACAAAGTCCCACAGACAGGAGTTCGTAACTCGCTCAGGATTCAGGTCGAGTCACTAATGGTCATCTACGAATTGTTAGTCCTAATGTGTCAACGTTGTTACTACAGCAGTCTAATAATTTTCAATTCGGTCTTGTACAATCTCATCGCACAGGATGCCCTCACTCGCATGTTAACTACATGAATGAGCTGGATCGCCTCGTTTGTGTCAAAGCTGCATCCATAATGTTACCAAGATGAGGTTCCCAACTCTATCCATGTACTACATACCATTCAAGTCATTGACTTGAACATGATCCTATCTGTGTGTCCACTACACACTTGTTCAAGGTCCCATAAGTACGAACCTAGAGTTTAGTTTATTGGATTTAAGGCTTAAATGTAAGATTACAAGATTTGAACAAAAAATAACACTTTATTTATAAGCATCCCATATGTTGGGATTTATGCCCTAAAACTCGTAGTTTGTAATTATGTTCTAATTAATGTAATGAAGTGTTATTATTTCAATAAAGTGTTATTGTTCGTTATCTACGAGTTTGCCTTTATTTAAACCCTAAATCCAATAAACTAAACATCCAAGGTCATAAATGAATCTCTAATCAAATGTAATGTACATAAAAATGATCTCGGTTCGAGACACGGCCTAAAGGGGTCTATAGTTAGGGGATAAGGTTTGGGTACCTTACCCTGGTTAAACTATGGATGTGGCCCACTTTGTATTTGATGCAAACACAGTGATCCTAACGTGTTCGTGTAGATGACATGTGAGTGAGGATATCCTATGTAATGAGATTACATAAGACCAGACCACGAAATAGTAACCTCTAGCTGTAACTTCGTTTACTAGTTAGGTTTCTATTTCACTAGGATGACCTAGGCAACTTGATCTCAATCCTGAGCAGGTTACGAACTCCTATTCGCGAGAGATTGTCCTTTGACTGAGAGTGGCCAGATTCGCCGACTCAATATTGAAGGGAATCGAAGTCCCTGCAGCGGAAGCGATTGTGAATCGCGCGCTCTTGATTTAGTTACAATGGAAATTTCAAGAATGTAAAACATGGATTAAGCATAAAATAAGAGTTTGGACAGCAAGAAGTTACCTTTGAAGAACCTTTCTTCAAGTGTTCCTCTCTCCACGGTCACGATTTCAGCAACAAGAACTCGTACGAACACCGACACCACCACCGGATCTTCTCCATTGTTCTCTAGGAGAGGAAGGAAGGTGGGTTCCCTTTAGGAGTGGTGAGGAATTTTGTGAGAGAGATTTGTGTTTTGGAACTCTTCCAACAACACAACAAGGAGGCTAGGAATTCTATGAAAAAACCTTAACCTAGTTGCATCTCATGCAACCATATATAGAGAGAATTGGGATGGAAATGACCATCCTACCCCTCCTTTAATATCTCTTTAGTATATAGTCTAAATCACATTACAACTATATATTATATCAATTATATCATATATAATTGATATAACTCCTCATGTATGAAATTGAACACTTCAATTTCACTCCTAACTTTATACCCTTTATATTACCATATTGAGCCAACGGAGGGATCTAATGGACCTACAGATCATGAGCTCCAATGATGTGTGATTAACTGATCAAACTCTTTGATCCAGTTAATCAATATTCATTAACTACAAGTCACTCCACTATAGACTTATAGCTGCACTCTCCTCACTGCAGATATTATTGTGTCCACTAATATAGTCATTGCCCATGAGTCGATCCTTCACAGGTTGTTCGTAATCACAGCTGGGTCAAATTACCGTTTTACTCCTGTGATTACCTCTTTGCTCCTTAAGCACCACTGATCCTCTAATGAACAACAAGTCTAAGGTCCTACCTTGGACTCATACCCTCGTGAGGCGGGGCCCCGTTGTTCAAGACCTGGTTTTTCGATTCTTAAGGGAACAACCTATCTAATTCCTCGATGAGAATGAGTGAATTTCATCTTGCACAGTTAAGTTCCCAGGCTACCTACAAGGTTCTCATCCGTGAGAAGGTAGGCTTATTGAGTCGCCACAGTGCCACTCTCACCCATACTAGTCTAAGGACAAACCCCTATATAGCGGGAGTTCTTAACTTGCTCAGGATTCAGGTCAAGTCACTAATGACCATCTATAAATTACTAGTCTTATCCTGTTAACGGTGTTATACTGGTGAGACTAATAATTTGCGATCCAGTCTTATATGAACTCTTCATACAGGATGCCCCCACTCGCATGTCAACTACATGAATGAGTTGGATTACTTCATTTGTACTAATTACAAAGTGGGTCGCATCCATGGTGTTACCAGAATGAGGTTTCCAACCTTATTCTTATACCATAGACTATTTAGGTTATAATCTTGAATTCAACCCAAATAGTGTCCACTACACTTATTTCAAGATAAACGTTATAACCTTGGAGCTTAGTTTATTGGATTTATAAAAGCAAGACTGTATTCTTATCAAAACAAATAACACTTATTTAATTGATCAAGATTATACAAGTTTAGAGCATAAATCCCAACAAATATGCCTACCTTCTTGGGGACAAGACCGAGCGAGAGGTTGGGAACTTAACTTAGAAAGATGGAATTCACTCCTTCCCGCCTACTAGGGTAAGTAGAGGAATGTTCCCTTAAGTGGTGTCTTCGAGACTTGAACAAAGGGCCCGACCCTCTCATTGGCCCGAGAGGGACTCTGTTTGTTGGTAGGACCACAAACAAATTGTTCATTAGAGGAGCACTGGTACTTAAGGTACAAGATGTAACCTGTGGTAAAACAATGAATTTGACCCACCGGTGTTACGAACATTCGTGAAGGATTGACTTGCTGTTATTGGTCAATATCCATGGACACATAAATATATCTGCAGTGAGAAGAGTGCAGTTGTGGGACTTTAGTGGAGTGTTCCCGTAGTTAACGAATGTTGATTGGGAGGTTAATGAGATTAACCGAGCAATCTCGTATCGTTGGAACTTCTGATCTGTAGGTCCATTAGGTCCACCTTCTAGCTCGTAAAGGGTTCTTAGATCATTTGAATTTGAAATGTTCAAATTCATTAGGGAATATATTTAATGTATTTAGATACGATATAATATATAGTCTTGGAACTATATATTATAAATTTAATGTGAATATGATTCATATTAAATTATATGAGAGAATTGAATATTTGAAAGAGTTCAAATATTATATTAAATGTGAATGTGATTCACATTTGAAAACTATAGGTTAAAATTTAATGTGCACTGGATGTACATTAAAACTATAGGTTAAAGGGGTAATATGATTAAATGAGATTTAATCCAAATTAAATATATGATATTTAATTTGTATTATTTAAATATGATTGAAAATTAATAATTGAATTTGATTTAATTATTATTATTATTATTATTAATTTAATAATAAAATAAGGGAACGTGTCATCCAGACACGTTTCCATTACCCCTCCTTCTTCTCCCTATCGACAGTTTAACGGGGAGAAAAGGGTCGATGTTCAAGGATGAGGATTTCATTTTTTTGTAAAAGCAATTGGAGAATTGCTGTAAAAACACTCTCTCACTCCCAAATTCCCTTCATCTTCCAAAAGTTGGAATCATTCCCACCAAGGAGGATCTAAGCATTCAGAGATATAGGAGGTGATCTCTGGTGGTTGTGTTTTTGCTGGAAGAAAACAGAGAAGTCCCTGTACAATTGATTTGTTGTACAATCTTTGGAGCAACAAGTTGCTGGAGAAAGTCTACAAAGGTATCCCTCTTTTTTATTAGTTTAATCGTTAAACTTCTATCATGTTTGCATGTACTACTCCATGCTTTAATTAGATTAAATGATGTATGCTTGTTCTGTATTTTGTCAATGTATTGGCTTTTGCTTCAACCTAAACAATCAAGCAATTACGATTCCAAACCACGTTTCTGCTGCTCACCATAATTACAAACTACACAAGTTTAGGGCATAAATCCCAACAAACTCCCACTTGACCTAAAGCTAGTGGAGTACAAAAATATTACACTAATGTAAATACAATACTCTAGGGCATTGAATACCCTTTGTACAACATACTCCCACTTGTCCTAGTTAGGGTATAACTCGTAGACCTAGATTTTCTAGGTGACCCTCAAATACTTTAGTCGTGAGAGCCTTTGTAAATGGATCAACAACGTTGTGCTCTGAAACTATCTTCGTGACGATCACACCACCTCGATGCACAATTTCTCGTATCAGGTGATACGTTCGCTCGATATATTTTCCCCTCTTGTGACTTCGAGGTTCCCTCTAGTTGGTTATCGTACCACTATTACCACAATAAAGGGTGATTGGCAAGTTCATATTTGGAACAACTTTCAAATATGTCATGAACTTCCTTAGCTAAAATGCCTTTTTAGCCGCTTCACAAGCTGCTACATATTCTACCTCCTTGTTTGATGCTTCGCCAAACCACAACTCCTCCGTTAAGAGTAAACACTGACCCTGATGTGGATTTCCTAGAATCCTTGTCGGCCTGAAAGTCAGAGTCTGTGTATCCCGTAAGGATCAAATCCTTAGTTCTATACACGAGCATGTAGTCCCTCGTTCTCCTAAGATACTTGAGGATTGCCTTAACCGTTGTCCAATGATCAAATCCTAGATTGGATTGGAACTTACTGACAATCCCAACTGCATAATAGATGTCGAGCCTAGTACACAACATGACATACATGAGGCTACGTATAGCTAATGCATAAGGGATCCGTCTCATATCCTCAACTTCTTGAGGTGTCTTAGGAAATTGCTCCTTAGACAAATGAACCCCATGCCTGAAAGGCAACAACCATTTTTTGGAGTTCTTCATCTTATATCGTACCAACATCTTGTCGATATATGATGCTTGAGACAAGGCTAGTGTCTTATTCTTACGGTTCCAGAAAATCTGGATTCCAAGAACATACTGCGCTTCTCCCAAATCTTTCATTTGGAATTGCACAGCTTGTAAGGTTTTAATGTCAGTGAGGAATCCTACATCATTCCCAATGAGTAGAATATCATCCACATATAACACTAGAAAAACGACAGTATTGTTCATGATTTTCTTGTAAACATAAGGCTCATCAACACTTTGATCAAAGTTATAAGATTTGATAACCTCATCAAACCTTATATTCCAAGACCTAGAGGCTTGTTTCAGTTCATAAATAGACCGTTTAAGCCTGCAAACCTTTTGCTTTTGGCCTTGTTCAATGAACCATTTGAGTTGGTCCATGTAGATATTTTCGTCAAGATTGACATTCAAGAAGGTTGTTTTGACATCCATTTGTTATACCTCATAGTCGTAATATGCAACAATGACTAGTAGGATTCTGATAGACTTAATCATGGCAACATGAGAAAAGGTTTTCTCATAGTCCACCCCTTCTCACTAGGTATAACCCTTTGCCACGAGTCTAGCTTTAAAGGTATGAACCTTCCCATCTACACCTCGTTTTCTCTTGTAGATCCATTTACAACCTATAGGTTTCACCCCATCAGGTTGATCCACAAGATCCCAAACGGAATTGAAATACATAGACTCCATTTTCTGGTCCATGGCTTTAATCCATTCGCCTTTGTCTACATCATCTATTGCTTGATCATAAGTCAATGGATCCTCACAGTCGTCATCAGGTATGACAACTTGAGTTTCAGTTAAACGCATGTAACGGCCAGGCTGTGCAACAACCCTCCCACTACGTCGAGGCACTCTCAACTATTTAGATGGACGTTTTTTACTTGACATAGTTAACTGAGTCGAGGCACTCTCAACCCTCCCCACTCGCATGCCAACTACATGAATAAGTTGGATTGCCTCGTTTGTGTCAAACACAAAGTGGGTTGCATCCATAGTGTTACCAGGATGAGGTTCCCAATCTTATCCATGTACTACAAACCATTCATGTCATTGACTTGAACATAATCCCATCTGTGTGTCCACTACACACTTCTTCAAGGTCCCATAAGTATGACCCTGGAGCTTAGTTTATTGGATTTAACTATTACATGCGAGATTATAAGATTTGTGCAAAAAATAACACTTTATTTATAAGCATCAAATAATTACAAACTCCACAAGTTTAGGGCATAAATCCCAACATTTCTATCATCTATTTGTAAAGAATATGTGCTCTAATGTTTATGGTAATGATTAAAAGACCGTGTTATGTTATTTGTTTGTTGTTTAGTGTATGATAGCACACAAAATGTGTTATCCTAAGGCTTAATAATTGCTAGTTTTATGATAATTTCAGGGCTTTGATATGTTTAAATCATTGAATTTCAAGTAAAGAGCTAAAAAAGGACATTTGGAGACATTTTCGATCACTCGGGACCGAAACAAGGCTATTTGGAGCTTAAAATAACATCAATTGGAAGTGAAAAAATCAATTCAAGCATGAAGACCCGAAGTGATGGCGTTGCAACGCCGAGCGTGCTGATTAAAGGCGTTGAAGACCATTGCCGATAGCGTTGCAACGCTGCCTTGCAGCGTCGCAACGCTATCTCGATAAGGAAGCATATATGAAGGACCGCACAGAGGGTGTTGCAACGCTGCCTTGCAGCATCGCAACACCACATTGATAGAAAGGCGTGCACGTTACAGTAGCGGCGTTGCAACACTACCCTCAGCGTTGCAACGCCATCGACAGTTTTCATAATTGATACGCGTCTAGGGTACAACGTTGCAACGGTGCACCGAATTCATCTATAAATACAACCTTATGTTTTCTTGCAAAGGGAGCCGAAATTGATAGACAATCCACCCTAATTTCGAAATACACTTTGTAAGAAGAGAGAAAAGAGTGTTTTTGGGAGTCAAAGCATCCGTGGAGGTTCGAGATCGAAGACGGGAGCTCGGAGACGAAGGACCGACATCGACACATAAGTTTAATTTTCTTTTCTTTTAAATTGTAATAGCGTTCTTAGACGTTTTCTACATGTTTTGCTTGATTTTCATGTGATTTAGAGTAGCTAAATATTGTAGTTAGGATTTGATTTACTTGTTGAGACTTTCTTACTATGAATTGAAGCATGTTTTGTCCTTATTTTTGGCAATTCGTTCATAACTCTTAATTCGTTGGTTTAAGTGGACTCGAGAGATAAAACTTGAATTAGAACAAAGTTGTCAAAACCCTTAGAAATCTGACATGAGAATGACCTAGAAATCTTAGGGAAACACAAAAAGAAGTTGCTTAATGTCGTGCATGTTGTAGGTTCATATGGAGACTATGGAGTTTATTGCATGTGCGAGGCTCACTAAGAATCGAGAGGTTTTCTTGAGTATTTTACTTCTTGTTTATAAATTCATCTCGTTGGTTCATTGCATGTGTTAGTTAAGTCTCTGACTTGTAATATCACTTTCCTCAAATCTATCAATTCGTGTCTCCACATGTTTGTTTGTCGTTTGTCTTTATTTTCAATCACCCATCTATGTAGTGTTTCTTTAGCTAAGATTGAGAATTAGTATCTTGGTAATTAATTATTCTAGAAGCCCATTCCCGAGGACGATACTTGGACTCTTAAATCACTATACTAAAACTTGACCCGTACACTGCGGTATTGCATCAAAATAAATTTTGCATGCAATAGTATGTATATCTCTTGATGTTAGAAGATTGGTTGTTTTACTTGATTAATGTTGAGATTAGATTTAGCCAATTTAATTTCCATCCTATTTCTTGCTTTCGAAAAAGAGGGGGAACTTATTTACCATCTCTATTCTAAGATAAAGCAATAAGAGCAATCTTGTATCGAAAAAGGAAAGATTGAGACGATCTCTCACCTAGAAAACTAGCAAGCACGCTAATAGGCATTTAGAATGAGAGTTCACTTGCTGAAAATTTAGGTAAGTTTTGGGGAAAACTACCATGAACACTTGCTATGACATCAAGAGGCTTTCAAAAACTTAATGGGGAGCATTTAGTAGTCTAAGAGTCCCTTAATTTGTACCTACTTGTCTTAAAAATGGACCCAAGCATCCTCACATTGTGAATATTTTTTTCTTG
The DNA here is from genome assembly GCA_036507285.1 of Trichosanthes cucumerina. Taxonomy (NCBI): domain Eukaryota; kingdom Viridiplantae; phylum Streptophyta; class Magnoliopsida; order Cucurbitales; family Cucurbitaceae; genus Trichosanthes; species Trichosanthes cucumerina. Next base: position 65,060,674 of record CM071836.1, on the reverse strand, counting down.
TCATTTACTTTGCTTTCATTTAATATTATCTTGTCATTTATCTTGCTTTCTTTACTTACTTTCATTTATCGCTTTTCTTTACTCATTTTCTTTTATCACTTCATTTACTCGTTTCCTTACTTTTCCTTATATTTAATTTCTTGTTATTTGCCCGAAAACCAACTCTACCATTTTCTTTTCCTTTTGGCTACCCTTAAATTTCCTATTAAAGACCTGAACTTGACTAAAAATCACATTTATTCCCTGTGGAGACGATACTCTTATACTTATTACTTGCTGCAACTAGACTATGTATACTTGCATATCTTGTTGTGCATTTGTGATTAATTTGTAACTATTTTGTACCTATGCACACACACATCAGTACTACATTCCTTCAAGGTTTGTAGATGATAGATCTAAGCTCAAGTTTGAAGAAATCAAGTCAAAAACCTTTTGGCTAGAAAGAGGATTCACTTCTTCTTTTATTCAACTTCCACCTTTCTTAGCATCGGGTATATGGAACTTAGGTTGGAAAGATTTTTGCTCGGAGCCCGAAGTTGCCATCCCAAACATTGTGATATGAACCAAGGAACACCTATTGTCATGTTGTTGCGTATAATTATGGATATGCAATACTGCAGTGTACGAGTCAAGTTTTAGTATAGTGATTTAAGAGTCCAAGTATCGTCCTCGGGAATGGATTTCTAGATTAATTAATTACTAAGATGCTTATCTTCAATTTTAGCTAAAGAAACAAAACATGGATAGGTGATGAAAATAAAAATAAACAACAGACTAACATGTGGAGACACGAATTGATTGATTTGAGGAAAGTGATTTTACAAGTTAAAGACTTAACTAACACATGCAATGAACCAAAGAGATGAAATTATAAACAAGAAGTAAAATATTCAAGAAAACCTCTTGATTCTTAGTGAGCCTCACACATGAAATAAACTCCATAGTCTCCATATGAACCTACTACATGCATGGCATTAAGCAACTTCTTTATGCATTTCCCTAACATTTCTAGGTCATTCTCATGCCAGATTTCTAAGGGTTTTAACAATTTTGCTCTAATTCAAGCTTTATCTCTCGAGTCCACTTAAACCAACAAATTAAGAAGTAAAGAACAAATTGTCAAAAATAAGAACAAAACATGCTTCAATTCATGGTAAGAAAGTCTTAACAAGTAAATCAAATCCTAACTACAATGTTTAGCTACTCTAAATCACATAAAAATCAAACTAAACAAGAAGAAAACGTCTTAGAACGCTATTACAAATTGAAAGAAAAAGAAATTAAACTTATGTGTCGATGCCGGTCCTCCGTCTCCGAGCTCCCGTCTTCGATCTCGAACCTCCACGAGTGCTTTGGCTCTCAAAAATGCTCTTTTCTCTCTTCTTACAAAGTGTATTTTGAAATTAGGGTGGATTGTCTATCAATTTCGGCTCTCCTTGTAATGAAATCATAAGGATATATTTATAGGTGGAATCGGTGCAGCGTTGCAACGCTAGGGACAGCATTGCAATGTTGCTACCCTGTGCGGTCCTTCATGCGCATCTTCTTATCGAGATAGCGTTGCGACGCTGCAAGGCAGCGTTGCAACACTATCGACAGTGGTCTTCAACGCCTTTAAACAGCACGCTCGGCGTTGCAACGCTATAGACAGCATTGCAACGCCATCACTTCGAGTCATCATGCTTGGATTGATCTTTTCTCTTCTAATTGGTATTATTTTTAGCTCCAAATAGCCTCGTTTCGATCCCGAGTGATCCAAATTGTCTTCAAATGTCATGTTTAAGCTCCTAACCTTAAATTGAGTGATTTAAACATGTAAAAGCCCTGAAATCATTATAAAACTAGCAATTATTAAGCCTAAGGATAGCACATTTTGTGTGCTATCACATGTCTGAAGGTCCAATTACAAGGTTGAGAGCCAATAAGCTACAACAAGCTTTAATTAATTATATCAAGCTATGGTGAGCTCAAAAGAGGAGGTTCTAGAAGATGTTGGAGTCTTTCTCTACATGTTGTGCAAAGTTGAGCTTCAAGATGGAGACGCATTAAATGCATTCTAACTTGCATTTAATGAACTCATAACTGAATTTATGGAACTTAAGTTTAACTTGGGGTTCACTTAAAAGAACTAAGTTGAACTAAAGTTACATTTAATATGGTGATGTTTGAACTCAAGTTGCATTCAATGAGGTGGAGATGGATTCACTGAAGTCAAATATCATTACAAGCTTCATTCAAGACAAATTAAGCTTCATTATGGAACACAAGTTCAAGCCACTTGAAGCTATGAACCATTATTAAAATAATGGTTACAAGACAACACTTTTATTAGTTTTAAATGTAATTTCAGTTTTATTTATCATTTAAGTTTGTTTTCGATATGGGAGTTGTGGTTGAATTGTAACTCATATAGGTTACTCATTTTCCCCATTAACTAGCCCATAAAGTTGGTGTCTATTTGTCTCTTTTGTCAATTAGGTTAAGGGTGCCAAAGGCTATATAAAGCCCTCTCTTCCTCCATTGTAGACAAAATTTTCAAGTGAATGAATTGAGTTTTTCTTTTAGCTTTGTTGAAAGCTAAGATTTTCATATTGCAATTTCTTGTGTTTTAGAATTTGCATGCTAGAGTCATTCAAGTGGTGTTGCTTGTACCTCTTGTGGAGTGATTTGAATCACGAGTTTAGAAACGAGTTTTCTTTACTCTTGATCTTGATCATCAAAGTAATTTGTTCCAAACTTTTCCTTGGGTTGATTCCATATCGTTTTGGGGGGTTTTGAGTTTTAGATCTAAAGGTCTTGTTTCATGAACAAGGTTGTTAGACTAATTATTGGGAGTTACTTAACATATTGTTAAAGAGTTGTACACCAACTCCTTTTCCACAGTGACAATAGGACCATGGTGAGAGGAGTCGAGGTAGATTGGAGTGTAGAGAACATTGATTCTACTATCAACATCCAAAGCTTTCTCTGCAATACCATTAATGAGATAATGAGAGCTCTTTTGGAGTCTCACCTCAACAATGCTCTTAGATGTGTTGGAATTGATAATGCTCAATGGAGGGTAAGTAGAATGGGAGCAAGAACATTGTTGGCTTCCTATCTCAAACCCAAGGCTTATATTTGGCCTTCCTTTGTCAAAACTAGTACCATGCTAACTATTCAGGACACCATAGAATCTAGAGATCGAGTGATTCTTCTTTATGCAATTATGATAGACATGAGAATTAATGTTGGAGGCATAATATCTCATAAAATCCGTTGAGCCATTAGAAAAGAATGCCGACAAGCTTTACATCTCCAATCTCATCACTACTTTCTGCATCAAGGTCGAAGTACTTTACTTCCCTTGAGAAGAAAAGGCGTATGCTAAGGAGCCTCTAGATGTGATTCTTAACCCCCCCATCCACATCGGTTCCTAAAAAGGCATGGGATTAGCGGTTGGCATTGATCATTGAGAACTCTTTATCAAAAAGTTGTTTCCATTACATTGAGATTTAAACCTTATCGATTATGTCATCTTAGTGTTGTTTTAAGTTCTTTTTAGCACTTTACTATTGTAATTGAACATGTTTAGCCATGTTTTGAGAAAAAGTTATCTTTGAGTCTTACATTGTTAAAATGAGCTTAGTTGATTACTTTTGCTTGGTTAGAATGAAGAAAAGGTGCAAGAAAGAGCTTTGGAAAGGAAGAGTTCAATTTGGGAATGTAGTCAACTTTACTTCAGCAATCTGGAAAGTGTAACTTTGCTTCAGCATTGAGTCCTAACAAAGCATTGAGAGTTTGACTTTTTGGCAAAATAGAGAAAACTTGTCACAGAAGCTTCAGCTTCTCTTTGAAGCAATAGCAACTTGGAGACCAAGCAATTGGATTTGTCTATCTTTTAACATATGGCAATCCAAATGTAAAGAGAGAGAGAACAATTAGAGAGAATAATTTTCTTAGCACTTTTAGAGAGGAATTTGTGAGTTTTTCGAAGGAGCAAAAGGAGAGGAACAAAGACCACTTTGTTGGAGCTAAAGCTTGAAATACTTATGGAGGCTCTCGACGATAGGGACTTTCTTTTTCCCTCTTTCGATTTCTCTTATTTCCTTAGTATATTGTATATTTAATTATGTTGCATCTTAGAATAATGTGTTTGTGTGTTTGTGTTGTAAGTATGAATTAATTGTCCTGAGGAATTTGAGATTAAACTTATGTATGAAGGTGTTTGAATACTAAAGAGTATGCTTGATTTGTGATTGATTATGGTTGAATTTATTTTTCTAATGGATTTACGAATGGCCAACCTAAGTCCATAACATTTTCTTTACTCCGAGAGATAAGGAGAAAATCGATTACTATAATCACCCCAGAGTTGTGTTAGTTCCCACAATGAAAATGGAGAAGTAAGAGATAATCATCCTACTAGGGTACTAAAGCATTGAACTTCATAAGGTGATTGAACGAGAATTTATAACTAGAAAACATTGAGAAGCATGAGAAGAAACCCTTAAAAATGTGTGGCACAAATAGGTATTATGCATGACTTAGTAACTAAAACCCAATTGCATAAGAAAATCTCAAAATCTGAGCCTATCCCTTTGTCATAACATTTTTCTCTATTTTGTAGCATTTGCATGTTTAAATCATTGTACTAGCAAAATCCGTTTGTTAACTTGCTCTTGGTACTCTTGTTTATGTTCTAGCATTAATTAGATTATTAAAACTCGCTCTCAATTTGTCTTTTAATTTAGTTGTTGCCTTGTTCACTATAATTAACTTAAGCTAGGTAGTTCACGGTTCTAATCCCTATGGAAACGATACTCTTTTACTTATTACTTGTTGCAATAGACTGTGTATACTTGTACATTAGTGGTGTTGTTTACATGATTATTCCTGTACACACTACACGCATCAAGTTTTTGGCGTCGTTATCGAAGATTAGTTTGATCTTATCTTATTTAGGTTGTTTAGAGTGAATTTTCTTTCACTTATTTTTATTTTTAGATTTTGTTGTAGTTAGAGCTTTCTAAGGTTAATTTCAGTTTTTAGGAGTTTGTGTTGTGTGTGAACGAAAATCTTGGGCTAGAGTTTATCTTTGATCCATAAATAGAAAAGACTTATAGGAGAAGGTTAAGAGAGCAAAAAGAAATCATTATTAATCAACCACCTCCTAAGAACCCTTTAAATCCTCAAGAACCTCAGATGCCAGCGCATAGACAACCATAAATACCTGAAATTAGACCTCACTTAGAAGTTAATCATGTCATACCTCCTACTAATGCCATTGAACTAGCAGATGATAGGGAAAGAGCCATTAGAACAAATGCAAACCCATTGGTAGATGAATTGAATCTAGGAATAATCAGACCTGAAGTTCTAGGAATAATCAAACCTGAAGTTCAAGCCCATACCTTTGAGCTTAAACCTGTGATGTTCCAAATGTTACAGACCATAGGGTAATTTCATGGATTATTTCCTAAAGACTCTCATCTTCATCTTCATCTTCATCTTTCTTAGGGATCAGTGATTCATTCATTATGCTAGGAATGCCTAAGGATACACTAAAAATTTCTCATCAAATATTTTTCACCCACTAGAAATGCTAGATTTAGAAATGAAATAGTTACTTTCCAAGAATATGATGATGAAACACTAGGTGAGGCATGGCAAAGATTTAAAGACTTACTCAAAAAATGCTCTCACCGTGGATTGTCTCATTGTATTAAAATGGAAATTTTCTAATAGGGTTTTGTACGAATGACCTCCTTTCGGCTGGATTATCGATAGAAGACCCACATTTTAGATTTAACTACGAATGACCCTTTGATGTCATCAACCACTCTCGATCTAGGTACAATGTTGGTTATTTTGGAATCATAAATGACTATCGGTCTTGTTCTCCCGTCAACTCTCAAATTATGCTAATGGGACGTTTGATGACGTCGTAACTAGAGCTAGAGTCCCATAGGTAAATTGTAGGTGTCACTCTCGCTCTAGTTACATGTGGCACTCTCGCTCTAGTTACTTGTGACACGTCTTTAAAAGAATGTGTTGTTCTTTAGGAACACACGCCCCGAAAAAAGTGTTCCAAAGGAAATCGTATTGACTTACCATCCCGGGATTTCGAGGCTCTCGGTCTCGGATGAACACAACAACTTGTAGGTGTCACTCTCGCTCTAGTTACCTGTGACACTCTCGCTCTAGTTACCTATGACACTCTCGCTCTAGTTACTTGTGGCACTCTCGCTCTAGTTACCTGTGGCACTCTAGCTCTAGTTACTTGTGACACTCCCACTCTAGTTACTTGTGGCACTCTCACTCTAGTTACCCGTGGCACGTCTTTAAAAGAATTACATTTTTTTACAAGTTTGATTATTTGTATATTTTCATCGATTTTGTTTTCTCTCTAAATATCGTTTTCTTTTTAAGGTGGAATCATAAGTTTAACTTATAGAATTACATTATATATGTTTCATATTATTTTCAATCATGAAGGTTCAATTACATTTATCTTAATCTTTTTAAAATTTGCATTTATTTTTCACAAATACATGGTATTTTCTAGTTATTTTTTTAACTCAATTTAATTTTTGTTTTTCTATGCATGAATTATCTAGTTACTATGTAATTTATATTTTTTTTATTGTGTACGAATATTATATGGTTGAAATTTCAAATTTGTAGGAAGTAATTTATAATTTTTATATAATTCAAATACACTATATTTTTATGTTCTTTTCTTAACTCAATTTAGTTTTTATTTTTATATACATGCATGATCTAGGTATTGTGTAATTTATATTTTTTATTGTGTACTATTATTATATATGTTGAAATTTCAAATTTGTACAAAACACTTTATAATTTTTATATAATTCATATTAACATAAGCTCTATAATTTATGTTCTTTGTATTTTCTAAATACTTTAGGTCAACATATATCACTTATTTAAATTGTACGATTCATAAGTTGAAAATTTTTGAAAGTTTATTTCAGATCAAACCATTAACTAGCAAAATAAGTTAAAGATACAAAATTTATCAAGTTGAAAATTTTAAGAATACATAATTTACTCTCACACAAAACTAATTGGTAATAATATTTCAACATCAGTTCATATTATAAACTAAATTATAAATAATTCCAAAATATTATAAGACTCATAAATCAAGAATAGATTTAAAAGTAGTTCAATCTATAAATTCAACAAAAGTCTAATTCTTTAATAAAAGAAAAGTTAACAGTCTTCAGTTTGTTGGATTTTTTAATTAATCTATCGTCTGATTGAGGTGGAGGTCGAATGTAGGGTCGTATATAAAAAGATGTATTTTGTGTGTCATCTACAAATGAGGTAACTAGAGCGAGAGTGACACTTACAATTTATTGTGTTCATCCGAGACCGAGAGTCTCGAAATCACATGATGGTAAGCCAATATGATTTCCTTCGAAACACTTCTTTCGGGACGTGTGTTCCTAAAGAACAACACATTCTTGTAAAGACGTGCCACAGGTAACTAGAGTGAGAGTGTCACAGGTAACTAGAGTGAGAGTGTCACGAGTAACTAGAGTGAGAGTGTCATAGGCAACTAGAGCGAGAGTGCCACAGGTAACTAGAGCGAGAGTGACACTTACAATTTTTTGTGTTTAATCGAGACCGGGAGTCTCGAAATCCCGGGATAGTAAGTCAATACGATTTCCTTCGGAACACTTCTTCCGGGACGTGTGTTCCTAAAGAACAACACATTCTTTTAAAGACGTGCCACAAGTAACTAGAGCGGGAATGCTACAGGTAACTAGAGCGAGAGTGACACCTACAATTTACCTGTGGCACTCTAGCTCTACAATTTACCTGTGACACTCTAGCTCTAGTTACAACGTCATCAAGCATCCCGTTAGCATAGTTTGAGAGTTGACGGGAGAACAAGACCGGTAGTCATTTACGATGCCAAAATAATCAACATTGTACCTAGATCGAGAGTGGCTAACGACATCAAAAGGTCATTCGTAGTTAAATCTAAAATGTGGGTCTTCTATCGATAATCCAACCGAAAGGAGGTCATCCGTACAAAAACCCCACTTTCTATCATGAATTGAACACAACTACTGATGTGACGCGGTGAAAAAACTTTTGAGCTTTTTAAAGTTTAAAGGTATTAATGAAACTTTGGTAAGTTTAGGAGTATTTTTAAAACAAAAGATAAAGTTATATTTTTAAGAGAAAAAACATTTTTGACCATGAACTTGGCAGGTTGTATCAATTTTAACAGGTTGTATCAATTTTAACCTTAAACTTTCAATTTTATCAATTTAAACCTCAAACTTGGTAGATTGTATCAATTTTAACTTTGAACTTTCAATTTAATCAATTTAAACCTCGAACTTGGTAGATTGTATAAATTTTAACCATAAACTTTCAATTTCATCAATTTAAACCTCAAATTTGAATAAGTGTATCAATTTAAGTATGGTGCAGATAAGTTTTAATTGAGAGTTAAAATTGATACCATCTACGAAGTTTGAAGTTTAAAGTGATGAAAATGAAAATTTTAGGTTAAAATTGATAGTAAATTCAAGGGTTACAAATTTTTTTTTTCCTATTTTTAATAATTTGGAAAAAAAATTGTCTAACATTTCTTTGAAAACGCCGTCGGTCCGCGTCTCCGCGAAGAATCACAAGTATTAGTCTTTCTCCTCTCCTCCCTCCTCGTTTTAGGGTGGGCCCTCGACCGCTACTTTTGGATTAATTTTCAAAAAAACGAAACTGAAAAAAAAAAACCCATCTTCTTCGAGCCAAAGTTTTCCCTTTTGAACTCGCCTCTCCTTCCCTCTCTCTCTCTCTCTCGTCGGTTGCAGACCAAGCTTCCCGCTCAGGTACTTTCCCTCTACTCGATTCCTTATTTATTTCTTTACTACTCTTAATCCTCGATCCTTGGATGCTCCTTCGCTGCTCTCCGAGCTCTTCCCTCCTCCGCTGCGTAGCAGAAGCTTAGTCGACCGACCTTTTTTTTCTTCTCATAGATGCGTCCACATAAATAGAATGAGTACAAGAAATACAATTAGAATCGTTGTAACTTCTTGGCTATAGGTTGTTTTGATTGCATTTGATGTTATTGCAGAAAATTGTAACTCTCTTGACTGTATGGGTTTGACCTGTTGCATTTCTCTTGACTCATTTGGACCTCGACTGTTGAATTTCTTCATTATTCCCTCCAAATTATGTAAATGGTTCTTTCCTAGATCTGTGTTCTTACATTTTCTTTGGGTGTGAATTCAAGTTATTGCCACTTGTTGTATACTACAGAACCTTTGGTTCTGTTTTTTAGTCAAATTTGGTACATGTAGCCAGTGAAACATTTTTGGTTTAAATCCGATTTTGTTTTGCAGTCTTTCAAATTTATTTTGTTTTATACCTAAATTTTCAGATATTCTCTCTCTTAGTTTCTCACCATTCAAATGTTCCTAAATTTTGCATAGAAAATTGTTCTAGTCCTTGTCATTTTAATTTTCATTTTTCATTTAACAAAATTCTGGATCCATTTTGAAGTCTGGCACTTGACTTATTCAAACACTAGGTATTTATTCATAACGTAAATTATTAAAAGACTTGTTTATGTCTACCGGTGGTTAAGACATATACCCTTGACTGGGAGGTCAAAAGTTCAAAATTTTCATCCTACATTGTCGAACACACAAAAAAAGATGTGTTTGATAAATTATTCAAATCTAAAAACTAGTCCTCATGATGTCATATAACCCTCATAAATAGTCCCTGAGGGTTTTGCTATACCATAGGGACTAATTCTAACATTTAAAAACATATGGATTAAATTCGAACTTTTTAAAAACTATAATGACCAAATTTGTAATTTAACCTACTAAATAATTTTGAGAAAAAATTAACGACAAGTTTGTGGGTCTGAAACGAAATGTTTGAATGTTTATGGATGAAAATGGAATAAGTATCATTATTTCAAAACTATGATAGAATTTAAACTTTCTTCTTTTTTTTCATAATCTGCCATCTCACAAGTTTGATTTCTGAGTTTTATGCTGAGATCGACGGATTCCTGTTGAGCATTGTGGTGCGTATTATTTGGGATTAATCTTACTTTATAATTTAGAGAAGAGAGTTTGGTGTATTAAAATAATTGACGTTTGAAAGTAAGGGCTTGGAATGGAATGAAAACATCATGTAAAATATGTTACTCAGGCTTGTGATACATGCAGTTTTATCAAGCTTTTTGCTGAATGTATATAGTTTTAACTTCATGATACTATTTAACTGGAAAATGAATATGTACTCCGAACCCGTAGTGGACTTCACTGATCATGGAAAATAGATTAACTGCATTTTTCCTCTTGTCGACTTCTTGATTCATACTCTTCAATTCTCCTTTGGTATCTACAGTGATTTTCAAGCTTTGCAGTGTAAGCTAGCATGCTTTCATCTTTAATGTGTGCTTTATTTGTTCGTGTGGTTGTGATGGCTATCACGGGTTGAGATGTTGATTCTATCTTGCATCTACAGATGGACTTTTCTAGGAGATAATTTGAAATTGTTGCTTGGTTGAAGCTCATCAAGTTTTCCCAATGATTGATAGCAAGTTGAACAGCGGTGGGATGGGTAGCTGTGAGACACATTTGTCTATGTATCAGAACAAACAGTCACCAATTGCAATGAAGAAGGTTGCTTTAAGGGATGTGCAGAATGATAATAGGAGTGCCATGTATAACTATCCCGAAACTTCTTGTTCTTTGGGTGGAAAACTTGTGAATGGGAGTAAGCAAGGAAGTAAGAGATCCAATCCTACGTGCTCACCGAGCTCTGCAATCCGTCAATCCTTCAAGGGGGTTGGTGTAAATGAGCACATCATTTATGCCAGTGGAGAAGTTGATGTGAAGCCCGGAAAAAAAAGAGCACTGGGAGGTAGCACATCTTGTGCACCTGCATTTTCTTCTCTTCTTGCAGCTTCTCCGATGGCATTTTCACCGGTTAGGTCTTCACTTCCCATTTTCACAGAAAAGCCTGGTAATTTTCTGGCAGTGGCTGGATCCAATCTTCCTGGAATCCCTTCTGGTTTGGAGATTCTTCACTCTGTTGATTCAAATGGGATTACTGATGAGCGGAGAACAGAACGTTTATTCAATCTGCAGAAGCTCCTAAAACATTGTGATGAGTCGGATCAAAAAGGCTTCATCGAGTGTAAGTTGTTGAATAATTGCTGTAGCTCACTTTCAGTATTTAAGTTTGACACTGCTAAGAATACTCTTCTTTGCCCCACTTAACAGTGCTTCATGGTTTACCTCCATCTGAGCTCAGCAAACTTGCCATTAATCTGGAAAAGAGATCCATGCATCTGTCAGTAGAGGAAGGTAAATTCAAACTTCTTTCAAATATAATGCTATGATAATGTATGAGAATAATAAAATGCTTGTATTACCCCAACGTTCCATCAAATCGACACTTATTCCTGAAACTTCACTTTTCTTCTTCCAAAACCAAAGAGGCCAAGATTATGTCTGGTTTCCTTAATACGGCGTCCCATAGAATAACACGTTCGATTGTTCTTGCTTGTGCTTGCAACCAATTTTGTCACTTGGATTGAATGGGTAGCTGACAGGTTTATGTTCTTCAGGGAAAGAGATCCAACGGATGAAGGCTCTGAATATTCTGAGCAACCTTCAGTGACATCTGAAAGAAGTTTTGTTAGATTAATGAATAACGATTTTGGATACGAACAAGATGAGAAGGCCATTTGCCATTTCTGCCATGATTGCACGAGAGGAGGATGAACTGGTTGACTGGTTGCTGATATTGAGCAAATCGGCATTCCTTGAGAGCTGGCAGGGTAGTCTTTCTATGGAGCTTTCAGTTATGAAGTTTGATTTGCGCAACAAAAGAAGTTGAGTGTTGCTGTTGCCAGCATGAAACTCTTCCTGCAGGTTCGTTTGGATGAGAAAAAAAAAAAAACCTAAAAATCCAATCAACTTTGAACAATTTGGAAGGGCTTTTGAAAGTTTTCTTTTCAGAAGAGTTTAGTGAGAGATGTGTTGAGTTGATTACACTTAGAAATCTGGCATCCCTATCAGTCCAATTACCATGAAATTGTTGTCTCAATCATCCATTTTTCTTTTAGAAGTTTATAACAGACGTTAGTTTATTAACCCAACTTTACTCTTTCAACTCAACTCTATCCACCAAACGTCCACTCACTCTATGTTCTCTATGTTTTTTGTTCTTATTATATTTGTGTTCTAATTATAGATGTTTTTTTTTCTAAGTTCAATACATGTGGGTGGATATTCAAATTTTTGATCTCTTTTGAGAGAGAACATAGAGTAATGAGAAAAGAAAATAATATTTTTTTTTTTAAAAAGATATATTTAAGAATATTATTTAATATGTTAAAGTTGGGATAAAAATTTTGGAAAAAAGAAAAGAGACAAGGAAAAATGCTCTCTAACTCTTGCTCTCGCTCTAGTTCTCGCTCTCGCTCTTTTTGACTTAATTTTTTCTTGTCTCATGCTGCTCTAGCTCTTCTTGCTCTCGCGCAAGCTTTCTTCGGCTTCTTTTTCAAATTTTTGACCACTCATTGAGCGAGAGCGACAACGTTTCTGCATACGAGAATGTGAACAATGAAGATCACCTCATGCTCTTATCGGTAATTTTGTACGAATTGCTACGTTAGAATGAGTCATATTTTATTATTTTCAGAACGCATGGTTATCAATCATTAAAGTGTTGAAAAATGGGTCATCCATACAAAAATCTCACAATCTTTTTCGAAAGTACTTTTTTTAAACAACTAAAATAGAAGGTAAAATAACAAATGTTTACATACACGATAATTCTAAATGTTTATAAAAAATGATAAAAAAAATTCAATCCTGTTGTAAAAATAAGATAGAAATCAGATATAATTTTATCAATATTTAAATACTAATATAATATATTCATCATAATAATAATAATAATAAAAGGAGAATGGAAATTAATATGAGCAATATATATAATATAATATTAAAGATAGTGGAATAGTATGACAAAATTAAACAAAAAAAGAAAAATAGAGAGAAAGTGGAAGATGAAGAAATGAGTGAAGAATTTTCACCAATTGTATATCACTTCCATGATCCACCAAATCCCACTATTTATAGGCAATTTGGCAAGGATGAGTTGGTACATTTCGACACTAAGCATTGGTAAATTTTGGACACATGGAGGACACTTTGGCTATAGAAGGTTTGCCACTTCGCATGAGTATTAAAATGACATGTGGAATGGACATTTATATGATAATGTTTACAATACTCCCCTCTTAAATGCTCATTTATATAAAATATGGCTCGTTAAAACCTTACTAGGGAAAAACTCAATGGGAAGAAAAATCCTAGTGAAGGAAAAAGAGTACATATTTTATATAGTTTACTATAATACATTCACTCCCCCTCATGGAGACATCATCTAAAGTCTCTGAGTCGCCGTATTCCAATGCTATGTACTAATTTCTCAAAGGTTGCAGTTGGTAATGCATTCGTAAATAAATCTGCCAGATTATCCTTCGAACAAATTTGTTGTACATTGATGTCGTCGTTTTCTTCAAGATCATGAGTGTAGAAAAGCTTTGGTGAGATATGCTTCGTTCTATCTCCTTTGATATACCCTCCTTTGATTTGAGCTATACATGTTGTGTTGTCTTCGTATAATATTGTCGTAGGATGTTTACTAGAAGACATGTCACATGTTTCACGAATGTGTTGAGTCATCGATCTTAGCCATACACATTCTCGACTTGCTACATGAATAACGAGGATTTCAGCATGATTTGAAGAAGTGGTTGTTATAGTCTGTTTCACTGATCACCACGATATGGCAGTTCTTCCACATGTGAATAGATAACCTGTCTGAGATCTAAGTTTGTGTGGATCAGATAGATAACCAGAATCTGCATAACCAACTAGATCATAATTTGATTTGTTAGAATAAAATAAACCCATATCAATTGTCCCTCGAAGATGTCGGAGTACATGCTTAACTCCATTTCAATGTCTTTTTGTATGACATGAACTATATCTAGCTAATAAATTTACTGAAAAATGCAATATCTGGTCTTGTGTTATTAGCCAGATACATAAGTGCACAAATTTCACTAAGATTTGGTACTTCAGGACCAAGTAGTTCTTCACTCGAACGCGATTCTCCTTGTGTGTCCACTACACAACGTTCAAGTTCTAGTTCTCTCAAATATTCAATGTCCATGGAGCTTAGTTTATTGGACAAAGTTTGTAAAATTTGCGAGATACAAAATGATGAAATAAATAACTCTTATTAATTTCAAATGTAAAATTTACAAACAAAATGAGATTAGGACATACATTTCAACAGGTCGGAACACTGTGAACTCTAGAAATGGATAGGGTCTCTTAGGTCATTTGCCAACAGTTGTCTTTCTTAATAGTAGCCTGTTGGCTCGGACCTATTCGATCTGAAAATGATAGGGTCAGGTTTACGGGATAAGTTAAGCTAGTTAACAAGTCCTTAACCAAACGAACGGTAGCTAAGAATCATTGGGACATGAGATGTTCTGGTAGTGAATTAGCTGAGATAGTCTCAATTCAGGGGAGGAGTGATTGACCACCCGACGGTGGCTTTTGTTCTAAACCCTTGAAGTATCGTTGCAAAATTAAAAGTTTAATTTAAACACTAGGGTTCTTTAATAGTTTTGCTAAAAATGATTGGTTTGTAATAGGTTAAAGGCATAACTAATTAGAACTATTTTTGAAATTTCAGCATGTCGTCCTCGATAATGGCCTTACTCAAAAGTGAACGTTTAACTGGCGAGAATTATACTATGTGGAAGTCCAACCTGAATACGGTTCTGGTTGTTGACGACTTACGGTTTGTACTTACTGAGGAATTTCCTCAGGTCCCTGCTCGAAATGCTCCTCAATCTGTTAAGGATGCGTACGACTGTTGGATAAGGGCAATTACAAGGCCAAGGTCTACATTTTGGCTAGTGTTTCTGAAGTTCTGGCTAAAAAGCACGAGAGCATTGTCCCAACACGTGAGATCATCAGTTCGTTGTAGAATATGTTTGGACAACCATCTGGACAACTTCGGCATGAATCCCTCAAGTACGTTTATAACTCTGTATGAAGGAGGGATCGTCGGTGAGAGAACATGTTCTCGATCTGATGGTCCATTTCAACGTGGCCGAAATGAATGGTGCGGTCATCGACGAGCAAAGTCAGGTGTCCTTCATCCTGGAATCTCTTTCGAAGAGTTTCCTGCAATTCCGCAGCAATGCGGTGATGAACAAGATAGAGTACAACCTGACTACTCACTTCAATGAACTGCAGACTTTCCAGTCCCTTCTGAAGAATAAGGGACGGGCTGATGGAAAGGCAAATTTGTTTGCCCATTCCAGAAGGTTCCAAAAGGGTTCATCCTCTGGGACTAAGCCTGCGATCCATCTTCTGGGCTTAAGAAGACAAAAAAAAAAAGAAAATAGGAAGGAAAGAGAAGGCACCAACTGCTGCAGATAAATGCAAGGGGAAAGCCAAAGTTGCAGATAAAGGAAAATGTTTCCACTGCAACGTGGACGGGCACTGGAAACGAAACTGCCAAAAATACCTTGTTGTGCTCAGAGAGAAGAAAGGTAAATTTGATTTACTTGTTCTTGAAACTTGTTTAGTGGAAAATGATGATTTTACCTGGATACTTGATTCAGTTGCCACTATTCATGTTTGCTCTTCTTTATAGGAAACTAGTTCCTTCAAGGAGCTCGAAGAGGGTGAGGTGACGCTCAGGGTCAGAACGGGAGACGTCGTCTCAGCTCGTGCAGTGGGAGATGCGAAGTTATTTTTTAGAGATAGATTCCTATTTTTAGAAAATTTATACATAGTTCCCAAGATTAAGAGGAACTTAATTTCTATCTCTTGCTTAATTGAACGTGGTTATCGTATTACCTTTTCCATTAATGAAGTGTTCATTTCAAAGAAAAGTGCCAATATTTGTTCTGTTAAGTTAGAAAACGACTTATATGTACTTAAACCAAACAAAATTAAAGCAATTTTGAATAATGAGATGTTTAAAACTGTGAATACTCAAAGTAAAAGGCAAAAAATTTCTCCTAATAATAATACCTATCTTTGGCATCTTAGACTTGGTCACATAAATCTCAACAAGATTGAGAGATTATCTAAGAATGGACTTCTAAAAAAGTTAGAAGATGATTCTCTACCTCCTTGCGAATCATGCTTGGAAGGTAAAATGACAAATCGAGCTTTTACTTGAAAATGTTATAAAGCCAAAGAACCCTTAGAACTTATACATTCGGATCTTTATGGTCCGGTGAATGTTAAAGTTCGAGGAGGGTACGAACATTTCATCTCTTTCATAAATGATTATTCGAGGTATGATTATTTATACCTAATGCATCATAAGTCTGAGGCTCTTGAAAGGTTCAAAGAGTATAAGGCAGAAGTAGAGAATGCATTAGGGAAAACCATCAAGACACTTTGATCCGATCGAGATGGAGAGTATATGGATCTAAGATTCCAGGACTATTTGATAGAACATTGAATCAAATCTCAACTCTCAACACGTAATACACCTCAGCAGAATGGTGTATCTGAAAGGAGAAATAGAACCTTGTTAGGCATGGTTCGATATATGATGTGATATGTTCAATTGCTTGCCTCGTTTTGGGGTTACATAGTAGAGACTACGGTTCAAATCTTGAACACTGTTCCATCAAAGAGTGTTTCAGAAACACCTTTTGATTTGTGGAAGGGGCGTAACCTGGTTTAAAATACTTCTGGATTTGGGGTTGTCTGACACACGTGCTGGTGACAAACCCAAAGAAATGGGAACCTCGTTCAAGATTATGCCAATTTGTTGGCTATCCCAAAGAAACGAGAGGTGGTCTTTTCTACGACCCACAAGAAAACAAGGTGATTGTATCGACAAACGCCACTTTCTTGGAGGAAGAACACATGAGCAACCATAAACCGCGTAGTAAGTTGGTATTAAATGAAGCTACAGATGAGTCAACAAAAGTTGTTGATAAAGTTGGACCTTCATCAAGAGTTGATGAAGAAGCTGACACATCGAGTCAGTCTCGTCCTTCTCAATTGTTGGGAATGCCTCGACGCAATGGGAGGGTTGTTTTCCGACCTGACCGCTACTTGGGTTTAGCTGAAATTCAAGTTGTCATACCTGATGACGGTGTAGAGGATCCATTGTCCTATAAACAGGCAATGAATGACGTAGATAAGGACCAATGGTTCAAAGCCATGGACCTTGAAATGGAGTCAATGTACTTCAATTCAGTTTGGGAGCTTGTAGACCAGCATGAAGGGGTAAGACCCATAGGGTGCAAATGGATCTATAAGAGAAAGAGAGATGCAACCTGAAAGGTACAAACCTTTAATGCAAAACTTGTAGAAAAGGGTTTTACCCAAAGGGAAGGAGTTGACTATGAGGAAACTTTTTCCCCTGTTGTTATGCTTAAGTCTATAAGGATACTCTTGTCCATATCCACATTTTATGATTATGAGATTTGGCAATTGATGTCAAGACTGCATTTTTCAATGGTAATCTTGACGAGAGCATCTATATGTCTTAGCCTGAAGGGTTCATAACCCAAGGTCAGGAGTAAGAAGTTTGCAAGTTGAATCGATCCATTTATGGGTTGAAACAGGCATCCAGATCTTGGAACATAAGATTTGATACTGCGATCAAGTCTTATGGCTTTGACCAGAACGTTGATGAGCCTTGTGTTTACAAGAGGATCATTAATAACAAAGTAGCTTTCTTGGTACTTTATGTGGATGATATCCTACTCATTGGGAATGATGTAAGAAACCTAACTGACATAAAGAAGTGGCTTGCGACCCAATTCTAAATGAAAGATTTGGGAGAGGCGCAGTATATTCTTGGGATTCAAATTTTCATGAATCGCAAGAACTGAACGCTAGCTCTTACTCAAGTGTCTTATATGGACAAAATGTTGGCCCGATATTTGATGTAGAATTCAAAGACGGGCTTATTACCCTTCAGGCATGGAGTTCATCTGTCTAAGGAACAGTTTCCTAAGACACCTCAAGAAGTTGAGGATCTGAGACGTATTCCCTATGCCTCTGCAGTAGCTAGCTTAATGTATGCTATGTTGTGCACGAGGCCAGACATTTGTTATGCAATGGGAATAGTTAGTAGGTACCAGTCCAATCCACGGTTAGACAACTAGACCGCAGTTAAAAATATCCTCAAGTATCTTAGGAGAACGAGGGACTATACGCTTGTGTATGGGACTAAGGATTTGATCATTACTGGATACACTGATTCTGATTTTCAGACTGATAAGAATTCTAGGAAATCCACATCGGGATCAGTTTTCACCTTTAATGGGAGAGTTATAGTGTGGTGAAGCATTAAACAAGGATGCATCGCTGACTCCACCATGGAGGCAGAGTATGTCGCTGCTTGTCTACGAGATATGTACATAGGTTAATCTAGGGAAATTCCTTACTGATTTAGATGTTGTTCTAAATATGGAATTTCTCATCACCTTATACTGTGACAATAGTGGTGCGGTAGCCAATTCGAAGGAACCTTGCAGCTAAGAACGAGGTAAGCACATCGAGAGGAAGTATCACCTGATACGAGAGATAGTGCAATGAGGAGATGTGACAGACACGAAGATCGCTTCGGAGCACAACATTGTTGATCTGTTTACAAAAACTCTCACGGCTAAAGTGTTCGAGGGTCATCTAGAAAGTCTAGGTCTACGAGATATGTACATAGGTTAATCTAGGGCAAGTGGGAGATATGTAATGGGTATATGGATGCCCTGCTTTATTGTATTTTGTATCTCTGTAACCATTGTTTTAGATGGTAATCTACCCCACTAGAGTTTTAGTTCATGTGGGAGTTTGTTGGGGTTTGTGCCCTAAAACTCGTAGTTTGTAAATTTTTTTCTAATTATTGTAATAAAAAGTTATTATTTTTTAATAAAACGTTATTGTTCATTAATTTCAGTATTGCCCTTGTATTAACCCTAAATGTAAACCCGAGATCTTTCTTTGGAATTCAAAAAAAAAAAAAAAAACAAAGGAAAACAAGAAAGGAAAGGATAGTATTTTATAGTTGGTTTGTTTTAAAAAGAAAAGAAAAGAAAAGAAAAGAAAGGAAAAGGAAAAAAGAATGAAAAAGGGAAAAGGAAAGTGGATGGTGGACCCCACCTTAGTTTTCTTTTTAAAATAACTCATTCCATCGATTTCCTTCTCATTTTCAACAAAGAGGAGCAAGGGTTTCGTGGGAGAAGGAGAAGGAAGAAGAAGAAGAAGCTTTTCGTGAGTTAGAGTTGCAGAAGAAGGGAGGAGAACTCAAAGGTTGGTTGTATAGCAGCAAGGAGATCAACTCAACCCTGTTCTGGTTTTCTGTTCATCTCGAGCTCCACAGGAAGAGGTAAGAGTTGAAGCTTGGTTTTTTTGAAAGCTAATTCATTTTTGAACAAAGTTTGTGAAGGATTCTTGAGCCAATTCTGACCTTAAGTTGCTGTTTTGTGAAGAGGAAGACAGACGACATAATTTTCTGTCAAATCCGAGAAGTCTCTGATGTTTTGGTTGTACTGATCTGTAAAGTTGGAATCAGAAGCTCTAATTGGTATGGTTCGAAAGCTTATTGAATTTCCTACAAGTTTTGTGAAGATATCGTGAGTAGAAAATGTCTAAAAAATGTTTTAAATCTCAGGTTAAGTTTGTTGTGCAGCAGGAAAAACGAAACTGGAACAACAGGAAGTTGTTTTGAGGAAAGTAGCTTTCGAGGTAAATTCGAACAAATCCGTTTGGAATCTCATTTTAATGTCTTCATAAGAGTTTTAGAGGGTTCAAAAAGGAAGAGTTCGGTATAAATTACATTCTTTGTGGATAAGTTATGAATAAGTTATGGCTGTCTGAATACAGGGCAGAAAATCTGTGAAATGCTGGAAAATTGGTTGGAGTGTTTTCTTGTAGTTTTAAGGCTAAAACCATGAGCTCGAGGTTCTAATACATGAATTTGGTTTGTTTGACAGGCCAAGAGGAGATAGGTCGAGTGTACGGGCCAAGGTTCTAGTTTAACACTGTGAGTGACAAAACGAACTTCAAAAATGTTCTATATGCTTCAATTATGTTTTAAGAAAATACAAGTTTTGCTTGAATGAAAGAGTTTAGATGTTTATTATTTTCCTTGAACACTTGTTTATGAGCATTCATGATTTCTTAGAAATGTTTTAAAGTGTTCATGATGAGCTTAAATGTCTTGATGAAATTTATACACGAGCATATGTTTATTGAATTTCCAAAGTCTATGGAAATGTTATGATTTCGAGCAAGTATGTTTTTAAAGATTTCCAGTTTTATGAACAAGCTAAGTAAGCTTGAGTTTTATGAAAGAAAAGATAAGCAGACATGTTCAAATGTTTTCATGTGATCTTCTGAAATATTGAGCCCGAGGCTTTATGGTACCGTGTGCACACAGGTCATTTCTGTTGTCGACGTTGAGTGAACTTCGTGACAACAACGCTGTCGTGAGTGCTGGGCGGGCCCCACTACGACAAAGACGATGGGAGTGCTGGGCGGGCCCCACTACATCGTAGAACAAACGTAGATTGTGACATGTTGTAAAAGGAGTTTATATCATTTACATGCCTTACGAGATTTTAACGATATACTTGCTGGTTTTTCTGAAAAGTTATTATGATTACACAATTACTTTTAACGTTTGATTACAGATGCATATGCTCATAGATGGTCAGGTGATATGATTTACGAGTTAATAGTCTTCTTTTAAACTCAGTCACTCACTGAGCTCCATAGCTCATTCTTTCAGTGTTTTTCAACCTTTTCAGGTAGAGATCGAGCTCCTGGTACCTGACATCCTGCCATAGTCTGCTGAAGCTTCATAAGTTTGATATTTTGTACGTGGTTGGTGTTGTATAGCAAGTCCATATGTTTTGTAAATTATTTTGAGAGAACTATGTAGTTATAGTCGTATGTGCTTTAGAGGTTGAGGTTGTTTAATTAATGGTTTGGACTGTTGTGGTTCTGATGTTCTTGCTCGTTTTAGTTTCGAAGAGAGTTTCTCCTCATGTATGTTTTATAGTTGTCCAGTTTTCGCTGTGTTAAGTTTAAAGTGTTCCCTATGTGAACATAGTATGTTTATCAAGTAAAGCAGAGTTAGCAGGTATTGTAAAGAGGTAACAATGTCTGTTGGCTTCATGCCGTCTTCCGGGCTATGTTAGCAAGTGTTTCGGGAGGGGGTGTGACACTAAACCCAATAAACTAACATCCAAGGCTGTAAAATGTCTCTTGAACAGAATGTAGTGTACATATAAAGGATCTCGATTCGAGATACAACCTAAAGGGTCTATAGTAAGGGGATAAGGTTTGGGTACCTTACCCTGGTAATACTATGGATGTGGCCCACTTTGTATATGATACAAACACTATGATCCTAACGTGTTCGTGTAGATAACATGTGAGTGAAGATATCCTATTTAATGAGATTACATAAGACCGGACCGCGAAATAGTAACCACTAGGTGTAAGTCCGTTGACTAGTTAGGTTTATATTTCACTAGGCTGACCTAGGCAAATTGATCTCAATCCTGAGCAGGTTACGAACTCCTGTTTGCGAGGGATTTCCCTTTGACTAGTATGGGTGAGAGTGCTCAGATTTTCCAACTCAATATGCCCACCTTCTTGGGGACAAGACCGGGTGAGTGGCTGGGGACTTAACTTAGCAAGATAGAATTCACTCATTCCCGCCTATTAGGGTAAGTAGATGAATGTTCCCTTAAGTGGTGTCTCCTGGACTTGAACAAAGAGCCCAACCCTCTCATTGGCCCGAGAAGGACTTCTGTTTGTTGGTAGGACCACAAACAAATTGTTTATTAGAGGAGCACTGGTACTTAAGGTAAAAGATGTAACCCAGGGGTAAAATGGTAATTTGACCCAGCTGGTGTTACGAACATTCGTGAAAGATTAACTTACTTTTATTGGTCAATATCCGTGGACACAAAAATATATCTGCAGTGAGAAGGGTGCAGTTGTGGGACTTTAGTGGAGTGTTCCCACAGTCAACGAATGTTGATTACGATGTTAATGAGATTCACCGAGTAATCTCGTATCGTTGGAGCTTATGATCTGTAGGTCCATTAGGTCCACCTTCTAGATTGTAAAGGGTTCTTAGATTGTTTGAAATTTAAATGTTCAAATTCAATTAGGGAATAAATTTAATGTATATAGATATGTTATAATATAAAGTTTTGAAACTTTATGTTATAAATTTAATGTGAATATGATCCATATTAAATTATATGAGAGAATTAAATATTTGAAAGAGTTCAAATATTAATTTAAATGTGAATGTGATTCATATTTAAAAACTATAGGTTAAAATTTAATGTGCATGAGATGTGCATTAAAAGTATAGGTTAGAGGAGAAAAAGATTAAATATGATTTGATCTTCATTAAATATATGATATTTAAAGATTAATTAAATATATGATATTTAATTAAATAATTAATTAAATTTGATTTAATTAATTATTAATTAATTATTTAATGGTAACGTGTCAGGAGGACACGTTCCCGTCTTCCCCATTAACTCCCTATCGATAGGGAGTGGGGGAAGGACTCCTCTCGCTTAACCTTTCAATGAAGAGGAGTTTGCATTGATCGATCATTTTGAAGCAATTCAGGAATTACTGAATCGCTCTCTCAAAATTCTCTATCTCTCCAAACTGTTGGATTCCTTCCCACCAAGGAATAGATCGAAAGAACTTAGAGATATAGAGGCTTTACTATATGGTAGTGTCCTGCTAAAAAACAGAGAAGATTACTTGTTTGCAATTATTGTGCATTTGGAGCAAGAGGTTGTTGTGATTCGAAACTACAAAGCTAATTGATATTTCTTTCCTTCTAGTTTAATCATTGTACAACATGTGTTTGTATGCTTTATATCCATGCTTTAATTAGATTAAATACTGCTTATTCTCTGTTTTTTACCCAATGTATTTGTATTTGGATTAAACCAAAATAAACAAGCAATTGATCCTTTAAACCACGTTTGCGCTGCTCACAGGGATCAAATTCCCTTCAGAACCGACTTCAGATCTGAGTGCGGTGATGGTTGAAGCTTGACCCCTCTTCCATTGTTGTCAACAAGGTGGAGAAGATGAGGAAGAAGGGGAAGTTTATACAACCTTCTCTCAACCCTAATTCCTTTATTTACCAAAATGTCATTCACTGTAAAAAAACCATAATTAAACCTTAAAACATCCCAAACAATAATATAATAAGGTTCCAAATAGAATTAGAATGTGAGATTTATTGAGAAATTAAATTCAAACCTTGAATTTAATACTTGAAAATCGTGGGTGTTACGATCTTCCCTCCTTAAAAACTTTCGTCCTCCAAAGTTTCGAATCTTGTAATAATTATGGGTACTTTACTCGCAGTACTTCTTTTTTCTTCCAAGCAGCTTCTTTTGTCTTGAAATCTTAGAGTGGCCTGCTTTACTAAACTTGTTTCGTTGTGGTTGGACCTCAAAACTCCCTTAGGGTTCACTGTACATTGAACCCTAGAATATGTTCGAAGATCTCGAAATGATCTTCCAATTCCGGGGAGAATTCGCAAAACTCCTTTTCCATCGAGAATTGAATGGAGTTTTCCCGTATTTCGCGACGTCAATCAAGCGCGTCATCTTTAACCTTTCGGAACTGGCGGGGTACTGGGCACATATGATGAGAAAGGGCACCAGGGCTCCTTTCGTGATAATGCCGGATGGCAGAGAGGGCAAGATGGTCTTGGAGTATGTCCGATGGTGGCATCAACTGAAGTTCGTGCCTGCTTATCCCGGCTACAATAACTATCGAACAGCGATCCATCTGAAGAATGGCGCTTGTATATCCCTAGGCGTGGGTCTGTACTTTCCCCTATTAGAGAAGGGGGAGGTTTGGAACCCGAAAAGGGGTCGAGCTCAATCAAAGTGGAAGGAGAATGCTGCTTTAAAAAGAAACTAATAAAGAAAAAACTAATTCCGCAATTATCAGGGGCGCGCTCTACCACTGAGCTAATAGCCCGTCGTGCGGGCCTCCCGCTGGGGGCCTGCTATGCCAAAAGCGAGAGAAACCCCATCCCTCTCTTTCCTTTTTTCGCCCCCATGTTGCCACACGGGAGGGACATGGGGGGACGTAAAAAAGGGGATCCTATCAACTTGTTCCGACCTAGGATAATAAGCTCATGACGAAGTACTCTTGTGCACCTACGTCACTCGGCTCGCGCGCAACCCCGCTCCGTTATGTTATGGAAGAATTGAACTTATTGCGGGTGGTTATTCGAGCGCAATTGGCTGCCGGATTTCGTCCCGCAACTAGAAGAAGATCGCTTCGGGGGTCACAGTGGCGTGGCTGAATGTAGAGCAGTCCGCCCCCCGGGATTGATGAGTGGGTAGGTGCACCTCTCGCCCAGTGGGAAGTAATGAGTCCCGTCTCCTCCCCCCTGAATGAAGAAGTAGTGGGGCGCGTATGCGCCTTTATTTAGGACCAGTGAAAGCCAATGATAGAGCTTACCAGTAGGATATATCGAGATATACCTATCGAATTTCGGGATATAACTCTTATTTGAACGAAGTGAAAAAAATGCGATCTTTGTTGTCTAATAGAACAAAGACTAATACCTTAATTGAGTCAGTCAAGATCAAATCTGTTTATCAAAGTGCTTCTTCGATTGCTCAAGACATCGAAAAAGTAAACTAAACGTCGACTTGATGATGTAAAGTCGAGGGGAACCGAGTGCCAAAAAAAACCGCTAGAAAGACAAAGAGCTAATGATGACTAGCCTTAACAGGCGCGGGAGAGGCTGAGGTTGAGGGTTCAAGTCCCTCCTTCCGCTCAAGGCTTCGTCGTTTAGTGGTAACGAGTAGAGTGCATAAGCCCCTTTAGAAATAGGGGCGAGCCGCAGCACGACCCCTTGGCGGAGTTGGGCTGCACACAACCAGTGGTGCCTTACATGCACCGCGCAGTGAACGCGCGATAGCGTTCGTGGTGGTGCTTCGAGATTCCAATGTACCGCATCCAAGATCGAACGAGCTTGCTTGGCGGACCATTGTCGTCCCATTCTTGAGTGAGCTGGAGCGCAACCATCTTATCCACTGAACTAGCTAGAAGCTATTGCTTCGGGTCGAAGCACGATCATCATAGATTATTAATGCGTGCATTCCATTATCGCGGAAATATTCCCCCATGGCACACCCAGAATATGGGGCCAGAAATTGAAGAGGAGTAGGATCCGAAGCGGTGGTCGCTACAAGAATGGAATATTCCAAAGCATTCCTTCGAAAGAATTTGAACTAATTGTGCCACAGTTGAGCGTTTCTGTCCAATCGCTACATAGACACAATACAATGTCTCACTCTTAGAGGTGGCCATTGAGTTCATTTGCTTTTGGTTTAATATGGTATCGATGCATTGTGGTTTGGAATCGATTCTTTATCAATGGCCCACCCTTTCTTTGAACCTTGTCAATGATCGAACTTAAAGATATGAACTGAGTGCCATTTGATGAGTAACTGAGAACAAGGGAGAGGGATATGGAAAGGATGAAGTAATGAAAGAGGGAATTTATCCGCATACTCGTTCATCCCCGCTGGGGGAATGGGATTTGCCCATAAGCTATAGGGGCGAGGTGGTTGGAGGTGAGCTAAAGTGGAATGACGGAGATTGGATGGCCCGAAAAGTGGGTAGGGTTTGGGGCGAAGCCGTGGGTGGATGACTTACAACCGAAAGTCGGTTCTTGGATCGATATATCGTACCACGTAATGGAGATCGAGATCTTGGTCCGGATTCGGTGGTTCGCAGACGGGACCTAACGATGGTTATTCGGTTCGTCACATAAACGGGAGCGCACGATTC
Organism: Trichosanthes cucumerina; assembly: GCA_036507285.1. Classification (NCBI taxonomy): domain Eukaryota; kingdom Viridiplantae; phylum Streptophyta; class Magnoliopsida; order Cucurbitales; family Cucurbitaceae; genus Trichosanthes; species Trichosanthes cucumerina. The sequence goes on along the minus strand of CM071836.1, from coordinate 65,034,725 downwards.
CCTCGCCTCTCCTTTTCGAGAATGGCCGCAATCACAAGCAAGTGATTGAATGAGTCGCGGGCTCAAAGCACATGCGGGATAAGCGGTGTTTCCGAGACGGTCTAAAAAGGGTCCTGGTCTAGAAAGAAAAGAGAACTCTCAACAAGCCGGAACTAATCAAGATCAATAGGAAGTCCTGCATTTCTTGACAAAGTTCATGCGACGACGATCTATATGGAAGGCGCTTTGTTGATGTATTCTTGTTGAGAAAGTGTGTTTTTTTTTCATTCTCCAAAGAGGCCTCTGCGCGCTTTTCAGAGCATTCCACCGCTTTTGGCGACTTTCACTTTCAACCCGATTCACCGCCTCGTGCCCTTTATGCCCGGTCATTTCAAGAACACTTGCCCCCTTCCGTCTTACCGCGGTGCCGGCACGAGTTAGCCGAGGCTTCTTCCTCGAGTCCTGTCATGATCGCGGACCGTGCTGAAGCTTCGGATCAATGTCCCCAAAAGCAAGGAGTGCGCCCACGTGTTTCAACGAGAACACCGAAAAACCTAATTCACTCCACGTAAGATAGCCAAAGTATGGTTGAGCAACCGACATGATATATTTGCTCACATTCCGCGAAGGTCATAATTTGCGAGGAACATTCTATGGTGTTAATAAGAGGAGGTAGAGTGAAAGATTCGCCAGTGTGAAATCCCATTGTATTCGAGTCAAGGATTTGCTTTGAATTTCTGATCGAAGAAGAGAGGCAGATCTAAATATGGTGCAGAAAAACCAAAATCGATATGAATGGAAGATGCCTCTTTCACTTGTTTTTCTCGGTCGATCGAGGGCACAATGTTACGCCCCAAAAATCGAACTATACGGAGCCCTTCCGAATGACCTCTCATGGAGTCTACTACACTAGCCAAGAAAGAGTGTATTAGACTTCATTCGCTCGTGGAAACTGCGGGGTCGATCCCACATCTCATAGAGAGGAGGAATACCGGGGATGATAAGGGATAACTAACTCTACAACTCACAGGAATGGAGTCATTCCACATTACTCCCGCTTTTTCATAGCTTTATTTAAGAGAGAATAGGAGTCAGTCGAAATGGCTAACGACTTCAAAATGATTTTCAAACGTATGTTGATTGAACTAATAGGTCTTTGGTGAGGCTTAAAGACCCTAATTTACATAGCAGAGAAGAGTGGATTAGCTTTTGCAAGCGGAATGTAAGAAAAAGTCGGTTGCAAAGATGGAAAGAGAAACCATCTGTGTCTGGCCAGGTGAAAGAGTGACCCCGCCTCGTCGATTCTTCCCCTCGTTTCTAGAGCTAAAGTCGGAAGGTTTTCAAAAAGTCATCGAAGCCGAGTTTCTTAGTTGACTTCCTCTAACCGCATGACGGATCAACAACCTTCCTAACTTTTTTCCATTTTCAAGACTCCTTCTCTCGTGCGGATATTAATGCGCTACAAAGCGAGCGGGGCTCCAACCGCACTAGTGAAAAGTAGCGGTGGCAAGGCTTGAAAAGAAAGGAACTATTGCTACACCGCAACTACACTTGGAGTGCTAGAAGGTAGGAACTCGATCACAAACGTGCTATTCCTTCGCTTCTTTGCTGCAGAATCGAGTCTTTCAAGAAGTTATATAAATTGGATTGGCGCCATTGACGATGCCGTTTTGGGTGACTTTTTCGTGCTTGTCCTTGGAAATCAGAGACAAATGTTCGGGGAGGACTTTCTTGATCGCCTCATTCTTCCGTAAGCCTTTCCTCGTTTGAACCTCGCCCTGAACTTTAAGGCTATGCCATCCTAAGGTGCTGCTAAATGGAAGGATCTTATCAACGTCCATGAATGAGAAATCATAGATCGAACTGCCGAATCGGCAAAATTGAGTGTCAACATTTCTATATTTCGATGCAACAACAAGATGTTATTTGTAACAAGTAGTTTTGTTGGTTGGTTAATTGGTCACATTTTATTCATGAAATGGGTTGGATTGATATTAGTCTGGATACAACAAAATAATTCTATTAGATCTAATGTACTTATTAGATCTAATAAGTACCTTGTGTCAGAATTGAGAAATTCGATGGCTCGGGACAGCCAGTTCCATCGTATTTGTATATGTTAGGCATCGTCGAACTTTTCTGAAGATTTTTCCTCTGGAAAAATGGTCAATCCCTTCATGTTGAGCCCATGGTCTCTAGACCCTTTACTTTCTGCAACTCTTCCTGTAACTTGGCTAGCAGCTCCCCTTGTTCTTTCAACCATTTTTCCATTTCAGTTCTTGCTTTAGGGGAAGGAAGGGTTGTGGCCTGTTAAATTAAAAAGGTTGTCCTGGGTCGGGAGAGTCTTCAGCCATCTTACAACACAACATATTAAAATGAGAATGACAGAAGCTCGCTAAACAAGCACTGATTGGTAAATAAGCGCGGAAGCTGCTAAAAGCACAAAAATAGGTAAAGGAATGGATGCACATCTTGCACCTTCTATGATCCATTCAACCTGCCTGAAAGATGAGAGATAGGCCTTTAGCAAGGGGATATCACACGGAAAGCCGGGCTCGGGGGGATATAGCTCAGTTGGTAGAGCTCCGCTCTTGCAATTGGGTCGTTGCCTAAAGATGATAGCCCTCTCAACCCACTCATAGGACTGGTTCACCACTCGGAGGTCCCAATTAACCCCTGACCTTCACCTCCTCCGTTTTTGCATAGCTTGCACTCTCTTTATTCGCCAATGAACATCCACCTTTCGTCTGTAACGTGCACCTATGCCGATTTTGGCAGATCGTGCTCCACCCCGGTGAACTTATGCGGTTCTGACGAACCCAGAGGCCAGAGGCGAATCCGTTCACGGTCCGTAGGACCAACACCATTCGAAGGTGGGTGGCCCGCCCGCCTAGAAACGATCATCTTTGATCTGGCTTACACACATTCGCTCACTTACGCTGTCCCCGACACCTACCCTAGCCCCGACCCTTTTGCTTTTCTAACATAAGCTCCAAGGCTTCACACCAAGTCTTCACCGACATAATATGCATGCTTAAGTAGGGTCAAGCGAACTGCTTGTTGCTCGATGGGAACTTCCCCATATTGCTATCAATGTCTTCATGTCGCACGACCTCTTAACATTACACCACCGAATCCCCAATCCTTTGCTTGCACGTGTGCAAAGGATGCACCAATATCCACTAATCGTTGTTTCCAAATGCTTTGTCTTAGTGCTTTACTTGCCTTCAACATTGTCTCTTAATAACAAAAAGGAAAGAAGAAGTCGCTAGTACCAAAAATTCTTCAATCTTTGTATCGATTCAATGCAAGTATCCATTGTTTCAATGGTAGAATGTCGCTTAAATGCCATAAGGGTAAATACCGGTCTTAGTCGTTTGAAATGCTTAACATCGCCTAGTTGCTCGAGTGCCTTTTATCGAGAGTTCTTCTAGAGCTTTAGCTCGAATACCAACATCGCCTCTCTTGCGACCTCGCTTGAAAATCGAGAGAAAACGGATTAGTTAAAGCCAAAGCAGAGGCTAGAGCGAAGATATGATCCATCGATGGCGCAGCGCGATGCAAGCAGATTCCTATGGTTTACCCTAAACAAGTCGTTTCAAAGAAACAAAGATACCCAACATTTAGAGAGCGATACCACCGCAAAGCAGCGGGGAAAGCTATAGGCATCGCAGAAAAGGCAAGCAAAGGCGTGGGTAGCGGATCTACCAAATCACTATCGGTCAACTTCAAGTGCTTAATTAATCGCTCCATCAACAGAACGATCAGGCGGCTGCGCAGGAAGGTATGCCGCTTACTTAGATGCTACCGGTGGATCATATGTTCCCACCTATGTCTCTAGTGATGCTTCAACCTTCGTTTCTGCGCTCCCGCCGGGTATAGAACTTAGAAGGTACCGATCTTGGATCTATTATCGCCTGCTCGCTTTGTTTATGCTCTGTGGGACCTTTGAACCGACTCGACATCTGCTGAATAAATTCCTCCCGGGTGAATCCGGATACCAAGAAAGTATATCCTCGACTAACGGGAAGACCCCTCTATGATCTGGAGAACCGCACACCGACCTATATCAATCACCGCCCGCATTATCAATGGAATGATTAGCTAACCTTCGACGGTGCATGAAGTCTTCCCCGACTCTTCAATCCTAGTATACGAAAAGTTCATGTCCATTCATTCCCGAGGTAGTCCTCTACCAAGCAAGAGGAATCTCTTTCTCGCTTGCACCTACCAGAAGGAGGAGAGATCCTTAATTACTGATATCGAGAAAGCAAGGACGTTATGAGCATTCGCTAATGTCAGCCCTTGCTTGGTCCTAAGGGGAAGGTTAAAGCCTAAAACCGAGTCGACATAAAAAAAAAATGACTGTAATGTAATGAGAGTGTGGATTCCAAATTGTAACCTCCCATTGCTCGAGATCCGATAGCATGCAGCAACTAGTTGTAAGAAAGAGGGGGGGGGGAGAAAGATATATAGAAAGTGTGCATAAAGTAGTCAGTCACTAGGTAGCCAGTCTTTACTTCTTTACTTAACTCGGCCCAAGCAATGCCCAAAGACTCCCATGCCTTTCTTGGTTGGGCCAACCCAACCGGCGATTTCCGTCTTCCTGAATTGGGAGAGCAAGAACAAGTCTCTCTTTTTTTTGGGGGGGAGCAGAGCAGCTAACTCGGTCGGTTGGCCCACCTAACAGATGATGAGATTCTTGATTGATTTGATCGAATTTGGAAAAGTCTTTCTCACTATTCATTCTATTCGAGATAGGGAGGAGCTTTCGATCAAGATGTTCTCGCCTCCCCTGTTCGGGCTCTCGCTCGAATCAGAACCTTTATGCGTTGGTAGGCTTTCGACTCAATCTAATAGCCTACCTATCGGGCGCCAATAAAAGAGAAAGTTTTCGCATGGGCTCATCATCTGATGCAAAACGGATTTCATAACCACCATCCATCACCAATCACATTCCACATCCCACTTCAAACTTTTCGATTCCTCGGGGACTCCTCTATTCTATTTCGAAAGGCATTCCAGGCTTTAAAGCGGGTGGTGAGCTCGGGTGAAGGAGTTTGACTCTTTGGGATGGGATCGATCCATCCTACTCAAGCGCTCCCCACGAATAAGAGTAATCGAGTTGGATAGGCAATCGAGATAGGAACTCCCATGCAGTAGGGCGAGCTTTCAAGACAGAGATGCACTACTCCATCCGGAAAGAGCTTTCCCTCGTGGAGAAAGAGAAGAACACCTTATTTAAAGGTAAGGCGGAAGGGAGTCAAAAATCAATAGAAAAATCCCTTCCCGACCAAGCGGACTCAACGTCTGTGTCTTATTCCATCTCAAACTCGGATTAGGAAGAGTGCCCTTGAACTACGAGATCAATCATAATACACAATACAAAAAAATCAATCGATTCTCCTGCCGTGAGACCGATTACACGATTCATAGGATTAACCGTAAGAGAAGGAAGGCCGGTCTCCCGCATGCGCTCACGCCATTCGAGGTGGCCCACCCCAACATTCATTCGCAAATCAATCTCAGTAGTGAAATTGAGACCGCTTGACCTCGGAAGCTAATTCGCGTGTAGGCGCTACCGCTCGTCGCATCGTTGACTCGAGATCTATTCATTGAATTGACTTTCTTATATTTTTTCTATAGGCTCGCTCCCTCTTTTTCCAAGAATTGATGCACTTCCCTTTACTTCATAGGGGCCTTTTCTAATAGGGAAAAGCCTTCCATTTCAGCAAATGACCCGACCTTCCCCGCAGCTCTTCCACCGTCCGGGCTCCTTTCCCGCCTATGCTATGCTCCTCGGCGAAGGCCTACCACGCCGCGCTGCGCGCGCTTTGCGACGGTCTTTGCCGATGTGCCATCCTCCCCACTGGGTGTATGGGCGGGTTGCCCCTACGCCGCTTTGCGTTACGTTAGGCTATGGATTATAGGGGTCGTTATGAAATTGATAGAACCTAAAATGGATGAAATACCAGATAGATGAAGACTAGAAATTGCTGAATCAACTGCCTTTTTAGAGTTTGATACGAACACTAAGCCAAATATACGGATTCCTAAAAAATGAAAAAAGAGACTATCATAATATATGACGTAAGCATCACCATCACTCATCTCAGAGGGTACGTTGGATGCCCTTCTTCCGGCAAGATCATATCAAGAATAGCCTTTGGCTAGGAAAGCACAGTCAGACTAGTGTCACGCCCTCTAAATTCTCAAATAGGAAATTGCATACCATTCGGTTTTCCCCTTGCCCTTGAACGATAGAAGAACTACTGAGATTCTCTTAGATAGCGGTCGCATCTATGGTCAATCAATAGGTCCGCGGATCTATTCTTCTATACGATAAATCGCCATCTCGTAGTACCACCACGACATCGATTCTCGTTATTTTTTCGAGCCCCCCATGCCGGCCGTGACTTCGACTTTGAGTATGATGAATGAGTGGAAAGATCTTTATAGAAGTCCCTGTCCGATCCAACCAAAGAGTTAGTATCTATAAAATAATATATATATATATAGGGTAGAATCATGAGTTTTTTCAGAAAAGACTTGCTGCCCCCCTATCCGAATCCCGCGAGTGACTAAGCGCGAGACGAGACGTGCTCGTACGGTTCAAAGAAGGGTATGATCAACTCGTTGATTGTTGGGAACTTTCACTTCTCTATATTCGAAATATGCCTTTTTAGGAGCATTACGATCTGCAGCTCAAATGGTCCCTTATGAAGTCTCTATCGGTCTTATTCTTATTGTGCGACTTGTGAGCGCGTTTGGATCTGCGAAGGCAATTGCTCGGATGTTCTCCTAACCCAACCCGGGAACGGATTTGGAGGGAATCGCAACATGGGAATGCCCACGCCTCGTCGCAAGGCTCATTTTGAGTTGTGGGTCATAGGGGGTTTATCCGATCAAGGGCGGGGCACAAGGGTCCCGGTACTATCCAGTGCGAAGAACCCCGGGGTGATCGCAATGAGCGTAAATCTCACTCACCGCCCTAACGACGAGCAAACACTCGAACGTGAGAGCGAGGATCACCCAAGGAATGGACGAGCTCCAAGGAGGGAGGCAAGAACCATGCTTTCAGAGAAGTGGCGGTCCGAATCTTATCTGAATTGCGAGAATAACAGACTAACCATGCCCCGAGTTTCGACTACTAAGTAGCTCTTACGCTATTCAATCATAGAATCGATTCCGATCAAGTTGAAAAAGCCCACTATTATTAGTAAGCTAGCGTGCCCCCCTTCTTTATCAAAGTCGACGTTTCTCGCATTAGTCCCAACACGTCCTTCCACTAAAATAGGTTGGAAGGCCCGGATGCCTAATCTATGCAGTAGTAGCGCTCTATTTAGCAATACGACACCCCGCATAACTTCCTCAAGTATTTCCCATACAATGGGTTCTTTTCCCGAATTTTACTCTTAGCAACTCCTATGTTCAAGCAAAATGTTGTCGAATTAGACCACGAATTAAAAATGTCCGAAAAAGCTCTATTGCGATTTCAGAGGCAATCCACATCGATGTAATGAAAGTGAGGGACCTACAACAATCACGCAATGTCTCGAATAATCGACCCGTTTGCCAAGCGTAGTCTCACGAAATCTTCCTCTTTGCCTTCAATTACATCGAAAAACGACTTGTAAACCTTATTATGGCCATCCCTCATTGGTTGTCCGCAGATTCCATTATCAAGAAGTGTATCCACGGCTTCTTGTACCAATTTCTCCTGACACATTACTAATTCTCCTGGCGTAGATCTACTTGTTGTTAATAGATCAATAAGAGTATTTTTCCGATAGATAACTCTTCTATAGAGTTCATTAATATCCGAGCTCATTAGTTTACCCCCATCTATCCAATGATCGGTCTCAACTCGGGAGGAAGAACTGGTAATAGACATAAAACCATCCATTCGGGTTCTATATTTGTTCGAATAAAATGCTTAGCTAATTCGATACGCCAAAAAATCCTTTCTTCTTCCAACTTTTCGATCTTCCCATTCATTACCCGTGGGTCCTTCTTCCCCTAATTCTTTCCATTCTACCAATGAATAATCTATAATAAGTCGCAAATCCAGATCGACTAATTGTTCTCGTATAGCACCTGCTCCGGTAGAAATTTCTCGATTTCAAATGTATCGAAGCCTTGGGTAGTAAAAAAAGTGGGATGTCAGTATTTCCGAGATTGGATTTCATATTCGAATGAACCCCGTGTCGTAAGAAAGTAGGTTTTTTAGCTATGGGCCTAGCAAAAGAAAAATTTGGATAGGATACTATAGGATCTCCCCCTTTCAAAATCGGACGTGAAAGTTTCGTTTCATCCGGCTCAAGTAGTTACATCAAATAAAGGAGTTCCCGCTTTCAAATTCTATAAAACCCCCAACTACTCTTTACTCAAGTTCTCAATTAAGACCAAACAACATTTCATTGATTCTTTTGCTTTTTTATTTAAATTTTCTGAGTTCTTTATTCAATATATCAATTACACCATACAAAAAAAAAAAGAAATGTGAAATTTTTGAGTAGTCTATTTCCCTTGGAATGACGAATCCCCTTAATGAGTCTTTTTTTCATTATATTCAGTCATTGAATAAGTGATAATCCAAGGCACTTGTATTCCACACGCCAGCGATGAGATGAAAATCGCCCCCATTCACTGGTTCCCGTGCAAGTGGAATAGCTTTTTTAGAATAATTCTCTCTTTTCGGGCTCTTCCTGCCCTGAAGAACCTTCTTTTTCGGATAGGAAGGGAATGAGGACTGAAAAGCCTATTGCTCTTAGGTTTTTCAAATCCTTCGTCCTAGTCTTTTACTAGTAAAGGGTCTTCAATCTATACTTGAAGTAAGCAGTTTCACTAAGAAAAGCTAGCTTGCAACCAATTTGAGGAAAGAGTCAAGAATCGAAAGCCTTATCAGCCTATTGACCTTAGAAAACAAGTTGTCTTTACATTGACACAAATCAAATAGGATTGAACTATCCTAGCGAGTTTAGCCTTCTTCCCTTGATTCATTCCTTCAACCCTAAGCCCCTGCTGCCTCTACTCCGCCTACTTCTTGTGCCGACTTCGCCAGCCTCGGGGGGTACCGATTTCTTCCTGCTTCGTGTGCCGGGCCTGTCTCTTTGCTGCGGAATAAGCAGTCTTGGTGCTTTGGGCGTGACACTAGTCTGACTGTGCTTTCCCAGCCAAAGGCTATTCTTTCTTTGATCTTGCAAGGTTCGTTGAAATAGAATCCACACAAGGAAAAGCACTTGCCATTCGCCGGGGATCGAATCCAAGGCTTTAGATATGGCTAGTTGGAGCTTCCTCCAACTCGGACGCTGGTCGAGCCTGTTGGATCTTCCTATCCCGTAGCGGTTGTCAACGAGAGGGCGAGAAGCAAAGCAAATAAGGTATATAGCGCCAAACGAGGCTAAGAAGAAGATAACATTAAGGAAGAGAGTGACTACGAGCGATGAAAGTGGAAGATTGAATATGAATAAAAAAAAGGCTTGAGAGATGGAATAGATAGGGCCCCACAAGTTTCGAATTCGCCGCTGGGGAATTCACACGAAAGGGAACGAGGAATTCTCAACGAAAAAAGTGCTCTCTGAACCCTTTCTTTTTAGAATTATCCCACATGGAGACAATCAATCTAAATGGACAAATTCATTAGTCCGAATCCTTGCATAGAAATATCAATATTTGATTAATCTAAGTTCATGTAATTTATTATTATTTTTTTTTCTTTTGTTCAATCGTTGAGAGGAAAAAGATCTTTTAGATCTCTTTCCTTTTTTTACAATTCCCTGATAGCGTAATCTTTTTTTTTAGGCAAGAAGTTATTGCCTACTGATAATTTGATATCCTCATCCTTCTTATCCGCAAAGATGATCAGACTGATTGCAAGATCACGTTCATGGAAGGGTAATATCCCACAGCGGTAGATTCGCTTTCACCGTTAAGAGTAGGTAACCCGTTCCCTGTGTCTTTGTTTCTATTGCATTCTATCTCATCGTATCAAATTTTGTTCTGCGATATTTGCGAAAGTTGACCAACTTCTTGATCAATTGTTTTTGCTCACCATCCCAACTTCACAACCCTTCGCGGGTTGGTCAGAAGTCAGTCTTGTTTGGCAAGACGGAATTTGACAAAGAAAAGAGAGTGCTCGACCGGAACGCAGTTGAATTTGGACCCTTCCTGGTTTGCGCGGGCATCCAGAAGTCTACTTTTTCCATTTGGCCCATATGAAAACGGGTAGGATTTGGGTCGGGGGCAAGGGTCGAGAGCTTGGGATTCGATACCAAGAGGGCCCAAGCAATGCCCAAAGACTCTCATGCCTTTCTTGGTTGGACCAATCCAACCGGCGATTTCCGACAAGTCTTTCTTCATTTTTCGAGCAAGAAGCGAAAGGAACCAGTCCATGACTTAACATCGGTAGAATGCTACCTCCAATTTCGCCCGTCTTCCAAATCAAAAGAAAAATGGGCTCGTTGGGAAGAAAGATGGAGTGCGGCCTGTAGAGCACATGTCAGGCACAGTCGGGTTGCTCACGCAGCGGATCTCTCTCTCTCTCTAGGTCTACGGGTAAAGCACCGTATCCATATAACTGCTTGCCGCTTGATGAAGCCTATCGGAAAAGACAAAACGAGGATGATCGTCTGATTGTACCCGAAGAATCAAAATGGATTCAACCCCAGTCAAACTCGGACTCCGCGCCGGGTTCCAAGTGAGAACGAAAATGAAAATGTGATGGCTAGGGCAACAATATCATACAAGATACTTAAATGAAAAACTGTACTGCGATTCTAAATTTAGCCATCAATAGGTTTAGCCAGGGCATTTATAATACTAGCATTTATTTCTAGATATGACTCAATATTCCCATCTGATCATCGATTCTATAACCTTATCACTTTTCCAAGAAATGTGACTTCATTAGGGATAGAGATAGCAACCTTGTGGACAGTTCAAGCTAAAGTCTCACATAATTCCTTCCAACCCAATCATAACGTAAAAATTAGAGTTAGTGGTGAAGTTCCTCAAACCGATTCCAAAAAGACTCGTGCCCCAAATGACCCTGGAACAGTCGAACTACCCAAGTGGCTTAAATTCAAATATTTAATCTCCTTATACTCAGAACTAAAATTCTGACTTTATTCTTCCACTTCATACTCGTCTTTATTAAGGTCATTTACCTTATGGTGTCACTTTTAAAACTTCATACAAAACCTATCCTCATTAACTTCTTAGCTGTCTCTATTCACATTACTCATAATGGATAGGATCCAAGTCTTTTGAAACACTTTGAAAATTTAACTTCTATTCCAAAGTTAACAACTTATTTTCCCATTTAAGTCTCAAGTCCCTTTTTAAATTACCTTGGCTTTCTTTACCTTGTATCAACTAGGATGGATCTCTTAAATAGAGCTCTTCTTAATGTCACTTATTCTATTTTAACCTTTCTATTCTTTTCGCATGGCATGGTAGTCATACACCTTACCTCTTTAACAGTCCCATCCAAAAAAACATAAACTTACAAATCAAGTATCCCTTTGAAAAACAAACTTCAATCTCTTATAAGTCTTCTTTTCTTCGCCTTTCCACTCCTTAAGTATCATGTCCAAGTAATCACTTGAATGTGAATGAACTTTTTTTAACATTAACACAGTTGGGTACCTCGGAATAACATCTACTACACCTCATAACTTTTCCATTTCTTTGGTCATGAAACCATAACATTCAGACTTTGAACACTAATACTATACTTAGCACAACCAGACTTTGAACATTTCAAGAAACCATATGTAACAGTCAGCGACTGTTTAAAGGAAAAAAAAAAGAAGAAGAAGTCGCGCCTCTTCTTCTTCCTTACAGATCAGAGGCGGGCACTGCCGCCGCCGCTTCGACCGCCCCACCACGCCGCTCTTCTACTCCCTCTCTCACGTCTCCCTCTCTCTCGGTATCTCTTTCTCTCCCTCTCTCACGTCTCTTTCTCTCCCTCTCAATGACCATCTCTCTCACTCTTCCTCTCTATCGGACGCGTCGCCGTTTTCCCTCGCGCAATGCCAACTTGCTCGATTCCGTGTGGTCGTCGTCAGCCTCGCCGCCGCCAGCGCGTCGCCGTCGTGAGTCCACCCGCCGGTGGGAGGATCTGCGAGACCCAAACTTTTTCAGACCGGTTCGGGCAGATTTAGGCCGGTTTTTGATGAACGGAGACCGGTTTCGTGTAGATCGGGCTCACGAGAGTCGACTGGTACTTGCGCGCCGATCCCGGCGATCCCACGCGCGCCGCCGCTGCCCCACGTGCGCCAGCTTGCGGTTCACACGCCGCCGCTGCAGTAGCCGTGGACGGTCTCATTCAATGCGATCGCCTCGGTCCATTCTTTAGTTCGTTTCGGACCTCCGTTGGGTGAGTTTTGCTCGTCGAAAGCGTATAAGGCCTCGTTTATGTTTCGATTTACTAATATAGTGCATGTTATTCGTTAGGGACTAATTGGAAGAAGAAGTACCTTGGAGCACACGCCGCGTCCCTCCAATTTGCTCGTTGTCGTTGGATTCTAGTAAGTAGTCAATGGATTATCCCACCCATAAGTGTAGGGCTTAGGGATGACACTGCACGTGTATGTTATAGATTTCGTGGTTTGTGTATGATTGTGACCATGGTAATTGAATGTCAGATCGTAGAAGTGGTTTGTTCTAGGCCCTGTAAAAAATATATGTACTTGCTTGTTTAATCTCACATGTCTGAACTTGAAATTTCCTGTTATGTATGGTATGGGTCTCGTTGCGAATTATTAAGCATGATGAATGTGTTACATTGTCCCACCCCCTCCCGAACTACCTGCTAACTTAGCCCGGCAGACGACGTGAAGCCAACATACATCGTTCACCTCTCTAACGATACCTGTTGACTCTGTTTTACCTGATAAGCATACTAAACTTGTATAAGAAATACTTAAACATAACACAGCGGAATATTGACAAATACGTAACCTACGTAAGGGGTAACCCTACTCATGACTCTCTGGAAAACTGAAAGAGATATGAACATCACAACCAAAAACATACCCAACCATGGATCACACAACCACAACCTAAAATGTACACATAAACATAACATTATAGTCCTTCTACAATACATATAGACTTCCTATACATCTCCACCCACATACAAAGTATCAAACTCTTGGAGCTTCCAGCAGACTATGGCAGGTTTTCAGGCACTGGGAGCTCGATCTCTACCTGAAAAAGTGGGAAAAACACTGAAAGAATGAGCTATGAAGCTCAGTGAGTGACTTGAGTTTAAAAGAAGACTATTAACTCATAAATCATATCACCTGGCCATCTATGAGCATATGCATCTGTAATAAAACATTAAAAGTAACTGTGTAATCATAATAGTTTTTCAGGAAAACCAGCAAGTATATCGTTCAAATCTCGTAAGGCATGTAAAAGATATAAACTCTTTTTAAAACATGTTACAATCTACGTTGTGTAGGGCATGCCCAGTGCAACCAACGTTTGTTCTACGATGTAGTGGGGCCCGCCCAACACTCCCATCGTCTTTGTCGTAGTGGGGCCCGCCCAACACTCACGACTGTTGTCACGGAGTACACTCAACGTCGACAACAGAATAAGACCTGTGTGCACACGGTACCATAAAGCCTCAGGCTCAATATCTCAGAAAATCACATGAAAACATTTGAAAATGCCTGCTTATCTCTTCTTTCATAAAACTCAAGCTTACTCAGCTTGTTCATAAAACAATAAATCTTTAAATCATACTTGCTAAAACATACTTGCTCGAAATCATAGCATTTCCATAAACTTTGGAAATTCAATAAACATATGCTCATATATAAATTTCATCAAGACATTTAGGCTCACAATGAATACTTGAAAACATTTCTAGGAAAACATGAATACTCATAAACATGTGTTCAAAAAGAAAGCATAAAGCATTGAAAACTTTCATTCTAGCAAAACTTGCATTTCTTAAAACATAATTCAAGTATATAAACACTTTTGAAGTTCGTTTTGTCAATCACAGTATTAAAACTAGAACCTTGGCCCGTACACTCGACCTATTTGCTCTTGGCCTGTCAAACAAACCAAATTCAACCATTAGAACCTCGAGCTCATGCTTTTTAACCTTAACATTACAAGAAAACACACTTCCAAATGTTTCAGCATTTTCAGATTTTCTATCCTGTTTTCAGACAACCATAACGTCTTCATTACTTCGCCAAAAATAATGTAATTTATACCAAACTCTTCCTTTTTGAGCCCTCTAAAAATCATATGAAGACATGAAATTGAGATTCCCAACGGATTTGTTCAAAAATACCTCGAAAGCTTCTTTCCCAAGAACTAACTTCTGCTGTTTCCAGATTCGGATTTCCTGCTGCACAACAAATTTAACCTGATATTTAAAACAGCTTCTAGACATTGTCTACTCACGATTTCTTCATGAAAGTTGTAGGAAATTCAATAAGCTTTCGAACCATACCAATTAGAGCTTCTAATTCCAAGTATACAGATCAGAACAACCAAAAAAACAGAGACTTCTCGGATTTGACAGCAAACTTCTATCTTCTGCCTTCCTCTTAACAAAACAGTAACTTAACATAAGGATTTGCTCGAGCTTCCTTCATGAACTTTGTTTAAACATGAGTTAGCTTTCAGGAAAAGAAAACTTCAAAACTTACCTCTTCTTGTAGAGCTCGAGAAGATCAAAACATCAGAACTGGTCTGAGTTGATCACCTTGCTGCAATAATAATTCCCTTGAGTTCTTCTCTTTTCTTCTGCAACTCCAGCTCCAAAATCACGAAAATGGCTTTCTTCTTCTTCCTTTCTCCTTCTCTCACGAAGTTGCAGCTTTGGTTTGTAAAGATAGAGAAGAAAATTGAGAGAAGATAAAGCAAACGGTGGAAAAGGTAACATTTTGTCTTTTTCCCTTTTTGCTTTTTGCTTTTTCTTTTCTTTTTCCTTTTCTTTTTTCTTTCCTTTATCCCTTTCTTTTCTTTTCTTTTCTTAACAAAACAAAACTTAATATATTAAACATTTGTTTCATTTCCTTTTCTTCTTTTGTCCTTAAAGCAAGCCAAACCAAAATGGTTTAAACTTTCCTTCCTTGTTTTCCTTTTGTCTTTCACTTCATTTCTTTTCTTTTTAAAACATGGAAAACCAAGTTTTAAACATTCATTTCTTCTTTCTTTTTGTTGTTTTTTAATAAGGAAGTTTTAAAGAAAGATCTCGGGTTTACAACTTACCTCCCCTTAAGAAATTTCGTCCTCGAAATTTAATAGTCCTTAGGTGAAAATCGTCGGGTACTTCCTCCTCATTTGGTCCTCTAACTTCCAGGTTTCCTCCTCCACTCCGCGATGTCTCCAACGAACCTTCACGAGTGAGATGGTCTTGTTTCTTAAAACTTGTTCTTTCTTGTCGAAGATTTGAACTGCATCCTCTACGTAACTCATGTCTTCTTTTAGCTCAACTAGTTATGCTTTCAACACATGTGTCGGATCTGGAATATATTTCCTCAACATGGACACATGAAAAACATCATGTACTTGAGATAGTTCTGCTGGTAACTCCAGTCTGTAGGCTGCTGGCCCAACTCGTCCCGTTACTTGATAAGGACCAATATACCTAGGGCTTAGCTTACCTTCCTTTCGTCGCTATCTACATAACTCTTCTGACGGTCTTGAGGTACCCTCAAATTCTCCTTGATTACCTTAATATTATCTGTCGTAACTTGTACCAACTCAGGACCAATTAGCTTCCGCTCTCCTACTTCATTCCAATATACGGGTGTTCTACATGGTCTTCCATACAGAGCCTCAAATGGTGCCATGCCAATACTCGATCGATAGATAAATTTATTATTGTGGCGAATTCCATAAGTGATAAGTGTGTATCCCAACTTCCCTAAAATTGAAGAACACATGCTTTCAACCTGTCCTCTAAGGTCTGGATGGTCCTCTCTGACTGCCCATCTGTCTGAGGATGGAATGCCGTACTAAAATTTAGCTTTGTCCCCATAGCTTTTTGTAAGCTAGGCCAAAACTTAGAAGTAAATCTTGGATCTCTATCTGAAACTATGGACACTGGCACTCTGTACTGACTCACAATTTTGTCGACGTATAGCTTAGCTAGCTGATCAAGCGTAGACGTCGCTTTAATCGGTATAAACCGTGCTGTTTTAGTGAGTCTATCCACTATTATCCAAATACCATCATGTCTACTTGAAGTACGTGGTAATCTAAACAGAAAAACCATAGTAACATGCTCCCATTTCCATTCCGACACTGACAATGGGTTAAGGAGTCCTTCTTGCTTCTGTCTAACTGGTTTAACCTGTTGGCAGATCAAACATCTATCAACATAATCAATTATCTCCCGCTTCATCCCAGGCCACCAATAAGTCCCATTCAAGGTTTTATACATCTTGGTGCTTCCTGGATGCATAGCGTAAGCTGAATTGTGAGCTTTCTCTAGAATAACATCTTTAAGCTCACTAATACTTGGAACACATAATCTTCTCTGTTGAACTATGGTTCCATCTGTTCTCATTTTGAATTATGCCTCTGGGCCCTGTTTGGACATTTCAAACATTTTCTGCAAGTTACTAATCTCTGATTGTCTTCTCACAATCTCTATTACGAGTGAAGGCCTGATCTGAAATTAAACTAAAAGACCCCCTGAATTCTCTACAGTTACAACTGCCTTAGAATCCCTTAGAGTACATAAAAATGTTGCTCGAATACCACACAAGGTATCCCTAGGAAGTCTTCACTTCCTGCTCAATGCATCTGCTACCACATTCACCTTACCAGGATGGTATTCTATGGTACAATCATAATCTTTAATCTGTTCTAACTATCTTCTCTGTCTCATATTCAGTTCCCTCTGATCAAAGATATATTTCAGACTCTTATGATCTGTGTAAATGTGACACCTTTCACCAAACAAGTAATGTCTCCAGATCTTCAGTGCTAAAACAACTGCTGCTAGCTCGAGATCATGGGTAGGGTAATTACATTCATGCTTTTTCAATTGTCTTGACGCATAAGCTATTACTTTTCCTTCTTGCATGAGAACACACCCTAAACCTTGTCTCGAGGCATCACAGTAAATCACATACTCTTTTCCCGTTATAGAAAGTGTCAGAATAGGTGTTGTAACTAATCTCTTTTTCAACTCCTGAAAAACTCTATTCACACTTATCTAACCATTCAAGCTTAACATTCTTCCTTGTTAAAACTATTAAGGGTAATACTTATTGTGAGATTTTTCCAACAAATCATCTGCAGTATCCTGCCAAGCTTAGGAAATTACGTACCTCTGTCGCATTAACTGGTCTCTCTAAGTTGACCATAACTTTTACTTTATTCGGATCAACACTAACTCCATTTGCTGAAACAACTTACCTCAAATACTACCTGATTCAACCAAAACTCACATTTGGTGAATTTAGCGTACAACTGTTTATCTCGTAGTGTTTGTAGAATAATACTCATGTGTTCCCCGTGGGCTTTCCTGTCAACTGAGTAAACTAGTATATCATCAATAATTACTATTACAAAGTTATCCAAATACTGGTGGAAAACCTGCCCATGAGGTCCATGAAAACTGCTAGTACATTGTTAAATCGAATGGCATTACTAAACACTCATAATGCTCGTACCTCATTATGAATAATGTCTTAGGAATGTTTGATTCTCTGACCTTTAACTGATGATATCCTGATCTCAAATCAATCTTAGAAAACACTGATGCTCCTCGTAACTGGTCAAACAAGTCATCTATTCAGGGTAAAGGATACTTGTTACGTATCGTGACTTTGTTTAACTGTGTATAATAAATGCATAATCTACGGGTGCCATCTTTCTTTTTCACAGATAACACTGGAGCTCTCCAAAGCGATACACTAGGTCTGATGTATCCCTTATCAACTAATCCTTGTAACTGCATCTTTAGCTCCGTGATTCACTTGGAGCCATTCTATACGGCGCTTGCGAAATAGGTGTTGTTTCTAGTAGCAATTCAATAGTGAACTCTACTTCCCTATCAGGTGGCAACCCATGATAGATCTGTTGGGAAAAACATCAAGAAATTCATTCACAACAAGAACATTGTTTGGTTTTAGCTTTTCCTCCTGCACTTCTACTACATGTGTAAGAAACGCCGTGCAACCTTTCCTCAATAACTTCTCAGCTTTTAATGCTGAAATCAAACTCGTAGGGATAATCTTTCTTTCATTCCATAAAACCACTTCAGCTAATCCTGCTTTCTTGAAAATAACTTCCTTTATATGGCAATCTCTGGAAGCATAATGAGTAAAAATGAAATCCATCCTTAAGATTGCATCTCACACCTGCAACTCTAGTTGAAGAAAATCCACTAACATATTGAGACCTTCTACTAAGACCTCACAGTCCTGCAACACTGCATTGACTAGTAACACATTACCAACTAGAGTATATTTAACTAACATTTTACATAAAGGTTCTAGCTTCCCATTCAACTTAGTCAAGAACATACTAAAAACAAAGAAATGTGTAGCACCTGGTTCTATTAAAACAGTGCGTGTACATTACAAATACTAATCGTATACGATGTGACATCCGTGCATCTTCTCTTCTTCTTTGAGTCATAGCGTAGACCTTCCTGCGTTGCCTAGGTCTCCTACAACTCCTTTCTGTCTAGCACTGCCCGGTGCCCTCTCCTGCAGCTACTGGAACTCTCGGTTGCTCAACTGTCTGGGACCCAACTCCCTGGTCCCTCTATGCGACTGCTCTAAGTTGTGGGCAATCCCTCTTGAAATGCCCTGGTTGCCCACACTGGTAACACACATCGACACCCACAAGACATTGGCCTCGATGATTCTTGCCACAATTCACACATGGAGTTCTCCTTGCTGCACTGGCAACAGACTCGTGCATTGTCTGTGGTCTTACTGTGGATCTGGCAGACTGACTAGGTGCTCTCTGACTCTGCCTCTGATAGGCACCACTCACATGCATCTGCCTCGATGCCTGGCCGCCAGCTCGACTTTTAAAGTCCCGACGACTCAAAACATTCACACCAGGTGTGAATCGTCGCTGCTCACTACCCCAGAAACTGCTCGCTGTTGAAGGCCCTCGAGTAGGTGCCACTACTGCTTGTGCCTCTGTTATACTCTACTCAACACGTAGAGCAGTCTCTACCAGTAGGGAAAAGTGAGTCCACTTTGCAATGGCTGTGACTGGGGTACGTAACTCAGGACGTAACCCTCTTTCAAATCTTCGACACCTGTCACTCTCAGATGCCACAATCACATCAACATACAGCGACAACTCGGTATACCTTCTCTCATACTCAACCACTGAAAGTGTCCCTTGCTTCAGTTCTAAAAATTCATCCCTCTTTGCCTCTCGGTACGTGCTAGGGTAATATTTATCTTCAAATATATTTATGAAAGTTTGCCAGTGTAAAGTGCGTGCATCACTACAACTGGCTAACATCGATTTCCATCATCCTTCTGCCCTCTTTAGCAGCAAGAATGTGGCCAACTTAACATTTCGCTCCTCAGAGCGACTCATCACATCAAAACATTTATCAAGCTTATTCAGCCAAACCTCAGCTTCAGCTGGATCTTTGGAACCCTCAAACACTGTGGCTCCTAATTCTTTTAGGTGATCTATTCTATATGTCTTGTCAAGATTACTTAGCCCTGCTCTCTATGGCTTACCTACCTCCTGTGAGGAATTAGCATGCTGCTTAATTCTGGCCCCTATCTGGACTCTCGGGGCTCTAGATCCCCTCTTAGATTGGGCTTGGTAAGATCCTGCGTCCCGTCCTGATCCTGCCTGCATCGTCTGCTAGTATGTGGTGGCATGACTACTATAACATATCAACATACTAGACATGTAATGAATACTCAACTAAAATGCACAATTCTAGACTTGTGTTCACATTCTAGTCCTGACTGGACTTACTCTTATCCTTACTTGGACCATGCTCTGCTAGTTCTATTGAACTAACTCAATAACTTGCTATTTACTTTTCAGTTTCTTCTAGAGCTAACTTGCTCTGTCTCATTCCCATGGAGCTAACTGCTCTGATACCAAGTTGTCACACCCCCTCCCGAACTACCTGCTAACTTAGCCCGGCAGACGGCGTGAAGCCAACAGACATCGTTCACCTCTCTAACGATACCATTGACCTGCTTTTACCCGATAAGCATACTAAACTTGTATAAGAAACACTTAAACATAACACAGTGGAATATTGACAAATATGTAACCTACGTAAGGGGTAACCCTACTTATGACTCTCTGGAAAACTGAAAGAGATATGAACATCACAACCAAAAACATACCCAACCATGGATCACACCACCACAACCTAAAATGTACACATAAACATAACATTATAGTCCTTCTACAATACATATAAACTTCCTATACATCTCCACCCACGTACAAAGTATCAAACTCTTGGAGCTTCCAGCAGACTATGGCAGGTTTTCAGGAACTGGGAGCTCGATCTCTACCTGAAAAGTGGGAAAAATACTGAAAGAATGAGCTATGAAGCTCAGTGAGTGACTTGAGTTTAAAAGAAGACTATTAACTCATAAATCATATCACCTGGCCATCTATGAGCATATGCATCTGTAATCAAACATTAAAAGTAACTGTGTAATCATAATAGTTTTTCAGGGAAACCAGCAAGTATATCGTTAAAATCTCATAAGGCATGTAAAAGATATAAACTCTTTTTAAAACATGTTACAATCTACGTTGTGTAGGGCACGCCCAGTACAACCAACGTTTGTTCTACGATGTAGTGGGGCCCGTCCAGCACTCCCATCGTCTTTGTCGTAGTGGGGCCCGCCCAGCACTCACGAAAGCGCTGTTGTCACGGAGTACACTCAACGTCGACAACACAATAAGACCTGTGTGCACACGGTACCATAAAGCCTCGGGCTCAATATCTCAGAAAATCACATGAAAACATTTGAAAATGCCTGCTTATCTCTTCTTTCATAAAACTCAAGCTTACTCAGCTTGTTCATAAAACAATAAATCTTTAAATCATACTTGCTAAAACATACTTGCTCGAAATCATAGCATTTCCATAAACTTTGGAAATTCAATAAACATATGCTCATATATAAATTTCATCAAGACATTTAGGCTCACAATGAATACTTGAAAACATTTCTAGGAAAACATGAATACTCATAAACATGTGTTCAAAAAGAAAGCATAAAGCATTGAAAACTTTCATTCTAGCAAAACTTGCATTTCCTAAAACATAATTCAAGTATATAAACACTTTTGAAGTTCGTTTTGTCACTCACAGTATTAAAACTAGAACCTTGGCCCGTACACTCGACCTATTTGCTCTTGGCACATCAAACAAACCAAATTCAACCATTAGAACCTCGAGCTCATGCTTTTAACCTTAACATTACAAGAAAACACACTTCCAAATTTTTCAGCATTTTCAGATTTTCTGTCCTGTTTTCAGACAGCCATAACGTCTTCATTACTTAGCCAAAAATAATGTAATTTATACCAAACTCTTCCTATTTGAACCCCATAAAAAGCATATGAAGACATGAAATTGAGATTCCCAACGGATTTGTTCAAAAATACCTCGAAAGCTTCTTTCCCAGGAACTAACTCCTATTTGTTTCCAGTTTCGATTTTCTGTTTTGCACAACAAATTTAACTCGATATTTAAAACATCTTCTAGACATTTGCTACTCACGATTTCTCCATGAAAGTTGTAGGAAATTCAATAAGATTTCGAACCATACCAATTAGAGCTTCTAATTCCAAGTATACAGATCAAAACAACAAAAAAACAGAGACTTCTCGGATTTGACAGAAAACTTCTGTCTTCTGCCTTCCTCTTAACAAAACAGTAACTTAACATAAGGACTTGCTCGAGCTTCGTTCATGAACTTTGTTTAAAAATGAGTTAGATTTCAGGAAAAACAAACTTCAACACTTACCTCTTCTTGTAGGGTTCGAGAAGATCAAAACATCGAAACCTGGTCCAGAGTTGATCACCTTCTTTGCAATAATAATTCCCTTGAGTTCTTCTCCTTTCTTCTGCAACTCCAGCTCCAAAATCACGAAAATGGCTTTCTTCTTCTTCCTTTCTCCTTCTCCCACGAAGTTTCAGCTTTGGTTTGTAAAGATAGAGAAGAAAATGGAGAGAAGATAAAGCAAACGGTGGAAAAGGTAACATTTTGTCTTTTTCCCTTTTTGCTTTTTGCTTTTTCTTTTCTTTTTCCTTTTCTTTTTTCTTTCTTTTATCCCTTTCTTTTCTTTTCTTTTCTTTTCTTTTCTTAACAAAACAAAACTTAATATATTAAATATTTGTTTCATTTCCTTTTCTTCTTTTGTCTTTAAAGCAAGCCAAACCAAAATGGTTTAAACATTCCTTCCTTGTTTTCCTTTTGTCTTTCACTTCATTTCTTTTCTTTTTAAAACATGGAAAACCAAGTTTTAAACATTCATTTCTTCTTTCTTTTTGTTGTTTGTTAATAAGGAAGTTTCAAAGAAAGATCTCGTGTTTACATATATGAACTCTCAAGAATGGGCATGTGTAGATCTGTGCTTAGTTCCATGATGGCCTGTGGAGGCATTTTGTAGCCTAAGAGACGTGGTTAACACAACCAGTCGTGTTATAGGCCAAGGTCCCTGTGTAACCCTTAGCAGGCTGTGACTCTAGGTTGGCGAGTTGATATGGGATGCGGGTTCTTTCCTCCATCTAATAGAGAGGCTCGGGGAGTGATTCCTAGAGTGTAGGGGGTAGTGGCTATGTTCCTTGCCCTAGTTCGTGATTCAGGGAGTGATTTCCGAGATGTAGAGGACTCTGGACACGTTTCTCGTCCTGGATTGAGGCTCAGGGAGTGATTCCTGGAGTTGCAGAGGGGTTGGACATGTGCCATCACCCTAGATGAGGCCTGGGAAAGCCATGTGGTCGTGAGTTTGTGGGCGAGAGCACCGCTATTGTTGCCAACTTAGTCCAGAAGCCAAGGGTAGGGCAGAGCTGGAACTTGAGTAAGCAAGGGTTAGAGAGAAAGTGGAGATCTGTAGGACAGAACGAGTTGTGTGCTAGCTGATTCAAAGGCTCGACCTTTTTTTGTGTACTATTTCACTTTGGACGAAGTGAGCTACTTACTGAGTATTTTATACTCACCCCTCGTTTTGTGTGTTTTGACTGCAGGTAAGGCGAAACACTGAGATGACCAGAGTGTTGGCGAGGCTCTTGGAAGGCTATGGAAGGACGTGTTAGGCTTAGATAGAGTTGTTCTCTTGTTTAGAGGGTTGACCGTTTCCTTTATGCTATGTTGCACTCGATGTCTAGCTTGTTGATTTGTTTTATTGTTGAGTTAGTCTTGGAAGTTAGACTTGCATGTGATGTTCTGTTCGTACTTGTTAAGAAAGTATGATCTATTTAAGAATGTATGTCTATTTTGCCAACCAAACTAGAAAACATGTTTTAGGAGGCAAGTGTGGTTGACTGTGAACTCCGGGGACTGGAGCCCAGCCTGTGTGATTATTGTAGTTTGGTGGAGGCTGGGTAGCCTCGTGAGGTCGTGCTTTGGAAGTGTTTATCTTGCTCAGGTGACAGGGGAAATTTTGGAATAGTCCTAGTTACGCTGCTATTATCTCGCTAGAAATTTGCTGCGAGTGGCGTAACCTGGAGTATCATCCCTACTAGAATGGTCAAAATTTTAGGGGTGTTACAGTTGGTATCAGAGCCGGTTTTAGATTCTGTATACTGCCTACATCGTAGGTGTTTGTCCTCCATAGCCTTCTGCAAGGAACTCGCCCGATCATTATCAGGTTTGCTTTTTCTAATAACTAGTAGGGGATATTGTTTTGTTTCAGGTTGTTATTGTGTTATACGAGTTACTATCAAAATGTCCCTTTGGTATGAAGTTGACCTTTAATAAATTGTAAACCAGATTATGGCACGTGCTAGAGGACGTGGTAGATCGGCCACTGGCGGTCGAGGTCGCCGTGGTGGGCGTAGAGGCCGAGGCCGAGGAGCCCGTGGCCAAACTCTGACCCTTTAGGCACCAGCATACCAGCGTTGCGAGCATCAAGAGGGGCTAAATCAAGATGCTCCGGCTGTCGAGGAGTCGGCGGGGCAAAACGAAGGAGTACATGAGCAAAGGGGCGAGCATGCCCCACCGACGACCAATGTGTTCTTAGCCAAGCTCCAGGAGCTCGTCCAGACGACTCTGGCAGGTCAGTCAGCATTGCTCACCCAAGCCCTGGGAGTCATAACAAGCCAGAATGAGGGGCTAGCAGCTGTTCAAAACCAGGGAGCCGCATCGGCCCGGACCAGGGGCGGCGGCATCGAGGAGGCAAGGTACCTCAGAGACTTTAAGAAGTACGACCCACCCCTCTTCGATGGACAGAGTGTAGACCCCATGGCTGCAGAGGCATGGTTTGCAGTGGTCGAATCAATATTTGAGCGCATGTGCTGCCCCGAACACCAGAGGGTGCAGTGTGTTATTTACGCGCTCAGAGGTCGTGCTCTTTTGTGGTGGCAAGCTGCAGTTCGGTCCATTGATGTCAGTACCGGACTAGTGACCTGGGTTAAATTTCAGGAGGTATTTTTCGAGAAGTATTATCCGGCCGTGGCTAGGCTCCAAAAGCAGACAGAGTTCATTCAGTTGAAGCAGGGGTTGGGTCAACCAGTGGAAGAATATGAGCATGAATTTACTATGTTGTCCCGTTTTGCTGCAGATTTGGTGGATACAGAAAAGAAAAAGATTGATCGATTCCTAGCGGGGTTGCGTAGTGATATACAGGGGGTTGTGGTTGCCCATGAACCAAAGACTTACGTTGCAACCATCCGAGTGGCCTCCTTGTTGGACGCTTGTACTCCAAAGACGAAGGGAGCCAGTACTAGTCAGGCACCTGAGGCTAGCCAGAGTTCAGGGGTAGGCCAGAAGAGGAGGTTTGAGCAGGCTTTCGCTAGGCCTAATCAACCCGGGGTGCAGGGTCAACAGATGAAGCAGGCCCCAGGCAGAGGTTCGTGTTACAGGTGCGGAGGACAACACACTAGAGCCTGTCATTCAACAAATAAGGTATGTAACAACTGCGGAAAGGTGATCCACTTATCGTCTGTGTGCAAGCAGGGCATCAGAGATCAGAGGATCTGTTATAAGTGTTGTAAACCGGGGTCTCTCGCATGGGCTTGCACAGTGAAGAAAGATGAAGCAAACAAAGGAGACCGTCAGAAGAGCGGAGTCTATGCGACCGCTAACAGGAATGCAGGAGGGTCTGGCTCAGTGGTGACAGGTATGCTACCCGTTGTAGGTCACCTGACCTTTGTTTTGTTTGATTCAGGTAGTACCCACTCTTCTATTTCTGCTGTGTTTGTGGGTCAAGCTCGGTTAGAGGTAGAACCGGTAGATTTTGAACTGTCAGTTGCTACCCCGGTAGGAATGGAATTAGTTGTTCGAGAAAAGGTTAGGTCTGGGCAGGTAGTTGTGGCGAATCGTGTGATAGATGTGACGCTCGTAGTTCTAGACATGGACGACTTCGATGTAATTTTAGGCATGGACTGGTTGTCTGCGAACCATGCCATCATCGACTGTCATCAATGAGAGGTGGTGTTCCGGCCTCCGACTGAATCTAGTTTTAAGTTCAGGGGAATTGAGGCTGGAGAAATCCCAAAGATGATTTCAGCTCTGAAGGCAAGGAGGTTGGTAAGTAAAGGAGTGTGGGCCTTCATGGCTAGCGTATCAGATACGAAGGGTAAGGGACCTGAGGTGACCACAGTCCCTGTGGTTAGGGAGTTTACCGATGTATTCCCAGAAGAGTTGCCCATATTACCCCCTAGTTCGAGAGGTTGACTTTAGCATTGAGCTCGAGCTAGGTACGACTCCGTTATCTAAGGATCCCTATAGAATGGCTCCAGCAGAGTTGAAGGAGCTTAAGACCCAGTTGCAAGAACTTCTGGATAAAGGATTCATCCGTCCTAGTGTTTCACCGTGGGGCGCGCCAGTTCTCTTCGTAAAGAAGAAGGATGGATCGATGCGGTTGTGCATTGACTACCGAGAGTTGAATAAGGTAACAATAAAGAATTAGTACCCCTTCCTAGAATCGATGATATGTTTTACCAATTGCAGGGGGCGACGGTATTTTCTAAGATCGACCTGTGATAGGGGTACCATCAGTTGCGAATCAAAGACGAGGACATCCCGAAGACTGCTTTCAGGTCCAGGTATGGACACTATGAGTTCACGGTAATGTCTTTTGGTTTGACGAATGCTCTAGCCGCTTTTATGGACTTAATGAACAGGGTGTTGAAGGAGTTCCTTGACACATTTGTGATCGTCTTCATCGATGATATTTTGGTTTATTCTAAGACGGAAGAGGAGCATGAGATCCATTTGACGAAGGTGTTGTCAGCTTTGAGGACCAACGGTTGTATCACGCGAAATTCTCTAAGTGTGAGTTCTGGTTGCAGCAAGTAGCCTTCCTAGGACACGTGGTGTCCAAAGACGGTGTAACAGTGGATCCCGCCAAGATAGAGGCAGTCACGGATTGGCCTCGCCCTAAGACAGTCACAGAGGTGCGAAGTTTCTTGGGTCTGGTAGGTTATTATAGACGTTTTGTTAAGGACTTCTCAAAAATTGCTGCACCTTTGACTCAGTTGACCCGGAAGGGCAATGCCTTCTTGTGGAGTGATGCTTGCGAGGCGAGCTTTCAGGACCTCAAACACAGTGGTCTCTCGGCACTGCGTGCTTGCGATTCCGGGATGGCTCAGAAGACTTTGTGGTCTAGAATGATGCTTCCAAGAAAGGTCTTGGGTGGGTGTTAATGCACAACGGGAAGGTGATCGCCTATGCCTCTCGCCAGTTGAAAGATTATGAGCGCAATTATCCAACTCATGACTTAGAGTTGGTTGTCGTGGTTTTTGCCCTGAAAATTTGGAAACATTACGGAGAGAAAATTCAGATGTTCACGGATCATAAGAGCCTCAAATACCTTTTCACTCAGAAGGAGTTGAACATGAGACAACGTAGGTGGCTAGAGTTGGTGAAAGACTACGAGATTGAGATATTGTACCACCCAGGCAAGGTGAATGTGGTTGCCGATGCCCTTAGCATGAAGGTGATCCATACGTCAGCCTTGATTACGAGATAAGCCAGGTTGCGTTCTTAGATGGAACACACAGAGATAGCAGTGGTTTTAGGTCGGATCACAACCCAAATGAATCAGTTGTTAGTACGACCAACCCTGAGACAACGAGTTGTGGAGACTCAATAGGGAGACGCGAGCCTCGAGGACTTTTGGAAGCAAGCAAGAACTAATCAGGAATGTGAGTTTACTGTGGCAGTGGATGGTGGACTACTATTTAGGGGACGGTTGTGCGTGCCCATCAAGAGTGAGCATAGGGAGGAGATCTTGGTGGATGCCCATAGCTCTCCTTTTTCAGTGCATCCAGGGAGCACCAAGATGTATCAGGATCTGAAACAGTTCTATTGGTGGCGTGGAATGAATAAGGAAGTGGCAGAGTTTGTAAGTAAATGCTTGGTGTGTCAGCCGGTTAAAGCCCTGAGGCAAAAACCCACAGGGTTATTGCAACCCTTGGAAGTACCTCAGTGGATGTGAGAAGAAGTCTCCATGGATTTCATTTCTGGGTTGCCCCGAACGGCCAAATGATTCACTGTGATTTGGGTGATCGTGGATAGACTATCTAAGTCAACCCATTTTCTGCCTGGGAAGCCAACTTATACAGTTGAGAAGTGGGCACGTCTGTTCATGGAGGAAATAGTAAGGTTGCACGGAGTTCCAGTGAAGATAGTATCCGATAGGGACCTTAGGTTCACCTTGAACTTTTGGGTAAGTTTCCAGAACGCCTTGGGGACTGAGTGCAATTTCATCTGACGTTCCACCCTCGGGCCGACGGTGAGGTCGAGAAAGGTCGAATCAGATCTTGGAGGATATGCTTCGAGCTTGCGCATTAGACTTCTCAGGGAGTTGGGATTCACACCTCCACCTGATGGAGTTTGCGTATAATAATAGCTATCAGGCAACCATCGACATGGCTCCTTTCGAAGCTCTTTATGGAAGAAGATGCAGAACCCCAGTGTATTGGGGAGAGGTTGATGAACGAAAGTTATTAGGGCCTGAATTGGTCTAGGTGACAAACGAGGTCGTGGAGAGAATCAGGGCAAGAATGTTAACATCTCAAAGTAGGCAAAAGAGTTATGCTGACGTGAGGCGAAGGGAATTGGAGTTTGCTGTTGGAGACTATGCATTTTTGAAGGTCGCACCTATGAAAGGTGTCCTGAGGTTTGGTAAAAAGGGAAAGCTAAGCCCTAGGTTCATTGGACCGTTCGAGATTTTCGAGCGCATCGGCCCAGTAGCCTATCGATTAGCCTTGCCACCGTCCCTTACTTTTGTTCATGAGGTGTTTCATGTATCTATCCTGCGAGGGTATGTGCCAGATGCCTCACATGTGATCAACTTTGAGCCCTTGCAGGTAGACAGTGACTTGAGTTACGAGGAGAAGTCTGTGCAAATTCTCGATCGAGACAGTAAGGTACTGAGGAACAGGGAGATTAAGCTGGTTAAAGTCGTATGGCAGAACAAACATCTCAAAGAAGCAACTTGAGAGCGTGAGGACGATATGCGGACAAGTTATCCAGATATGTTCGCAAATTAACAACTTTCGAGGACGAAAGCTCCTAAGGTGGGTAGACTGTAACAGTCGGCGACTGTTTAAAGGAAAAAAAAGAAGAAGAAGAAGTCGCGCCTCTTCTTCTTCCTCGCGCATCTGCAGGCAGAACGGTCACCGGCCACGCTCGCTCTTCTTCTCCCTCTCTCACGTCTCCCTCTCTCTCGGTATCTCTCTCACTCTCCCTCTCTCTTGGTATCTCTTTCTCTCCCTCTCTAACGTCTCTTTCTCTCCCTATTGCATACCATCTCTCTCACTCTCCCTCTCTCTCAGACGTGCCGCCGTTTTCCCTCGTGCAGCGCTGGCCTGCTCGATTCTGCATGGTCGCCATCGCCAGCGCGTCACCGTCGTGAAGCCAGCCGCCGGTGGGAGGATCCGCGAGACCCAAACTTTTTCGGATCGGTTTGGGCAGTTTTAGGCTGGTTTTTGACGAACGGAGATCGGTTTTGTGAAGATAGGGCTACGAGGAGTCCAGCTCTGGTACTTGCGCAGTCGCTGGCGATCCCACGCGCCGTTCTTGCAGAGCCGCGACTGTCTCCTTCCGTGCAGTCGCCTCGGTCCGTTCCTTAGTTCGTTTCGGACCTCCGTTGGGTGAGTTTTGCTCCTCGAAAGCGTATAAGGCCTCGTTTATGTTTTGGTTTACTAATATTGTGCGTGTTCTTCGTTAGGGATTAATTGTAAGAAGAAGTACCTTGGAGCACACGCCGCGTCCCTCCAATTTGCTCGTTGTCGTTGGATTCCGGTAAGTAGTCAATGGACTATCCCACCCATAAGTGTAGGGCTCAGGGATGACACTACACGTGTATGTGATAGCATGCAAATATGCTATTTTATTTCTATATTTTAGCTAGTTTTTATACTTAAAACATAGGCATTCATGGTATTTTATGGTTAATTTCAGGAAATTGAGCTTGAGAAGCAAGAATTGAGTGTTTTGAGACTATTTTGGTGCAATTTAGAACATGTGTGTGCTTAATTGAAGACCCACGAAAACTATAGATGTATTTTGAGTATAAGAAATATACTGAGAGATTCTACATCGAATCACGATTCCAACGCATTAAACCGGAGGTCATTTGGACACCCGAGCGAAAAGATATGACAAAAATGGTCGCAGTGGGCTGGCTGGCAGCAGGCACAACGTTGCAACGCCATGACCAGCGTTGCAACGCCGTACCGAAAAGTTCAATAAATACAACATGTTGTTTTCCTTGCAAAGGGAGCCAAATTTGGTATAGTTTTGCCCTAATTTCGAAATACACTTTGTAAGAAGAGAGAAATGAGCGTTTTTGGGAGCCAAAGTATTCGTGGAGGTTCGAGATCGAAGACGGGAGCTCGGAGACGAAGGACCGGCATCGACACCTAAGTTTAATTTCCTTTTCTTTCAATTTGTAATAGCGTTCTAAGACGTTTTCTACTTGTTTAGTTTGATTTTCATGTGATTTAGAGTAGTTAAACATTGTAGTTAGGATTTGATTTGCTTGTTATGACTTTATTACAATGTATTGAAGCATGTTTTGTTCTTATTTTTGATAATTAGTTCTTGACTTCTTAATTTGTTGATTTAAGTGGACTCGAGAGATAAAGCTTGAATTAGAGCAAAATTGTCAAAACCCTTAGAATTCTTGCATGAGAATGACTTAGAAATCTTAGGGAAACACATAAAAAAGTTGCTTAATGCCATGCATGTCGTAGGTTCATATGGAGACTATGAAGTTTATTGCATGTGTGAGGCTCACTAAGAATCGAGAGATTTTCTTGAGTATTTTACTTCTTGTGTATAATTTCATCTCATTGGTTCAATGCATGTGTTAGTTAGGTCTTTAGTTTGTAAAATCACTTCCCATAACTCTATAAATTCGTGTCCCCACATGTTTGTTTGTTTGTTCGTATTTACTTCAACCAACTATCCATGTTATGTTTCTTTAGCTAAAATTGAGAATTAGTACCTTAGTAATTAATTAATCTAGAAACCCATTCCCGAGAACGATACTTAGACTCATAAATCAATATACTAAAACTTGACCCGTACACTGCGGTATTGCAATATAATTCTACGCAACAAGTTTTTGGCGTCGTTGCCGGGGAATGAGGATTATTTAGATTGATTAATATTGGGAGAAAATTCGAGATTTTAGACTAATGTTTTTTTTTCCCTTTTGTGTTTTTTTTCTTATTTGTTTTTCTTTTTTTTTTTTGGTTTTTTTTCTTATTTGTTTTTTTGATTTTTTGGTTTTTTTCTTTATTTGTTTTTTTCTTATTTGTTTTCTTTCATTTTTGTGTTTTGTTTTCTTACTTGTTTTTTTTCCTTATTTGTCGTTTTTCCTTATTTTTTATTTTTTATTTTTTTTCTTTTGTGTTTTTTTTTGTTTGTTTCCTTATTTATTTTTTTCCTTATTTTTTTTCCTTTTGTGGTTAGTTTCCTTATTTATTTTTTCGTTTTGTGTGTTTCTTTTCCTTTTTTGTTTCTTTCATTTTTTTTTTGTTTTTTCTCCTTATTTATTTTTGTGTTTTTCTTTTTTGTTCTTAATTTAGTCTTGTGTGTTGTTCGCGTCTTTGTCTTCTGTTTTGGTTGTGTTGATTTTGTGTAAAAGTTTAGTTTTGAATTGTTTTGATTTAAAGTATGACTTTTCAAGATTTTAATTATTCGCCAATGTACTATCCTTTTCAGGACCCTAGGTATGTGAATCATGAATTCTCTGGATACCAAATGTCTAATCCTTACCATTATGAATATATGACTTATGAAAATTCTTTTGATGGTAATCACATAGGCACTTGGAACCAAAATTTTTCCTACCCCAACCAATGTATAAAAAACTCTTCTCTTGTGGATTTATTAATAGAATATACTTTTGAGTTGAGGGTTAAATTTTTTTGTCATGCTCAATTAGAAAGGTTGGATAGGTTAGAAGCTAAAGTGGTAGAACTTGGGGAAATAATACATGAAAGGACTCATCATCTTAATCAACTGGTAGAATCCCTTAAGGCCCTACAGGAGAAAATTCTTATTCTTGCCACTGAGAAAGAACAACCTATGAGGACTTATGCATATGATAGTGAGGATGAGTTGGAGGAGACTGAAACACACCAAAAACAGGTTTGTGAGGCCGAGCATGGTAATGCAATCACTTCCACAAAAGAAATCCAGGTGATAGAGTTTGAGGCTGAAAAGTCTCCCTTCCCTTTATCTCCAAAAGTTTCTTTTAATCTTGATAACCATTTTTCCTATACTCATGAGTCTTGTTTTGAATTTTGTTCTTTTATTTCAAACAAAAATAACAAAAATATTTATCTTTTAGGTGCCCAAGAAAAACAAGAGAGCCTTTTAGACTTAGAAGGCTATACTAACTCAGCAAGAAGGGCCCGAAGAAATATGAGCAATTTTACGTGCCTTGATGCCAACCATGGGTCCAGTCTAGCTAAAGACGTGAAAGAAAGCACTTCTTGGGAGGCAACCCAAGCTTTACATTTCATTTACGTTTTTATTTTTGCTTTAGTTGTTTTATTTGTTTGCTTAGTTCTTAGTTTTCGTTGTTTTTGTTTTGTTAGGTTGTGTTGATGTCTCCCTCGTGAAACCCATGCTCTCGTTCTGCAGTACTTCATCCCACATAACTTGGCCGCCCAAGGAATTCAATAGAAAAATGAAAATCTCCATTACTCAGGAAAGTATTGTTCACTCTTACCCTTCTTACTTTCTTTGAGCTTATTTTAAACATTGAGGACAATGTTTAGTTTAAGTTTGGGGGTGGATTTGCTTATCTGTTGTGACTGTCCTGAGTATGTGTTGAATTGCTGATTGATCTTATGCATAAGTATGATTATGATGGCTTAGGATGAGATTTAATTGAAAATTTTTGTGCTTAATTGAAGACCAAAGAAAACAATAGATGTATTTTGAGTATAAGAAATATACTGAGAGATTCTACATCGAATCACGATTCCAACGCATGAAATCGGAGGTCATTTGGACACCCGAGCGAAAAGATATGACAAAAATGGTCGCAGTGGGCTGCCTGGCAGCAGGCACAGCGTTGCAACGCCATGACCAGCGTTGCAACGCCGTACCGAAAAGTCCTATAAATACAACATGTTGTTTTCCTTGCAAAGGGAGCCGGATTTGGTAGAGTTTTTCCCTAATTTCGAAATACACTTTGTAAGAAGAGAGAAAATAGCGTTTTTTGGGAGCCAAAGCATTCGTGGAGGTTCGAGATCGAAGACGGGAGCTCGGAGACGAAGGACCGCCATCGACACCTAAGTTTAATTTCCTTTTCTTTCAATTTATAATAGCGTTCTAAGACGTTTTCTACTTGTTTAGTTTGATTTTCATGTGATTTAGAGTAGCTAAACATTGTAGTTAGGATTTGATTTACTTGTTATGACATTATTACAATGTATTGAAGCATGTTTTGTTCTTATTTTTGACAATTAGTTCTTGACTTCTTAATTTGTTGATTTAAGTGGACTCGAGAGATAAGGCTTGAATTAGAGCAAAATTGTCAAAGCCCTTAGAATTCTGGCATGAGAATGACTTAGAAATCTTAGGGAAACACATAAAGAAGTTGCTTAATGCCATGCATGTCGTAGGTTCATATGCAGACTATGAAGTTTATTGCATGTGTGAGGCTCACTATGAATCGAGAGACGTGGTTAACACAACCAGTCGTGTTATAGGCCAAGGTCCCTGTGTAACCCTTAGCAGGTTGTGACTCTTCGTTGGCCAGTTGATATGGGATGCGGGGTCTGTCCTCCATCTAATAGAGAGGCTCGGGAATGATTCCCAGAGTGCAGGGGGTAGTGGATATGTTCCTTGCCCTAGTTCGTGATTCAGGGAGTGATTCCCGAGATTTAGAGGACTCTGGACACGTTCCTCGTCCTGGATTAAGGCTCAGTGAGTGATTCTCGGAGTTGCAGAGGGGTTGGACATGTGCCTTCACCCTAGATGAGGCCCGGGAAAGCCCCGTGGTCGTGAGTTTGTGGGCGGGAGCACCACTATTGTTGCCAACTTAGTCCATAAGCCAAGGGTAGGGTAGAGTTGGAACTTGAGTAAGCCAGGGTTAGAGAGAAAGTGGAGATCTGTAGGACGGAACGAGTTGTGTGCTAGCTGATTCAAAGGCTCGACCTTTTTTTTGTGTACTATTTCACTTTGGACGAAGTGAGCTACTTACTGAGTATTTTATACTCACTCCTCGTTTTGTGTGTTTTGACTGCAGGTAAGGCGAAACACTGAGATGACCAGAGTGTTGGCGAGGCTCTTGCAAGGCTATGGATGGACGTGTTAGGCTTAGATAGGGTTGTTCTCTTGTTTAGAGGGTTGACCGTTTCCTTTATGCGATGTTGCACTCGATGTCTAACTTGTTGATTTGTTTTATTGTTGAGTTAGT
Source organism: Trichosanthes cucumerina (assembly GCA_036507285.1). Lineage (NCBI taxonomy): Eukaryota > Viridiplantae > Streptophyta > Magnoliopsida > Cucurbitales > Cucurbitaceae > Trichosanthes > Trichosanthes cucumerina. The sequence goes on along the minus strand of CM071836.1, from coordinate 65,000,672 downwards.
CTTGGAAGTTAGACTTGCATGTGATGTTCTATTCGTACTTGTTAAGAAAGTATTCTCATTTAAGAATGTATGTCTATTTTGCCAACCAAACTAGAAAGCATATTTTAGGAGGCAAGTGTGGTTGACTGTGAACTCCGGGGGACTGGAGCCCAGCCTGTGTGATTATTGTACTTTGGTGGAGGCTGGGTACCCTCCTGAGGTCGCGCTTTGGAAGTGTTTATCTTGCTCAGGTGACAGGGAAATTTTTGGAATAGTCCTAGTTACGCCGTTATGCTGCCGAAATTTCGGCGCGAGTGGCGTAATCTGGAGTATCATCCCTAGTAGAATGGTCAAAATTTTAGGGGTATTACACCATATTCATCTATCAAGGTTTTACTTAAGGAACTTAGTTGCTTAATGTTTCTTGAAAGACTTTCACCTCGTAAGTGTTGGGATATGTGCCATAAACTTGTGTAATTTTCATCAAATGAAAAAAGAGTTATTTGATTTGATAAAATTATCTTCTCGCCTTTTAAATCCAATAAACTAAGCTCCAAGGTTATAATGAATCTTGAACATCAGTGTAGTACACACTATTTTGATTATGTTCAAGAGAATAACCTAAATGGTTTATGGTATAAGAATGAGGTTGGAAACCTTATTCTTGTAACACCATGGATGCGACCCACTTTGTAATTATTACAACTTAGGTAATCTAACTCATTCATGTGGATGACATGCGAGTGGGGGCATTCTGTATGAAGAGTTCATACAAGACCGGACTGCAAATTATTAGTCTAACCAGTATAACGCCATTAACAGGATACGACTGATAATTTATAGATGGTCATTAGTGACTCAGATTGAATCCTGAGCAAGTTAAGAACTCCTGCTTATGGAGGTTTGTCCTTAGACTAGTATGGGTGAGTGTGGCCTGTAGTCGACTCAATAACCCTACCTTCTCAGGGACAGAAACTCGTAGGTAGCTGGGGACTTAACTTTGCAAGATGGAATTCACTCATTCCTAGACTAAGGAGTTAGATAGGTTGTTCCCTTAAGAATTGAGTCAAGGTCTTGAATAACGGGGCCCCGCCATCTAAACTAGCTTAAGAGGGTATGAGTTTATGGTAGGACCATTGACTTGTTGTTCATTTGAGGATCAGTGGTGCTTAAAGAACAAAGAGGTAATCATAGGGGTAAAATGGTAATTTGACCCAACTTTAATTATGAACAACCTGTGAAGGGTTGACTCATGGGTAGTGATTATATCAATGGACACAATATAATCTACAGTGAGGAGAGTGCAGCTACAAGTCTATAGTGGAGTGACTTGTAGTTAATGAATATTGATTAACCAAATCAAAAAGTTTGATCAGTTAATCTCACATCATTGGAGCTCATGAACTTTAGGTACATTAGATCCCTCCGTTGTCCCAACATGGTAATATTAAGGGTAAAAAGTTAGGAATGAAATTGAAGTGTTCAATTTCATATATGAGGTGTTATATCAATTATATGTGATATAATTGATATAATATATAGTTTTAAATGTGAATTAGATTCACAAATTAACTATATACTTAGGAGAGAATGAAGGAGGGATAGGATGGTAATTTCCATCCTATTTTCCTATAAATAGTTGCATAAGATGCAACTTTGAATTGAGGCTATTGTGTGCAACCCTAGAGTTCCCACATTTGTGTTGTTGGAAAGGGTTCCAAACACACATCTCTCAAAACTCCATATCTCGTCCTAAAGGAACCCACATTCCTCCATCACCTAGAGAACAACGGAGAAGATCTAGTGGTGGATCTTCACACGTGTCGGGTTCGTATGCTGAGATCGTGATCATTGGAGAAGGAATACGTGAAAAAAGTGTTCTTCAAAAGGTATGTTATCTTGTTATCATAATTAGATATGCATGCTTAATGTTTAGTTATTTAGTTCTTGTTTTCGATCCATGTAACAAAATCATGAACACGCGATTCACAATTGCTTCCGCTGAGGGATTCGATCCCTTCAATAAGGTCTACTCTTTCCCTCATTTGTCCAAACAGACTCTTTTAATAACGCGCAAGTAAGTGTCTCATCTGGACAAGGCTTCATTTAAGCATTAAAATTCTTAACTCAGACATTTTCTTTCTATCATCGAACAATTAAAATCGCACATTCGCTTTTCTTTAGCTTAACACGCATCATGTTGTTCCTTCAAAGTTTACTTGGGGCACTTGACTGCTCAGTGACCTTTCGACTGTTTTCATAGAACTTACCCTTCCCTCCCTTTGGTCTAAGTCAACCCTCTCAACAACACACAAGTGTCTCAAGTTTGTAAAACTTCCTGTAGGTATCAACATTTTTAACTCAGATCTTTCTTTTCTACCACCAATAGTAGGGATCACACTTATCCTTTTTCCTCAGCGTAGAAACACATCATTTTCATATCATATATATAGCTTCATATATATGCATTCTCTTTCTATAACTAAGTAGTAGAAAGCACATATTTTCATTCTCTCGCAGTTCAAAAATACATCATGCTCGATTCATATATGCATATAACTTTACATAAAAAAACATAATTTTCTTTTTATGAACAAAACAAAACTTAATTTCAAAGGCATACCTGACGATGACTGGGAATTTCTACTTAGCCATGGGATACTTGTTGCTTACGATGTAAGTGAGTCTACAAAACCCATAACCTTGGGTTCTGATACCAACTGTAACGCCCCTAACTTTTGAGAACATAACTCTAGGGACATTATTAACCATGCATGCATTTTTAGGCCATTAAAATGAGATAAAATAAATTAAATCAAATCATAGTTGAAAAATCATCTTTAGGGATCCCAAAACGGAAAATCAAAACATTTAAATAACATAAATAGTGTTTGGCCTCAGTTTCAAAATCTTTATATTGCTTAAGCAGAAAACAAATCATTTAAACGACTACTAACTCAGAAAGTGTGAAAAACATGATTGTGGGGTCCCCATGACCTTCGTAACGCATCCCTGTCACTCGCCTTGTATGCTATTGCCTTTACCTGAAAATATTTTAATAAGAAAGGGTGAGTATTATAAAAATAATACTCAGTAAGTGACCTCTCTACCGAGGTTTGGGACATGCATACACACACAATCATGACTTTAAAACTTTCATGCGTGGGACCTAACTTTCTCATAAAACTATCATGATTATTTCATTTGGCTTTTAGTGGTCAATTAAGTTCTCCTGAGAGCATGTTGAGTCCAAAGACTCCTGCCATATGGAGTCCTCCATAACCCCGAGAGCATGTTGAGTCCGAAGACTCCTATCATATGGGGTCCTCTCAAAACTCTGAGAGCATGTTGAGTCCGAAGACTCCTGAATCATGTTGAATCCGGAGACTCCTATCGTATGGGGTCCTCTCAAAACCCCGAGAACATGTTAAGTCCGAAGACTCCTGTCGTATGGGGTCCTTCTCAAAACGCCGGGAGGATGTTAGGTCCGAAGACCACTGTCATATGTGGGTGCTCTCAAACCCTACAGTCATATGGAGAATAATTGCCACAACCACTCAAACTATTTCATGTACATACAATCATGCATGAGGTCCCATCAACCTTTCGTATACTATGACGCACATGTCATGGAATCACAATAATTCACATATCGTAGCATACATTTTCATAACATTCAAACATAAAATCAATCAATCCAAAACCATAACATAACTTTTATATGGAGAACCTAAAATCGTCTTTATAAAAAAAATCATAACTAAATACATGATATCACTTTGGCTTGAGTTGGCAGTTGGTCAACCTGAGTCCTTTCATTTTGAGTCCCTCAAAGACTCCTATAGGCTTAAGCTTTAAGTCTCTCACAAACCCCTATATGATTTGAGTCCCTCACAGATCGTTATAAGCTGACCCATAGGGTCTCTAATGCATGTTAAACCATGCATAACCTCAGGAGACCAATTGCCACAACCTTTTCAATTCTTTCATGACATATATACATGCATGAGGTCCCATTTTACATTCATGAATATCAGATGCATATATCATGGAAATAGAACAATAAATCTAAATTCACATCACACCTTTCATGGCTTGAATAAAATGATACTTAAAAGCATAATAATTTCAAAGGCAACATATAAAATCCTTTAAAATGAAAACCTTTTATCCCATTTAAAAAAATTCAGCACAAGATCCCGTACCTTAGCTTTACTTTGAAGCTCTTAATGTTCTGTTTGTAACGTCCCGAAATTTCCAAAAACCTTTTAGGTTATGTTTGGAGTAATTTAATGGAAATTAAATTTAATTGGGCTTTGAGACATTGTAATTTAATTTAAGATTCATGCAATTGGTTTTTTATGTAATTAAAGGACCTTTTAAAGAAATTAAATATGACTAAGGGTTTGTTGTGATTAAAAGGAAGAGAAAGGACATTTTTGTAATATTGTTTAGAGAAAAAAGAAAATTAGGGTTTCACTATCTTTGTCTTTTAGGTTGCACACAAGTCGAGGACCACCCTTCTTCTTCCTTCCTCTCTTTCGCGAAATCAGGGCAACACCCAACCACGCTTGCAATGTCCAGCCGCCGACGAGGGTCAGTCAACCTCATGTTCTTGGTTTCACGCTGGAGAAGGGGAGCTTCTCACCGTTGTTACCAATCCCACGCTCAACGACGTTGTACTTGAGCTCGTCGGACTGTGTCGCACGTTGAAGCCTGTCGTGAAGCCCTCCGTCTAAAGCCGCTGCCCGTCGCAGGTCCTCACCGAAAAACGAGTCACAGCTTATCATCTCTGTCCGGTGAAGCTGACCGCCTGCGTCATGCGACGTCTAGCCGAGTTGCGATGCCTCCGTCACACGTACTCGTCTTCTCCTTCTTCTACGTTTCTTCTGAACGTTCAGCCTTCAAACTGTCAAGTCGCGTCGTGCCTGAGGAAGCCACCTTTGATTCTACACCTGTCGTCGATCGAGTTGTCGACGCCATATGACCTTAAAGCCGCAGCTAGTGTCACTGTCGTTGGAAGCAGGTTTTTGAAGTCGCCGGTTCAAATTTGGTTCAAGTGTTTGACGTGTTTTCGACCGGTTTTGAGAGTATAGAGATCGGTTTTGGATAGATCGACCGACAAGCTCCTCGGACCTGACCTCCATGCACCGCCAGCACGCCGCTGCTCGTCGGTCAAGGTCAACAGTCAACGGTCAATGGTCGACGGTCAACGGTCAATGGTCGACGACTTCGAAGTTGTCCAGTTCGATTAGTTCGACCCTCCGAGCATGGTTTGACACTCCGTTGTGGTAATTTAGCCTAACTACTATTGGATTCGAAAATAAGTTTACTTATATGAGTTCTAACTAAGAAAATGGACTGAATTTAGGGAATTCATGTATCGAGCACGATTGAGAGGAGCCTTGAGTGGGAGTGAAACTTTATGAGTTTCAAGTTAAGGCTAAGGTAAGAGATTTTTCTATAAATTATTTTAAAAAAGGGAAGTAAATAGGCTTTCGAAAGATTTAGTTTAAAAATAACGAATTCCCAAGATCTATCCTAAAGACAAAATTTAGAAAAGTATTTCACTCTGTAATTTGAGATGAATCCAAAAGATTTAGGGGTTTGAGAGGGCCCGAACAGAAATGATTTCAAAGCATTTGAAATGAATTTTGATACAGTCATGATGTGTTATGTATTCTGAGATTTTCATGTCTGTCATTGTGTTGGTTATATACGTATTTTAATTGCAAACGTATTTATGGTTTATGAATGAAAGTTATGTCATGATTATATAATTGTTGCATCATTATGACTGCATATATACATGTCATTGACGAATGAGACCTCATGCATATTGTATGTATATGAACATGTCATGTAGGTTGTGGCAGTTAGTCTTCTGAGGATCTATGCATGGTCAAACATGCATTAGAGACCCTATGGGTCAAAACTTACAGGGTCTGTGAGGGACTCAAAACTTACAGGGGTGTGTGATGGACTCAAAACTTATAGGGGTCTATGAGGGACTCAAATCTTATAGGGGTCTATGAGAGACTCAAATCTATAGGAATCTGTGAGGGACTCAACATGAAAAGGCTCAGGTAGATTCAATTGACCACGTATAGCTAAAGAGAAAAATCATAATTTTATGAAAGAAAGTTTTAGGTCCCATTACATAAAGTTTTATGATTTTAAAAGTCATGAATAACAGTCATGTTTAAAAAAAAGTCATGTTGCATGTGTTTGCATTTTCCGACCCCCCACTTACTGGGTATTTTTATAATACTCACACCTTTACCTTTGTTTTGTTTTCTCCATTTTTAAAATGTTTCAGGTAAAGGCGAGAGCATACCAGGCGAGTGACAGGGATGCACTACGAATGCCATGGAAATCAAGTCATGATTTCCGCATACATGATTTATAAAACATTTTTGTATGATTATTGTTTTCTGCTTATGTAGGATGGAGATTTTGAATCTGAGCCCAAACTTATTTATCCTTTTAAAATGTTTTGTTTTTATGGGATCCCAAATTAAAGTGAGTTTAATTATCAAGTTTTACTTATTCAAAGTTATTTATGGCCTCAAATGCATGCATGATAGTATTGATCCCTAGAAATAGAGTTTGTAAAAGTAGGGTCCTTACAGTTGGCATCAGAGCCCTAGGTTAGGGTTCTGTAGACTGGCTTAAATCGTAAGCACTAGTAATCCCATGGCAAAGTAGCAACTCCCAGTCATTGCCAGGTATGCATTTGAACTAAAGTTTTGTTTTGCTCATAAAAAAAAACTGTATATTTATATGTGAAGTTATGTGTATATGAAACTTGAGCATAATGTATTTCTAAGATTGATAAAGAATGAAAATATGTTTTCTACTACTTGGTTACGGAGGGAAAAATGTTGATATGTGAAACTCTATAAGTTATGTGTATGTGATTTGTAGTTAGATTTGAAAGTGACGTGTTCCTACGTCACAGAAAAAGTTACATGTGATTCCTCCTATTAATGAAAAAAAAAAAAGAAAAGAGCTAAAGGGAGCTTTGTAAACACGAGATACTTACGTGACCGACGATAAACATGGAGTGAAGTTTCAAAAGTGATACCATAAGGTTAATGAAATTAATAAAGATAAGTATGAACAATAGAAGTAAGAAGTTAGAGTTTTAGTTTGAGGTCATAAGAGAATTGATGATCTGAACTCCAGAACCTTGTGCACCTTTCGACAGTCACATGGTCACCTGTGTGTTCAAGCTTTTGGGATTGTGTATAAGGGACCTCACCACTATTTTTCCACTTTTTGGTCAGGATATATATGTATAACTTGGATGAGATAATGTGAGGTTTTAGCATTAAATTCTTATGTAGTATAAAGTTTGCTTTCTTCGAGCAGAGGATTGGACAAAGATGATTCGAGTACTACAGGAAAGTTTGGATGGTTTAATCCTTGTTCATATAAGGGGATTAAGCAAAATAGTCCTCAATTGGAAATATCTTTGGTAGTGGTCGTCAAACGACTATTAGGGTAAGGCTAAGAGGTCCACAAGTTTGGTAAAAAAAAAAAAAATAAAATAAAGTTTGCGAAGGTAAAGTAAGTGGATCTCTCGAGATTACCACTAATACATGAGTTGGACTTGCGTATTAAATTAAAGTGGAGGGCATCAGTAATTTCTAATACTCCTTACAGAATACTCCCAGTAAAGTTGAATGAACTGAAGTTACAAGTACAAGACCTTTGATATAAGAGTTAGAAGTAGTATATTGCCCTGAGGAGTATTAGTGTTGTTCGTAAAGGAGGAAGGTATATCTTTATGTTTGTGCGTAAGTTATTGGAACTGAAAGGAAGTTGCCGCTAAGAATAAGGGATAAGATATCACGAGACAACTTTCAAATTATGTTATGAACATCATGAAGTTATAGAGATCTGACTAGAGCACCCACAGTGTTTATAGACTTGATGGATTTAGGGCTCACGGAAATGCTAAAATATTATTGTGATTACGTTGCTGGAAATATTTTGGTTTAGTCCAAGTTTAAGAAGGGGCAGAAAAAGCACTCTGAAAAGGTTGGCTTAGACAAAAGGAGAGAAGAGTAAGTCCCAAGAGGTGAAAACAGTCGAAAGGTCACTAAGCAGTCAAATTCCCCAAGTAAACCTTGTAAGACGAACACTAGATTCTCTTTTCCTCGAGAAGTTAACGTTTGAATGTGCTAGACAAGAGGATAGTAGCTTTATTCAGTCGTGTAGAAATAAATAGATGAAAAAGTTATGAGGGTAGTGTGTATCTACTGCGGAGTACTTAACCTTGAAAGTGATAAAAGGAAAGTTCTTTCGATTCCAAGCGATTACATGAACGTAGTTAAGGAACTGAAAGGTAAGGAAAAGAAGAGTTATCAAAGATTGAAGTTGTTTTCAAAAGAGATACTTGATATAGAAGTTTATGTCTTTTGGATAAGATTCTTATGGAGGTAATATGAATGACTGTTGTGTCGTGCCATAGGCAGAGGAAGGGTTAAGGATAGAGTATAGGTCATACTACGAAGATCTTTCTTTAAAAGGTTTATTCTATTCAATATGTGATAAAGGAAAACAATGTAGTTAGAAAGGGAAGCTTGAGATTTAAATGGAAAAACAAGTTGTTAACTTTGGAATGGAAGTTAAATTTTCAAAGTGTTTCAAAATGCTTGGACCTTATCCATTACGAGTAATGTGAATAGAAGCAACTAAGACGTTAATGAAGATAAGTTATGTATGAAGTTTTGAAAGGTTGCACCATAAAGTAAAAGACTTTATTAAAGACGAGCTTGAAGTGGAAAAGTAAGGTCAGAATTTTAATTTTGAGTATAAGTGGGTTAAATATTTGAATTCAGATACCTGAGTAGTTTGTCTTTTTGCAGGGTCATTTGTGTGCTCGAACCTTTCTGGTTTCGGTTTGAGGAACTTCACCACTGATTCAAATTTAATTTTATGTTATGTTATATGTATAAGTTGGAAGAAACTATTTGAGACTTTAACCTTGAACGATCTAACAAGGTTGTTAACTTTATCCTTAGTGAAGTCACATCTCTTAGAAAGGTGTTAAGGTTATGGAAGCGATGGTCAGATGGAACGATTGGGTCATGCCTTTAAGTAAATGCTAGTAACTAGCATAGTAAACCTTAAGGGAGTTTTGAGAATCAACAAAAAAAAAATGAATCAGTTTAGTAAAGCATCCCATTCTAGGATCACAAGACAAAAGATACTACTTGGGAGCAAGAGAAGAAAACACGAGCTGAAAAATATCGAGCTATTTCAGGATTTGAATTTGGAACTTCCAAGATTTGAAATTTGAGTCAAGAATATAAGTTATTAAGGCCCTAGGAGAAAGGCCCAATATAGGTGAAGAAGCTCAAGTTAAAGTTATGGGACCGTTGGGTAATGAGTATACGCTAGTGTGAGTCACTTGAGAGGTAGCTAGTGCTCATCCTCGCATAGGGATCGAAGGACTCTTCATAACCGAGTGGAGAACGTACGAGCGAGCTATCCCAAATTATTAAAAGATTGGAAACTTTCATAGACGAAAGTTCTTGAGGAGGGAAGATTGTAACGTCGCGAAATTTCTAAATACCTTTTAGGTTGTGTTGGGAGTAATTTAATGGAAATTAAATTTAATTGGGCATTGAGACTTTGTAATTTAATTTAAGATTCATGCAATTGGTTTTTTTTTATGTAATTAAAGGACCTTTTAAAGAAATTAAATATGACTAAGGGTTTGTTGTGATTAAAAGGAAGAGAAAGGACATTTTTGTAATTTTCTTTAGACAAAAGAGAAAATTTGGGTTTCACTATCTTTGTCTTTTAGGTTGCACGCAAGTCGAGGACCACCCTTCTTCTTCCTCCCTCTCTTTCGCGAAATCAAGGCAACACCCAACCACGCTTGCAACGTCCAGCGGCCGGCGAGAGTCAGTCAACCTCGTGTTCTTGGTTTCACGCTGGAGAAGGGGAGCTTCTCACCGTCGTTACCAATCCCACGCTCAACGACGTGGTACTTGAGCTCGCCGGACTGTGTCGCATGTTGAAGCTATCGTGAAGCCCTCCGTCTATAGTCGCTGCCCGTCGCCGGTCCTCGCCAAAAAATGAGTCGTAGCTTATCGTCTCTGTCTGGTGAAGCTGACCGCTGCGTCATGCGACGTCTAGCTGAGCCGCGATGCCTCCGTCCCACGTACTCGTCTTCTCCTTCTTCTGCATTTCTTCTGAACGTTCAGCCTTCGAACGGTCAAGCCGCGTCGCGCCTAAGGAAGCCACCTTTGATTCTACACCTATCGTCGATCGAGTTTCGACGCCGTCTGACCTTAAAGCCGCAGCTAGAGTCACTGTCGTCGGAAGCGGGTTTTTGAAGTCGCCGGTTCGAGTTTGGTTGAAGTATTTGACATGTTTTCGACCAGTTTTTAGAGTATAGAGAGCGGTTATGGATAGATCCGCCGACAAGCTCCTCAGACCTGACCTCCACGCCCCGCCAGCATGCCGCCGCTCGCCGGTCAACGATCAACGGTCAACGACTTCGAAGTTGTCCTGTTCGATTAGTTCGACCCTCCGAGCGTGGTTTGACACTCCGTTGTGGTAATTTAGCCTAACTACTATTGGATTCGAAAATAAGTTTACTTATATGCGTTCTAACTAAGAAAATGGACTGAATTTAGGGAACTCATGTATCAAGCACGATTGAGAGGAGCCTTGAGTGGGAGTGAAACTTTATGAGTTTCAAGCTAAGGCTAAGGTAAGGGATTTTGCTACAAATTATTTTAAAAAATGGAAGTAAATAGGCTTTCGAAAGATTTAGTTTAAAAATAACGAATTCCCAAGATCTATCCTAAAGACAGAATTTAGAAAAGTATTTCACTCTGTAATTTGAGATGAATTCAAAAGATTTAGGAGTTTGAGAGGGCCGGAACAGAAATGATTTCAAAGCATTTGAAATGAAATTGATACAGTCATGTATAGTTATGTATTCTGAGATTTTCATGTCTACCATTGTGCTGGTTATATACATATTTTAATTGCAAACGTATTTATGGTTTATGAATGAAAGTTATGTCATGATTATATAATTGTTGCATCATTATGACTGCGTATATACATGTTATTGACAAATGGGACCTCATGCATATTGTATGTATATGAACATGTCATGTAGGTTGTGGCAGTTAGTCTCCTGAGGATCTATGTATGGTCAAACATGTATCAGAGACCCTATGGGTCAAAACTTACTGGGGTCTGTGAGGGACTCAAAACTTACAGGGGTCTGTGCGGGACTCAAAACTTATAGGGGTCTGTGAGAGACTCAAACCTATAGGGGTCTGTGAGGGACTCAACATGAAAAGACTCAGGTAGATTCAATTGACCACGTATAGCCAAAGAGAAAAGTCATGATTTTATGAAACAAAATTTTAGGTCCCATTATATAAAGTTTTATGATTTTAAAAGTCACGAATAATAGTCATGTTTAAAAGAAAGTCATGTTGCATGTGTTTGCATTTTTCGACCCCCCACTTACTAGGTATTTTTATAATACTCACCCCTTTACCTTTGTTTTGTTTTCTCCATTTTTAAAATGTTTCCAGGTAAAAGCGAGAGCATACCAGGCGAGTGATAGAGATGCACCACGAATGCTATGGAAACTAAGTCATGATTTCCGCATACATGATTTAGAAAGCATTTTTGTATGATTATTGTTTTCCGCTGGATGGAGATTTTGAATCTTAGGCCAAACTTATTTATGCTTTTAAAATGTTTTGTTTTTCTGGGATCCCAAATTAAAATGAGTTTAATTATTAAGTTTTTCTTATTCAAAGTTATTTATGGCATCAAATGCATGCATGATAGTAGTGATCCCTAGAAATAGAGTTTGTAAAAGTACGGTCCTTACACTGTTCCTATTCCGCCTTCCCTTCAGTCACTCAACAATCGAACCCCTTAATCAATTTCATTAATTTCTTAATTAAACCCTCCATAACTAGCTTATATTTGAAATCCAACAATAAATAAGTCGAATTACCACTAACGGAGTTTGAAAACGAACTCGGGAGGGCAAACCTAATGAAATGGGACGAACTCTGGCGAATGATGGCCGACGACGACACGTGGTGGCGGCACATGGAAACTAGATTTCAATAGCTCGTGTGCCGATCTATTCAGAACCGGTTTGAACCAGACGAGAACCGACCGAAATATCCATAAACAATTTGAACCAAATTCCAAACCGGTGGTTGGAGTTCTGGCAACTATAACTTCCGAAAGCTTCAAAGTTCGACGGCGGCCTCACCACGGTAATGGCTCGAAGCAGGCAGATCGGTTGGTCCAACAAGATAAATTGATATTTTATCGACGCAATAGTGTCAGGAAAAGTCCAACAAATCCCGACGCCCCTTCTTCGATGGTATCCATAGGAATCACCGATCCATTTTGCGTCGGGATAGCTCATTATCGATGGGTCTATACAGACGCTTTTACCCTACGCTCGAATGCGTTGATATTGATAATTACTGACACATAAAGGGTTTTACCCTATGCAGTTTTGCGTCGGGAAAAATCAAAACTTTAGTAGTGATTAGTAGAGTGTGGTAGTCAATGTGAACTCGAGTTGACTAGTTATAGATAAAATTCAAACTCTCTCAAACAAACTACGTTTAACTGCTAAAGATACTTAGATGCTTGGTTATACTATAATAAGAAATTTAATGAATTCTCAAAATAAAACATGTCGTTAACTTTTTTTTTTTGTCTTTATTTTCGTGGACATTGTAGTATCCAAGTTGATCTTCGCCCATTTAGTTTTCTCTATTTCATAAAACTGATATTTTATTTAGAATTATACTATTAAATCATTGTTTAATTTTCTAAAAAAAAACATTTGTACACATAACATCATCTTTCGTTAGTTTCTTAAATAAATTACATTGTCCATTCAATATTACACCTCGATAATATTCAATGTTATTGTGAGAGAGCTTTATATTTCTCTTTTATCAGGAGAATACATATTGCAATTTTTTTTCCTTCAAACAAGTTGTCATAAGACTTCTCAAAAAATTAAAATTGTCAAAAAGATCTTCATTAAAACATGGTTTACAATATGATCCAACATATTATATTACTCTTTTCATTTTTCCTTATTTTCTTTCATTTTCATTACATTTATATAAACAAATAATAAACTTTATTAAAAAATTAATGGAAACTAATAGTACTTTTTTTTAATATAGAAACTAATAGTACTTATCATAGTAGAAACTGAATTAAGTAAATTAATTTAATATTTAAATGTAGATACGTTTTTCTTGAGCAACATTTAATTTAATTATGGTAGGTATTTGTTTTAGTCCAACAATTGTGATAGAGGAGGCTTTTACCATCGACTTCTAGACTGAGCAATGATCCCTTATCCACTGAGTTTTTCTTTCGATAAAACCTCCCTAGATAAGGATTCTTTTTAACATTTTTTTTTTTTAAAAAAACTAAAAGATAAAAAAGTAATACATTTTTTTTTGGTCTCCTTTTAGGGGTTTCCAAACTTCCAAAACATATTATTCAAAATCTAATGTCCAATAAATTGTTATTTTTAGCAAATCTATAATTTCTTTTTAATTTTATTTTTCATAATATGATCTACGCGGCTGTAAACAAATATACATTTTTTAATGAACGAAAAATGATATTTTTATACATACACAAGAGAGATTATTAATTAGAAAGTAATATCAATAAAATTAAATTATAATCAATATCTTCACTTTTAGATGTATACTATATAATTAAAACCCTCTTGTTTGATAATCATTATACCATTTTTGTTTTCTATTTTTGCTATCTCTTTTTAAGAATGGTTTAAAATTAATATCTAAAATACGACAACTAAAATTGATATTGTCATCAAACGACAACTAAGTATTTGTGCTTCGTATTTTTTAAAAGAACATCATATTTTGAAAAAAAGGAAGGATGTTGAGACTTTAATCTTTTGTTTTCTTTAAACATACAATATTAATCTTGTAATAATATACCATGCATTCTACGTTAGATTTAAACGTTCATTTTACATAATGTTTCACTAATAACTCATTTAATTAATATAGGTAAGTTACGTTTGTTACTCTTTCCTCTCTCTTCAATATTTACTCTTTCATATTATTATTTCTATAAATAACTTGTGTCCTTGCATTTAGAAAAGTATAATATAACAAGTTTAAAAAGAGGGAAGTGAAGGAGAAAGAAAAACTTTCAACCAAGCAATGACAAAAGTGACTAACACAAGTGGAGCAATACTAGTGGTGGTTCTTTTATTGATAGTAAATCTATCGACCTTGGCTCAAGCTTCAATGGAAGATAACAACTACATGTCACCCATATGGAATGGATGGATAGATGAAGATAGAGGATTCATTCTAAGACCCTGTATAATTAGTGTGAAAAGTGACAAATGTCAACAAGATATTTATAAATATTACTTCAATATAAGCAAGAAGGAAGTGGATCTAAGTTGTTGTGAATTTGTCAAAGCTATGGGTAAGACATGTGCTCTAGGTTTTGCAGGTTGGTTCTCCTTTCCTGAATTTGAGGACTTAAAGCCTAATCCTATGAAGCTTTACAGAAATTGTGTTACAAGGCTAGCTGCTCTTCCACCCAAGCCATTTTAAGCCTTAATAATAATTTTTTTTTAATGAGTAATAATTGATCAATAGATAACATATTGATAAATGTTAGTCACAATTTTCATGTGAAATCATACACTTTTTTCTTTCCATATGGTCTTTAATCATGTTAAATTATCAGTGTGTTGTAGTCAATGTGATCTCAAGTTTACTAGCTATGGATAAAATTCAAACTTAATAAAAAAAAATGCTTTCTATTAAGAAATTTAGTGAATTCAAAGAATGAATGACAATCATGAAATATAAGAGCTGAAACATGTCTTTCCCTTCTTTTTTCTTTATTTTTGTGGGCGTTGTAGAATCCAAAGTAGATCTTTTCCCCATTTAGTTTTCTCTATGTTATAAAATTTATTTTTTATTTAGAATTATGCTTTTAAAATATTGTTTAATTTTTTAAAGAAAAATACATTTCTAGGTATGATATTATCTTCCCTTAATTTCTTAAATAAATAATATTGCCCATTCGATATACACCTCCATGATATTTAATGTTATTGTGAGAGTTTTATATTTTCCTTTTATCAAGAGAATGCATATTGCATTTTTTTTTTCTTAAGCCAATTTGTTATAAGACTTCTCAAAAAATTAAATTTGACGAAGGATTTGTTTGCAATATGATCCAACATATTACATTACTCTCTTCATTTTTCCTTATTTTCTTTCTTTTTTATTATATTTATATGAACAAATAATAATAAATTTATTTACAACTTAATCGAAACTAATGGTAACTGTCATAGTAGAAATGGATTAAGTAATTCAATTTAAATATTTAAATGTTGATACGTTTTTTTAACAACATTTAATTTATTTCTTGTAGTTGATTTAAATGTTGATTAAGCAATTGATTTTAATGAGTTGAGCTATTAATCTTTAATTGTTACAACAATATTGAAATTGTTCTCCTAATATTAAGAAACACTCCTCATCTCAGAAACTTGAGAAGATTTCATTTCTTAAATCCGTCGCAAGGGTTGCATTTAAAAAAAATAATTTTTTTTATGAATTTTTATGTACCTTGAAGGTAATATATTTGTCTCGAAAGTAGACTATTTTATTAAAACTATAGGTGGAAGCAGATGTTATTGCGTTATTAGTTTTAAAAAATGGTTAACTAACCGAACTTAAATAATTTAATTCAATAAATTGTAAAACTATATATGGACTAACTTGAAATTAAGGTCAAAGGTAGATTTAAATAATTCTATTATAAAATTAAATTGCAATCTTGCTATTTAATATTTAACCATCTTTTTGCTTGGACAAATTATTCAATGAGGCAACCAATAACTCGTAAATTTGGATCGAATAATTTTCATACACCATAATAATCCTTAGATATAGATTCGAGATACATCTCTCTCCATCATGTTGTGAAAAACTGTCGGTCACATTGTGGCGGCCTCACCAAATAATTTCTCTCTTCTCTTCAGGTTGAGATTCAAATCTTCCTATCTTATTTTTATTGTACTAAAAAAAATACCTAAAATACTTTCTGGCATTCTACATTTGAGGACACATTTCAAACTGGCAAAACATGAATACTTAATTATATGAGTAGTAGTAACTATTGTATTATGCGGTAATTGCACGTACTCTTTCATTTATAAAATTAAAAAGAAAATTACGTAGAAACTAGTAGTTACTTTTGGAGTGGAAACTGTGTTGTGTAATTCAATTTTAGAAAATGTTAGTTTGTTTTTTGAAAACATTGGTTCAAAACGTCTTAATTTATAGAACAAAAAATCAAAAACAAAATGGTTATCAAACGGGGTCTTAGTTTTTAGTTTTTGGTTTTTGAAAAATAAGCTTACAAATACTATATCTACCTATAAACTTTTATGTTTTCTTATCTAGTTTTTACTTATGTGTTCCAAAACCAAGATGAGTTTTGTATAGTTTTCAAAAACTTGTTTTGTTTTTTAAATTTGACTAGAAACTCAAATGATTCATAAAAAAAATGAAATCATTGAAAATAAGATGGAGAAAAAGTGTAGAAAAACAAGCATAATTTTCAAAAACTAAAAGCCAAAAATAAAATCGTCATCAAACGATACTTACAAGATTTCAATTGTATATGTTGTTCAAGGAAAACGTATTGAAATTTAAATTTTAAACTACGGGCATTATTGAAAATGTAGAGTATTTGAAATTATTACTTTTTAGAAATTCTATTAAGTTTTCATCGTATATAGTTTTATTTGTCACAATGTGATCTTAGCAGTCTATATAAAGATATCTTTATTTCTTTTATGAATTAAAAATGCATATATTTACGAGAGACATTTCTAATTATAGAAATAATATTAATAAAATAAAATTGTGTTGATTCACAAATTCGGGCTAAGAGACACCTGATTTGCACGTCAGACCAATTGTCACCCCACCATTTTTCTTCTTCTTGTGCCCCCGTATGCCTTTCTTTTTTTTTTCGTTCTTTCTTTCCCTCTCATCTCTAATTCTTTACGTGGCGCTTGTTGGACATTAGAGATTTAAGGAATTTTTTCAACTGGAATTTGTGGTTGACGTGTTGAGGTGAGTTTTGCTTAATTAACGTGTGGGTTGATCTCTTTGGATGTAATTTTTGGAGTAAAAAATTAGTGGGTGGCATGTTCTTAGTCTGAAAGCGTGTTTTGCATCGATTTAGACGTTTTGCACCAATTTTAGGTGTGCATGGTTGCTTTGTAGGATGTATAGCAAGTATTTGGAGTGTTTTTGAAGTGTTTTGGGCTTGACATGAGATGTTTCACTTCTTGGGTAAGCTTTCTTTCGATCGCCTTGAGATTTGAAATTATCGGAAACATTTTGGTATGATTTAATTGTTGAAATCATGTTGTTGGTGTGTTGATTTTCTGCTAGAATGGTTGGTGCGAGCTTTGAAAAGCATTTGGAAGTCATTCAACTGGTTGTGATTACATTTTAGCGGGCTTAACTTGGACTCTTCGACGCATATATGATTGTAGATCACAAATGTTATGTAGCTTGTATTGCTCACATGATAAATTTATATTTAATTTTATTCATATTATTTATTTTTTCTTTTTAGATTTGTGACTATATTAATCTCTACTATTGGAAATATGTAGGAAGACAAAAGTGTAAAGACTTTTCTTTTGGATGACATTTGACATTTTTTTGGAAATATTGATTATGAATATTTATTTTTATTTTAATTATACAATG
The DNA here is from genome assembly GCA_036507285.1 of Trichosanthes cucumerina. Classification (NCBI taxonomy): domain Eukaryota; kingdom Viridiplantae; phylum Streptophyta; class Magnoliopsida; order Cucurbitales; family Cucurbitaceae; genus Trichosanthes; species Trichosanthes cucumerina. The sequence goes on along the minus strand of CM071836.1, from coordinate 64,982,844 downwards.
CTTTGAATGATACTTATATTTTATCTTTTGTTATGTTGCATTCCTGTTGAAAATAAAACAGTAGATTATTTTTTATTAAAATGAAGTTTCAGGTAATTTCAATAACTAGAATAATAAATAATAAATAAATTATAATTTAAGGCTATATCAACGCAAATATGCGTCAGGAAACGATAAAATAAAAATAATTAACAATAAATAACTAATTAACTTTAATCTAAATCTATCCCGATACATCAATGCGTCGGAAAATCTCTATAGACCGATGCAACCCGCGTTGGAAAAGTGAAGGCATTCTCGACGCGACGCATCTAGTCGCGTCAAGATAAGTTGATATTTTGTCGACGCAATAGTGTCAGGAAAAGTCCAACGAATCCCGACGCTATCCATTTTGCATCAGGATAGTTCATTATCGACGGGTCTGTACCGACTCTTTTACCCTACGCTCGAATGCATCGATAATGATAATTACCGACACATAGAGGGCTTTTCCAGATGCATTTTTGCGTCGGAAAAAATCAAAACTTTAGTAGTGATTAGTAGAGTGTGGTAGTCAATTTGATCTCGAGTTGACTAGTTATAGATAAAATTCAAACTCTCTCAAACAAACTGCTTTTAACTGCTAAAGATATTTAGATGCTTGGTTATACTATAATAAGAAATTTAATGAATTCTCAAAATAAAACATGTCGTTAACTTTTTTTTTTCTTTATTTTTGTGGACATTGGAGTATCCAAGTTGATCTTTGCCCATTTAGTTTTCTCTATTTGATAAAACTAATATTTTATTTAGAATTATACTATTAAATTATCGTTTAATTTTCTAAAAAAAACATTTGTACACATAACATCATCTTCCATTAATTTCTTAAATAAATAACATTTTCCATTTAATATTAAACCTCGATAATATTCAATGTTATTGTGAGAGCTTTATATTTCTCTTTTATCTGGAGTCACCCCCAAACTCGAGTTATTGCTTGTCCTCAAGCAATAACAAACACAAGCCAAATTTGATTCTATAAATAGTTCTTTTGAAAAAGTACGCCTTTCAGGAGAGGTCTCATGCTCATAACACTTTAACTTTACATGAATGCTTCCACTGCATGCAACTTCAATGCTTTCCTTGCCTAAACAAAATACTTTCCTCTCATAACCTCACCTTGAATTCATACTACCTATAACCCTAAGTCAAGTTTCACATAGTTGCTAAACAAGCTATAATTGACACCTAACAATGACCCCCAAACTTGTTTTTCACTGCTATGATGAATTGTTTTTCTCTCTTTTTTTTTTAACTGGGGACCTTTTTGTCATTTGTGCCTTCGCTCTAGCTTACTAACACTTTTTGGTGAAAGTATCTAGCTACGAGCACTTATCACATCATGGTAATTTTCACATACTCACTTCCTTATGTTAACCTTTCATGCGAAGGAAATCATAGGTATCATGACCGCCCCTGGCTACTTAGTCAACCTTTGGAAGGAGGAATACCCCATTTTTTTTATATATATAAAAAATTCTAGCATTTGTTACAACAACATAAAACTACAACAATAGTATTGCAACTATAGTGTTACAACAACATACTATTACACGAGTAATATTACATATATTATGTAACGCCCCAGAACTCCAAGTACCTTTCACATTGTGTTTTGGATTTAATTTATTAGAAATTAAATTAATCGGGCCTTCAGTTTCTTAATCTAAATTAAGATTTGCAATTTAAAGGTGATATGTAAGGGTATAATTATATATAAGTTAAGTTGGGATAATTAAATATGGTTAAGGGCATTAGTGTAGTTATATATAAAAAAAAAGTGGCATTTTAGTAAATTATCTAAAGAAGGAGATTTTAGGGTTTCAACCTAACGGAGTTACGAATTTCGAAGGAGTGATTCATCATCTTCTTCCTCCCGATTTTCTTTCTTCTCCCAGCCGACAGCCGCCCAACCGACAGTGTTTCGCCGGTTAGTCAGTCGCCGTCCACTAGCCTTCGACGCTCCGTTTAGTCGCCGACGGACTTGGCCATTTCAGAATGCAACTGTGCAGAGGTTGTCGACGACGATGAAAGGGTGTGAGCGAGTCTCCGTTCGTGCTATCGTTCAAACGCCTTCGCCGAACAACACTCGTCACTACTGACCGCGAACTGCCGAACGCCGCTTCCTGACCCTTCAAAGCAAGGCCCCCGGAGACAGTAGCAGTCGTCGGAAGTCCCTGCAAGGAGAGTTTTAGCCAAACCGACGGTTTGGTTCGAGTTTTTAGGTGTCCTCCAACCGATTTTCAGAGTTTACAGGCCAGTTTTGGATAGATCGGGCCACGAGGATTCCAGGGGTACACTCCACGGGCCAAGATGCACCGTCTCCGCCGTCGCACGAGTTGAAGAGTCAACCCAACCCGATCAGTTTCGATTCTTGAGTTCATTTTAAGCCTTCGTTTGTGGTAATTTAGCCTAGCTATGATTGAATTCAAAAATAAGTTTATGATTACGTGAATCAATTAAGGAATTGATGAAATTGATTTAGGGGACTCGAGTATTGAACACGATTGAAACGATTGCGGAGTCAGAGATTTAATTATATTATATCTCGGAACTAAGCTAAGGTAAGGGATTTCTTACAAATTGTTTAATGGGTGGAGTAAATATGTTTTCGAAATATTTATTTAAAAGATTATTTGCAAGGGTTTCCCCAAAAGATGAATTTCAAGGATTTATTTCAAACGATGATTTACAAAGATTTATTTCCAAGACTTGAATCTAGAAAATGGATATTTCAAATGGTGATTTAATATTTAAGAGGGATTAGAAAAAGAATTTCATCTTGGAATCTGAGAGAAATTTGAGGGTTTGAGAGGACTCTAAGTAAAATGATTTTCAAAGGATTTAGAAAAGAATTTCACCTTGGAATTTGAGAGGATTCTAGGTGATTTGAGGGTTTGAGAGGACCCGAGCAGAATGATTTTGAAGTATTTGAAAATGAGTTCTAACGGAGTTATTTACCTTCACTTATATGGAGATTTTTACTCATATTATTGTGATGAATATGTCTTATGATTTAGAATGTATATATGTATATGATTATGTGACTGTCACGAATTGTTGTATCATTATGAATATATTTGGACGTATGATTGATTAATTGGACCTCATGCATATTGTTTGTCCATGAAAATGATTTCGAAGGCTGTGGCAATTAATTGGAGTTTCAGAGGACTCCACGGGATTTAGGATTTGAGAGGATCCTAAATGATCTTTACTGGAGTTTGAGAGGACTCCATAGAACGTTGGGTTTGAGAGGACCCATACGAGTTAGATGTTTGAGAGGACCCTAACTAGATGAGAGAGGAATTAATTGTCCACAATAAGCCGAAGAGAAAGAGAATCATGATTTATGAAAAAAAAAGGTTTAGGTCCCACTGAAGAAAATTTTATGACTTTGAAAGTCATATTGCATGTGATTACATTTCCCAACCCCCCCACTTATTGCGTATTATTTATAATACTCACCCCTTTTTCTTTTGTTTCCTTTCCTTTATTTTAAAAATGTTTTCAAGTAAGGACAAAGGTATACAGGGGGAATGATGAGGGATCAGGCTACTGTTGCCATGGGAACAAAGAGTCATGTCTTCCTCATCTTTAAAATTTTTATGATTTTCTCTTCTGGTGAGAACATTTTGATTTAGTGTTATTTTCATTTTAAGACCCAAGGGCAGATATTTGAACTATAATCATTAAAATTTTTATTTTATGGGATCCAAAAATTCAGTGATTGTATTTACTGAAAATTATGTTTCTTAAATATTGTTTTATGGCCTCAAATTCATGCATCAGTAGTAATGTCCCTAGGAAATCAGTCTTAAAGAGTAGGGGTGTTACATATTACATGACTCACCCCCAAACTTAAACGGGTCAATGTCCTCATTGACAAAGTATAGCACAGGTGGTAAAAAGGGTGATTTACAAAACATCTAAGCTAGACTCTCCTAAGGGGATTCAGTGTACAAACTTAGGTGGGTTGAGACTTGGGTATTTTATAAAGACAATGAATCATTAAGTTGTTTGTTTGGGAATCATAAACGTAATAATTCTAAGTATTTAATGAATTGAACATACTCTAAAATTTCATCATGGAGGGTATTCAACAAGAACAATATTCAAAGAAATCTCATTAAGTTTTTATTTTTTATTTTTTATCATTTTTTTAAACATACTTGGGACATGCAAGAAGAAGAGATCAAACCTAGTTGATACTGAAGTACTTCAAAGAACTTAGAAGTTAATCAAGACAACATGATAAAATGCATGGAACAAGGACAAACAACAATCTACACTATTATAGGCTTAAGAGACAGAGTTTCAAATTAAAAAAATAACTTCCCTTATCATTAAAGGCTCAGTCATCATATGTCATTTGCAATGCTCCTCTTGCTCTGGACAATTTATTCGTCTTATGCAATTGCCTTCCATTTGTGTGGGATGTTTTTCTCTACTTGCAATCGCATTCCATTTGCAATGTCGTCTTTGATTTCGCCTCATTCGTCATGAGTGTCATTGCCTCGCAATTTTGATTCCATTCTTTGTCATTTGATTTCCTTTTCTCCTTTTCATCTTTACTCAAAGGTAAATGGTCAAAAAGTTCATGCAATCTTGAAAATGATTTCTCTCTCTCTCTTTTTTTTTTTTTGCCTTATTTCTTTTGAATTTTTGAAGTTCTCAAGCAAATTCCCAGGTAGATCCCCAGGTGGAGGTGTTCCCTAGACGGTTAGCTTAAGTACCTAAGCCTAGACAGGATCCTTCCTTAGGAAGAATTTGCCCAATAATTTCTCAAGTTAAAGAAATAAGGATTTTTTTTTATAAAAAAAAAAAGAAAATAATGTAAAAGATAAACCTATCCTATTCCAGTGGGTAGACCGCAACCATGTTCCTTTATTTTTCACCTTGGTCTTGATGATGGACGAGATTTGAGCCTTAGTTGAGGTGTTTTCATCACAATGGGTCTTGCTTGCTCAAGAGATTTATATGTTCCTTTGGTAATAGAGATTGCAATTTGTATGACATCCTGCAAATTGTCATTCATCATGCTTTTCCTTTTACATTCTTCTTCATTTAGTCTTTCCTGCATGCTGCAATAAGTGAAAGTTGGGCATTTTAATACTGGAAGGTCCTTAGATGTCATTGGTTGTGGAATTGAAATTGCATAGCTCTCTGCCACTTCCTTGGGTGGTTCCTTCTCTTCTAGAGGCGGTTCTTCTTTAATCTTTGTTCCCTCTTCTGGCTCCTCAGTGCTTTCAAGTGTTGGGATGCATTGTGCTTCTATTAGGAGTTCAGGGTCTTCATGTTCAATTTCAGCTCTAAGTGTCACCACCTCACATTGTTGTTTTTCTTCTTGTTTTGAAGTCTCTATATTTTCAAACAAGATTCCTTGAAACCTGTCTTGTAATTCATTTGCAACTTGTTCTACCTGGATCTCCAAATTGTGTAAAGATTTGGCTTTGTTTGGCATCACAACATCGTTCTTTGCCCTGTATTCCTCACAAGTTCTTTATGTCAGGCTCTTTTGGAATCATCTTCCCTTGTTGGAAACACTGGTACTGATGTGTTGAGATGTTTGACCTAATCTCGTATAGTTTGTAAATTACTATTTGAAATTAATAAAGAGTTATTTATTTCATCATTTTGTGTCTCACATTTATTACAAATTTTGTCCAATAAACTAAGCTCCAGGGTCATTGAATATATGAGAGAACTAGAACTTGAACACTATGTAGTGGACACACAGGGAGGATCACGTTCGAATAAATTACCCGAACGGTCTAGAGTATATGGATGGGGTTGGAGACCTAATCCTGGATACGTTGTGGATGCGACCCGTTTTGTATTAAGATACAAACGAGGTGATCTGACTCGTTCATGTTGTTGAATGGTTAATGTTTTGGTATGAAATTAAAGTGCTCAATTTCACTAAAAGGGCATTTATGTCATTTATATGAGATATGAATGATATAATATATAGTTTAATGTGAATGAGATTCATAATAACTATAGATTAGCCTAATTGTTGAATTAGGACTAATTAGGAGAAATTAGATTGAGAGATATTAAATTGGATGTGATTCAATTTAATAAATCCACAATATTGCAAATGTGATTTGTAAAATGAGATATGAGATATCTTATAATATATGGTTATGCAAATATGATTTGGATAACCTATAGTTGTGGTAAAATGGTAAATAGGTGGAGATTTCAACTCCACCTATCTCCATTATATAAACCCTTTTTGCAAGAAGGGTGCTATGTGAATTGCTCATTTTTTCAAATCTCACCAAAAGAAGCAAAGTCATTTTCTCTCTAAAAGCTCTCTATCAAAACTCTCCTCCTACCCAAAAGTAAGATCCCACCATCTTCCTTCTTCAAAAAGAAGAACAACCGAGAAGCCAAGTGGTGGTGTTCAGTCTTCGTTCGTGAGAAGAGTTCGTTGAGTTCGAGATCGTTGGGAGAACACGAAGAGTTCGTGAACGGAAAGGAAAGCTTGATGATTGTCTTCAACAAGTGAGTAACGAGATCTTGTTGTATTTCCTTTCAATTTTATGTATGTTTAGCCTTATCTAATTGTTAGATAGTTTTAACGAAACTAAGTAGCACAACAACACCGCGACGATTCGATCGTGTTTTGCTGCGTGGGAGTATCATTACCTTCAATTGGTATCAGAGCCACTCGTTGGTTCTTTGTTGTGCACCTTTTTTCGTTAAATTAGGTGGGTATAGCCTTTAATTTTTGAAATAAATTGTGGTTTGCAATTATGGATGTTTTCGGTTTTGGCATTAGAATAGATTTACAATTTTATGTTGATTAGATCAATGTAAGGGCCCGTGTTTGAAAGAGTCTAGATTAAGAAAGCGGAAGCAATTTTGGATCTTGAACACTCTAAGTTGATCAATTTTGTAAAATAAAATGCATGCTCAAAGCTAGAAAAACAGAGGGATAGAAAACTCAACTTTGAAGATGAAATTCTCTTCACCCGGTGGATGATTTTCAACACGAACACTTCGTGGACAACCGTTAGAGTCTTCCCTACTATCCTCAGGCCTTAGAACGGATTGTGGGATCCTAGGTTGCGAGAATTTAGAAGAAAAGACCTCAAAGGTCACTAATTCGGGAATTTAGAATTTTCTTCAAAATTCTCTCAACATCCCTCAAATCACCATTATATAAAGCTTCATTAAAATTCATTACAGTGACATCTCAACAGTGATGAGGATGGATTGAGGTGGAGGTGGCCAATTTTGGCCAATTTTGAAGATGAGAGGGATTGGGCAAGTTGCACTTTGGATTTTATTGAAAATCCATGAAAATCCACTAATTTTCATTTAATTTTAATTCAAAAATCAATATTAAATTGATTTTAAATTAAAATTAATTTAATTAATTAAATAATTCAAAAATTAATTTAATTAATTAATTTTTAATTTAATTTAATATCAAATATTAAATTAAATAAATTTCCCGATCCCGATCGTTTTTTCGAACATGAATCCTTATTCATGCTATAAACCGATGCAATATTTCAATCATGTTTAAATATATCCACCTCTTTTCAATCATAGTTTAATTCATAATTAAACTATGACTCGTTAAATATATCACATATAATTAACGATTTCTCCCAAAACCGAATTTGAACAATTCAAATTCTTTTCTCTCAAGAAGTTACAAGGCTTAGTCTGAGTTAGTAAGGAGGACCTAATGGACCTACAGATCATGAGCTCCAACGATACGAGATTAACCGACCAAACTCTTTAGTATAGCTAATCAACATTCGTTAACCACCGAGGCACTCCACAAAAGCCCAGTGGCTGCACTCTCCTCACTGTAGATATATTTATGTCCACTCGATATAACCATGATTAGTAAGTCGATCCTTCACAGGTCGTTCGTAATTACAGCTGTGTCAAAATTACCGTTTTACCCCTGTAATTACCTCTTGTTCCTTAAGTACCACTGATCATCTAATGAACAATTGGTTTGTAGTTCAATCAGCAAACCGAATCCCTCTCGGGCCAATGAGAGGGGTGCGCCCATTGTTCAAGACCCGGAGTCAGCACTTAAGGGAACAACCTCTTTACTAATCCCTAAAGTGGGTAGAAGTGAATTCCATCTTGCAGAACTATGTTCCCAGCTATCTACCCAGTTTTATCCCTGAAACGGGAGGCTTATTAAGTCGGCAATCTCGAGCCACTCTCATCCATGCAAATCTAAGGATAATCCGAATAAACAGGAGTCCATAAAACGCTCAGGATTAAGATCGAGTTACCTAGGTCATCGTATGAATATAGTCAGTTAAGACAGTAAACGGAGTTATAAAGTCTAAGTGACTATTTCACGGTCCAGTCTTATACAAACTCATTGCATAGGGCGCCCCCACTCACATGTCTCCACATGAACGATTTAGGATCACATCGTTTGTACTCTACAAAGTGGGTCGCGTCCATAGTGTCCCCAAGATAAGGTACCCAACCCTATCCTTATACTATAGACTGTTCTGGCTATAACTTGAACTTGATCCACTTTTATGTCACACATAAAGTTCAAGTATTCATCCTATAGCCAAGGGTTCTTTATTGGATTAAGGTTACACAGTACACAATATTCAATAACACCTTTACTGAATAAATTTCAATAACAACTTTATTGTAAAATAGAATATACATTCAGTTTACAAAACCACGAGTTTTAGGACATAAAACCCAAGAGTGTTTTTGGGCATTTTGTTGTAAATCGAGTTTATAAGTCTGAGTCTTTCGTGGCAAGAGTTGCTGTGAAGAAATCGGAGCGAAAATGGGCGAGAATCGACGAAGAAGAGCAAGAGGAGCTTGTTGTTCTGTCGACAGCGTTGAGACGCTGTTCATCGGCGTCTCAACGGTGTGCATGCGGTCGGAAGCCTTGCTGCAGAGCAGCGTTGCAACGTTAGGCGTAGCGTTGCAACGTTAGGCGTAGCGTTGCAACGCTGAGGCGTGGAGCACGCGGGGGGGTGACGCTGGAGGCTGTAGTGTTGCAACGTTGCCCACGACGTTGCAACGCTACAACATAGTTGGCAGTTGGTCAAGGCGCGCGCGCACGAGAAGTTGGGAAAGTTGGTAGTTTTACTTCGTTTTATTTTTTTATTAAATGTAAAATATATTTATTTTTAGTTAATTAATTAATTTTATTAAATAATATTAATATAATTATTATATTAAAATTATTTAATTAAATAAATGCCCCTAAGTGCAAAAACCGACCCTTTTTTGCTATTTAATTATTTTATGCATGAGATGCATGATTTAATTAATTTCTATGTGCATAATGTATGTCATATAGATTTAAAATCCCACCTTAGGTTAAACATTTCATGCATCATTTATATTATAAGAGTTATAATATTTAGTTTGCATGATAGGTTATATTATAAGAGTTATAATGTAATTAAATGCATGTTTTAATTTAATTAATATAAGTGTTATATTTTTTAGATTAAAGTATGCTTACACATTTTATTTCAAGTACTGAATTATTATGTTATAGTATAGTTATTCATGTGATGAATGATGAAACACTATAACATAGAAATGCATGTAACCTAAGTTAATTATTAGTTTTAAAGTGTTTAGAACTTGAATAATTAGACTTAGGTTTTCTAGTTCTAATAAGATTAGAATTAGGAAATCAAAATGTAATCTTTGAATGGTGACTGATTAGTAACTCTGACTAAGGAAGGTTTTGTCTAAGGCTGGGGTATTTAAGTTGACGCTTGCTGAACACCCCTACCTGGAAACCGACCTGGAAGTGAATTCTTTCCGGAGATTCTTAGATTATATTTTTTCGTGAGTGTCGTTAATTAAAAGTTGGTTAATTTACTCACATAGACATACGTAATAATGTGATTATAAACTTAGGCCTAATACAATATAAGAGTTATGTTGGTAGACTTAGGTAAATTTTAGTCGGTTTATCTAGGTCAATCTCGAAAATTATAAAGTGCTGAGTGGGAGGAAATATAGTGTATAAGATACATTTAATTTCCGACCACAAATCTTCGTTAAGTCCGCACCGTGAGATCCATACTCGGCCTCGTGGCGCAAATGGGAGCATCCCCCTTCGGATGATATTTGTATGGGTCAATATCAATGTGGATGGAGAGAGTACTTATAGTGAGTGGGAGCGGGACCTGTGAAATCGGGACCCACGGTCTCTTCTTTCGATTCACACCGTGAGACACCTGGTGTGCCACAACAGAATGGTGTATCGGAGAGGAGAAACAGAACCCTGTTAGACATGGTTCGGTCGATGATGAGCTATGCTCGTCTCCCTGATTGTTTTTGGGGCTACGTAGTGGAGACTGCAGTTTATATTTTGATCAACGTTCCGTCGAAGAGTGTTTGTGAAACACCTGCGAACTCTGGAATGGCCATAAAGGTAGTTTACACCATTTCAGAATTTGGGGATGCCCGACCCACGTGTTTGTGTCAAACCTGAAAAAGTTGGAACCCCGCTCAAAATTGTGCCTATTCGTAGGTTACCCAAAAGAGACCAGAGGTGGTATATTTTACGATCCTAAGGAAAATAGAGTGCTTGTGTCGACAAACGCCACTTTCCTTGAGAAAGACCATATCAGGGATCATTTGCGTAGAAACAAAATCGTGTTAAATGACCATGGACAGTACGTCAGCAAGAGTTGCTGATGGCGCTAGTACATCAACAAGTGTTGTTGATCCTAGCACGTCTAGTCAAGTCCGTTCCCAAGAGTTGGAAATGTCTCGACGTAGTGGGAGGGTTGTTAGACAGTCTGAACGTTACATGGGTTTAGCTGAAACCCAAGTCATCACTCCTGATGATGACAACGAGGATCCATTGACCTATGATCAGGCTATGGCTGATGTTGACAAGGACGAATAGATTAAAGCTATGGACCAGGAAATTGAGTCAATGTACTTCAATTCTGTCTGGGAGCTTGTGGATCACCCGGATGGGGTAAAACCTATAGGTTGCAAATGGATCTACAAGCGTAAACGTGGCGTAGATGGGAAGGTGCATACCTTCAAAGCACGACTAGTGGCAAAGTGTTTTACCCAGGTCGAAGGGGTTGACTATAAAGAAACCTTTTCATCTGTTGCCATGGTAAAGTCGATCAGGATCCTTCTGGCCATTGTCGCGTATTATGACTACGAGGTATGGCAAATGGATGTTAAGACCGCTTTTCTGAATGCAACCTTGACGAAACCATCTATATGGACCAACCCAAAGGATTCATAACCCAAGGCCAAGAGCAAAAGGTTTGTCGGTTTCATAGGTCTATTTATGAACTGAAACAAGCCTCGAGGTCTTGGAATATAAGGTTTGATGAGGCAATCAAATCTTATGGCTTTGATTAGAATGTTGACGAGCCTTGTGTCTACAAGAAAATCGTCGACAAAACTGTCGCATTTCTGATATTATACGTGGATGATATCCTTCTCATTGGGAATGAGGTAGGATTTCTTACTGACGTAAAGAAATGACTAGCTTCACAATTCCAAATGAAAGATTTGGGAGAAGCTCAGTATGTTCTAGGTATCCAGATTGTTCGGAACCGGAAGAACAGAACGCTAGCCATGTCTCAAGCGTCTTATATTGATATAAGATGCAGAACTCCAAGAAGGGTTTGCTGTCTTTCTGGCATGGGGTTCACCTGTCTAAGGCTCAGTGTCCTAAGACTCCTGAAGAGGTTGAGGATATGAGACGCATCCCCTATGCTTCAGCTGTAGGGAGCCTGATGTATGTCATGCTGTGTACTAGGTCCGACATTTGTTATGCAGTAGGGCTTGTCAGTAGGTATCAGTCCAATCAAGGATTAGATGACTAGACAGTCGTAAAGGCGATCCTCAAGTATCTTAGAAGAACGAGGAACTACAGCTTAGTGTATGGCAGTAGAGATTTGATCCTTACAAGATATACGGATTCTGACTTTCTGACCAATAAGGATTCTAGGAAATCCACTTCAGGGTCAGCCTTCATTCTGAATGGAAGAGCTGTAGTATGGCGAAGCATCAAGCAGGGATGCATCTCTTATTCCACAATGGAAGCGGAGTACGTTGCGGCTTGTGAAGTTGCAAAGGAAGTTGTTTGGCTCAGGAAGTTCATGACAGATTTGGAAGTTGTTCCAAATATGAACTTATCGATCACACTGTTTTGTGACAATAGTGGTGCAGTAGCCAACTACAGAGAGCCTCAGAGCCATAAGAGAAGCAAATACATTGAGCGGAAGTATCACGTGATACGGGAGATTGTGCACCGCGGCGACGTGACAGTCACACAGATAGCGTCGTAGCAGAACGTAGCTTATCTATTTACAAAGCCCCTAAAGACTAAGGTGTTTGAGGGTCACCTAGAGAGTCTAGGTCTTCGAGTACTTCCTTACTAGGGCAAGTGGGAGATATGTAATGAGTATTCAATGCCCTAGTTTATTATATTAATTCATTGTAATTTTTGTACATTTCAGAAATATTTTTGCTCCACTAGCTTAGTCCAAGTGCGAGTTTGTTGGGATGTTTGTCCTAATCTCGTATAGTTTGTAAATTACTATTTGAAATTAATAAAGAGTTATTTATTTCATCACTTTATGTCTTGCATTTATTACAAACTTTGTCCAATAAACTAAGCTCCAAGGTCATTGAATATATGAGAAAACTAGAACTTGAACGGTGTGTAGAGGACACACAGGGAGGATCACGTTCGGGTAAATGACCCGAACGGTCTAGAGTATATGGATGGGGTTAGAGACCTAATCCTGGATACGCTGTGGATGCGACCCGCTTTGTATTAAGATACAAACGAGGTGATCTGACTTGTTTATGTGGTTGACATGTGAGTGGGGGCATCCTGTACAATGAGATTGTACAAGACCGGATCGTGAATTATTAGACCCTCCGATGTAACACCGCTTATGCAGTATAGACTAATAACCGTCAGAGATGACCATTAGTGACTCGACACAATCCACGAGCGTGTTACGGACTCCTGTATGCGAAGTCCATCCTTTGATTAGTACGGGTGAGGGTGGTCACGATTACTCGCCCAATATGCCTATCTTCTCGTGGACGACAGACCAAGTAGGGAGCTGGAAACTTAACTACGCGAGATGGAATTCACTCGTTCCTGCCTTTAGAGAAACTAGATGGGTTGTTCCTTAAGTGTTGTCTCCGGGGCTTGGACAACGGCGCCCACCCTCTCACTGGCACGAGAGGGTTGTTGTGTATGGTTGGACCATTACAACGTTGTTGTTCATTAGAGGAGCAGTGGGGACTTAAGGAGCAAGAAGTAGACACAGGGGTAAAACGGTAATTTGACCTAGTAGTGTCTACGAACAACCTGTGAAGGGTCAACTCATGGGCATTGGTTATATCAGTGGACACGTAATGTCTTGCACTGACAGGAGTGCATCTACGGGCTTTAGTGGAGTGTTACCGTAGCTAATGAATGTTGATTAACCGGGTCAAAGAGTTTGATAGGTTAATCTCAGATCATTGGACCTCGTTACTGTAGGTCCATAAGGTCCCTCAGTTGGCTCAAACTGGGTTAAAAGAAGGTTTAATGTTTTGGTGTGAATTGAAATGTTCAAGTTCACTAAAAGGGCATTTATGTCATTTATATGAGATATGAATGATATAATATATAGTTTAATGTGAATGAGATTCATAATAAACTATAGATTAGCCAAATTGTTGAATTAGGGCTAATTAGGAGAAATTAGATTGAGAGATATTAAATTGGATGTCATTCAATTTAATAAATCCACAATATTGCAAATGTGATTTGTAAAATGAGATATGAGATATCTTATAATATATGGTTATGCAAATATGATTTGCATAACCTATATTTGTGGTAAAATGTTAAATAGGTGGAGATTTCAACTCCGCCTATCTCCATTATATAAACCCTTTTTGCAAGAAGGGTGGTATGTGAATTGCTCATTTTTGGAAATCTCACCAAAAGAAGCAAAGTCATTTTCTCTCTAAAAGCTCTCTCTCAAAACGCTCCTCCCTACCCAAAAGTAAGATCCCACCATCTTCCTTCTTCCAAAAGAAGAACAACCGAGAAACCAAGTTGTGGTGTTTTGTCTTCGTTCGTGAGAAGAGTTCGTTGAGTTCGAGATAGTTGGGAGAACACGAAGAGTTCGTGAACGGAAAGGAAAGCTTGAAGATTGTCTTCAACAAGTAAGTAACGAGATCTTGTTGTATTTCCTTTCAATTTTATGTATGTTTAGCCTTATCTAATTGTTAGATAGTTTTAACGAAACTAAGTAGCACAACAACACCGCGACGATTCGATCGTCTTCCGCTGCATGGGAATATCATTCCCTTCATGATGTTGATTTGGAAATCTAGGTAGAAGTCCATAATATAAAGAATAAGGATTATAAGGACAATTATCAAATATATGACTTCATTTACAATAAATACATGAAAAACAGAAGAAATAGGGTTAGCAGGAGTTATGGAATTTCTCATCATCAAATTTTCCATCATGTAGCTTAATGATGAAGCTTGTGCATGCAATGCTGTCATGATGTCTACTTCCATCTTGTTATTATCTTAAGCAATTGCCTTTCCTCAACCTGTAAAATAATGGAAACATGAACTGATTTTTTTTTAATAGAAAGATTGCAACTGCAAATGCAATTGCAATCAAATTGCAATCTGCTCACAATTTGTGTGTCTAAATAAATTTTATTTAAAATGTCGTTTCCAGCAATGGCACAAAAAACTTGATGGGGTGAAAACGCGCAAGCGCACGCGATCGAAATAATATAAAACTGGAAGTATTCCAGAGTATCGAGCCCAAGGGAACTGTTTAAATAAAACTTATTGAGATGACAGAAATTGTTGAGAAATGGCAAAAACGGTAACCAAAGGTGAATTGAATGGTGTGGTGATTGTGTCAGAAAATAAATAACAATAATTAGAAAGAAGGGATTCAAAATGTTAAATTTGGCAATGAGAGACAACGCAACTCTTGGGCAATTGTCTCGCTTTGCAGTACACCTTGCAACGCGGTGCGACAATGGCGCGACAATATATCGTATTAGCTCGCAAAGGCAAAACAGCGCAATTGCGTCACTCTGCATGCACTTGCGTGAGAAGGCAAAACAACGCAATTGTGTTGCGCTGCCTTGCCGCGTAGTTGTGTTTTTCTACTGTCGCAACGTAATTGCGTAGCACTACGTCAGCGATCGGCTGCTAAGCGATGTGATTCGGTCAAACCTTCCAAACGAAGTAAACCGCGCCCTACTCCCATTTGACCTTCTTTGAAGTATCATTAAGAGGGTGAGTGATTAAACCTATATGTCTATGGTTAATCTATCTCAGATGCTTGTGCTCATGGCTCTAAGGTTTTTTAGCCTTGCCCTATGCCTAGGGTCAAGTTGAGGTCTTATGTCTATGCTTTTTTTACTCCATTACTTTTGGGAGATCCACTTCAGCTCAACCCTTTCGGTAACTAAAGCTTGGTAGGTAACCTTAGATGGCCAACTAAGGCTTCCCACAATTAATCACCAAAAGTAAACTTCCTTGGAGGTTTAGTCAAATCGTTCTTGCTTTGGAGCTTTGTTGTCTTTCCTTACGGCATTCACATCTTGAATACTTAAGAAAAATTAGCTCCTCATGAATAAAATGATAAATAACTTCTTAAACGTAACAATAGAAAATATAACGCACAAATCAAGGTTGCAACCTGCCCCTCGATCTACCACGATTTAGCAAGAACCGAGGTGCAGCTGCATACTTTTATAAATGTGAAACCGTAAGTGAAAATAATATAAAAAACTTAGATTCGACGGAAGAGTCCTTGTAAAAGGGAAAGAAAAACAATAAGCTTTTATTGCTCGTAACTTAAAGTATCTTGCCGAGAGAACAATTAAACTGAATTGAAATACAAAACGTCAACCAAAAATATAAAACCACTACAAAAGAAACTAAACTCTGTAATAAAACGAAGAAAAGACAGAAAACGAAAATAAAACTTGTAAACCAAGCTCTTAGTTCAACTCCACCAACAACTTTTGTTGAGATGAGATCGAAGAAGAGAAGCGCACTGAGAAGTAGAAGAAAATACAACAGAAACTGAGAAGAAAAAGTTACACATCTAAAAGAAAAACCCAAAACAGAAAAGTTGGATCTCCTCCTAAGATGAGCTCTCTTTTGACGGCTCCCTCCACCAAAATATATAGGGTTTACATTCTAGGGTTTCCATCATGGTAGGTCAACTTATCTTGTTGAAATTATGGAGAAAATCGGAATAAAAATCTAAGAAATTATGAAATTCCCGAACTCTTTGCGTTTTTCTGCATTTTCCAAATCTGCGTGCTAGGCAATTGCGTCAGTTTGCGTAGCAGATGCCTGCTGTTGCGTCTTGTTGCGTGTTATGCAATTGCGTCAGTTTGCGTTCCTGCGTTCAAAACTAAAAAATATGAGATTTTTTCTTTCATATTTGCTTATTTTCTCTCGTTCTTCAAGAATCTTTGTCTCTTCCTTAATTATATGCAATTGACTCCACTTTATCAACGTGTACCTAAAGAAATGAAGAAAACATAGAAGTATAACTAAGTTGTAAAGGCTAAATAATTGTCATATACATGTTGCAATTTTTTTTTCCTTCAAACAAATTGTCATAAGACTTCTCAAAAAATTAAAATTGTCAAAAAGATCTTCATTAAAACAGGGTTTACACTATGATCAAACATATTATATTACTCTTATCATTTTTCCTTATCTTCTTTCATTTTCATTACCTTTATATAAACAAATAGTAAACTTTACTAAAAAATTAATAGAAACTAATAGTACTTTTTTTTTAATATAGAAACTAATAGTACTCATCATAGTAGAAACTGAATTAAGTAAATTAATTTTAATATTTAAATGTGGATACGTTTTTCTTGAACAACATTTAATTTAATTTTTGTAATTATTTGTTTTAGTCCAACAATTGTTATAGAGGAGGCTTTTACCATCGACTTCTAGACTAAGAACTGATCCCTTATCCGCTGAGTTTTTCTTTCAATAAAACCTCCCTAGATAAGGATTTTTTTCAACAATTTTTTTTTTTAAAACTAAAAGAAAAAAAAAGTAATCCATTTTTTTGGTCGCTTTTTAGGGGTTTCCAAACTTCCAAAACATATTATTGAAAATCTAATGTCTAATAAATTGTTATTTCTAGCAAATCTATAATTTTTTTTAATTTTATTTTTCATAATATGATCTACCCAGCTGTGAACAAATATACTTTTTTTTAATGAAGAAAAAATGATATTTTTATAGATACACAAGAGACATAATTAATTACAAAGTAATATCAATAAAATTAAATTGTAATCTATATCTTCACTTTTAGATGTATACTATATAATTAACACCCTCTTGTTTGATAATCATTATTGTAACGCCCCAGAACTCCAGTCGCTCTTAAAATTGTGTTTGGATTAATTTAGTGGAAAATTAAATCAATCAAGCCCTGAAATTCTTATTTTAGTTTAAGTTTTGGCAAATTTAATAGATTTTATGGGCATAACTATATATGAGTCAATTTGGATTATTTAAAGTTGGTTAAGGGCCTTTTGTAGCTTAGAGTTAAAAGAGGGGCATTCATGTAATTTAAAAGAAAAGAAAAAGAAAAGGGAATGAATTAGGGTTTCTTTGTGTCCTTTAGTGTGCACGCGCCCCGAGGCATCTTCTTCTCCACTTTTTTGTCCCATCTTCACGAAAGAAAGCCTATGAAGGCCTCTCACCGCCGACAACCCCAACTCAAACCTCCGACCAGGCACATCGCCGTCTGCCGGAACCAATCACTCTGCTCACGATGATTCCCTTGCAGTCGATCTACCGTTGGTTCGATGTTTCGCCTCTTGCAACCGTTCGACGAGAAGACGATGCTGGAACTACCTTGCCGAAGTCGTAGACCCGTTGCTTCCCTCGTTTCTGTCCAGCAGCCGAAGACTTCACCGTGGGAGCCACCGAAAACTCGAGCCTTGTCGTCTGGCGCCACTCTCAGCGTAGAGTCGGTTGGTCGTTCGTCGGAGTTCGAGCTCCATTGGTTCCGCCGGTTCAAGGTTTGGTTTGAAGGTTTTAGGTGCTTTTCGACTGGTTTTCAGAGAGAAGAGGTCGGTTTTGGATAGATTAGCTCACGAGCTTCACGGATCTGACATTCACGCGCCTCCACGCGCCGGAACTCGCCCGATTTCATTCGTTTCGTTTCCCGAGTCCGTTTCAAGCCTCCGTTCGTGGAGCTTTGAAATCGGAACGTGTTGAGTTGAACGTGAAAGTAAGGACAAGATTTAGGAGCTTCCAGAGATCTTGGGACGAGTCCTAAGGTAAGAGGTTTTCTACAAACGATTTTGAAAAGGGAAATAAATATGTTTTTTTCTGAAAGACTTATTTTAAAAAAATGATAAATTTCAAAGGTTTATCCCGAAGGAGGAATCTGAAGGATTTATTTCAAGAATGATTTCCCATGATTTATTATTCCAAAGGGTTTGAGAGGACCCGCAATGCATGGTTTAATTTTTAAGAGAATTCCAGATGATTTAGGGGTTTGAGAGGACCCGAACAGAAATGATTTCAAAGTGTTTGAAAATGAGTTTCGACACAACCAGGTATATTTATGTATATTGAGATTCCAGTTATGCCATTATGATGAATACGTAATTGAAAATGTAAATGTATTTATGATTTATGATTGATTGACTCGAGTTTAATGCTATGAAAGTTATGTCATGATTGTATGATGGTTTCATCATTATGACTGCATATATAAATGTGAAAGGATATTGGGACCTCATGCATGATTGTATGTTCATGAAATAGATAAGTGGTTGTGGTAATTATTCTCCATACGACAATAGGGGTTTGAGAGGGCTCCACATAAGATAGTGGTGTTCGGACCTAACATGCTCCCGGGATTTTGAGAGGACCCCTAGTACAGGAGTCTTCGGACTCAACATGACTTAGGAGTCTTCAGATTCTACATGCTCTCGGGGTTTTGAGAGGACCCCATAGGATAGGAGTCTCCGGACTCAACATGACTCAGGAGTCTTCAGACTCAACAAGCTCTCGGGGTTAGGGAGTACTCATAGGATAGGATAGGCGTCTTCAAACGCAACATTCATCTCATGAATTAAGGCATATACCCACCTAATTTTAATGAAAAACAGTGCATAACGAAGAACCAACGAGTGGCTCTGATACCAATTGAAGGGAATTAGAATCCCCGCGCAGCGGAAGACGATCGAATGATTGAGATATCGTTACGCTACTCGAATTTCATTAAAATCAATTATCAAATAATTTAGGCTAAACATGCTCAAAAGGAAAGGAAAAACAACAAGTTAAACTACTTACTTGTTGAAAACCCTCTTCAGAATCCTTTCCCTCGATCCCGAACACTTCACTAAATCCCGATCTCAACGAACTCTTCTCTCAAACAAAAGCTGAACACAACCACTCGGAATCTCGGTTGTTCTTCCTTTGGAAGAAGGAAAGTAGTGAGACTTTTTGGTTTTGGAGAAGGGAGGAGAGTTGAGAGAGTAGAGAGAAAATTTTCTCTTCTTTTTGGTTAGAATCCAAAAAATGAGAGATTAGCCTAGGAAATCCTTCTTGCAAAGGGTTTAAATAGTGGAAATTGATGGAGTTAAATTCTCCACATTATTACCACTTTACCACAACTATAGGTTATGCAAATCATATTTGCATAACCGTATATTATAAGATATCTCATATCTCATATTACAAATCACATTTGCAATAGTGTGGATTTATTAAATTGAATCACATTCAATTTAATTTCTCTCAATTAATTTGTCCAATTTGCCCTAATTCAACAATTAGGCTAACCTATAGTTTATTATGAATCTCATTCACATTAAACTATATATTATATCATTCATATCTCATATAAATGACATAAATACCCTTTAAGTGCAATTGAACACTTCAATTCACACCAAAACATTAACCCTTCTTTTTAACCTGTTGAGCCAACCGAGGGACCTAATGGACCTACAAAGTGATTTAGCTCCAATGATCCGAGATTAACCTATCAAACTCTTTTTCCAGGTTAATCAACCTTCATTAGCTACGGTAACACTCCAGTAAAGCCCGTAGATGCACTCCCGTCAGTGCAGAATATTACGTGTTCACTGATATAGCCAATGCCGATGATTCGACCCTTCACAGGTTGTTCGTAGACACTGCTGAGTCAAATTACCGTTTTACCCCTGTGTCTAATTCTTGTTCCTTAAATCCCCACTGCTCCTCTAATGAACAACATATTGTGATGGTCCAACCATACACAACACCCTTCTCAGGTTAGTGAGAAGGTGGGCGCCCGTTGTCCAAGCCCTAGAGACAGCACTTAAAGGAACAACCCCTCTAGTTTCTCTAAAGGCGGGAATAAGTGAATTCCATCTCGTGTAGTTAAGTTCCCAGCTCCCTACTTGGTCCTGTCCCTGAGAAGATAGGCATATTGGGTGAGTAATTGTGACCACCCTCACCCGTACTAGTCAAAGGACAGACCCTCGCAGACAGGAGTCCATAACACGCTAAGGATTCAGGTCGAGTCACTAATGGTCATCTACGAAGTTATTAGTCCTTATGTCAACGGTGTTACATCAGTAGGTCTAATATTTCACGGTCTGGTCTTGTAGAATCTCATTGCACAGGATGCCCCCACTCGCATGTCAACCACATGAACGAGTCAGATCACCTCGTTTGTATCTAATATAAAGCGGGCTGCATCCACAGTGTATCTAGGATTAGGTCGCCAACCCTATCCATATACTGTAGACCGTTCGGGTGAACGGTCCATTAACTCGAACGTGATCCTCCCTGTGTGTTCACTACACACCGTTCAAGTTCTAGTTCTCTCATAAATTCAATGACCCTGGAGCTTAGTTTATTGGAAAAGTTTTTAAAATTTGCGATACACAAAGTAATGAAATGAATAACACTTTATTAATTTTAAACAGTAATTTACAAACACGAGATTAGGACAAAAATTCCAACAAACTCCCACTTGGACTAAGCTAGTGGTGAAAATACATTTATGAAATGTACATAAATTACAACGAAGTAATACCATAAACTAGGGCATTGAATACCCGTTTACATATCTCCCACTTGCCATAGTCAGGAAGTAATCGAATACCTAGACTCTCTAGGTGACCCTCAAACATCCTAGCCGTGAGGGGCTTTGTAAATGGACCACCTACGTTGTGCTCTGAAGCTATCTGCGTGATTGTCACGTCTCCGCGGTGCACAATCTCCCGTATCAAGTGATACTTTCGCTCAATGTGTTTGTCTCTCTTATGGCTCCGAGGCTCTCTGGAGTTGGCTACTGCACCACTGTTGTCACATAATAGTGTGATCGACAAGCTCCTATTTGGAACAACTTCCAAATCTATCATGAACTTCCTAAGCCAAACAGCTTCCTTTGCAGCTTCACAAGTCGCAACGTACTCCGCTTCCATAGTGGAATCAGCGATGCATCCCTGCTTGATGATTCGCCATACTACAGCTCCTCCATTCAGAATGAAGGTTGACCCCAAAGTAGATTTCCTAGAATCCTTATCGGTCTGAAAGTCAGAATCCGTGTATCCCATAAAGATCAAATCCCCACTTCCATACACTAAGCTATAGTTCCTCGTTCTCCTAAGATACTTGAGGATTGCCTTTACGACTGTCCAGTGATCTAATCCTGGTTTTGATTGATACCTACTGACAATCCCTACTGCATAACAGATGTCGGGCCTAGTACACAACATGGCATACATCAGGCTCCCTACTGCTGAAGCATATGGGAACCGTCTCATATCCTCAACCTCTTGAGGAGTCTTAGGACACTGATCCTTAGACAAGTGAACCCCATGCCTGAGAGGCAGAAAGCCCTTCTTGGAGTTCTGCATCTTATATCTAGACAACATCTTGTCAATATAAGACATCTGAGAGAAGGCTAGCATTTTGTTCTTCCGATTCCGGACTATCTGGATACCTAGAACATACTGAGCTTCTCCCAAATCTTTCATTTGGAATTGCGAAGCTAGCCATTTCTTCACGTCAGTAAGAAATTCTATCTCATTCCCAATGAGAAGAATATCATCCAAATACAACACTAAAAATGCGACAGTTTTGTCAACGATTTTCTTGTAGACACAAGGCTCATCGACATTTTGATCAAAGACATAAGATTTGATCGTCTCATCAAACCTTATATTCCAAGACCTCGAAACTTGTTTGAGTCCATAAATAGACCTATGAAGCCGGCAAACCTTTTGCTCTTGGCCTTGGGCAATGAACCTTTTGGGTTGGTCCATGTAGATGGTTTCATCAAGTTTGCCATTCAGAAAGGTTGCCTTGACGTCCATCTGCCATACCTCGTAGTCATAATACGCGACAATGGCCAGAAGGATCCTAATCGACTTTACCATGGCAACAGGTGAAAAGGTTTCCTCATAGTCAACCTCTTCAACCTGGGTAAAACTCTTTGCCACTAGTCGGGCTTTGAAGGTCTGCACCTTCCCATCTACGCCACGTTTACGCTTGTAGATCCATTTGCAACCAATCGGTTTTACCCCATCCGGTTGATCCATAAGCTCCCAAAAAGAATTGAAGTACATCGACTCCATTTCCTGGTCCATAGCTTTAATCCATTCGTCCTTGTCAAAATCAATCATTGCCTGATCATAGGTCAATGGATACTCGCAGTCATCATCAAGAGTGACGATTGAGGTTTCAGCTAAACACATGTAACGATCAGGCTGTCTCACAGCCCTCTCACTACGTCGAGGCATTCCCAACTCTTGAGAACGGATTTGACTTGACGTGCTAGGATCGACAACACTTGTTGACGTACTAGCCCCATCAGCAACTCTTGCTGATGTACTGTCCATTTCGTTTAACACAATTTTACTCCTTGGTAAATGATCCCTGATATGATCTTCCTCAAGGAAAGTGGCGTTTGTCGACACAAGCACCCTATTATCCTTAGGATCATAAAACAGACCACCTCTGATCTCTTTTGGGTAACCTACGAATAGGCATAATTTTGAACGGGGTTCCAGTTTCTTCGGGTTTGACACCAACACGTGGGTCGGGCATCCCCAATTTCTGAAATGGTGTAAACTTCCTTTACGACCATTCCAGTGTTCGAAAGGTGTTTCACAAACACTCTTCGACGGAACGTTGTTCAAAATGTAAATCGCAGTCTCCACTGCGTAACCCCAAAAAGAATCAGGGAGATGAGCATAGCTCATCATCGACCGAACCATGTCCAACAGGGTTCTGTTTCTCCTCTCCGATACACCATTCTCTTGTGGCATACCTAGTGCTGAGAGTTGGGACGTAATTCCGTGTTCTATCATATAGTCCTGGAATTTAGTGTCCATATACTCTCCACCTCGATCCGATCGAAGTATTTTTATGGTTTTACCTAACAGGTTCTCAACCTCAGTCTTGTACTCCTTGAACTTTTCAAGAGTTTCAGACTTCTAATGCATTAGGTAAATATACCCATACCTCGAGTAATCATCTATGAAAGACACGAAGTATTCATAACCACCTCGTGCTTTAACATTCATCGGACCACAGAGGTCAGAATGTATAAGCTCAAGGGGCTCCTTGGCTCTATATCCTTTTCCACTAAAATGACGTTTGGTCATTTTGCCTTCAAGGCATGACTCACACACCGATAAAGAGTTTTCTTCCAACTCGTTTAGAAGTCCACTCTTCACTAGTTTCTCAATCCTATTGAGATTATTGTGGCCTAACCGTAGATGCCAAAGATGGGCATTTTCTTTAGGAGAAACTTTCACTCTCTTAGTTCGCGTTTCTGCCGTTTTAAACAATTGAGCATTCAAAAGACTTTTGACCAAATTAGGTTTCAAAACATACAGATTATTCTCAAGTGAAGCTGAACAAATTAAGTTTTCATTTCGGGAAATAAATGCTTTATTGCCTTGAAAAGAAATGGAAATACATTGTTCTAATAGGCTGGAAATAGAAACGAGGTTTCTAGTAAACCCTTGAACAATATACATATTGTCCAAAAAAATGTAATTCCTGCCAAAATGTAGCTTCACCGTGCACCACTGCAGCAGAAACAAGCTCCCTGTATCCGACCCGTAGAGTCACCTCACCCTTTCGCAGCTGCTGCCAGGAATCAATCCCCTGAAAAGAAGAACAAACATGGTTAGTGGCGCCCGAATCCAATATCCAGGCAGAGTCACTACTCTCCACTAAAAAGGTTTCAGTCACAAGTAAATCACATTTACCTTGATTCTTCCTCTCGACAAGGAACTTGGGACAGTTTCTCTTCTAGTGGGCGTCCCCATTGCAGTGGAAACACTTTCCTCTTACTGCAACTTCCTTGACCTTCTTGCCCTTCTGGGTGGCAGCTCGGTCAGTTTTACCCTTCTTCATTTTCTTCTTCTTCCCTTTCAGGTAAGACGGAGCTACAGGCATTGTCCCAGAGGTCGAACCCCTGTGATAAGACCTAAAGGCAACATTTGCCTCATCTTCCGACGTCCTGATCCTCATCAAGGACTGGAAGGTTTGAAGCTCGTTAAGAAGAGTAGTTAGAGTGTAGTTTATCTTGTTCATACAAATACAAGCTTGCTCTGGCTGAGTAAACTCTTCGGAAGAGTCTCCAAGATAAAACTGACCTGGCTCGACTCGTCGATCGAAGCCCCGTTCATCTCCACTAGATTAAAGTGGGTCATCATGTCTTGAACATGTTCACGGACAGACGACCCCTCTTTCATCCGTGCGTTGAAGACGTATTTGAGCGAGTCATGCCGGACTTGAAAGGACTGTTGTTGAAACATTTCCTACAAGGACTCCATGATCTTCTTAGCGGTGACCATCAGCTCATGCTTCTTTGCCAAAACATCAGACATGCTGGCAATGATATAGACCTTGGCCTTTTCATTAGCCCTCATCCATCGATCGTATGCATCACGAACACTTCACGATGCAGTCGAGCCCGACATCTGAGGACACTCTTTAGTGAGCACGAACTTTATGTCGTCAGTTACCAAAATCGTGGTTAAGTTGTTTTTCCACGTTTGATAATTATCTCCCACTAATTTGTCAGACGCGAGTAAAGCTATTATTGAGCTAGACATGTTTTTAGCTGAAAAAATAAAAAACTTTGTGTTAGTCTCGCAAAAACTTTTGAAATCAAATCATGTTTTAGACAAAAATTATTTGATGATCCGTAGGTCATTCAAAAATTTCCAATGATATCCTAAAGGTTTAGAATGACCGCCACCGAAGGGTGAACAGAACATTCCTACTCTAGGACGAGACTTTCTCGATCAAACCTTAATCCCAGAATAACATTTATTCCATTAGGCGTCCAATTACCATTGTTTGGTCGAATTCATTAACTCTTAACGAATTCTGTGAGTGTCACCCTCAATCTTTAAGTTTCCAAGTATCCGTCCAAACAATAGCACCGAAGGGTGAACGAAGAAGGAAAACCAACTAGGAAACTGTATCCCTTTCGAGAATTCACGGTGTTCCGACTCCCATGATCAGGCCCTCCGAAGGGATTGTCTTGTCCAGACCAAACTAGCAGGCGGATCATAGGCATCTCACGGTGTGAATTGAAAGAAGAGACCGTGCGTCCCGTTTTCACAAGTCCCGCTCCCACTCACTATAAGTACTCTCTCCATCTACGATGATATTGACCCATACAAATGTCATCTGAAGGGGGACGCTCCCATTTGCGCCACGAGGCCGAGTATAGATCTCACAGTGCGGACTTAACGGAGATTTGTGGTCGGAAATTATATGTATCTTATGTTGGGATTTATGCCCTAAACTTGTGTAATTTTGATCAATTAAATAAAGTGTTATTTGTTTTGATAGAATTACAGTCTTGGTTTATAAATCCAATAAACTAAGCTCCAAGGTTATAACATTTATCTTGAACATCAGTGTAGT
The DNA here is from genome assembly GCA_036507285.1 of Trichosanthes cucumerina. Classification (NCBI taxonomy): domain Eukaryota; kingdom Viridiplantae; phylum Streptophyta; class Magnoliopsida; order Cucurbitales; family Cucurbitaceae; genus Trichosanthes; species Trichosanthes cucumerina. The sequence goes on along the minus strand of CM071836.1, from coordinate 64,956,828 downwards.
GGACACTATTTGGGTTGAGTTCAAGAATATAACCTAAATGGTCTATGGTATAAGAATAAGGTTGGAAACCTCATTCTGGTAACACCATGGATGCGACCCACTTTGTAATTAGTACAAATGAGGTAATCCAACTCATTCATGTAGTTGACATGCGAGTGGGGGCATCCTGTATGAAGAGTTCATACAAGATCGGATCGCAAATTATTAGTCTAACCAAAGTGTAACACCGTTAATGAGATAAGACTAGTAATTTATAGATGGTCATTAGTGACTCGACACGAATCCCACCAAGTTAAGAACTCTTGCTTATAGGGGTTTGTCCTTAGACTAGTATGGGTGAGAGTGGCTCAGGCGACTCAATAAGCCTACCTTTCTCGGGGACAGTAACATCGTGGGTTCTTTGGGAACTTAAGCATGCAAGATGGAATTCACTCATTCATACATTAAGGAATTAGATAGGTTGTTCCCTTAGAATCGACTCTAGGTCTTGAACAACAGGGGCCGCCCTCTATGAGGGTATGAGTCTAAGGTAGGACCTTAGACTTGTTGTTCATTAGAGGATCAGTGGTGCTTAAGGAGCAAAGAGGTAATCACAGGGGTAAAACGGTAATTTGACCCAACTGTAATTACGAACAACTTGTGAAGGATCGACTCATGAGTAATGAATATATCAGTGGACACAATATTATCTACAGTGAGGAGAGTGCAGCTACAAGTCTATAGTGGAGTGACTTGTAGTAAATGAATATTGATTAATTGGATCAAAGAGTTTGATCAGTTAATCTCACATCATTGGAGCTCATGAACTGTAGGTCCATTAGGTCCCTCCATTGGCTCAACATGGTAATATTGAGGGTATAAAGTTAGGAATGAAATTGAACTGTTCAATTTCATACTTGAGGTGTTATATCAATTATATATGATATAATTGATATAATATATAGTTTTAATGTGAATTAGATTCATATATAAACTATATACTAAAGAGAGAATAAAGGAGGGGTAGGGTGGTCATTTCCATCTTATTTCCCTATATATATGATTGCATGAGATGCAACTAGGTTAAGTGATTCCAAGCTTTTGTTGTGTTGTTGGAAAAGTTCCAAAACACAAACATCTCTCTCACAAAATACCTCACCTCTCCTAAAGGGAACCCACATTCCTCCCTCACTTAGAGAACAATGGAGAAGATCCAGTGGTCGTGTTTTCGTCCGTTCGTGTTCCTGTTGCTGAGATCGTGATTGTGGGAGAGAGGAGCACTTGAAGAAAGGTTCTTCAAAGGTAACTTTATTGTTGTCCATTATGTTTATATGCTTAATCTAGTTGTATATGTTCTTGAATTAAATCGTTGTAAGGAAATTAAGAGCGCGCGGTTCACAATCGCTTCCCCTGCGGGACTCATATTCCCTTCATCTTATACACTATATTTCCTCCCACTCAGCACTTTAATTTTATTAGGGATTGACCTAGATAAACCGGTTAAAATTTACTTAAGTCTACCAATATAACTCTTATATGGTATTAACCTAAGTTTATAATCACATTATTACTTAGGTCTATGTGAGTAAATTAAAACACTTTTAATTAACGGCACTCACGATAAGTATAAACTAAGAATCTCCGGACCAAATTCACTCCCAGGTCGGTTTCCAGGTAGGGGTGTTCTGCAAGCGTCAACTTAAATACCTTAGCCTTAGACAAAACCTTCCTTAGACAGAGTTACTAATCAGGTCACCATTCATAGACTAAACTTTGATTTCCTAATTCTAATCTTATTAGAACTAGAAAACCTAAGTCTAATTATTCAAGTTCTAAACACTTTAAAACTAATAATTAACTTAGGTTGCATGCATTTCTATGTTATAGTGCTTGATCATTCATCACATAAATAACTATATATTATAACATAAATAATTCATCATATGAATATAAATGCATGAGCATACTTTAATCTAAAAAATATAACACTTTTATTAATTAAATTAAAACATGCATTTAATTATATTATAACACTTATAATATAACCTATCATGCAAACTATATATTATAACTCTTATAATATAAATGATGCATGAAATGTTTAACCTAAGATGGGATTTTAAATCTATATGACATTGATTATGCACATAGATATTTAATTACATCATACATCACATGCATAAAATAATTAAATAGCAACATGAACTGGTTTTTGGCACTTAAGGGCAATTATTTAATTAAATAACATTAATATAACAATTATATTAATATTATTTAATAAAATAATTAAAAACATAAAATAAAATACATTTTACATTTAAAATAATAAATAAAATTCGAAAATGAAACTGCCCACTCTTGAAGTAACCACCCACGTCTCGCGAAACTACCTCTACTCACTCCCACTACGCGTGCGGCGTTGCAACGCCGTGGGTAGCGTTGCAACGATGTTGCGTCCAGCGTCAAGGTAAGCGTGCTCCACGTCGTGGCGTTGCAACGCTGCTATGTAGCAAGGCCTCCCCCCGCAAGAATGGCATTGAGACGTCGAAGAACAGCGTCTCAACGCCATCGACAGAACATCATCTCCACTTGCTGTTGTTCGTCAATTTTTCGCCTATTTCCGCTTCGATTTCTTCACAGCAACTCTTGGAACGAACGACTCGGACTTACAGACTCGATTTACAACAAAATGCCAAAAACAACGGGCCCTTACATTGATCTCATCAACATAAAAATTGTAATTCTAAAAGTGCCAAAACCGAAACATCTCAAATTGCAAACCAACATTCATCTCATGAATTAAGGCATATACCCACCTAATTTTAATGAAAAACAGTGCATAACGAAGAACCAACGAGTGGCTCTGATACCAATTGAAGGGAATGAGATCCCCGCGCAACGGAAGACGATCGAATCGTCGAGGTATCGTTACGCTACTCGAATTTCATTAAAATCAATTATCTAATAATTTGGGCTAAACATGCTCAAAAGGAAAGGAAAAACAGCAAGTTAAACTACTTACTTGTTGAAGACCCTCTTCAGAATCCTTTCCCTCGATCACGAACACTTCGTGAAATCTCGATCTCAACGAACTCTTCTCTCGAACAAAAGCTGAACACAACCACTTGGAGTCTCGGTTGTTCTTCCTTTGGAAGAAGGAAAGTAGTGAGACTTTTTGGTTTTGGAGAAGGGAGGAGAGTTGAGAGAGTAGAAAGAAAATTTTCTCTTCTTTTTTGTTAGAATCCAAAAAATGAGAGATTAACTTAGGAAATCCTTCTTACAAAGGGTTTAAATAGTAGAAATTGATGGAGTTAAATTTTCCACATTATTACCACTTTACCACAACTATAGGTTATGCAAATCATATTTGCATAACCGTATATTATAAGATATCTCATATCTCATATTACAAATCACATTTGCAATAGTGTGGATTTATGAAATTGAATCACATTCAATTTAATTTCTCCAATTAGCCCTAATTCAACAATTAGGCTAACCTATAGTTTATTATGAATCTCATTCACATTAAACTATATATTATATCATTCATATCTCATATAAATGACATAAATACCCTTTAAGTGAAATTGAACACTTCAATTCACACCAAAACATTAACCCTTCTTTTAACCCAGATTGAGCCAACCGAGGGACCTAATGGACCTAAAGTGACGAGCTCCAATGATCCGAGATTAACCTATCAAACTCTTTGACCCGGTTAATAAACCTTCATTAGCTACGGTAACACTCCAGTAAAGCCCGTAGATGCACTCCCGTCAGTGCAGAATATTACATGTCCACTGATATAACCAATGCCGATGATTCGACCCTTCACAGGTTGTTCGTAGACACGGCTGGGTCAAATTACCGTTTTACCCCTGTGTCTACTTCTTGTTCCTTAAGTCGCCACTGCTCCTTTAATGAACAACATATTGTGATGGTCCAACCATACACAACACCCTTCTCGGGCCAGTGAGAAGGTGGGCGCCCGTTGTCCAAACCCTAGAGACAGCACTTAAGGGAACAACCCCTCTAGTTTCCCTAAAGGCGGGAATAAGTGAATTCCATCTCGCGTAGTTAAGTTCCCAGCTCCCTACTTGGTCCTGTCCTTTAGAAGATAGGCATATTGGGCGAGTAACTGTGACCACCCTCACCTGTACTAATCAAAAGACAGACCCCCGCAGACAGGAGTCCGTAACACGCTAAGGATTCAGGTCGAGTCACTAATGGTCATCTACGAAGTTATTATTCCTTATTGTCAACGGTGTTACATCAGTTCGTCTAATAATTCACGGTCTGGTCTTGTACAATCTCATTGCACATGATGCCCCCACTTTCATGTCAACCACATGAACGAGTCAGATCACCTCGTTTGTATCTAATACAAAGCGGGCCGCATCCACAGTGTATCCAGGATTAGGTCTCCAACCCTATCCATATACTGTAGACCGTTCGGGTCATTAACTCGAACGTGATCCTCCCTGTGTGTCCACTACACACCGTTCAAGTTCTAGTTCTCTCATAAATTCAATGACCCTAGAGCTTAGTTTATTGGAAAAGTTTTTAAAATTTGCGAGACACACAAAGTAATGAAATGAATAACACTTTATTAATTTCAAACAGTAATTTACAAACACGAGATTAGGACAAAAATCCCAACAGTTTGCACTTCCCGACCCCCATTTGCTGGGTATTATTATAATACTCACCCCTTTACCTTTGTTTTGTTCTTTTGTTTAAAAATATTTTTCAGGTAGAGGTCAAGACATATTAGGTGAGTGACAAGGACGCGCTACGATTGCCATGGGAACTCAAGTCATGTTTTCAGCATACATGTTTTAGAAAGTAGTTTTAAAGGATTATTGTTTTCCGCTTATGTGTATTATAGATGTTTTTAAATTGAGGCCAAATTTAGTTACGTTTTAAATGTTTTGTATTTTATGGGATCCCAAATTAAAGTGAGTTTAATTATCAAATTTACTTATTTAAAATTATTTAGGGTCTCAAATGCATGCATTTTAGTAATGACCCTTAGAAAAAGAGTCAGAAAAGTAGAATCGTTACAATTATACCATTTTCGTTTTCTATTTTTGCTCTCTCTTTTTAAGAATGGTTCAAAATTAATATCTAAAATACAACAACTAAAATTGATATTGTCATCAAACGACAACTAAGTATTTGTGCATCATATTTTTAAAAAGAACATCATATTTTGAAAGAAGGAAGGATGTTGCAACTTTAATCTTTTGTTTTGTTTAAACATATAATATTAATCTTGTAATAATATACAATGCATTCTAGGTTAGATTTAAACGTTCATTTTACTTAATGTTTCACTAATAACTCATTTAATTAATAAGGTAAGTTACGTATGTTACTATTTTCCTCTCTCTTCACTATTTACTCTTTCATATTATTATTTCTATAAATAACTTGTGTCCTTGCATTTAGAAAAGTATAATATAACAAGCAAGTTCAAAAAGAGAGAAGAGAAGGAAAAAGATAAACTTTCAACCAAGCAAATGACAAAAGTGACTAACACAAGTGGAGCAATACTAGTGGCGGTTCTTTTATTGATAGTAAATCTATTGGTCTTGGATCAAGCTTCAATGGAAGATAACAACTGCATGTCACCCATATGGAATGGATGGATAGATGAAGATAGAGGATTCATTCTAAGACCCTGTAGTACTTGTTGCTTTTAAAAGAATGAAAAAAAAAGAGAAGTAGAAAGGAAACAAGGGTTTCCTCGCGCGAGTAGGCCCCCCTCCGACGCCTTCATCTTTTCCTTCCCACCATCGCCTCCGTCTTCTTCTTCCCGTTGTTGCCGCCGCAGCCTTGCTAGAGCTCGCCACCGACCCATCTCTCCTCACTCGCTCTTCCAACCGCTACTCGATGTGTTGCCTTTGTGCCCGCCGGCGACCCTCGAAGCAAGACTCCTCGCCGCGCGCCCTTCCCCTTTTCAATTCCTTCTCTGTTTGTCTACGCTGGCGAGCCTAGAATCCAATCCCTCCTTCTCTTCAATCTCGATCGGATCCCTCACTCGTCCACCACCAGTCCGATTCCCTTCCAATCAATTTTTCGTTCTCCGTTAAGTGTCAGTCGGCAGAGCCCTCACTGATGAATCCTCCCACGTGATTTCACCTCTAATCAAACTTCAAAACAACAAGATCGAGCCCCAATCTTATTTCAGTTCTAGTCGGTGGATCTTTTTGCTTGGTAGGGTTGTAAGTTGGAAGATTTTTGAGGTTATTACTCGAGTCGGCGAAAGAGTTCGTTTCAAAAGGTATCCGTTTAATCAGGTCGTGAGCTTCGAACAAGAAGCTAAAAGGAGGATTTTCGACAAGGGTCAGTCTCTTGGGACTCAACTCACGTTGTTAGCCCGTGGGTAACCTTTGGTTACTTTGTCCTTACGTGTTATATTGGTTATTTATCGTCTGTCGGGCTAATTGGGATCCCTAGGGGCAATTGCCCTTAGGTTTCACTATAGTCAGGCTTGTAGTTTGTTTCACATACGACGTTTTTTTATTTGCTGACTGATTGTTTGTCTTTAGGCCTTTAGAGCGTGATTTTTGTTCATTGTTTGTTAAGTAGGGGCTCATGAGTCTCAAGGAAGCGCGTGGAACTCGGGATCGAACTCCCGATCCATCGATATCCAAGTAAGTAGTCAGTTGGACTAAGCCCCTTAAAGTTATCATTTGATTGGTTTGATTATGGTAATTCGTGAATTGTGATTTAATGCACTGAAATTGTGTTATGATGCATACGGTTGAGATTGAGTTTGTGCTAGTGTTGTATGAACCAAGAACGGACTAAGAAAGTAATTGTCATGGAATGGGAGCTTAAGACTTCGAGTTAAGGGTGAGACTTATAGCCATTGATTGTATTAGGCTGAGAACGAACATTGTGGGTTTGAGACTTATGTGGTTGAAGAGTGGTACTGTGTTCGGGTTCTATCTCGAGGTTTATATTTGGAGTTTGTGAATCATGAGTAAACTTTAGCTGGGCAGGGGCCTACGGTTTTGGAATGACATCAACGTTTGGGTTTCATAAAGGTTTGGTGAATTCTCAAGCTCAAAATGATCACACGTCTGAAGGGTTGGGTGAAGTTTAGTTCTCTTGGCACGTGTTCGTAGGCAAGTTTGCTTGTTAGAAAGGGAGGATTGAGTTAGTGGAACTCCAACCCGAGGTGAGTAGACAGTTGGTTCAAGCACCAAGCTCGTAAGTAAGAAGGCTTAGAGCTCGAGGCTACTTGCTTGATATTTTATATCTTTTCCATGTGGCGTGGACTTCTAGATAACGCTTTGGTAGTGTTGTGTGGGCTTTAGGGTTGAGCACCCTATTGCGAGCTGAGTGGGAGACAGGGTTGAACATCCTACTGCGAGCTGTGTGGGCTTTAGGGTCGAGCACCCTATTGCGAGTTGTCTAGGTTGTAGGGTCGAGCATCCTACTGCGAGCTGTGTGACGTTGGGTCGAACGACCTTTTGTGATATCTGTTTGGGCTCTAAGGTCGGGCACACCTTATTGTGAGTTGTGTGGGCATTAGAGTTGATGACTCTATTGCATCTTTATGCAGGCGTTAGAGTGATCACTCTTTCGTGATGGGATATGTCTTAGGGACCATTAGGCTAGTAAGCATTTTCTTTACCCCTACTGAGAGAGCATTGTCCTGCAGTCTTGTGTGGCGAGAAACTAACATGGAGTAAGAATGTTGTGCGGGCTAGTTCGTCGGCATCCTAGTGAGGAGTCACAGCTAGTCCGGAGTCGTCCGGTGATGAGACAGAGCTTGTGTGACAACAGTCCAGAGGCGATGATGCCTCGTGGTGAGTCACAACGTGTGTGACAACAATCCAGGGACGATGTGGTCGCTTGGTGAGCCATAGTAGGCATGACAACAGTCCAGGGACGAGAGTGCTTCGAGGTGAGCCACAGTGAGCGTGACAACAGTCTCGAAGCGAGATTTAGCTTATGAGCGTCCTGTGGGGCTGGTCTGAGCTAGGTGCTTTGTGATCGTGCTAGTTAGGGAAATGTGTCTCGACGTACAGCGGGAGAGTTGTGCAATCCTGTGTGAGCTCGGGGTAAGGATAAGTTGGTTCTCTAGCTAATGTGGTGCCTAAAGGTGTAGCCTTGCTGGCTTAGGAGACTTGTTTGCTTGAGTAATTACTAATCAACCTTGAGCAGACCACTTATTGGTTGAACGTGGTCTTTCATCTGACGAGATGGCTCTGGGGTGTTTCTCAACGAGCTTGGGGCGTTGAGTGTGGTCGTTTGTCGGTGTGTTGGCTTGGGGATGACTTTCCCCAGGTTTAGAGTGTGAGGGCTACTTCGCCCATGACTCATTCTAGCAAAATGTTGGGCGTGAGAGACACGCTCTCAGCGTCATTCGTGTTAACCTAGGGAAGAGGGCCTAGGGCAGAATTAGGCGTAGGAAATGGAGGGTTCTGGTTGGCAATATGGTTGGCTCGTGCTTGTTGTGTCGTGAGGTTGCGCAGTGTGGTACCTAGTTGTGAGAATATTTTTAGGCTGAGCTTGGTGGTGGTTATGCCTAGTTGTATTTGCGTGGTAGTAGTTTGGACATGAGTGGGATGCTTACTAAGTATTTTTATACTCACTTGTCTACTTTGTTGTTTTGGTTGTAGGTACGAAACCGTGAGGCGATTGGCGATGGCGACGACTTGACGAGGTTGTGAAGGATTTCCTGTCCTGAACCTAGGTGTAGATTTTATCTCTGTATTGGTTGTTTAGCTGTTAGTTTTAGAACTTGTAGTTTGTCTTTGTACTCCTGTGTGTAGTTCCTTTGATTGCCTCTTAGCTTACTAAGTTTTACTTCGTAAAACTCGGTTGTCAGCCCATTTGTAAATGATCTTCTTGTTGCTTTCTTATATTGAAGCTCAGCGCAATCTTTAATCGAAGTCTGGTGGAGGTTAAGCATTTATTGAACCTTAAGGAGTGTTTGTTTGGATTTATAAGTCTCAGAGAAATTTTTGGTTATCTCCTAGTTACATCGTTATGCTTCGGAATTTCAGTGCAGTCGGCGTGGCTGAGTAACCTCCCTAGTTAGATGCGTTCTAAGTTTTAGGGTCGTTACAGACTCTGTATAATTAGAGTGAAAAGTGACAAATGTCAAGAAGATATTTATAAATATTACTTCAATATAAACAAGAAGGAAGTGGATCTAAGTTGCTGTGAATTTGTCAAAGCTATGGGTAAGGCATGTGCTCTTGATTTTGCAGATTGGTTCTCCTTTCCTGAATTTGAAGACTTAAAGCCTAATCCTATGAAGATTTCTACAAATTGTGTTACAAGGCTAGCTGCTCTTCCACCCAAGCCACTTTAAGCCTTAATAATAGTTCTTTTTTAATGAGCAATAATTGATCAATAAATAACATATTGATAAATGTTAGTCACAATTTTCATGTGAAATCATACACTTTATTTTTTCCATATGGTCTTTCATCATGTTAAATTAGTAGAGTGTGATAGTCAATGTGATCTCAAGTTTACTAGCTATGGACAAAATTCAAACTCAATAAAGAAAAAACTGCTCTGTATTGAGAAATTTAGTGAATTCACAATATGAATAAAAATCATGAAATATAAGAGATGAAACATGTCGTTCTTTTTTTTTCTTTATTTTTGTGGACGTTGTAGAATCCCAAGTAGATCTTTTGCCCATTTAGTTTTCTCTATGTTTTAAAATTGATATTTTATTTAGAATTATGCTTTTAAAATATTGTTTAATTTTTTAAAGAAAAATATATTTCTACACATATGATATTATCTTCCCTTAATTTCTTAAATAAATAATATTGCCCATTCAATATACACCTCCATGATATTTAATGTTATTGTGAGAGTTTTATATTTTCCTTTTATCAAGAGAATGCATATTGCATTTTTTTTCATAAGACAATTTGTCATAAGACTTCTCAAAAAATTAAATTTGTCGAAGGATCTTCATTAAAACATTGTTTACAATATGATCCAACATATTACATTACTCTCTTCATTTTTTCTTATTTTCTTTCTTTTTTATTATATTTATATGAACAAATAATAATAAATTTATTTAAAAATTAATCGAAACTAATGGTAATTAATAGTATAAATGGATTAAGTAATTCAATTTAAATATTTAAATGTTGATACGTTTTTTTAACAACATTTAATTTAATTCTTCTAGTTGATTTAAATGTGGATTAAGCAATTGATTTAATGACTTGAGCTATTAACCTTTAATTGTTGCAACAATATTGTAATTGTTCTCATAATATTAAGAAAAACTTCTCATCTCAAAAACTTTAGAAGATTTCAATTCTTAAATCCAGGGTAACGGTTGCATTTAAAAAAAATAAAAAAAAAATCATGAATTTTTATGTACCTTTAAGGTAATATACTTTTCTCAAAAGTAGACTATTTTATTAAAACTATAGGTGGAAGCAGATGTTATTTCCTTATTATTTTTAAAAACTTATTAACCGAACCTAAATAATTTGATTCAATAAATTGTAAAACTATATATGGACTAACTTGAAATTAAGGTCAAAGGCATATTTAAATAGTTCTATTACAAAATTAAATTGCAACCTTGGTATAAAATTTTTAACTATCCTTTTTCTTGGACAAATTATTGAATGTGGCAACCAATAACTCGTAGATTCGGATCGAATAATTTTCATACACCCTAAAAATCTTTAGATATAGATTTGAGATACATCTCTCTCCATCATGTGGTGAAAAACTGTCGGTCACATTGTGGCGACCTCACCAAATAATTTATCTTTTTTCTTCCGGTTGGAGATTCAAATCTCCCCATCCCATTTTTATTGCGTTAAAAAAATACCTAAACTACTTTCTGGCATTCTACATTTGCGGACACATTTCCAACTGGTAAAACAAGAATACTTTATTCTATGAGTAGTACTAACTATTGTACTATGCGGTAATTGCACGTACTCTTTCATTTTTAAATTTTTTTAAAAAATGAAGTAGAAACTAGTCGTTGCTTTTGGAGTGGAAACTGTGTTGTGTAATTCAATTTTAAAATTTAAATTTGAATACGTTTTTCTTGAACAACATAATCAATTGAAATCTTGTGAACAACATAATCAATTGAAATCTTGTAAGCATCGTTTGATGACGATTTTATTTTTGGCTTTTAGTTTTTGAAAATTATCCTTGTTTTTCTACACCTTTACTTCATATTCTCTTCAATGATTTTCATATTTTTTGATGAATCATTTGAGTTTCTAGTCTAATTTAAAAAACAAAACAATGTTTTGAAAACTATTCAAAACTCATCTTGGTTTTTGAACACAGGAGTAAAAACTAGATAAGAAAACATAGAAGCTTAATTATAGGTAGTTATAGTATTTGTAACCTTATTTTTCAAAAACCAAAAACTAAAAACTAAGGCCCCGTTTGATAACCATTTTGTGTTTGGTTTTTAGTTTTTGAAGTTTAAACCTACAAATATTAGTTCGACCAATGAGTTTATATGTCTTCTTATCTACTTTGAAAACCCAAACTAACTTTTGAAAACTAAAAAAAATAGTTTTCAAAAACTTGACTTTGTTTTTAGAATTTTTGGCTTAGAGTTCAAATGCTTACTTAAGGGAGATGATCTCTATTGTAGAGAAATTAGGTGAAAATAAGCTTAACTTTCAAAAACTAAAAACAAAAAACAAAATGGTTATCAAATGAGGTGTTATCAGTAGTTATTTGTTTTTAATTTAATAATCGTGAGAGATTTTATCATCAAGTAATACTTTTTTTTTTTTATTTTGTTAGTTTTTCCATAGTTCCTAAAGAAAATTATTGAAAATGTAGGGTATTTGAAATTATTACTTTTTAGAAATTCTATTAAGTTTTCAATCGTCTACAATTTTATTTGTCACAATGTGATCTTACAGTCTATACAAAGATATCTTTATTTCTTTTATGAATTAAAAATGCATATATTTACAAGAGACATTTCTAATTATAGAAATAATATAATAAAACTAAATTGTGTTGATTCACAAATTCAGGCAGAGGGACGCACCTGATTTGCACGTGAGTCCAATTGTCACCCCCACCATTTTTCTTCTTCCTGTACCCCCGTATGCCTTTTTTTTTTCGTTCATTTGTTCTTTCTTTCTATCTCATCTATAACTCTGTTCCCTTTGTTTTCTCTCTCTAATTCTTGACGTGGTGTTTGTTGGACGTTAGAGATTTAAGGAATTTTTCCTACTGGAATTCGTGGTTCACGTGCTGAGGTGAGTTTCACTTAATTAGCGTGTGGGTTGATCTCTTTGGATGCAATTTTTGGAGTAAAAAATTAGTGGGTGGCATGTTCTTAGTCTGAAAGCGTGTTTTGCATCGATTTAGACGTTTTGCACCAATTTTAGGTGTGCATTGTTGCTTTGTAGGATGTATAACAAGTATTTGGAGTGTTTTTGACGTGTTTTAGGCTTGGCACGAGCTGTTTCCCTTCTTGGGTAAGCTTTCTTTCGATTGCCTTGAGATTTGAAATTATCGGAAACATTTTGGTATGTTTTAAATGTTGAAATCAGGTTGTTGATGTGTTGATTTTATGCTGGAAAGGTTGGTGTGAGCTTTGAAAAACATTTGGAAGTCGTTCAACTGGTCGTGATTACTTTTTAGCAGGCTTAACTTGGACTCTTCGAATCCAACCTTAAGGTAAGTAACCATTTGGATTATTATCCATACCTTAGCTATGAGGTAATGAGTAAAGTAAGTATGGTTGGTGGATCTTGGTTGATAGTCAACTTTGGTTTGACTTGAGTTTCTGTTTGATGCATGTATGATTGTGGATCACAAATGTTATGTAGTTTGTATTGCTCACATGATTGTTATTATGTATCCTTGAGTATGACTTTGATACCAAGTCGAGAGGGGTGTGCTTTAGGACTCATTGCGCTAGTGACCCCTACTTTACTCCTTATTAAGGGAACGTTGTCCTACAACCTTATTAGGCGAGAAACTAGCATGGAGCATGCGTGTTGAGCGGGCTAGATTTTTTCTTCTTAGGACACCTTTGCACCTTTAGTAAACTTTAGAAGTTTCAGGGAGCATAGGGAGCATGAGAGACTCTTTAAGCGTGTTTCGATTTAGTTTTTTTGCTTCCTAGGGCAATTTGTTAACTTTTAGCTCACTTGTGTAGGTTGTATGTTGAAGTCCAATTCTTTTGAAAAAAAATTGTGCATTTTTCTTTCTCTTCATTTTTTGGTTTATGTTTAAAATTTTTCATATTATTTATTTTTTCTTTTCAAGTTCGTGACTATATTTCTACTATTGGGAATATGTAGGAAGACAAAAGTGTAAAGACTTTTCTTTTGGACGACATTCGACATTTTTTTGAAAATATTAATTATGAATATTTATTTTTTTTTAATTAGACAATGCTTTGAATGATACTTATATTTTATCTTTTGTTATGTTGCATTCATGTTGAAAATAAAACGGTAGATTATATTTTTATTAAAATGAAGTTTTAGGTAATTTCAACAACTAGAATAATAAATAATAAATAAACTATAATTTAAGGCTATATCTGAAGGGAATAGAAATCCCGCAGCGGAAACGACATGAAACTTCGTGGTTCTCGTTGTGCAATTCGTTTCTTAAAATTGAATTAAACTACTTTAATTATCGGCTAAACATGCTAATTTAAGAAGAAAACCAGAATGTAAAGGTACTTACTTGTTGAAGAACTCTTCTTTGACGATTCCTTCTCCGATCACGATCTCTTTTTGTTCCAGCGATCTCTACACAGGATCAAACGAACCAAATAGTTTGGACACCTCCAAATAGTCTTCTGGGTTGTTCTGGATCGGTTGAGGGAGAGTTGTGGGACTCCCTTTGGATTTTGGATGGAGAGAAATTGAAAGAGAATTGAGAGAAGAGAGAAAGCTCTTTGGATGGAATTCGAAAAAATGAGCAATTACCTTGCAAAAGGCTTCACACAAAGCCTATATATAATGGTGAGTGGTGGAGTTGGAATCTCCACCAAATCACCATTTTACCAGAACCTTATAATATGCAAATCATATTTGCATATTACATATAATAAGGTATCTTATACCTTATTATACAAATCTCATTTGTATAATTGTGGAATTTTAAATTGAATCACATTCAATTTAATTTCTCTCATTCCAATTTCTCCAAATTAACACTAATTAATCAATTAGGCTAACCTATAGTTTATTATGAATCTCATTCACATCAAACTATATATTATGTCAATTATATCACATATAAAGGACATAAATACCCAAATAATAAATTTGAACACTTCAAATTCACACCAAACTGTAAACCCTCAATTTATCCAGTTTGAGCCAAATGAGGGACCTAATGGACCTACAGATGATGAGCTCCAATGATTCAAGATTAACCTGTCAAACTTTTTGACCTGGTTATTGAACATTTATTAGCTACGGTAACACTCCACTAAAACTCGTAGCTACACTTCCATCACTGTTGGACAAGTTGTGTCCATTGATATAATCAATGCACATGAGTCAACCCTTCACAAGTTGTTCGTTGTCACAGTTGGGTCAAATTACCGTTTTACCCCTGTGTCTACTTCTTGCTTCTTAAGTCCCACTGCTCCTCTAATGAACAACTACGTTGCATAGTCTAACCATAAAAAAAAAACCCTGTCCGGCGAGTGAGAGGGTGGGTGCCCGTTGTCCAAGCCCTGGAGACAATACTTAAGGGAACAACCCCTCTAGTTTCCCTAATTCGGGAACGATTGAATTCCATCTCACGTAGTCAAGTTCACAACTCCCCACGTGGTTTTGTCCCCGAGAAGATAGACATATTGGGCGATTAACTGTGACCAACCTCACCCGTACTAATCAAAGGACAAACCCTCGTAGACAGGAGTTCGTAACACGTTCAGGATTAAGGTCAACTCACTATTAGTCATCTACGAAGTTATTAGTCTTATACTGTTAACGGTGTTACATAAGTAAGTCTAATAATTCACGGTCCGGTCTTGTACAATCTCATTGCACAGGATGCCCCCACTCGCATATCAACCACATTAACGAGTTGCATCACCTCATTTGTATCTTCTACAATCTCATTGCACAAGATGCCCCCATTGCACAGGTCTCCAACTCTATTCGTATACTGTAGACTGTTCGGGTCATTAGCTCGAACGTGATCCTCCCTGTGTGTCCTCTACACACCGTTCAAGTACTAGTTCTCTCATGATTCAATGACCATGGAGCTTAGTTTATTGGATGAAGTTTTTAAATATGCGAGACACAAAGCAATGAAAAAATAACACTTATTTATTTCAATAAGGAATGTTACAAACTTACACGAGATTAGGACTTACATCCCAACAAACTCCCACTTGGACTAAGCTAGTGGAGTACAAAATACATTTCTCAAATGTATAGTAATAATACAATAAACTAGGGCATTGGCTACCCTTTACAATACTCCAACTTGCCCTAGTTAGGAAGCATTCGAAGACCTAAGGTCTCTAGGTGACTTTCAAACACCTTAGCCGTGAGGGCCTTTGTAAATGGATCAGCAACATTGTACTCTGACGCTATCTGCGTGACAGTCACGTCTCTACGGTACACAATCTCCCATATTAGGTGATACTTCCGCTCAATATGCTTGCCCCTCTTACGACTCCGAGGTTCTCTCGAGTTGGCTACTGCACCACTGTTGTCACAAAAAAGTGTCACTTGCAAGTTCATATTTGGAACAACTTCCAAATCTATCATGAACTTCCTAAGCCAAACAACTTCCTTCGAAGCTTCACAAGCCGCAACATACTCGGCTTCCATCGTGGAATCAGTGATGCATCCCTTCTTGATGCTTTGCCACACTACAACTCCTCCATTCAGAATGAAGGTTGACCCCGAAGTGGATTTCCTAGAATCCTTATCGGTCTCAAAGTAAGAATCTGTGTATCCCGTAAGGATAAAATCCCCACTTCCATACACAAGGTTGTAGTTCCTCGTTCTCCTAAGATACTTGAAGATTGCCTTAACGGTTGTTCAGTGATCTAATCATTGATTGGATTGATACCTACTGGCAATCCAAACTTCATAACAGATGTCGGGCCTAGTACACAACATGGCATACATGAGGCTCCTTACAGCTGAAGCATAGGGGATTCGCCTCATATCCTCAACCTCTTGAGGCGTCTTAGGACATTTATCCTTAGACAAGTGAACTCCATGGCTGCGGGATACATTTTGAACAATGTGCCATCAAAGAGTGTTTCTGAAAACCCTTTTGAACTCTGGAAAGGATGTAAAGGTAGTATATGTCATTTCAGAATTTGGGTTGTCCAACACATGTGCTTGTGACAAATCCAAAGAAGTTGGATTCACGTTCAAAATTGTGCCTATTCGTAGGCTACCCAAATAAAACAAGAGGTGGATTATTCTATGATCCTAAGGAAGATAAGGTACTTGTGTAGACAAATGCCACTTTCTTAGAGGAGGACCACATTAGGGACCACAAATGAAGAAGTAAAGTTGTGTTAAGTGAGTTAGACGTAAGAGTAACAAAGGTTGCTAATAAAGCTAGCACGCCAACAAAAGTTGTTGATACTAGCTTGTCTAGTCATGAGAGTCCATCTCAAGAGTTGAGTATGCCTCGACGTAGTGGGAGGGTTATAACACAACCTGACCGCTACATGGGTTTATCTAAAATCCAAGTTGTTATGCCAAATGACGACTGTGAGGATCCATCGACTTATAATCAAACAATGACAAAGACAAAGACAAATGGGTCATAGCCATGAAGGGAATGAGAATCTCCGCGCAGTAGAAGACGATCAAATCGTCATGGTATCATTACGCTACTCGATTTTGTTAAAATGATCTAACTGTTAGATCTAAGTTAAACATGCTAGAAATGAAGAAATTACAACAAGATTAAGGTACTTACTTGTTGATGACACTCTTCAAGATTTCTTCCTCAGATCACGAACGCTTCGTGCTTCTCGATCTCAACAAATGCTCTCCACGAACGGAACCCGAACACTACCACTTGGAGTCTCGGTTGTTCTTCCTTTGGAAAGAGGGAAGTTTGTGGGAACTTTGGTGTTTTGGAGAGGGAGGAGAATTAAGAGAGAGTAGAGAGAATTCTCTTCTTTTTGGGTGAGAATCCAAAAAATGAGAGATTGAAGTGCATTCCTTCTTGCAAGAAGAGATTATATAGTGAAATAATCATGGAGTTAAAATCTCCACATTATTACTACTTTACCACAACCATAGGTTATGCAAATCTCATTTGCATAACCATATAATATGAGATATCTCATATCTCATATTGCAAATCTCATTTGCAATAATTGTGGATTAATTAAATTGAATCACATCCAATTTAATTTCTCTCAATTAATTTCTCCAATTAGCCCTAATTCAACAATTAGGCTAACCTATAGTTTATTATGAATCTCATTCACATTAAACTATATATTATATCATTCATATCCCATATAAATGACCTAAATGCCCTTAAAGTGAAATTGAACACTTCAATTTCACACCAAAACATTAACCCTTCTTTTAACCTGCATTAAGCCAACCGAGGGACCTAATGGACCTCTGATGGCGGCTCCAATGATCCGAGATTAACTGTCAAACTCTCTCGACCTAACCAACATTCATTAGCTACGGTAATACTCCACTATAGCCCGTAGCTGCACTCCCGTCGGTCACGAGAATATTACGTGTCCACTGATATAACCAATGCCCATGAGTTGCCCCTTCACAGGTTCTTCGTAGACACGGCTGGGTCAAATTACCATTTTACCCCTGTGTCTACCTCTTGTTCCTTAAGTCCCCAATGCTCCTCTAATGAACAACATATTGTGATGGTCCAACCATACACAACACCCTTCTCGGGCGGTGAGAAGGTGGGCGCCGTTGTCCAAGCCACGGAGACAACACTTAAGGGAACAACCCTCTAGTTTCCCTAAAGGCGGGAACGCAGTGAATTCTATCTCGCGTAGTTAAGTTCCTAGCTCCTACTTGGTCCTGTCCACGAGAAGATAGGCATATTGGGCGAGTAATCGTGACCACCCTCACCCGTACTAGTCAAAGAATAGACCCATGAGATGAGGAGTCCGTAACACGCTCGTGGATTCGTGTCGAGTCACTAATGGTCATCTCACGAAATTATTAGTCCCATCTTTGTCAGCGGTGTTACATCGTGGGTCTAATAATTCCGCGGTCGATCTTGTACAATCTCATTGCACAGATGCCCCCACTCGCATGTCAACCACATGAACGAGTCAGATAACCTCGTTTGTATCTAATACAAAGCGGGTCGCATCCACAGTGTATCAAGGATTAGGTCTCCAACCCTATCCATATACTGTAGATCGTTCGGGTCATTAACTCGAATGTGATCCTCCCTGTGTGTCCACTACACACCGTTCAAGTTCTAGTTCTCTCATAAATTCAATGACCCTAGAGCTTAGTTTATTGGAAAAGTTTATAAATATTGCAAGACACAAAGTGATGAAATGAATAACTCTTATTTATTTCAAACAGTAATTTACAAACACGAGATTAGGACAAAAATCCCAACAAACTCCCACTTGGACTAAGCTAGGGGAGAAAATACATTTCCGAAAAGTACATAAATTACAATGAAGTAATACAATAAACTAGGGCATTGAATACCCGTTTACACATCTCCCACTTGCCCTAGTCAAGAAACTCTCGAAGCCCTAGACTCTCTAGGTGACCCTCAAACACCTTAGCCGTGAGGGGCTTTGTTAATGGATCAACTACCTTGTGCTCCGACGCTATCTGCGTGACCGTCATGTCTCTGTGGTGCACAATCTCCCGTATCAGATGATACTTGTGCTCAATGTGTTTGCCTCTCTTATGGCTCCGAGGCTCACGAGAGTTGTCTAATGCACCACTGTTATCACAGAACAGTGTGATCGGCAAGTTCATATTTGGAACAACTTCCAAATCCGTCATGAACTTCCTAAGCCAAATAGCTTCCTTTGCGACTTCACAAGCCGCAACATACTCCGCTTCCATAGTGGAATCGTGATGCATCCTCGCTTGATGCTTCGCCATACTACAACTCCTCCATTCAGAATAAAGGCTACCCCGAAGTGGATTTCCTAGAATCCTTATCGGTGCCGAAAATCGAAATCCGTGTATCTCGTAAGGATCAAATCCCCACCGCCATACACTAAGTCGTAGTTCCTCGTTCTCCTAAGATACTTGAGGATTGCCTTTACTACCGTCCGGTGATCTAATTCTCGATTGGGTGATATCTACCGACAATTCCTCTTGCATAACGGATGTCGGGCCTAGTACACAACATGACATACATCGGGCTCCCTACACCAAGCATATGGAATCAGTCTCATATCCTCAACATCTTGAGGAGTCTTAGGACACTTGATCCTTGACAAGTGAACTCCATGCCCGAAAGGCGACAAGCTCTTCTTGGAGTTCTCGCATCTTATATCTAGACAACATCTTGTCAATATAAGACGCTTTGAGACAAGGCTAGCGTTCGTTCTTCCTGCTTCCTGACTATCTGGATACTTAGAACATACTGAGCTTCTCCCAAATCTTTCATTTGGAATTGCGAAGCTAGCCACTTCTTAACGTCAGTAATAAATTCTATCTCATTCGCTATGAGAAGAATATCGTCCACATACAACACTAAAAATGCGACAGTTTTGTCAACAATTTTCTTGTAAACACAAGGCTCATCGACATTTTGATCAAAGCCATAAGATTTGATCGCCTCATCAAACCTTATATTCCAAGACCTCGAAGCCTGTTTCAGTCCATAAATAGACCTATGAAGCCGACAAACCTTTTGCTCTTGGCCTTGGCCAATGAACCATTTGGGCTGGTCCATGTAGATGGTCTCATCAAGTTTGCCATTCAGAAAGGCTGTCTTGACGTCCATCCGCCATACCTAAATAGTCATAATACGACAATGGGCGTAAGGATCTGATCGACTTTACCATGGCAACAGGTAAAAAGGTCTCCTCATAGTCAACCCGTTCAACCTGGGTAAAACCCTTTGCCACTAGTCGGGCTTTGAAGGTCTGCACCTTCCCATCTACGCCACGTTTACGCTTGTAGATCCATTTGCAACCGATAGGTTTGACCCCATCCGGTTGATCCACATGCTCACAGACAGAATTGAAGTACATAGACTCCATTTCCTGGTCCATAGCTTTAATCCACTCGTCTTTGTCAACATCAACCATTGCCTGATCATAGTTTAATGGATCATCACAGTCATCATCAGGAGCGACAACTGAGGTTTCAGCGAAACCCATGTAGCGATCAGGCTGTCTCACAGTCCTCCCACTATGTCGAGGCATTCCCAATTCTTGGGAACGGATTTGAATAGACGTGCTAGGATCAACAACACTTGTTGACGTACTAGCCCCATCAGCAACTCTTGCTGATGTACTGTCCATTTCATTTAACACAATTTTACTCCTTCGTAAATGATCCCTGGCGTGGTCTTCCTCTAGGAAAGTGGCGTTTGTCGACACAAGCACCCTATTTTCCTTAGGATCGTAAGACAGACCACCCCTAGTCTCTTTAGGATAACCTACGAATAGGCACAATTTCGAACGAGGTTCCAACTTTTTCGGGTTTGACACCAACACGTGGGTCGGACATCCACAAATTCTGAAGTGATGTAAACTGCCTTTACGTCCACTTCAGAGCTCGAAAGGTGTTTCACAAACACTCTTCGACGGAACGTTATTCAAAATATAAACCGTAGTCTCTACTGCGTATCTCCAAAAAGAATCAGGGAGACGAGCATAGCTCATCATCGATCGAACCATGTCCAACAAGGTTCTCTTTCTCCTCTCCGATACACCATTCTGCTGTGGCATACCAAGCGCTGAGAGTTGGGACGTAATTCTGTGTTCTATCATATAGTCTTGGAATTCAGTGTCCATGTACTCTCCACCTCGATCCGATCGAAGTGTTTTAAGCGATTTACCTAAGAGGTTCTCAACCTCAGTCTTGTACTCCTTAAACTTTTCAAGAGTTTCAGACTTCTTGTGCATTAGGTAAATATACCCATATCTGGAGTAATCGTCTATGAAAGACACGAAATACTCATAACCACCCCGAGTTTTAACATTCATCGGACCACAGAGGTCAGAATGTGCTAACTCAAGAGGCTCTTTGGCTCTATATCCTTTTCTACTAAAAGGACGTTTGGTCATTTTGCCCTCAAGGCATGACTCACACACCGGCAAAGAGTTTTCTTCCAACTCGTTTACAAGTCCACTCTTCACTAGTTTCTCAATCCTATTGAGATTAATGTGGCCTAACCGTAGATGGCAAAGATGGGCATTTTTTTTTTGGAGAAATTTTCGCTTTCTTAGTTCGTGTTTCTGCAGTTTTAAACAATTCAGTATTCAAAACACTTTTGACCGATTTAGGTTTTAAAACATACAGATTATGCTCAAGTGAAGCAGAACAAATAAGATTGCCTTTGAAGGATATAAACGCTTTACTAGATTCAAAGGAAACAGATATACATTGTTCAATTAGGCAGGAAATGGAAACAAGGTTTCTAGTAAACCCTGGAACTATGTACAAATTGTCCAACAATAAGTACTTCTTGTCAAAGTGTAGCTTCATCATGTCGATCATTTGCAGAGAGACAAGCTCCCCGGATCTTACCCGTAGAGTCACCTCACCCTCTCGCAATGTGCGCCAGAATCAATCCTCGAAAAGAAGAACAAACGTGGTTAGTGGCGCCCGAATCCAATATCCAGGCAGAGTCACTACTCTCCACTAAACAAGTTTCAGTCACAAGTAATTCACATTTACCTTGATTCTTCCTCTCGGCCAGAATTTGGGACAGCTTCCTCTTCCGAGGTCCGCCCCATTGCAGGTGGAAACACTTTCCTTTCTCTCTCGCAACGTCCTTGACCTTCTTGCCCTTGTGGGCGCAATTCGGTCGATTTTACCCCTCTTCATCCTCTTCTTTCCTTTCGGGCGTGAAAGAGCAACGAGTTTCGTCCCGCAGGTCGAACCCCGTGATAAGACCATGAGGCAACATTTGCCTCGCATTCCTTGACCTGTTCAAGGATTGGAAATCTGTAGCTCATTGAGGAGGGTAGTCGAGTGTAGCTAATTTTGTTCATAACAACATTGCTACGAATCAAGGAAACTCTTCTAAGAGTCTCCGAATAAAAATCGACTTGGCTCGACTCGTCGATCAAGCCCCGCTCATCTCAAACCCAGATTAAAGTGGGTCATTATGTCTAGAACATGTTCACGGACGCATTTACCACTCCTTCATCTGTGCATTGAAGACGATATTTGAGCGAGTCATGCCGGACCTGAAAGGACTATTGTCGAAACATTTCCTGCAAGGACTCCATGATCTCCTTGGCGGAGACCATCAGCTCATGCTTCTTTGCCAATACATCAGACATGTTGGCAATTATGTAGACCTTGGCCTTTTCATTGGCCCTGATCCACCGATCGTATGCATCGCGAACACTTCGCGACGCAGTCGAGCCCGACATTTGAGGACACTCTTCAGACAACACGAACTTTATGTCGTCAGTTACCAAAATCGTGTTAATGTTGTTTTTCTAACTTTGGTAATTATCTCCCACTAACTTATCGAACGCGAGTAGTGCTATTATTGCGCTAGACATTTTTAGCTGAAAAAATAAGAAAACTTTGTATTAGTCTCGCAAAAAATTTTTGAAATCCAATCAAGTTTTAGCGAAAATTGTTTCATGATCCCTAGGTCATTCAAAATTTCGCAATGATACCCTAAAGGTTTAGAATGACTGCCACCGAAGGGTGAACAAAACACTCTTCCTTTAGGACGAGACTTTCTCGATCAGACCCTAATCCCAGAATAACTCTTATTCCATTAGGCGTCCAATTACCATTGTTTGGTCGAATTCATTAACACTTAATGAATTATGTGAGTGTCACCCTCAATCTTTAAGTTTCCAAGCATCCGTCCAAACAATAGCCACCGAAGGGTGAACCAAGAAGGAAAACCAACCAGGAAACTGTATCCCTTTCGGGAATTCACGGTGTTCCGAGTCCCATGATCATGCCCTCCGAAGGGATTGTCTGGTCCAAGCCAAACTAGAAGGCGAATCATAGGCGTCTCACGGTGTGAATCGAAAGAAGAGACTGTGGGTCTCGTTTTCACAAGTCCCGCTCCCACTCACTATGAGTACTCTCTCCATCCACGATGATATTGACCTATACAAATGCCACCCAAAGGGGACGCTCCCATTTGCGCCACGAGGCCGAGTATAGATCTCACGGTGCGGACTTACCGGAGATTTGTGGTTGGAAATTTAAATGTATCTCATTGTTGGGTTTTATGTCCTAAAACTCGTGGTTTTGTAAACTGAATGTATATTCTATATCACAATAAAGTTGTTATTGAAATTTATTCAGTAAAGGTGTTATTAACTATTGTGTATTGTGTAACCTTAATCCAATAAAGAACCCTTGGCTATAGGATGAATACTTGAACTTTATGTGTGACATAAAAGTGGATCAAGTTCGAGTTATAGCGAATGATCTATAGTATAAGGATAGGGTTGGGGACCTTATCCGGGGACACTATGGACGCGCCCACTTTGTAAAGAACAAACGATGTGATCCTTAATCGTTCATGTGGAGACATGTGAGTGGGGCGCCCTATGCAATGAGTTTGCATAAGATCGATCAGCGCAATAGTCATTTAGACTTTATAACTCCGTTTCTCGTCTTAATCGACTATATTCATCCGATGACCTAGGTAACTCGATCTTAATCTCGAGTGTTCTATGGACTCTGCTTATTCGAATTATCCTTAGATTTGCATGGGTGAGAGTGGCTCGAGACTGCCGACTCAATAAGCTCCGCCATTTCGGTGATAAACCGGGTAGATAGTGGGAACATAGTTCGCAAGATGGAATTCATTCCTACCCGCTTTAGGGATTAGTAGAAAGGTTGTTCCCTTAAGCATCGACTCGGGTCTTGAACAATGGGCCCATCCTCTCATTGGCCCGAGAGGGATTTGGTTTGCTTTGGTAGGACCACAAACCAATTGTTCATTAGAGGATCAGTGGAACTTAAGGAACAAGAGGTAATTACAGGGGTAAAACGGTAATTTTGACCCAGCTGTAATTACGAATGACCTGTGAAGGATCGACTTACTAATCATGGTTATATCGAGTGGACATAAATATATCTACAATGAGAGAGAGCAAAAACCTTTGGACTTTAGTGGAGTGTCCTGGTGGTTAACGAATGTTGATTAGCTAGGCTAAAGAGTTTGGCCGGTTAATCTCGTATCGTTGGAGCTCATGATCTGTAGGTCCATTAGGTCCTCCTTACTAGCTCGGACTTAGCCTTATAACTTTTTGAGAGAAAAGAATTTGAATTGTTCAAATTCAAGTTTGGGAGAAAGCGTTATTTATATGTGATATATTTAACGAATCATAGCTTAATTATGAATTAAACTATGATTAATATGAGGTGGATATATTTAAATATGATTTAAATATCGGGATCGGTTTATAGCATGAATAAAGATTCATGTTCGAAAAATCGATCGAGATTGGGCAATTTATTTAATTTAATATTTGATATTAAATTAAATTAAAAAATAATAATTAATTAAATTAATTTTGAATTATTTAATTAATTATATTAATTTTAATTAAAAATCAATTTAATATTGATTTTTGAATTAAAATTAAATGTAAAATGAGGGATTTTCATGAAAAACAAGTTGCCAACTTGCCCAATCTTACTCATCTTCAAAATTCACCAAAATTGGCCACCTCCATCTCAAAGCATCCTCATCATCCTTGAGTTGTCACTCCATTGAAGCTTTTTGATGCTTTATATAATGGTGATTTGGGGTGTTTTGAGAGAATTACATAGAAAATTCAATATTCCCGAATTAGTGACCTTTGAGGTCTTTTCTTCCAAATTCTCTCAATCTAGGATCCCACAATCCGTTTTAAGGCCCGAGGGTAGTAGGGAAGACTCTAACTGATTTGTCCACGAAGTGTTCGTCTTGAAAACCATCAACCGGGTGAAGAGAATTTTATCTTCAAAGTTGAGTTTTCTATCCTCTGCTTTTTCCAAACTTTGAGCATGTTTTTTATTTTACAAAATTGATCAACTTAGAGTGTTCAAGATCCAAAATTGCTTCCGCTTTCTTAATCTAGACTCTTTCACTCATACACTTTATTTCCTCCCACTCAGCACTTTAATTTTAATAGGGATTGACCTAGATAAACCGGCTAAAATTTACCTAAGTCTACCAATATAACTCTTATATGGTATTAACCTAAGTCTATAATCACATTATAACTTAGGTCTATGTGAGTTAATTAAAATACTTTTAATTAGCGGCACTCACGATAAGTATAATCTAAGAATCTCCGGACCGAATTCACTCCCAGGTCGGTTTCCAGGTAGGGGTGTTTCTCAAGCGTCAACTTAAATACCCCAGCCTTAGACAAAACCTTCCTTAGACAGAGTTACTAATCAGTCTCAATTCATAGACTAAACTTTGATTTCCTAATTTCTAATCTCATTAGAAAATAGAAAACCTAAGTGTAATTATTCAAGTTCTAAACTTTTTAAAACTAATAATTAACTTAGGTTGCATGCATTTCTATGTTATAGTGCTTGATCATTCATCACATGAATAACTATATACTATAACATAATATAATTCATCACATGAATATAAATGCATGAGCATACTTTAATGTAAAAAATATAACACTTATATTAATTAAATTAAACATGCATTTAATAATATTATAACTCTTATAATATAACCTATCATGCAAACTATATATTATAACTCTTATAATATAAATGATGCATGAAATGTTTAACCTAAGGTGAGATTTTAAATCTATATGACATACATTATGCACATAGAAATTAATTAAAATATACATCTCATGCATAAAATAATTAAATAGCAAAAATGGACCAATTTTTGGAACCTAGGGGCAATTATTTAATTAAATAACATTAATATAACACTTATATTAACATTATTTAATAAAATAATTAAATACATAAATTAAATAAATTTTACAAATAATAAAAAAATAAAAAACCGAAAATAACTACCCCTCTAAGCAAAAAACTGCCCACGTCTCGCGAAACTAAAGCTGCAACTGCTCCTCAACGCGTGCAGCGTTGCAACGCTGTCGCCTCCAACGTCGACCCAACGTTCTCAACGCTAGCGACGAGCTACTCTGCAGCAGGGCCTCCGTCCGCAAGAATAGCGTTGAGACAACGCCGAAGGGCAGCGTCTCAACGCCATCGATAGAACAACAAACAACTTTGTTGTTCTTCACCGATTTTCGCCTGATTCCGCTCCGATTTCTTCACAGCAACTCTTGCCACGAACGATCCGGACTTACAGACTCGATTTATTTTCTAACATGCCCAAAAACATGGGCCCTTTACATTTGATCTCATCAAACAGAAAATAAATCTAAAAGTGCAAAAAACCGAAACATCCATTTAAGCAAACCAGCATTCTTCTCATGAAAATTAAGGCAATTTACCCACCTATTTTAACAAAAACAGTGCATAATGAAGAACCATCGAAATGGCTCTGATACCAATGGAAGGGAATGAGAATCCCCGCGCAGCGGAAGACGATCGAATCGTCATGGTATCATTACGCTACTCGGTTTTATTAAAATGATCTAACTCTTAGATCTATGTTAAACATGCTAGAAAGGAAGAAATTACAGCAAGATTAAGGTACTTACTTGTTTAAACATGCTTCGTGCTTCTCGATCTCAACAAATGCTCTCCACGAACGGAACCCGAACACTACCACTTGGAGTCTCGATTGTTCTTCCTTTGGAAAGAAGGAAGTTTGTGGGAACTTTGGTGTTTTGGAGAGGGAGGAGAATTGAGAGAGAGTAGAGAGAATTCTCTTCTTTTTGGGTGAGAATCCAAAAAATGAGAGATTGAAGTGCATTCCTTCTTGCAAGAAGGGATTATATAGTGGAATAATCATGGAGTTAAAATCTCCACATTATTACCACATTACCACAACCATAGGTTATGCAAATCTCATTTGCATAACCATATAACATGAGATATCTCATATCTCATATTGCAAATCTCATTTGCAATAATTGTGGATTAATTAAATTGAATCACATCCAATTTAATTTCTCTCAATTAATTTCTCCAATTAGCCCTAATTCAACAATTAGGCTAACCCATAGTTTATTATGAATCTCATTCACATTAAACTATATATTATATCATTCATATCTCATATAAATGACATAAATGCCCTTAAAGTGAAATTCAACACTTCAATTTCACACAAAAACATTAACCCTTCTTTTAACCCAGATTGAGCCAACGCAGGGACCTAATGGACCTACAGTGACGGGCTCCAATGATCCGAGATTAACCTGTCAAACTCTTTGACCCGGTTAACCAACATTCATTAGCTACGGTAACACTCCACTATAGCCCGTAGCTGCACTCCCGTCAGTGCAGAATATTACGTGTCCACTGATATAACCAATTCCCATGAGTCGGCCCTTCACAGGTTGTTCGTAGACACGGTTGGGTCATATTACCGTTTTACCCCTGTGTCTACCTCTTGTTCCTTAAGTCCCCACTGCTCCTCTAAGAACAACATATTGTGATGGTCCAACCATACACAACACCCTTCTCGGGCCAGTGAGAAGGTGGGCACCCGTTGTCCAAGTCCTGGAGACAGCGCTTAAGGGAACAACCCCTCTAGTTTCCCTAAAGGCGGGAACGAGTGAATTTCATCTCGCGTAGTTAAGTTCCCAGCTCCCTACTTGGTCCTCGTCCCTCGAGAAGATAGGCATATTGGGCGAGTAGTAATCGTGACCACCCTCACCAGCACTAGTCAAAGGACACACCCCACAAACAGAGTCCGTAACACGCTCGTGATTCGTGTCGAGTCACTAATGGTCATCTCACGGTTATTAGTCCTTCTCACAACGCGTGTTACATCGTGTGGGTCTAATAATTCACGGTCCGGCCTTGTACAATCTCATTGCACAGGATGCCCCCACTCGCATGTCAACCACATGAATGAGTCGATCACCTCGTTTGTATCTAATACAAAGCGGGCGCATCCACAGTGTATCCGAGATTAGGTCTCCAACTCTATCCATATATCAGAGACCGTTGGGTCATTAACTCGAACGTGATCCTCCCCGTGTGTCCACTACACACCGTTCAAGTTCTAGTTCTCTCATAAATTCAATGACCCTGGAGCTTAGTTTATTGGAAAAGTTTATAAATATTGCAAGACCCAAAGTGATGAAATGAATAACTCTTATTAATTTCAAACAGTAATTTACAAACACGAGATTAGGACAAAAATCCAAACAAGCTATGGACCAAGAAATGGAGTCTATGTACTTTAATTCTGTTTGGGATCTTGTAGATAAACCTGATGGGGTAAAATCTATAGGTTGTAAGTGGATCTACAAGAGAAAGCGTGGTGTAGATGACAAATGGATGTCAAGAAGGCATTCTTGAATGGCAATCTTGACGAGAACATCTACATGGACCAACCCAAAAGGTTCATTGAACAAGGACAAGAGCAAAAGGTTTGCAGGCTTAAAGGTCAATCTATGGACTGAAATAAGCCTCTAGGCCCTGGAATATAAGATTTGATGAGGCAATCAAATCTTTTGGCTTTGATCAGAATGATGATGAACCGTGTGTCCACAAGAAAATCATCAATAGTTATGTCGCATTCCTAGTTCTATATGTGGATGATATCCAACTCATTGGGAATGATGTAGGTTATCTAACTAACATTAAGAATTGACTAGCTACGCAATTCCAAATGAATGATTTGGGTGAAGCGCAGTTTGTTCTTGGGATCCAGATTGTCCGAAACCGCAAGAATAAAACACTAGCCCTTTCTCAGGCATCTTACATTGACAAAGTGTTGTTGAGGTTTAAGATGCAAGATTCGAAAAAGGGTTTATTGCCTTTTAGATATGGAGTTCATTTTTCTAAGGAACAGTGTCCTAAGATACCTCAAGGAGTTGAGGATATGAGACGGATTCCTTAAGTATCAGCTGTTGGGAGCCTGATGTACGCCATGTTGTGTACTAGGCCGAACATCTGTTTTGCAATTGGAATGGTAAGTAGGTATCAATCCAATCCAGGACCTGAACACTGGACAACAGTTAAAACGATCCTTAAGTATCTACGGAGAACAAGGAACTACATGCTTGTGTATGGGGCTAAGGATTTGATCCTTACAGGATACACAGATTCTGATTTTCAAACTGATAAAGATTCTCGAAAATCTACATCAGGGTCAGTATTTACTCTTAACGGAGGAGTTGTAGTATGGCGAAGCGTCAAGCAGGGATGCATCGTTGATTCCACCATGGAGGCCGAATATGTAGCAGCTTCTGAAATGGCTAAAAAGGTCGTTTGGTTAAGGAAACTCATGTTAGATTTGGAAGTTGTTCCAAATCTGAGTTTGCCCATCATGTTGTATTGTGATAACAGTGGTGCCGTGGCAAATTCAAGGGAACCCCAAAGTCACAGGAGGGAAAAACATATTGAGCGGAAATATCATCTCATCCGGGAGATCGTGCATCGAGGAGACGCGATCGTCACGAATATAGCCTCAGAGCACAACATTCTTGATCCTTTTACAAAGGCTCTCACGACTAAAGTATTTGAGAGTCACCTAGAAGGTCTAGGTTTACAAGTCTTCCCCAACTAGGACAAGTGAGAGTATATTGTACAAAGGGTTCCAATGCCCTAGTTTATTGTATTTCCATTATTGTAATGTTTAGTACTCCACAAGTTTTAGGTCAAGTGGGAGATTGTTGGGATTTGTGCCCTAAACTTATGTAATTTTGATCAAATAAATAAAGAGTTATTTCTTTTGTTAAAATTATATTCTTTCCTTATAAATCCAATAAATTAAGCTCCAAGGTTATAATATATCTTGAACATTAGTGTAGTAGACACAATTTGGATTGTGTTCAAGAGTATAACCTAAATGGTCTATGGTATAAGAATAAGGTTGGAAACCTTATTCTGGTAACACCATGGATGCGACCCACTTTGTAATGAGTACAAATAAGGTAATCCAACTCATTCATGTGGTTGACATGTGAGTGGGGGCATCCTGTATGAAGAGTTCATACACGAGCGAACTGCGAATAATTAGTCTAACCAGTATAAAGTCGTTAACAGGATAAGACTGATAATTTATAGATGGTCATTAGTGACTCGACCTGAATCCTGAGCAAGTTTAGAACTCCTCCTTATAGGGTTTGTCCTTAGACTAGTATGGGTGAGAGTGGCCTGTAGCCGACTCAATAAGCCTACCTTCTCAAGGACAGAACCTCGTAGCTAGCTAGGGACTTAACTATGCCAGATGGAATTCACTCATTCCTACACTAAGGAATTAGATAGGTTGTTCCCTTAAGAACTGAGTCCAGGTCTTGAACAACGAGGCCCCACCCTCTAAACTGGCTTAAGAGGGTATGAGTTTATGGTAGGACTATAGACTTGTTGTTCATGAGAGGATCAGTGGTGCTTAAGGAAGAAAGAGGTAATCATAGGGGTAAAACGGTAATTTGACCCAACTGTGATTACGAACAACATGTGATGGATCCACTCATGGGTAATGATTATATCACTGGATACAATATAATCTACAGTGAGGAGAGTACAACTACAAGTCTATAGTGGAATGACTTGTAGTTAATGAATATTGATTAACTGGATCAAAGTGTTTGATCAGTTAATCTCACATCATTAGAGCTCATGAACTGTAGGTCCATTGGGTCCCTCCGTTGGCTCAACATGGTAATATTGAGGGTATAAAGTTAGGAATGAAATTGAAGTGTTCAATTTCATATATGAGGTGTTATATCAATTATATATGATATAAATGATATAATATATGGTTTTAATGTGAATTAGATTCACATATTAACCATATACTAATGAGAGAATGAAGGAGGGATAGGATGGTAATTTCCATCACATTTCCTTATAAATAGTTGCATGAGATGCAATTTTAAGGTGAAGGCTTTTTGACAAAACCCTAGAATTCTCTCAAATTGTATTGGAAAGAGTTCCAAACACAATTCCATAAGATCACCTCACCTCATCCTAAAGGAACCCACCTTCCTCCCTCACCTAGAGAACAACGAAGAAGATCTGGTGGTGAAACTTCACATGGTTCAAGTTGTTGCTGAGATCGTGATCATTGAAGGAGGAATTCGTGAAGAAAGTAATCTTCAAAGGTAATATCTTGTTGTCCTACTTTGTAATACATGCTTAATCTTATATATATTATTTTTGAATGAAATCTGTGTAACAAAATAAAGAACATACGATTCACAATCGCTCATTTGCATGGATTCGATCCTTCAATAACAACATTGCTATTTAAATCACAGCGAAACTCTTCGAAAGAGTCTCCATGATAAAGCTGACATGGCTCGACTCGTCGATCAAAGCCCCGTTCATCTTTGCCAGGTTAAAGTGGGTCATCATGTCCATAACATGTTCACGGAATGACATCCCCTCCTATATCGTTGCATTAAAAACGTGTTTGAGGGCATCGTGTCGGACCTGAAAGGACTGTTGTTCAAACATTTCCTGTAACGATTCCATGATCTCCTTCGCGGTGACCATTACCTCATGCTTCCTTGTCAAGACTTCAGACAAGCTGGCAATAATATAGACCTTGGCCTTTTCATTGGCTCTGATCCACCGATCGTACACATCACAAACACTTCGCGAAGCAGTCGAGCCCGACGCCTGAGGGCACTCCTCAATGAGCACAAACTTTAGGTTATAAGTTACTAATATTGTGTTGATATTGTTTTTCCAGAAGCTAAAAGGGCGATAATTGAACTTGACATTTTGTTTGCTGAATATAAGAATTACTTTGCATTAGTCTCACAAAAACTCTTGAAAAATCCAATCAACTTTTAGCAAATTTTTATCATATGATCCCTAGGTAATTTAATAATTTCAATGATACCCCAAAGGTTTAGAATGATCGCCACCGTAGGGTAGACAAAACCACTCCTCCTCTGGGACGAGACTTTCTCGACCAGACCCTAATACCAGAATAACTCTTATTCCATTAGGCATCGAGTTACCATTTTTCGATTTGAATCCATTAACTCTTAATGAATCCTGTGAGTGTCACCCTCAATCTTTAAATTTCCAAGTATCCGTCCAAACAATATCTGCCGTAGGGAGGACTACAATGGAAAACCAACAAGGAAATTGTATCCCTTTCGGGAATTCACAGTGTTCTGACTCCTATGATCAAGGCCCTCCGTAGGGATTGTCTGGTCCAGGCCAAACTAGCACGCGGATCATAGGCGTCTCATAGTGTGAATCGAAAGAAGAGATCGTGGGTCCCGTTTTCACAGGTCCTGCTCCCACTCACTATAAGTACTCTCTCCATTCATGTTGAATATTGACCCATACAAATGTCACCCGTAGGGCGACGCTCCCATTTGCGCCACGAGGCTAAGTATGAATCTCACGGTGTGAAGTTAACGGAGATTTGTTGATGGAAAATTAAATGTATCTCATACACTTTATTTCCTCCCACTCAGCACTTTAAATTAACCAGGATTGACCTAGATAAACCGACTAAAATTTACCTGAGTCTACCAATATAACTCTTATATTGGATTAGCCTAAGTCGATAATCACATTATTAACATAGGTCTATGTGAGTAAATTAATTAACTCCTAATTAACGACACTCATGAAAATATAACCTAAGAATCTTCGAACCCAATTCACTCCCAGGTCGGTTCCCAGGTAGAGGTGTTCCGCAAAGCGTCAACTTAAATACCCCAGCTTTAGACAAAACCTTCCTTAGAGAGAGTTACTTATCAGTCTCCATTCAAAGGTCATATCTGATTTCCTAATTCTAATCTTATTAGAACTAGAAAACCTATGTCTAATTATTCAGGTTCTAAGCATTTTAAAACTAATAATTAACTTAGGTTACATGCATTTCTATATTATAGTGCTTGATCATTCATCACATGAATAATAAAATATAACATACATTCATCACATGAATTAAATGCATGTCAATGCTTTTAATATAAGAAATATAACTCTTATCATAATTAAATTAAAAAAAACATTATATTATAACACTTATAATATAATCCTATCATGCATACTATATATTATAACTCTTATAATATAAATTATGGATGAAATGTTTAACCTAAGGTGGGATTTCAATCTATATGACATACATTTTGCACATATAAATAATAAATCATACAACAATTGTATAATTTAATAAATAGAATAATTGGACCGATTTTTGGACCCTAGGAGAATTAATTAAATTAATTAACATTAATATAACATTTATATTAATATTAATTAATAAAAATAAATAAATACATTTTACAAATAAATAAATAAATAATTAAAACGGTTGCGTAACTCCCAACTCGATGACCCCTGATGCCACTACCGTACGAATTTCTCGCGCACCATGCTCCACTACACTGCAGCGTTGCAACGCCGTGGCCAGCGTTGCAACACTATAGTTTACAACATCATGCCTTGCGTTCTCAATGTCGTTGCGTTGCAACGCAACCCCTTGCATTGCAACGCCGCACCAGAGCAACCTCTCCAAAGAAGATGGATGGCGCGCGCAACGCAGAAGAAACGTCACACGACGACCGATGAATTTCAAAGAAACCACCTTTACTATTTTTCACCGAAATCGCCCGTTTCTGCCCCGTTTTCTTCATGACAACCCTTGCCACGAACGACACGGACTTACAGACTCGATTTACATTAAAAAATGCCCGAAACACCGGGCCTTTACATTGATCTCATCAACATTAATGTAAATCTAACAAAGTGCCAAAAACCGAAAACATCCAAAATTGCAAACCATAACAATCATCTCATGAAAATTAATGCTACCAACCTAATTTTAAGATATCACAGAATACAAAATGAAGAGCAACGATTGGCTCAGATACCAATTGAAGGGATTTGGAATTCCTGCAGCGGAAGACGTTGTGAAACGTCGTTGATCCGTTGTGTAAATCATATCTTAAAACTGAATTAATCTGATTAATCCTAGGCTAAGCATGCATAAATGAGAAGAAAAACAGTAAGGAAACTCATACTTACTTATTGAAGAACACTTCTTCAACGCTTTCCTCATCCGGTTACGATCTCTCTCGAACCAACGATCTCCTCGATGTCGATCCTCGAACAGAACAACAAGACACCTCCAAAGGGTCTTCTCTATTTTCTCGGGAGGTTGAGGGAGAGTAGGTGAGGCTCCCTTTGGATTTTGGGTGAGGAGAATTTGAGAGAATTAAGAGAGAGTTGAGAGAGAATTGCCTTGCTCTCTTTGGATAAAAATCCAAAAAATGGAAAATGACATACCAAAGGCTTCTTGCAAAGCCTTTAAATACTATTGTGTAATGGTGTTAAAACCTTCACCAAATCACAATTTTACCACAACAATATGATATGAAAATCATATTTGCATATCCCATAATATAAGGTATCTCATACCTTATTATACAAATCTCATTTGCATAAATGTGGAATTTTATATTGAATCACATTCAATTTAATTTCTCTCAATTTAATTTCTCCAATTAGCACTAATTAATCAATTAGGCTATGCTATAGTTTATTATGAATCTCATTCACATCAAACTATATATTATGTCATCTATATCACATATAAATGACATAAATACCCAAATAATGAATTTGAACACTTGAAATTCACACCAAACTGTAAACACTCAATTCGTCCAATTTTAGCCTATCGAGGGACCTAATGGACCTACAGATGACGAGCTCCAATGATCTGAGACTAACCTGTCAAACTCTTTGACCCGGTTATTCAACATTCATTACCTACGGTAACACTCCACTAAACCCCATAGCTGCACTCTCATCATTGTAGGGCAAGTTGTATCTATCGATATAACCAATACCAGTAAGTTGATCCTTCACAGGTTGTTCGTAGACACTGTTGGGTAAAATTACCGTTTTACCCCTGTGTCTAGCTCTTGCTCCGTAAGTCCCACTGCTCCTCAAATGAACAACAACGTTGCATGGTACAACCATGAACAACAACCTTCTTGAGCCAGTGAGAGGGTCAGGCCCCGTTGTCTAAGCCCTGGAGACAACACTTGAGGGAACAACCCTTCTAGTTTCCCTAAGTCGAGAACGAGTGAATTCCATCTTTCGTAGTCAAGTTCCCAGCTCCCCACGTTGTCATGTCCCTGAGAAGATAGGCATATTAGGCGAGCAACAGTGCCCACCCTCACCCGTACTAGTCAAAGGGCAGACCTCCGCAGACAGGAGTTCGTAACACGCTCAGGATTAAGGTTGAGTCACTAATGGTCATCTACGAATTTATTAGCTTTATACTGTTAACGGTGTTACATCAGTACGTCTAATAATTCACGGTCCGGTCTTGTACAATCTCATTACACAAGATGCCCCCACTCGCATGTCAACCATATGAACGAGCTGGATCACCTCGTTTGTATCTAATACAAAGTGGTTCGCATCCATAATGTATCCAGGATTAGGTCTCCAACCCTATCCATATATTGTAGACCGTTCAGGTCATTAACTAGAACGTGATTCTCCCTGTGTGTCCACTACACACTGTTCAAGTTCTTAATTCTCTCAAAATACAATGACCCTAGAGCTTAGTTTATTGGATTATGTTTATGAAAAATGTGAGACACAAAGTTCGAATAAATAACTCTCATTTATTACAACTTGAAATATTACAAACTACGCGAGATGAGCACATACGTCCCAACAGAAGGAGACTGAAACACACCAGAAACAGGTTTGTGAGGTAGACAGTGGTAATACAATCACTTCCACAGGGGAGATTCAGGTGATAGAGGTCGAGGCTAATAAGTCTTTTCCCATTTTATCTCCAAAAATTTCCTTTAATCTTGGTAGCCATTTGTCCTACACTTATGAGTCTTGTTTTGATTTCTGTTCTTTTATTTCAATACGCAAAAATACCAAATATAATTCTCTCTCTGGTGCCCATGAAAAACAAGATAGCCTTTTAGACGTAGAAGGCTATATCGATTCAAGCAAGAAGGGCCCAAAGAAATATGAGCAGTTTTACGTGCCCTGATAAGTCACCGTCTAGCTAGAGACGTTAAAGAAAGCGCCTCTTGGGAGGCAACCAAAGTTTTAGGTTTTATGCTCTCTGTTTTAGTGTTTTCTTTCTTTTATGTTTTTCTTTCCTTTCCTATTTATTTTTCCTAATTCTTAGTTTTTTTTGTACCTCCAAGTGTATGCCCAAGGGTAGAGCTGCAGACTTGCACCCTTTTGATCCTGAGATCGAGAGGACCTGTAGGAGACTCTTAAGGGAAGGAAGAGCAGAATCTAAGACAATGGCTGATCAGGAGTTAATCAATAACCCTAAACTCATCAGGGAGTATTTCCAACCTATGTTTAATTCTGAGCAGGTTAGAATAGTCCATGGCCCCATAAATGTTATTTTTAATTGAAAACAGGGCTTATTCAGATGGTTAGGGAAGGAGCTTTTAGAGGACTATGAAGGGAATGAGAATCCCCACGCAGCGGAAGACGATCGAATCGTCGTGGTATCATTGTGCAATTTGGTTTCTTAAAATTAAACTATCTAATAATATAAGGTTAAACATGCAAATTAGAACGAAAAACAAAAAGTTAGAACTACTTACTTGTTGAAGACCGACTTCAAATTTCCTTCCTCCGATCACGAACTCTTCGTGTTCTTCTCAATGATCTCGAACTCCTCGAACAATCCCAACGAATGGACACCTCCACTCGATTTCTCGGTTGTTCTACTTTAGGTAAAAGGAGAATGGTGGGATTCTTCGTATTTGGTGAAGGGAGGAGAATTTTTAGAGAGAGATTTGAGAGAGAATTGAATTTGCTTCTTTTGGTGAGAATTCCAAAAATGGGCAAAAGCTTAATGAACCCTTCTTGCAAAGGGGTTTATATAATGGTGATAGGTGGAGTTGAAATCTCCACCTATTTACCATTTTACCACAACTATAGGTTATGCAAATCATATTTGCATAACCACATATAATAAGATATCTCATATCTCATTTTACAAATCACATTTGTATTATTGTGGATTTTTAAATTGAATCACATTCAATTTAATTTCTCTCAATCTAATTTCTCCAAATTAGCGCTAATTCAACAATTAGGCTAACCTATAGTTTATTATGAATCTCATTCACATTAAACTATATAATATATCATCCATATCTCATATAAATGACATAATTACCCTTTAGTGAACTTGAACAATTCAAATTCACACAAAAAATGTAAACCTTCTATTAATCCAGTTTGAGCCAACCGAGGGACCTTATGGACCTACAGTGACAAGTTCCAATGATCCGAGATTAACCTTTCAAACTCTTTGACCTGGTTAATCAACATTCATTAGCTACGGTAACACTCCACTAAAGCCCGTAGCTGCACTCCCGTCAGTGTAAGACAAGATGTGTCTACTGATATAACCAATGCCCATGAGTCGACCCTTCACAGGTTGTTCGTAGACACTGCTGGGTCAAATTATCGTTTTACCCCTATGTCTACTTCTCGCTCCTTAAGTCTCCACTGCTCCTCTAATGAACAACAATGTTGTAATGGTCCAACCATACACAACACCCCTCTCGTGCTAGTGAGAGGGTGGGCGCCCGTTGTCCAAGCCTTAGAGACAACACTTAAGGGAACAACCCCCTCTAGTTTCCCTAAAGCCGAGAACGAGTGAATTTCATCTCGCGTAGTTAAGTTCCTAGCTCCCTACTTGGTTCTGTCCTTAAGATGATAGGCATATTGGGCGAGTAACTGTGACCACCCTCACCTGTACTAGTCAAAGGACAAACCCTCGCAGACAGGAGTCCGTATCACGCTCAGGCTTCAGGTCGAGTCACTAATGGTCATCTACGAAGTTATTAGTCCATACTGTTAACTGTGTTACATCAATAGGTCTAATAATTCACAGTCCGGTCTTGTACAATCTCATTGTACAAGATGCCCCCACTCGCATATCAACCACATGAACGTATCAAATCACCTTGTTTGTATCTTAATACAAAGCGGATCCCATCCACAACGTATCCAGGATTAGGTCTCCAACCCTATCCATATACTGTAGACCGTTCGGGTCATTAACTCGAACGTGATCCTTCCTGTGTGTCCACTACACACCGTTGAAGTTCTCGTTCTCTCATATATTCAATGACCCTGGAGTTTATTAATTTCAAATGTTAAATTTACAAACTAAACGAGATTAGGACATCCATCCCAACAAACTCCCACTTAGACTAAGCTAGTGGAGCAAATACATTTCTGAAATGTACATAAATTTTAATGAAGTAATACAATAAACTAGGACATTGAATACCCGTTTACAATTCTTCCATTTGCCCTAGTAAGGAAGCACTCGAAGACCTAGACTCTCTAGGCGACCCTCAAACACCTTAGCCGTGAGGGGCTTTGTAAATGGATTAGCAACATTGTGCTCCAACGCTAACTGCGTCACTGTCACGTCGTCGCGGTGCACAATTTCCCGTATCAGGTGATACTTTTGCTCAATGTTTTTGCCTCTATGGCTCCAAGGCTCTTTGGAGTTGGCTACAACACCACTGTTGTCACAAAACAGCGTGATCGACAAGTTCATATTTGGAACAACTTCCAAATCCGTTATGAACTTCCAAAGCCAAAAAGCTTCCTTTGCAGCTTCATAAGCTGCAACGTACTCAACTTCCATAGTGGAATGAGCGATGCATCCCTGCTTGATGCTTCGCCATACTACAACTCCTCCATTTAGAATGAAGTCCGACCACTGGTGGATTTCCTAGAATCCTTATCGGTGCCCTGAAAGTCGAATCAGGTATCCCGTGAAGGATCAAATCCCCACTTCCATACACTAAGCTGTAGTTCCTCGTTCTCCTACGATACCTGAGGATTGCCTTTACAGTTGTCCAGTGATTTAAACCTGGATTGGATTGATACCTACTGACAATCCCTACTGCATAATAGATGTCGGGCCTAGTACACAACATGGCATACATTAGGCTCCCTACAGCTGAAGCATAGGGGATCCGTCTCATATCCTCAACCTCTTGAGGAGTCTTAGGACACTAATCCTTAGACAGGTGAACCCCGTGCCTGAAAGGCAGCAAGCCCTTCTTGGAGTTCTGCATCTTATATCTAGAAAACATCTTGTCAATATAAGACGCTTGAGACATGGCTAGCGTTCTGTTCTTCCGGTTCAGGACTATCTGGATACCTTGAACATACTGATCTTCTCCCAAATCTTTCATTTGGAATTGCGAAGCTATCCATTTCTTTACGTCAGTAAGAAATCCTACCTCATTCCCAATGAGAAGGATATCATCCACGTACAATATCATAAATGCGACAGTTTTGTCGACGATTTTCTTGTAGACACAAGGCTCGTCAACATTCTGATTAAAGCCATAAGATTTGATTGCCTCATCAAACCTTATATTCCAAGACCTCGAGGCTTGTTTCAGTCCATAAATGGACCTATGAAGCCGACAAACCTTTTGCTCTTGGCCTTGGGTTATGAACCCTTTGGGCTGGTCCATGTAGATGGTTTCGTCAAGGTTGCCATTCAGAAAGGTCGTCTTGACATCCATCTGCCATACCTCATAGTCATAATATGCGGCAATGGCCAGAAATATCCTGATCGACTTTACCATGGCAACAGGTGAAAAGGTTTCCTCATAGTCAACCCCTTCCACCTGGGTAAAACCCTTTGCCACTAGTCGTGCTTTGAAGGTCTGCACCTTCGCATCTGCCATTGCCTGATCGTAGGTCAATGAATCCTCGTAGTCATCATCAGGGGTGACGACTTGGGTTTCAGCTAAACCCATTTAACGTTCACGCTGTCTCACAACCCTCCCACAACGTCGAGGCATTCCCAACTCTTGGGAACGGACTTGACTTGACGTGCTAGGATCAACAACACTTGTTGGCGTACTAGCCCCATCAGCAACTTTTGCTAATGTACTGTCCATTTCATTCAACACGATTTTGCTCCAAGGCAAATGATCCCTTGCGTGGTCTTCCTCAAAGAAAGTGGCGTTTGTCGACACAAGCACCCTATTTTCCTTACGATCGAAAAATAGACCACCCCTAGTCTCATTTGGGTAACCTACGAATAGGAACAATTTTGAACGGGGTTCCAACTTTTTCGGGTTTGACACCAACACGTGGGACGGTGATAGCCCACAAAATGTGTTATGCTTAGGCTTAATTATTGCTAGTTTTGTAATGATTTCTGAGCTTATACGTGTTTAAATTACTCAATTTCAGGTTAAGACCAGAAACAAGACAATTGAAGACATTTTGGATCACTCGAGATCGAAACAAGGCTTTTTGGAGCTAAAAATAATATCAATTGGAAGTAAAAGGATCATCCCAAGCTAGAAGACCTGGTGATGGCGTTGTAACGCCGTTCTCTCGCAACGTAACGCCGAGCGTGCTATGTAGATGCTTTGAAGGCATATGCAGGTAGCATTGCAACGCTGCCTTAGGGCGTTGCAACGCTATCTCGATAAAGGAACAAACATAAAGACCCGCACAAAGGGCGTTGCAACGCTGCTTTGCAGCGTCGCAACGCTGCTTTGCAGCGTCGCAACGCCAGATCGATAAGAGGCGTGTGTGTTAGGGTAGCAGCATTGCAACGCTGTCCCTAGCGTTGCAACGCTGCCAACTGTTGCCATATATACCACGCGGTAGGGTACAACGTTGCAACGCTGCCCCTAACGATGCAACGCTGTACCGTGGAGGCCTATAAATATATCCTTACATTCTCTTGCAAAGGGAGTCGAATTTGATAGACAATCCACCGTATTTTCGAAATACACTTTGTAAGAAGAGAGAAAGAATGTTCTTGGGAGCCAAAACATCCGTGGAGGTTCGAGATCGAAGACGGGACCTCGGAGACGAAGGACTAGCATCGACACATAAGTTTAATTTTCTTTTCTTTCAGATTGTAACAACATTTTAAGACGTTTCCTACATGTTTAGCTTGATTTTCATGTGATTTAGAGTAGCTAAATGTTGTTGTTAGGATTTCATTTTCTTGTTAATACTCAATTGCTATGCATTGAAGCATGTTTTGTTCTTATTTTTGGCAATTCGTTCTTTAACTCTTAAATTTGTTGGTTTAAGTGGATTCGAGAGATAAAACTAGAATTAGAGCAAAGTTTTCAAAACCCTCAGGAATCTGGCATGAGAATGGCTAAGAAACTTAAGGGAAACACATAAATAAGTTGCTTAATGTCATGCATGTCGTAGGCTCATATGGAGACTATGGAGTTTATTGCATGTGTGAGGCTCCCTAAGAATCGAGAGGTTTTCTTGAGTATTTTACTTCTTGTTTATAAATTCATCTTATTGATTCATTGCATGTGTTAGTTCAGTCATTAACTTGTAAAATCACTTTCCTCAAATCTATCAATTCGTGTCTCCATATGTTAGTTTGTTGTTAGTTTTTACTTTCAATCACCTATCCATGTTATGTTTCTTTAGCTAAATTTGAGAATTAGTATCTTCGTAATTAATTAATCTGGAAACCCATTCCCGATGATGATACTTGGAACTCTAAATCACTATATTAAAACTTGACTCGTACACTTGCGGTATTGCATATATCATAAATATTACGCAACATGTTTTTGGCGCCGTTGCCAGGAATGGCGATTATTTAGATTAAATAATATTAGGAGAAAATTTGAGGTTTTAGACTAAAGCTTGTTTGTGTGTCTTTCCTTATTTGTTTTCATGTGTTGTTTGTTTCCTTATTTGTGTTATTTTAGTTTTGTGTGTTTTTGAGTCTTTGTCCCCTGTTTTTGGTTGTTTTGCTATTGTATAGAAGTCTTGATCTGAATTATTAATTTTTCAAGTATGACTTTGCATGTTTTTTCTCCATCTTTCTATTGTCCCTCTCAGGACCCTAGGTATGTGCATCATGATTTCTCTGAATACCATGTGTCTAATTTTTACCATTCTGTACCTAAAATTGATAAAAATTCATGTGATGGTAGCTATTTAGGCACTTGGAACCATAATTTTTCGTACCTTGACCAACCTAATGAAAAATCTTCTCTTGTGGACCAATTAATGGAATATACCTTAAAATTAAAAATTAAAAATTTTGTTCATAATGAATTAGAAAGGTTGAATAGGTTAGAAGCTGAGGTGGTAGGACTTTGGGAAAGAGTACAGGATAGAGCTCAGTATCTGTATCAGCTAGTAATTTCCCTTAAGGCCTTGCAGGAACAATTTCTTATCCTTACCACTGAGAATGTGCACCCTAAGAGGACTTATTCATACGATAGTGGGGATAGTTTGGGGGAGACTGAGGCACACCAGAAAAAGGATAGTGAGGTAGACATTGGTGATACAATTATTCCCACAGGGGAGATTCAAGTGATAGAAGTAGAGGCTGAGAAGTTCTTTCTGTTGGGATTTATGCCCTAAACTTGTGTAATTTTGATCTATTAAATAAAGGGTTATTTGTTTTGATAGAATTACAGTCTTGCTTTATAAATCCAATAAACTAAACTCCAAGGTTATAACATATATCTTGAACATCAGTGTAGTGGACACTATTTGGATTGTGTTCAAGAATATAACCTAAATGGTCTATGGTATAAGAATAAGGTTGGAAACCTCATTCTGGAAACACCATGGATGCGACCCATTTTGTAATTAGTAGAAATGAGGTAATCCAACTCATTCATGTAGTTGACATGCGAGTGAGGGCATCATGTATGAAGAGTACATACAAGACCGGACCGCAAATTATTAGTCTAACCAGTGTAACACCGTTAACAGGATAAGATTGGTAATTTATAGATGGTCATTAGTGACTCGACTTGAATCTTGAGCAAGTTAAGAACTCCTGCTTATAGGGGTTTGTCCTTAGACTAGTATGGGTGAGAGTGACCTGTAGCCGACTCAATAAGCCTACCTTCTCAGGGACAGAACCTCGTAGGTAGCTGGGAACTTAACTATGCAAGATGGAATTCACTCATTCCTACACGAAGGAATTAGATAGGTTGTTCCCTTAAGAACTGACTCCAGGTCTTGAACAACAGGGCCCCGCCCTCTATGAGGGTATGAGTCTAAGGTAGGACCTTAGACTTGTTGTTCATTAGAGGATCAGTGGTGCTTAAGGAACAAAGAGGTAATCACAGGGGTAAAACGATAATTTGACCCAACTGTAATTACGAACAACCTGTGAAGGGTCGACTAATGGGTAATGACTATATCAGTGGACACAAT
Organism: Trichosanthes cucumerina; assembly: GCA_036507285.1. Classification (NCBI taxonomy): domain Eukaryota; kingdom Viridiplantae; phylum Streptophyta; class Magnoliopsida; order Cucurbitales; family Cucurbitaceae; genus Trichosanthes; species Trichosanthes cucumerina. The sequence continues at coordinate 64,913,422 of CM071836.1, read as the reverse complement.
ATTATCTACAATGAGGAGAGTGCAGCTACAAGTCTATAGTGGAGTGACTTATAGTTAATGAATATTGATTAACTGAATCAAATAGTTTGGTCAGTTAATCTCATATCATTGGAGCTCATGAACTGTAGGTCCATTAGGTCCCTCCGTTGGCTCAACATCCTTATATTGAGGATATAAAGTTAGGAATGAAATTGAAGTGTTCAAATTTCATACATGAGGTGTTATATCAATTGTATATGATATAATTGATATAATATATAGTTTTAATGTGAATTAGATTCACATATAAACCATATACTAATGAGAGAATAAAGGAAGGGTAGGATGGTCATTTCCATCCTATTTCCTTATATATATGGTTGCATGAGATGCAACTAGGGTAAGAGATAGAGACATTGTATGCCATTTGGTTGTGTTGTTGGAAAGGTTCCAAGGACCACAATCTCTCTCTCTCACAGCATCTCATCTTACCTAAAGGGAACCCACGTTCCTCCCTCACCAAGAGAACAATGGAGAAGATCCAGTGGTCGTGTCTTAGTCCGTTCGTGGTTCGTATTGCTGAGATCTTGATCGTGAGAGAAGAGGAGCACTTGAAGAAAGGTTCTTCAAAGGTACAATTTCTTGTTGTCCATCTAGTTTTATATGCTTAATCTAGTTGTTTTGTTCTTGAATGAAATCTTTGTAACTAAATCAAGAGCGCGCGATTCACAATCGCTTCTGCTACGGGACTCGATTTCTTACAATTGGTATCAGAGTCCAATTGCGTTCTTGATTTGCGTTCTGGATTTTTCAAGAATGAGGTGGGATTTACTGTTTTGCATGAGATGTATGAACGGTTTTTGCAAACTAGATGGTTTCGATTTTGGCACTTAGATTTACAATTTCATTGAATCGTTCAATGTAAGGACCCAGTGTTTTGGGTAATTTTAATTGTAAATCGAGTCTGTAAGTCTGTGTCGATCGAGGCAAAGTGGTTGTTGAGAAGATCGGAGCGAAAACAAGCAAGAAATGGAGATTTCACTTTGTTGTCTGTGTGTGGCGTTGCAACACTGCACTTGCGGAAGGAGCGCGCAGGAGACGACAGCGTTGCAACGCTAAGGCATTGCGCAACGCTGCGGATGAGATGCATTTCAGCCGGCAGAAGAGGACAAACCGCAGTGTTGCAACGCCAGAGACGTTTCGCGCAAAGCAGCAACAGGCAGAAATGGATTTTTTATTATATATTAAATATAAAAACGTTTTATATTTAAATTATATTTTTAATTAATTAATTTTAATTAATATAATTAGATTATATTAATTAAAATTAAATTTAGGGTGCCAAAATTGGTCTAATTTTACTATTTAAATTATGCAACTGTTGTGTAATTATTGCCATGCATAATGTATGCTTTTATTTTAGAAATTCCACCTTAGGTTAAGCATTTTCATGCATCATTTATAATATAAGGAGTTATATTATATAGTTTCCATGATTAACTAATATAAAGGTGTTATATTAATTTATGGACAGCATTGACATGCATTATATATCATGAGATAATTATGCTATGAATGTCTTATTATTCAAGTGATGAATGATCAAGCACTATAACATAGTATACATGTCATCTAAGGTTAATTATTAGTTTTAAAATGTTTAGAACTTGGAAATAATAGACCTTAGGTTATCTAGTTCTAATTAGATTAGAATTAGGAACCAAGTAATTTATAAGATATGATTAAAAGAGGAACTCTGTCTAAGGAAAGTTCTGTCTAGGTCAGTATTTAAGCTTCGACTTTAAACATAACACCCCTACCCGAACCGACACAGGGAGTGAAATTTAATCGAGAGTTTATAAATTACAAGAAGGCGTCAATGGGTTTATTAAGGGGTTAATAAACTAGAAATCCTAGGTTTAATATAAAGAGTTATATTAACAAACTTAGGATAAAATCAATATAAGAGTTATATTGATTATCGATATAAGAGTTATATTGATAGAGCTAGGTAAAACCATTAGCCCGGTTTTAGCCTAAGTAAGATTCCTATAACTTTAAAGTATTCAGTGGGAGGAAAAGTGTATGAGATACATACTTTCCCACCTACGCTATCTACGGAAAGTTCACACCGTGAGACTCATACTTGGCCTCGTGGCGCAATCGGGAGCGTCCCCCTTCAGATGGTGTTTGTATGAGTCAATATAAGGTGAATGGAGAGGGTACTTATAGTGAGTGGGAGCAGGTTTAGTGAAAACAAAAAACCTACGGTCTCTTTTGTTGGTTTACACCGTTAGACTACTATGGTCAGCCTGCTAGTTTGGCTCTGGACTGCATAATCCCTTCTGGAGGGCTTGATCATAGGGGATCAAACATGAGAGACACCTCAAAAGGGATAAATATTTCCTTAGACTATTTTTCAATCTAGTCTTCCCTTCGGCAGATTTTATTGGATGGAGACTCTGGGATCTAAAGACAGAGGGTTACACTCACGGGGTACATAAGTTGTGTATGTATCATGACCGAAAAATTGTAACTAAAACCTATAGGAATAAGAGTTATTCTGGTATTAGGTTTTGGTCAAGAGTGTCTTGATCCAGAAGAGGAGTGTTTTTTATTACCCTTCGGTGTCATACATTCTAAACCTTTGGAGTATCATTGCAAATTATAAATGACCTAGGAATCATTTTGATAATTAGCTAAAACATGATTGGATTAGAGTTATAGCAAGAAACTCATACAACTTTGTTTGTAAATTTTTCAGCAAAAATGTCTAGCTCTATAATTTCCTTATTGGGTGCGAAAAAGTTAACTGGAGAGAACATAATGACTTGGAGGAATGGACTCAACATAATCTTGATTGCACATGATCTTAAGTTCGTTCTCAATGAGGAGTGTCCTCAATTTCCTGCTCAAAACGCATCTCAAGCTGTTGAGGATGCATATGACCGTTGGATCAATGCCAACGAAAAGGCAAAACCCTATATCCTGGCTAGCATACCTGATGTTTTAGCCAAGAGGCTGGAGGGCAAGGTCTCAGCTCGTCAGATCATGGATTTTGTGCTAAATTTGTCTAGACAACCGTCTAAACAAATTCGGCATGAAACCCTAAAATTCGTTTACAACGCACGCATGAAGGAAGGAACGTCAGTGAGAGAACATGTTCTCAATCTGATTGCCCACTTCAACATAGCGGAATTAAACGGAGCAGTCATAGATGAGAAATGTCAGGTTTTGTTCATCCTAGAATCTCTTCCGAAGAGTTTTCTGCAATTCCGTAGCAATGCAGCGATGAACAACATAGAATATGATCTGACTTCCCTACTAAATGAGTTGCAGAATTATCAGTTTCTTATTGATGATAAGAGACAACAAAAAGGAGAGACAAATTTGTTTGCCCATTCCAAAAGTTCTCAGAAGGATTCATCCTCTGGGACTAAAAACTGCAGCCAGACTTCTAAACTTAAGAATATACAGAAGAAGAGGAAAATGAGCAAATAAAGAGCAATCGTCTGGCAAAGAAAAGCTGTTATTTGATAACATGTAGCTTAAGGGTTTATTAGAAACCTTATTTCTATTTCTTGCCTTAGTGAACATTGTACTTCATTTTCTTTTCGATTGAATAAAGTGTTTATTTCATTGGAAAAGTATTGTACTACGTGTTGCTCTTCTTGAGAATAATTTGCAAACGGTTTAATTCAGTTAAAATAGTTTTAAAAGTGAATTATATAAAATTGCAAATACACGAACTAATTTCTCTTAAAGAAAATGCTCATCTTTGGCATCTAAGATTGGGTCACATTAACCTCAATAGGATTGAGAGATTGGTAAAGAACAGACTTCTAAACGAGTTAGAAGAAAACTCTTTGTCGGTATGTGAATCCTGCCTAGAAGGCAAAATGACTAAAAGACGTTTTAGTGGAAAAGGTTATAGAGCCAAACACCCTCTAGAGCTTATACATTCAGACCTTTGTGGTCTGATGAATGTTAAAGCCAGGGGAGGATATCATCTTTTTTATAGAGGATTATTCTAGATTTGGGCATATTTACCTAATGCACCACAAGTCTGAAGCACTTGAAAAGTTCAAGGAATTCAAAACTGAGGTTGAAAATCAATTAGGTAAAATTATTAAAACACTTCTGATAGCACACAAAATGTGCTATCCTTAGGCTTAAATCGTGTTAGTTTTATGATAATTTCAGGGCTTTAACGTATTTAATTTGTTGAAATTCAGGTTAAAGAGCAATGTGAGAATGGATGAAGAATTATGGGGAGAAATGAGCCAAAATTGACATTAAATGGAAGAAGCAAGGTCAAAACAAGCCATCAAATCCGAGGAGATGGCGTTGCAACGCCATTCAAGGCGTTGCAACGCTCTATGTGCAGCCATCTGCTATGGAAGCACTTACCGATGGCGTTGCAACGCTCCACATGCAGCAGCTACGTCTTGAAGATCCGTGACGATGGCGTTGCAACGCTGCCTTGTAGCGTTGCAACGCCACTTCGATAGCAGAAGACACGCTAGGGTAGCGGCGCGCATGCGCACGCCGCCATTAGCGTTGCAACGCTACTTCGATAAGAAAAGGCGCGCGAGGTTTGCAGCGTTGCACCGCTATCCTCAGCATTGCAACGCTGCCTGATATTTTCCATTATTGAATTATTCGCTAGGGCACGGCGTTGCAACGCCATGCCCAGCGTTGCAACGCCGTCCTATTGATATAAAAAGGAAAATATGCATCTTGGATGAAGGTGAGCCTTTTTGGGAGAGATTTTGCCACCATTGTTTAGAGATATTTGTGAGAGATTGTAAGAAGATTTTTGGGAGATTTTAAGAAGGAGACTTTTTGGAGCTCGGGGTTCGTGATAGGTGCCGGGATCGTTGTCGTTCACGCCACGAGAGTTCTTTCTTCGTTCTTTTCACTTTTATTGAACTATAATTTTGTATTTGAGTTTAGCAGGATTTATAGTGGACATGAGTAGCTAAACTTGTTGTCTTAGGGTTAGATGTAGCCTTTTAATTATGCTATTTTGTTGAATTGACTGCCTTTGGTTTATTGTAATGCTTTTATTCATGCAATTGCATCCTTAATGCTTATAAACTCTTGATCACGGTTTATTTGTTCTTAGGTCTGAATTTATTCTTGAGAAAGATATTTTAGATCTGATCTCTTTTGCATGACTGATAGTTACTTTGACATGAGAATGATTGAAGTGCTATTAGAAACCCATAAGAATTGAACTTAGTGCCATGTTTGATTTTTTGGGTTGAACAGAGATGTTTAATTCTATGTCTTGCATGAGATTCACTTGCCTCGAGAGAGGTTATTTGTTATCTTAGTTTCTTCGTTTATAAAAGCAGTGCAATAATCCATCAGCATGATCTCAATAAAATAGTTAATTAATTGGTGAAATCTAGTCCCTAAGATATTTGTCTCTCCTGATTGTTCTCAACTTTCACTCTTTGATTTTGTGTTTTCACCTCACTTTAAAGTCTAATTTTCTAGATAAAATTGAGTGGTGTTATTGATAGGAATTAATTGAAATAAATACCCAATCCTGTGGACGACACTCGTACTCAAATTCACTATATTAAAACTTGACCCGTACACTTGCGGTATTGCAAAATTTACGCAACAAGTTTTTGGCGCCGTTGCCGGGGAATTGGCGTTTATTTAATTCTTTTGATACTATTGAGAAGTCACTTAGTCTTAATCTAGAGTTTGTGTTTCTTTTTTTTGTGTTTGTATTTGTTGTCTTTTTTTATCGTGATTTTGTGTTAAGTTTTGTGTTTCTTTTAGTTTTGTGTTTTTTTTTGTTTGTTAGTTTTAAATTTTCTGTTTTTCTGTGTTGTGTGTTGCATGCGAAGTAACTCAGAGACTGATCTAGTTCCTTGTGATCCTGAGATTGACAGAACTTTCAGGAGGAAGCTTAAGGAGACTAAGGACAAGGTCGAAATCATGGAGGAGCAACAGGAGAGAATAAGCCCATTAGGAGCACTTCCACCCACACTTTTTGCTGAAACCAATCTAGAATCATTTATGCTCCAATTCAGGCTAATAATTTTGAGATAAAGACGGGTCTCATCCAGATGGTTCGAGAAAATGCCTTCAGAGGACATGCCACTGAGGATCCCAATTTGCATCTGAGATCTTTTCTTTGGAATCGTGGCACGGTGAAAATTAACTGTATCCCCGATCTGCTATTCGCTTACGATTGTTTCCTTTTTCTCTGCAGGATAAGGCAAAATTCTGGTTGGAGTCCTTACCACCGGGTAGTATTAGCACTTGGGAGGAATTAGCCCAGGCATTCTTGGCTAAATACTTCCCACCTGCCAAGACTACGAGGTTGCGCACTGAGATTGGCACTTTCAGACAGCAGGATGGAGAACAGATGTTTGAGGCGTGGGAAAGATATAAAGATTTAATAAGAAAATACCCACAACATGGTTATCCTGACTGGTTGCAATTCAATTATTTTATAATGAATTATCTGGTAATAATAAATCTCTTCTGGATGCAGCTGCTGGGGGATCAATATTTTCTAAGTCTGCAGAGGATGCTCGTACTTTGCTTGAGGAGATGGCGACCACTAGTTATAATTGGCATTCTGAAAGATCAACTCCCAAACCTGTGGCAGGGATGTACGAGATAGATGAGGTAAGTTCCATCAAGTTCCATATGGCTTCCTTAACTAGTGCTTTGAATAAACTTGCAGGTACAGGTAACAGTGAATCCATAGTTGCAGTGGCAACTTCTAACAAACGTGCAGGTGTTGAAGGTCTGGAACCTGAGCAGGCTCAATATGTCAACAACAGAGGTTATGGGTATCGTGGAAATCAGAATCAAAATCAGTTGCCCACTCATTATCATCCAGGTTTGCGAAATCATGAAAAATTTTCTTATGCTAATCAGAAGAATGTTTTGCAGCCTCCTCCAGGTTATGCATCTACATCTACAGCTGAGGGAAAACCATCTCTGGAGGACATGATGAGTTCATTCATCACTGAATCCAGGAATCGAACCAACAAGTTGAAAAATGCAGTGCTAAGCTTGAGCACCACAGTGAACTCACATGGAGCAGCCATTAAGAACATAGAGGTACAAACTAGTAGAATGACAACCACCCTAAACACGCTGCAAAAAGGTAAATTTCCTAGTGACATTGAGGTGAATCCTAGGGAACAGTGCAACGCTGTGACCCTAAGAAGTGGCAAGGAGCTTGCTTTGGCTGAAAAGGTAAATTCTCAAGAAGCGACTCACTTCGATGCCAAGGAGGATACAGAGGAAGTAATAGAGGAAGCGAGCACATCGAAACAAACAGAGAAGATTTCTCATTTCTCTATTCCTATTGTTCCTATCTCTATCCCTTATCCTCAGCGCTTTCAAAAGAAAAAGACTAACTCTGATTTTGCTAAATTTCTTGATATGTTTAAGAAATCGCATATTAATATTCCTTTGCGAGATGCCTTGGAACAAATGCCCAAATATGCAAAGTTCATGAAGGAAGTCCTGTCCGAGAAAGAAGAAGTTTGACAAATATGAGATAGTCAAGCTCATCAAGAATGCAAAGATCTTTGTACTCAGAAGGAAGCTACCACAAAAATTGAAAGATCCAGGGAGTTTTACTATTCCTTGCAATATTGGTAGTATTTTTGTTGATAAAGCTTTATGCGATCTAGGGGCTAGTATTAATTTGATGCCTTTATCTGCTTTCTGAGAAAAAAACTAGGTCTTGGGAGATGCAACCTACAACCATCTCAAGATGCAGGTTGGCGGACTGCTCTATAAAATATCCTGCAGGTATTGTAGAAGATGTGTTGGTCAAAGTTGAATGGTTTATTTTTCCCCGCAGATTTTGTGGTTATATGGAGGAAGATTCTCGAGATCCCAATTATTTTGGGGCGACCTTTCCTTGCCACCGGAAGAGCATTGATAGATGTGCGGGGATGGTAAGTTAACTCTAAGGGTTGGTGAGGATAAGGTTGTATTTGACATTTTTCGATCCTTGAAGTACCTGATGAGGTAAGTACCTGTCACATGATCGATATTCGGGATAATGTTGTGAATACACCTAGAGAGCTAGGTTTATCTGTTGACCCCTTAGAGACTTGTATGACAAATTCAATGGTAGATCGCTTAGAAATTTTGGATCATGAAGTTACTTATTACAATAAATCACCAATCAATTGCCTAAACTTCAAATGAACAATTTTCACAATCGCATGTCACTAAGATAGAAGAAACAAAACCTCCTCGTTCTAGAGTTGAAACAATTACTTGCACACCCGCATTACACTTTCTTAGGAAATTTATCTACGTATCCTGTGATTATTTCGCCTTATTTGGTTATTTGATCTTTGTAGTTCTTTTTGTTTTCAAATTTGTGAAAAAGAAAAAATAATAATAAAAAAATAGTCTAGCTAAAAGACGTTAAAGAAAGCGACTAACGGAGGCAACTTTTGTATTTTAATTCGCTTATTTCAATTTCATTATGTTATTTCATCTTATTTTATTTTTCTTTATTTTCTTTATTATTCTATTATTTATTAGTTGGTTCACTTTTTGTGTGTTTTCTGTTTTCAGGTTTAAAAAAAAAAAAAAGGTTCGAAACGGCGTCGCAACGCTTATCCAAGCGTTGCAACCCTTTGCGTTTGGCGTTGCAACAACATCGCCTTTATGTCGAACACACCGACTCGAGGACAGCGTTACTGTAACGCTTGTCGCAAAATCTGAATTCTAAAAGTTCCAGATTTCACCGAGAAGCCTCAATTTTCATTTTCTCCTCTCTTTTCTCTCTTCTTTCTTTCAATCTCCCTTACTATTTCCTCAAGTGGGTTCACTTTGACCTTTCCCCACTCATTATTCTTCCTATTTTGTGCTAGATTGGGCATTTTGGGGCAAGTTTCATACCCATTTGAAGAAAATCGTGGGTAACTATTTCTCCACCATTTTCCTTCCGATTTGTGTGATATTTCTGTGATTAGGCCTAAGATTAGTTGGTTGTGTTGCTGTAGTATTGTTTATGATGATGAATCTTGGGCCTAGATGAATTTGTATAGCATATTGTTGAGATTAGGAGATTTGGGTACTTTAATGAAAACGCCTAGATGTGTTTTCATGGTAAATTGATGTTAATTTTCAATTTTTTTTCTATCTTTGGGTACTTTTACTCCTTAGGGCTTGAATCTTAAGTTTATTGCATTCCTTGATTTTGGTAACATAAGCCCCCCCTCCTTAGTTGTGCATTTTGATAAATACATGATTTGGTTATGTGGTTGTATCTTTGCTCATTAATTTTGGTAAGACAAGTTCTTGATCATTAGGTGCATTTTGACCTTGGTAAGACACTTCCTTGCTCTTTAGTTGTGTTTGTGCTTCTCTTTGGACTACTCTTCCTACATGAGCATGAGATGAGTTGATTTGAATTAGTATGTCAATTTGGGCATTTGGATGTCTTCACTTACTAATTGGGCACTTATTCTTATTATTGGATGGAGCATGGATAATTGATTTGCTTGGAGTGTCTTTGGGCTTATGCTTATTTTCCCCTTGCCCTATATGCATATGATGAAGTGGTCCACTTTTATAGATGGCCTTCTTGTGTTGTATTTCCACTTCTTGTTCATGATTGATAGGTGGCGAGAATCATTGAGTTCTTATCTTTCTCCCCCATTTACATCATCCTTGGGTAGAGAACTTCAAAGTTCATTTTCATTTATACTTCATGCACCATCTATAGGGCATCTCCTTGTTTTCCCTGTTACGTTGCACTAACTTTTTTACTTGCCCTTGTCTAGTTCTTTCTTTTACACTATTCCCATATGGCACCAAAAAGGGCAAAGACAACATCTCGCTCTAGTTCTTAATATGATGGACGACGGTTCTTGGATGCTGAAGCTGTGAGTCGGTACCAGAGTTATGTAGTGCATCGCGCTTTGGTTCTTGAGCGGGGCATTGTTCCTGATGACTCCCATCACCAGGATATCTACACTACCATTCAGCAGAGACATTGGGAGTTGTTGGTGCAACAACCCGAGGCAGGAGTGGTCACACTTGTGCGAGAATTTTACGCTAACGTGCCTCTCGGAGGCTTACCATACCATCCAGGCGAGAAACGCATCCCGCTCGACGCCAGTGTCCATTAACGTATATTTTCACTTACCTGACTATGAGACTGATGAGTACACTATCTATGCCAGGACACAGTTCGATTCTGCACAGATACTTGCCACGCTAGCACGACCTGAGGCTCAATGGAAAACAAGGAGAGGCGAGGTCTCCAAACTTCGAACAGCGGACCTCACCATGTCCAGCAGAGTGTGGCACAGTTTTATCTGTGCTAGATTCCAGCCGGTTGCACACATGAGTGACGTGACGAAGGAGCGCGCTATCCTCTTGTACGCCATTGTCACTGGCAAGACGATTGATGTAGGCAAAGTCATCAGTCGATATATTAGGTACGTGCGGCGAGGCACGACAGCGGGCGGACTAAGCCACCCCTCTCTCATCACCGCCCTCTGTCGTCTTGCCGGAGTCACCTGGACATCCGAGGAGGAGCTGATTCACCCCAAGGGGGTGATGGATAAAAACTACATCATGGGACTTCGGGATCATGATCAAGCAGCACTTGCAGGGATGCAGGCAGATGAGACAGAATTTTTCCTTCACGCAGTCGAGGGTGTGATAGGGGAGGAAGAGCAGCATGAGTTACCACAACGCCCTGCCTCACAGGAGTACCAAGATCTAGTTCAGGCCATGGCTAGACTCGAGCAGCGATTCGACCAAAGATGAGACTCGAGTCGTAGGGAGGAGCACCGGATCATGAGACATCTCTGCAGATGCAGTGAGGCCTCTCACACCGCCACCTTTATGACTGTCTCCGGCACATTCATGGCACAGATCCTTCATTCCCGGGCCCTATGCCTCCTTATGCCTCTTCTGATGAGGAATGAGACTTTTTCATGTTCTGCGATGCATGCTTCTTCTCTCTCCCCGTTGTTTCTTTAGTTGATTTGGATGTTATTTTCTTATCTCAGATTTGCACATTGAGGACAATTTTGTTCTCAAGATTGGGGTGATTGTATGACTTTTAATCATCATATCTTGCATGAGATTTATCTCGACTCCATTCCATTTCCATCATATTCTTTTCTCTCGTGTGTTTTGGTGCATTTGATCGATTTCGAGTTAATGAAATGGACTACCCTTTGTAAGTTTTTCTTACTCTGACTATGATAACCACTGACGAAATTTAATTGTGAATTGTGAATAATGTTCATCAGCCTAGAGAACTTGATTAAATTCCAATTTTAGGATGTTTAAAATTGATTAGAGAATTCCTTGAACCTAATTGCACTTAGCCAATCTCGGAAAGGTCCTGAATGCTTAGGACAAGTTTATTTTGTCCAGAAAATAGTTGTCACCTCGATAGGCTTAGGAACTAATGAAAGAGCAAGTTTGCTTAATTGAAAATTATACTTTTTTAAAAGTTTTTCCACTAAAAAAAAAAAAAAAAAAAGTTAAAAAAGAGGGTACTCCAACATCCTAAGTATTGTGACCAATACTTGTCTTTTGAAGGATTAAACTTAGGATGCAAGTAGTCTTTGACAATCTGTATGGTATCTGTGCTCGTAGTCAGCTATTTTCACCACAAAGTGTTAATATGTTGGAGCGAAGGCATAGACGACTGAAGGATCCCCTCCAAAAAATTAATAATAAAGTTTAAGTTTTGGGGTGAAAGAAAAACAGTGATAAAAGGTAAAAATTTTCTGATTATGTAAATGAGCTGAAGATTTGGAGCCTAAGGCCAGTGTAGAGGGAAAATGAACAGAGGACTCAATAAGGTTATATTGGGCTTATAAGGACTAAACTGAAAAAGGCTATCACACACCCACTCAAGGAATAATTTGATCTAGTTTTAAAATCTTATTATGTAGTTTTTAATCAATGTTACCTTTTTGTTAAATTTTTTCTTCGATTCATACAATTCCTGAGGTTTGAGTCTGTAGTAGGAAACTTACTCTGATATGATCCATCTTTTTCTTATTTTTGCTCGAGGACTAGCAATTGTTTAAGTTTAGGGGTGTTTGATAGCACACAAAATGTGCTATCCTTAGGCTTAAATCGTGTTTGTTTTATGATAATTTCAGGGCTTTAACGTATTTAATTTGTTGAAATTCAGGTTAATGAGCAATGTGAGAATGGATGAAGAATTATGGGGAGAAATGAGCCAAAATTGACATTAAATGGAAGAAGCAAGGTCAAAACAAGCCATCAAATCCGAGGAGATGGCGTTGCAATGCCATTCAGGGCGTTGCAACGCTCTATGTGCAGCCATCTACTATGGAAGCACTTACCGATGGCGTTGCAATGCTCCACATGCAGCAGCTACGTCTTGAAGATCCGTGACGATGGCGTTGCAACGCTGCCTTGTAGCGTTGCAACGCCACTTCGATAGCAGAAGACACGCTAGGGTAGCAGCATTGCAACGCTGCCATTAGCGTTGCAACGCTACTTCGATAAGAAAAGGCGCGCGAGGTTTGCAGCGTTGCACCGCTATTCTCAGCGTTGCAACGCTGCCTGATATTTTCCATTATTGAATTATTCGCTAGGGCACGACGTTGCAACGCCATGCCCAGCGTTGCAACGCCGTCCTATTGATATAAAAAGGAAAATATGCATCTTGGATGAAGGGGAGCCTTTTTGGGAGAGATTTTGCCACCATTGTTTAGAGATATTTGTGAGAGATTGTAAGAAGATTTTTGGGAGATTTCAAGAAGGAGACTTTTTGGAGCTCGGGGTTCGTGATAGGTGCCGGGATCGTTGCCGTTCACGCCACGAGAGTTCTTTCTTCGTTCTTTTCACTTTTATTGAACTATGATTTTGTATTTGAGTTTAGCAGGATTTATAGTGGACATGAGTAGCTAAACTTGTTGTCTTAGGGTTAGATGTAGCCTTTTAATTATGCTATTTTGTTGAATTGACTGCCTTTGGTTTATTTTAATGCTTTTATTCATGCAATTGCATCTTTAATGATTATAAACTCTTGATCACGGTTTATTTGTTCTTAGGTCTGAATTTATTCTTGAGAAAGATATTTTAGATCTGATCTCTTTTGCATGACTGATAGTTACTTTGACATGAGAATGATTGAAGTGCTATTAGAAACCCATAAGAATTGAACTTAGTTCCATGTTTGATTTTTTAGGTTGAACAGAGATGTTTAATTCTATGTCTTGCATGAGATTCACTTGCCTCGAGAGAGGTTATTTGTTATCTTAGTTTCTTGGTTTATAAAAGCAGTGCAATAATCCATCAGCATGATCTCAATAAAATAGTTAATTAATTGGTGAAATCTAGTCCCTAAGATATTTGTCTCTCCTGATTGTTCTCAACTTTCACTCTTTGATTTTGTGTTTTCACCTCACTTTAAAGTCTAATTTTCTAGATAAAATTGAGTGGTGTTATTGATAGGAATTAATTGAAATAAATACCCAATCTCGTGGACGACACTCGTACTCAAATTCACTATATTAAAACTTGACCCGCACACTTGCGATGTTGCAAAAAATTTACGCAACAAGTTTTTGGCGCCGATGTTAGGGATTTGGCGTTTATTTAATTCTTTTGATACTATTGAGAAGTCACTTAGTCTTAATCTAGAGTTTGTGTTTCTTTTTTTTGTGTTTGTATTTGTTGTCTTTGTTTATCGTGATTTTGTGTTAAGTTTTGTGTTTCTTTTAGTTTTGTGTTTTTTTTTTGTTTGTTAGTTTTAAATTTTCTGTTTTTTTGTGTTGTGTGTTGCATGCGAAGTAGCTCAGAGACTGATCTAGTTCCTTGTGATCCTGAGATTGACAGAACTTTCAGGAGGAAGCTTAAGGAGACTAAGGACAAGGTCAGAATCATGGAGGAGCAACAGGGAGAGAATAAGCCCATTAGGGAGCACTTCCAGCCCACTTTTGCTGGAAACCAATCTGGAATCATTTATGCTCCAATTCAGGCTAATAATTTTGAGATAAAGACGGGTCTCATCCAGATGGTTCGAGAAAATGCCTTCAGAGGACATGGCACTGAGGATCCCAATTTGCATCTGAGATCCTTTGCTGGAATCTGTGGCACGGTAAAAATTAACGGTGTATCCCCTGATGCTATTCGCTTACGATTGTTTCCTTTTTCTCTGCAGGATAAGGCAAAATTCTGGTTGGAGTCCTTACCACCGGGTAGTATTAGCACTTGGGAGGAATTAGCCCAGGCATTCTTGGCTAAATACTTCCCACCTGCCAAGACTACGAGGTTGCGCACTGAGATTGGCACTTTCGAGCATGGCAGGATGGAGAAATGGATGTTTGAGGCGTGGGAAAGATATAAAGATTTACTAAGAAAATGCCTAACATGGTTATCCCGATCGTTGCAATTCAATTATTTTATAATGGATTATCTGGTAATAATAAATCTCTTACGGATGCAATTTCTTTGGGGATCAATATTTTCTAAGTCTGCAGAGGATGCTGCTCGTTTTTACTTGAGGAGATGGCGGCCACTAGTTATAATTGGCATTCTCGAAGATCAACCGCCAAACTCGTGGTAGGGATGTACGAGATAGATGAGGTAAGTTCCATCAAGTTCCATATGGCTTCCCTAACTAGTGCTTTGAATAAACTTGCAGGTACAGGTAACAGTGAATCCATAGCTGCAGTGGCAACTTCTAACAAACGTGAAGGTGTTGAAGGTCCGGAACTGGCGGCTCAATATGTCAACAACGAGAGGTTATGGGTATCGTGGAAATCGAAATCAAAATCGATTGCCCACTCATTATCATCCAGGTTTGCGAAATCATGAAAATATTTCTTATGCTAATCAGAAGAATGTTTTGCAGCCTCCTCCAGGTTATGCATCTACATCTACAGCTGAGGGAAAACCATCTCTGGAGGACATGATGAGTTCATTCATCACTGAATCCAGGAATCGAACCAACCAGTTGAAAAATGCAGTGCTAAGCTTGAACACCACAGTGAACTCACATGGAGCAGCCATTAAGAACATAGAGGTACAAACTAGTCAGATGACAACCACCCTAAACACGCTGCAAAAAGGTAAATTTCCTAGTGACACCGAGGTGAATCCTAGAGAACGATTGCAACAACGCCAGACTCCTAAGAAGTGGCAAGGAGCTTGCTGAAACTGAAAAGGTAAATTCTGAAGAGCAGCTCAATTCTGATGCCAAGGAGGATACAGAGGAAGTAATAGAGGAAGCGAGCACATCGAAACAAACAGAGAAGATTTCTCATTTCTCTATTCCTATTGTTCCTATCTCTATCCCTTATCCTCAGCGCTTTCAAAAGAAAAAGACTGACTCTGATTTTGCTAAATTTCTTGATATGTTTAAGAAACTGCATATTAATATTCCTTTTGCAGAAACAAATGCCCAAATATGCAAAGTTCATGAAGGAAGTCCTGTCCCGAGAAAGAAGAAGTTTGACAAATATGAGATACCAACCTCATCAAGAATGCAATCTTTGACTCTGAGGAAGCTACCACAAAAATTGAAAGATTCAGGGAGTTTTAATATTCCTTGCAATATTGGTAGTATTTTTGTTGATAAAGCTTTATGCGATCTAGGGGCTAGTATTAATTTGATGCCTTTATATGTTTACAGAAAACTAGGTCTTGGGGAGATGCAACCTACAACCATCTCAGTACAGTTGGCGGACCGTTCTATCAAATATCCCAGAGGTATTGTAGAAGATGTGTTGGTCAAAGTTGAACAGTTTATTTTTCCTGCAGATTTTGTGGTTATATGGAGGAAGATTCTGAGATCCCAATTATTTTGGGGCGACCTTTCCTTGCCACTGGAAGAGCATTGATAGATGTGCAGGATGGTAAGTTAACTCTAAGGGTTGGTGAGGATAAGGTTGTATTTGACATTTTTCGATCCTTGAAGTACCCTGATGAGGTAAGTACCTGTCACATGTTCGATATTCGGGATAATGTTGTGAATACACCTAGAGAGCTAGGTTATCTCATTGACCCCTTAGAGACTTGTATGACAAATTCAATGGTAGATCGCTTAGAAATTTTGGATCGAAAGTTACTTATTACAATAAATCACCAATCAATTGCCTAAACTTCAACATGAACAATTTTCACAACTGCATGTCACTAAGATAGAAGAAACAAAACCTCTTGTTCTAGAGTTGAAACAATTACTTGCACACCTGCATTACACTTTCTTAGGAAATTTATCTACGTATCCTGTGATTATTTCTGCCTTATTTGGTTATTTGATCTTTGTAGTTCTTTTTGTTTTCAAAATGTGAAAAAGAAAAATAATAAAAAAATAGTCTAGCTAAAAGACGTTAAAGAAAGCGCTGAACGGGAGGCAACCTGTTGTATTTTAATTCAGTTATTTCAATTTCATTATGTTATTTCATCTTATTTTATTTTTCTTTATTTTCTTTATTATTCTATTATTTATTAGTTGGTTCACTTTTTGTGTGTTTTCTGTTTTCAGGTTTAAAAAAAAAAAAAAAAGGTTCGAAACGGCGTCGCAACGCTTATCCAAGCGTTGCAACCCTTTGCTATTGGCGTTAGAACGCCAGCGCAGCGCAGTGCAACATCACAAGATCGTATCGTGCACGCGACCGTGAGGACAACTGCGTTACTAACGCCGCCTCGCCGTTACGCCGTCGCAAAATCTGGAATTTTAAAAGTTCCAGATTTCACCGAGAAGCCTCAATTTTCATTTTCTCCTCTCTTTTCTCTCTTCTTTCTTTCAATCTCCCTCACTATTTCCTCAAGTGGGTTCACTTTGACCTTTCCCCACTCATTATTCTTCCTATTTTGTGTTAGATTGGGCATTTTGGGGCAAGTTTCATACCCATTTGAAGAAAAACGTGGGTAACTATTTCTCCACCATTTTCCTTCCGATTTGTGTGATATTTCTGTGATTAGGCCTAAGATTAGTTGGTTGTGTTGCTGTAGTATTGTTTATGATGATGAATCTTGGGCCTGATGAATTTGTATAGCATATTGTTGAGATTAGGAGATTTGGGTACTTTAATGAAAACGCCCTAGATGTGTTTTCATGGTAAATTGATGTTAATTTTCAATTTTTTTTCTATCTTTGGGTACTTTTACTCCTTAGGGCTTGAATCTTAAGTTTATTGCATTCCTTGATTTTGGTAACATAAGCCCCCCCTCCTTAGTTGTGCATTTTGATAAATACATGATTTGGTTATGTGGTTGTATCTTTGCTCATTAATTTTGGTAAGACAAGTTCTTGATCATTAGGTGCATTTTGACCTTGGTAAGACACTTCCTTGCTCTTTAGTTGTGTTTGTGCTTCTCTTTGGACTACTCTTCCTACATGAGCATGAGATGAGTTGATTTGAATTAGTATGTCAATTTGGGCATTTGGATGTCTTCACTTACTAATTGGGCACTTATTCTTATTATTCGATGGAGCATGGATAATTGATTTGCTTGGAGTGTCTTTGGGCTTATGCTTATTTTCCCCTTGCCCTATATGCATATGATGAAGTGGTCCACTTTTATAGATGGCCTTCTTGTGTTGTATTTCCACTTCTTGTTCATGATTGATAGGTGGCGAGAATCATTGAGTTCTTATCTTTCTCCCCCATTTACATCATCCTTGGGTAGAGAACTTCAAAGTTCATTTTCATTTATACTTCATGCACCATCTATAGGGTAGAGAACTCCAGAGTTATGTAGTGCATCGCGCTTTGGTTCCTGAGCGAGGCATTGTTCCTGATGACTCCCATCACCAGGATATCTACACTACCATTCAACAGAGACATTGGGAGTTGTTGGTGCAACAACCCGAGGCAGGAGTGGTCCCACTTGTGCAAGAATTTTACGCTAACATGCCTCTGGAGGCTTACCATACCACTGTGCGAGGGAAACGCATCCCGCTTCGGACGTGTGTCCATTAACAGTATTTTCACTTACTCGACTATGAGACCCGATGAGTACACTATCTATGCCAGACACGCTTCGATTCTCGCATGATATACTTGCCACACTAGCACGACCTGAGGCTCAATGGGTAACAAGGAGAGGCGAGGTCTCCAAACTTCGGACAGCGGACCTCACCGTGTCCAGCAGAGTGTGGCACAGTTTTATCTGTGCTAGATTCTAGCCGGTTGCACACATGAGTGACGTGGACGGCGGAGCGCGCTATCCTCTTGTACGCCATTGTCACCGGCAAGACGATTGATGTAGGCAAAGTCATCAGTCGATATATTAGGTACGTGCAGCGAGGCACGACAACGGGCGGACTAAGCCACCCCTCTCTCATCACCGCCCTCTGCCGCCTTGCCGAGTCACCGGACATCCGAGGAGAGCTGATTCACCCCAGGGGGTGATGGATAAAAACTACATCATGGGACTTCGGATCATGATCAAGCAACACTTGCGAGGATGCAGCGGATGAGCCGAAATTTTTCCTTCACGCAATGAGGGTGTGATAGGGGAGGAAGAGCGGCATGAGTTACCACACATACCGCCTCCTCACGGGAGTACCAAGATCTAGTTCGAGCCATGGCTGGACTCGAGCAAACATTCGACCAAAGATGAGACTCGTGAGTCGTAGGGAGGAGCACCGATCATGAGACATCTGCATGATGATGTGAGGCCTCTCACCGCCACCTTTATGACTGCCTCTCAGGCACATTCATGGCACAGATCCTTCATTCCCGGCCCTATGCCTCCTTATGCCTCTTCTTCGATGAGGAATGAGACTTTTTCATGTTCGAGGCGCATGCAGCTTCTTCTCTCTCCCCGTTGTTTCTTTAGTTGATTTGGATGTTATTTTCTTATCTCAGATTTGCACATTGAGGACAATGTTGTTCTCAAGATTGGGGGTGATTGTATGACTTTTAATCATCAATTCTCGCATGAGATTTATCCGACTCCATTCCATTTCCATCATATTCTTTTCTCTTGTGTGTTTTGGTGCATTTGATCGATTTCAGTTAATGAAATGGACTACCCTTTGTAAGTTTTTCTTACTCGACTATGATAACCACACTGATTTAAATTTAATTGTGAATTGTGAATAATGTTCATCATCACCTAGAGAACTTGATTAAATTCCAATTTTAGGATGTTTAAAATTGATTAGAGAATTCCTTGAACCTAATTGCACTTAGCCAATCCCTAAAGGTCCTCAATGCTTAGGACAAGTTTATTTTGTCCAGAAAATAGTTGTCACCTCGATAGGCTTAGGAACTAATGAAAGAGCAAGTTTGCTTAATTGAAAATTATACTTTTTAAAAGTTTTTCCACTCAAAAAAAAAAAAAAAGTTAAAAGAGGGTACTCCAACATCCTAAGTATTGTGACCAATACTTGTCTTTTGAAGGATTAAACTTAGGATGCAAGTAGTCTTTGACAATCTGTATGGTATCCATGCTCAGTAGTCACTATTTTCACCACAAAGTGTTAATATGTTGGAGCGAAGGCATAGACGATCAAGGATCCTCCAAAAATTAATAATAAAGTTTAAGTTTAGGGGTGAAAGAAAAACAGTGATAAAAGGTAAAAATTTTCTAATTATGTAAATGAGCTGAAGATTTGGAGCCTAAGGCCAGTGTAGAGGGAAAATGAACAGAGGACTCAATAAGGTTATCTTGGGCTTATAAGGACTAAATTGAAAAAGGCTATCACACACCCACTCAAGGAATAATTTGATCTAGTTTTAAAATCTTATTATGTAGTTTTTAATCAATGTTACCTTTCTGTTAAATTTTTTCTACGATTCATACAATTCCTGAGGTTTGAGTCTGTAGTAGGAAACTTACTCTGATATGATCCATCTTTTTCTTATTTTTGCTCGAGGACTAGCAATTGTTTAAGTTTAGGGGTGTTTGATAGCACACAAAATGTGTTATCCTTAGGCTTAAATCGTGTTAGTTTTATGATAATTTCAGGGCTTTAACGTATTTAATTTGTTGAAATTCAGGTTAAAGAGAAATGTGAGAATGGATGAAGAATTATGGGGAGAAATGAGCCAAAATTGACATTAAATAGAAGAAGCAAGGTCAAAACAAACCATCAAATCCGAGGAGATGGCGTTGCAACGCCATTCAGGGCGTTGCAACGCTCTATGTGCAGCCATCTACTATGGAAGCACTTACCGATGGCGTTGCAACACTCCACATGCAGCAGTTACGTCTTGAAGATCCGTGACGATGGCGTTGCAACGCCACTTCGATAGCAGAAGACACGCTAGGGTAGCAGCGTTGCAACGCTGCCATTAGCGTTGCAACGCTACTTCGATAAGAAAAGGCGCGCGAGGTTAGCACTGTTGCAACGCTATCCTCAGCGTTGCAAGCTGATATTTTCCATTATTGAATTATTCGCTAGGGCACGGCGTTGCAACGCCATGCCCAGCGTTGCAATGCCGTCCTATTGATATAAAAAGGAAAATATGCATCTTGGATGAAGGGGAGCCTTTTTGGGAGAGATTTTGCCACCATTGTTTAGAGATATTTGTGAGAGATTGTAAGAAGATTTTGAGAGATTTCAAGAAGGAGACTTTTTGGATCTCGGGGTTCGTGATAGGTGCCGGGATCGTTGTCGTTCACGCCACGAGAGTTCTTTCTTCGTTCTTTTCACTTTTATTGAACTATGGTTTTGTATTTGAGTTTAACAGGATTTATAGTGGACATGAGTAGCTAAACTTGTTGTCTTAGGGTTAGATGTAGCCTTTTAATTATGCTATTTTGTTGAATTGACTGCTTTTGGTTTATTTTAATGCTTTTATTCATGCAATTGCATCCTTAATGCTTATAAACTCTTGATCACGGTTTATTTGTTCTTAGGTCTGAATTTATTCTTGAGAAAGATATCTTAGATCTGATCTCTTTTGCATGACTGATAGTTACTTTGACATGAGAATAATTGAAGTGCTATTAGAAACCCATAAGAATTGAACTTAGTGCCATGTTTGATTTTTAGGTTGAACAGAGATGTTTAATTCTATGTCTTGCATGAGATTCACTTGCCTCGAGAGAGGTTATTTGTTATCTTAGTTTCTTGGTTTATAAAAGCAGTGCAATAATCCATTAGCATGATCTCAATAAAATAGTTAATTAATTGGTGAAATCTAGTCCCTAAGATATTTGTCTCTCCTGATTGTTCTCAACTTTCACTCTTTGATTTTGTATTTTCACCTCACTTTAAAGTCTAATTTTCTAGATAAAATTGAGTGGTGTTATTGATAGGAATTAATTGAAATAAATACCCAATCCTGTGGACGATACTCGTACTCAAATTCACTATATTAAAACTTGACCCGTACACTTGCGGTATTGCAAAATTTACGCAACAACTTCGATCGGATCGAGGTGGAGAGTACATGGATTTAAAATTCCAAAACTATATAATAGAACATGGAATTACATCGCAACTCTCAGCTCCCGATACACCACAGCAAAACGGTGTATCAGAAAGGAGAAATAGAACCTTGTTGGACATGGTTCGATCAATGATGAGTTATGCTTATCTCCCTAGTTCCTTTTGGGGTTACGCAGTGGAGACTGCAGTATACATTTTGAATAATGTGCCCTCAAAAAGTGTTTCTGAAACACCTTTTTGAACTCTGGAAAGGACGTAAAGGTAGTTTATGTCACTTAAGGATATGGGGCTGTCCAGCACATGTGCTTGTGACAAATCCAAAGAAGTTGGATTCACGTTCAAAGTTATGCCTATTCATAGGATACCCAAAAGAAACAAGAGGTGGTTTATTCTATGATCCTAAGGAAGATAAGGTTTTTGTGTCGACAAATGTCATTTTCTTAGAGGAGGACCACATAAGGGACAACAAACCAAAAAGTAAAGTAGTGTTGAGTGAATTAGACGAACAATAGCAAAGGTTGCTAAGAACACTAGTACGTCAACAAGAGTTATTGATACTAGTTTGTCTAGTCAAGAGAGTCCATCTCAAGAGTTGAGTATGCCTCGACTTAGTGGGAAGGTTGTAATACAGCCTGACCGTTATATGGGTTTAGCTGAAACCCAAGTTGTTATACCAGATAACAACTGCGATGATTCATTGACTTATAATCAAGCAATGGTTGACAAAGACAAAGACAAATGGGTCATAGCCATGGACCAAGAAATGAAGTCTATGTACTTCAATTCTGTTTGGGATGTTGTAGATAAGCCTGATGGGGTAAAACCTATAGCTTGTAAGTGGATCTACAAGAGAAAGCGTGGTGTAGATGGGAAGGTGCAAACCTTTAAAGCTAGACTCGTAGCAAAGGGTTATACCCAGGTTGAAGGGGTTGACTATGAGGAGACCTTTTCACCTGTTGCTATGGTAAAGTCTATCTGTATCCTTCTTGCCATTGTCGCATATTATGACTATGAGATATGACAAATGGATGTCAAGACAACCTTTTTGAATGACAATCTAGAGGAAAACATCTACATGGACCAACCCAAAGGGTTCATTGAACCAGGACAAGAGCAAAAGATTTGCAGGCTTAAAAGGTCGATTTATGGACTCAAACAAGCCTCTAGGTCCTGGAATATAAGATTTGATGAAGTAATCAAATCTTATGGTTTTGACCAGAATGATGATGAACCTTGTGTCTACAAGAAAATCATCAATAGTTCTATCGCATTCCTAATTCTCTATGTGGATGATATCCTACTCATTGGGAATGATGTAGGTTAGCTTACTGACATCAAGGAATGGCTAGCTACGCAGTTCCAAATGAAAGATTTGGGTGATGCACAGTTTGTTCTTGGGATCTAGATTGTCCGGAACCGCAAGAATAAAACACTAGCTTTGTCTCAAACATCTTACATAGACAAAGTGTTGTCAAGGTTTAAGATGCAAGATTCCAAAAAGGGCTTGTTGCCTTTTAGACATGGAATCCATTTGTCTAAGGAACAGTGTCCTAAGACACCTCAAGAAGTTGAGGATATGAGACGGTTTCCTTATGCATCAGCTGTTGGGAGCCTAATGTACGCTATGTCGTGTACTCGACCTGACATCTGTTTTGCAGTTGGGATGATCAGTAGGTATCAATCCAATCAAGGACTTGAACACTGGACAACGGTTAAGACAATACTTAAGTATCTTCGGAAAACAAGGAACTACATGCTCGTGTATGGGGCTAAGGATCTGATCCTTACAGGATACACGGATTCTAACTTTCAGACTGATAAAGATTCTCGGAAATCTACATCGTAGCGATATTCACTCTTAACGGAGGAGTCAGTAGTATGGCGGCGTCAAGCAAGGATGCATCGATGATTCCACCATGGAGGTCGAATATGTAGCAGCTTGTGAAGCAGCAAAAGAGGTCGTTTGGTTAAGGAAATTCATGCTAAATTTGGAAGTTGTTCCAAATATGACTTTGCCCATCACGTTGTATTGCGATAACAGTGGTGCAGTGGCAAATTTGAGGGAACCCCGAAGTCACAAGAGGTGAAAGCACATTGAGAGAAAATATCATCTCATCCGGGAGATCGTGCATAGAGGAGACGTGATGGTCACGAAGATAGCTTAGAGCACAACATTGCTGATCCTTTTACAAAGGCTCTCACGGCTAAAGTTTTTTAGAGTAACCTAGAAGGTCTAGGTTTACAAGTCTTCCGCAACTAGGGCAAGTGGGAGTATTTTGTACAAAGGGGTTTAAATGCCCTAGTTCATTGTATTTACATTACTGTAATGTTTTAGTGCTTCACAAGCTTTAGGTCAAGTGGGAGATTGTTGGGATTTATGCCCTAAACTTGTGCAATTTTGATCAATTAAATAAAGGGTTATTTGTTTTGATAGAATTACAGTCTTGCTTTATAAATCCAATAAACTAAGCTCCAATGTTATAACATATATCTTGAACATCAGTGTAGTGGACACTATTTTGATTGTGTTCAAGAATATAACCTAAATGGTCTATGGTATAAGAATAAGGTTGGAAACCTCATTCTGGAAACACCATGGATGCGACCCATTTTGTAATTAGTACAAATGAGGTAATTCAACTCATTCATGTAGTTGACATGCGAGTGGGGGCATCCTGTATGAAGAGTTCATACAAGACTGAACCGCAAATTATTAGTCTAACTAGTGTAACACCGTTAACAGGATAAGATTAGTAATTTATAGATGGTCATTAGTGACTCGACTTCGAATCTGAGCAAGTTAAGAACTCCTCGCTTATAGGGGTTTGTCCTTAGACTAGTATGGGTGAGAGTGGCACATGGCCGAATCAATAAGCCTACCTTCTCAGGGACAAAACCTCGTAGGTAGCTGGGAACTTAACTATGCAAGATGGAATTCACTCATTCCTACACTAAGGAATTAGATAGGTTGTTCCCTTAAGAACTGACTCCAGGTCTTGAACAACGGGGCCTCGTCGTCTATGAGGGTATGAGTATAAGGTAGGACCTTGGACTTGTTGTTCATTAGAGGATCAGTGGTGCTTAAGGAACAAAGAGGTAATCACAGGGGTAAAACGATAATTTGACCCTGCTGTAATTACGAACAACGTGTGAAGGGTCGACTCATGGGTAATGACTATATTAGTGGACACAATATTATCTACAGTGAGGAGAGTGTAACTACAAGTCTATAGTGGAGTGACCTGTAGTTAATGAATATTGATTAACTGGATCAAAGAGTTTGGTCAGTTAATCTCATATCATTGGAGCTCATGAACTGTAGGTCCATTAGGTCCCTCCGTTTGCTCAACATCGTCATATTGAGGGTATAAAGTTAGGAATGAAATTGAAGTGTTCAAATTTCATACATGAGGTGTTATATCAATTCTATAGGATATAATTGATATAATATATAGTTTTAATGTGAATTAGATTCACATTTAAACCATATACTAATGAGAGAATAAAGGAAGGGTAGGATGGTCATTTTCATCCTATTTCCTTATATATGTGGTTGCATGAGATGCAACTAGGGTAAGAGATAGAGACATTGTATGCCATTTGGTTGTGTTGTTGGAAAGGTTCCAAGGACCACAATCTATCTCTCACACAACATCTCATCTTACCTAAAGGGAACCCACATTCCTCCCTCACCTAAAGAACAACGGAGAAGATCCAGTGGTCATGTCTTAGTCCGTTCGTTGTTCGTGTTGCTGAGATCTTGATCGTGAGAGAAGAGGAGCACTTGAAGAAAGGTTCTTCAAAGGTACAATTTCTTGTTGTCCATCTAGTTTTATATGCTTAATCTAGTTGTTTTGTTCTTGAATGAAATCTTTATAACTAAATCAATAGCGCGCGATTCACAAATACTTCCGTTGTGGGACTCGATTCCCTACACTTTCTCCTTTTGTCTCCAGAAATTTCATTTAATCTTCATAGTCAATTGTCCTCTACTCACGAGTCTTGCTTTAATTTGTACTCTTTCATTTCATTAAATAAACATACAAAAAATAGTTATCTGTCTAGTGCCCAGCAGAAACAGGATAACCTTTTGGACTTAGAAGGCTATATCGATTCGAGCAAGAAGGGACCAAAGAAATATGAGTAGTTTTATGTGCCCTGATAAGTCACCGTCTAGCTAAAAACGTTAAAGAAAGTGCTTCTTGGGAGGCAACCCAAGTTTTATGTTTTATGTTCTTTGTTTTTGTGTTTTCTTTCTTTTTATGTTTTATTTTATTTTCTAGTTTTATTGTTTGTATCTAATTGATTATCTTTTTGTACCTCCAGGTGTATGTGTTGCATGATATTCATGATATTGCAATACCAGTGTACGGGTCAAGTTTTAGTATAGTGATTTATGAGTCCAAGTATCGTCCTCGGGAATGGGTTTCTAGATTAATTAAGTACTAAGATACTAATTCTCAAATTTAGCTAAAGCAACAAAACATGGATAGGTGTTTGACGAATAAGACAACCAAACAAACAAACATGTGGAGACACGAATTGATAGAATTAAAGGAAGTGATTTTACAAGTTAATAACCTAACTACACATACATTGACCTCATGAGATGAATTTATAAACAAGAAGTAAATTACTCAAGAAAACCTCTCGGTTCTTACTGAGCCTCACACATGCAATAGAATTCATAGTCTCCATACGAACCTACAACATGCATGACATTAAGTAACTTCTTTATGTGTTTCCCTAAGATTTCTAAGTCATTCTCATGCCAGAATTCTAAAGGTTTTGAAAAGTTTGCTCTAATTCAAGTTTTATCTCTCGAGTCCACTTAAATCAACAAATTAAGAAGTCAAGAACGAATTATAAAAAATAAGAACAAAACATGCTTCAATACATTGTAATAAAGTCATAACAAGCAAATCAAATCCTAACTACAATGTTTAGCTACTCTAAATCACATGAAAATCAAACTAAACAAGTAGAAAACGTCTTAGAACGCTATTACAAATTGACAGAAAAGGAAATTAAACTTAGGTGTCATGCCGGTCCTTCGTCTCCGAGCTCCCGTCTTCGATCTCGAACCTCCACAAATGCTTTGGCTCCCAAAATTACTCTTTTCACTCTTCTTACAAGGTGTATTTCGAGATTAGGGCAAAACTCTACCAAATTGTGCTCCCCATTGCAAGAATCATAATGTTGTATTTATAGGCATCAATGGGCGGCGTACTGCAACGCTAGGGACAGCGTTGCAGCAACGCTGCACCTAAACGCGTGGTAAATATGGAAACTATCGGCGCTGCGTTGCAACACTAGGGACAAGCGCGTAACGCTACTACCTTAACGCGACGCGCCCTTCGATCGAATCGGCGCGCTGCGACGCCGCAAGCGGCGCTGCAACGCGCCTCGTCGCGCTTCTCGTCGCGCGCGCCGCTTATCGATATAGCGTTGCGACGGTGCAAAGCAGCGTTGCAACGCTATCGGCAGTGATCTTCAAAGCTGTTTGGCTGCACGTTCGGCGTTGCAACGCTCTATATGGCGTTGCAATGCCATCACCTCGGGTTTGGTCTCCTCTCTTCCATTTGATGTCATATTTTACTTCAAATAGCCTTGTTTTGATCCCGAGTGATCCAGATTGTCTCCAATTTCTCCGTTTAAGCTCTCAACCTGAAATTGAATAAATTAACCATGTAAAAGCCCTGAAATCATCATAAAACTAGCAATAATTAAGCCTAAGGATAGCACATTTTGTGTGCTATCAAACACCCCCAAACTTAGACTTTTGCTAGTCCCGAGCAAAAACAGAGTTAAACATTAGATTGTTCTTAAACATACATTTGATTCAAGCCTCAAAGATTTAAGAGAATATTTTGCAATCATAGGAAACACTTAAACATACACTTCAACAAGTAATTTAAAACGTTTCCTAAGTGTTCCTACGTGTGTGTGTGTGATTAGCCTATGTTCCCTTCATTTTTACTAAGCCTGGATCAACTTTATTAGGTTCTCCATTCAACTTCCCCCTACACTGGTCTTAATTACTAATCTTTGAGCCTCTCCACACTCAAGAAATAAACAACTTTACTCAGCACTTAATCACTCTTTTAATGCCACTTTTTCTATTTTCTTCTTTTTTTTTTTTTGTGCAAGGACACTAGCTTTCACACATCCACTGCAGGGACCCTTACTCAGAGCACTCGCTCAATGAGTGGCCTAACTGATCACAGTGAAGGTAGCTCTTTTTGTCCTCACGATTTTTTTTTTCTTTAACAAACAAACAACAAAAATAAACTTTTTCACATAATGCACATATTATACAGATCATGCACTTTATAATGTCATTCACCCTATCCTGCAGTTTAACTCTCAAATAAGTTTTCAGACCTATCAAGGTGACATCAAACTTCTAAGCCTAATAACTTTGTTCTAAGCACTTCAAAACTATAGGAACACAGACTATGTGTATAATAGTGCAGGAAAACTCAAGCAAATTTTTAAATTAACTCAAATTCATATCATGCTCTCACGTTTCAGCAGAATCACAAAAATTTTCAAATAAATCTCATCCTAGACTATCATGATCATACTCATGTAATCCACAATCACCATTCAGCACATACTCAGGACAGTTATAATAAATAAACAACATCCCACCCCCAAACTTAAACTAAACATTGTCCCCAATGTTTGTAGAAATAAGCATGAGGTAAGTATAAGGGTAGAAGTGAACGATACTGTCCTGGGTGATGGAGATCTTTATGGGTTCCTTGGATAGCCAAAGCATGTGTGTTGGAGTTCCTTTGAATGGGAGCATGGATTTCAATGAAGAAGGGCCTCTCCACAACCTACGAAGTACAACAACAATTAACAACAAAAACAAACTAAAGCAAGCTAAAGACAGGAAAACAAAAGTAAGTAAAGCTTGGGTTGCCTCCCAAGAAGTGCTTTGTTTAACGTCTTTAGCTAGACTGTACTCCCTCAAGATGTTTCTTTCCTTGCTTGCAAAGTGCACAAGTGATGTGTTCATTTGGCCAACTGGGTCTCTATATTCTTTATTGCGCTCCATGATCGTCACAATACCGAGATAAATCGACCTTCGCATTCTCCAAATAGTTGGACCGACTTAGGATTCAAATGAATGAAGGAGTGCAATGTGTATTCCAGAGATGGTTTCCTCTCTGATGTAGAAGCATGCCCTGTAGGAGGATTCAACACATTTTTGTTGTTAGCATAGGAAAAATTTTCATCAAATCTGAATTGTAATGTGTTGGGAGGTTATTCTGAGTCCGATTGCCTCCATAGTGGTTGCTTCTGTTGTTCAGGTAGTGCAATTGCTCCATGGTGGATTCTCCAGTTGGCTGGGAGCATTGAGAGGACATCCCTATTTGTGGTGATCCTGCAAAATTATTCAGGGCATGAGTGAGAGATGCCATGTGAGATCTAAGAGAAGTTACCTCATCCAGTTTATACAATCCATCTACTGGCTTAGATCTTTCATTGTCTGTAGGCCACTTGTAGCTGGCAGTTGACACTTCCTCAAGGAGGGCATGTGCTTCTGGCACAGTCTTCGCCATGAAAGCCCCTCCAGCAGTAGCATCCAGAATGGTCCTGGTCTTACCTTCCAGTCCATTATAAAACAGCTGTACCTGGAGCCAGTCTTGGTAGCCAGGTTGTGGGCACCTCCTAAACATGTCCTTGTACCTTTCCCAGGCCTAAAATAACTGCTCTCGCTCTTGCTGCCTGAATGTTCCTATCTCAGTCCTTAACTTTGCAGCTTTAACGGGTGGAAAGAATTTGTTCATGAAGGCTTGGGCCAACTCCTCCCAGGAAGTGATACTCCCGAGGAAGGGACCCTAGCCATTCTTTGGCTATACCCCAAAGAAAAAGGAAAGAGACGTAGCGAATACTACTATCAGTGAGAGATACCATTCATTTTAAATGTACCACAGATTTCCAAAAAATTTTGAAGATGAGAGTTAGGATCTTCTGTGGCTAGGCCTCTGAAAGCACCTTCCCTAACCATTTGTATCAGCCCTGTTTTCAGTTCAAAGTTATTAGCATTTATAGGGGCATGGACTATTCCAGCCTGCTCAGAATTAAACACAGGTTGGAAATACTCCCTAATAGGTTTAGGATTATTGATGATCTCCTGATCAGCCATAGTCTGAGCTTCTGCTTTTCCTTCCCTTAGGAGTCTCCTACAGGTCCTCTCGATCTCAGGATCAAAAGGGTGCAAGTCTGCAGCTCTCCCTTTGGGCATACACCTGGAGGTACAAAAAGAAAGAAATTAGAAAAAACAGACACACACAAGCAAAAATTAAAGATGCAAGACATAAAACTTGGGTTGTCTCCCAAGAAGCGCTTTATTTAACGTCTTTAGCTAGACGGTTACTTATCAAGGCACATAAAACTGTTCATATTTCTCTGGGCCCTTCTTGCTTGAATCAATGTAGCCCTTTAAGTCTAAAAGGCTATCTTGCTTTTCATGGGCACAAGAGACATAATTATTTTTTGTATTTCTGTTTAATAAAATGAAAGAACTGAAATCAAAACAAGACTCGTGAGTGTATGACAATTGGTTATCAACAATTAAGGAAATTTATGGAGAATAAAGGGAAGAATACTTCTCAGCCTCTAACCCTATCACCTTGGTTTCCTCTGTGGAAGTGATTATAATACCGATGTCTACCTCACTAACCTGATTATGGTGTGTCTCAATCTCCCCCAAACTATCCTCACTATCATGTGAACAAGCCCTCCTAGGTGTCATCTCCTGAGTGGTAAGGATAAGAAATTGCTCCTGTAAGGCATTAAGGGAAACTACTAGCTGGTTAAGACATTGAGCTCTATCCTGTACTATTTTCCAAAGTCCTACCACCTCAGTTTCTAACCTATCCAACCTCTCTAATTCACTATGGATCAAATTTTTCAATTTCAATTCTAATGTGTATTCAGCCAATTGGTCCATCAGTGAAGATTTTTCTAAGGGTTGGTTAAGGTACGAAAAATTCTGGTTCCAAGTGCCTAAATAACTACCCTCATGTGAATTTTCATATATGTCAGGTACAGAATGGTAAAAATTAGACACATGGTATTCAGAAAAATCATGATGCACAAAACTAGGGTCCTGAGAGGAACAATAGAATGGTGGAAACTTAAAATTATGCAAAGTCATACTTGAAAAATCAGTAATTTCACAACCAGACTTCACACAATATCAACACAACCAAAACAGGAAACAAAGACTCAAAAGCACACAAAACTAAAATAACACAAATAAGGAAACAAACAATCACACAAAATAATTAAGGAAAGACAAACAAGCTTTAGTCTAAAATTTTAAATTTTCTCCTAATATTAATTAATCTAAATAATCGCCATTCCCCGGCAACGGCGCCAAAAACTTGTTGCGTGATATTCATGATATTGCAATATCGCAGTGTACGGGTCAAGTTTTAATATAGTGATTTATGAGTCCAAGTATCGTCCTCGGGAATGGGTTTCTAGATTAATTAAGTACTAAGATACTAATTCTCAAATTTAGCTAAAGCAACAAAACATGGGTAGGTGTTTGACGAATAAGACAACCAAACAAACAAACATGTGGAGACACGAATTGATAGAATTAAAGGAAGTGATTTTACAAGTTAATAACCTAACTACACATGCATTGACCTCATGAGATGAATTTATAAAAAAGAAGTAAATTACTCAAGAAAACCTCTCGGTTCATAGTGAGCCTCACACATTAAATAGAATTCATAGTCTCCATACGAACCTACAACATGCATGGCATTAAGTAACTTCTTTATGTGTTTCCCTAAGATTTCTAAGTCATTCTCATGCTAGAATTCTAAAGGGTTTGACAATTTTGCTCTAATTCAAGTTTTATCTCTCGAGTCCACTTAAATCATCAAATTAAGAAGTCAAGAACGAATTATCAAAAATAAGAACAAAACATGCTTCAATACATTGTAATAAAGTCATAACAAGCAAATCAAATCCTAACTACAATGGTTAGCTACTCTAAATCACATGAAAATCAAACTAAACAAGTAGAAAACGTCTTAGAACGCTATTACAAATTGAAAGAAAAGAAAATTAAACTTACGTGTCGATGTCGGTCCTTCGTCTCCGAGCTCCAATCTTCGATCTCGAACCTCCACAAATGCTTTGGCTCCCAAATTACTCTTTTCACTCTTCTTACAAGGTGTATTTCGAGATTAGGGCAAAACTCTACCACCCATTGCAAGAATCATAATGTTGTATTTATAAGCATCAATGGGGCAGCGTTGCAACGCTAGGGACAGCGTTGCAACGCTGCTACCTTAACGCGTGCGCCCCTATCGAACTGGCGTTGCGACGCTGCAAGCGCGCGGCGTTAACGCCTCCTATCGCGCTTCTCGCGTGCGCCTTATCGATATAGCGTTGCGACGGTGCAAAGCAGCATTGCAACGCTATCGGCAGTGATCTTCAAAGCTGTTTGGCTGCACGTTCGACATTGCAACGCTCTATATGGCGTTGCAACGCCATCACCTCGGGTCTTCAGCTTGGTTTGGTCTCCTCTCTTCCATTTGATGTCATATTTAGCTCCAAATAGCCTTGTTTTGATCCCGAGTAATCCAGATTTTCTCCAATAGCTCAGTTTAAGCTCTCAACCTGAAATTGAATTAATTAACCACGTAAAAGCCCTGAAATCATCATAAAACTAGCAATAATTAGGCCTAAGGATAGCACATTTTGTGTGTTATCAGTATGCCCAAGGGGAAACCTGTAGACTTGCACCCTTTTGATCCTGAGATCGAGAGGACCTATAGGAGACTCCTAAGGGAAGGAAAAGCAGAACCTCAGACTATGGTTGACCATGAGTTAATCAATAATCATAAACCTATTAGGGAGTATTTCCTACCTGTGTTTGATTCTGAGCAGGCTGGAATAGTCTATGCCACTATAAATCTTAACAATTTTGAACTTTAGACAAGGCTTATAAAGATGGTTAGGGAAGGTGCTTTTCGAGGATTAGCCACAGAAGATCCTAACTCACACATGCAGAATTTCTTAGAAATCTGTGATACATTTAAGATGAATGGTATCTCTGCTGATAATATTCGTTTACATCTCTTTCCTTTCTCCTTGCAGAGCAGAGCTAAAGAATGGCTAAAGTCCCTTCCCTCAGGAAGTATCACTTCCTGGGAGGAGTTGGCCCAAGCATTCATGACCAAATTCTTTCCACCTGTAAAGGCTGCAAAGTTAAGAACTGAGATAGGAACATTCAGGCAGCAGGAGGAAGAGCCACTATTTGAGGCCTGGGAAAGGTACAAGGACATGCTCAGGAGGTGCCCATACCATGGCTACCCAGATTGGCTCCAGGTACAATTATTTTATAATGGACTGGAAGGTATGATTAGGACCATTCTGGATGCCACTGTTGGGATTTATGCCCTAAACTTGTGTAATTTTGATCAATTAAATAAAGGGTTATTTATTTTGATAGAATTACAGTCTTGTTTTATAAATCAAATAAACTAAGCTCCAAGGTTATAACTTATATCTTGAACATCAGTGTAGTGGACACTATTTGGGTTGAGTTCAAGAATATAACCTAAATGGTCTATGGTATAAGAATAAGGTTGGGAACCTCATTCTGGTAACACCATGGATGCGACCCACTTTGTAATTTGTACAAATGAGGTAATCCAACTCATTCATGTAGTTGACATGCGAGTGGGGGCATCCTGTATGAAGAGTTCATACAAGACCAGGACCAAGAAATTATTAGTCTAACCAAATGTAACACCGTTAATGTGATAAGACTAGTAATTTATAGATGCTCATTAGTGACTCGACCTGAATCCTGAGCAAGTTAAGAACTCCTGCTTATAGGGGTTTGTCCTTAGACTAGTATGGGTGAGAGTGGCCTGTAGCCGACTCAATAAGCCTAACTTCTCAGGGACAGAACCTCGTAGGTAGCTGGGAACTTAACTATGCAAGATGGAATTCACTCATTCCTACACTAAGGAATTATACAGGTTGTTCCCTTAAGAACTGACTCCAGGTCTTGAACAATGGGGCCCCGCCCTCTTTGAGGGTATGAGTCTAAGGTAGGATCTTAGACTTGTTGTTCATTAGAGGATCAGTGGTGTTTAAGGAACAAAGAGGTAATCACAGGGGTAAAACAGTAATTTGACCCTGTTGTAATTAGGAACAACCTGTGAAGGGTCGACTCATGGGTAATGATTATATCAGTGGACACAATATAATCTAAAGTGAGGAGAGTGCAGCTACAAGTCTATAGTGGAGTGACTTGTAGTTAATGAATATTGATTAACTGGATCAAAGAGTTTGGTCAGTTAATCTCATATCATTGGAGCTCATGAACTGTAGGTCCATTAGGTCCCTCCGTTGGCTCAACATGGTAATATTGAGGGTATAAAGTTAGGAATGAAATTGAAGTGTTCAATTTCATATATGAGATGTCATAACAATTATATGTGATATAATTGATATAATATATAGTTTTAACGTGAATTGGATTCACATATTAACTATATACCAAAGAGAGAATGAAAGAGGGATAGGATGGTAATTTCTATCCCTATCTCCTCATATATATAGTTGCATAAGATGCAACTAGGTAAAGTTAACCTAAGCCTTTGTTGTGTTGTTGGAAAGGTTCCAAAGCACAATCCTCTCTCTCACAATATCTCATCTTACCTAAGGGGAACCCACATTCCTCCCTCACCTAGAGAACAACGGAGAAGATCCAGTGGTCGTGTCTTAGTCCGTTCGTGGTTCGTGTTGCTAAGATCTTGATCGTGAGAGAGGAGGAGCACTTGAAGAAAGGTTCTTCAAAGGTAATATTTCTTGCTGTCCATCTAGTTTTATATGCTTAATCTAATTATTTTGTTCTTGAATAAAATCTTTGTAACTAAATCAAGAGCGCGCGATTCACAATCGCTTCCGCTGCGGGACTCGATTCTCTTCAACCACTGCTGGAGGGGCTTTCATGGCGAAGACTGTGCCAGAAGCACGTGCCCTCATCGAGAAAGTGTCAACTGCCAGCTACCAGTGGCCTACAGACAATGACAAATTTAAGCCAGTAGCTAGATTGTATCACTGGATGAGGTAACTTCCCTTAGATCTCATATGACATCTCTCACTCATGCTCTGAATAATTTTGCAGGATCACCACAAACAGGGATGTCGTCTCAATGCTCCCAGCCCAATGGAGAGTTCACTATGGAGCAACTACACTATCGGAACAACAGAAGCAACAACTATGGAGGAAGCAAGACCCAGAATAACCTCCCAACACATTACAATCCAGGTTTGAGGTATCATGACAATTTCTCTTATGCTAACAATAAAAATGTGTTGAATCCTCCTACAGTGTATGCTTCTACATCAGAGATGAAACCATCTCTGGAAGAGACATTGCACTCCTTCATAGTTGAATCCAGAAGTCGGTCCAACCAGCTAGAGAATGCACTCACCAGTCTATCTGGTATAGTGACTAGTCATGGTGTTGCAATAAAGAATATTGGGACCCAGATTGGCCAAATGAACACATCACTCCAAGCACTGCAAGAAAGGAAAGAAACACCTCGAGGGAGTACAGTCTAGCTAAAGACGTTAAACAAAGCACTTCTTGGGAGGCAACCCAAGCTTTACATTTTTGTTGTTTTCTGTCATTAGTTTGTTTTAGTTGTTTTTAAGTTCTTAGTTTACTTACTAGTTTGTTTGATTTGCTTTATAGGTTGCGACGATGTCATCCTTCGTTGAAATCCATGCTCCCGTTCTGAGGAACTCCAACACACATGCTTTGGCTATCCAACGAAGTCAGAAAGATCTCCATAACTCAGGACAGTATTGTTCACTCTTACCCTTATACTTAATATGTGCTTATTTCTGCAAACATTGGAGACAATGTTTAGTTCAAGTTTGGGGGTGGGATGTCGTTTATTTGTTGTGACTGTCCTGAGTATGTGCTGGAATTGTTGATTGATCTTTTATATAAGTATGAGTATGTTAGCCTAGGATGAGATAAAAATTGAAAATTTTTGTGATTCTGCTGAAACTTTAGAGCATGATATGAATTTGAGTTAATTTAAAAATTTTCTTCAGTTTTTCCTGCACTATTATGAACATAGTCTGTATTCCTGTAGTTTTGAAAAGGTTAGAACAAAGTTATTAGGTTTAGAAGTTTGATGTCACCTCGATAGGTCTGAGAACTGATTTGAGAGTTAAACTACAGGATAGGGTGAATGACAATATGAAGTGCATGATCTGTAAAATTTGTGCATTATGTGAAAATTTTTGTTTTGTTTTTTGTTGTTTGTTTGCTAAAGAAAAAAATTCGTGGGGGCAAAAAGAGCTACCTTCACTGTGATCAGTTAGGCCACTCATTGAGTGAGTGCTCTGGGTAAGGGTCCCTGCAGTGGATGTGTGAAAGCTAGTGTCCTTGCAGAAAAAAAAAAAAAGAAAAAAATTGAAAAAGTGATAAAAAGTGATTAAGTGCTAAGTAGAGTTATTTAATTCTTGAATGTGGGGAGGCTCAAGGATTAGTAATTATGACCAATGTAGGGGGAAGTTGAATGGAGAGCCTAATAAAGTTGATCCGGGCTTAGTAAAAATGAAGGAAACATAGGCTAATAACACACACACGTAGGAACACTTAGGAAAGGTTTTAAATTGCTTGTTGAAGTGTTATGTTTGAGTGTTTCCTGTGATTGCCAGATTTTCTCTTAAATCTTTGAGGCTTGAATCAAATGTATGTATAAGAATAATCCGATGTTTAATTCTATTTTTGTTCGGGACTAGCAAAAGTTTAAGTTTGGGGGTATTTGATAGCACACAAAATGTGTTATCCTTAGGCTTAATTATTGCTAGTTTTGTAATGATTTCAGAGCTTATATGTGTTTAAATTACTCAATTTCAGGTTAAGAGCACAAACAAGACAATTGGAGACATTTTGGATCACTCGGGATCGAAACGAGGCTTTTTGGAGCTAAAAATAATATCAATTGGAAGTAAAAGGATCATCCCAACCTAGAAGACCCGAAGTGATGGCGTTGCAACGCTATCCTAAGCGTTGCAACGCCGAGCGTGCTGTGTTGATGCGTTGAAGGCATATGCAGGTAGCATTGCAATGCTGCCTTAGGGCGTTGCAACGCTATCTCGATAAAGGAACAAACATGCAAAGAGGGCATTGAAACGCTGCTTTGCAGCGTCGCAACGCTAGATCAATAAGAGGCGTGCGCGTTACGATAACAACGTTGCAACGTTGTCCCTAGCGTTGCAAC
The DNA here is from genome assembly GCA_036507285.1 of Trichosanthes cucumerina. Classification (NCBI taxonomy): domain Eukaryota; kingdom Viridiplantae; phylum Streptophyta; class Magnoliopsida; order Cucurbitales; family Cucurbitaceae; genus Trichosanthes; species Trichosanthes cucumerina. The sequence continues at coordinate 64,876,765 of CM071836.1, read as the reverse complement.
GCTGCCGACTGTGGCCATATATACCACGCAGTTTGGGTACAACGTTACAACGTTGTCCCTAGCGTTGCAACGTTGTACCGTGGAGGCCTATAAATATATCCTTACGTTCTCTTGCAAAGGGAGCCGAATTTGATAGACAATTCACCCTATTTTCGAAATACACTTCGTAAGAAGAGAGAAAAGAGTGTTCTTGGGAGCCAAAGCATCCGTGGAGGTTCGATATCGAAGACGGGAGCTCGGAGACGAAGGACCGACATCGACACATAAGTTTAATTTCCTTTTCTTTCAGATTGTAACACCGTTTTAAGACGTTTCCAACATGTTTAGCCTGATTTTCATGTGATTTAGAGTAACTAAATGTTGTAGTTAGGATTTTATTTTCTTGTTAAGACTCAATTGCTATGTATTGAAGCATGTTTTTTCTTATTTTCGGCAATTCGTTCTTTAACTCTTAAATTTGTTGGTTTAAGTGGATTCGAGAGATAAAACTTGAATTAGAGAAAAGTTGTCAAAACCCTTAGGAATCTGGCATGTGACTAAGAAACTTAAGTGAAACACATAAAGAAGTTGCTTAATGCCATGCATGTCGTAGGTTCATATGGAGACTATGAAGTTTATTGCATGTGTGAGGTTCACTAAGAATCGAGAGGTTTTCTTGAGTATTTTACTTCATGTTTATAAATTCATCTTATTGATTCATTGCATGTGTTATTTCAGTCATTAACTTGTAAAATCACTTTCCTCAAATCTATCAATTCGTGTCTCCATATGTTAGTCTGTTGTTAGTTTTTACTTTCAATCACCTATCCATGTTATGTTTCTTTATCTAAATTTGAGAATTAGTATCTTGGTAATTAATTAATATAGAAACTCATTCCCGATGACGATACTTGGAACTCCAAATCACTATACTAAAACTTGACTCGTACACTTGCGGTATTGCATATATCATAAATATTATGCAACAGTCGGGCATCCCCAAATTCTGAAATGGTGTAAACTACCTTTACGGCTATTCTAGAGTTTGAAAGGTGTTTCACAAACACTCTTCGACGGAACATTGTTCAAAATATAAAGTGCAGTCTCAACTGCGTAACCCCAAAAAGAATCAGGGAGACGAGCATAGCTCATCATCGACCGAACCATGTCCAACATGGTTCTATTTCTCCTCTCCGATACACCATTTTGTTGTTGCATACCAGGTGTGGAGAGTTGGGACGTAATTCCGTGTTCTATCATATAGTCCTGGAATTCAGTGTCCATATACTCTCCACCTCGATCCGATCGAAGTGTTTTAATGGTTTTACCTAACAGGTTCTCAACCTCAGCCTTGTACTCCTTGAACATTTCAAGAGTTTCAGACTTCCTACGCATTAGGTAAATATACCCATATCTCGAATAGTCATCTATGAAAGATATGAAGTATTTGTCACCTCCTCGTGCTTTAACACTCATCGGACCACAGAGGTCAGAATGTATAAGCTCAAGGGGCTCTTTGGCTCTATATCCTTTTCGACTAAAAGAACGTTTGGTCATTTGTCCTTCGAGGCATGACTCACATACCGGTAAAGAGTTTTCTTCCAACTCGCTTAGAAGTACACTCTTCACTAGTCTCTCAATCCTATTGAGATTAATGTGGCCTCACCGTAGATGCCAAAGATGGACATTTTCTTTTGGAGAAACTTTAACTCTTTTAGTTCGTGTTTCTCCAATTTTCAATAATTTAGTGCTCAACAGGCTTTTGACCGAATTAGGTTTCAAAACATACAAATTTGACTCAAGTGAAGCAGAACAAATCAAATTGCCTTTGAAAGAAATAAACGTTTTATTATATTCAAAGGAAATCGAAATACATTGTTGAATAAGACATGAAATAGAAACAATGTTTCTAGTAAACACTAGGACTATGTACAAATTGTCTAACAATAAGTAAATCCTGCCAAAGTAGAGCTTCACTTTGCCGATTGCTCCAGCAGAGACTATCACCCCGGATCCAACCCATAGAGTCACCTCACCCTCTCGCAGCTGCTGCCAGGAATCAATTCCCTAAAAAGAAGAACAAACGTGGTTAGTGGCACCCGAATCCAATATCCAGGCAGAGTCATTACTCTCCACTAAATAAGTTTCATTCACTAGTAAATCACATTTACCTTGATTCTTCCTCTCGGCAAGGAACTTGGGACAGTTACACTTCCAGTGGCCGTCCCCATTGCAGTGAAAACACTTTCCTTTCTCTGCAATTTCCTTGACCTTCTTGCCCTTTTGGGCGGCAGCTCGGTTAGCTTTACCCTTTTTCATCTTCTTCTTCCTTTTCGGGCGAGAAGGAGCAACAGATTTAGTCCCAGAAGTCGAACCCCTGTGATATGATATGTAGGCAACATTTGCCTCAGCTTCCGGTGTCTTGATCCTCATCAAGGGCTGGAAGTTCTGTAGCTCGTTCAGAAGGGTGGTCAGTGTGTAGCTTATCTTGTTCATAACAGCGTTGCTACGAAACTGAAGGAAACTCTTCGGAAGAGTCTCCAAGATAAAGATGACCTGGCTCGACTCATCGATCGAAGCCCCGTTCATCTCCACCACATTAAAGTGGGTCATCATGTCGAGAAGATGTTCACGGACAGACGTCCCTTCTTTCATTCGGGCGTTGAAGACGTGTTTGAGCGAGTCATGCCTGACCTGAAAGAACTGTTGTCCAAACAAGTCTTGAAGCGACTCTATGATCTCCTTAACGGTGATCATCAACTCGTGCTTCTTTGCCAAAACTTCAGACAAGCTGGCAATGATATAAACTTTGGCCTTTTCATTGGCCCTGATGCATTGATCGTATGCATCACGAACACTTCGTGATGCAGTCGAGGTCGGCAACTGAGGACACTCCTCAGTAAGCACGAACTTAAGGTCGTCGGTTACAAGTATCGTGTTTATATTGTTCTTCCACATTTGGAAGTTATCTCCCACTAATTTATCTGAAGCGAGTAAAGCTATTATCGAGCTAGAAATTTTGCTGAAAAATCAAATTAAAATTTGTGTCAGTATCGCAAAAAACTTTTGAAACCCAATCAAGTTTTAGCAAAAATTAATCCTATGATCCCTAGGTCATTTAAAATTTGCAATGATATCCTAAAGGTTTAGAATGACCGCCACCGAAGGGTGAACAGAAACACTCCTCCCCTAGGACGAGACTTTCTCGACCAGACCTTAATCCCAAAATAATTCTTATTCCATTAGGCGTCCAGTTACCATTATTTGGTCGAATTCATTAACCCTTAACGAATCCCGTGAGTGTCACCCTCAATCTTTAAGTTTCCAATTATCCGTCCAAACAATAGCCACCGAAGGGTGAACCAAGAAGGAAAACCAACAAGGAAACTGTATCCCGTTCGGGAATTCACGGTGTTCCGACTCCCATGATCAAGGCCCTCCGAAAGGATTGTCTAGTCCAGGCCAAACTAGAAGGCGAATCATAGGGGTCTCACGGTGTGAATCGGAAGAAGAGACCGTGGATCCCATTTTCACAAGTCTTGCTCCCACTCACTATAAGTACTCTCTCCATCCACTATGATATTGATCCATACAAATACTATCCGAAGGGGGACGCTCCCATTTGCGCCACGAGGCCGAATATGGATCTCACGGTGCAGACTTAACGGAGATTTGTGATTGAAAAATTAAATGTATCTTATACACTTTATTTCCTCCCACTCAACACTTTATGTTAATCGGGATTGACCTAGATAAACCATCTAAAATTTACCTAAGTCTACCAATATAACTCTTATATTGAATTTAGCCTAAGTTTATAATCACATTATTAACTTAGGTCTATGTGAGTAAATTAATCAAATTTTAATTAACGACACTCACGATAATATAACCTAAGAATCTCCGGACCAAATTCACTCCCAGGTCCGTTTCCAGGTAGGGGTGTTCCGCAAGCGTCAACTTAAATACCCCAGCCTTAGACAATACCTTCCTTAGAAAGAGTTACTTTTCAGTCACCATTCAAAGATTATATTTTGATTTCCTAATTCTAATCTTATTAGAACTAGAAAACCTAAGTCTAATTATTCGAGTTCTAAATACTTGGAAACTAATAATTAACTTAGATTACATGCATTTCTATGTTATAGTGCTTGATCATTCATCACATGAATAACTATAGACTATAACAAAAATATTCATCACATGAAATTAAATGCATGAACATACTTTAATCTAAAAAACATAACACTTATATTTAAATAAATTAAAACATGCATTTAATTATATTATAACACTTATAATATAACCTATCTTGCATACTATATATTATAACACTTGTAATATAAAATGATGCATGAAATGTTTAACCTAAGGTGGGATTTTAAATCTATATGACATACACTATGCACATATAATTTAATTAAATCATACATCTCATGCATAAAATAATTAAATAGTAAAAATGGACCGATTTTGGAACTTAGGGGAATTTAATTAATTAACATTAATATAACATTTATATTAATATTAATTAATAAATTAAATAAATAAATAAAAATAAATTACATTTTATAAAATAAAATTAAATAAAACTAATTTAAAAAGAATAAACTGCCCACGTTGAGAAAAATAACTCCACGCCCCACGTCCTCGCGCGCGCGCCTCGCAAACTGCCCTCAACGCACGTGGGCAGCGTTGCAACGCTGCAGTGCTCATCGTCGCGCCCCGCGCGCTCTACGCCTTAGTGTTACAACGCTGCTCTGCAGCCAATCCTCCGCCCGCGATTGTAGCGTTGAGATGCCGATGAACAGCGTCTCAACGCTGTCGACAGAACAACAAGCTCCTCTTGTTGTTCTTTGCCGTTTCTCGCTTGTTTCTGCCCCGATTTCTACACAGCAACTCATGCCCTGAACGACACAAACTTACAGACTCGATTTATATTAAAATTTGCCCAAAACACGGGCCCTTACATTGATCTCATCAACATAATGTAAATCTAAGAAAAAAATGCCAAAACCTAAAACGCCCATTTTGCAAAACCAGAATTCATCTCATGAATTAAAGCAAATACCCACCTAATTTTAAGAAAATCAAATGCACAAGAAGAAGCCAACGATTGGCTCTGATACTAATTGAAGGGAATGAGAATCCACGCGCAGTGGAAGATGATCGAATCGTCGTGGTATCGTTATGCAATTTGGTTTCTTAAAACTAAACTATCTAATAGTATAGGGTTAAACATGCAAACTTATAAGGAAAAACAGTAAGTTAGTATTACTTACTTGTTGAAGACCGTCTTCAAAATTCCTTCTTCTGATCACGAACTCTTCATGTTCTTCTCAACGATCTCGAACTCCTCGAACAATCCCAACGAACGGACACCTCCACTCGATTTCTCGGTTGTTCTACTTTAGGTAGAAGGAGAATGGTGGGATTCTTTGTATTTGGTGAAAGGAGGAGAATTTTGAGATAGAGATTTGAGAGAGAATTGAATTTTTTTCTTTTGGTGAGAATTCCAAAAATGAGCAAAAACTTAATGAACCCTTCTTGCAAACGGGTTTATATAATGGTGATAGGTGGAGTTGAAATCTCCACCTATTTACCATTTTACTACAACCATTGGTTATGCAAATCAGATTTGCATAACCACATATAATAAGATATCTCATATCTCATTTCACAAATCACATTCGTATTATTGTGGATTTTTAAATTGAATCACATTCAATTTAATTTCTCTTAATCTAATTTCTCCAAATTAGCCCTAATTCAACAATTAGGCTTACCTATAGTTTATTATGAATCTCATTCACATTTAACTATATAATATAGCATTCATGTCTCATATAAATGACATAATTACCCGTTAGTGAACTTGAACACTTCAAATTCACACCAAAAATGTAAACCTTCTATTAATCCAGTTTGAGCCAACCGAGGGACCTTATGGACCTACCGTGACGAGGTCCAATGATCCGAGATTAACCTGTCAAACTCTTTGACCCAGTTAATCAACATTCATTAGCTATGGTAATACTCCACTAAAGGTCGTAGTTGCACTCCCGTCAGTGTAAGACAAGATGTGTCCACTGATATAACCAATGTCCATGAGTCGACCCTTCACAGGTTGTTCATAGACACTGTTGGGTTAAATTATCGTTTTACCCCTGTGTCTACTTCCTTCTCCTTAAGTCCCCACTGCTCCTCCAATGAACAACAACGTTGTAATGGTCCAACCATACACAACGCACCTCTCGTTCCAGTGAGAGGGTGGGCGCCCGTTGTCCAAGCCCTGGTGACAACACTTAAGGGAACAACACCTCTAGTTTCCCTAAAGGCGAACGAGTGAATTCCATCTCACATAGTTAAGTTTCCAGCTCCCTACTTGTTACTGTCCCTGAGAAGATAGGCATATTGGGCGAGTAACTGTGACCACCCTCACCCGTACTAGTCAAAGGGCAGTCCCGCGCATACAAGAGTCCGTAACACACTCAGGGTTCAGGTCGAGTCACTAATGGTCATCTACGAAGTTATTAGTCCATAATGTTAATGGTGTTACATCAGTAGGTCTAATAATTCACGGTCCGGTCTTCTACAATCTCATTGTACAGGATGCCCCCACTCGCATGCCAACCACATGAACGAGTCAGATCACCTCGTTTGTATCTTAATACAAAACGGGTCGCATCCACAACGTATCCAGGATTAGGTCTCCAACCCTATCCATATACTCTAGACCGTTTGGGTCATTAGCTCGAACGTGATCCTCCCTGTGTGCCCACTACACACCGTTCAAGTTTTAGTTCTCTCATATATTCAATGACCCTAGAGCTTAATTTATTGGACAAAGTTTATAAAATTTGCGAGACACAAAATGATGAAATAAATAACTTTTATTAATTTCAAATGTTAAATTTACAAACTAAACGAGATTAGGACATCCATCCCAACAGACTAGCCACACAAGATCCTAATTCACATATACAAAATTTTCTAGAAATCTGTGGCACAATTAAACTGAATGGGATTTCTGCTGATAGTATTCGCTTACGTGTCTTTCCTTTTTCTTTGCAGGGTAGAGCTAAGGACTGGCAAGGGTCTTTCCCACCAGGCAGTATCACCTCCTTGGAAGACTTAGCCCAAGCCTTCATGACCAAATTCTTTACACCAGTGAAAGCTGTAAAGTTAACGACTGAGATAGGAACATTCAGGCAGCAGGAGGGAGAAGAGCTATTTGAGGCATGGGAAAGGTAGCAGGGCTACCCAGATTGGCTCCAGGTACAACTGTTCTATAATGGACTTGAAGGTAAGACTATGACAATTCTGGATGCCACTGCTGGAGGGACTTTCATGGAAAAGACGGTGCCAGAAGCACGTGCCCTCCTAGAGGAAGTGTCAAATGTCAGCTACCAGTGGCATACAGACAATGACAGATCTAAGCCAATAGCTTGATTGTATCAATTGGATGAGGTAACCTCCCTTAGATCTCATATGGCATCCCTCACTCATGCTCTGAATAATTTTGCAGGATCACCCAAAACAGTGGTACCCTCTCAATGCTTTCAGCCCAATGCAGAATCTACTTTGGAGCAAATACATTATCTGAACAATAGAAGCAACACTTATGGAGGAAACAAGACTCAGAATAACCTTCCAACACATTATAACCCAGGTTTGAGGTATTACGAAAATTTTTCTTATGCTAACAATAAAAATATGTTGAATCCTCCCACAGGGTATGCTTGTACATCTGAAAGGAAACCATCTCTGGAAGAGACAGTGCACTCCTTTATAGTTGAATCCAGAAGTAGGTCCAACTAGCTGGAAAATGCAGTCACCAGTCTAACTGGCATAGTGACTAGTCATGGAGCTGCCATAAAGAATATCGAGACTCAGATTAGCCAGATGAATACATCACTTCGAGCACTGCAGGATAGGAAAGAAACACCTTGAGGAAGTACAGTCTAGCTAAAGATGTTAAAGAAATCGCTTCTTGGGAGGCAACCCTAGCTTTACATTTTTGTAATTATGTTTTTAGGTTTTTTGTGTTAGTGTTCTCTTATTAGTTTGTTTGTTTTGCTTTGTTAGGTTGTTGTTGATGTCACCCCTCGTAGAAACTCATGCACCCATTCTGTGGAACTCCAGCACACATGCTTTGGCTATCGAAGGAACTCAGAAAGATCTCCAGAACTCAGGATAGTAATGTTCACTCCTACCCTTATACTTGCTTTGTGCTTATTTTTGCTAACATTGCGGACAATGTTTAGTTTAAGTTTGGGGGTGGGATGTCATTGATATGATGTGACTGTCCTGAGTATATGCTGAATTGTTGATTGATCTTTTGCATAAGTATGATTATGATAGTCTAGGATGAGAATTAATTGAAAATGTTTTGTGGTTCTGCTGAAACTTGAGACATGATATGAATTTGAGTTGATTTAAAAATTTTCTTGAGTTTTTCCTGCACTATTATGCACATAGCCTGTGTTCCTGTAGTTTTGAAACGCTTAGAATAAAGTTATTAGGCTTAGATGTTTAATGTCACCTCGATGGGTCTAAGAGCTGATTTGAGAGTTAAACTGCAGGATAGGGTGAATGACAATACGAAGTGCATGATCTGTATACTATGTGAAGTAGTTTGTTTTTGTTGTTTGTTTGTTAAAGAAAAAAATTAGTGAGGGCAAAAAGAGCTACCTTCACTGTGATAAGTTAGGTCACTCATTGAGCGAATGCTCTGGGTAGGTCACTGCAGTGGATGTGTGAAATCTAGTGTCCTTGCACGAAAAAAAAATAGAAAAAGTCATAAAAAGTGATTAGGTGCTAAGTAAAGTTGTTTATTTCTTGAATGCGGGGAGACTCAAGGATGAGTAATTATCACCAGTGTAGGGGGAAGTTGAATGGAGAGCCTAATAAAGTTGATCCAGGCTTAGTAAAAATGAAGGGAACATAGGCTAATCACACACACGTAGGAACACTTAGGAAAAGTTTTAAATTGCTTGCTGAAGTATTATGATTTAGTGTTTCCTGTGATTGCCAAATTTTCTCTTAAATCTTTGAGCTTGAGTCTGATGTATGCATAAGAACAATCTCATGTTTAATTCTATTTTTGCTCGGGACTAGTAAAAGATTAAGTTTGGGGGTGTTTAATAGCACACAAAATGTGTTATCCTTAAGCTTAATTATTTCTAGTTTTATGATCATTTCAGGGCTTTGATGTGTTTAAATCACTCAATTTCAGGTTAAGAGCGTAAACAAGACAATTGGAGACATTTTGGATCACTTGGAATCGAAACGAGGCTGTTTGGAGCTAAAAATATTATCAATTGGAAGTAGAAGGACCAATCCAAGCTAAAGGACCTAATGTAATGGCGTTGCAACGCCATGCAGAGCGTTGCAACGCCGAGCGTGCAACTTTGAAGCATAGAAGAACACTACCGATAGTGTTGCAACGCTGCCTTGCAGCGTCGCAACGCTATCTCGATAAAAAGACCAAGTTGAAGACCCGTGCAGAGGGCATTGTAATGCTGCCTTGCAGCGTCGCAACGCCAGATCGATACCAACGCGCACGTTAGGGTAGCGGCGTTGCAACACTGCCCTCAGCGTTGCAACGCCATCGAGACATTTCTTATTTACCACGCGTTTAGGGTACAGCGTTGCAACGCTATCCCTAGCATTGAAACGTTGTACCGTTGATGCTTATAAATACAACCTTATTTCTTCTTGCAAAGGGAGCCAAATTTGATAGAGAATTCACCCTAATTTCGAAATACACTTTGTGAGAAGAGAAAAGAGAGCATTCCTTGGGAGCCAAAGCATTCGTGGAGGTTCGATATCGAGATGGGAGCTCAGAGATGAAGGGATGACATCGACACATAAGTTTAATTTCTTTTTCGCTCAGATTGTAACACCGTTTAAAGATGTTTTCTACATGTTTAGTTTGGTTTTATTGTGATTTAGAGTAGCTAAATGTTGTAGTTAGGATTTGAATTGCATGTTAAGACTCCTTTGTCATGTTATGAAGTATGTTTTGTTATTTATTTTTGACAACTCGTTCTTGAATTCTTTGATATTGTTGGTTTAAGTGGACTCGAGAGAAAAAACTTAAATTAGAGCAAAGTTGTTAAAACTCTTAGAAGTCTGGCATGAGAATGACCTAGAAGTCTAAGGGAAACACATAAAGAAGTTGCTTAATGTCATGCATGTTGTAGGTTCATAAGGAGACTATAGAATTTATTGCATGTGCGAGGCTCACTAAGAATCGAGAGATTTTCTTGAGTAATGTACTTCTTGTTTATAAATTCATCACACTAATTCATTGCATGTGTTAATTAAGTTATTAATTTGTGAAGTCAATTTCCTCTAATTCTATCAATTCGTGTCTCCACCTGTTTGTTTGTCATTTATCTTTGTTTCATCACCTATCCATGTTATGTTACTTTAGCTAAAATTGAGAATTAGTTTCTTGGTAATTAATTAATCTAGAAACCCACTCCCGAGGACGATACTTGGACTCTTAAATCACTATACTAAAACTTGACTCGTACACTTGCAGTATTGCAATATAATTTTACGCAACAACGAGATTGGGACATACATCCCAACATAAGATAGAGTTTAATCTGACAACCCTTCTTAACGAGCTCTAGCGTTTTCAATCTCTTACAAAGTCTAAGGGGAAAGAGGTGGAGACAAATATTGTCATCACAAAGAAAGTTTTAAGAGGATCGTCCTCTAAAACTAAAGTTGGACCTTCAAAGAATAAGAGTGTTCAAATGAAAAGGAAGGGCAAGGGGAAGGCTCTCATGAACAACAAGGGAAAGAAAGTTGCAGAAAAAGGAAAATATTTTCACTGCAACCAAAACGGGCATTGGAAGAGGAACTGCACGAAGTACCTTACTGAGAAAAAGAAGATAAAGAAACACAAGGTAAATATGATTTACTAGTTGTTGAAACAGGTTTAGTGGAGTATGATACCTCAACTTGGATATTGGATTTAGGCGCCACTAATCATTTTTGCTTCTCTTTTCAGGAAACTAGTTCCTGGAAGAAGCTAGAAGAAGGCGAGATCACCCTCAAGGTTGGAATAGGATAGGTTGTCTCGGGCAAAGCAGTGGGAGACTTGAAGTTGTATTTCGACGATAGATATATCATACTTAAAGATGTTTTTTATGCTCCTAAAATGAAATGTAATTTAATATCTATCACATGCATATTAGAACAAATGTATAAAACATCCTTTGAAATCAATGAAGCGTTCATTTTCAGAAAAGGTATTCAAATTTGTTCTGCTATACTAGAAAACAACTTATATAAGTTAAGACCAACTAAAGCAAAATTTGTCTTCAATACTAAGATGTTTAGAACAGCCAAAACTCAGAATAAAGGACAAAAAGTTTCTTCTAATGTCTATCTATGGCACTTAAGACTTGGTCACATAAATCTCAATAGGATTGGGAGATTGGTTCAGAATGGACTCGTAAATCAGTTAGAAGACAATTCTTTACCTCCATGTGAGTTTTGTCTTGAGGGAAAAATGACTAAGAGATCTTTTACTGGAAAAGGTCTCAGAGCCACAATACCCTTGGAGCTCGTACATTCGGGTCTCTGTGGATCGATGAATATCAAAGCTCGAGATGGGCATGAATATTTCATCAGTTTCATTGATGATTATTCAAGGTGTGGTCATGTTTACCTAATGCATCACAAGTCTGGTTCTTTTGAAAAGTTCAAAGAATATAAGATTGAGGTTGAGACTCAGTTAGGTAAAACGATTAAGACACTCCGATCACATCGAGGTGGGGAGTACATGGACTTAAGATTCCAGGACTATATGATAGAACATGGAATCTAGTCACAACTCTCTGCACCTAATATACCTCAACAGAACGTTGTATCTGAAAGAAGAAACAGAACTTTGTTGGACATGGTTCGCTTAATGATGAGCTTTGCTATGTTATGTGATTCCTTTTGGGGGCATGCATTAGAAACTGTTGTCTATATTTTGAATAACGTTCCCTCTTAAAGTGTTTCAGAAACACCTTATGAGCTATGGAAAGGTGTAAAGGCAGTTTACGTCACTTTAGGATTTGGGGATGCCCGACACACGTGTTGGTGCAAAATCCTAGAAAAATTAGAACGTCGTTCAAAGTTATGCATATGTTTAGGTTATCCAAAAGAAACAAAAAGGTAGTCTGTTTTACAATCCTCAAGAGAATAAGGTGTTTTGGTCTGTCACATCCTTCTCAAGAGTTGAGAATACCTCGACGTAGTGGGAAGGTTGTTCATCAGCCTGATTGTTGCTTGGGTTTATCAGTCCAATCCTAGATATGATCATTGGACTGCCGTTAAGAATATCCTCAAGTATCCTAGGAGAATGAGGAACTACATGCTCGTGTATGGTACTAAGGACTTGATCCTTACTGGATACACTAACTATGATTCCATACCGATGAAGATGCAAGAAAATCCACATCGGGATCAGTGTTCATTCTGAATGGGGGAGCAGTAATATGGAGAAATGTGAAGCAAAACTTTATTGCAGACTCCATAATGGAAGCTGAATGCGTAGTTGCATGTGAAACAACAAAGGAAGTAGTATGGTTGAGAAAATTCTTGAAAGATTTGGAAGTCGTTCCAAATATGCATATGTTTATCACCCTATATTGTGATAACAGTGGTGCAGTTGCAAATTCAAGAGAACCAAGAAGCTCACATTGTTGATCCTTTTACAAAGACCTTCACGGCCAAAGGTTTGATGGTCACCTACAGTCTCTAGGTACGATGTTAGTAAACTAGGACGAGTGGGAGAACTTTTAGGTATATGCCCTAGTTCATTATATTCATATGCTTATTGTACTCGTATGTTTCTCACTTAAATTCAACATTGTGATATTCCACTAGGAATTTTAGTCCAAGTGGGAGTTTGTTGGATTTTATGTTCTAAAACTTGTAGTTAAACATTTTTCGTGTTTCTTTTCCGATAAAATTGTTATTGAATTAGTATACTATAATCTTGAATGCAATAAACTAAGGTCCCGAGGCTATTTAATGTAGACTTGAACTTTATGTGACTACATAAAACATGGATCAGTTCGAGTATATAGTCTGAAATGGTCTATAGTATAGGGATAAGGTTGGGCGCCTTATTTTGGGGGCACTATGGATGCGACCTACTTTGTAGCTAGTACAAACGATGTGGTCCTGAATCGTTCATATAGAGATATGTATGTGGGGGCATCCTATGCAATGCGTTTGTAGAAAACTGGACCACGACTTAGTCACTTTTGCTTTATAACACCGTTTACTGTATAAAACTAACTAATTCAATTTTGATGACCAAAGCAACTCGATCTCAATCCTGAGCTAACTATGAACTCCTGTTTATTCGGGATTATCCTTAGATCTGCATGGGTGAGAGCAGCTCAACAATGCTGACTCAATAAGCCTCCATTTAAAGGGTAAGACCGCGTAGATAGCTGGGGACATAGAGTGCAAGACGAAATTCACTCCTACCCGACTTTAGGGATAGTAGATAGGTTGTTCCCTTAAGTGCTGACTTCATGAAGGGAATGAAATCCCGCGCAGCGGAAGAGTGATCAAATCACTGTGGTATCGTTGCAAATTTGTTTTCTTACAACAGTTTCTATCTCATAAAAACAAGGCAAAACATGCAAATTAAGAAGAAAAACAACAAGCGTACTTACTTGTTGAAGAACCGTCTTCAAGTTTTCCTTCTCCGTTCACGAACCCTTCGTGATCACGATCTCAACGTACTCGATCACCTCGAACAGTGAGTAACCCGGATACTTCCACAATGCTTCTCGGTTGTTCTACTTTTGGTAGAAGGAGAGTGGTGAAACTCTTCTTTTTGGGTGAAACGAAGGAGAAAATGAGAGAGAAGTTGAGAGAATTCTCAAATGCTCTTTTGTGCGAAATCCAAAAAATGAGCCTTGAGTTATCAAATCCTTCTTGCAAAGGAGTTTAAATAATGGTGATAAGTGGAGTTAAAATCTCCACTTATTTACCATTTAACCACAACCATAGGTTATGCAAATCATATTTGCATAACTACATATAATAAGATATCTCATATCTCATTATATAAATCACATTTGTATAACTGTGGATTTTTAAATTGAATCACATTCAATTTAATTACTCTCAATCCAATTTCTCATAATTAGCCTTAATTCAACAATTAGGCTAATCTATAGTTTACTATGAATCTCATTCACATTAAACTATATAATATGTCAATCATATCACATATAAATGACATAAATACCATTTAATGAACTTGAACACTTCAAATTCACACCAAAACTATAAACCCACTATTAACCCAATTTGAGCCAACCGAGGGACCTAATGGACCTACAGTGACGAGCTCCAATGATCCGAGACTAACCTGTCAAACTCTTTGACCCGGTTAATCGACATTAATTAGCTACGGTAACACTCCACTAAGGCCCTTAGCTGCACTCCCGTCACAGTAAGACAAGTTGTGTCCACTGATATAACTAATGCCCATGAGTCGACCCTTCACAGGTTGTTCGTAGACAATGCTGGGTCAAATTATCGTTTTACCCCTGTGTCTACTTCTGGCTCCTTAAGTCCCCACTGCTCCTCTAATGAACAACAATGTTGTAATGGTCAAACCATACACAACACCCCTCTCGGGCCAGTGAGAGGGTGGGCGCCCGTTATCAAAGCCTTGGAGACAACACTTAAGGGAACAACCCGTCTAGTTTCCCTAGGGTTGGGACAAGTAAATTCTATCTCGCGTAGTTAAGTTCCCAACTCCCCACTTGGTCCTGTCCCTGAGAAGATAGGTATATTGGGTGAGTAACTGTGACCACCCTCACTCGTACTAGTCAAATGAAAGACCCTCGCAGACAGGAGTCCGTAACACGCTCTGGATTCAGGTCGAGTCACTAATGGTCATCTACGAAGTTATTAGTCTCATACTTTATTAATCGGTGTTACATCGTGAGGTCTAATAATTCCGGTCCGCTTGTACAATCTCATTGCATAGGATGCCCCCACTCGCATGTCAACCACATGAACGAGTCAGATCACCTCGTTTGCATCTAATACAAAGCGGGTCGCATCCACAGCGTATCTAGGATTAGGTCTCCAACCTTATCCATATACTGTAGACCGTTCGGGTCATTAACTCGAACGTGATCCCCCCTGTCTGTCCACTACACACCGTTCAAGTTCTAGTTCTCTCATAAATTCAATGACACTAGAACTTAGTTTATTGGACAAAGTTTGTAAAATTTCGAGACACAAAGAGATGAAAGAAATAACACTTATTTATTTCAAATGGTAATATTACAAACAAAACGAGATTAAGACTTTCATCCCAACAAACTCCCACTCGGACGAAGCTAGTGGAGCAAACATACATTTCTCAAATGTACAAGAATTACAATAATATAATACAATAAACTAGGTCATTGAATACCCTTTACAATACTCCCACTTGCCCTAGTCAGGAAGCACTCGAAGACCTAGACTCTCTAGGTGACCCTCAAACACCTTAGCCGTGAGGGACTTTTTAAATGGATTAGCAACGTTGTGCTCCGACACTATCTGCGTAACTGTCACGTCATCGCGGTGCACAATCTCTCGTATCAAGTGATACTTCCGCTCAATGTGTTTGCCTCTCTTATGACTCTGAGACTCTCTGGAGTTGGCTACAGCACCACTGTTGTCACAAAATAGCATGATCAACAAGTTCATATTTGGAACAACTTCCAAATCCGTCATGAACTTCCTAAGCCAAACAGCTTCGTTTGCAGCTTCACAAGCCGCAATGTACTCAGTTTCCATAGTGGAATCAGCGATGCATCCCTGCTTGATGCTTCTCCATACTACAACTCCTCCATTCAGAATGAAGGGAGACCCCGAAGTGGATTTCCAAGAATCCTTATCGGTCTGAAAAAAAAATTTGTGTATCCCGTAAGGATCAAATCCCCACTCTCATACACTAAGCTGTAGTTCCTCGTTCTCCTAAGATACTTGAGGCTTGCCTTTATGGCAGTTCAGTGATCTAATCCTGGATTGGATTGATACCTACTGACAATTCCAACTGCATAACAGATGTCGGGCATAGTACACAACATGGCATACATGAGGTTCCCAACAGCTGAAGCATAAGGGATTCGTCTCATATCCTCAACCTCATGAGGAGTCTTAGGACATTGATCCTTAGACAGCTGAACCTCATGCCTGAAAGGCAGCAAACCCTTCTTGGAGTTCTGCATCTTATATCTAGACAACATCTTTTCAATATAAGACGCGTGAGACATGGCCAGCGTTCTGTTCTTCCGATTCCGGACAATCTGGATACCTAGAACATACTGTGTTTCTCCCAGATCTTTCATTTGGAATTGCGAAGCTAGCCATTTCTTTACCTTAGTAAGAAATTCTACCTCATTCCCAATGAGAAGGATATAATCCATGTACAATACCATAAATGCGACAGTTTTGTCGATGATTTTCTTATAGACACAAGGCTCATCAACATTCTGATCAAAGCCATAAGATTTGATCCCCTCATCAAACCTTATATTCCAAGATCTCGAGGCTTGTTTCAGTTCATAAATGGACCTATGAAGCCGACAAACCTTTTGCTCTTGGCCTTGGGCAACGAATCCTTTGGGCTGGTCCAAATAGATGGTTTCTTCAAGGTTGCCATTAAAAAAGGCGGTCTTGACATCCATCTGCCATACCTCATAGTCATAATATGCGGCAATGGTCAGAAGGATCCTGATCGACTTTACCATGGAAACAGGTGAAAAGGTTTCCTCATAGTCAACCACTTCAACCTGGGTAAAACCATTTGCCACTAGTCATGCTTTGAAGGTCTGAACCATCCCATCTATGCCACGTTTACGCTTGTAGATCCATTTGCAACCTATAGGTTTTACCCCATCCGGTTGATGCACAAGCTCCCAGACGGAATTGAAGTACATACAAGTAAAACCACACAAATTAGATATTACCGAAAATGAAAACAATGATCTTACTTATGTACCAACGGATTCCGAGAAATGTTTATATCTTTGAGCCTCTCACTTTCATTCTTTATCGCCAATAAACGTAACTTCACCCTGCTCAATTTATGGTATTTATCGTGCTACTAGTTCATGTGAATTTACCTCGTTCCTATATACATTAGTATCTGCAACACAATATCAATGACAAAACAACAATCCTTGTACATCCCTTTCGATACCCTGACCTACAATATAGAAGGGCTTCTTTTAATGATATTTCCTTGTGCTTACTAGTTCCTTTAGACTTATCCCTGTTTTTTTATATATTAATATCTAAAACACAATATCAACGTTCCTGTATATATTAATATCTACAACAAACAAACCTAGGATATCTATTTCGCTACCCCAATGACAAAACAACCATCAGTATATCTCTTTCGACACCCGAACAAGCATCTTTTCGAGGTCTCTATCCTCCAATATTTTTCACTTATTTACTAAAATTGGGTAAGAAAACAAAATTTAGAATCCCTAAATCAGAACTATCACCTACCAAATGTTGATTAGTGGTAAAGAGGAATAATTATCATATTGTTCCCTATTAATAATGTATTAGAAAATCTCTTCGTCTCTTCCCATGAACCCTGATTTTGTTTATACATTCGAGCCCTCGATTGTCTTGCTAAATGATTGTGAGGCACCCAATTGACTTCTTCAAGTACTCGTTTGCCTTCTCCAGTCAGTCGCTTTCTTCAATTTTTTAATTTTGTTGTGTTTGGATGTCTTCAACCAAATCTTTTTTTACGATATATATATATATATAATTTTTTTGTGTTTGTATGCCTTTAATTAAAATCGTTATTTTCTTTCAAAATAAAATCTAAGAATTAGTTAAAGGTGATAGATATGATGATAACATGAGTGTATATACGAATTTCCTTCGTATTTTTGTATATATGATTTTAATTTTGATTTTTTTAATATGTGTATTTATATGTTGTGTTAATTTTTAATTTTTGGTTTTATAATATATATTATTTTAATTTTTAGTACACTACGAACTCGTTATAATTTTGCAACAAATAAATGTGCTCGAGTAAGAGACATGCATTTAGTCTCATTTTAACAGTTTACCAACTACAATATTTAGTAATATAATTGAGTTTGATATAAGTCGACATTATTTAAGACAAATGACTCGAGTAAGAGATAACATTGTAAAACAAATTTGGACAACATTTGTATGATAAAACAATTTCATTTATTTATTTTTATTATTGTTGTTAATTTTGTATCGAGGCTTGTTGATATTAGATAATTTTTTTTGTTTAATTAATTGTATTTTTATATGTTTTAATGCATGTTATACATTTTATATTATATAACTAAATTCTTTTTAAACTATAAAACATGAGAAAAAAATAAGAAGAAAAAGATGTTGGAAATTTATTAACAAAATCAAGCCATAATTATTCCAGAATAAGGACATACAAATCAAGAACAATCACGACTAGTTTGTTCTAAAGAACTATGCATGGAAGAAAGCTTAAATCAAAAGAGATTTAGAATTACCGGGAACCTTTAGATGTATTGAATCCATAAATTTAGTTTACAGTCTTCCTCAACTATGCAACCTAGTCCAAAATGGGAAGTGTCCTCTCTATTAGATGGGGAATAGGAGGCAAAAGAGTCATAGTATATTGGGGACCATAACCTACTATTTATAAGTTGATCCTAGGGTTCCCATAATCCCCTATGATCAACAGGCTGGTTTCAGCTCAGCAGGCCACACCACATATGGGAACTCTATGGCCCATTATCAAGACCACACAATATGCCCATTTAAATAGCCCAGATATAATTGTCATATAACTTGTTACCCATATATGAATTAATTATTAAATTAATTCCAACAATCACCCACTTGGGTTACAATTCTCTTATTAACAATTATTCATTTATTCTGTAGTGCACAACGTAATGGTATTTTAAAAGAAACTTTCCTTTAATCACAATTCGGTCCATTTTGTATACCAATGAGGAACCAAGGCGGCTTTTGTTACATGTATAGTCGCAACTCAGCCTACAATGATCACCACATCAAATATACTAAATGACATGGATCAAGTGTGGAAGAGCAACATGGAAATCACATGTAATGTGAACTAAACATGCCTATTTTCAACTTGTCCTACTTTATTCTTTAGAGAGATCAAACTGTATTCTTTCTAGCGTTATGTCAAACTACAATTAGAAAGAAAATCATTCAGAGTAACAAAAGATAATTTATCTTTCTTATTCTACGGAAAACAAAACTTTGTGTCGCTACTTTAAGAAGTCATAAACTCCCACTCAACTATCATACCATAGTTTTCACACCTGTATGAGTGTTATGCTCTAGAAAATGCGTGAAAAATCATAATTAGCGGATCTGCAATGATGGAGTTGTATTTCTTTAGACACAATCAACACTCTGAATTTTCTTTATCAATTAAAGCTTATAATTCTCATAAAAGCTTTTGTTGTTGTAATATGGAAAAACAAATTCTTGTCAAAACAACCTAATGACAAGGTTAAAAAATTTATGAGTTTGTTGTCATACAAAATACTATGAACACAAACTTCAATTATGAAAACTATTTGTCACAATTATGACAATGGTACATTTTAACAACCTCAAAAATAGTTTCTGTTGACAATTCATATTATGAAAATAAATTTGCCTTATGATCTCTACTTTATCTGATTTTGATAAGTGAGCATGTATCCTTTTGTTAAGCACCTTAAAACTCTTTAAATCCTAATAATGGTTATCAACATAATCACTTCTATTCTTGACATGAATAATGTAACGGAAGCGTTTAAACTTCATCATGAAATTCTTCATTCTATTCAAGGGACTTTTATTGAGACATTTCTTGTCTTTTTCGATGGTTTTTCTAGTGCATAAAACTTTATGCTAGAAAACTTGAAAATTTTTCTGACATAACTCTCTTGTGAAATCTCAATGTTATTTGAGATTGATCTCATAATATCATTTCACAATAAAAGAGATGCCTATATAAATTCTTGTCGCTTGTACCATAACTTTACTATGTCATAGGCATATTATACTGAAAAATTAACTTACTCCCATTGAATCGGTGTAACAACCCTAAATTCTGGGAGTAAACCTAACTAGGGTGTTACTTAAGATACGACGTTATCGCCGAAAATCCGACAACATGACGATGCTACTAGGACTTTTCCAAGAATTTCAAGGATCTGTTTTGACAATAGAAGCACTTCTAAAACAAACCATTCTTCCCAGCCACCCACTAACTTCACTTATACTAGGGTTGGGGCTCCACACACAGAGATTCACAACAGAACAACTAGGGACTTCCATAACAATCAAGCACAACAAGTTTTAAAACATTCCAGGAAAGTTTAACAGAAACAATCCTACACGTGTTCTCAACACAAGAGAACCATTAGCTTTCTAAGTGCTAAACTAGGTTTAAGGGAAAGGAAGGAGGGACTTCATAGGCTCAAATGTGGCCACTGTCATCTGCCAGCACAGGTTCAAGCTCTATCTGCAAACAAAACAACAACGAAAGCATCATGAGTATTGGGAATACTCAGTAAGTAGCCCACTCAAGTCCAACAAACCACAAAGCTGATGGAGATCTGATCTCCTTGAGCAGCGGAAACGTGTTTGGGATCGTTAATATGCTTGATTGTTTTAATTGAAACAAAAACCAGTACATTGATAAATAAAACAGAACAAGCATGGAAATTCTAATCCTATTAGACATGGATTAAATGCAAACATGCAAACATGATTAAAGTTTAACTATTAAAATAAAGGGAAAAAGAAGAATACCTTTGTAGTTTCTAATTCTCCAGCAACGCCTTGCTTCAAGCTTTTCAGCAAAACAGCAGAACTTCTCTGTATTTTCCAAGTAAGACACCACCAATTGGAAAACCTTCTATATCTCTGAATGCTTAGATCCTCCTTGGTGGGAAGGATTCTAACTTTTTGGAAGAGCTTTGGGAATTTTGGAGATTGAGAGAGAGAGAGATTTTGGCTTCTTTCAATTGAAAATCAATCGATCAATCATCCAAACTTCACTTCTTTCCAGGAGAAGTTAAACCCAGTAGATGGCATCTCCCACTTCCTATCGAATAGGGAGTTGGGAGAGAGGGGGAACGTGTCTTCCTGACACGATCCTTATTTAATTAATCACATTAATTATATAATGAAAATATAAATTAAATATCTTATATTTAATTTACATTAAAACACATTTAATGAATTATCCCTCTATCCTATAGTTTAATGCACATCTAATGTACATTAAATTTAACCTATAGTTTTTAAATATGAATCACATTCACATTTTAATCTAATATTTGAACTCTTTCAAATATTTAATTCTCTCACATAATTTAATATGAATCATATTCACATTAAATTTATAATATACAGTTCCAAAACTATATATTATATCGTAACCATATACATTAAATATATTCCCAAATGAATTTGAACATTTCAAATTCAAATGATCTAAGAACCCTTTACGAGCTAGAAGGTGGACTTTATGGAACTACAGATCAGAAGCTCCAACGATATTTGAGATTGCTCTGCTAATCTCATTAACCTCCCAATCAACATTCGTTAATCGTGGGAATGTCCACTAAAGTCCCACACCGCACTCTTCTCACTGCAGATATATTTATGTGTCCATGGATATTGACCAATAACAGCAAGTTAATCCTTCACGAATGTTCGTAACACCAGCTGGGTCAAATTACCATTTTACCCCTGGGTTACATCTTATGCCTTAAGTACCAGTGCTCCTCTAACGAACAATTTGTTTGTAGTCCTACCAACAAACAGAGTCCCTCTCGGGCCAATGAGAGGGTCGGGCCCTTTGTTCAAGTCCCGGATGATGGAGATCTAATCTCCTTGAGCAGCGGAAACGTGTTTGGGATCGTTAATTGCTTGATTGTTTTAATTGAAACAAAAACCAATACATTGATAAATAAAACATACAGAACAAGCATGCTAATTCTAATCTAATTAGACATGGAGAAAAGCATACATGCAAACATGTTAAGTTTAACAATTAAACTAAAGGGAAGAAGAATTACCTTTGTAGACTCACAGCAACTCCTTGCTCCAAGCAAATTCCAGTAACTTAGCAACACAGCAACTCCTCTGTTTTTCAAGCAGGGACACTACCAACAGGAGAACCTCCTATGTCTCTGAGTTCTACTTAGATCTACCTTGGTGGGAAGGTAATCCAACATTTGGGAGATTTTGGGAATTCTAGAGATTGAGAGAGAGAGAATTTCTTCTGTGAGTTTCTCTAATTGATCGATCATCACCATCTTCCTTACACCTCCTAGGAGAAGAATAAGCTTCAAATGGGCATCTCCCACTTCCTATCGAATAGGAAGTTGGGAGAGAGAGGGGGAACGTGTCCTCCTGACACGTTCCTTATTTATTTAATTAATCTCATTAATTAAATAATCAAAATGAATTAAATATCTTATATTTAATTTATATTAATCACATTTAATGAATTATCCCTCTATCCTATAGTTTTAATGCACATCTAATGTACATTAAATTTAACCTATAGTTTTTAAATATGAATCACATTCACATTTGAATTTAATATTTGAACTCTTTCAAATATTTAATTCTCTCAATTAATTTAATATGAATCCTATTCACATTAAATTTATAATATATAGTTCCAAAACTATATATTATATTGTATCAAAATACATTAAATATATTCCCTAATGAATTTGAACATTTCAAATTCAAATGATCTATGAACCCTTTACGAGCTAGAAGGTGGACCTTATGGACCTACAGATCAAAAGCTCCAACGATACGAGAGATTGCTCTTGTTAATCTCATTAACCTCCCAATCAACTTCAATAATCTGCAGAACACTCCACTAAAGTCCCACAAATGCACTCTTCTCACTGCGAGATATATTTCGTGTCCATGGATATTGACCAATAACAGCAAGTCAATCCTTCACGAATGTTCGTAACACCAGCTAGGTCAAATTACCGTTTTACCCATGGGTTACATCTTGTGCCTTAAGTACCAGTGCTCCTCTAATGAACAATTTGTTTGTGGTCCTACCAACAAACAGAGTCCCTCTTGGGCCAATGAGACGTTGTTCAAGTCCCAGAGACACCACTTAAGGGAACATTCCTCTACTTACCCTAGTAGGCGGGAAAGAGTGAATTCCATCTTGCTAAGTTAAGTTCCCTGCCGCTCACTCGGTCTTGTCCCCAAGAAGGTAGGCATATTGAGTCGGCGAATCTGGCCACTCTCACCCATACTAGTCAAAGAACAATCCCTTGCGAACAGGAGTTCGTAACCTCCTCAGGATTGAGATCAAGTTGCCTAGGTCAACCTAGTGAAATAGAAACCTAACTAGTCAACAGAGTTACAACAAGAGGTTACTATTTCGTGGTCCGGTCTTATGTAATCTCATTACATAGGATATCCCCACTCACATGTCATCTACACGAACACGTTAGGATCACAGTGTTTGTATCAAATACAAAGTGGGCCACATCCATAGTTTAACCAGGGCAAGGTACCCAAACCTTATCCCCTAACTATAGACCCTTTAGGTTTTATCTCGAACTGAGATCCTTTTTATGTACATTACATTCAATTAAAGATTCATTTAACAACCTTGGATGTTTAGTTTATTGGATTTAGGGTTTAAATAACGACAAACTCGTAGAAAACGAACAATAACACTTTATTGAAATAATAACAGTTTATTACATTAATTAGAACATAATTACAAACTACGAGTTTTAGGGCACAATCCCAACAAACTTCCACTTGAACTAAAACTCTAGTGTGGTACATCATAATCTAAAACAGTGGTTACAAGAGATAGAAATACAATAAACTAGGGCATCCATAAACCCCATTACATATCTCCCATTTGCCCTAGATTAACTTATGTACATATCTCGTAGACCTAGACTTTCCAGATGACCCTCGAACACTTTAGCCGTGAGAGTCTTTGTAAACGGATCAACAATATTGTGCTCTGAAGCGATCTTCGTGACTGTCACATCTCCTCGTTGCACTATTTCTCGTATCAGGTGATACTTCCTCTCGATGTGCTTTCCTCACTTATGGCTGCGAGGTTCCTTCGAATTGGCTACCGCACCACTGTTGACACAGTATAAGGTGATGGGAGATTCCATATTTGGAACAACTTCCAAATTAGTAAGAAATTTCCTTAGTCAAACAACCTCCTTAGCTGCTTCACAAGCAGCGACATACTCAGCCTCCATTGTGGAGTCAGCAATGCATGATGCTTCGCCATACTATAGCTCCCCCGTTCAGGGTGAAAACTGATCCCGATGTGGATTTACGAGAATCCTTATCGATCCGAAAATCGAAATCGGTGTATCCAGTGATGAGATCGAGATCCTTACACCCATACACAAGCATATAGTCCTCGTTCTCCTTAGATACTTGAGGATATTTTTAACTGTTGTCCAGTGGTCTAACCCTAGATTGGACTTGTACCTACTGACTATTCCCACTGCATAGCAAATGTCCGGCCTCGTGCATAGCATAGCATACATTCAGCTACCTACTACAGAGGCATAGGGAATATGTCTCATATCCTCAACATCTTGAGGTGTCTTGGGACACTGTTCCCTAGACAAATGAACTCTGTGCCTGAAGGGTAATAAGCCCCCTCTTGAAATTCTGCATCGAATATCTGGACAACATTTTATCGATATAAGACGCTTGAGACAAGCGTTAACGCTTCTTTTTGATTCCTAAAGATCTGAATCCCAAGAACGTACTGCGCTTCTCCCAAATCTTTCATTTGGAATTGGGTCGCCAGCCAATTCTTTATGTCAGTTAGGCATCCTACATCATTCCCAATGAGTAGGATATCATCCACATAAAGTACTAACAAAGCTAATTTGTCGTTGACGGTCCTCTTGTAAACACAAGGCTCATCAACGTTTTGGTCAAAGTCGTAAGACTTGATCGCAGTATCAAATCTTATATTCCAAGATCTTGACGCTTGTTTCAATCCATAAATGGATCGATTAAGCTTGCAAACTTTTTGCTCCTGACCTTGGGCTATGAACCCTTCGGGCTGAGACATATAGATGCTCTCATCAAGATTACCATTCAAAAAGGCAGTCTTGATGTCCATCTGCCAAATTTCACAATCATAAAACGCGGCTATGGACAAGAGTATCCTTATAGACTTCAGCATAGCAACAGGGGAAAAAGTTTCTTCATAATCAACTCCTTCCCTTTGGGTAAAACCCTTTGCTACAAGCCTAACCTTAAAGGTTTGTACCTTTCCGGCTGCATCTCTCTTTCTCTTATAGATCCATTTACACCTTATGGGTCTAACCCCTTCAGGTTGGTCTACAAGTTTCCATACTGAATTGAAGTCCATTGACTCCATTTCAAGGTCCATGGCTTTGATCCATTGGTTGTTGTCTACGTCATTCATTGCCTGTTTATAAGACAATGAATCTTCTACGCCGTCATCAGGTATAACAACTTGAGTTTCAGCTAAATCCAAGTAGTGGTCAGATTGGAAAACAACCCTCCCACTGCGTCGAGGCATTCCCAACGATTGAGAAGGACGAGACTGACTTGAGGTGCTGGCTCTTCCATCAACTCTTGATGAAGGTCCAGCTTGATCAACAACTTTTGTTGGTTCATGTGTAGCTTCATTTAGTACTAATTTACAACGTGGTTTGTGGTTCCTCATGTGATCTTCCTCCAAGAACATGACGTTTGTCGATACAATCACCTTGTTTTCTTGTGGGTCGTAGAAAAGACCACCTCTCGTTTCTTTGGGATAGCCAACAAATCGACACAATTTTGAACGAGGTTCCAACTTCTTTGGGTTTGTCACGAGCACATGTGTCGGACAACCCCAAATCCTGAAGTGTTGTAAACTAGGTTTACGCCCCTTCCAAAGTTCAAAAGGTTTTTCTGAAACACTTTTTGATGGAACACTGTTCAAGATCTGAAACACTTTTTGCGTATCCCCAAAACGAGGCAGGCAACTGAGCATAGCTCATCATAGAACGAACCATGTCCAACAAGGTTCTATTTCTCCTTTCTGACACACCATTTTGCTGTGGTGTATTAGGTGCTGAGAGTTGAGATTTAATTCCATGTTCTATCATATAGTCCTAGAATCTCAAATCCATATACTCTCCACCTCGATCGGATCAAAATGTTTTAATGGTTTTCCCTAATGCATTCTCTACTTCAACCTTATACTCTTTGAACTTTTCAAGAGCCTCAGACTTGTGATGCATTAGATATAGATAACCATACCTCGAATAATCATCTATGAAAGAGATGAAATATTCGTACCCTCCTCGAGCTTTAACATTCACCGGACCACAAAGATCCGAATGTATAAGTTCTAAGGGTTCTATGGCTCTGTAACCTTTTCCTGTAAAAGGTCGCTTGGTCATTTTACCTTCCAAGCATGATTCGCAATGAGGTAAAGAATCATCTTCTAACTTGTTTAGAAGTCCATTCTTAGAGAGCCTCTCAATCCGGTTGAGATTAATATGACCAAGTCTAAGATGCCATTGATAGGTATTATTATTTGGAGAAATTCTTTGCCTTTTATTTTGAGTGTTAGCATTTTTAAACATCTCATGATTTAAAATTGCTTTGGTTTTGTTCGGTTTCAGTATATACAAGCCATTTTTCAATTTAGCAGAACAAATATTGACACCCTCTTTTAAAATGAACGCTTCATTAATTGAAAAAGAAATACAATATCCAAGTTCTATTAAACAAGAGATAGAAATTAAGTTCCTTTTAAGCTTAGGAACTATATACAAATATTTCAAATAAAGAAATCTATCTCCGAAAAATAACTTGGCATCTCCCACTGCACGAGCTGAGACGACGTCTCCTGTTCCGACCCTGAGCATTATCTCACCCTCTTCGAGCTCCTTGAAGGAACTAGTTTCCTGAAATGAAGAGCAAACGTGATTAGTGGCTCCTGAATCAAGTATCCAGGTAAAATCATTATTTTCCACTAAACATGTTTCAAGAACAAGTAAATCTAATTTACCTTACTTCTCTTTGAGCTCAGCAAGGTATCTTGGGCAGTTTCGCTTCCAATGCCCATCCACGTTGCAGTGGAAAAAGTTTCCTTTATCTGCAACCATGGCTTTTCCCTTGCCTTTGTCAGCAGCAGGTGCTTTCCCTTTCCCCTTGCCTTTGTCAGCAGCAGGTGCCTTCCCTTTCCCTCCTATTTTCTTCTTTTGGGTCTTCCCTCCTATTTTCTTCTTTTGGGTCTTCTTAAGCCCAGAAGATGAGCTACAGGATTTAGTCCCAGAGGATGAACCCTTCTGGAACCTTTACGGAATGGGCAAACAGATTTGCCTCTCCATCACCCCATCCCTTATTCTTCATAAGAGACCGGAAAGTCTCAGAGTTCATTAAGGAGAGTAGTCAGGTTATACTCTATCTTGTTCATCACCGCATTGTTGCGGAATTGCAGGAAACTCTTCGGAAGAGATTCCAGGATGAACGATACATGACTTTGCTCGTCAATGACCGCTCCGTTCATCTCAGCCACGTTGAAGTGGACCATTAGATCAAGAACGTGTTCTCTCATCGATGACCTCTCCTTCATACGGGAGTTATAAACATATTTGAGGGATTCGTGCCGAATCTGTCTAGACGGTTGTCCAAACATTTCCTGCAGCGAACTCATGATCTCACGAGCTGAGACCATGCCCTCGTTCTTTTTGGCCAGAACTTCAGAAACACTAGCCAAAATGTAGACCTTGGCCTTATCATTGGCCTTGATCCAGTGGTCGTACGCCTCCTTAACAGATTGAGGAGCGTTACGAGCAGGGATCTGAGGACATTCCTCAGACAATACAAACCGTAGGTTGTCAACAACGAGAATCGTATTCAAGTTGGACTTCCACGTAGTAAAATTCTCACCAGTTAAACGGTCGCTTTTAAGTAAGGCTATTATTGAGAACGACATGCTGAAAATCAAAAATAGTTCTAATTAGTTATGCCTTTTAACCCATTGTAAAAACCAATCATATTTAGCAAAATCATTAAAGAACCCTAGTGTTTAAACTAAACCCACTGTTTAAGTTAAACCTTTAATTTTGCAACGATACTTCAAGAGTTTAGAACAAAAGCCTCCGCTCAAGCACACTCATTCCTCCTCCCTTGAATTGAGACTTTCTCACCAATTTCCACTACCGTAACATCTCATGTCCCAATGGTCCTTAGCTACCGTTTGTTCGGTCAAGGATTTGTTAACTAACTTAACTCATCCCGTAAATGTGACCCTACCATTTTCAGATCCAATAGGCCCGAGCCAACAGGCTACTATTAAGAAAGACAACTGCTGGCAAACAACTTAAGAGACCCTATCCATTTCTGGAGTTTGCGGTGTTCTGATCCCTATAGTCAGGCCCTCCGTAGGGTTTGAATGTTCTAGGACACCCTAGCAGGCGGACTATAGAAATCTCACGGTGTGACCTAACGGAGGAGACCGTAGGATACGTTGACACGCGTCCTGCTCCCATTTACTATGGATACTTCCCTCATTCACCTTAGTATTGAACCATGCAAACACATACCGTAGGAGGATGCCCTATTGACGCCACGTAGCTGAGCATGGAACTCACGGTGTGAACTCTTGAGGACGTGAGAGTAAACTCGATGCGAACATCTCGTTTTCTCCCACTGAAGTTCCTAAAATTAGGGTATAGTTTTAACTTAGCTTGATTCTGGCTAAAAGAATCTATCTAAGTCTATGCCTATTATAACTATTATAACCAGGTCTTAAAACCTTATGTCTAGGTGAATAAACATTTTAATTACCTAGAGATAAAACAGAACTAAGGTTAATTCAACTCAGGTTCCGGGTCAGTTCCTAGGTAGGAGGTGTTCCGTTAACCGTCAGCTTAAGTACCCCCAGCCTTAGACAAAACTTCACCGGTAGAGTTCCCTTATAACCAAAGTTCTAAAGTCCTACTATATTTTAAACTATTTAAAATACTATGTAAGACTTATTTCTAATCCTATTGGAAATTGAAACTTAGGTCTAAATTAATTTTAAACAATTTAAAACTAATTAAATTTTTAACCCAAGTCCCTATGTTTGCATGCATTTCTTTATTATAGGTTATGGTTTCTAAAACCCCTTTAATTTAAAACTTTTATAAATTGTAATAATTAACCTATGATAAAGAAACTATATTATAAATCCAACAATCAATATTCAAATAGAATTATAAAAGGAATTCAACTAATTGCATTATAAAATTACTTAAACAAAATAACATTTATTTTAAACTAAGTAATTTCATGCTCCATGCAATTTATTTTCCATATAATCTAATTATAACAGTTATAATTAATTACTCATGAAAAAATAAATTAGTCATGCATTCAACGATATTTATATAACATTTATATAGATAAATAGCTGTAAAATCGGAATAATTTGGCCCCTAAAGTGCAAAAAAAATAAATTACATTAATTTATTTCATGAAACCGGTCCAAAAATACCTTGAACCGACCTTGAACCGCTCGAACCGGACCAAAACAATTGAACCAACCGAACCGGTCTGCAAATTGCCGAATGTCCCACGGCGTTGTAACGCTGAGGCGGCGTTACTAACGCCCGCTTCGTCGTCTTGCGCGCCTGGTATCGGGGTAGCGTTGCAACGTTGAGGGCAGCGTTGCAACACCGCTGACCCCTTGATCGCTCGCGTCGATAGGGAATGCTGGCGTTGCGATGTTGCTTTTAACGTTAACGCGCTGCTTCGCTACAGCAGCTTTCTTCCACGAACACAACAGCTTCAAACTTCAATTTCTCCTTCGATTCTCAACCGAAATGCATAAAACTGGTCCCGAACGACTCGTAACTCAATTACAGACTCAATTTTGCCTTTTTTGCCCAAAAACGCAGGGGCCTATACATTCAATTTGAACAAAAATCGAAGTAAACTAAGGCCAAAACATTCCTAAACAAGTTTTACAGCAAAACAAATGCATTTCCCACCAAATCAATGCAATTTTGTTTCAAAACAAAACAAATAACGTATTGCTCTGATACCAATTGATGGAGATCTGATCTCCTTGAGCAGCGAAAACGTGTTTGGGATCTTAATTACTTGATTGTTTTGCTTAAAACAAAAACCAATACATTGATAAATAAAACAGAACAAGCATGGAAATTCTAATCCTATTAGACATTGATTAAATGCAAACATGCAAACATGATTAAAGTTTAACTATTAAACTAAAGGGAAGAAGAAGAATACCATTGTAGTTTCTAATTCTCCAGCAATGCCTTACTCCAAGCTTTTCAGCAAAACAGCAGAACTTCTCTATATTTTCCAAGTAAGACACCACCAATTGGAAAACCTTCTATATCTCTGAATGCTTAGATCCTCCTTGGTGGGAAGGATTCAAACTTTTTGGAAGAGCTTTGGGAATTTTGAAGATTGAGAGAGAGAGAGAGATTTTGCCTTCTTTCAATTGAAAATCAATCGATCAATCATCCAAACTTCACTTCTCTCCAGGAGAAGTTAAACCCAGTAGATGGCATCTCCCACTTCCTATCGAATAGGGAGTTGGGAGAGAGGGGGAACGTGTCTTCCTGACACGTTCCTTATTTAATTAATCACATTAATTATATAATGAAAATAGAAATTAAATATCTTATATTTAATTTACATTAAAACAGATTTAATGAATTATCCCTCTATCCTATAGTTTAATGCACATCTAATGTACATTAATTTTAACCTATAGTTTTTAAATATGAATCACATTCACATTTTAATCTAATATTTGAACTCTTTCAAATATTTAATTCTCTCACATAATTTAATATGAATCATATTCACATTAAATTTATAATATATAGTTCCAAAACTATATATTATATTGTAACCATATACATTGAATATATTTCCAAATGAATTTGAACATTTCAAATTCAAATGATCTAAGAACCCTTTACGAGCTAGAAGGTGGACCTTATGGAACTACAGATCAGAAGCTCTAACGATACGAGATTGCTTGCTAATCTCATTAACCTCCCAATCAATAAGCTTGTTAATCGTGGGAACAGTACTCACTAAAGTCCCACAACGCACTCTTCTCACCGCAGATATATTTACGTGTCCATAGATATTGACCAATAACAAAGCAAGTCAATCCTTCACGAATGTTCGTAACACCACACGGGTCAAATTACCGCTTTATCCTCGGGTTACATCTTATGCCTTAAGTACCAAAGCTCTCTAATGAACAATTTGTTTGTGGTCCTACCAACAAACAGAGTCCCTCTCGTGCCAATGAGAGGGTCGGACCTTTGTTCAAGTCCCGAGAGACACCGCTTAAGGGAACATTCCTCTACTTACCCCAGTAGGCGGGAAGGAGTGAATTCCATCTTGCCTAGTTAAGTTCCCACCACTCACTCGGTCTTGTCCCCAAGAAAGTAGGCATATTGAGTCATGCGAATCTTGCCACTCTCACCCATACTAGTCAAAGGACAATCCTCCCGAACAGAGTTCGTAACTCGCTCGAGATTGAGATCAAGTTGCCTAGGTCATCCTAGTGAAATAGAAACCTAACTAGTCAACTGAGTTACAAACTAGAGGTTACTATTTCGTGGTCCGGTCTTATGTAATCTCATTACATAGGATATCCCCATTCACATGTCATCTACACGAACACGTTAGGATCACAGTGTTTGTATCAAATATAAAGTGGACCACATCCATAGTTTAACCAGTAAGGTACCCAAACCTTATCCCCAACTATAGACCTTTAGGTCAGATCTCGAACCGAGATCCTTTTTATGTACATTACATTGATTAAAGATTCATTTAATGTACCTTGGATGTTTAGTTTATTGGATTTAGGGTTTTAAATAAAGGCAAACTCGTAGATAAGGAACAATAACACTTTATTGAAATAATAACACTTTATTACATTAATTAGAACATAATTACAAACTACGAGTTTTAGGGAACAAATCCCAACGAAAGCAATAACAATTAATAGGTAACAATCAAACAAGCACGCTAGCACTCGGGCCCTACGAAGTCCTACGACCCTAGCGTTCCTCCATGCACTCTACCTACCTTGGCTTCTTAATCTGAACCCCCCGACTCACGACCACAAAGGTCATCTTCCCACAAAGGCTACCAGTCTCGCCACAAAGGCTCATACACCACAAACGCTATAACGCCACAAAGGCTATCATCTCGCCACAAAGGCTCATACGCCACAAAGGCTATCGCCCACGAAGGCTCATACGCCACAAAGGCTATCGTCTCGCCAAAAGGCTATAACGCCGCAAAGGCCTCTCATCACAAAGGAGTCGGGTCCTAGTTCATTTCGAAAGCCAAGGGTCCTAGGGTAGGTCTACACGGTCTCGCAAATCAGCTAGGGCATTCCCAAACTTTGCCTAACCACTTCCCCACAAGGTTAACGCTTCCTTGCTCAGTTCACTAAACTAGCCACCAAGGCTAATCAACACCGCCGGCCTAAATGGATTCCCACAATGACTACACTTCCCACTTGGACCTACCACACTATCGCTACAAAGGTTATCATGTTCAAGTACCACGACTGACACACAATCCGATAGATTCACAACAATTTGGATTCATGCCGCAATCAAACCAAGGTTTACACATGCTAACCAAGTCCATCATCATGCATCAACCAAAAACAAAGGCTAACCCAATAGGTACACAAACACATCAAGTCATAGACATAGTCTTAGAGTGAACAGAATCATCCAGACAACAACCATAGGCATGAACATATTCAAGGGTTAACTCTGATCTCTTTTAACATACACAACAACACATGATTTCGTATTTTCATGCCACGCAAGCAAGTCCTCTCACTTATGAGCATGCCTGTCAGATTCAACTAGCTACTGACATCGGTTCGGGGATCCATGAAGCAACCACTCCCTTCAAAATCAAACAGAAGCTCACCTAAAACAATTAAAGGAAATGAAAGGTCATTAGCTTTGCCTAGGGTTCACCTTTAACGTTCAACCAAGATAGTTCTAGCGCTCCAAACAGCTTAAATACGAACCGAAGCTTAAGGCGTTTCACCCAACGGTCACACTTGGCCCACTTTACACTAACCCATACATTGGTTTGCAACTTCGAACCCTTTAATAAGAATACTCTCACGCAGGCGACCTTAAGCCCATCACGGTAATCCTCCAATTAGCTTGGTCAACTACACCTTGTCCACACCCCTATTTAAGTAAGCATGTCTATTTTCAAATCACCGCCAACATAACCCAACCTCAACCAACCTCTAATATAGGCGATCTCTTAAGGTACCATGCAAGCTCAAAACCTTATGCCCCCTAAATTCATCATAGCCACACGCTTGGCCATTTAGCTCAAACTACTTCCACACAATTCCTGTTGGGATGTATGTCTTCATCTCGTGTAGTTTGTAATATTCCAAGTTGTAAATGAATAAGAGTTATTTATTTCAACATTGTGTAATAAATAAGAGTTATTTATTCAAACTTTGTGTCTCGCATATTTTATAAACTTAATCCAATAAACTGAGCTCCAGGGTCATTGTATTATGAGAGAACTAAGAACTTGAACGGTGTGTAGTGGACACGGGGAGGATCACGCTCGAGTTAATGACCCGAATAACAGATCTACATGATATGGATAGGGTTGGAGACCTAATCCACGATACACTGTGGATGCGCCCGCTTTGTATTAGATACAAGCGAGGTGATCCAACTCGCTCATGTGGTTGACATGCGAGTGGGGGCATCCTGCAATGAGATTGTACAAGACCGACCGTGAATTATTAGACTTACTGATGTAACACCGTTAACAATATAGAGCTAATAAATTCGTAGATGACCATTAGTGACTCGACCTTAATCCCGAGTGTGTTACGGACTCCTGTCTACGGGGATCTGTCCTTTGACTAGTACGGGTGAGAGTGGCCACTGTTGCTCGCCCAATATGCCTATCTTCTCAGGGGCAGGACCACGTGGGGAGCTGGGAACTTGACTACGCAAGAAGGAATTCACTCGTTCTCGACTTAGAGAAACTAGAGGGGTTGTTCCCTTAAGTGTTGTCTCCAGGGCTTGAACAACGGGGCCCCACTCTCTCATTGGCTTGAGAGAGTTGTTGTTTATGGTTGGACCATGCAACGTAGTTGTTCATTAGAGGAGCAGTGGGACTTAAGGAGCAAGAGGTAGACACAGGGGTAAAACGATAATTTGACCCAGCTGTGACTACAACAACCTGTGAAGGGTCAACTCATGGGTATTGATTATATCGATGGACACAACTTGTCCTACAGTGATGAGAGTGCAGCTACGGACTTTAGTGGAGTGTTACCGTAGCTAATGAATGTTGAATAACTGGGTCAAAGAGTTTGACAGGTTAGTCTCGGATCATTGGAGCTCGTCACGTATAGGTCCATTAGGTCCCTCGGTTGGCTCAAATTGGACAAATTGAAGGTTTACAGTTTGGTGTGAATTTGAAGTGTTCAAATTCATTATTTGGGTATTTATGTCGTTTATATATGATATAGATGACATAATATATAGTTTGATGTGAATGAGATTCATAATAAACTATAGTATAGCCTAATTGATTAATTAGTGCTATTTGGAGAAATTGAATTGAGAGAAATTAAATTGAATGTGATTCAATTTATAATTCCACATTTATGCAAATGAGATTTGTATAATAAGGTATGAGATACCTTATATTATATAATATGCAAATGTGATTTGTATATTATATGGTTGTGGTAAAATTGTGATTTGGTGGAGGTTTTAACAACATCACACAATAGTATTTAAAGGCTTTGCAAGAAGCCTTTGGTGTGCCATTTGCCATTTTTGGATTTTCATCCAAAGAGAGCAAAAAGACTTTCTCTCATTCTCTCTCAATTCTCTCTAAAACTTCTACTCACTCAAAACCAAAGGGAGTCCCACTCACTCTCCCTCAACCTCCCGAGAACAACCGAGAAGACATTTTGGAGGTGTCTCCCTGTTCAGATCGAGAATCGAGTTCGAGGAGTTCGTTGGTACGAGAGAGATCGTGACCGGAGAAGGAGAAAACGTTGAAGAAGTGTTCTTCAAGAGGTTAGTATCTGTTATACTTACTGTTTTCTCTATTATTTTTCATGTTTAGCCTAGGATCTATGAGATGGATTCAATTTTAAGACACGTTTTACACAATGGATCAACGACATTTCACAACGTCTTCCACTGCGGGAATTCAAAATCCCTTCAATTGGTATCAGAGCCAATCATTGCTCTTCGTTGTGTATTCTGTGAATTCTTAAAATTAGGTGGGTAGCATTAATTTTCATGAGATGAATGTTAATGGTTTGCAATTTTGGATGTTTTTGGTT
This sequence comes from Trichosanthes cucumerina, assembly GCA_036507285.1. Taxonomy (NCBI): domain Eukaryota; kingdom Viridiplantae; phylum Streptophyta; class Magnoliopsida; order Cucurbitales; family Cucurbitaceae; genus Trichosanthes; species Trichosanthes cucumerina. The sequence continues at coordinate 64,841,289 of CM071836.1, read as the reverse complement.
TTTGGCACTAGTTTAGATTTACATTAAAGTTGATGAGATCAATGTAAGGGCCTGTTGTTTTGGGCATTTTTTAATGTAAATCGAGTCTGTAAGTCCGTGTCGTTCGTGGCAAGAGTTGTCGTGAAGAAAACGGAGCAAAAATGGGCGATTTCGGTGAAAACAACAAAAGTTGTTTGCCGGAAGTTCATCAGCGTTGCGACGCCATTCATGCTGCTGGAGGCTGCTGCAGTGCAGCGTTGAGAACACTGGCGCGACACTATACATAACAATGTTGCAACGCCGTTGCGTAGTGGTGCGTGGAGCCCGAAAAATTCGGGGACGTGGTTCGTGCGAGGCGGTTCGAGCCTGGGGTTGTGCAACTGCCATTTAATTTTTTTTATTATTTATTTATTTATAAATTTGATTTTATAAATGTATTTTATTTAATTATTTTAATTAATATTAATATAAATGTTATATTAATGTTAATTAATTTAATTTTATGTCCCTAGGGTGCCAAAAATCGGTCCAATATTGCTATTTAATTATTTTATGCATGAGATGTATGATTTAATTATTTCTATGTGCATAGAGTATGTCATATAGATTTAAAATCACACTTTAGGTTAAACATTTCATGCATCATATTTATATTATAAGAGTTATAATATATAGTATGCATGATAGGATTATATTATAAGAGTTATAATATAATGTTTGCATGATTTAATTTATTTAATATAAGTGTTACATTTTTAAATTAAAAGCATGCTCATGCATTTAATTCATGTGATGAATGTATGTTATAGTATAGTATTATTCATGTGATGAATGATCAAGCACTATAACATAGAAATGCATGTAACCTAAGTTAATTATTAGTTTTAAATTGTTTAGAACTTAAATAATTAGACTTAGGTTTTCTAGTTCTAATAAGATTAGAATAAGGAAATCAAATATGACCTTTGAATGGAGACTGATAAGTAACTCTGTCTAAGGAAGGTTTTGTCTAAGGCTGAGGTATTTAAGTTGACGCTCGCGGAACACCCCTACCTGGAAACCGACCTGGGAGTGAATTCGGTCCGGAGATTCTTAGGTTATATTCTCGTGAGTGTCGTTAATTAAGAGTTAATTAATTTACTCATATAGACCTAAGTTAATAATATGATTATAAACTTAGGCTAATCCAATATTAGAGTTATATTGGTAGACTTAGGTAAATTTAAGCTGGTTTATCTAGGTCAATCCCGATTATTTTAAAGTGCTGAGTGGGAGGAAATAAAGTATATGAGATACATTTAATTTTCCATCCACAAATCTCCGTTAAGTTCGCACCGTGAGATCCATGCTCGGCCTCGTGGCGCAAATGGGAGCGTCCCCCTACGGGTGGCATTTGTATGGGTCAATATCAACGTGAATGGCGAGAGTACTTATAGTGAGAGGGAGCGGGATCTGTGAAAACGGGACCCACGGTCTCTTCTTTCGATTCACACCGTGAGACGCCTATGATGCGCCTGCTAGTTTGGTCTGGACCAGACAATCCCTTCGGAGGGCTTGATCATGAGAGTCGGAACACCGTGAATTCCCGAAAGGGATACAGTTTCCTGGTTGGTTTTCCTTCTTGGTTCACCCTTCGGTGGCTATTGTTTGGACGGATGCTTGGAAACTTAAAGATTGAGGGTGACACTCACGGAATTCGTTAAGTGTTAATGAATTCGACCGAACAATGGTAATTGGACGCCTAATGGAATAAGAGTTATTCTGGGATTAGGGTCTGATCGAGAAAGTCTCGTCCTAAAGAAGGAGTGGGTTTGTCTACCCTGCGGTGGCGGTCATTCTAAACCTTTAGGGTATCATTGCAAATTGTTTGAATGACCTAGGGATCATAGGATAAAAATTTTCTAAAACCCGATTGGATTTTCAAAAGTTTTTGCGAGACTAATACAATGTTTTTCATTTTATTTCAGCAACAAAAATGTCAAACGCTTTTAATGCTCCTTTAGCTTCCGTTAAGTTAGTCGGCGATAGTATTTCGTGGAAAAACAATATAGACACAATTTTGGTAAATGACGACCAAGAGTTCGCACTCACTAAGGAGGGTCCTCAGGTGCACAGTTCAACAGTCCTATTCAACGATCTACAAACCTTCCAGTCCTTGGTACAAGCCAGGGGACAGGAAGCTGAGTCAGTGTTGCCTTAAGACCTTTTCACAGGGGTATGACCTCTGGGACAAAGTTTGTAGGCTCTTCAGGCCCTAAAGGGGAGAAGGAGAAGTTGAAAAGGGATAGTGTTGACCGCGCTACCGCCCTAAAAGGCAAAGAAATCAAGGATGTTGCCAGAAAGTGTTTTTATTGCAACGGGGATGGACACCTGAAAAGGAGTTGTCCCAGGTTCCTTGATGAAAAGAAGATGACAGGTAAATGTGATTTACTTGTCACAGAAACTTGTTTAGTGGAGAGTAATAACTCTGCTTGGATATTGGATTCAGGCGCCACTAACCATGTTTGCTCTTCTTTTCAAGGATTAAGTTCCTGGCAGCGGCTCCAAGAGGGTGAGATAACACTCGTGGTTGGATCCTAGAAGTTGTCTCAAAGTTGCGCAAATAATAGGCACCTGAAGTCGTTTTTTGGCGAGAAGTACTTATTATTGGATAATATGTACATAGTTCCCGGTTTACGAGAAACCTAGTTTCTATTTCCTGCCTATTAGAACAAAAATATTTTCGTTTCTTTCAAGAGTAATAAAGCGTTTATTTCTCGAAATGGAAATTTGATTTGTTTCGCCATTTGAGAGCAATTTATATGTTTTGAACCCAAATTTGGTCAAAAGTGTTTTGAACACCGAATTGTTTAAAACAGCTGAAACACGAACTAAGAGATTAAAAGTTTCTCCAAAAGAAAGTGCCCATCTTTGGCATCTTCGGTTAGGCCACATTAATCTCAATAGGATTGAGAGATTAGTGAAGAGTGGACTTCTAAGCGAGTTGGAAGAAAACTCTTTACTGGTATGTGAGTCATGCCTTGAAGGCAAAATGACCAAACATCCTTTTAGTGGAAAAGGATATAGAGCCAAGGAGCCCCTTGAGCTTATACATTCTGATCTCTGTGGTCCGATGAGTGTTAAAGCACGAGGTGGTTACGAATACTTTTAATCTTTTATAGATGACTATTCGAGGTATGGGTACATTTACCTAATGCATAGGAAGTCTGAAACACTTGAAAAGTTCAAGGAGTTCAAGACTAAGGTTGAGAACCTGTTAGGTAAAACAATAAAAATACTTCGATCGGATCGAGGTGGAGAGTATATGGACACTGAATTCCAGGACTATATGATAGAACATGGAATTACGTCCCAACTCTCAGCACCAAGTATGCCACAGCAGAATGGTGTATCGGAGAGGAGAAACAGAACCTTGTTGGACATGGTTCGGTCGATGATGAGATATGCTCGTCTCCCTGATTCTTTTTGGGGTTACGCAGTGGAGACTGCGGTTTACATTTTGAACACAGTTCCGTCGAAAAGTGTTTGTGAAACACCTTTCGAACTTCCCGACATGGTCGTAAAAACCGATTTACGTCATTTGTAATTTGGGAATGCCCACCCATGTGTTGGTGTCAAACCCGAAGAAGTTGGAACCCCGTTCAAAGTTGTGCCTCTTTGTAGGTTACCCAAAAGAGACAAGAGGGGGTTACTTTTACGATCCTAAGGATAATAGGGTGCTTGTGTCGACAAACGCCACTTTCCTTGAGAAGAGACCACATCGGGGATCACTTACCAAGGAGTAAAATTGTGTTGAATGAAATGGACAACCATCGGCAGAGTTGTTATGGTGCTAGTACGTCAACAAGTGTTGTTGATCCTAGCTCGTCTAGTCAAGTCCGTTCCCATGAGTTGGGAATGCCTCGACGTAGTGGGAGGGTTGTGAGACAGCCTGAACGTTACATGGGTTTAGCTGAAACCCAGGCCGTCACTCCTGATGATGACTGTGAGGATCCATTGACCTATGATCAGGCAATGGCAGACGTTGACAAAGACGAATGGATTAAAGCTATGGACCAGGAAATGGAGTCGATGTACTTCAATTCCGTCTAGGAGCTTGTGGACCAACCGGATGGGGTAAAACCTATTGGTTGCAAGTGGATCTATAAGCGTAAACGTGGCGTAGATGGGAAGGTGCAGACCTTCAAAGCTCGACTAGTGGCCAAGGGTTTTACCCAGGTGGAAGGGGTTGACTATAAGGAAACCTTTTCACCTGTTGCCATGGTAAAATCGATTAGAATCCTTCTAGCCATTGCCGCATATTATGACTATGAGGTATGGCAGATGGATGTCAACACCGCCTTTCTGAATGGCAACCTTGACGAGACCATCTACATGGACCAGCCCAAGGGGTTCATTGCCCAAGGCCAAGAGCAAAAGGTTTGTCGGCTTCAAAAGTCTATATATGGACTGAAACAAGCCTCGAGGTCTTGGAATATAAGGTTTGATGAGGCGATCAAATCTTATGGCTTTGATCAAATTGTTGACGAGCCTTGTTTCTACAAGAAAATCGTTAACAGTACTGTCGCGTTTCTTATATTGTATGTGGATGATATCCTTCTCATTGGGAATGAGGTAGGATTTCTTACTGACATTAAGGAATGGCTGGCTTCGCAATTCCAAATGAAAAATTTGGGAGGGCACAATATGTTCTAGGTATCCAGATTGTCCGGAACCGGAAGAACAGAACGCTAGCCGTGTCTCAAGCGTCTTATATTGACAAGATGTTGTCTAGATATAAGATGCAGAGCTCCAAGAAGGGCTTGCTGCTTTTCAGGCATGGGGTTCACCTGTCTAAGGATCAATGTCCTAAGACGCCTCAAGAGGTTGAGGATATGAGACGAATCCCCATGCTTTAGTTTGTAGGGAGCCCGATGTATGCCATGTTGTGTACTAGGCCCGACATCATTTATGCGATTGGGATTGTCGGTAAAGTATCAATCCAATCCAGATTAGATCACTTTGGGCACCGTAGTAAAAGCAATCCTCAAGTATCTTAGGAGAACGAGGAACTACACCTTGTGTATGGGAGTGGGGATTTGATCCTTACGGGATACACAGATTCTGACTTTCAGACCGATAAGGATTCTAGGAAATCCACTTCGGGGTCAGCCTTCATTTTGAATGGAGGAGCTGTAGTGTGGCGAAGCATCAAGTAGGGATGCATCGCTGATACCACGATGGAAGCTGAGTATGTTGCGGCTTGTGAAGCTGCAAAGGAAGCTGTTTGGCTCAGGAAGTTCATGACGGATTTGGAAGTTGTTCCAAATATGAAATTGCCAATCACACTGTTTTGTGACAATAGTGGTGCAGTAGCCAACTCGAGAGAACCTTGGAGTCATAAAATGGGCAAGCATATAGAGCATAAGTATCACCTTATACGAGAGATTGTGCACCGCGGAGACGTGACAGTCACGCAGATAGCCTCGGAGCACAACGTTGCTGATCCATTTACAAAATCCCTCATGGCTAAGGTGTTTGAAGGTCACCTAGAGAGTCTAGGACTTCGAGTGCTTCCTGACTAGGGCAAGTGGGAGTATTGTAAAGGGGTATATAATGCCCTAGTTTATTGTATTACTTTATTATATTACTTTACTGTACATTTGAGAAATGTATTATGTACTCCACTAGCTTAGTCCAAGTGGGAGTTTGTTGGTGTTGGGATTTTTGTCCTAATCTCGTGTTTGTAATATATTGTTAGAAATTAATAAGAGTTATTCTTTTCATCACTTTGTGTCTCGCAATATTTATAAACTTTTCCAATAAACTAAGGTCCAGGGTCATTGAATTTATGAGAGAACTAGAACTTGAACGGTGTGTAATGGACACATAGGGAGGATCACGTTCGAGTTAATGACCCGAACGGTCTACAGTATATGGATAAGGTTGGAGACCTAATCTCGGATACACTTGTGGATGCGCCCGCTTTGTATTAGATACAAACGAGGTGATCGACTCGTTCATGTGGTTGACATGCGCAGTGGGGGCATCCTGCAATGAGATTGGATAAGACCGGACCAGTAAATTATTAGACCTCACCGATGAAACACCGCTGATGATGAAGGACTAATAATATCGTAGATGACCATTAGTGACTCGACCAATCTCGAGCGTGTTACGGACTCCTCGCCTCTGCGAGCTTTGTCCTTTGACTAAATGCGGGTGAGGGTGGTCACGCTTACTCGCCCAATATCCCTATCTTCTCGTGACGAGGACCAAGTAGGGAGTTGGGAACTTAACTACGCGAGATGGAATTCACTGCGTTCCGCCTTTAGGGAAAGCGAGAGGGGTTGTTCCCTTAAGTCTTCGCTCCGGGGCTTGGACAACGCGCCCACCTTCTCACCGCCCGAGAAGGGTGTTGTGTATGGTTGGACCATCACAATATGTTGTTCATTAGAGGAGCAGTGGGGACTTAAGGAACAAGAAGTAGACACAGGGGTAAAACGGTAATTTGACTCACCGCTCTACGAACAACTGTGAAGGGTCGACTCATGGGCATTGGTTATATCGGTGGACATGTAATATTCTCGCACCGACGGAGTGCGCCTACTACGGCTATAGTGGAGTGTTACCGTAGCTAATGAATGTTGGTTAACCGGGTCAAAGAGTTTGACAGTTAATCTCGGATCATTAGAGTCCGCCACCAGAGGTCCATTAGGTCCCTCGCTTTGGCTCAATGCAGGTTAAAAGAAGGGTTAATGTTTTGGTATGAAATTGAAGTGTCCAATTTCACTTTAAGGGCATTTATGTCATTTATATGAGATATGAATGATATAATATATAGTTTAATGTAAATGAGATTCATAATAAACTATAGGTTAGCCTAATTGTTGAATTAGGGCTAATTGGAGAATTTAATTGAGAGAAATTAAATTGGATGTGATTCAATTTAATTAATCCACAATTATTGCAAATGAGATTTGCAATATGAGATATGAGATATCTTATAATATATGGTTATGCAAATGATATTTGCATAACCTATGGTTGTGGTAAAGTGGTAATAATGTGGAGATTTTAACTCCATGATTATTCCACTATATAATCCCTTCTTGCAAGAAGGAATGGACTTCAATCTCTCATTTTTTGGATTCTCACCCAAAAAGAAGAGAATTCTCTCTACTCTCTCTCAATTCTCCTCCCTTTCCAAAACACCAAAGTTCCCACAAACTTCCTTCTTTCCAAAGGAAGAACAACCGAGACTCCAAGTGGTAGTGTTCAGGTTCCGTTCGTGGGAGCGTTCGTTGAGATCGAGAAGCACGAAGCGTTCGTGATCTGAGGAAGAAATCTTGAAGAGTGTCTTCGACAAGTAAGTACCTTAATCTTGTTGTAATTTCTTCCTTTCTAGCATGTTTAGCCTAGATCTTTTAGTTAGATCATTTTAACAAAATCGAGTAGCGTAATGATACCATGACGATTCGATCGTCTTTCGCTGCGCGGGGATTCTCATTCCCTTCAATTGGTATCAGAGCCATTTTGATGGTTCTTCGTTATGCACTATTTTTGTTAAAATAGGTGGGTAAATTGCCTTAATTTATGTGATAAATTGTTGGTTTGCAAAATGGATGTTTCGGTTTTTGGCATTCTAGATTTATTTTCTGTTTGATGAGATCAAATGTAAAAGGCCCGTGTTTTTGGGCATTTTAGAAAATAAATCGAGTCTGTAAGTTCGGGTTGTTCGTGGCAAGAGTTGCTGTGAAGAAATCGAAGCGGAAACAGGCGCAAATCGGTGAAGAACAACAAAGTGTTTGCTGTTCTGTCGATGGCGTTGAGACGCTGCCCTTCGGCGTCTCAACGCTATCCTTGGGGACGGAGGCCCTGCAGCAGAGCAGCGTTGCAACGCCGCTGGCGTTGAGAACGTTGGTCGACGGTTGAGGCGACAGCGTTGCAACGCTGCACGCGTTGAGGAGCCGTTGCTGGAGGTAGTTTCGCGAGACGTGGGCTGTATTTGGATTAGTGGGGTAGTTATTTTCGTTTTTTATTATTTTATTATTTGTAAAATGTAATTATTTCTTTTATTTAATTATTTTATTAAATAATGTTAATATAAGTGTTATATTAATGTTATTTAATTAAATAATTTCCCCTAGGTTCCAAAAACCGGTCCATTTTTGCTATTTAATTATTTTATGCATGAGATGTATATTTTAATTAATTTCTATGTGCATAATGAATGTCATATAGATTTAAAATCCCACCTTAAGTTAAACATTTCATGCATCATTTATATTATAAGAGTTATAATTTAAAGAGTTTAGAACTTGAATAATTAGACTTAGGTTTTCTATTTTCTAATGAGATTAGAAATTAGGAAATCAAAGTTTAGTCTATGAATGGAGACTGATTAGTAACTCGCTAAGGAAGGTTTTGTCTAAGGTCAGGGTATTTAAGTTGACGCTTATGAACACCCTTACACTAAAACCGACACGGGAGTGAATTCGGTCCCGGAGATTCATAGATTATACTTATCGTGAGTGCCGCTAAATTAAAAGTGTTTTAATTAACTCACATAGACCTAAGTTATAATGTGATTATAGACTTAGGTTAATACCATATAAGAGTTATATTGGTAGACTTAGGTAAATTTTAGCTAGTTTATCTAGGCCAATCCCTATTAAAATTAAAGTGCTGAGTGGGAGGAAATAAAGTGTATGAGATAGATTTAAATTTCCAACCACAAATCTTCGTTAAGTCTGCACCGTGAGATCTATACTCGGCCTCGTGGCGCAAATGGGAGCGTCCCCTTTCGGGGCATTTGTATAGGTCAATATCATCGTGGATGGAGAGAGTACTTATAGTGAGTGGGAGCGGGACTTGTGAAAACGAGACCCACGATCTCTTTTTTCGATTCACACCGTGAGACGCCTATGATCCGCCTGCTAGTTTGGCCTGCTAGTTTTGCCTGGACCAGACAATCCCTTCGGAGGGCCTGATCATGGGAGTCTGAACACCGTGAATTCTCGAAAGGGATACAGTTTCCTTGTTGGTTTTCCTTCTTGGTTCACCCTTCGGTGGCTATTGTTTGGACGAATGCTTGGAACCTTAAAGATTGAGGGTGACACTCACAGAATTCGTTAAGTGTTAATGAATTCGACCAAACAATGGTAATTGGACGCCTAATAGAATGAGAGTTATTCTGGGATTAGGGTCTGATCGAGAAAGTCTCGTCCTAGAGGAGGAGTGTTTTGTTCACCCTTCGGTGGCGGTCATTCTAAACCTTTAGGGTATCATTGCAAAATTTTGAATGACCTAGGGATCATGAAATAATTTTGCTAAAACATGATTGGATTTTAAAAAAAAAGTTTTTTGCGAGACTAATACAAAGTTTTTCTTATTTTTTTAGCTAAAAATGTCTAGCGCAATAATAGCACTACTCGCGTCCGATAAGTTAGTGGGAGATAATTACCAAAGTTGGAAAAACAACATTAACACGATTTTGGTAATTGACGACATAAAGTTCGTGCTGTCTGAGGAGTGTCCTCAGATGTCGGGCTCGACAGCGTCGCGAAGTGTTCGCGATGCATACGATCGGTGGATCAGGGCCAATGAAAAGGCCAAGGTCTACATAATTGTCAGCATGTCTGATGTCATGGCAAAGAAGCATGAGTTGATGGTCTCCGCCAAGGAGATCATGGAGTCCTTGCAGGAAATGTTTGGACAACAGTCCTTTCAGGTCCGACATGACTCGCTCAAGTACGTCTTCAACGCACGGATGAAGGAGGGGTCGTTTGTCCGTGAACATGTTCTAGACATGATGACCCACTTTAATCTGGCTGAGATGAACAAGGCTTCAATCGATGAGTTGAGCCAGGTCAGTTTTATTTTGGAGACTCTTCCGAAGAGTTTTCTTCAGTTTCGTAGCAATGCTGTTATGAACAAAATTAGCTACACTCTAACTACCCTCCTCAATGAGCTACAGAATTTCCAGTCCTTGAACAGGGTCAAGGAATCTGAGGCAAATGTTGCCTACAGGTCATATCACAGGGGTTCGACCTCTAGGACGAAGCCTGTTGCTCCTTCACGCCCGAAAGGGAAAAAGAGGACAAAAAGGGATAAAACTGATCGAGCTGCCGCCAACAAGGGCAAGAAGGTCAAGGACGTTGCAGAGAAAGGAAAGTGTTTCCACTGCAATGGGGGCGGACACTGGAAGAGGAACTATCCCAAATTCCTGGCCGAGAGGAAGAATCAAGGTAAATGTGATTTACTTGTGACAGAAACTTGTTTAGTGGAGAGTAGTGACTCTACCTCGATATTGGATTCGGGCGTCACTAACCGCGTTTGTTCTTCTTTTCGTGGATTGATTCTGCAACACACGCGAGAGGGTGAGGTGACTCTACGGGTTGGATCCGGGGAGCTTGTCTCTGCTGTAGCGATCGGCACGATGAAGTTACACTTTGGCAGGAAGTACTTATTGTTGGACAATTTGTACATAGTTCAAGGGTTTACTAGAAACCTTGTTTCCATTTCCTGCTTAATTGAGTAATGTATATCTGTTTCCTTTGAATCTAGTAAAGCGTTTATTTCTTTCAAAGGCAATCTTATTTGTTCAGCTTCACTCGAGCATAATCTGTATGTTTTGAAACCTAATTCGGTCAAAAGTGTTTTGAATACTGAATTGTTTAAAACTTCAGAAACACGAACTAAGAAAGCAAAAGTTACTCCAAAAGAAAATGCCCATCTTTGGCATCTACGGTTAGGCCACATTAATCTCAATAGGATAGAGAAACTAGTAAAGAGTGGACTTCTAAACGAGTTTGAAGAAAACTCTTTGCCTGTGTGTGAGTCATGCCTTGAGGGCAAGATGACCAAACGTCCTTTTAGTGGAAAAGGATATAGAGCCAAAGAGCCTCTTGAGTTAGTACATTCTGACCTCTGTGGCCCGATGAATGTTAAAGCTCGGGGCGGTTATGAGTATTTCGTGTCTTTCATGAGCGATTACTCTGGATATGGGTATATTTACCTAATGCACAAGAAGTCCAAAACTCTTGAAAAGTTCAAGGAGTACAAGATCGAGGTTGAGAACCTCTTAGGTAAATCGCTTAAAACACTTCGATCGGATCGAGGTGGAGAGTACATGGACACCGAATTCGTGACTATATGATAGAACACTAATTACGTCCCAACTCTCAGCACCTGGTATGCCACAGCAGAATGGTGTATCGGAAAGGAGAAACAGAACGTTGTTGGACATGGTTCGGTCAATGAAGAGCTGTGCTCGTCTCCCTGATTCTTTTTGGGGGTACAGAGTGGAGACTGCGGTTTATATTTTGAACAACGTTCCGTCGAAGAGCGTTTGTGAAACACCTTTCGAGCTCTGGAGTGGACGTAAAGGCATTTTACATCACTTCAGGATTTGGGGATGCCCGACCCACGTGTTGGTGTCAAACCCGAAAAAGTTGGAACCCCGTTCGAAATTGTGCCTATTCGTAGGTTACCCTAAAGAGACTAGGGGTGGTCTATTTTACGATCGTAAGGAAAATAGGGTCTTGTGTCGACAAACGCCACTTTCCTAGAGGAAGACCACGTCAGGGATCATTTACCTAGGAGTAAAATTGTGTTGAATGAAATGGACAGTACATCCGCAAGAGTTACTGATTGGGCTAGTACGTCAACAAGTGTTGTTGATCCTAGCACGTCTAGTCAAATCCGTTCCCAAGAGTTGGGAATGCCTCGACGTAGTGGGAGGACTGTGAGACAGCCCGATCGCTAAATGGGTTTAGCTGAAACCTCAGTTGTCACTCCTGATGATGACTGTGAGGATTCATTGACCTATGATCGGGGAATGGTTGATGTTGACAAAGACGAGTGGATTAAAGCTATGGACCAGGAAATGAAGTCTATGTACTTCAATTCTGTTTGGGAGCTTGTGGATCAACCGGATGGGAGTCAAACCTATTGGTTGCAAATGGATCTACAAGCGTAAACGTGACGTAGATGGGAAGGTGCAGACCTTCAAAGCTCGACTAGTGGCAAAGGGTTTTACCCAGGATGAAGGGGTCGACTATGAGGAGACTTTTTCACCTGTTGCCATGGTAAAGTCGATCAGGATCCTTCTTGCCATTGCCGCGTATTATGACTACGAGGTATGGCAGATGGACGTCAAGACAACCTTTCTGAATGGCAAACTTGATGAAACCATCTACATGGACCAACCCATAGGGTTCATTACCCAAGGCCAAGAGCAAAAGGTTTGCCGGATTCATAGGTCCATTTATGGACTGAAACAGGCTTCAAGGTCTTGGAATATAAGGTTTGATGAGGCGATCAAATCTTATGGCTTTGATCAAAATGTCGATGAGTCTTGTGTTTACAAAAAAATCGTTGACAAAACTATCGCATTTTTAGTGTTGTATGTGGACGATATTCTTCTCATTGGGAATGAGATAGAATTTCTTACTGACGTCAAGAAGTGGCTAGCTTCGCAATTCTAAATGAAAGATTTGGGAGAAGCTCAGTATGTTCTAGGTATCCAGTTGTCCTAACCCAAGAAATGTAACGCTAGCCTTGTCTCAGGTGTCTTATATTGACAAGATGTTGTCTAGATATAAAATGCAGAACTCCAAGAAGGGCTTGCTGCCTTTCAGGCATGGAGTTCACTTGTCTAAGGATCAGTGTCCTAAGACTCATCAAGATGTTAAGGATATGAGACGGATTCCATATGCTTCGGCTGTAGGGAGCCTGATGTATGCCATGTTGTGTACTAGGCCCGACATCTGTTATGCAGTAGGGATTGTCGGTGAGATATCACCCAATCCAGATTAGATCACCGGGGCGGTACCGTAAAGGCAATCCTCAAGTATTTTAGGAGAACGAGGAACTACAGCTTAGTGTATGGCAATGGGGATTTGATCCTTACGGGATACACGTGAAGGGAATCGAAGTCCCCGCAGCGGAAGCGATTGCGAATCGCGCTCTCTTGATTTAGTTACAATATAAATTTCAAGAATGTAAAACATGGATTAAGCATAAAATAAGAGTTTGGACAGCAAGAAGTTACCTTTGAAGAACCTTTCTTCAAGTGCTCCTCTTTCCACGGTCACGATCTCAGCAATAAAAATTTGTACCAACAACGACACCACCACCGGATCTTCTCCGTTGTTCTCTAGGAGAGGGAGGAAGGTGGGTTCCCTTTAGGAGTGGTGAGGAATTTTGTGAGAGAGATTTGTGTTTTGGAACTCTTCCAACAACACAACAAGGAGGCTAGAAATTCTATGAAAAAATCCTTAACCTAGTTGCATCTCTGCAACCATATATATAGAGAATTGGGATGGAAATGACCATCCTACCCCTCCTTTAATCTCTCTTTAGTATATAGTCTAAATCACATTAAAACTATATATTATATCAATTATATCATATATAATTGATATAACTCCTCATGTATGAAATTGAACACTTCAATTTCACTCCTAACTTTATACCCTCTATATTACCATGTTGAGCCAACGGAGGGATCTAATGGACCTACAGATCATGAGCTCCAATGATGTAAAATTAACTGATCAAACTCTTTGATCATGTTAATCAATATGCATTAACTACAAGTCACTCCACTATAGACTTGTAGCTGCACTCTCCTCACTGTAGATATTATTGTTTCCACTGATATAGTCATTACCCATGAGTCGACCCTTCACAGTTGTTCAGAATCACGCTTGGGTCAAATTACCGCTTTTACCCCCTCGTGATTACCTCTTTGCTCCTTAAGCACCACCGATCCTCTAATGAACAACAAGTCTAAGGTCCCACCTTAGACTCATACCCTCATAGTGGGCGGGGCTCCGTTGTTCAAGACACGAATCGGTTCTTAAGGGAACAACCTATCTAATTCCTCGAGAGAGGAATGAGTGAATTCCATCTTGCACAGCTAAGTTTTCAGCTACCTACGAGGTTCGTCACACGAGAAGGTAGGCTTATTGAGTCGACTCACAGCCACTCTCACCCATACTAGTCTAAGGACAAACCCTATAAGCGAGAGTTCTTAACTTGCTCAGGATTCAGTCGAGTCACTAATGACCATCTATAAATTATTAGTCTTATCCAATTAGCGGTGTTATCTCGGTTAGACTAATAATTTGCGATCGATCTTGTATGAACTCTTCATACAGATGCCCCCACTCGCATGTCAACTACATGAATGAGTTGGATTACCTCATTTGTACTCATTACAAAGTGGGTCGCATCCATGGTGTTACTAGAATGAGGTTTCCAACCTTATTCTTATACCATATACTATTTAGGTTATAATCTTGAACTCAACCCAAATAGTGTCCACTACACTAATTTCAAGATAAGCATTATAACCTTGGAGCTTAGTTTATTGGATTTATAAAGAAAGATCAGTAATCTTATCAAAACAAATAACACTTTATTTAATTGATCAAGATTACACAAGTTTAGGGCATGAATCTCAACAATCTCCCACTTGACCTAAAGCTTGTGGAGTACTAAATATTACATTAATGTAAATACAATAAACTAGGGCATTTAAACCCTTTGTACAAAATACTCCCACTTGCCCTAGTTGGGGAAGACTTGTAAACCTAGACCTTCTAGGTGACTCTCAAATACTTTAGTCGTGAGAGCCTTGTAAAAGGATCAGCAATGTTGTGCTCTGAGGCTATCTTCGTGACAATCACGTCTCCTCTGCGTGCACGATCTCCTGATGAGATGATACTTCCGCTCTATGTGCTTTCCCCTCTTGTGACTTGGGGTTCCTCGAATTTGCCACTTTACACCACTTAAGTATCGCAATATAGTGTGACGGGCAAAGTCATATTTGGAACAACTTCCAAATTTAGCATAAATTTCCTTAACCAAACGACCTCCTTAGTTGCTTCACAAGTCGCTACATATTCGGCCTCCATGGTGGAATCGATGCATCCTTGCTTGACGCTTACGCCATACTACACTCCTCCGTTAAGTGAAAACCGACCACGATGTAGATTTCCGAGAATCTTTATCGATCGAAAGTCGAAATCCGTATATCGTAAGATCAAATCCTTAGCCCATACACAAGCATGTAGTTCCTTGTTCTCCGAAGATACTTAAGGATCGTTTTAACCGTTGTCCAGGTGTTCAAGTCCTCGGATTGGATTGATACCTACTGACCATCCCAATTGCAAAACAGATGTCAGGCCTAGTACACAACATGGCGTACATCGGGCTCCAATACAATGATGCGTAAGGAATCCGTCTCATATCCTCAACTCCTTGAGGTGTCTTAGAACACTGTTCCTTAGACAAATGGATTCCATGTCTAAAAGGCAACAAACCCTTTTTGGAATCTTGCATCTTAAACCTTGACAACACTTTGTCTATGTATGATGCTTGAGATAAGGCTAGTGTTCTATTCTTGCGGTTCCGGACAATCTGGATCCCAAGAACAAACTGCGCATCACCCAAATCTTTCATTTGGAATTGCGTTGCTAGCCATTCCTTGATGTCGATAAGATAACCTACATCATTCCCAATGAGTAGGATATCATCCACATAGAGAATTAGGAAAGCGATGAGAACTATTGATGATTTTCTTGTAGACACAAGGTTCATCATCATTCAGGTCAAAACCATAAGATCTGATAGCCTCATCAAATCTTATATTCCTGGACCTAGAGGCTTTTTTCAGTTCATAAATCGACCTTTTAAGCCTGCAAACCTTTTGCTCTTGTCCTGGTTCAATGAACCATTTGGGTTGGTCCATGTAGATGGTTTCCTCAAGATTGCCATTCAAAAAGGCTGTCTTGACATCCATTTTCCATACCTCATAGTCATAATATGCGGCAATGGCAAGAAGGATACTGGATAGACTTTACCATAGCAACAGTGAAAAGGTTTCCTCAAAGTCAACCCCTTCAACTGGGTATAACCCTTTGCTACTAGTCTAGCTTTAAAGGTTTGCACCTTCCCATCTACACCACGTTTTCTCTTGTAGATCCACTTACAATCTATAGGTTTTACCCCATCAAGCTTATCTACAAGATCCCAAACAGAATTGAAGTGCATAGACTCCATTTCTTGGTCCATGGCTATGACCCATTTGTCTTTGTCAATATCAACCATTGCTTGATTATAAGTCAATGGATCCTCGCAGTTGTCATCTGGTATAACAACTTGGGTTTCAGCTAAACCCATGTAACGATCAGGCTGTATCACAACCCTCCCACTACGTCGAGGCATACTTAACTCTTGAGATGGAACCTCTTGACTAGACAACCTAGTATCAACAACTCTTGTTGACGTACTAGTGTTCTTATCAGCAACCTTTGCTATTGTTCCGTCTAACTCACTCAACACTACCTTACTTTTTGGTTTGTAGTCCCTTATGTGGTCCTCCTCCAAGAAAGTGGCATTTGTCGACACAAAGACCTTATCTTCCTTAGGATCATAGAATAAACCACCTCTTGTTTCTTTTGGTTATCCTACGAATAGGCACAACTTTGAATGTGAATCCAACTTCTTTGGATTTGTCACAAGCACATGTGTTGGACAGCCCCATATTCTGAAGTGACATAAACTATCTTTACGTCCTTTCCAGAGTTCAAAAGGTGTTTCAGAAACACTTTTGGAAGGCACACTATTCAATATGTATCCTGCAGTCTCCACTGCATAACCCCAAAAGGAACTAGAGAGATGAGCATAACTCATCATTGATCGAACCATGTCCAACAAGGTTCTATTTCTCCTTCTCGATACACCTCGCTTTGCTTTGTGGTGTGTCTGAGTCGAGAGTTGGGATGTAATTCCATGTTCTATCATATAGTTCTGGAATTTTAAATCCATGTACTCTCCACCTCGATCCGATCGAAGTGTTTTAACTCTTTTACCTAATTGATTTTCAACCTCAGCCTTGAATTCCTTGAACTTTTCAAGTGCTTCAGACTTGTGGTGCATTAGGTAAATATGCCTATATCTGGAATAATCATCTATAAAAGAGATGAAATATTCATATCCTCCCCTGGCTT
This sequence comes from Trichosanthes cucumerina, assembly GCA_036507285.1. Lineage (NCBI taxonomy): Eukaryota > Viridiplantae > Streptophyta > Magnoliopsida > Cucurbitales > Cucurbitaceae > Trichosanthes > Trichosanthes cucumerina. The sequence goes on along the minus strand of CM071836.1, from coordinate 64,824,307 downwards.
TAACATTCATCGGACCACAAAGGTCTGAATGTATAAGCTCTAGAGGATCTTTGACTCTATAACCTTTTCCACTAAAAGGTCTTTTAGTCATCTTGCCTTCTAGGCAGGATTCACATACTGGCAAGAAATTTTCTTCTAACTCGTTTAGAACTCCGTTCTTTACCAATCTCTCAATCCTATTGAGATTAATGTGACCCAATCTTAGACGCCAAAGATGAGCATTTTAGGAGAAATTAGTTCGTGTACTTGCAATTTTGTAAAATTCACTTGTTAAAACTATTTTAACTGAATTAAACCATTTGCAAATAATTCTCAAGAAGAGCAACACATAGTACAATACTTTTCCAATAAAATAAACACTTTATTTAATTGAAAAGTAAAAAAAGTACAATGTTCTTTAAGGCAAGAAATGAGGTTTCTAATAAACCCTTAAGCTACATGTTATCAAATAACAGCTTTTCTTTGTCAGACAGTTGCTCTTTATCTGCTCCTTTTCCTCTTCTTCTTCATCTTCTTAAGTCCGTAAGCATGGTCATGAGCTTAGTCCCGGAGGATGAATCCTCCCGAGAACTTTTGGAATGAGCAAACAAATTTGCCTCTCTATTTTGTTGTCTCTTATCATCCATAAGAAATCGATAATTCTGCAGACTCATGTAGCAGAGAAGTCGATCATACTTTATGTTGTTCATCATTTGCATTGCTACTTTATCATTGAAAACTCTTCTAAGAGATTCTAGGATGAACAAAATCGACATTTCTCATCTATGACCGCTCCGTTTAATTCCGCTATATTGAAGGGGGCAATCAGATTGAGAACATGTTCTCTCACCGATGTTCCTTCCTTCATACGTGCGTTATAAACGAACTTTAGGGCTTCATGCCGAATTTGTTTGGACGGTTGTCTAGACAAATTTAGCACAAAATCCATGATCTCTCGAGTTGAGACCTTTCCTCCGACCTCTCCGGCTAAAGCATCGGTATGCTAGCTGGATATATAGGCTTTCGCCTTTTCGTTGGCATTAATCCAGCGGTCATACGCATCTTCAACACTTGAGATGCATTTTGAGCAGAAATTGAGGACACTCTCACACGAGAACGAACTTAAGATCATGTGTAACCAAAATTATGTTGAGTCCATCCCTCCATGTCACTATGTTCTCTCCGGTTAACTTTTTTGCACCCAATAAGGAAATCATAGAGCTAGACATTTTTGCTGAAAATTTACAAACAAACATGTATGAGTTTCTTGCTATAACTCTAATCCAATCATGTTTTAACTAATTATCAAATGATTCCTAGGCCATTTATAATTTGCAATGATACTCCAAAGGTTTAGAGTGTATGACACCGAAGGGTCATAAAAAACACTCCTCCTCTGGATCAAGACATTCTTGACCAAAACCTAACACCAGAATAACTCTTATTCCTATAGCTTTTAGTTACCATTTTTCGGTCTGGATACATACACAACTTATGTACCCCGTGAGTGTAACCCTTTGTCTTTAGATCCTAGAGTCTCGATCCAATAAAATCCGCCGAAGGGAGGACTAGATTGGAAAATAGTCTAAGGAAATCTTTATCCCTTTCGGGTGTCTACTGTGTTAGACCCCTGATAGCACACAAAATGTGCTATCCTAAGGCTTAATTATTGCTAGTTTTATGATAATTTCAGGGCTTTTACGTGTTTAATTCATTCAATTTCAGGTTAAGAGCTTAAACAGAGCTATTGGAGACAATTTGGATCACTCGGGATCAAAACGAGGCTATTTGGAGCTAAAAATAATACCAATTGGAAGAGAAAGGATCAATCCAAGCATGATGACCCGAGGTGATGGCGTTGCAACGCCATGCTTGCTGTTAGAAAGCGTTAAAGACCATCGCCGATAGCGATAGCGTTGCCGCGGCAAAGCTGCGTGTCGCAACGCTATATATCGATAAGGGCATTGCACGAATGAGAAGCGCAAAGAGGCGTTGCAACATCGCCTTGCAGCGTCGCAACGCCCGGATCGATAAGGGCGCGCGCTTAGGTAGCGGGCGTTGCAACACTCGCCTCGCGTTGCAACGCCATCGATTGTTTCCTTATTTGCCACGCGCGTTTAGGCACAGCGTTGCAACGCTGTGCCAATCATGCCTATAATACAACATTATGCATTTGAGCAAAGGGGAGAGAAAAGAGCGTTTTGGGAGCCAAAGCATTCGTGGAGGTTCTAGATCGAAGATGGGAGCTCGGAGACGAAGGACCGACATCGACACCTAAGTTTAATTTCCTTTTCTTTCAATTTGTAATAGCGGTCTAAGACGTTTTCTACTTGTTTAGTTTGATTTTCATGTGATTTAGAGTAGCTAAACATTGTAGTTAGGATTTGATTTGCTTGTTATGACTTTATTACAATGTATTGAAGCATGTTTTGTTCTTATTTTTGACAATTCGTTCTTGACTTCTTAATTTGTTGATTTAAGTGGACTCGAGAGATAAAGCTTGAATTAGAGCAAAATTGTCAAAATCCTTAGAATTTTGGCATGAGAATGACTTAGAAATCTTAAGGAAACACATAAAGAAGTTGTTTAATGCCATGCATGTCGTAGGTTCATATGGAGACTATGAAGTTTATTGCATGTGTGAGGCTCACTAAGAATCGAGAGATTTTCTTGAGTATTTTACTTCTTGTTTATAATTTCATCTCATTGGTTCAATGCATGTGTTAGTTAGGTCTTTAACTTGTAAAATCACTTTCCATAACTCTATCAATTCGTGTCTCCACATGTTTGTTTGTTTGTTTGTATTTACTTCAACCAACTATCCATGTTATGTTTCTTTAGCTAAAATTGAGAATTAGTACCTTAGTAATTAATTAATCTAGAAACCCATTCCCGAGGACGATACTTGGACTCATAAATCACTATACTAAAACTTGACCCGTACACTGCGGTATTACAATATCATAAATTTTGCAGCAACAAGTTTTTGGGGTCGTTGCCGGGAAATGGCGACTATTTAGATTAATTAATATTAGGAGAAAATTTGAAATTTTAGATTAAAGCTTGTTTGTTTGTCTTTTCTTAATTGTTTTGTGTGATTGTTTGTTTCCTTATTTGTGTTATTTTAGTTTTGTGTGTTTTTGAGTCTTTGTTTCCTGTTTTGGTTGTGTTGATATTGTGTGAAGTCTTGTTGTGAAATTACTGATTTTTCAAGTATGACTTTGCATAATTTTTAGTTTCCACCATTCTATTGTCCCTCTCAGGACCTTAGTTTTGTGCATCATGATTTTTCTGAATACCATGTGTCTAATTTCTACCATTTTGTACCTGACATATATGAAAATTCACATGAGGGTAGTTATTTAGGCACTTGGAACCATAGTTTTTCGTACCTTAACCAACCCCTAGAAAAATATTCTCTTATGGACCAATTGGCAGAATATACCTTAGAATTGAAATTAATTTGGTTCATAGTGAATTAGAGAGGTTGGATAGGTTAGAAACTGAGGTGGTAGGACTTTGGGAAATAGTACAAGATAGAGCTCAATACCTTGACCAGTTAGTAGTTTCCCTTAAGGCCTTACAGGAACAATTTCTTATCCTTACCACTCAGGAGGTGCCACCTAGGAGGATTTGTTTAGATGTTAGTGAGGATAGTTTGGGGGAGACTGAGGCACACCATGATCAAGTTAGTGAGGAAGGCAGTGGTGATACACTTAGTTCCACAGGGGAGATCCGAGTGATAGAGTTAGAGGTGAGAAGTCTTCTTTTCTTTTATCCCGAGATTTTCCTTTGTTTTTGATAACCATTTGTCTTGCACTCACGAGTCTTGCTTTGATTTCAGTTCTTTTATTTTGATAAACAAAAATACCAAAAATAATTTTCTATCTGGGGCTCAAGAAAAGCAGGATAGCCTTTGAGACTTAGAAGGCTACATCGATTCGAGCAAGAAGAGCCCGAAGAAATATGAGCAATTTTATGTGCCCTGATAAGTCACTGTCTAGCTAAAGACGTTAAAGAAAGCGCTTCTTGGGAGGCAACCCAAGCTTTATGTTTCATGTCTTTATTTTTTGTTTTATTTTCTAGTTCCTTTTGTGTTTTTGTCTAATTTCTTTCCTTTTGTACTTCCAGGTGTATGCCCCAAGGGAGAGCTGCAGACTTGTACCCTTTTGATCCTGAGATCGAGAGGACCTATAAGAGACTCTTAAGGGAAGGAAAAACAGAAAATCATACTATGGTTGATCAAGAACTTGTCAATAACCCTAAACCTATCAGGGAGTATTTCCAACCTGTGTTTAATTCTGAGCAGGCTGGAATAGTCCATGCCCCTATCAATGCTAATAATTTTGAACTTAAGACAGGGCTGATACAAATGGTTAGGGAAGGTGCTTTCAGAGGCTTAGCCACAAAAGATCCTAACTCTCATCTTCAAAATTTCTTAGAAATCTGTGGTACATTTAAAATGAATGGTATCTCTGCTGATAGTATTCGCTTACGTCTTTTTCCTTTCTCTTTGCAGGGTAGAGCCAAAGAATGGCTAGGGTTCCTTCCCTCAGGGAGTATCCCTTCTTGGGAGGAGTTGGCCAAAGCCTTCATGACCAAATTCTTTCCACCTGTAAAGGCTGCAAAGTTAAGGACTGAGATTGGAACATTCAGGCAGCAGGAGGGAGAGCAACTATTTGAAGCATGGGAAAGGTACAAGGACATGCTCAGGAGGTGCCCACAGCATGGCTACTCGGATTGGCTTCAGATACAACTGTTTTATAATGGACTGGAAGGTAAGACCAGGACCATTCTGGATGCCACTGCTGGAGGGGCTTTCATGGGAAAGACTGTGCCAGAAGCACGTGCCCTCCTGGAGGAAGTGTCAATCGCCACCTACCAATGGCCTCATGAGAAAATGACAGATCTAAGCCGATGAGTGGATTATATCAACTGGACGAGGTAACCTCTCTTAGATCTCATATGGCATCTCTCACTCATGCCCTGAATAATTTTGCAGGATCACCACAGACAGGGATGTCCTCTCAATGCTTCCGGACCAATGGAGAATCCACTATAGAGTAATTGCACTACCTGAACAATAGAAGCAACCACTATGGAGGAAATCAGACTCAGAATAACCTACCAACACATTACAATCCAGGTTTGAGGTATCATGAGAATTTCTCTTATGCTAACAACAAAAATGTGTTGAATCCTCCTACAGGGCATGCTTCTACATCAGAGAGGAAACCATCTCTGGAAGACACATTGCACTCCTTCATAGCTGAATCCAGAAGTCGGTCCAACCAGCTGGAGAATGCAGTCACCAGTTTATCTGGTATAGTGACCAGTCATGGAGCTGCAATAAAGAATATAGAGACGCAGATTGGCCAAATGAACACATCACTCCAGGCACTGCAATCAAGGAAGGAAACACCTTGAGGGAGTACAGTCTAGCTAAAGATGTTAAACAAAGCGCTTCTTGAGAGGCAACCCAAGCTTTACTTACTTTTGTTTTCCTGTCTTTAGGTAGCTTTAGTTTGTTGTTTTTCAATTCTTAGTTAGCTGTTGTCTTGCTTTGTAGGTTGTGGAGATGCCCCTCTTCGTTGAAATCCATGCTCCTATTCTGAGGAACTTCAACACACAACCTTTGGTTATCGAAGGAACTCAGAAAGAGCTCTATAAACCAGGACAATATTGTTCACTCTTACCCTGATACTTGATTTGTGCTTAATTCTGCAAACATTGGGGACAATGTTTAGTTTAAGTTTGGGGGTGGGATGTGTTTATTTGTTGTGACTGTCCTGAGTATGTGCTGAATTGTTGATTGATCTTTTACATAAGTATGAGTATGATAGCCTAGGATGAGATATAATTGGAAATCTTGGTGATTCTGCTGAAACCTGAGAGCATGACATGAATTTGAGTTAATTTAAAAATTTTCTTGAGTTTTTCCTGCATTATTTTGCACATAGCCTGTGTTCCTGTAGTTTTGAAATGCTTGGAACAAAATTATTAGGTTTAGAAGTTTGATGTCACCTCGATAGGTCCGAGAACTGATTTGAGAGTTAAACTGCAGGATAGGGTGAATAACAATATGAAGTGCATGATTTGTATACTATGTGAAATAGTTTGTTTTTGTTTTTTTGTTTGCTAAAGAAAAAAATCGTGAGGGCAAAAAGAGCTACCTTCACTGTGATCAGTTAGGCCACTCATTGAGCTAGTGCTCTGGGTAAGGGTCCCTGCAGTGGATGTGTGAAAGCTAGTGTCCTTGCACAAAAAAAAAAAAGAAGAAAATAGAAAAAGTGGCATCAAAAGAGCGATTAAGTGCTGAGTAGAGTTATTTAGTTCTTGAATGTGGGGAGGCTCAAAGATTAGTAATTAAGACCAGTGTAGGGAGAAGTTAAATGGAGAGCCTAATAAAATTGATCCGGGCTTAGTAAAAATAAAGGGAACATAAGCTAATCACACACAAAAGTAGGAACACTTAGGAAAAATTTTAAATTGCTCGCTAAAGTGTTATGGTTGAGTGTTTCCTGTGATTACCAGATTTTTCCTTAAATCTTTGAGGCTTGAATCAAATATGTGTTAAGAACAATCTAATGTTTAATTCTGTTTTTGCTCGGGACTAGCAAAAGTTTAAGTTTGGGGGTGTTTGATAGCACACAAAATGTGTTATCCTTAGGCTTAATTATTGCTAGTTTTATGATAATTTCAGGGCTTTTACGTGTTTAATTCATTCAATTTTAGGTTAAGAGCTTAAACAGAGCTATTGGAGACAATTTGGATCACTCGGGATCAAAACGAGGCTATTTGGAGCTAAAAATAATACCAATTAGAAGAGAAAGGATCAATCCAAGCATGATAACCCGAGGTGATGGCGTTGCAATGCCATGCTTGCTGTTTGAAAGCGTTGAAGACCACTACTGATAGCGTTGCAACGCTATATCGATAAGGACGCACGCATGAGAAGCCGCACAGAGGGCGTTGCAACGCTTCCTTGCAGCATCGCAACGCCAGATCGATAAGGGGCGTGCGCTTAGGGTAGCGGCGTTGCAACGCTGCCCTCAACGTTGCAACGCCATCGATTGTTTCCTTATTTGCCACGCGTTTAGGGCACAGCGTTGCAACGCTGTCCCTAGGGTTGCAACGCTATGCCAATCATGCCTATAAATACAACATTATGCATTTGAGCAAAGGGGAGCCGCATTTGGTAGAGTTTTGCCCTAATTTTAAAATACACTTTGTAAGAAGAGAGAAAAGAGCGTTTTTGGGAGCCAAAGCATTCGTGGAGGTTCTAGATCGAAGACAGGAGCTCGGAGACGAAGGACCGACATCGACACCTAAGTTTAATTTCCTTTTCTTTCAATTTGTAATAACGTTCTAAGACGTTTTCTACTTGTTTAGTTTGATTTCCATGTGATTTAGAGTAGCTAAACATTGTAGTTAGGATTTGATTTGCTTGTTATGACTTTATTACAATGTATTGAAGCATGTTTTGTTCTTATTTTTGACAATTCGTTCTTGACTTCTTAATTTGTTGATTTAAGTGGACTCGAGAGATAAACCTTGAATTAGAGCAAAATTGTCAAAACCCTTAGAATTTTGGCATGAGAATGACTTAGAAATCTTAGGGAAACACATAAAGAAGTTGCTTAATGCCATGCATGTCGTAGGTTCATATGGAGACTATGAAGTTTATTGCATGTGTGAGGCTCATTAAGAATCGAGAGATTTTCTTGAGTATTTTACTTCTTGTTTATAATCTCATCTCATTGGTTCAATGCATGTGTTAGTTAGGTCTTTAACTTGTAAAATCACTTCTCATAACTCTATCAATTCGTGTCTCCACATGTTTGTTTGTTTGTTTGTATTTACTTCAACCAACTATCCATGTTATGTTTCTTTAGCTAAAATTGAGAATTAGTACCTTAGTAATTAATTAATCTAGAAACTCATTCCCGAGGATAATACTTGGACTCATAAATCACTATACTAAAACTTGACCCGTACACTGCGGTATTGCAATATCATAAATTTTGCAGCAACAATCCCATATGATCAAGCCCTCCGAAGGGATTGTCTGGTCCAGGCCAAACTAGCAGGCTGACCATAGTGGTCTAACTGTGTAAACCGACAAAAGAGACCGTAGGTTTTTGTTTTCACTAAACCTGCTCCCACTCACTATAAGTACCCTCTCCATTCACCTTGGTATTGACTCATACAAACACCATCCGAAGGGGGACGCTCCCGTTTGCGCCACGAGGCCAAGTATGAGTCTCACGGTGTGAACTTCCCGGAGATAGCATAGGTGGAAAAATATGTATCTCATACACTTTTTCCTCCCATTGAATACTTTAAGTCTATAGGAATCTTTCTTAGGCTAAAACCCGGCTAATGGTTTTACCTAACTCTATCAACATAACTCTTATATTGATAATCAATATAACTCTTATATTGATTTTATCCTAAGTTTGTTAATATAACTCCTTATATTAAACCTAGGATTTCTAGTTTATTAACCCCTTAATAAACCTCACGACGCATCTTGTAATTTATAAGACTCTCTGATTAAATTTCATTCCCAGTGCCGATTCTCGGGTAGGGTGTTCCGTTTACACAACTTTAAATACTGACCTAGAGACAGAACTTTCCTTAGACAGAGTTCCTCTTTTAATCATAGCTTATAAATTACTTGGTTCCTAATTCTAATCTAATTAGAACTAGATAACCTAAGGTCTATTACTTCCAAGTGCTAAACACTTTAAAACTAATAATTAACCTTAGGTGACATGCATACTATGTTATAGTGCTTGATCATTCATCACATGAATAATAAAACATTCATAGCATATTCATCTCATGAAAAATAATGCATGTCAATGCTGTCCAAAAATTAATATAACAACCTTATATTAATTTATCATGCAAACTATATAATATAACTCCTTATATTATAAATGATGCATGAAAATGCTTAACCTGAGGTGGGATTTCTAAAATACAAGCATACACTATGCATGGGAATAATTACACAACAATTGCATAATTAAAATTGCAAAATTAGACCAATTTTGGCACCCTAGAAATAATTTTAATTAATATAATCTAATTATATTAATTAAAATTAAATATATTAAATATAAAACGTTTTTATAATTAAATATATTAATAAAAATCCGTTTTCTGCCCGTTGCTCCTCGCGTGAAACGGCTTCGGCGTTGCAACGCTGATAGCAGCGTTGCAACGCTGCTTTTGTCATTTTCTGCCGAGCAACGCTGAGGTCAGCGTTGCAACACTGTCCTCTTCTCCAGTCGCGCCTGCCGTAGTGGCGTTGCAACGTCATTCACAGAACAACCATAGGAATCTCCATTCCTTGCTCGTTTTTGCTCTGATCTTCTCAACAACCACTTTGCCTCGATCAACACGGACTTACAGACTCGATTTACAATTAAATTTGCCCAAAACACCGGGCCTTACAATTAACATTTCAATGAAATTGTAAATCTAAGTGTCAAAATAGAAAACATCTAATTTCGCAAAAACCGTTCATACATCTTATGCACAAAACATTAAATCCCACTTTGTTCTTGAAAAATCTAGAACATAATTCAAGAACGTAATTCGGCTCTGATACCAATTGAAAGAAATCGAAGTCCCCGCAGCGGAAGCGATTGCGAATCGCGCACTCTTGATTTCGTTACAATAGAAATTTCAAGAATGTAAAACATGGTTTAAGCATAAAATAAGAGTTTGGACAGCAAGAAGTTACCTTTGAGGAACCTTTCTTCAAGTGCTCCTCTCTCCACGGTCACGATCTCAAAGAACAAGAATTGCGATTAACACCGACACACCACCACCTGATCTTCTCCGTTATTCTCTAGGAGAGGGAGGAAGGTGGGTTCCCTTTAGGAGTGGTGAGGAATTTTGTGAGAGAGATTTGTGTTTTGGAACTCTTCCAACAACACAAAAAGGAGGCTAGGAATTTTATGAAAAAACCCTTAACCTAGTTGCATCTCATTCAACCATATATATAGAGAATTGGGATGGAAATGATCATCCTACCCCTCCTTTAATCTCTCTTTAGTATATAGACTAAATCACATTAAAACTATATATTATATCAATTATATCATATATAATTGATATAACTCCTCATGTATGAAATTGAACACTTCAATTTCACTCCTAACTTTATACCTCTATATTACCATGTTGAGCCAACGGAGGATCTAATGGACCTACAGATCATGAGCTCTAATGATGTGAAATTAACGATCAAACTCTTTGATCCAGCTTAATCAATATTCATTAACTACAAGTCACTCCACTATAGACTTGTAGCCGCACTCTCTCACTCAGAGATATTATTGTGTCCATCGATATAGTCATTACCCATGAGTCGACCCTTCACGGTTGTTCGTAATCACACCGGGTCAAATTATCGTTTTACCCCCGTGATTACCTCTTTTGCTCCTTAAGCACCACCGATCCTCTAATGAACAACAAGTATAAGGTCCCACCTTAGACTTATACCCTCATAGCGGGCGGGGTCCCGCGTGCTCAAGACACTGAGTCGGTTCTTAAGGGAACAACCTATCTAATTCCTCGAGAGAGGAATGAGTGAATTCCATCTTGCACGCTTAAGTTCCCAGCTACCTACGAGGTTCTCGTCACCGAGAGAAGGTAGGCTTATTGAGTCGGCCACAGGCCACTCTCACCCATACTAGTCTAAGGACAAACCCTAAGCGGGAGTTCTTAACTTGCTCAGATTCGTGTCGAGTCACTAATGACCATCTATAAATTACTAGTCTTATCCTCATTAACGGTTATTATCTTGGTTAGACTAATAATTTCACGATCCATCTTGTATGAACTCTTCATACAGGATGCCCCACTCGCATGTCAACTACATGAATGAGTTGGATTACCTCATTTGTACTAATTACAAAGTGGGTCGCATCCATGGTGTTACTGTAATGAGGTTTCCATCCTTATTCTTATACCATATACTATTTAGGTTATAATCTTGAACTCAACCCAAATAGTGTCCACTACACTGATTTCAAGATAAGCGTTATAACCTTGGAGCTTAGTTTATTGGATTTATAAAAGCAAGACTGTAATCTTATCAAAAACAAATAACACTTTATTTAATTGATCAAGATTACACAAGTTTAGGGCATAAATCTCAACAATCTCCCACTTGACCTAAAACTTGTGGAGTACTAAATATTACATTAATGTAAATACAATAAACTAGGACATTTAAACCCTTTGTACAAAATACTCCCACTTGCCCTAGTTGGGGAAGACTTGTAAACCTAGACCTTCTAGGTGACTCTCAAATACTTTAGCCGTGAGAGCCTTTGTAAAAGAATCAGTAATGTTGTGCTCTGAGGCTATCTTCGTGACAATCACGTCTCCTCTATGCACGATCTCCCGGATGAGATGATACTTCCGCTCTATGTGCTTTCCCCTCTTGTGACTTCGGGGTTCCTCAAAATTTGCCAACGCACCACCAAGTATCGCAATACAGCAGTGATGATGGGCAAAGTCATATTTGGAACAACTTCCAAATTTAGCATAAATTTCCTTAACCAAACGGCCTCCTTAGCTGCTTCACAAGCTGCTACATATTCGGCCTCCATGGTGGAATCAGCGATGTATCCTTGCTTGACGCTTCGCCATACGATAGCTCCTCCGTTTAGAGTGAAAACTGCCCCTGATGTAGATTTCCGAGAATCTTTATCAGTCTAAAAGTCAGAATCCGTGTATCCTGTAAGGATCAAATCCTTAGCCCATACACAAGCATGTAGTTCCTTGTTCTCCGATGATACTTAAGGATCGTTTTAACCGTTGTCCAGTGTTCAAGTCCTGGATTGGATTGATACCTACTGACCATCCCAACTGCAAAACAGATGTCAGGCCTAGTACACAACATGGCGTACATCAGGCTCCCAACAGCTGATGTGTTAGGAATCCGTCTCATATCCTCAACTCCTTGAGGTGTCTTAGGACACTGTTCATTTGGAATTGCGTTGCTAGCCATTCCTTGATGTCAGTATGATAACCTACATCATTCCCAATGAGTAGGATATCATCCACATAGAGAATTAAGAAAGCGACAGAACTATTGATGATTTTCTTGTAGACACAAGGTTCATCATCATTCTCAAGTCAAAACCATAAGATCCGATAGCCTCATCAAATCTTATATTCCCGGACCTAGAGGCTTGTTTCACCATAAATCGACCTTTTATGCCCCTGCAAACCTTTTGCTCTTGTTCGTTCAATGAACCCTTTGGGTTGGTCCATGTAGATGGTTTCCTCAAGATTGCCATTCAAAAAGGCTGTCTTGACATCCATTTGCCATACCTCATAGTCATAATATGCGGCAATGGCAAGAAGGATACGAATAGACTTTACCATAGCAACAGGTGAAAAGTTTTCCTCAAAGTCAACCCCTTCAACCTGGGTATAACCCTTTGCTACTAGTCTAGCTTTAAAGGTTTGCATCTTCCCATCTACACCACATTTTCTCTTGTAGATCCACTTACAACCTATAAGTTTTACCCCATCAGGCTTATCTAGAAGATCCCAAACAGAATTGAAGTGCATAGACTCCATTTCTTGGTCCATGGCTATGACCCATTTGTCTTTGTCAATATCAACCATTGCTTGATTATAAGTCAATGGATCCTCGTAGTTGTCATCTGATATAACAACTTAGGTTTCAGCTAAACCCATGTAACGGTCAGACTGTATCACAACCCTCCCACTACGTCGAGGCATACTCAACTCTTGAGATGGGACCTTTTGACTAGACAAACTAGTATCAACAACTCTTGTTGACGTACTAGTGTTCTTATCAGCAACCTTTGCTATTGTTCCGTCTAACTCACTCAACACTACCTTACTTTTTGGTTTGTGGTCCCTTATGTGGTCCTCCTCCAAGAAAGTGACATTTGTCGACACAAAGACCTTATCTTCCTTAGGATCATAGAATAAACCACATCTTGTTTCTTTTGGTTATCCTACGAATAGGCACAACTTTGAATGTGAATCCAACTTCTTTGGATTTGTCACAAGCACATGTGCCGATGTGTTATATATTCTGAAGTAACATAAACTACCTTTACGTCCTTTCCAGAGTTCAAAAGGTGTTTAAGAAACACTTTTGAAGGGCACACTATTCAATATGTATCCTACAGTCTCCACTGCATAACCCCAAAAGGAACTAGGGAGATGAGCATAACTCATCATTGATCGAACCATGTCCAACAAGGTTCTATTTCTCCTTTCTGATACACCGTTTTGTTGTGGTGTGCCGGGAGCTGAGAGTTGGGATGTAATTCCATGTTCTATCATATAGTTCTGGAATTTTAAATCCATGTAGTCTCCACCTCGATCCGATCGAAGTGTTTTAACTCTTTTACCTAATTGATTTTTAACCTCAGCCTTGAATTCCTTGAACTTTTCAAGTGCTTCAGACTTGTGGTGCATTAGGTAAATATGCCCATATCTAGAATAATCATCTATAAAAGAGATGAAATATTCATATCCTCCCCTGGCTTTAACATTCATCGGACCACAAAGGTCTGAATGTATAAGCTCTAGAGGATCTTTGGCTCTATAACCTTTTCCACTAAAAGGTCTTTTAGTCATCTTGCCCTCTAGGCAGGATTTACATACTGCTCTATAAAAGATTACACAAGTTTGGCTCTATAAAAGCAAGACTGTAATCTTATCAAAACAAATAACACTTTATTTAATTGATCAAGATTACACATGTTTATGGCATAAATCCCAACAACACGAACTCTAATTTTCAGACCGATAAGGATTCTAGGAAATCCACTTCGGGGTCAGCCTTCATTCTAAATGGAGGAGCTGTTGTATGGCGAAGTATCAAGCAGGGATGCATCGCTGATTCCACTATGGAAGCGGAGTATGTTGCCGCTTGTGAAGCTGCAAAGGAAGCTGTTTGGCTTAGGAAGTTCATGACAGATTTGGAAGTTGTTCCAAATATGAACTTGCCAATCACATTGTTCTGTGATAACAGTGGTGCAGTAGCCAACTCACGTGAGCCTCGGAGCCATAAGAGAGGCAAACACATTGAGCGCAAGTATCATCTGATACGGGAGATTGTGCACCGCGGAGACGTGACGGTCACGCAGATAGCGTTAGAGCACAACGTAGCTGATCAATTTACAAAGCCCCTCATGGCTAAGGTGTTTGAGGGTCACCTAGAGAGTCTAGGTCTTCGAGAGCTTCCTGACTAGGGCAAGTGGGAGATGTGTAAACGGGTATTCAATGCCCTAGTTTATTGTATTACTTCATTGTAATTTATGTACATTTCAGAAATGTATTGTCTCCACTAGCTTAGTCCAAGTGGGAGTTTGTTGGGATTTTTGTCCTAATCTCGTGTTTGTAATATATTGTTTGAAATTAATAAGAGTTATTCTTTTCATCACTTTGTGTCTCGCAATATTTATAAACTTTTACAATAAACTAAGCTCCAGGGTCATTGAATTTATGAGAGAACTAGAACTTGAACGGTGTGTAGTGGACACACAATGAGGATCCTGCTCGAGTTAATGACCCGAACGGTCTCGATGATATGGATAGGGTTGGAGACCTAATCCTCGGATACACTGTGTGGATGAGGCCCGCTTTGTATTAGATACAAACGAGGTGATCTGACTCGTTCATGTGGTTGACATGTGAGTGGGGGCATCCTGTGCAATGAGTTTGTACAAGACCGACCGTGAATTATTAGACCCTCATCGATGTAACACCGCTTGATGATGAGACTAATAATATCGTAGATGACCATTAGTGACTCGACACGAATTCGGAGCGTGTTACGGACTCCTGTCTGCGAGGGTCTGTCCTTTGACTAGTACGGGTGAGGGTGGTCACAGTTACTCGCCCAATATGTCTATCTTCTCAGGGACGGGACCAAGTAGGGAGCTGGGAACTTAACTACGCGAGATGGAATTCACTCGTTCCCGCCTTTATGGAAACTAGAAGGGTTGTTACCTTAAGTGTTGTCTCTAGGGCTTGGACAATGGGCGCCCACCTTCTCATTGGCCCGAGAAGGGTGTTGTGTATGGTTGGACCATCACAATATGTTGTTCATTAGAGGAGCAGTGGGGACTTAAGGAACAAGAAGTAGTAGACACGGGGGTAAACGATAATTTGACCCGACCTGTCTCACGAACAACCTATGAAGGGTCGACTCATGGGCATTGGTTATATCAGTGGACACGCAATATTCTGCACTGACGGGAGTGCAGCTACGGGCTATAGTGGAGTGTTACCGTAGCTAATGAATGTTGGTTAACCGAGTCAAAGAGTTTGACAGTTAATCTCGGATCATTGGAGCTCACCATCAGAGGTCCATTAGGTCCCTCGGTTGGCTCAATCTGGGTTAAAAGAAGGGTTAATGTTTTGGTATGAAATTGAATTGTTCAATTTCACTTTAAGGGCATTTATGTCATTTATATGAGATATGAATGATATAATATATAGTTTAATGTGAATGAGATTCATAATAAACTATAGGTTAGCTTAATTATTGAATTAGGGCCAATTGGAAAATTTAATTGAGAGAAATTAATTGGATGTGATTCAATTTAATTAATCCACAATTTGTGCAAATGAGATTTGCAATATGAGATATGAGATAACCTATGGTTGTGGTAAACTGGTAATAATGTGGAGATTTTAACTCCATGATTATTCCACTATATAATCCCTTATTGCAAGAAGGAATGGACTTCAATCTCTCATTTTTTGGATTCTCACCCAAAAATAAGAGAATTCTCTCTACTCTCTCTCAATTCTCCTCCCTCTCCAAAACACCAAATTCCCACAAACTTCCTTCTTTCCAAAGGAAGAACAACCGAGACTCCAAGTGGTAGTGTTCGGGTTCCGTTCGTGGGAGCGTTCGTTGAGATCGAGAAGCACGAAGCGTTCGTGATCTGAGGAAGAAATCTTGAAGAGTGTCTTCAACAAGTAAATACCTTAATCTTGCTGTAATTTCTTCCTTTCTAGCATGTTTAGCCTAGATCTTTTAGTTAGATCATTTTAACAAAATCGAGTAGCGTAATAATACCATGACGATTCGATCGTCTTCCGCTGCGCAGGGATTCTCATTCCCTTCAGTTGGGATGTACGTCCTCATCTCGTGTAGTTTGTAATATTCCAAGTTGTAAATGAATAAGAGTTATTTATTCATACTTTGTGTCTCGCATATTTCATAAACTTAATCCAATAAACTAAGCTCCAGGGTCATTGTATTATGAGAGAACTAAGAACTTGAACGGTGTGTAGTGGACACACAAGCAGGATCACGTTCGAGTTAATGACCGAGAACGGTCTCTACACAGATATATGGATAGGGTTGGAGACCTAATCCTCGGATACACCGTGGATGCGCCCGCTTTGTATTAGATACAAACGAGGTGATCCAACTCGTTCATGTGGTTGACATGCGAGTGGGGGCATCCTGTGCAATGAGATTGTACAAGACCGGACCGTGAATTATTAGACTTACTTTTGTAACACCGTTAACAATATAGAGCTAATAAATTCGTAGATGACCATTAGTGACTCGACCTTAATCCTGAGCGTGTTACGGACTCCACTCACTGGGTCCGCCCTTTGACTAGTACGGGTGAGGGTGGCCACCGTTGCTGCTCGCCCAATATGCCTATCTTCTCGGGGCAGGACCACGTGGGGAGTTGGGAACTTGACTACGCAAGAAGGAATTCACTCGTTCTCGACTTAGGGAAACTAGAGGGGTTGTTCCCTTAAGTGTTGTCTCCAGGGCTTGAACAACGGGGCCCCACTCTCTCATTGCCCTGAGAGGGTTGTTGTTTATGGTTGAACCATGCAACGTAGTTGTTCATTAGAGGACCGGTGGGACTTAAAGAGCAAGAGGTAGACACAGGGGTAAAACGGTAATTTGACCCAACTGTGACTATGAACAACCTGTGAAGGGTTGACTCATGGGTATTGGTTACATCGATGGACACAACTTGTCCTACAGTGATGAGAGTGCAGCTACGGGCTTTAGTGGAGTGTTATCGTGTAGCTAATGAATGTTGAATAACCGGCAAAAGAGTTTGACAAAGTTAGTCTCGGATCATTGGAGCTCACACGTGTAGGTCCATTAGGTCCTCTGTTCGCTCAAATTGGACAAATTGAGGTAGTTTGGTGTGAATTTGAAGTGTTCAAATTCATTATTTGGGTATTTATGTCGTTTATATGAGATATAGATGACATAATATATAGTTTGATGTGAATGAGATTCATAATAAACTATAGTATAGCCTAATTGATTAATTAGTGCTATTTGGAGAAATTGAATTAAGAGAAATTAAATTGAATGTGATTCAATTTATAATTCCACATTTATGCAAATGAGATTTGTACAATAAGGTAAGAGATACCTTATATTATATAATATGCAAATGTGATTTGTATATTATATGGTTGTGGTAAAATTGTGATTTGGTGGAGGTTTTAACTCAATCACACAATAGTATTTAAAGGTTTTGCAAGAAGCCTTTGGTGTACCATTTACCATTTTTTGGATTTTCATCCAAAGAGAGCAAAAAGACTCTCTCATTCTCTCTCAATTCTCTCTAAAACTTCTCCTCACCCAAAACCAAAGGGAGTCCCACTCACTCTCCCTCAACCTCCCGAGAACAACCGAGAAGACATTTTGGAGGTGTCTCCCTGTTCGGATCGAGAATCGAGTTCGAGGAGTTCGTTGGTACGAGAGAGATCGTGACTGGAGAAGGAGAAAATGTTGAAGAAGTGTTCTTCAAGAGGTTAGTATCTGTTATACTTACTGTTTTCTCTATTATTTTGCATGTTTAGCCTAGGATCTATGAGATAGATTCAATTTTACGACACGTTTTACACAATGGATCAACGACGTTTCACAACGTCTTCCGCTGGGGGAATTCAAAATCCCTTCAATTCTTCCCACCATCAAACATAACATAAAGCACAAATACAAGCATACTTTCACAGTTCACAAAAGTTTTCACATAATCAAACCGAACAATAGCTTAACGGGCTAAAACCCAAATGCCTACTTACTTTAATAGAGAGTATGAACGAACTAAACTCCACCGCCTAGAACTCCTTTGCATCACCTACAACAATTCCAAAGAGCCAAAACCGCCTTTCCTTCCTGAAATGAAACCAGGAGTGCGATGAATTTTGATGTCGAAACAGCCTCACGCCAAAATCCTGATCTCCAAACACGCCTGTGTTTTGGAATTAGGTTTGGATCATGATGGATCAACTATCGACTCCAAAATCTTACTTGAACCCCACTTTAAACTCTGAACATCCAAACCAATATATATCTTTTAAATGGTGAGTCCAATTAACTCGAAATAACTTACTTGTTTGATCCCTCTCCAGATTTAGACTCCAAAGTTTCTAGTATGGCACGAGATTGCTTGGCCTTCAACTAACCGGCTTCCTCCAGCAATGGGTAATACAAAACAACGACCTCGCTTGAGAAAAACAACTTGTCTGAAATCATCTCACGGTCTCAAAAACACGGCTTCCAAAAGAAATGAATTCAAACAATTTTGGTTAGTCCCCGAAGGCCAAACAACACCATTAATCATGTTATAAATCCAAAGAACGTCTTGAATCAACGTTAAAACACTTACCCAACCCAAAATGAGGTCGTATGTGATCGAACAAATGTTGGCTTGTCAAAAACAAACTTGAAACAACCTCTCCCCTATCTGAGCTGATCACACGAGAGAGGGGAAGTCCAGAGGATCTGAGCAATGCAGACAAGGCTTTGGCATTGATCCGACGAGATCAAAAGCACTCAAAACGGGCAGACAACTGGTTGTCACACGGCAGCAGCACCACTTCGACCGACTTGGGTGGTGTGATGAAGCTGTTGCGTGGGTCGGCGGTGGCGAGGCTATAGCATGGGTCGGTGGCGGCGAGGCTATGCGAGGAAGAGGAAGGAGCGATTGTCATTGGGGAAGCGAGGGAGAGAGATCGAGGGTGAGAGGGGGTTGTCGGCCAAAAAGAGAAAAAGAAGGAGAAGGAGAGGAAGAAGAAAAGAAACTGTGAAGATCGAAAACCCCTTTTTCTTTTCTTTTTTTTTTTTTAAACCTAATTTCCCACTTCCAAAAATGCCCTTACAAGCCCTTTAAACCTCAATTTTACCCCAAGACCAAAAATAAACTCTCAAAATCTCAAACTTCGCTCTAGAATTTCGAAGTTAAAGTCCTTGAATAAGTTAGGCGTTACAATCTACCCACCTAAAAAAAAACTTTTGTCCTCGAAAAAGCTCTTGCCAACCTTCCTGCATCTCGGTCACACGCTGCTAGGTTGACTCCTCACGTTTGTGAATATACGAAAAACCTTGACCATGGTTATCCCTCAATCAAGAAGTGTCTTAAGTTCTCGTTCCAGAATTTATGCAGGTGCTTTCATAACTCAAGTTTCCATTTCAGTGCAAGGCTCAAAACAACCACGCACCTGCAACTACTGCAACAAATTGAACTGCACGGTGTTAGTGACATGGCCACATCACCCCTAAAATTCCAAAAGCCCCAACCAATTATTGGTGAACTTCCTTTCTTGACTAAACCTCAACATTCTCAAATCCCTACTAATTGCAACCACTCAAGTCGTTGCATACTCAAAGCTCCTGCCGACAAGTATTTTACACCCCTGAAGTCTGGGATCTTGAGCTTCCTCCTCAAACCAATAATGTCTGAGATCTTTAAAGCAAAGACCGTAGATGCTAGCATTGAACCTTGAGTCAAGTATACCCATTTGTAGACCATCAACAGGCAAGAAGTAAAAGTGTTCACCTTACCGAGCTACACTGAGACCCAAACACCCTCTCCTCAAGAACCTCACTAAAAGCCACAGCCCCTCCGACTCAAAGTGAGTACCGACTCGAAAACCCATTCCTACTTGAGTTCTTGAAAACTCGCTTCCTAAGTCTCACTACAAAAGGACGATTGCACCTTCGAGTTACCGAGTTAACTGAGCTTGAGGCATTACTACCTTGGAGAAGTTCTGGCATTACCAACAACCTATAACCTCTTGCAAAACGCGAACTTCACGGGTTGCATTCGAATAGGGTCAGTTGGTCACTAATTTTGCCCTTATTGGAACCATCGACAATGGTCCCTTGATACCACATGTCCTAAGAGAGTTATCTACCGATTATAGAGTTTGTCCTTCAATTGAAAAATATTACTCTCGGTCACTAACCCCAACAAGGTGACAACTTCCCTCCATAGGGATGACTTTACTCTCATCCTGTAACATGGCTAGCACTAGCATTCGCATCCTTCGTTGTCGTTTGGTTCTCAATCCCTTGGTTTCGACCAAAAATTAAGATCCACGCCACAAGAACCACATGCTTTCTAATGAACATGCTCATTTCCATTTGATGCTACATTCCAACCTAACCTCTGACCGCCAAATTTATCACCCTTAACATCACTCGGCTTCCAACTCCGCCATCGGTTGACCTCCACACTTCCTCAATTCTAGGACCATGCATTGCCACCGCTGCTCTGATCTCCTCAGTTATCTAAACCTGCACTCTAGTTGCCGGGTTGATCCTTATTGTTAGCATTATTAGAATCACCAACAGGGTTTCTTTTCCCATGATCTCAACCTCCAAGCTCGATCCTATCTAATCTAGACCTCCTGCGCAACTCCATCCATCGAAGTTATTAATAATCCAACCTTAGCTTAACAAATTTTTTCCCTAAGGTTTGAGTTTTGCAAGGTTAACTACCCACCTTAGAAGAAAGATCTCGCATATTACGTTATGTTTCAAAGACAAAGTCTCTTGTACATATCTTTAGCCAAGGCTTACGAAGTAACAAGTTTAATCTACTAACTCAATTCCTTTCGCTGCACCTATGGACTTCTAAACATACTGAAAGAGTCTAGATTAAGAAAGCGGAAGCAATTTTGGATCTTGAACACTCTAAGTTGATCAATTTTGTAAAATAAAATGCATGCTCAAAGTTAGAAAAACAGAGGGATAGAAAACTCAACTTTGAAGATCAAATTCTCTTCACCCTGTGGATGGTTTTCAACACGAACACTTCGTGGACAACCGTTAGAGTCTTCCCTACTATCCTCAGGCCTTAGAACGGATTGTGGGATCCTAGGTTGAGAGAATTTAGAAGAAAAGACCTCAAAGGTCACTAATTCGGGAATTTAGAATTTTTCGCAAAATTCTCACAACATCCCTCAAATCACCATTATATAAAGCTTCAATAAGCTTCAATGCAGTGACAACTCAAGGGTGATGAGAATGCTTTAAGATGGAGGTGGCCAATTTTGGTGAATTTTGAAGATGAGAGGGATTGGGCAAGTTGCACTTTGGATTTCACGAAAAATCCATGAAAATCCTCTAATTTTACATTTAATTTTAATTCTAAAATCAACATTAAATTGATTTTTAAATAAAATTAATTTAATTAATTAAATTATTAAATAATTAATTTTTAATTTAATTTAATATCAAATATTAAATTAAATAAATTGCCCGATCCCGATCGATTTTTCGAACATGAATCTTTATTCATGCTATATATCGATCCAATATTTAAATCATATTTAAATATATACACCTCCTTTTAATCATAGTTTAATTCATAATTAAGCTATGATTCGTTAAATATATAATTAACGCTTTCTCCCAAACTCGAATTTGAACAATTCAAATTCTTTTCTCTCAAAATGTTACAAGGCTTAGTCCGAGCTAGTAAGGAGGACCTAATGAACCTACAGATCATGAGCTCCAACGATTCGTGATTAACCGGTCAAACTCTTTAACCTAACTAATCAACATTCGTTAACCACCGGGACACTCCACTAAAGCCTAGTGGTTGCACTCTCCTCACTGTAGATATATTTCTGTCCACTCGATATAACCATGATTAGTAAGTCGATCCTTCACAGGTCGTTCGTAATTACAGCTGGGTCAAAATTACCGTTTTACTCCTTTAATTACCTCTTGTTCCTTAAGTACCACTGATCCTCTAATGAACAATTGGTTTATGGTCACCCCAACAAACCGAATCCCTCTCGGGCAAATGAGAGGGGTGAGTCCATTGTTCAAGACCCGGAGTCAGCACTTAAGGGAACAACCTCTCTACTAATCCCTAAAGCAGGTAGGAGTGAATTCCATCTTGCAGAACTATGTTCCCAGCTATCTACCCGGTTTTATCCCTGAAATGAGAGGCTTATTGAGTCGGCAATGTCGAGCCACTCTCACCCGTGCAAATCTAAGGATAATTCGAATAAACAGGAGTCCATAGAACGCTCAGGATTAAGATCGAGTTACCTAGGTCATCATATGAATATAGTCAGTTAAGACAGTAAACGGAGTTATAAAGTCTAAGTGACTATTTCGCGGTCCAGTCTTATGCAAACTCATTGCATAGGGCGCCCCCACTCACATGTCTCCACATGAACGATTTAGGATCACATCGTTTGTACTCTACAAAGTGGGTCGCGTCCATAGTGTCCCCATGATAAGGTACCCAACCCTATCCTTATACTATAGACTGTTCTGGCTATAACTTGAACTTGATCCACTTTTATGTCACACATAAAGTTCAAGTATTCATCCTATAGCCAAGAGTTCTTTATTGAATTAAGGTTACACAATACACAATTCACTTTATTCAATAACGCCTTTACTGAATAAATCTCAATAACAACTTTATTGCAAAATAGAATATACATTCAGTTTACAAAACCACGAGTTTTAGGGCATTAAAACCCAACAAACTCCCACTTGGACTAAAACATCTGTGGGGTAAAACATGCTGAGCAAAGAAAAACTGCCCTACTATACAACCCGTAGTCCTAGACTCTCTAGGTGTCCCTCAAACACTTTAGTCGTGAGGGGCTTTGTAAACGAATCAACAATGTTGTGCTCCAAAGCAATCTGCGTGACGATCATGTCTCCTCGTTGCACAATCTCCCTGATGAGATGGTATTTGCGCTCTATGTGCTTTCCGCGCTTATGGCTTCTAGGTTCTTTGGAATTTGCCATCGCACCACTATTATCACAATAAAGAGTGATATGCAAATTCATATTTGGAACAACTTCCAAATCGGTCAAGAACTTCCTAAGCCATACTGACCTCCTTCACGCTTCATAAGTCGCAACATACTCAGCCTCCATGGTGGAGTCAGAAATACAACCTTACTTTATACTCCTCCATACTACAGCTCCTTCGTTAAGAGTGAACACTGATCCTGATGTGGATTTCCTCGAATCTACATCGATCCTCAAAATCGTCAGTCGTGTATCCTGCAAGATCAAATCCTTTGCACCATACACAAGCATATAGTCCCTCGTTCTCCTAAGATACTTGAGGATGTTCTTAACGACAGTCCAGTGATCATATCCTGGATTAGATTGATATCTGCTGACTATTCCCACTGCATAGCATATGTCGGATCGAGTACATAGCATGGCATACATCAGACTACCGACAGTTGAAGAATAGGGAATGCGTTTCATATCCTCAACTTCTTGAGGTGTCTTAGGACACTGTTCCTTAGACAAATGAATTCCATGCCTGAAAGGTAATGAACCCTTCTTCGAATTCTGCATCTTATATCTAACCAACATCTTGTCAATATAAGATGTTTGAGACAGTGCTAGCGTTTTGTTCTTGCGATTCCGAACAATTTGGATTCCAAGAACAAACTGAGTCTCCCCAAATCTTTCATTTGGAATTGGGTCGCTAGCCATTGCTTAACGCCAGTCAGGAATCCTGCATCATTTCCAATGAGCAAGATATCGTCTACGTATAGAACTAAGAAAGCTACAGTGGTATTGACCATCTTCTTGTAAACACAAGGCTCGTCAATATTCTGTTCAAAGCCATAAGATTTGATCGCAGTATCAAATCTTATATTCCAGGATCTAGAAGCTTGTTTCAATCCATAGATGGATCGTTTAAGCTTGCAAACCTTTTGCTCTTGACCCTGAACTATGAACCCCTCTAGTTGATCCATATAGATACTCTCTTCAAGATTGCCATTCAGAAAGGTTGTCTTGACATCCATTTTTCAAATTTCATAGTCATAAAACGTGGCAATGGACAAGAGTATTCTAATGGACATGAGCATGGCAACAGGGGAGAAGGTTTCTTCATAGTCCACCCCTTCCCTTTGAGGATAACCTTTTTCCACAAGTCGAGCCTTAAAGGTTTGCACCTGACCGGCTTGATCTCGTTTCCTCTTGTAGATCCACTTGCAACCGATAGGTCTTTCACCATCTGATTGATCTACAAGTTTCCAGACTGAATTGAAGTACATTGACTCCATTTCAAGGTCCATGGCTTTAATCCATTGGTCTCTATCTATACCATTCATTGCCTGTTTATAGGTCAATGGATCCTCAACGCCATCATCAGGTATGACGACTTGGGTTTCAGTCAAACCCATGTAACGGTCAGGTTGTCTAACATCCCTCCCACTACGTCGAGGCATTCTCAACACTTGAGAAAGGCCTGCTTGATCAACAACTTTTGTTGATTTATCTGTAGCTTCCCAGAAAATTTCACTTAAGACAATCCTACTACGAGGCTGATGATCTCTCATGTGGTCTTCCTCTAAGAACGTGGCGTTTGTCGACACAAGCACCTTGTCCTCTTGAGGATCATAAAACAGACCACCTTTCGTTTCTTTGGAGTATCCTATGAATAGGCATAATTTTAAACGATGTTCCAATTTCTTTGGATTGGACACCAACACATGCGTCGGACATTTCCAAATCCTGAAGTGACGTAAACTCCCTTTACGCTCTTTCCATAACTCATAGGGTGTTTCTGAAACACTCTTAGAGGGAACCATGTTCAAAATATATACAGCAGCTTCTATTGCATATCCCCAAAACGAACTAGGCAGCTGAGCGTAGCTCATCATGGATCGAACCATGTCTAACAGAGTTCTATTTCTCCTCTCAGATACACCATTCTGCTGAGGTGTACCGGGCGCTGAGAGTTGGGATACGATTCCATGTTCTATCATATAGTCTTGGAATCTTAAATCCATATACTCTCCACCTCGATCTGATCGAAGTGTTTTAATCGTTTTACCTAATGTGTTCTCAACTTCTGCCTTATATTCCTTGAACTTTTCAATGGTTTCAGACTTATGATGCATTAGGTAAAGACACTCATACCTAGAATAATCATCAATGAAACTGATGAAATATTCATACCCTCCTCGTGCCTTGACATTCATAGGACCACAGAGATTCGAATACACGAGTTCTAAGGGTTCTTTGGCTCTATAACCTTTTTCAGAAAAAGGACTTTTAGTCATTTTTCCTTCGAGACAGGACTCACATGGTGGTAAAGAGTTGTCTTCTAACTAACTTAGGAGACCACTCTTGACCAATCTCCCAATCCTATTGAGATTAATGTGGCCTAGTCTCAAGTGCCAAAGATAGGTACTAAGAGAAAGTTTCTGCTTTTTTATTTTGAATATCAGCTGTTTTAAACATCTTGGTGTTCAAAATAGCTTTTACTTCAGTTAGTTTTAACACGTATAAGTTGTTTTTAAGTTTAGCAGAACATATTCGTACACCTCTTTTTTGCAAATGAACGCTTTCATTATGATCAAAAGATACTTTATACATATGTTCAAGTAAACAAGAGATAGATACAAGATTTCTTTTGATTCCAGGAACCAAAAGTACATTTTCTAATAAAATAAATCTATCTTTAGACAACAACTTCACAACTCCCAATGCTTTGGCTGAGACAAACTCTCCTGCTCCAACCACGAGTTATCTCCCCATCCGCAAGTCGCCATAGAACTAATTTTCTCGAAAAAAAGAACAAACATGGTTAGTGGCTCCTGAATCTAATATCCAGTGCGGAATCATCATGTTCCACTAAACATGTTTCAATAACGAGTAAATCATATTTACCTTGTTTTTCTTTCTCGCTTTCTTTTACTCGCAAGGTACTTCTGCGCTTCCTCTTCCAAAGGTCTGTCGCACTACACACAAAGGGAAACATTTTCCGTGGCCTTAGCCTTCTTGCGTGGGAGCTGGTCCCTTCTCTTTGTCCTTCTTCTTCTTCTCAATACCCTTATTCTTGGTAAAAAAAGGAACAGACTTGGTCCCAGAGGACGATCCTTTTAGGAACTTCTTCGAAGTGACAACATTTGCCTCCTTCTCTTTTCCTTTTGATTTCATCAGGGATTCAAAAGTCTGAAGCTCATTGAGGAGAGTAGTCATGTTATATTCTATTTCATTCATCACCGCATTGGTGCGGAATGGCAGGAAACTCTTCGGAAGAGATTCCATAGTAAAGGTTACCTGACTTTTCTCATCTATGACAGCCCCATTTACCTCTACCACGTTGAAGTGGACCATCATGTCAAGGGCATGTTCCCTAACAGAGGCTCCCTCCTTCATAAGGGAGTTGTAAACATATTTGAAAGCATTATAATGGACCGATGAGGACGGTTGTCCAAACATCGCCTGTAATGATCCCATGATCTCCTTAGCAGTGACAATGCTTCATGTTTCTTAGACAGCACATCAGATATGTTGGCTAAGATGTAGACTCGGGCCTTCTCATTAGCCCTAATCCATCTGTCATAAGCATCCCGAACAATTCGGTTTGCTGTCGAGCTAGGAGGGGGAGGACATTCCTCCGTTAAGACGAACCTTAAATCATCAAGAACAAGAATCGTATTCAAGTTTGATTTCCAGGTTCCATGATTGTCGCCACTGAGTTTATTGAAGGCGAGTAACTGGATAAAAGAGTTCGACATGCTGAAAAAGAATGAATTCTATTAGTGAATTGTTTGTAACCTATCCAATTTAAGAATTTAGCAAAAGTAATAATGTACCCATAAACTCATTATTGTTTTTGCAACGATACTTTAGTGAGTCAGAGCAACCGCTACCGAGGGGCAGTCAATCACTCCTTCACTGAACCAAGACATTCTTAACTAAATGCTAATTCTGGAATAACTCTTATTCCTATAACATTCTATTTATCGCTACTTTGGTCAAGAACTTACTAACACTTAGCAATTCTTCTAAGTGTGACCCGCCATTTTCAGACCTCAGAGGTCGGCCCCAACAATGCTACGAAACTGGAGAGACAAAGTTGGGAATGGACCTAAGAGACCCTATCCATTTCTGGAGTTTGAGTTGTTCCGAATCCCATGTTACATCCTTCCGAATGGATGGTGCTACTTCGAGCAACCTACAGCTGCAACATGGGAATCTCACGGTCCAACCTAATGGAGGAGACCGTAGGATGTGTTGACACACTTCCTTCTCCCACTTACTATAAATACTTTCTCCATTCACCTTGCTCTTGATTTATGCAAACACCATCTGAATGAGGATGCCCTATTGACATCACGAGGCCGAGCATAAATCTCACGGTGTGAACTTCGTGGAGAGCGTAAGAGGAAATTGATATATCATATATACCTTTTCACTCCCACTAAGTATTTTAAACAGTTTGGGTATACTTTTACGTAGGCATATTCCAGCTAAAACAATATGACCTAAGTCTACCAATATAACAATTATACTGGAATTACCTAAGTCTATTAACGTTTTAATAAACATTGGTCTATGAGTTTAATTTATTAACTTTTAATAAAAGTTATTCACGAAAGATAATTTATAAACCTATAGATTAAATTCACTCCTAGGTCAATTCCCAGGTAGGGGTGTTCCGTTTCCGTCAGCTTAAGTACCCCAACCTAGCCAGAACCTTCCTTAGTCAGAGTCCCTCTTTAATCAAAGTTTATAAATTATTGGTTTCCTAATTCTAATCTTATTAGAACTAGATAACCTAAGGTCTAATTAATTCCAGTTCTAAAATCATTTTAAAACTAATTAATTAACCTTAGGTTACATGCATTTCTATGTTATAAATTGCTTCAACATTCATCACATGAATAAATGCATAGCAATTATATGTCTAATTTTTAATTAATATAACCCTTATATTAATTATAATTAAACATATAATATTTGTTTCAGAAATTAATATAACTCTTATATTAATTCTTATGAAACCCAATTAACATGCATACAATATATTATAACACTTATAACATACTTTCAATGCATGGAGCATGCTTCCTATGGTGGGATTTTAAAATCTAGATGGCATACTTTATGCACATATAATCAGGGATTTTAATTAAAACATACATTCACAATGCATAATTAATTAAACACATTAAAGTGGATTGGTTTTGGCATCTAATGCAAGCAAACTACTAAATTATTACAATCATAATCTAGGATTAACATCGAACCACTTTGAACACTTCGAATTTGGGTCGAACCGGCTTGCAAATGTGTGAACCGGGCCTTCAAAAGGTTGAACCGGGCTGTAAAAGGCTGAACCGGGCCTCCAATTGGTGAAACAGACCCCTGAAATGGAAAAATCGGCCTTGAAATAGTCAGAACCGGTCTAAAACCACCCGAACCGGACCAAAAACGAGCCGAACCGGTCCAAAATTAATTGAACTGATCAAAGTCAACGGAGTCAAAGTCAATAGTCAACTAGTCAACTCTACCTTCTTCATATGTAAATTCACGGGCGAAGGAAAAAAAAATACTGTAGCAGAATTTCAGAATTTGTTTTCCAACAGCTACTCTGTTTCCAGTTTTCAGGACCTCCGTGGCTTCTTTCTTCAAATTGAAGGTCTTCCCAAACTCCAATCGACTCGAAATTTTTACAGATTATTTTACACACATTAATGCTCAAACACACTTGAGCAATTTGAAAATAAAGCACAAATTGATGCTCAATTTAAATGCCAAATCCAGAAGAACACTTTAGACGCCCAGAAAAATTGTATTTCAAAGAACACCCACCACAGAACAAAATAGATCAAATTGAGTGCTCAAAATTGCTCTGATACCAATTGAAAGAGTTAGATTAAGAAAGTGGAAGCAATTTTGGATCTTGAACACTCTAAGTTGATCAATTTTGTAAAATAAAATGCATGCTCAAAGCTAGAAAAACAGAGGGATAGAAAACTCAACTTTGAAGATCAAATTCTCTTCACCCGGTGGATGGTTTTCAACACGAACACTTCGTGGACAATCGTTAGAGTCTTCCCTACTATCCTCAGGCCTTAGAACGGATTGTGGGATCCTAGGTTGAGAGAATTTGGAAGAAAAGACCTCAAAGGTCACTAATTCGGGAATTTAGAATTTTCTGCAAAATTCTCACAACATCCCTCAAATCACCATTATATAAAGCTTCAATAAGCTTCAATGGAGTGACAACTCAAGGGTGATGAGGATGCTTTAAGATGGAGGTGGCCAATTTTAGTGAATTTTGAAGATGAGAGGGATTGGGCAAGTTGCACTTTGGATTTTATGGAAAATCCATGAAAATCCTCTAATTTTACATTTAATTTTAATTATAAAATCAAATTTAAATTGATTTTTAAATAAAATTAATTTAATTAATTTAATTAATTAATTTTTAATTTAATTTAATATCAAATATTAAATTAAATTAATTGTCCGATCTCGATCGATTTTCCGAACATGAATCTTTATTCATGCTATATACCGATCCAATATTTAAATCATATTTAAATATATACACCTCTTTTAATCATAGTTTAATTCATAATTAAGTTATGATTCCTTAAATATATAATTAACGCTTTCTCCCAAACTCGAATTTGAACAATTCAAATTCTTTTCTCTCAAAATGTTACAAGGCTTAGTCCGAGCTAGTAAGGAGGACCTAATGGACCTACAAATCATGAGCTCCAACGATTCGTGATTAACCGGTCAAACTCTTTAACCTAACTAATCAACATTCGTTAACCATCGGGACACTCCACTAAAGCCTAGTGGTTGCACTCTCCTCACTGTAGATATATTTCTGTCCACTCGATATAACCATGATTAGTAAGTCGATCCTTCACAAATGTCGTCAGAAAATCAAATTTGGGTCAAAATTACTGTTTTACCCCTGTAATTAGCTCTTGTCCCTTAAGTACCACTGATCCTCTAATGAACAATTGGTTTATGGTCTAACCAACAAACCGAATCCCTCTCGGGCCAATGAGAGGGGTGGGCCTATTGTTCAAGACCCGGAGTCAACACTTAAGGGAACAACCTCTCTACTAATCCCTAAAGCGGGTAGGAGTGAATTCCATCTTGCAGAACTATGTTCCCAGCTATCTACCCGGTTTTATCCCTGAAATGGGAGGCTTATTGAGTCGGCAATGTCGAGCCACTTTCACCCATGCAAATCTAAGGATAATCCGAATAAACAGGAGTCCATAGAACGCTCAGGATTAAGATCGAGTTACCTAGGTCATCGTATGAATATAGTAAGTTAAGACAGTAAACGGAGTTATAATGTCTAAGTGACTATTTCGCGGTCCAGTCTTATGCAAACTCATTGCATAGGGCGCCCCCACTCACATGTCTCCACATGAACGATTTAGGATCACATCGTTTGTACTCTACAAAGTGGGTCGCGTCTATAGTGTCCCCAGGATAAGGTACCCAACCCTATCCTTATACTATAGACTGTTCTGGCTATAACTTGAACTTGATCCACTTTTATGTCACACATAAAGTTCAAGTATTCATCCTATAGCCAAGGGTTTTTTATTGAATTAAGGTTACACAATACACGATTCACTTTATTCAATAACACCTTTACTGAATAAATCTCAATAACAACTTTATTGCAAAATAGAATATACATTCAGTTTACAAAACCACGAGTTTTAGGACATTAAAACCCAACACATACAACATACCATACCAGGGTACCTGGAACCACATCATAACCCTTCCCTTTCCTGACCCACGATACAGATAGACCTTTTCTACACCACCATTCTCTTCTTTTCTTTTCTTTTTTTTTTTTCCTTTACTAAACCACTAAGTCTCTTTACATCACATAGCAAAACATCTTCTTAACAAGTGAGAAACCTGTCCCTAATTTCCATCCCTTCATAAGTATCCCATTTGGGCTCCACATTTCCACCCATTTACTCATAACTTGGTTATTATCAAACTTAACCGTTCCTTTACTCAATGTTCCATTATTTTAACCCGAAACATTGTTTCCTCAAAACTACCGTCCTCAATGCCTAGCGACATTTAAGGGCATTAACTCACTTAAATCATTCTAGCCACGGATGCCCAACCTACCACACATAAATCAACTTAAGGATCACTTGATAACCACACGCCAAGAAATAATAAGCCAAAATCCAAACATAAATGTTACGTTGCTTTTCATGTTTAAAAAAAAAAAAAAAAACCTGGCGATGACGAGACGACCTTCCTGCAATAGGCTATGAAGAGGGGGTACCTATGATATAGGCGAATCTACAGGATTTAAAACTTTCGCTCTGATACCAACTGTAACGACCCTAAACTCTGGGAGTAAACCTAGCTAGGGTGTTACTTAAGATACGACGTTCTCGCCGAAAATCAAACAGCATGACGACGCTACTAGGACTTTTCCAAGAATTTCAAGGACCTGTTTTAACAACAAAAGCACTTCTAAAACGAATCATTTTTCCCAGCCACCCACTAACTTCACTTATACTAGGGTTGGGGCTCAACAAACAGAGATTCACAACAGAACAACAAGGGACTTCCATAACAATCAAGCACAACAAGTCTTACAACATTCCAGGAAAGTTTAATAGAAACAATCTTACACGTGTTCTCAACACAAGAGAACCATTAGCTTTCTAAGTGCTAAACTAGGTTTAAGGGAAAGGAAGGAGGGACTTCATAGCCGCATAGGTGGCCACCGTCATCTGCCAGCATAGGTTCAAGCTCTATCTGCAAACAAAACAATAACGAAAGTATCATGAGTATTGGGAATACTCAGTAAGTTGCCCACTGAAGTCCAACAAACCACAAAGAAATAACAGTTAATGGGTAACAATCAAACAAGCACACTAGCGCTCGGGCCCTACAAAGTCCTACGACCCTAGCCTTCCTCCATGCACTCTACCTACCTTGGCTTTGTAATCTGAACCTCCGACTCACGACCACAAAGGCCAGCTCGCCACAAAGGCTACCAGTCTCGCCACAAAGGCTATAACGCCACAAAGGCTATCATCTCGCCACAAAGGCTCATACGCCTCAAAGGTTATCGACCACGAAAGCTCATACGCCACAAAGGCTATCGTCTCGCCATAAAGGCTCATACGCCCCAAAGGCTATAACGCCGCAAAGGCCTCTTATAAAAAAAGAGTCGGGTCCTAGTTCATTTCAAAAGCCAAGGGTTCTAGACTAGGTCTACACGGACTCGCAAATTAGCTAGGGCATTCCCAAACTAGGCCTAACCACATCCCCACAAGGTTAACGCTCCCTTGCTCAGTTCACTAAACTAGCCACCAAGGCTAATCAACACCGCAAGCCTAACTGGATTCCCACAAAGGTAGCGCTTCCCACTTGGACCTACCACACTATCGCCACAAAGGCTATCATGTTCAAGTACCACGACTTACACACAATCCGACAGATTCACAACAATTTGGATTCATGCCGCAATCAAACCAAGGTTTACACATGTTAAACAAGTCTATCATCATTCATCAACCAAAAACAAAGGCTAACCCAATAACACAAACACATCAAGTCATAGGCATTGTCTTAGAGTGAACAGAATCATCCAAACAACAACCATAGGCATGAACATATTCAAGGGTTAACTTTGATCCCTTTTAACATACACAACAACACATGATTTCGTATTTTCATGCCATGGAAGCAAATCCTCTCACTTATGAGCATGCTTGTCAGATCCAACTGGCTACTGGCATCGGTTCGGGGATCCATGAAGCAACCACTCCCTTGAAAAGTCAAACACAAACTCGCCTAAAACAATTAAATGAAATGAAAAGTCATTAGCTTTGTCTAGGGCTCACCTTTAACGTCCAACCAAGATAGATTTAGCGCTCCAAACAACTTAAATACGAACCGAAACTTAAGGCTTTGCACCCAAGGGTCTCACTTTGCCCACTTTACACTAACCCATACATTGGTTTGCAACTTCGAACCCTTTAATAAGAATAGTCTCATGCAGGCGACCTTAAGCCCATCACGGTAATCCTCCAATTAGCTTGGTCAACTACACCTTTTCCACACCCCTATTTAAGTAAGCATCTCTATTTCCAAATCACCGCCAACATAACCCAACCTCAACAAGAATATAGGCAATCTCTTAAGGTACCATGCAAGCTCAAAACTTTATGCCCCCTAAGTTCGTCATAGCCACACGCTTGGTCATTTAGCTCAAACTACTTCCACACAATTCCTCCAACCATCAAACATAACATAAAGCACAAATACAAGCATACTTTCACAGTTCACAAAAGTTTTCACATAATCCAACCGAACAATAGCTTAACGGGTTGAAACCCAAATGGCTACTTACTTTAACAGAGAGTATGAACGAACGAAACTCCACCGCCTAGAACTCCTTTGCATCACCTACAACAATTCCAAAGAGCCAAAACCGCCTTTCCTTCCTGAAACGAAACCAAGAGCTCGATGAATTTTGATGTCGAAGCAGCCTCACGCCAAAAACCTGATCTCCAAACACGCCAGTGTTTTGGAATTAGGTTTGGATCATGATGGATAAACTATCGACTCCAAAATCTTACTTGAACCCCACTTTAAACTCTGAACATCCAAACCAATATATATCTTTTAAGTGGTGAGTCCAATTAACACGAAATAACTTACTTGTTTGATCCCTCTCCAGATTTAGACTCCAAAGTTGCTAGTATGGCACGAGATTGCTTGGCCTTCAACTAACCAGCTTCTTCCAGCAATGGGTAATCCAAAACAACGACCTCGCTTGTCGAAAAACAACTTGTCCAAAATCATCTCACGGTCTCGAAAACACGACTTCCAAAAGAAATGAATTAAAATAATTTTGGTTAGTCCCCGAAGGCCAAACAACACCATTAATCATGTTATAAATCCAAAGAACGTCTTGAATCAACGCTAAAACACTTACCCAACCCAAAATGAGGTCGTATGTGATCGAACAAATGTTGGCTTGTCAAAAACAAACTTGAAACAACCTCTCCCCTATCTGAGCAGATCACGCGAGAGAGGGGAAGTCCAGAGGATCTAAGCAATGCAGACAAGGCTTTGCCATTGATCCGACGAGATCAAAAGCACTCGAAACGGGCGGACAACTGGCTGGCACACGGCGGCAGCACCACTTCGACCGACTTGGGCAGCGTGATGAGGCTGCTGCGTGGGTCGGCGGCGGCGAGGTTATAGCATGGGTCGGTGGCGGCGAGGCCATAGCATGGGTCAGCGGCAGCGAGGCTATGCGAGGAAGAGGAAGGAGCGGTTGTCATTGGGGAAGCAAGGGAGAGAGATCGAGGGTGAGAGGGGGTTGTCGACCAAAAAGAGAAAAAGAAAGAGAAGGAGGGGAAGAAGAAAAGAAACCGTGAAGATCGAAAACCCCCTTTTTCTTTTCTTTTTCTTTTTTTTAAACCTAATTACCCACTTCCATAAATGCCCTTACAAGCCCTTTAAACCTCAATTTTACCCCAAGACCAAAAATAAACTCTCAAAATCTCAAACTTAGCTCTAGAATTTCAAAGTTAAAGTCCTTGAATAAGTCGGGCGTTACAATCTGTAACTCATAGCTATCACTCTCAAGATCCTAAATGTGATGGTTACTTGTTGGAACTTATGAAATTACAGATAATAACTTTTTATTGATATCACAGATGAATTTTAACTTTTGACATTTTGTGATACTGGATCAAAAGTTTTACACTTTACAAGTTTTGACTTCATAGATCATACAGTTGAGAAATGAATTCTTATATTGACTTAACATAACTCTAAGAAAAAAGGTTTACTAAGTGTTATCATAACTTACCAGAAAATCTCTTAATAACTAATGATACCAATAAAAGGAATCCATAGTAACTAGACAAACTTTATGTCTCTCAACATTTCTTTTAAAGGCAATATGACAAGTTACCAAAATTGTTGTCCATTATTTTACCTAATTCTTTATGACATCAATTTTTCTTTTAAGAGATAAGTCTTTGTTTGACTTAAGGGGAAGTTAACTGAATCCTCTTCATTTTACTTTTGAGTCAAACTTACAAGCCAATAAATGTATTTTTCCTAGCTCTTGTAATTACTATAATAATACTTTAATAATGTTGAGTTTGTTTTTCTTACATGGGATGAACCTTTACTAATGTTATCACAAAGAGAAAAAAATAACTCAATTTCTCTTTTCTTAATGACAACCTTCCTCATTTTATCTTCCCCTCAAACTCAACATTCTTGAGAGACTTTAAGATCTCATGCAAATAAACTTTCAAGTGGGAATCAATTTTACAAAATATGATAATAACAAGTGTACATAGAGTGACAACTAATAATCTTTAAATTGAGGTTGTCTTTATTGACCTTCAAAATCAAATATTAGTTGGGCATCCCTAAATGAAAAACCTAATGTTAAGCTATTGCTTAACTTTGAATTGCTAGGAATTCAGTTGTTACTTTATCGGTACACTACTTAAGCCTTATATGCTGGAATCTTGAGTACTTTTCTCAAAGTGAGTGAATGTAAAATATATATATATATATATATATTTCACCTTTAACCACATCTTTATAAGCTTTGAAAGACTCTCTAAGCCACACAGTTCTCATGTTTACCTAAATATTAGGTATTATTTAATTCCTTTATAAAACTCTCAAAGAAGTTAGCAAAGTGTCCCATATGTTCTCCTCCTAATCCATTATATTTTATAGTGTTGTGCAACCATAAATTGATCTTTGACTTTTACGATATCTAGAACTAAACACTCTCGTATATCAAATATAGGTGCCTTCAAAGAGAGTTAATTGTTTTAAAAATTTTATAATCCTATTAAACAATTCAATAAATCATAGGGAATAGGTTATGAAAGTCAGTTCCAAGATGCAAAAAACACTCAATCCCACTTAATGGAACTATTTTACTATTGTCCCCTTAATTATACCTAATACCGCTTTGAAGATCTATTAAATCAAAAGAGTCTATCATCAATGAATAGAAATACAGGAGTCTATTCACCACACGTAAGCCTCGATATATGAGCCAAACCAACTTAGTTCAAAACAAAGTGAGAATTCATATTTTCTTTATGCGTCATGTAATGATGTACTAGGAACAAATTTTTCTTCACACTCAAATTTTCTAAAAAAAGTATTAGGGGAGATCTAAATCGTAATTCTTAATGACTTGAACTAATATGTTCCAAATGCAACTTTATGTCAACTTTAATTTCTTCCTTTAAGAAAATAATTAATTGAGTACTCCTTATCTTTTCATACTTAACTTAATCTTCTTTAAACATACCATCAAAGATTAACTCATTAAAAGTTTATCTATCCTTATGAGTTTCATAACTCATTGTAGATTGATGATATATTATTTTTTTTAAAAGCACATCAAACGCATAAGCCAATCTTAGATTAGTACAAATTTAGTGCATTTGATCTTTTAGGTGTACCCCTTTATGTTCCTTTGATCTTTTGACATATTCAACCAAAAGTTTATGTGTCTCTTCCTTTATGTTCTTTTAGAACAATCCTTAACTTTCAAAGGAACTTCCTAATTATTTCCTTATCAGACATAAGTCCCTTAAATATTGCACCTCATCATCATAAAACTTATGCAATTAAGATAATTCTATTTTTCAAAGTCCCATGTAATCTTAAAGGGATGTTGTTAAGTGAAAAATAGACACTACATCAAAACTGGGATACAATGACGGACGAAAAAAATAAGGGGCCAGAAACAATGACGGGCAACTCGAAAACACGCGTATGTAATTAAAATTAACATACAATGACGGGCATTGCCCGTCATCGTAAAGTTTGTTTAATGACGCGCTTTGGCCGACCTTGTAGGGTATTTTTTTAAAAAAAATAAAAAATATTTTTCAGCCCCACTTATTCTCTTCCTCACGATAGATTGATCAAATCCACACTCTCTCTTCTCCCTCACTCTTTCTCTTATCTCTCACTCTCTCTCTTCTTCCTCACGACAGAGCATCAGCGCCCGAACCCCACATTTCTTCGCGGCATCTGCGGTAGTCACCGACCAACCATTGTCGTCGACCACTGAATCTCCATCTTCTCGTCGGCTACCGCAGTCTGAAGTCGCACGTCCGCTGTCCTTGGTCATTCGAGGTTGCCTTGCAGATTTGAAGCGTGCGTTATCAGAAAGGTCGTCTGTCGTCGTTTGAAGTAGTCGTTCGTCGTCCGTGGTCGTTCGAGGTCCAAATCTAAAGCCATCGTTTGCAGATCTGGTTCGTTGAGGTCGAGATCTACACCGATTAGTCACCGTTTGTAGGAGTTCACCGTTGTCGGGTTAACCAGAGGTTCTCTTTTGAGGGTTTGTTAATTTCCTTCTTCTTCTTCAACCAACCTCCATTTTCAATACCTTTTAGCCTTCTTCTGCTTGGCTTGACTCTTTTGTTCGTTTTTTTTGTTGTATATGATCATTCAATGGGAATGAAGAGAACTGATGTTTTCTATCTTGTGGCCTCTTTATTGTTTTGGGCATCTGCAGTAAATGGCTTGTTATCTTCAAAGGGTGTAAACTATGAAGGTAAGTGAGAGAAAAAGAGAACAAAATGGAGAAATTGTGTAATGGGTCTTTCTATTTAGAACTTACTTGAAGCAATATATCAAGAAGATAGTCAGTTCTGTATTTTTCCCCTCCTTTTTAAATGTTATTTCGATTCAAATGGGTTTTGGTTATCATCTTTAGTTTGGTCGTTTAATATGGATGTGATTATTGCAGTAATTTTCTATTGTGTCTATAATGATGAACATTGTTTGTTAGTTCCAAATCATTATTATCACTACGTTTGAGACTTCTTTGAGAACCTGATGCCATTATTACTAATCCATATTTCAATATTCTTTTATCTGTTGTTGTGTTGTCATTGTATGTGACGTGATGCTAATTTGATTTAGGAGCTTCATGTCGGGTTGCGTCCATATATGTTCATAGGGCATGGGCTCCGGCATTTCATTCAAGTATGATTATTTACCTTATGTTCTTTAGTCTTTTATTCCCATTGAAGTGAATTTTTGTAATTTCTATTTCATGTTCAATATTTTGGATTCCCGAGATTAACATATTGACTTCAATTGAAACCCAGTTAAAGTTATTATCTGTTTTACATTTTAGATTTAAAAGAAGTAGCTCTTCCTCTGGATGAATATGCTTCATTACGTGAGTTCTTTGTACGTTCCTTAAAAAAGGGTTGCAGGCCTATTGACCCTGATTCACAATGTCTGGTAACTGGTAAGCAAAATCTTTAACATTTAATCATCCTCAAGAATTTAATTCTCAAAAACTTTGTTTGGAATGTATGACCTGTTAATTGTCATTAGGTTAATCTCGTGGATGGTATGCTCTTATTTTATGGTTATCCTGCAGTTATGGTAGCCAATGAATGGTTTTAAGGGTAGGTTGGTGCTTAGAGATTAAATATGAGATTTTGTGTTTAGAAGTATTCTTATTTACATGTTTTTACTTTCATTTTTTGGGTAGGTTGGTGCTTCTAAATCATTTTTTGTTGTTGTTATTTCTTCTAAATTCAATTTGTTCCTGATATGGAGTTTTATATGGGTTTGATTTTGAGGTTATTTAATATTTGGGATTGATTTTTAGTACTGATTTTGGGGGTTTTTGTTTACTCAAGGATGAGAATGTTCCATATGTTCACACAGAGAAATTACCAATCCAAATGTATGACTACCTTGTGCATTTGTTTTCTAGTTCTCTCATATAATTTGTTTAGCTCAAGATTAAGCTATGATGAGGCTAAACAAATGGACTTGTTTTGGGCAGTGATAACAACTTTTAATTAACTTGTTTTGGGTAGTGACCATAAATTTTAATTAAACTTGTCATGAGCCTGTATACTAAACGACTTTTCCTTCCACTAAGCTTATTTGATTAATTATAGTTACATTTTTAGTGTTTTTAGATTAGTTTTGTGAGAGATTTAGGTAAAGAATGATAGTATATATATCCTGCTTTTAGGTAAAGTTTGTTAGAAGAACTGCTTTTTAGTTAGTTAAGTTGTTTTTCTTGTTTAAACGTAACTCTTCACTCCTCTGTATATATATATATCCTTCTGGTTATGAATAAATGTAGGGGAGAATACTCATTAAACTGTGACTCTCTTTATGGTATCACAACCTAGTGACTAGGCGTCTTAAGATCCTTCCACGCGTCTTTTCCTCTCTCCTTTCGTGTCCATGGATTCCACATAAAGGAATAGTCATTCCTCAAAGATAAAATGGCCTTTATCCCATTACCATTGTTTCATCTCCTAGTAAAGTTTAATTCTGTATTGACAATAATAAGCAACTTTGAGTTAAAGTTTAATTCTATAAAGTTTTTGGTATTCTATTTGTTCTATGTGTTTCAAATATAAATTTTTTGAGTTAAAGTTTATCAATGGTCTGTATTGACAATAATAAGCAACTTTGAGTTAAAGTTTAATTCTATAAAGTTTTTGGAATTCTATTTGTTCTTTGTGGTTCAAAGGTAAAATCTTTGTTGATTGTACTCGTGGCCTTTTATCCAAAGGTAAATATTTTCTCGTTCATTCTAACTTGACTCTATTTTCTTGATTCTTATGTTGTTTCTTGTTTTCAAACTATGTTTGTAATTGTTCAGTACTGTTCAAATTTCTGGCTTTTGAATATCACTCTTGGAAATCTATTGAAGTTCTTTTCAATACATTGACTATGGGTTTAAGGTCAATCGATCTTTGTTGTTTTATGGTGCTAGGTCTTGATGTATTGTTTGTCAAGAAGTTGTTCAAGGGAACGGTTGAGAAAGGTGAGTAAGTGGGGAAGTTCCGTTGCATAGTAAGCTTTCCCCTATATTTCATGAGATTTGTTGCTTTAGAACTGTCTATTTCAATTTTCCACTAAGATCATTATGTTCCACTTCCAGTCCAGATCAGTTACGTGAACTATGTATGATCTTAGCTTCATCTAAAGCTGTTGATATCCACCACGTTTTTGTTCTTGGGAATAGGAATGGTGAAAAGGGTTTTCTATTGTGCATTTTTGTTGTCCTTAAATTCTTGTTCATTAGACTCTGTAGGCTATGGATTGGATTTTTCAATCAGGTAAATTCCGTAAGGTTTGTGTTAGGCCTCCTATTAAGGCCAATACAAGCGTAGGGGTAAGGAGGATATTGGGGCATAAGTTAGTTAGAATGTAGGCTTTTCGGGGATGATCTTGTGTAGGACCCTACGTGGTTGTGAGTGAAAATGGGTATTAATATTTTGTTGATTTTTGTTTTGAAAAGTTTTAGGTAAATCAATTGTGTTTTATAACTTTGGTTACTTAGTTAAAATTTGGTGGTTCATTCCTTTTAAGAAGTAGTTCAATTCAACTGTTTTTATTTATGCATGGTATATATATTAATTAATGTTAAGTGTTTTTTGTGAAGTTACTTGTATAAAAATGTAATTACTATTGAGATTTTATTTTGTACATAGGTAATAGAAGAAAAAAATTGTTGGTTATGCACATTTGTAGAATTTTTTTACTTTTGAATATTAGCATGTTTATATCTGTAAACAAGCATTTTTTTTAATCTTCATAAGTTTAGATAAATTAAGTTTAGTGAACAAAAATAATGACGGACAATGGGTTTTTTTTTTATAAAAAAAATCCAAATATAAGTGACGCGTAATGCCCGTCATAAAAAGTGACCGAGTTTTAATGACGGGCAATGCCCGTCATTAAAAATCAATGTCCGTCATTAAAAATCACTTTTCATGACGGGCATTGCCTGTCATTAAAAACTGAGTTCCAACCCACTTTTAATGACGGGCAACACTTTTAATGACGGGCATTGCCCGTCATCAAAACCCGACCGTCATTGTATGTTACAATGACGGGCGGTTTTTAATGACGGTAGAAAATGTCAAGAAGATGTTTTAAATATCAAGTTAAATTTGTTGTGCAGCAGGAAATCCGAATCTGGAAACAACAGAAGTCTGTTTTAGGAAGGTAGCTTTCGAGGTATTTCTGAACCAAACTGTTGGGAATCTCAATTTCATGTCTTCATATGACTTTTAGAGGGTTCAAAAATGAAGAGTTTGGTATAAATTACATTATTTTTGGATAAGTAATGAAGAAGTTATGGCTGTCTGAAAATAGGGCAGAAAATCTAAAAATGCTGGAAAATTTGAAAGTGTGTTTTCTTGTAGTTTTAAGGTTAAAAAGCATGAGCTCGAGGTTCTAATGGTTGATTTGGTTTGTTTGACAGGCCAAGAGCAAATAGGTCGAGTGTACGGGCTAAGATTCTAGTTCAAACACTGTGAGTGATAAAACGAACTTCAAGAGTGTATATATGCTTGAATTATGTTCAAGAAATGCAAGTTTTGCTAGAATGAATTGTTTCAAAGCTTTGTGTTTTTATTTTTGAACACATGTCTAGTTGTCACAACCCCCTCCCGAACTACCTGCTAACTCAGCTCGAAAGGCGGCGTGAAGCCAACAGACATTGTTTATCTCTTAACAATACCTGTTGACCCTGATTCACCTGATAAACATACTATGTTCCAAAATGGAACACTTAAACATGACATAGCGGAAACTGGACAACTATTAAACATAAACAAGGAGAAACCCTTCACAAGTCTCTCTTGGAAACTAAAAGTCTAGTGCATCAGAAACAACACAAGACAAACCATTGTTTATACAACCTCTAATGTACAAACAAGTATAACACCAAAGTCCTTTCAAAATAATTTACAAACATAGAGACTTGCTAGACAAAACCAAATGCGTACAAAGTATTTAACTTATGAAGCTTCAATGGACTATGGCGATAACTCAAGTGCCGGAGCTCGATCTCTACCCAAAAGTTTGAAAACATAGAAAGAATGAGCTATGAAGCTCGGTGAGTGATCGTGTTTAATATCTATAACTTGTAAAACATGTGACTCGAAAATTATGAGCATATGCATTTGTATTCAAGCATTGAAAGTAAACGTAGAATCATAATAGACTTTGTGAAACCAACAAGTATATCATCAAAATCTCGTAAGGCATGTAATTGATATAAACTCTTTTAAAAACATGTCACAATCCACGTTGTGTAGGGCATGCCCAAAGACAACCAACGCGTTTACTCTCTATGTAGTGGGGCCCGCCCGGCACTCCCATCGTCTTTGTCGTAGTGGGGCCGCCAAAGACTCACGATGGCGTTGTTGTCACACGAGTACACTCAACGTCGACAACGAGAATAAAACCTCGTGTGTGCACACGGTGCACCATAAAGCCTCGGGCTCAATATCTCGAAAAATCACATGAAAACATTGAACATGCCCGCTTATCTTTTCTTTCATAAAACTCAAGCTTACTCAAACTTGTTCATAAACTGGAAATCTTTAAAACATACTTGCTAGTACATGCTTGCTTGAAATCATAACATTTCCATAAATTTTGGCAACCATTGGACATATGCTCATGTATAAACTTTATAAAGACTTTTAGGGTCACAATGAACACTTGAAACATTTCTAGGAAAACATGAATACTCATAAACATGTGTTCAAAAGAAAGCATAATGCATTGAAAACTTTTATTCTAACAAAACTTGCATTTCTTGAACATAATTCAAGCATATATACACTCTTGAAGTTCATTTTATCACTCACAGTGTTTGAACTAGAATCTTAGCCCGTACACTCGACCTATTTGCTCTTGGCCTGTCAAACAAACCAAATCAACCATTAGAACCTCGAGCTCATGCTTTTTAACCTTAAAACTACAAGAAAACACACTTTCAAATTTTCCAGCATTTTTAGATTTTCTGCCCTATTTTCAGACAGCCATAACTTCTTCATTACTTATCCAAAAATAATGTAATTTATACCAAACTCTTCATTTTTGAACCCTCTAAAAGTCATATCAAGACATGAAATTGAGATTCCCAACAGTTTGGTTCAGAAATACCTCGAAAGCTACCTTCCTAAAACAGACTTCTGCTGTTTCCAGATTCGGATTTCCTGCTGCACAACAAATTTAACTTGATATTTAAAACATCTTCTTGACATTTTCTACTCACGATTTCTTCACGAAAGTTGTAGGAAATTCAATAAGCGTTCGAACCAAAACCCCAGCAACTTAAAATCAGAATTGGCTCGAGCTTCCTTCACGAATTTTGTTCCAATATGAGTTAACTTTCATGAAACAAAACCCCAACTCTTACCTCTTCTTGTGGAGCTCGAGATGAACAGTAAAATCGTAACTTGTCCGAGTTGATTTCCTTCTTTGTAATATTGACCTCCTTGAGTTCTCCTCTTTTCTTCTGCAACTCCAGCTTCAAAATCACCAAAAAATGGCCTCCTTCTTCTTCCTTTCTCCTTCAACCACGAAGCTTCAGCCTTGGTTTGTGATGAAAGAGAAGAAAATGGAGAGATAAGGCTTTTAAAAAAAAAAACAATCGGTGGAAGAGGTTTCTTTTGTCCTTTTTGCTTTTTTTTTTCCTTTTTTTTTTCCTTTTCTTTTTCTTTCCTTTATCCCTTTCTTCCATTTCTTTTCTTTTCTTTTCAAAACAAAACAAAATAACTTAATATATAAAACATTTGTTTCATTTCCTTTTCTTCTTTTGTCTTTAAAAGCAAACCAAACCAAAATGGTTTAAACTTTTTCTTCCTTGTTTTCCTTTTGTCTTTCACTTCATTACTTTTCTTTTTAAAACATGGGAAACCAAGTTTTAAACATTCATTTCTTCTTTCTTTTTGTTGTTTGTTAATAAG
Organism: Trichosanthes cucumerina; assembly: GCA_036507285.1. NCBI lineage: Eukaryota > Viridiplantae > Streptophyta > Magnoliopsida > Cucurbitales > Cucurbitaceae > Trichosanthes > Trichosanthes cucumerina. The sequence goes on along the minus strand of CM071836.1, from coordinate 64,780,429 downwards.
GAAGTTCCAAAGAGATCGGGTTTACAACATACAATGACACTCGCATAGATGACGGGCGCGCACCCGTCATCAAAACTCTTTAATGACGGGCAATGCCCGTCATTAAAACCCTTTTTTCTACTAGTGAGAAGTGTCATTATCTTTATCACAAGTTTAAAAGATGGAACTTAAACGAAAAAAATATTCTTAAATCCAAGAATAAGACAATAAATTATTATTAACAATAACTCAATCAATAACAAAACATGCTCAGAAATAATATCAGTATTTATAAAATACAATAGCTTTAAACTTTATGAGGACAACAAGATACCAACCACAACACTGACAACCTTCCTTTGGGTCGACTATCAACTTGTAAACGGTACTCTCAACATGATGATAAAAACATTAATAACAAAACATGTCAAGCGAAAGCCTTCCTTTGGGCCGAAAATCACTCACATGACATAATTTTATATTATCCATGTTTATCACTGATTAACCACAAGTGTACCTGTTATTTGGCCAGACTAACGTGTTCCTTTGGGCCGACAATCAGAACACATAAATAACAGACCCACAAACATGTAATTAATTTTGAAGATGTCAATATAAGAAACCAGAGACTACTTTGCCAGTATGATCTATCAAACTAACACCAACAAAAATTATTATGCAAAATATTTATCTTTAATTATTCTTAATTTTATCTTCATGAAAATGAAATTACCAAAATTATTTTCAAAATTAAGAATAAAATCTTTACTTGCATAATTCAATAAGGGGAAAAAGTCCTAAAAAATAAATAAAGAATCAATAATTAAATATTAATAACTTATCCCTTTTAGGTGAAAGTCTTCCTTTGGGTCGACTTAACAATCTCAAGGGCACAACCTTATGTTATTCATATTTTTATTATATGTGTCTTTGTTGCTTAACCACATTGTAACCTTTCTTTGGGTCGATCATAATCTTCATAAACAACAAATACACTACATATTTAAATGGTTCAATTTAGAAACATTCAAAAGAAATTATACAAATTGTGGTAAATTCTTGATACCTTAATAAGCTCCCCATAAAGGAAAATTTTAAAATTCTCCATACTTTATTAAGTTAGACCTAAAATATAAAGCCTAAATTTATAACAAATATACACTTATCAAAAAATATCTTCAATAGGAAAATCATAATTATGTAATTAACACAACGAAAGTGGAAAAATAAATTGTTCTCCAATTTTATTATGCCCAAATGTAAGACATAAATCATAATGAATATCTTAATTCATAATTAAATTGTATTTGTTTATAATTTATTTAAATTGAATAAATAAAACAGTAAACTATAAATTGAATTAGTATATAGGTTTTTTTTATATAAAAAACATATAGTGGGCTAAGCCCACGACAAAAGTTGACTTGATGCTAGGGCGCAACCGATTGCCCTAGCACCTGGTTGGTTCTTGATGCGGCAATTGTTGCAACCTTCCTTTTTTTTTAAGAAAAAATCATGAAAAATGTTCAACGATTCTTGTAACTTAAAAGAATCTTAAATCATGTTGTCTAATGGTTATTGAAGGAAAAAATAACTCATGAATTTAATCACAAATCAACATGTCAAAAGAAAAATAAAGATTTAACCAACAATCATGCAAAACATAGCTCTAATACCACTTGTTGGAAATTTATTAACAAAATCAAGGCATAATTATTCTAGAATAAGGACATACAGATCAAGAACAATCATGACTAGTTTGTTCTAAGGATCTATGCATGGAAGAAAGCTTAAATCAAAAGAGATTTAGAATTACCTGAAACCTTTAGATGTATTGAATCCATAAATTTGGTTTATGGTCTTCCTTAACTCTGCAACCTAGTCCATAATGGGAAGTTATGTCTATTAGATAAGGAATAGGAGGCTAAAGAGTCATAGTATATTGGAGACCATAACCTACTATTTATAAGTTGATCCTAGGGTTCCCATAATGCCCTAGGATCAACAAGTTGGTTTCTGCTCAATAGGCCACACCACATATGTGAAGTCTAGGGTCCATTATCAAGACCACACAATATGCCCATTTAAATAGCTCAAATATAATTGCTATATAATTTGTTACCTATATATGAATTAATTATTAAATTAATTCCATCAAAAGAATATTCAAGAATAAGAAATAAGAAATAGTTATCAAACAAGATTAAAAGAAATAGTTATCAAACATATTATCGTTTCTTATTCTTAAAAAATGAGAAACGAAAAAAGAAAACAAAAAACGAAAACATCATGAAAAGAGGGTGTTATCTAACGAGCTAATCCACAGTTCCATGTATTGGTGAACTAAAAACAGTCAATTCGGTGACATGTGCATTCTTGTCAACATACGCATAAAGATATTTATAGAATAATGGATCCATATGTGAGGATCAGATCTACAATTTCCTACCACAAACTTCCAACCAAGGGCTCCACCACCTTTAATTTTCTTACAAGATATTATATGTTAATAATCAGTTGGTTGGCTGTTTCATCTTTTTGAAAAGAATGCCAAAGCATCCCTCGATCCTTAGCTAATTATACAGCTAAAAAGTTGAGTTTATATTGATAGATTTGTTGAGGTCTTAAATTGGGGAGATATCAATACATAAACAAATATTTTTTCAAAACTATAAAATTTATATATTTTAATTAATAGTATAAATTGACAATTTTTTAGTCAGTGACTCAGTTGGATTGTGTTATAAAAAATATTTCATTTTAAATTTAGTCTCTTCATCAAGTTTTAATAAGCTCCAAATTAAGTCATTTTTATACTTAAAAAACTGATTTCTATTAACATCTAAGTTAAAAATTAACTAAAGAAAAAGAAAATGACATCATTTAATTTGTTCGATCTATTGTCGATTAATATCTATATATCATTATTAGTTCATGGTATGAAGATGGAAATTTGGATAAATTATACATCATTATATTTGTTCTATCGTTAAAAAATATTAATCGTAGAAGAACAAGGAAAAAACTAGAGGATTGAAGAAAATTTTCCTAGAAAGTTTTGAGCATTCAAGAGGATCATGCGTCACAACAAGGAATGAAAATATATCACTTATTCTTGTTGAAGATTTTAATGAAAATGATTGAATTCAAAACTTCTTAAAACTTAAAAATCAACTAAAATAAAACTTTTTAAACTTTTAAAGAGCAAATAAAAAGTGAGGGTAAATTTTAGAGACTATATATGTATATATTAACAATAAACTATAAATGCTAACAAGAGTATAATGGCATCAAGTAAGACTTAAGACCAAAAAGTCATGAGTTCGAATTCTGCACCTCTAGAGGTTGATGTAAAAAAAAAAAAAAACTATAAACCAACATTCTTATAATTTATGAGTTATTTATGCTTCAAAAACTTAAATTATAATTTCTATAAATCTACAAATTTCATCATATGAAATATTAATATAAATATAGATTTGATTTTGTAATTTCAAGTTATATAAATTTTAGAGAGGTAAATTTATATAGCCTTACCACAGTTAAAAATAAAGAAGAATTATAGTATTATAAATTGGTGTAAATATTAGGAGTGAACCTAAAAACAAAATCATTAGAAACACAAATAAATATGATAAACGGATAGGATAAGGTTAGAATGAAATTTCCTTTATCCAAATAAATATAGATGAGAGTGGGATCTTCTTTGTCAACAGTCAACGCAGACGAATTGATTTTTGCCCTGGTCCAGTCTAAGGGCCACTTTAGTCAAGTTGCGTAGGGGAATCGTTTGAAATTAAAGTGTATGTTCATCTCTTAATTTGTTTGTTTGTTTTAAGTTCAAAGTATTTGGAGTAAGAAACCAAGAAACATGGGAGTATGGATATTATAATATATTTAATTACATCCCCTTTCGGACCATTTTTTTTAAATAGTAATTTAATTTTTAATTAATTATAACCTATTTTATATTTAGATTTTTAATTTTTAATTTTAAAATTTTTAAATATTTTTTTTAATTTTTCTACCATCGTTTTTATCTCTAGAGGAAATATTTGAATTTTTAGTCAAATTAAAAAAATACAAATAAATATTTGAAAACTACTTTTTTTTAGTTTTTAAAACTTGGCTTAATTTTTTAAAATATAGGTAAAAAGTAGATAACAAATCCAAGAAAATCATAAATAGAAGTAGAAGTAGTATTTATAGTTTTAATTTTCAAAAAACAAAATTTTTACGCCCCGTTTGATAACCATTCAATTTATTTGGTTTTTGATTTTTGAAAATCAAGCTTTAAACAATACATCCACCTATCGATTTTTAATATTTTCTTATCTACTTTTTTTAGTATGTTTTCAAAAATCAAACCAAATTTTGATAGCTAAAAAAGTAATTCTAAAAAATTTATTTTTGATTTTCGAATGTGGCTAAAAATCAAATCTTTCATTTAATAAAGATGAAAACCATTGTAGAGAAAGTTAAAATAATTATGGAGAAATTGTGAGAAAACAATACAATTTTTAAAAATTAAAAATTAAAAACTAAAAACGAAATGGTTATCCGATGAAGCTAAATGATTATCAAATAGAGTTTTAGTTTTCCATTAATGTTAATGTTAGGGTGAAATTAGAGGGGACTTTTGCAATTAATTAAAGATCAAATGTATTTTCTATATATACATCTATGAAACTGATCAAAATATATATATATATATATATATAGTAAGGAGCTTTGAGAGGAACTCCTTAATTAGATGTCCTTAAAAAGAGTATTTTGATTAAAAACACTGCTCTTCAAAGTAACTCAAATACATAGATAAGATATTTATTATCATTTAGCTTGAATCTTGCATCCAAAAGTGTTAAACCCAAAAAAGTTTATTCAAAATTAGATTTTTAGATTCAATAATCTAAATATATAGATTAAACAAAAATTCTTTCTTTTCTTTCTGATAATATATAAAGTGGGGATTCGGATTTCTGACCCTTTTATTGAAAATACATATTTTATTTTAATTTTTAAATAATATTTTATGTCAGTTGAATTATGTTTATGTTGGTAAAACGATTTATTTCTTAATGAATTGTTTTGAAAACTAAATGATAAATAAATGATGTGCATCCAACAAATAAATCACACAAAACTTAATATACTTAAGGAGGATCTGTTTAGCATAACCTTTGAGTTTAAACGCTTTTATGTTATTATACCTTTAATTTTTTTAGAAATAATTTAAATAACAAATTCTTTTGCTTGCCTTATATCCAAAAATAGAGTCTATTAATTATAAATTTATCTGTATTTTCAAAAGTAATAAATTTATCTGTATTTTCTACTACTTTTGGGGATTTTCAGATAATTATTTTAAAGTTAGTTTTGATAATTCGTTTCTCATGTGTTTTTAAATTTTTTTAAATTAATCCAATTTTAAGTATTTTTTTATTGATTACTATTATTTTAAGAACCACTTTTATCATCTAAAATCACTTAATAAATGTATCATAAATTATTAATTTTTTCAAACGGACTTATAGAAAAATTGATTTTATTCAACCATATGCATGTTTGGGAGTGATTTTGGAGTGACCAAAATCACTTTTTACATGTCTAAAATCATTTTTCTACCAAAAGTGTGATGTTTGGCAATATTAAGCAAGTGATTTTGAAATTTCAAAATCATTTGAAGTGATTCCCTGGCAATAACTTTGGAGGTGATTCCCAAGTGGGTGATTCCCAAGTGATTTTTATGACACTCGAGATAAGGAGTGGTACATGAATGAACCGAGATAACATCTGAATGAGATGGATCCTGAGGATATGATAGTATGATTGAGAAAGATGAAAATATAGTTCAAGGCTTAAAAAAATTGATAACTACTACCTATACTAACAAGGTTGCACCTTCTTTTTCGGTGGTTCAATCATATGAACTCCAAAGTTAAGCGTGCTTAGCTTGGAGCAATCCTATGTTAGGTGACCTCCTGGAAATTCTCCTAGGGAGCATGTGATTGAGGACAAAGCATGCTAAAAGGACTCGTGTTGGTTTGTGTGGGGAAAGTATTTACTCTCGCAAGCGGCTCAAGGATGGTTTGTATGATATGGTGACGTGGTCATGTCGAAGGGGATCCTAGGCCTATAATTGATATTTTTAAAACAATGAAACGGATAATAATTTCCTACAAGGAACTTGACCACGATAAATTTTCTGCAAAAAATTGTTGGGGTGTATGCCCACAACTCGTGTCGTTTGTAACATTTGATGTTTTTATAAATAAAAGTTATTTTTCATCAAACCTTGTATCTCGCATTTCAAACTTAATCCAATAAACTAAGCTCTAGGGTCATTCATATTTATGAGATCTTGAACGGTGTGTAGTGGACACACAGGTAGGATCAACGTTCGAGTAAATGACCCGAACGGTCTATAGTATATGGATAAGGTTGGGAACCTCATTCTAGTAACACTATGGATGCAACCCACTTTGTATTTGATACAAACGAGACGATCCAACTCATTCATGTAGTTGATATGCGAGTGGGGGCATCCTATGCAATGAGATTGTACAAGACCGGACCGTGAATTATTAGACCAATGGATGTAACACCGTTAACAGTTTATGACTAATAAATTTGTAAATAACTATTAGTGACTCGCGACCATAATCCTGAGCGAGTTACGAACTCTTGTCAGCGGGAGGTTGTCCTCAAACTAGTACGGGTTAGAGTAGGCCAGAGTTGTCACTCAATATGCCTATCTTCTTAGGGGCAGAACCACGTGGGTAGCTTGAAATTTAACTTCGCAAGAAGGAATCCACTCGTTCTCGAACTAGGGAAACTAGAGAGGTTATTCCCTTAAGTGTTGACTCTAGGGCTTGAACAACAGGGTCACACCCTCTCACTGGCCCGAGAGGGACATTGTTTATGGTAAAATCATAAACAAGTTGTTCATTAGAGGATCGGTTGTACTTAAGGTGCAAGATCCACTTCATACCATTATATAATGATGCTTGTAGAAGCATCTCATAAGATAAGTTCTCATTTTTTTTGGAAATCACTACTTCCAAAAAGCTCTCAATTGTCTCTACTCTCTCCCACACCCAAATCCAAAGGGGAACCCACCTTCCTCCCTCATCCACCGAAGAACAATCGAGAAGTCTTAGTGGAAGTGTTCGTCCTACTTGTTCGATTCGTGGATCGAGAATGGGAGATCGTTGAGGAGATCAAAAGATTATAGAGGTCGTTGTCGGGTTCGGGAGAAGGAATACGAGAAGAAAGTTGTTCTTCAAGAGGTATTTACTTACTGTAAACTTTCCTTCTTCCTCATGCTTTACCTAGATTACAAATGTTGTATGTTCAATTTTAAGTACGTTTTGTGTAACCCAACGGGGCATCGCGATTAACATCGCTTCCGCTGTGAGATTCAATCCCATCAATTGGTATCAGAGCCCAATCCTTACTTCCGTTTTGTTCTGAAATTACTTAAAATTAGGTGGGTAATCTTTTTATTCATGTGATGAATGTTTAAGGTTTTGCAAATTGAATGCTTTCATTTTTGGCACCAAGATTAGATTTACAATTTCATTGAAGTATTCAATGTAAGAGACTCAGTGTTTTGGGCATTTTTTATTATAAAATGAGTTTGTAAGTCCGTGTCCTTCGTGGCAATGAGTTGTTGTGAAGATCAGAGTGAAAACGAGCCAAGAACAGAAGAGTTTTGTTCTATACAGAGCACGACATTGAGACATTGTGCAACGACGTCTCAACGTCGGTTGTGCGAATGCTGGCTTGTTGCAAGCGTGTCGTTGAGATGCTAGGCGCAACGTCTCAACGTTGCGCGCGTTGCGTCGCTTTTCAGGCGTGGAGTTGGCACCATGTTGAGATGCCACCCACAACATCTCAACGTCATGCGTCATAGGCGAGAAAGACGCGCGCGAAACCGCTGGAACGTGGCAGATGGGCATTGTGGGCAGTTAATTAACCGAAATTATGTAATTTTATATAATTTTATATATAATTTTGGTTTTATTATTAATTAATATTAATTTTATTTCATATATTGTGATTATATTAAGTTTAATTAATGTTTAGGGATGCCAAAAATGGGTCAATTTTGCTATTTATTTTTATGCAATTATTCTATGAAATTTATATGCATAATGTATGTCATATAAATTTAAAATCTCACCTTAGGCTAAGCATTTTAAGCATCATTTTATATTATAAGAGTTATAATATGTAGTTATGCATGAATATAAATTAATATAAGTGTTATATTGGTTGGATTTTATGTAGGGGTGGACCCAGATACTAATGTTTGGGGGGGCCGACAAATTATTATTTAATAAATATAATAAAAAGATTTGAACATAAGATTATGTAGACTTAAAAAATTATCGACGATAAGAAAGTGTACAAAAGAATTCCTAACTAATTTTGAATAATTTTAATTTCTTATCAAATAGGAAAAAAAAAGTTAAAGTACAAGTCCGTAAACTTTAATGTTCTAGTCTATTAGATCTCTAAACTTTAAAAAGTATATAATAAGTGTTTAAACTTTACTTTAATAATTTCTTAAACTTTAAATGTATTCGATAGGTCTCTAGACTTTAAATGTATCAATTTTGTGTCTAATAGATCGTTAAATTAAAAAAATATATATATTGAATGTGATAAGAATATAATATATATATATTTTTTTATAGAATTAATAAAACTAGTAACCTTGAATAAACTTATACATAAAATAAATAAATATATAAAAAACCAAAAAACAAAGCAATCTATAAAAACGGAAAAAGGGGAAAAAAATAAAAGCAGCAGTAGAACTTAAACCTGGACACAAGTGAAATTAGGTGGAGTGTATTACCACTAAGACAACAAAAAATTTATTTTCATAAGATATAAGACAACAAAAAATTTATTTTCATAAGATTCATTGTACAGAATTATAAGTATATGTTGTTATTTTTTTAAACCAAACCGTTACATACTATAAGATACTAAATTTAAAATTTTTTGCGGGGGCCATGGCCCCCATTGTCCCCATATAGATCGGCCCATAGTTTTATGCCCTAAAACTCGTAGTTTGTAAATAATGTTCTAATTAAATCAATAAATCGTTATTGTTATCAATAAAGAGTTATTGTTTATTATTATTTTCTATACTGCCTTAAGTTAACCCTAAATCTAATAAACTAACATCCAAGGCTATTGTATGTCTCTTGGACATAATGTAGTGGACATATAAGGATCTCAGTTTGAGATAAACCTAAACGGTCTATAGTAAGGGGATAAGGTTGGGTACCTCTGAAGGGAATAGAAATCCCGCAGTGGAAACGACTTGAAACGTCGTGGTGTTCGTTGTGAAAAACGTTTTCTTAAAATTGAATTTATCATATAAATCCTAGGCTAAACATATTGTAAAAGAGAAGAAAAACAGAGAGTAACATGTTACTTACTTGTTGAACAACTCTTCTTCAAGATTTCCTTCTCCGGTCACGAACTCTTTGTGCCTTTCGATCTCTACAATCACGATCTCTCGAACTAAGAACGTTGACACCTCTGAAGGTCTTCTCAGTTGTTCTCGATCGGTTGAGGGAGAGTGGTGGAACTCCTTTTGGTTTGGGTAGAGAGATTTCGAGAAAGATTGAGAGAATGAGACAGAGCTTCTTGGATGGAAATTCCAAAAATAAGCATTCACTTTCCAAAACCTTCTTGCAAAGGTCCTTTTATAATGGTGAGAGGTGGAGTTGAAATCCTCACCCATTTACCATTTAACCACAACCATATAATATGCAAATCATATTTGCATATCATATACAATAAGGTATCTCATACCTTATTATACAAATCTCATTTCTATAATTGTGGAAATTTTAAATTGAATCATATTCAATTTAATTTTTCTCTATTCAATTTCTCCAAATTAGCACTAATTAATCAATTAGGCTAACCTATAGTTTAGTATGAATCTCATTCACATTAAAACTATATATTATGTCTATCATATCCCATATAAATTACATAAATACCCTTTTAATGAATTTGAACACTTCAAATCCACACCAAACTGCAAACCCTCAATTTATCCAGTCTGAGCCAACCGAGGGACCTAATGGACCTACAGATGACGATCTCCAATGACCCAAGTGTTGGAATTTTTGTCCTAATCTCGTGTTTGTAAATTACTGTTTGAAATTAATAAATAGTTATTTATTTCTTCATTTTGTGTCTCGCATTTTATAAACTTTGACCAATAAACTAAGCTCCAGGGTTATTGAATATATGAGAGAACTAGAACTTGAACGGTGTGTAGTGGACACATAGGGAGGATCACGTTCGAGTAAATGACCCGAACGGTTTACAGTATATGGATAGGGTTGGAGACCTAATCCTGGATACGCTATGGATGCGGCCCGCTTTGTATTTAGATACAAACGAGGTGATCTGACTCTATCATGTGGTTGACATGCGAGTGGGGGCATCCTGTACAATGAGATTGTACAAGACCGGACCGTGAATTATTAGACCTCATCGATGTAATACCGCTGTGATGGGACTAATAACTTCGTGAGATGACCATTAGTGACTCGACCTGAATCCTGAGCGTGTTACGGACTCCTGTCTGCGGGGGTCTGTCCTTTGACTAGTACGGGTGAGGGTGGTCACAGTTACTCGTCCAATATGCCTACCTTCTCAGGGACATAACCAAGTAGGGAGTTGGGAACTTAACTACGCGAGATGGAATTCACTCGTTCCCGCTTTTAGGGAAACTAGAGGGGTTTTTTCCTTAAGTGCTTTCTCCAGGGCTTGGACAACGGGCGCCCACTCTCTCACTGGCACGAGAGAGTTATTGTTTATGGTCGGACCATTACAACGTTGTTGTTCATTAGAGAAGCAGTGGGGACTTAAGGAGCAAGAAGAAGGCACAGGGGTAAAACGGTAATTTGACCCAGCAGTGTCTATGAACAACCTGTGAAGGGTCGACTCATGGGCATTCGTTATATCAGTGGACACGTAATATTCTACACTGACGGGAGTGCAACTACGGACTTTAGTGGAGTGTTACCGTAGCTAATGAAGGTTGATTAACCGTGTCAAAGAGTTTGATAGGTTAATCTCGGATCATTGGAGCTCGTCATTGTAGGTTCATTAGGTTCATTAGGTCCATCGGTTGGCTCAAACTGGGTTAAAAGAAGGGTTAATGTTTTGGTGTGAATTGAAGTGTTCAATTTCACTTAAGGGCATTTATGTCATTTATATGAGATATGAATGATATAATATATAGTTTAATGTGAATGAGATTCATAATAAACTATAGGTTAGCCTAATTGTTGAATTAGGGCTAATTGGAGAAATTAATTGAGAGAAATTAAATTGAATGTGATTCAATTTAATAAATCCACAATTATACAAATATGATTTGTAAGATGAGATATGGAATATCTATATTATATGGTTATGCAAATATGATTTGCATAACCTATGGTTCTGGTAAAATGGTAATAATGTGGAGATTTTAACTCCATCATTTTCCATTATTTAAACCCTTCTTGCAAGAAGGAAAGTAAGGAATGCTCTCATTTTTTGGATTTCACCAAAGAGAAGAGATTCTACATTCTCTCAAATTCTCTCAATTTCTCCTCCCTTCTCCAAAACACCAAAGTCCCACAACTTTCCTTCTTCCAAAAGAAGAACAACCGAGTTTCCGATTGGTGGTGTTCGTTCTTGATCGAGAGAAGAGTTCGAGAAGTTCGAGAAACACAAAGAGTTCGTGACTGGAAAAGGGAGATTCGAAGCACGTCTTCAACAAGTAAGTATACATTTACTTGCTGTTTTCTTCCCTTTTTGTATGCTTAGCCTAAATTATTAGATAGTTGATTTTAATGAAATTAAGTTGCAAAACGATACCACAATGATTCGATCGTCTTCCGCTGCGTTGGGATTCTTATTCCCTTCAATTGGTATCAGAGCTAAGTCGTTGGTTCTTTGTTTTTGCACTTAATTTTTTTAAAATTAGGTGAGTAAAGGCTTGATTTATGAGATAAATGTTTGGTTTGCATAATGGATGTTTCGGTTTTGGCACTAGAATAGATTTACAATTCAAGTTGATATATTCAATGTAAGGGCCCGTTGTTTTTTCGATATTTTGTTGTAAATCGAGTCTGTAAGTCCAAGTCGTTCTTGGCAAGGGTTGCTATGAATAAATTGGAGCGAAAACGGGCGAGAAACGACAAAAACATCAAGAGTATCTTGTTGTTCTGTCGACAGTTGATAGCACACAAAATGTGCTATCCTTAGGCTTAATTATTGCTAGTTTTATGATAATTTCAGGGCTTTTACGTGTTTAATTCATTTAATTTCAGGTTAAGAGCTTAAACGGAGCTATTGGAGACAATTTGGATCACTCGGGATCAAAACAAGGCTATTTGGAGCTGAAAAGAATACCTATTAGAAGTGTAAGGACCAAACCAAGCTAATGGACCCGAAGTGATGGCGTTGCAACGCTGTCCATAGCGTTGCAAACGCCGAACGTGCAGCCAAACAGCTTTGAAGACTACAGGCGATAGCGTTGCAACGCTGCCATATGGCGTTGCAACGCTATTGCGATAAGAAGCCACGCATGAGAAGCCGCACAGAGGGCGTTGCAACGCTGCCCTGCAGCGTCGCAACGCCACTTCGATAGGGACGCGCGCGTTAAGGTAGCAGCTTGCAACGCTGCCGATAGTTTCCATATTCACCACGCGTTTAGGGTACAGCGTTGCAACGCTGTCCCTAGCGTTGCAACGCTGCCCCATTGATGCCTATAAATACAACCTTATGATTCTTGCAATGGGGAGCACAATTTGGTAGAGTTTTGCCCTAAATTCGAAATACACCTTGTAAGAAGAGAGAAAAGAGTGATTTTGGGAGCCAAAGAATTCGTGGAGGTTCGAGATCGAAAACGGGAGCTCGGAGACGAAGGACCGACATCGACACCTAAGTTTATTTCTCTTTCTTTCAATTTGTAATAGCGTTCTAAGACGTTTTCTACTTGTTTAGTTTATTTTTCATGTGATTTAGAGTAGCTAAACATTGTAGTTGGATTTGATTTACTTGTTATGACTTTATTGCTATGTTTTGAAGCATGTTTTGTCCTTATTTTTGGCAATTCGTTCTTTACACCTTAATTTGTTGGTTTAAGTGGACTCGAGAGATAAAGCTTGAATTAGAGCAAAATTGTCAAGACCCTTAGAAGTCGGGCACGAGAGTGACCTAGAAATCTTAGGGAAACACATAAAGAAGTTGCTTAATGCCATGCATGTTGTAGGTTCATATGGAGATTATGAGTTTATTGCATGTGTGAGGCTCACTAAGAACCGAGAGGTTTTCTTGAGTAATTTACTTCTTGTTTATAAATTCATCTCATGAAGTCAATGCATGTGTAGTTAGGTTATTAACTTGTGAAATCACTTCCTATAATTTTACGCTGTTCATCGGCGTCTCAACGCTGTCATTGCGGAGGCAAGGGGCGCTGCAGGACAGCGTTGCAAGGCCGCTGGCGTTGGGAACGCTGGCACAACGCTGGACGCTGCAGCGTTGCAACGCTACGAGCGTTAATGGGCAGTTCGCGAGGCTTATTCGCAAAAACGTGGGCAGTTGTTGAAGTTGGACTTCGTGGGGCTTAAAATTTCATTTTTTACTTTTATTTTATATTTGTAAAATGTATTTTTATTTTTTAATTAATTTATTTTATTAAATAATATTAATATTAATGTTATATTAATGTTATTTAATTAAATAAATGCCCCTAGGTGCCAAAATCGGTCCATTTTTGCTATTTAATTATTTTATGCATGTGATGTATGATTTAATTAATTTCTATGTGCATAATGTATGTCATATGGATTTAAAATCTCACTTTAGGTTAAACATTTCATGCATCATTTATATTATAAGAGTTATAATATATAGTTTGCATGATAGATTATATTATAAGAGTTATAATGTAATTAAATGCATGTTTTAATTTAATTAATATAAGTGTTATATTTTTTAGATTAAAGTATGCTCATGAATTTATATTCATGTGATGAATTATTTTGTTATAGTATAAAGTTATTCATGTGATGAATGATGAAACACTATAACATAGAAATGCATGCAACCTAAGTTAATTATTAGTTTTAAAGTGTTTAGAACTTGAATAATTAGACTTAGGTTTTCCAGTTCTAATAAGATTAGAATTAGGAAATCAAAGTATAGTTTTTGAATGGTGACTGATTAGTAACTCTGTCTAAGGAAGATTTTGTCTAAGGCTGGGGTATTTAAGTTGACGCTTGCGGAACACCCCTACCTGAAAACCGACCTGAGAGTGAATTCGGTCCGGAGATTCTTAGATTATACTTATCGTGAGTGTCGTTAATTAAAAGTGTTTTAATTTACTCACATAGACCTAAGTAATAATGTGATTATAAACTTAGGCTAAATACCATATAAGAGTTATATTTGTAGACTTAGGGAAAATTTAGCCGGTTTATCTAGGTCAATCCCGAAATTTTAAAGTGCTGAGTGGGAGAAAATATAGTGTATAAGATACATTTAATTTTCAACCACAAAACTCCGTTAAGTCCGTACCGTAAGATCCATACTCGGCCTCGTGGCGCAAATGGAAGCGTCCCCCTTCGGATGGTATTTGTATGGATCAATATCATCGTGGATGGAGATAGTACTTATAGTGAGTGGGAGCGGGACCTGTGAAAACGGGACCCACGGTCTTTTCTTTCGATTCACACCGTGAGACCCCTATGATCCGCCTGCTAGTTTGGCCTGGACCAGACAATCCCTTCGGAGGGCCTTGATCATGGGAGTCGGAACACCGTAAATTTTCGAAAGGGATACAGTTTCCTTGTTGGTTTTCCTTCGTGGTTCACCCTTCGGTGGCTATTGTTTGGACGGATACTTGGAAACTTAAAGATTGAGGGTGACACTCACAGAATTCGTTAAGTGTTAATGAATTCGACCAAATAATGGTAATTGGACGCCTAATGGAATAAGAGTTATTCGGGATTAGGGTCCGGTCAAGAATGTCTCGCCCTGAGAGGAGCAAGAGCCTTGATTCACCCTTCGGTGGCGGTCATTCTAAACCTTTAGGATATCATTGCAGTTTTTATATGACCTAGGGATCATAGGATTAAATTTTTGCTAAACCTTGATTGGTTTTCAAAAGTTTATGCAAGACTGACACAAAATTATTTGATTTTTCAGCTAAAAACATGTCTAGCTCAATTATAGTTTTACTAGCTTCTGACAAATTAGTGGGAGATAACTTCCAAACATGGAAGAATAATATCAACATGATCTTAGTAACTGACGACCTGAAGTTCGTGATTACTGATGAGTGTCCTCAGTTGCCGAGCTCGACTGCATCACGAAGTGTTCGTGATGCTTACGATCGATGGATCAGGGCCAATGAAAAGGCCAAGGTCTATATAATTGACAGCTTATCTGAAGTCTTGGCAAAGAAGCATGAGTTGATGGTCACCGGTAAGGAGATCATGGATTTGTTGCAAGACATGTTTGGACAACAGTCCTTTCAGGTCAGACACGATTCACTCAAACACGTCTTCAACGCACAGATGAAAGAGGAGTCGTCTGTCCGTGAACATGTTCTAGACATGATGACCCACTTTAATCTGGCGGAGATGAATGGGGCTTCGATCGATGAGTCGAGCCAGGTCAACTTTATTCTGGAGACTCTTCCGAAGAGTTTCCTTAAGTTTCGTAGCAATGTCGTTATGAACAAGATTAGCTACACTCTGACTACTCTCCTCAATGAGCTACAGAATTTTCAGTCCTTAATGAGGATCAGGGCACCGGAATCTAAGGCAAATGTTGCCTACAGGTCTTATCACAGGGGTTCGACCTCTGGGACTAAACCTGTTGCTCCTTCTCACCCGAAAGGGGGGAGGAAGAAGATGAAGAGGGGTAAAGCTGACCAGCTGCCGCCCAAAAGGGCAAGAAGGTCAAGGAAGTTGCAAAGAAAGGAAAGTGTTTCCACTGCAATGGGGATGGTCACTAGAAGAGAAACTATCCCAAGTTCCTTGCCGAGAGGAAGAATCAAGGTAAATGTGATTCACTAGTAACTAAAACTTGCTTAGTGGAGAGTAGTGACTGCCTGGATTTTAGATTCGGGCGCCACTAATCACGTTTGTTCTTCTTTTCAGGAAATTGATTCCTGCCAGCTGCTGCGAGAGGGTGAAGTGACTTTACGGGTTGCATCAGGGGAGATAGTCTCTGCTGCAGCGAACGACAAAGTGAAGCTCTATTTTTGCAGGAATTATTTATTGTTGGACAATATGTATATTGTCCTAAGGTTTACTAGAAACATTGTTTCTATTTCCTGTCTCATTGAACATTGTATTTCAATTTCCTTTGATTCTAATAAAGCGTTTATTTCTTTCAAAGACAATTTGATTTGTTCAGCTTCACTTGAGTCTAACTTGTATGTTTCAAAGCCTAATTCGGTCAAAAACGTTTTGAATACTGAATTGTTTAAAACTGCAAGAAACGCGAACTAAGAGAGTTAAGGTTTCTTCGAAAGAAAATGCTCATCTTTGACATCTAAGGTTAGGCCATATTAATCTCAATAGGATTGAGAGACTAGTGAAAAGTGGACTTCTAAGTCAGTTGGAAGAAAACTCTTTACCGGTGTATGAGTCATGCCTCGAAGGCAAAATGACCAAACGTCCTTTTAGTGGAAAAGGATACAGAGCCAAGAAGCCCCTTGAGCTCATGCCTCGACTCTTTCCACGGATTAGAGCCCAACTGCTACACCACTCCTTTTTACGGGTTCAAAAGCAAACCCGATCCTTTCCACGGCTTAGAATCAAACCGTTTCAATCTCTCTTTTTAGGGATCAAGAGAAACCCCTACAAAGTTTAGTAAATTTGAAAAACACACAAATGCACTCTCTTGATAGAGTAGATTTACAAATTGTTCTCTCACAAATCAATCCTCACTACACAATTCAACTCTCTCAAGAATAAGATGAAAAGAAAAAAAATGAGAGTTTGGAGAAAGCAACAATTGAGACTTTTGATATTTTTGAGGATTGTAAAATGCAAAAAGTTGTTATCAAAATTTGGAGAAGAAGATGATATAAAAAGAGAGGGAAATGAGGTAAAAACCAAAATTTAATTTGGACTATTGGATTGTGGTAAAAGAGAAATGGATGGTGGAGATTAAAAGTAAAAAGAAATTAATTATTAAAAGAAATAATACTAATAATAATAATATTTATATATATGTGAGTAACCGAAACTTGATTTTTCAATTTTTTTTTAAAATCCACAACACTCAATTGCATTTAATGCATGACTTTTTTATTTTTATTTTTATTTTTTTAACATGCCAACGGTTATATATATATATATTTTATTTGCTTTTCTTTTTATTTTAAAAAAACAAAAAACCCACCAAATGTTACTCTCTCATAGGTCCACATGTCACACTTTAATTGGTCTAAAATGGTAATTTGGCCGCCACGTCATCGCGCCGGGAAATTTCCGTTCAAACTTGTTTTGGTCATATCTTCCTCGTTTTAGCTCCGATTTGAGTGATTCAAGAGGCGTTAGAATCGTCATTCCAAGCTCTATGCAATAGACACTTCAAAACAATTAAACAATTAGTAATTAATAGCAGGTTTGTTATCATCAAAATATTAATTAATTAATAATTAAAATTAATTAATTTTAGATTAAGGACCAAAAAGCCAACAATCTCCTCCTTTTTGATGATGACAAACCATTAAAGAAAAATAACTTGAAGTTCATAAAATAAATAAGATAAGTCAAGTTTTCAAGTAATAATTTCAATATAAAGTCCAATATGCCACCATAAATCTCATGCTTGAACGATCAGTCAAATAAATATAATATATCATTCTCCCCCTAAATTAATGCAAAACTAAAACATGATACAAAATTTAAAACATTTTTTTCTTAAACTTATTTGGAATCATCAAAAAGACACAATTAAGAAAGATTAAGAACTACATGCAAGCCCCCTCTAAGAACAAGAATACATACTTTACATAACTCCCCCTATCAATAAGCCTTAGAAAACTAAATTATAGATTCAAGAGGCATCACAACGAATAATACCAAACTCAAGTCTATTTTTACAAAAATTTTCTTCATTCAAAGACTTGGTGAAAATATCCGCTAATTGATCATTAGAGCGCACATAATCAAGAGTAATATGACCCTTTTGCACATGTTCTCTAATAAAGTGATGTCTAATATCAATATGCTTAGTCCTAGAATGATGAATAGGATTTTTAGTCAAATTAATAGCACTAGTATTATCACAAAATATAGGTACATTATCAAACTTTAATCCAAAATCACAAAGAGTTTGTTTCATCCAAAGAATTTGAGCACAACAATTAGCAACCGCAATATATTCCGCTTAGGTAGTGGATAAGGCAACCGAATTTTGCTTTTTACTAAACAAAGATACTAAGGAGCTACCATGAAATTGGCAAGTTCCACTAGTACTTTTACGGTCAAGTAAGCTTCCGGCAAAATTCGCATCGGAATATCCTATCAAATTAAGTTCAACATTTCTACGATACCATAAACCTAAATCAATAGTCCCAAGCAAATATTTAAATATTCTCTTAACGGCATACAAATGAGATTCCTTAGGACAAGATTGAAATCTAGCACAAAGACATACACTAAACATGATATCGGGTCTACTAGCGGTTAAATAAAGTAGTGATCCGATCATACCTCGATAAGTTTTTATGTCTACACATTTACCTTTTTCATCCTTGTCAAGCTTAGTAGATGTGCTCATAGGAGTTTTTGCAATTTTACCTTCATTGAACTTGAACCTTTTGAGCAAATCCTTTGTGTATTTCTCTTGACTTATGAAGATACCATCCTTGAGTTGTTTGATTTGAAGTCCAAGGAAGAAACTATGTTCTCCCATCATACTCATCTCAAACGCACTATGCATGCATTTAGAAAATTCTTCACACAAAGAATGATTAGTAGAACCAAAGATAATATCATCTACATAGATTTGTACTAAAAGCATATCATTTTCCTTAGTCTTAATAAAAAGAGTAGTGTCAAGTTTACCCATTTTAAAACCATTCTCAAGAAGAAAATTACTAAGCCTATCATACCAAGCTCTTGGAGCTTGTTTTAAGCCATAAAGAACCTTTTTCAACTTATAGACATGATTAGGTAAATCAAAACTTTCAAAGCCTGGAGGTTGTTCTACATAAACTTCCTCCATAATATAACCATTTAAAAAGGCACTTTTCACATCCATTTGATACAAGATAAAATTTTTATAGGAAGCAAAAGCAAGTAACATTCTAATAGCTTCTAATCTAGCAACGGGTGCAAAAGTCTTTTCATAATCTATACCTTCCTCTTGACAATAACCTTGAGCTACAAGTCTAGGTTTATTTCTAATGATATTTCCATTTTCATCCATTTTATTTCTAAAGACCCATTTAGTCCCAATAATAGAAGCATTAGAAGGCCTAGGAACTAATTCCCAAACTTTGTTCCTTTCAAATTGGTTTAATTCTTCTTGCATAGCTAAAATCCAAAATTCATCATTTTCCGCATCTTTAAAACTTTTAGGTTCAATTTGAGAAACAAAAGCAAGATTATTAAACAAATTAAGAGAGGAACGAGTTTTCACACCTTGTTCGGGATCACCAAGAATCAAGTTCTTGGGATGGGATAGAGCATACCCTCCATTCCTTAGATATAGATGAAAAACCATTTTCCTTCTTTTCATTGAAGCTCACTTCTTGCTTACTTGAGTCAATTTCCTTGCCTTTGTCACTAACAAGTAAATCTCCAAAATTCCTTTCTAAATCATCACTACAAATAGACTCATTAGAAACATTATTGCAAGATTCATCAAATACAACATGCATAGATTCCTCAATAATTAAAGTACTCTTATTGAAAACTCTATAGGCTTTACTAGTAGATGAATAACCCAGAAAAATACCAACATCCGTCTTAGAATCAAAATTTTCAAGTTTTTCTTTGTTGTTCAAAATAAAACATTTGCAACCAAAAATTTTGAAATGCCCAATATTTGGAATTTTGTTATGCCAAAGCTCATAAGGAGTTTTATCTAAAGAAGGTCTAATTAAAACTCTATTTAAAACATAACAAGCGGTGTTAACGGCTTCTGCCCAAAAGTATTTAGGTAAATCATACTCATGCAACATTGACCTAACAAATTCTATCAAAGTACGATTTTTCCTTTCAAGACTTTTCTATCACTAGCATTTTCAATGATACAATTCTTTTTATCAAACACAACTCTAAAACCTTTATCACATAATTGACTAATACTAAGTAAATCATGCTTTAGACCATCAACTAAAAGTACATTTTCAATCAAATTAGAAGAACTATTACCTATACTACCCTTACCAATATTTTTACCTTTCTTGTTGTCACCAAAAGTTACTAAACCTCCATCCTTTTTAGAAAGATTGACAAACTTGGATTGGTCTCCCGTCATATGCCTCGAGCAACCACTATCCAAGTACCATTTGCTTTTCTTGGAGACTTTCAAACATACCTACAAACAAAATTATTCAAGATTGATCTTTTGGTACCTATACTTGTTTGGGTCCTAGAAGGTTAGCATTTACAAACTTGGGAACCCATATTTTTGCATTTACATTTAAAGCATTGGATTTAGACAAGTAGCAAGAATATACTTTATGTCCATACTTGCCACATGAGAGATAAACAACATTATGCAAGAATTTATCTCTTATGACAAATTTATGCACTCTACTTTTCTTGGAGAAATAAATTATTTCTTGAAGCATTGTGAAACTTTGCTTTTTGAGAACAAATTCTTCTTGAAGAAGTAGTATGAACATATTTTAATTTAAAGCAATTTGGTCTAATATGACCTTCAACACCACAATGATGACATATAGGCACAAAACTAGATTTATCATGCTTAGACCCAATTTAGGCATATTATGATTAGGCACAATGAGAGATGCTTTAACAAAGATAGTTTTAGAGTTTTAAGGAGTAGAACATTCATCAATATAGCCTAAACCTCTGTTATCACCATAAGGTTTACCAACTTCAATTATTTTGTCCAATCTTTGAGCACCTATTGTCAACTTTTTAATGGACTGTTTTGCCTTACCAAGTTCTTGCAAAGTATTTAATTCATTTTTCTTAAGCAATTTAATCAAATTATCTTTTTCATAACTATCATGCTCAAGAAATCTAACTTTATTAAGCAAGACATTTTTCTCATCACAATCAAAAGCCTGCTTATCACAAGAGATATTCATTTCATCAATTTTCACAAGATTACGCTCATTTTCTTTTAAGAAAGCAATTTCATCAAGTAAAGACTTATTTTCACTAGTTAGAACATTGTATTTCTTTTTAAGCACAACATATTTAGAACCAAGTTTTTCTATGTCATTTTGCATATTTTCAAAAGATTCAAATAATTCATAATAAGAAAGGGGTTCAAGAGTTACCTCATCATCTTGTTCATCACGCTTGTCACTATGAGCCATGAAACAAAAGTTTGCTACTTCTTCATTGTCACTTCCACTTCCACTTTTATCACTATCATCCCAAGTGGCTTTCCTTGCTTTCTTCTTGGATTTCTTGAATGATTTGAGGAGAGGGCAATCCGTTCTTATGTGATCCGGTTTCTTGCATTCATAGCATATTGCCTCATCCTTTTTACACTTTTCACTCTTTAACTCTTTTTGGTGTGAAACATGTTTATTGAATTGTTTCTTCCTCTTAATGAACTTTTTATACTTACGTGAAAAATATGCAATATCTTCTTCATCAAGAAAACCCTCATCTTCGGATTCAACTTCCAAGGATAAAGTCTTTAAAGCAATACCTTTCTTCTTTTTGGACTCATCCTCTATGTGTTCCTTCAAAGTGATCTCATGTGTCATGAGAGAGCCAATAAGTTCCTCCAAAGGATGTTTGGTGAGATCTTTTGCTTCTTCAATTGCCGTCACCTTAGCTTCCCAATTCTTAGGTAAAGATCTAAGAATTTTCCTAACATTTTTCGAGTTAGTATAAACTTTACCAAGACCTTTCAAAGTATTTGTAATGTTAATAAATCTAGTAAACATCTTGGTAATAGATTCATTAGCATCCATCTTAAACAATTCATAATTATGAACTAGCATGCTAATTTTTTATTCTTTAACTTGATTAGTTCTCTCATGAGTCACTTCAAGAATATTCCATATTTCTTTAGCCGAAGAGCACATAGATATTCTATTAAATTCATCCTTACTCAAGGCACAATAGAAACAATTTATTGCTCTAGCATTAAGACCACACTTTTTTAAATCAATTTCATCATATTCATTTTCTAATTTTTGCACATCATTTTCATTAACAATTTTCATGGGAATATAAGGACCATTAACCACATTTAACCATAAACTATAGTCAACGGATTGCAAATAAATTTTCATTCTAGCCTTCCAATAAGAATAATTTGACCCATCAAAATAAGGAGGACTAGAAGTGGATTGTCCTTCAATAACTCCATTTACTACTAGGTTTGCCATAAAGCTCAAACAATAAAGTTTATAAACAAAATTCTAAAAGAGCAACCTCCCTCTGATACCAATTGTTGGATCAGTATGGCAACCCTGGAGGGGGGTGAATATGGTTTAATTAAACTTTTTACTAAATATGCCTAATTTATCTAATTAACAAACTTTTTAAGAAACAATTAAAAAAAACAATTAAGAGAAATTAATGCAATATGCAAGATAGATAAAAAGTATAACAAAAATTAATTTTATCCAATACTTATCAATTAATTAAGGAACAAATTAAAGCATGCATAAACTACTACAAGTAATTGCAAAAATAAATAGGAAAGAGTTAGAGAAGATGACACCGTAATTTTATAGTGGTTCAGTCAAACACGACCTACACCACTCCCCAAGCGCCTCTTGGAAATTTGAATAAAAAATTGCACCGACTCTTTCCATGGATTGGAGCCCAACCGCTACACCACTCCTTTTTACGGGTACAAGAGCAAACCCGATCCTTTCCACGGCTAAGGATCAAACCGTTGCAACCTCTCTTTTTAGGGATCAAGAGAAACCCTTACAAAGTTTAGTAAATTTGAAGAACACACAAATGCACGCTCTTGATACAGTAGATTTACAAATTTTTCCCTCACAAATCAATCCTCACTACACAATTCAACTCTCTCAAGAATAAGATGAAAAGAAAAAAAAGAGAGCTTGGAGAGAGCAACAATGGAGACTTTTGATATTTTTGAGGATTGTAAAATGCAAAAACTTGTTATCAAAATTTGGAGAAGAAGATGATATAAAAAGAGAGGGAAATGAAGTAAAAACCAAAATTTAATTTGGACCATTGGATTGTGGTAAAAGAGAAATGGATGGTGGAGATTAAAAGTAAAAAGAAAATAATTATTAAAATAAATAAATAATAATAATAATAATAATAATAATAATAATAATAATAATATAATATTATTTATATATATGTGAGTAACGGGAACTTGATTTTTAATTTTTTTTTAAAAATCCACAATGGTCAATTGCATTTAATGCATGACTTTTTTTTTTTTAACATGCCAATGGTTATATATATAAAAATATATATAATTTTTATTTGCTTTTCTTTTTATTTTAAAACAACCAAAAACCCACCAAATGTTACTCTACCATAGGTCCACATGTCACACTTTAATTGGACTAAAATGGTAATTTGGCCGCCACGTCATCGCGTCGGGAAATTTTCGTTCAAACTTGTTTTGGTCATATCTTCTTCGTTTTAGCTCCGATTTGAGTGATTCAAGAGGCGTTAGAATCGTTATTCCGAGCTCTATGCAATAGATACTTTAAAACAATTAAACAATTAGTAATTAATAGCATATTTGTTATCATCAAAATATTAATTAATTAATAATTAAAATTAATTAATTTTAGATTAAGAGCCAAAAAGCCAACATCAACAAGTGTTGTTGATCCTAGCACGTCAAGTCAAGTCCGTTCTCAAGAGTTGGGAATGCCTCGATGTAGTGGGAGGGCTGTGAGACAGCCTGAACGTTACATGGGTTTAGCTGAAACCCAAGTCATCAATCTTGAAGATGACTGCGAGGATCCATTGACCTATGATCAGGCTATGGCTGATGTTGACAATGAAGAATGGATTAAAGCTATGGACCAGGAAATGGAGTCGATGTACTTCAAATCTGTCTGGGAGCTTGTGGATCAACTTGATGGGGTAAAACCTATAGGTTGCAAATGGATCTACAAGCATAAACGTGGCATAAATGGGAAGGTGCAGACCTTCAAAGCACGACTAGTGGGAAAGGGTTTTACCCAGGTCGAAGGGGTGACTATGAGGATACTTTTTCACCTGTTACGAATTAAATGTGATTTAATTTAATTAATTGATTAATGAATTACTTTGTTAATTAATTAGGGAACGTGTCATGATGACACGTTCCCACTACTCCCCAACTCCCCCTCGATAGGGAGTGGGGAGTTACCCAGTGAAGTCCTTCTCCTGGTGAGAAGGGCAGAGATATCGATGATTGATTCGATTGAAGCTTTGACGGAAGAAATTCTCTCTCACTCTCTCACTCCCAATCTTCCAATTGTTGGAATCCTTCCCACAAAGGATCTGATCTAAGTAGTACTCAGAGAATAAAAGGTTCTCCTGCTGGTAGTGTTCTGTTGGAGAAAATAGAGAAGCATTTTTGAGTTGATGTGCTGATGTGAACCTTGGAGCAAAGGAGTTGTTGTTCTGTGGAAATCAACAAAGGTACTTCTGTCCCTTTTAATTTAATTGTTATTTACAGTATGTTTGCATGTATATCTCCATGCCTAATTAGATTAGATAAGCATGTTTGTTCTGTTTTTATCAATGTACTGGTTTTTTGTTTCTAACCAAAACAATCAAGCAATTACGATTCCAAACTCGTTTCCGCTGCTAAGGGGATTAGATCTCCATCAACCATAAACAACATCCCTCTTATGGCAGTGAGAGGGTGGGCACCCATTGTCCAAGCCCTGGAGACAACACTTAAGGGAAAACCCCCTCTAATTTCCCTGAGTCAAGTTTCTAGCTCCCCACGTGGTCCTGTCCCTGAGAAGATAGGCATATTTGGAGAGTAATTGTGACCACCTTCACCCGTACTAGTCAAAGGACATACCCCTGCCGACAGGAGTGCGTAACACGCTCAGGATTAAGGTCGAGTCACTATTGGTCATCTACGAAGTTATTAGCCATAAACTATAAACGGTGTTACATCAGTAGGTCTAGTAATTAACGATCCGGTCTAGTACAATCTCATTACACAGGATGCCCCCACTCGCATGTCAACCACATGAACGAGTTGGATCGCCTCGTTTGTATCTAATACAAAGCGGGCCACATCCACAACGTATCCAGGATTAGGTCTTTAACCCTATCCGTATACTGTAGACCGTTCGGGTCATTAACTCGAACGTGATCCTCCCTGTGTGTTCACTACACACCGTTCAAGTTCTAGTTCTCTCATAATTCAATGACCCTGGAGTTTAATTTATTGGATAAAGTTTGTAAAAATGCGAGACACAAAGTAATAAAAATATAACTCTTATTTATTTCAATAAGGAATATTACAAACACATACGAGATTAGGACGTACATCCCAACAATCTCATCTTGGTAATACTATGGATATGACCCACTTTGTATTTGATACAAACACAGTGATCCTAACGTGTTGGTGTAGATGACATGTGAGTGGGGATATCTTATGTAATGAGATGGCATATGACCGGACCACGAAATAGTAATCATTAGATGTAACTCTGTTGACTTGTTAGGTTTCTATTTCAATAGGATTACCTAGGCAACTTGATCTCAATCCTGAGCAGGTTACGAACTCCTGTTTGCGAGGGATTATCTTTTGACTAGTATGAGTGAGAGTGGTCTAAGACGTTGACTCAATATGCCTACCTTCTTGGGGACAAGACCGAGCAGGTGATTGGGGAATTAACCTAGCAAGAAGGAATTCACTCCTTCCCACCTTTAGGGTAAGTAGATGAATGTTCCCTTAGTGGTGCCTCCGGGACTTGAACAAAGGGTCTGACCCTCTCATTGGCACGAGAGGGACTTCTGTTTATTGGTAGGACCATGAACAGGTTGTTTATTAGAGGAGCACTGGGACTTAAGGTAAAAGATGTAACCCAAGGATAAAACGGTAATTTGATCAAGCTGGTGCTACGAATATTTGTGAAGGATTGACTTGTTTTATGATCGATATCCATGGACACAGAAATATATTTGTACTAAGAAAAGTGCAACTACGAGACTTTAGTGGAGTGTTCCCGCAGTTAACGAATGTTGATTAGGATGTTAATGAGATTAACTGAGTAATCTTGTATCGTTGGAGCTTCTGATATGTAGGTCCATTAGGTTCACTTCCTAGCTCGTAAAGGGTTCTTAGATCATTTGAATTTGAAATATTCAAATTCAATTAGAGATTAAGCATGATGTATGGAGATACAATATAATATACGGTTTTTATGTACATTAAAACTTTATAGTATAAATTAATTTGAATATGATTCAAAGTTAATTAATTGTGAGATATAAATATTTAAAAGAGTTCAAATGTTATTTAAATGTGAATGAGATTCATATTTAAAACTATAGGTTATAATTTAATGTGCATAAGATGTACATTAAAACTATAGGTTAAAGGGAAAATGATTAAATCTCATAATTGAATATATGCTATTTCATTTAATTTGGTTAAAGGTTATTTAGTTAAAATTAATATTAATATATAATTAAATATAATTAATTATTTTATTAATTAAATTAATTAAATAAATGATTAGTTATTTTTTAATTAATTAAACTAATTAAGGGAACGTATCATCTTGACACGTTCCCACTTCCCTCCTTCCTCCCCCTATCGATAGATAAACAGGGAGAGGGGTCAGTTGATGGAGACTGATCGATCAATTCGTGATTCTATGATTTTGGTGAAAGTAAAAAACATTATCTCTCAACTCTTTCAAAAGGAGAATTTTAACAAGATAAGCTACAACCTTACCACGCTTCTGAACGAGCTATAGACCTTCCAGTCCTTGATGAGAGTCAAGAGTCAGGAGGGTGAGGCAAATGTTGCCTATAGAATCCTTCCACCGAGGTTCGACATCAGGGACCAAGTCTGTAGCTTCATTCTTTTCAGGTCCGAAAGGGAAGAAGAAGAAAATGAAGAAGGTTGGGAAGAGGAAACATGTTGACCGCACTGCTGCCCAGAAGGGTAAAAAGGTCAAGGAGGTTGTAGACAAAGGAAATTTTTCTACTGCAACAGGGACGAACACTGGAAGAGGAACCGTCCCAAATTCCATGTCGACTAAAAGAATGAAGGTAAATGTTATTTACTTGTAGTTGAAACTTGTTTAGTAGAGAGTAGTGACTCTGTCTTGATACTTGATTCAGGTACCACTAACCATGTTTGTTATTCTTTTAAGGGAATTAATTCCTTGCAGCGACTGCAGGAAGGGGAGATAACGCTCAGGCTTGGATCGGAGAGGTTGTCTCAAGTGTAGAACTGTGCACGGTGAAGTTGTTATTCGGCAGGAAGCATATTTTATTAGATAATTTGTACATAGTTTCGGGGTTTACTAGAAACCTTCTTTCTATTTCCTGTTTAATTGAACAATGTATTTCTGTTTCCTTTGATATGAATAAAGCGTTTATTTCTATCAAAGGTGTTGAAATTTTTTATGCTTCACTTGAAAATAACTTGTATGTTTTAAGGTCTAATTCGGTCAAAATGGTTTTGAATACTGAATTGTTTAAAACATCTAAAACACGAACTAAAAGATTAAAGGTTTCTCCTAAAGAAAATGCCTATCTTTGGCATCTAAAGTTGGGTCACATTAATCTCAATAGGATTGAGAGATAGTGAAAAATGGACTTCTAAGCGAGTTAGAAGAAAATTCTTTACCGGTGTGTGAATCATGCCTTGAAGGCAAAATGACCAAAAGACCTTTAAGGGAAAAGGTTATAGAACCAAAGAGCCTCTAGAGCTTATACATTCTGATCATTGTTGTCCGAAGAGTGTTAAATTCAAAGGAGGATACAAATACTTCATCTTGTTTATAGATGATTATTCGAGATATGGGTTCGTTTACTTAATGCATCATAAGTCTGAAGCTCTTGAAAAGTTTCAGGAGTACAAGACTGAATTCTAGGACTATATTATAGAACATGGAATTATGTTCCAACTCTCAGCACTTGATATGCCACAGCAAAATGGTGTATCAGAAAGGAGAAACAAAACCCTGTTGGACATGGTCCGGTCGATGATGAGTTATGCTCATCTCTCTGACTCGTTTTGGGGGTATGCAGTGGAGACTGCGGTATACATTTTAGAAGAGTGTTTCAGAAACACCTTTCGAACACTAGAATGGGCGTAAAGGTAGTTTATGTCATTTCAGGATTTGGAGATGCCTGACCCATGTGTTGGTGTCAAACTCGAAGAAGTTGGAACCTCGTTAGAAGTGTGCCTCTTTGTAGGCTACCCTAAGGAAACAAGAGGTGGTCTGTTTTTCGATCCTAAGGAAAATAGGGTGCTCGTGTCGACAAACGCCACATTCCTTGAGGAAGATCACATTAGGGATCACAAACTAAGAAGGAAAATCATGTTGAGTGAAATGGACACTTCATCAGCAAGAGTTGTTGATGGTGCTAGTACATCAACAAGAGTTGTTGATCCTAGCTCGTCTGGTCAAGTACGTCCTTCTCAAGAGTTGAGAATGTCTCGACGTAGTGGGAGAGTTGTTAGACAACCTGAACGTTACATGGTTTGGTTGAAACCCAAGTCGTCATACTTGATGATAACTTTGAGGATACATTGACTTATGATCAGGCAATAAATGATGTTGACAAGGACGAATGGATTAAAGCCATGGATTGGAGTCTATGTACTTCAATTCTGTTTGGGAGCTTGTGGATCAACCTAATGGGGGTAAAATCTAGGTTGCAAATGGATATACAAGCGAAAACGTGGTGTAGATGGGAAGGTGCAGACCTTCAAAGCTAGACTCGTGGCTAAGGGTCTTACCCAGCGAGAAGGGGTTGACTATGAGGAAACCTTTTCTCCTATTGTCATGATAAAGTCAATTAGAATCCTTCTGGTCATTGTTCCATATTATGACTATGGGGTATGGTTGATGGATGTCAAGACGACCTTTCTGAATGACAATCTTGATGAAAACATCTACATGGACCAGCCTAAAGGGTTCATTGAAAAAGTCCAGGAGAAAAAGGTTTGCAGGCTTAAGCGGTCTATATATGGACTGAAACAGGCCTCAAGGTCTTGGAATATAAGGTTTGATGAGGGTATCAAATCTTATGGCTTTAATCAAAATGTTGATGAGGCTTGTGTCTACAAGAAAATCATTAACAACATTGCCGTATTTCTGATATTGTATGTGGATGATATCCTACTCATTGGGAATAATGTAGGTTTCCTTACTGACATTAAAGAATGGTTAGCTTCGCAATTCCAAATGAAAGATTTGGGAGAAGCGCAATATGTTCTAGGTATCCAAATTGTCCGAAACCGTAAGAACAAAATGCTAGCCTTGTCTCTGGCGTCTTATATCGACAAGATGTTGGTACAGTATAAGATGCAAAACTTCAAGAAGGGTTTGTTGCCTTTTAGGCATGGGGTTCACCTGTCTAAGACATAGTGTTCTAAGACATCTCAAGAAGTTGAGGATATGAGACGGATCCCTGATGTTTCAGCTATAGGGAGCCTGATATACGCTATGATGTGTACTAGGTCCGACATCAGTTATGCAGTTGGGATTGTCAGTAGGTATCAATCGAATCCAGGATTATATCATGGGCAACCGTTAAGGCAATCCTCAAGTATCTTAGGAGAACGAGGGACTACATGTTTGTGTATGGAAATAAGGATTTTATCCTAACGGGATACACAAACTCTAACTTTCAAACCGATAAGGATTCTAGGAAGTCCACATCGGGGTCAGTGTTCACTCTTAACGGAGGGGCGGTGATAGCAAAATGTGTTATCCTTAGAATTATACATTGCTAGTTTCTTTGATAATTTCAGGACTTTTACGTGTTTATCATTTAATTTCAGGTTTAAAGCTTAAACGGATCATTTGGAGATATCATGGATTACTCGGGTTCAAATCGAGGCTTTTGGGAGCTAAAAATAACATCAAGTGGAAGAAGAATGACCATTCCAAGCAAGTTGACCTGAAGTGAAGGCGTTGCAACGCACTGCAGGGCATTACAACGCCGTTGTTGCGGACAATTGTATTAGAAGACCCGTGAAGGTAGCGTTGCAACGCTGCTTTGCAGCGTTGCAATGCTATATCGATAAGGAACACACGCGTTAAGGTAGCGGCATTGCAACGTTGTCCTTAGCGTCGCAACGTCGTAGAATTATTTCCATATTTGTTGCCGCCTAAGGCACAACGTTGATTTTCATTATAAATAGAACACTTTGCTCTCTTTGGAAAGGGAGCCGAATTTGATAGTTTTTAGCCCTAATTTTGAATACACACTCTAAGAGGAGAAAAAAGAGAAAAGCGTTTGTGGAGGCTCGAGATCGTGAAGGGAGCTCAGGATCGAGGAATCGACATCGACACATAAGTTTATTTCTCTTTCTTTTAGTTTGTAACGTAGTTTGAAGACTATTCTATGATTTTAGCTTGTTTTTATGGTGATTTTGAGTAGCGAATAGTTGTAGTTAAGGATTGAATAACATATTTTGAATTTATTTAATTATATATTGAACTTTGTTATGTTATTTATTTTTGGCAAATCGTTCTTAAATTGATTGATCTTGTTGGTTTTAGTCGACTCGAGAGAAAGAAGCTTAGATTAGAGAAAAGTTGGCAAAACTATTAGAAATCAGGTACAAGAGGAACTTAGAATTCTCTGGGAAACATTTAAGAAGTTGCTTAATGTTGTGCATGCTTTTAAAATTCATAAGGAAACTTTGGGATTTATCCCTCTCCACGAGGCTCACCATGGGTCGAGAGATTCCTTTGAGTATTTGTACTTCTTGTTTATAAATTCGCAACCATAGTTCATTGCATGTGTTATATAAGACATTAACTTGTGAAATTAATTTCCCTACAATTCTATCATATTCGTGTCTCCACTTGTATATTTACTTTTCTTTCTTTGTTTTCACCTTTATTCCAAAGTTTTGTTGCTTTAGCTAAAATTTAGAATAAGTATCTTGGTAATTAATATATTTGGAATATCATTCCTAAGGACGATACTTGGAACTCAAATCACTATATTAAAACTTGACTCGTATACTTGTGGTATTGCAAAATTGACGCAACAATTTTTTGGTCAAAGTAGATAAGTTCGTGTTCCCCGTGGACTTCCATGTCCTGGACATGGAAGAGAATGCAAAGATTCTCATCATCCTGGGAAGACCATTCTTGGCTACCAGTAAGGCTGATATAAGCATGCATGAGGGCACCATGAATCTGCATGTAGGGTAGGAAGAGGTCAAATTTCAAATTTTTACCCCTCAAAAGGATGAGTCTGGAATAAACTCCTGTTTGAAAATTGAATTAACTAATGCTCTGCCGTTTGATTTAGGGAATGATATTTTGTTGAGTGATTCTTTACATAGGGTAGCAGGAGGAACAATGAAGGAATTAAAGGAAGAGAAGCTGCAAGAAAAGAAGAAAGCACCTTGAAGGAGCTTCAGTCTAGCTAAAGACGTTAAAGAAAACGATTCTTGGGAGACAACCCAAGCTTTTGGTTTTAATTATTTATGTTTTGTTTTCTTTAGTTGTTTTGTTGCTTGTTTAGTTAATACTTTGCTTTGTTTCATGTTGTTAGGTTGTTGTTGATGCCTTCCCTCGTGAAACCCATGCTCTCGTACTACAGTACTTCATCTCACGTTATTTGGTCATCCAAGGAACTCACAAAAAGAAAAATGAAGATCTCCATTACTCAGGACAATATTGTTCAATCTTACCCTTCTTACTTGTTTTGAGCTTATTTTGCAAACATTAGGAGCAATGTTTAGTTTAAGTTTAGGGGTGGGATGTTGTTTATCTATTGTGACTGTCCTGAGTATGTGTTGAATTTGCTGAGTGATCTTATGCATAAGAATGACTATGATGGCCTAAGATGAGCTTTAATTGAAAATTTTTGTGATTCTACTGAAACTTGAGAGCATGATATGAATTTGAGTGAATTTAAAATTTTTCTTGAGTTTTTCCTGCATTATTATGCGCATAGTCTGTGTTCCTGTAGTTTTGAAATGCTTAGAAAAAAGTTATTAGGTTGAGAAGTTTGTGCCACCTCGATAGGTCTGAGAACTGATTTGAGAGTTAAACTGTAGGATAGGGTGAATGACAATATGAAGTGCATGATCTATAAAATATGTGTTTTATGTTAAAAAGTTTTTTTTTGTTTAATGCTGTTTTCTTTGTTAAAGAAAAAAATCGTGAGAAAAAAAAGAGCTACCTTCACGGTGATCAGTTAGGTCACTCATTGAGTGAGTGCTCTAAGTAAAGGTTCGTGCAGTGGATGTGTGAAAGTTAGTGTCCTTGCATAAAAAAAAGAGAAGAAAATGAAAAAAGTGCTTAAAAAATAAAGTGATTAAGTGCCGAGTAGAGTTGTTTATTTCTTGAATGTGGGAAGGCTTCAAGGATTAGTAATTATGACCAGTGTAGAGGAAAGTTGAATGAAGAACCTAATAATGTTTTTCCAGGCTTAGTAAAGATGAAAGGAATGTAGGCTAATCACACACACATGTAGGAACACTTAGAAAAGTTTTAAATTTCTTGTTAAAGTATGTTTGATTGTTTCCCGTGATTGCTGAAATTTTCTTTTAAATCTCTGAGGCTTGAGTCTGATGTATGTATAAGAAAAATCTTATGTTTAATTCTGTTTTTGCTCGGGACTAGCAAAAGTTAAGTTTGGGGGTGTTTGATAGCACATAAAATGTGTTATCCTTAGGCTTATACATTGCTAGTTACTATGACAATTTCAGAGCTTTTACGTGTTTAAGTCATTTAATTTCAGGTTTAGAGCTTAAACGGATCATTTGGAGATATCATGGATTACTCAGGTTCTAATCGAGGCTTTTTGGAGCTAAAAATAGCATCAAGTGGAAGAAGAATGACCATTCCAAGCAAGTTGACCCAAAGTGAACGGGTTGCAACGCCGTTGTTGCGGACAATTGTATTAGAAGACCCGTGAAGGTAGCGTTGCAACACTACTTTGCAGCGTTGCAATGTTATATCGATAAGGAACACGCACGTTAAAGTAGCGGCGTTGCAACGTTGTCCTTAGCGTCGCAACAACGCAGACTTATTTCCATATTTGTTGTCGCCTAGGGCACAACGTTGCAACGCTGTGCCGATTTTCATTATAAATAGAACACTTTGCTCTTTGGGCAAAGGGAGCCGAATTTGATAGTTTTTAGCCTTAATTTCGAAATACACACTTTAAGAGGAGAAAGAAGAGCATTCTTTGGGAGCCAGAGCGTTTGTGGAGGCTCGAGATCGTGACGAGAGCTTGGGATCGAGAGACCGACATCTACATATAAGTTTATTTCTCTTTCTTTTAGTTTGTAATGTAGTTTGAAGACTATCCTATGACTTTAGCTTGTTTTTGTTGTGATTTTGAGTAGCTAATAGTTGTATTTAGGGATTGAATAACATGTTTTAAATTTATTTAATTATGTATTGAACTTTGTTGTGTCATTTATTTTTGGCAATTCGTTCTTAAATTGATTGATCTTGTTGGTTTTAGTGGACTCGAGAGAAAGAAGCTTAGATTAGAGTAAAGTTTCCAAAACTCTTAGAAATCTGGTACGAGAGCAACTTAGAATTCTCTAGGAAACATTTAAGAA
Organism: Trichosanthes cucumerina; assembly: GCA_036507285.1. Lineage (NCBI taxonomy): Eukaryota > Viridiplantae > Streptophyta > Magnoliopsida > Cucurbitales > Cucurbitaceae > Trichosanthes > Trichosanthes cucumerina. The sequence goes on along the minus strand of CM071836.1, from coordinate 64,746,475 downwards.
GTTGCTTAATGTCGTGCATGCTTTTAAAATTCATAAGGAAACTTTTGGATTTATCGTTGTGCACAAGTCTCACCATGGGTCGAGAGATTCTTTTGAGAATTTGTACTTCTTGTTTATAAATGCGCAACCATAGTTCATTGCATACTTGTGAAATCAATTTCCCTATAATTCTATCATATTCGTGTCTCCACTTGTATATTTACTTTTCTTTCTTTGTTTTCACCTTTATTCCAAAGTTTTGTTGTTTTAGCTAAAATTTAAAATAAGTATCTTAGTAATTAATCAATCTAGAAAACCATTCTTGAGGACGATTATTGGAACTCAAATCACTATATTAAAACTTGACCCATACACTTGCGATATTGCAAAATTGACGCAACAAGTTGTGGCGAAGCATAAAGTAGGGATGCATCGCGGATTCAACGATGGAGGCCGAATATGTAGTAACCTCTGAAGCAGCTAAGGAGGCAGCTTGTCTTAGGAAGTTCATGATGGATTTAGAAGTTATTCCAAACATGAACTTGTCAGCCATCCTTTATTGTGATGTCAATGGTTCAGTAGCCAACTCGAGGGAACCTCAAAATCATAAGAGGGGCAAGCACATTGAACGGAAGTATCACCTGACACGGGAGATTGTGCATCGCGGAGACTTGACCGTCACGAAGATTTCTTCGGAGCACAATGTTGTCGAGCCATTAGCAAAGACTCTCACGGCTAACGTGTTTGAGCGTCACCTAGAGAGTGTAGGTCTACGGGTGATACCTGACTAGGGCAAGTGGAAGTATTGTAAAAGGGGTATTTAATGCCCTAGTTTATTGTATTGTTGCGTTCCTGAAATGTATTTGTGCTCCACTAGCTTTAGTTCAAGTGGGAGTTTGTTGGGGTGTATGCCCTAAACTCGTGTCGTTTGTAACATTTGATGAATATATAAATAAAAATTATTTTTCATCAAACCTTGTATCTCACATTTCAAACTTAATCCAATAAACTAAGCTCCAAGGTCATTCATATTTATGAGATCTTAAACTGTGTGTAATGGACACACAGGTAGGATCAACGATCGAGTAAATCACCTGAACGATCTATAGTATATGGATAAGGTTGTGAACCTTATTCTGGTAATACTATGGATGCGACCCATTTTGTATTTGATACAAACGAGGTGATCCAGCTCGTTCATGTAGTTGACATGCGAGTGGGGGCATCATGTGCAATGAGATTGTACAAGACCAGACCGTGAATTATTAGACTAACTGATGTAACACCGTTAACAGTTGTGGACTAATAAATTTATAGATGACCATTAGTGACTCGACCTTAATCCTTAGCTAGTTATGAACGCCTGTTTGTCGGGGTTGTCCTCAGACCAATACGGGTGAGAGTAGACCAGAGTTACCACTTAATATGCCTATCTTCTCAAGGGCAGAACCACGTGGGTAGCTGGGAACTTAACTTCGCAAGAAGCAATTCACTCGTTCCCAAACTAGGGAAACTAGAGAGGTTGTTCCCTTAAGTGCTGACTCTAGGGCTTGAACAACGAGGCCCAACCCTCTCACTGGCCCGAGAGGGACGTTGTTTATGGTAAGACCATAAACAAGTTGTTCATTAGAGGATCAGTTATACTTGAGGTGCAAGAGGTAGACACATGGGTAAAACGATAATTTGACCCAACTGTGACTACGAATGACCTGTGAAGGGTTGACTCATGGGCATTTTTTAAATCAATGGACACCACTTGTCCTACAATGAGGAAAGTGCAGCTACGAGTCTATAGTGGAGTGACCCCATAGTTAATGTTTATTAACGAGATCAAAGAGTTTGGTCAGTTAATCTCGGATCATTGGAGCTCATGATATGTAGGTTCATTAGGTCTCTCGATTGGCTCAATTATGGAGTTAATGTGGGTATAAAGTTTGGAGTGAATTTGAAGTGTTCAAATTCACATAAAGAGTATTTATGTCAATTATATGAGATATAATTGATATAATATATAGTTTAATATGAGTGAGATTCATATTAAACTATACTATAAGCCTAATTATTGAATTAAGGCTTAGTTGGAGAAATTAATTCAGAGACATGTAAAATTGAATGTGATTAAATTTTAGTTCCACATTATGCAAATGTGATTTGCATAATAAGGTATGTGATATCTTATACTATATAATTATGCAAATATGATTTGTATATTATATGGTTGTGGTTAAATGGTACACAGGTAAGAATTTCTCTCCACTTCATACCATTATATAATAATACTTATAGAAGCATCTCATAAGACAAGTTCTCATTTTTTTTAAAATCACTTCTTCCAAAAAGCTCTCAATTTTCTCTACTCTCTCCCATACCCAAATCAAAAGGGGAACCCACCTTCCTTCCTCATCCGTCGGAGAACAACCGAGAAGTCTTAGTAGAAGTGTTCGTCCAACTTGTTCAGTTCGTGGATCGAGAACAGGAGATCGTTAAGGAGATCGAAAGATCGTAGAGATCGTTGTCGGGTTCGGGAGAAGGAACACGAGAAGAAAGTTGTTATTCAAGAGGTATTTACTTACTGTAAACTTTCATTCTTCCTCATGCTTAACCTAGATTACAAATGTTGTATGTTCAATTTTAAGTACGTTTTGTGTAACACAATGGGGCATCGCGATTTGCATCGCTTCTGCTGCGGGATTCAATCCCATCAAAACCACTATCCAATCTCCGAAAAATTATATGAGAAATTCTATGTGGATGGATACTTAAATTGTTGGCATATGTGACTAAACTTGTGTAATTTTAGTCAAATAAATAAAGAGTTATTTGATTTGATGAAATTATATTCTCTCTTCATAAATCCAAAAACTAAGCTTCAAGGTTATAATAGATCTTGAACATCAGTGTAGTAGACACTAATTGGATTATGTTCTAGAGTATAACCTAAATGGTCTATGGTATATGTATAAGGTTGGAAACCTTATTCTGGTAACACCACGGATGCAACCCACTTTGTAGTTAGTACACATGAGGTTATCCAACTCATTCATGGGGATGCCATGCGAGTGGGGGCATCCTGTATGATGAGTTCATACAAGACAGGTCTGCAAATTATTGGTCTAACCAGTATAACACCATTAATAGGATAGGACTAATAATTTATAAATGATCATTAGTGATTCGACCTGAATCCTGAGCAAGTTAAGAACTCCTGCTTATAGGGGTTTGTCCTTAGACTAGTATGAGTGAGAGTGACTTGTAGCCGACTTAATATGTCTACCTTCTCAAGGACAAAACCTCGTAAGTAGCTGGAGACTTAACTCTGCAAGATGAAATTCACTCATTCCTAGACTAAGGAATTAGATAGGTTGTTCCCTTAAGAACTGAGTCCGGGTCTTGAACAACTGGATCCCCCCCTCTAAATTAGCTTTAGAGGGATTGAGTTTATGGTAGGACTATAGACTTGTTGTTGTTCATTAGAGGATCAGTAGTGCTTAAGAAGCAAGAGGTAATCACTAAGATAAAATGGTAATTTGACGCAACTGTGATTGCAAACAACCTGTGAAAGGTCGACTCATGGGTAATGATTATATCGATGGGCACCATATAATCTATAGTAAGGAGAGTGCAACTACATGTCTATAGTGGAGTGACATTTAGTTAATGAATATTGATTAACCGGATCAAAGAGTTTGATTAGTTAATCTCACGTCATTGAAGCTCATGAACTGTAGGTCCATTAAGTCCCCTCGTTGGCTCAACATGGTAATATTGAGGGCATAAAATTAGGAATGAAATTGAAGTGTTCAATTTCATATAGGAGGTGATATATCAATTATATGTGATATAATTGATATAATATATAGTTTTAATGTGAATTAGATTCACAAATTAACTATATACTTATGAGAGAAAGAATGAGGGATAGGATGGTAATTTCTATCCTATTTTCCTATAAATAGTTGCATGAGATTCAACTTTGAGGGATGCCATTTTCACACAACCAAAAACTCACTTTGAGATTGTTGTTGGAAAAGTTCCAAAATATATCTCTCAAATTCTCCACACCTCATCCTAAAGAAACCCACCTTCCTCCCTCACCTAGAGAACAACAGAGAAGATCTAGTGGTTGATCTTTGTACGTGCCGGGTTCGGGTCGTTGAGATCGTGAGATCATTGGAGAAGAAATAGAAGAATAAAGCGTTCTTCAAAGGTAAATTCCTTGTTGTCCTATATAGTTATGCATGCTTTAATCTAAATTTTATGTTCTTGATATGAATCTTTGTAACATGATCATGAACACGCGATTCACAATCGCTTCCGCTGCGGGATTCAATCCCTTAAAAAATGGCGAGCAAAGATGTAGATGGATAAACCTTTCTCGTCTCCGCTACCCCCTTGCCCCATAAACATCTAGAGAGTTTAAAACTTAGGATTTTTTTAAACACAATCAGATAGTTTTAAAGAATGCAACATAAACATTTTCAAGATTCAAAACGAGGCACTTCAAAAACTATTTTTTGATTCTCAAACTATCAAACTTCTAAGATAAACTTTTCAGTTTTTCGAATTCAATGACTCTTATTCTGAAATGTTGGACCAAACACACTCTATGGTAAACCTTCTCAAGAATGCTATATTTCTCTTTCTTTTGTGTTGTTATTCTCTCTAAAACAAAGTATCTCTTTCTCTCTCGAACATGTATTCCCTATGACACAGGAGTTAATGGAAGGTCCAAAAATTTCACACTCGTGCAACTTGTTCGAGGGTTAGATTTTTATAATTAAGAGTTAGGTACAATTATAACAATTACCATAATTCAACCCACTAGAACATAGTTAGGGCTTGTGTTGGTTGTCTGTAATAAAAATATTTCCCCAAAATGCACTTTCTTCTAAATATTTTTTATAAAAGCATGTGTGTTGGTTATATTGTCTCAAAAAGTAATTTTATAGAAAAAATTATTTTTCTTGTTATAAATTCAAAATGCTTATTCTAATATCAAATTATTATAAAAGACGTTATACCACTAACCGTAATCATAGGATATCATTGAAGTTTATACTAGAATGATCACTTAGTCGTCACCAAAGTAGTCGTTATGATAGTTGTCAGAGTAGTAAGATCACGAGGTGATCACCAAAGTGGTCGTCGGAGTGGTCGAGTGTTGGAGTAATTGGGTCACCGGTGCTCATCAACGGTGATAGTTCGGTGGTCAGGTGGTCGGATTGGTCGCCAACGTGGTTGTTAGGTAGTTGTTGCTAAGGGTTGTCAAGTGGTCAAGTCACGGAGTGATCAATTGGATGGTTGTCGAGAATTGTTTGTTAGGTGGTTGTGTTGTCGGGGTGGTTGACTACATTGGTTTCTAGGTGGTTGGGTGGTCGGGGTGGTCATTAGCAATGGTTGCCAGGTGGTGGGGGTAGCTAAAGTGGCTGTCAGTAGTGGTTGTTAGATGGCAGGTCACCAACGTGGTGGTTGGGGTTGTTGCTAGTGTTGGGGTTTATGTCCTAAACAAGTCTAGTTTTGTAATAATGATATTTAAAATAAATAAAGATGTTATTTATTATATTCTCGCACATAAACCTAAATCCAATAAACTAAGTTCCAAGGTTATAATGTTCGATCTTGAATAATTGTGTAGTGGAAACAAGTTGGATGAAGTAGTTCAAGTATAACCTGAATGGTCTATGGTATATGAATAAGGTTGGGAACCTTATATTGGTAACACCATTGATGCGCCCCGCTTTGTATTTAGTACAAACGAGGTAATCCAACTCGTTCATGTGGTAGACATGTGAGTGAGGGCATCTTGTATAATGAGATTATATAAGACCGACCCGCAAATTATTAAGCTACTAGTGTAACACCTTAACAAGATAGGTTTAATAATTTATAAATGACCATTCGTGACTTTACATGAATCCTGGGCAAGTTACGAACTCCTGCTTATGGGGGTTTGTCCTTAGACTAGTATGGGTGAGAGTGGCCTGTAGCCGACTCAATAAGCCTAACTTCTCAAGGACAAAACCTTGTAGGTAGCTGGGAACTTAACTCTAGCTACAAGAAGGAATTCACTCATTCCTAAATTAGGGAATCAGATAGGTTGTTCTATTAAGAACTAAATCCAGGTCTTGAACAAGGGGGCCCCGCGTTCTTACTGACCTAAAAAGGATTAAGTTTATGGTAGGACCATAGATTGGTTGTTCATTAGAGAATCAGTGGTGCTTCAGGAGCAAGAGGTAGTCATAGGGGTAAAACGGTAATTTGACCTAGCTATGATTAGGAACAACTTGTGAAGGGTCAACTCACGGGTATTGATATATCAATGGACACAACACATTCTACAATGAGGAGAGTGCAACTACGAGTCTATAGTGGAGTGACTCGTAGTTAATGAATGTTGGTTAATTAGATCAAAGAGTTTGATCGATTAATCTCTATCATTTGAGCTCATGATCTGTAGGTCCATTAGGTCCCTCCGTTGGCTCAACATGGAAATATTGAGGGTTTATAGTTTGGAGTGAAATTGAAGTATTCAATTTCATATATAAACGAGATATATCAATTATATTTGATATAATTGATATAGTATATAGTTTAATCTATATACTAAATGAGAAATATATTATAAGAGCACTATAGGGGCAGGATGGACATTTCTACCCTATTTTCCTATAAATATGTGCATGAGATGTACATTTGGTATGCATTCTAAGGCATTTGTAACAAACCCTAAGTGCTTCTTTTTGTAAGTGTTTTTGGAAAAGTTCCAAGACACTTATCTCTCTCAAAATTCCTCCTAACTCCAAAAGACGTTTCCCACAACCTTCCCTCTCCTAGAGATACAACGAAGAAGACTTAGAGGTTGCATCGGGATCGTTGGAAATGTGAGATTAGATCTGTTCGTGATTCGTTAAGAACGTGAGTTCATTGATATCATAAAAGAGGAGCACTAGGAGGTCTACAAAGGTAATATACATGCTGTCTAATTCTGATTTATATGCTTAATCGCTTTTATATATGTTTCTGTTTGGATCTATGTAACATATTACAAGAACACGCGATTCAAATCGCCTCCGCTCCGGGATTCGATCCCATCAATTGGTATCAGAGCCAATTGTGTTCTTGTTTTTGTTCTAGACTGTCAAAAACATGGGTGGGATTGCATGAGATTCATGAGATGAATGTTCGTTTTGTAAATTAGATGTTTTCATTTTTGGCACTTAGATTTACAATTTTTTCATTGAAATGTTCAATGTCAGGGCCCGGTGTTTTGAGCAATTTTAATTTAAATCGAGTCTGTAAGTCCGTGTTGATCGAGGCAAAGTGGTTGTTAAGAAGAACAAAGCAAAAACAAGCAAAAACGCAAAAAAGGATTGTTGTTCTGTGAATGGCGTTGCAACGCTGTTCATTGGTGTTGCAACGCCACTACAAAAGAATTTTGGCTGAGGCGTTGCAACACCGAAGCGTTGACGCTGGCGCAAGGTGGACCAGCGTTGCAATGCTGTAATCAACGTTTTAATGCTGCAGTAGTTACACGTGCAACAACGGGCATAAAACGACATTTTGCGTTTTTTATTTATTATATTTAATATATAAAAAAAATTAATTTATTTATAAAAGCATTTTATATTTAATTTTTTAATTTATTATTATTAATTTTAATTAATATAATTAGATTATATTAATTGAAATTAATTTTAGGGTGCTAAAAATGGTCTAATTTTGCTATTTATTTTTATGCAATTGTTGTGTTATTATTTCCACGCATAATGTATGCTATTTAGAAAAATCTCACCTTAGGTTAAGCATGTTCATGCATCATATTATAATATAAAGGGTTATATTATATAGTTTGCATGATAAATTAATATAACATTGACATGCATTATGATTCATGAGATGAATATGTTATGTATGTTTATTATTCATGTGATGGATGATCAAGCAACTATAACATAGTATGCATGTCACCTAAGGTTAATTAATTAGTTTTAAAATATTTAGAACTTAGTATTAATAGACCTTAGATTATCTAGTTCTAATTCGATTAGAATTAGAGACCGAATGATTTATAAACTATGATTAAAGGGAAACTCTGCTAAGGAAGGTTCTGTCTAGGCTGGGGTATTTAAGCTGACGGAAGCGGAACACCCCTACTTGGGAACTGACCTGTGAGTGAATTTAATCTAAGAGTCTATAAATTATTAAAAAGTCAGCACAATTTATGAAGGGGTTAATAAACTAGTAACCCTAGGTTTACATACTTAGGTAAGATTCAATATTAAGGGGTTATATTGATTGACTTAGGTAAAATCATTAGGCGAATTTAACCTAGGTAAATTTTCTAAAACACTTAAAGTACTTAGTGGGAGGAAAATGTGTATATGATACATCGATTTTTTGACCTACATATCTTCAAGAAGTTCACACCGTGAGATCTATACTTGGCCTCGTGGCGCAAACGGGAGCGTCTCCCTTCAGATGGTGTTTGTATGGGAAAATATCAAGGTGAATGGAGAGGGTACTTATAGTGAGTGGGAGTGGGAACTGTGAAAACAAAACCCACGGTCTCTTGTATCAGTTCACACGGTGAGATCACTATGATCAGGCTGCTAGTTTAGCCTGGACCAGACAATCCCTTCGGAGGGCTTTGATCATAGGGATCGGAACACAGTGAACACCTGAAAAGGATAGGGATTACCTTAGTTTATTTTCCAACCTAGTCCTCCCTTTGTGACGACCACAACCTCAGGTACTAAGTACTTATTTTGTTTAACGTTCTAACCACCTTTATGCCTAGTCGGATTAGTGAATTTTCATCAAGGCTCGGCGAGAGTGAATCCCTGATTCATTTAGTTTAAGGGGAAATGTTCTCCTTTAGATAAATTTACACTTATATTTAAAATAAAGGAAAAAGGAAATGACAATGGCACTTAGTAAATGATGCCTAAGTAAGGGCTAATTGGGACTTTTAACAATGACCTAGACCTCATTGTTTAACCATATATATAAGCTTGCAATCAAGAGAAAAGAAACCCTAACCCTAGATCTCTCTATAGCCTCTTTATTCTTCTTCCTCACACTTTGCCCTAATCGAAACCCTACCCCTTATTGTTGCTGCTCTACCGCCGACCAAGAACTACGTGCAGAAGCCGCCGCCGGCAAGCCCACGATCGAAGGCAGCATCAGCCGCTCACGCCGGCAAGTCCACGAACAAGAGGCTGCTTCAACTCCAGCGAACCAATAACTGTTTCACCGCCGGCAAGCCACGATCGGAGAGTTTCACCACACGCTGCAGATCCACGGGCGAAAAACCATCCCGATCGCTTCACGCTATGATTCCACGAGGCCGAACGAGGAGTTGCGATTCGGGCCCCAGCAGTTCGTGGATCCTTACCCTTCCGAGGACCGCCGCCGCTCACGAGCCGCAGCTCGCCGACGAGTTCTGCAACAGCCGTCGACGCCTTCAATCGCCACCGTCGTCGCTGCTCGAAGAACCAGCCGCCGCCATTCTGCTCGTAGGACTCGTCATCACCGTTCGGGTCTACTTTTGACTACAACATCGACCAACTTCGCATTGCAGCCACTGAATTTGCAGTCCGGTGAGCAACTCATTACACTTTTCGTTTGGAGAGAATTTTGGTTATTAAAACGTTTACGTAAGAACTGAATTTACTGTTCGAACACGACTTTTAGGGACCAAGGTTGGAGCGGAATTGAAGGTCAAACGTCGAGACGAACTAAGGAATATTAGGTATTCGCGTTGAACTTGAGGTAAGCGGGGCATGAGACCTTAAGAACTTAGCTAAGGTACCTTTACGTTATGGATTTGGTGTATGCTTGGAGAATAATTTCGGATGTTGTGTGAATCAGGTTCTTCTAAAGAAGAGTACTCAAGGAACTCGGGTTAGGTTTTGGAGTAGAATCTGAACTAAGGTAAGGGACCTTGTGCCGAACTTTTCTAAATGGGATTAAAGAAAATGAATTTCAAGATTTTTTACGCGAATTTAGTTTGTTATTTTTACATGAGAATATTTTAATATTTTATGTGAGAATACTTTATTATCTTATGTGAAGATATCTCAATATTTTATGGGAGCATAACTCAGTATTTTATATGAGAATATCTTTGTATCTTATGTAAGAATATTCCAAAGATTTCATGTGAGAATGATATAGTACTTTATATGAGAATATTTCATGATTACATACTGTAGTATTATCTTCAAATCATGTGAGAAAATCATGATTTGCATATCAATGATAATGTTTCATGACACGTGCACTATAGTCAGGTTGAATGATGGGACCTCATGCATGTTATGTATGCCATAAAACGATTTAAAGTAAGATGTGGAAATTGGTCTCCTGAGGGCATTGTATGCATGGTTAAACATGCATTAGAGACCCTATGGGTCAAGTTTACAGTGGGTCCGTGAGGGACTCAAACCATACGAGGGTCCATGAGGGGACTCAATCCATACAGGGGTCTGTGAGGGACTCAAATAATTACAGGGGTCTGTGAGGGACTCAAAATGAAATGACTCAGGATGACCAATTACCCACTTAAAGAACAAGAAAGTCATGTATTACAGTCATGTTGATACGAGAAAGTTTTAGGTCCCACATATGTACATTTTGACCAAGTTTAAAAGTCATGATTGTATGTGTTTGCATATCCCAAACCTCGGTAGCGAGGTCACTTACTGGGTATTGTATTGCAATACTCACCCTTTTATTTTAAAATATTTTTCAGGTAAGGCCAAGGACGTGCGGGGTGAGTGACGGAGGCGCGTGGTCAGAACCATGGGAATAGTCATGTTTTCCGCATATTTTCTTAATAATTGATGTTGTCGTTTTATGATTTCTAAGTTTAAAACTTATTTTCAGGAATTTTAAATAGGCCAAGTCTAAACTGCTTCTTTTACATGTTTTGAATGTTTTAATGGGATCCCTAAAGATGATTTTGGTTACAGTGGAGATTTAAAGAATGTTTTATGTCCTTTGGCCTAATAATGCATGCATGTGTAGTAATGTCCCTAGGAGTTATAGTCATAGAAAAGTAGGGGCCGTTACGTTGGTTATCGAGCTCTAGGTTTAGGGTTCTGTAGACTTGCTTACAGAGTAAGCACAGAGTAGTTCCCATGGTTGAGCAACGCGTTCCGGTCACCGCCAGGTACGTTCTTGAGATTTATGAATAAACGAATGTATATGATGTAATTCTTTATTTTGAATGTAAATGAATTTAAACCTTGAGGTTGATCCTATCTTACAGTTAGAAAGTGATGAAAACTAAGTTAGAAATTCTCTGCATTGTAATCGACAAAAATGCCACCTAGAGGTCGAGGGAGAGGTAGAGGACGTGGTAGGGCCGGAGGACGGGAGGAAACGTTAACACCCAACCTGCAATTACCACTAGAACAGAAGAGATTACTCCACCCGTGCCAGACCTTCCCCAGGACCAACCAGATCGCCAAGAGGATGCACCTGTAGTCGCTCCAGTGGCGGATCAAGGAAACCCTAATGTCATGACTATGATGGTGGAGGCTATGCAGACTCTAGTGCGAGCTACAGTAGCCACTCAGTTGGCCCAAGCAAGTCAGGGACGGAATGATGCAACTCTGGAGTCTCGATATCTGAAGGATTTCAGGAAATATGATCCCAGATCTTTTGATGGATCTTCTAGTGACCCCACTGTGGCTGAATTATGGTTGTCCTCCATCGAGACCATTTTCAGACTGATGAACTGTCCTGAGGACCAGAGGGTGGCTTGTGCCACCTTCATGTTGAGAGACGACACTTACTTATGGTGGGAGTCCGCACAGGGAACCATAGTCGCCAGCGGAGAGACGATTACCCGGAATTTGTTTAAGGAAGCATTCTGGCGGAAATTCTACCCTGCCGCAGCTCGTTATAGGAAGCAGGCGGAATTCTTACAGCTTAGCCGTGCAAGGAGGGCGGTGGGAAGTATATGAGAGAGAATTCACCCGTTTGTCACGCTTTGCCCCGAGTTAGTAGACACCTCAGCGAAAAAGCAGAGCGTTTCATTATGGGACTAGATGAAAATATTCGAGGCTTCATACAAGCACTAGCACCTCCTGACTATGCCTCCGCAGTGAGAGTGGCGGAGTTGATTTGGGTGCAGCACAAAAGCGCCCACTGTAGTGGGTTAGCCCGGCAACCCCTGCAAATCGAAGAGAGGAAATGGGAACAGACAAATCCAAGCTCGCAGCGTCCCCAGCGTACGCCGCATAGACCAGGGAACTTTCGCGCAGGTTCGGGACAGAAACCACAGTTCAACAGGACAGGAACTAGCAGTGGAGACAAGCCACAATGCAAAGACTGTGGTAGGCATCATTGGGGTAAGTGTTTGGCCCGGTCCGGAGTGTGTGCTTCGATGATGGGGAAAGAAGGGCACAGAGCTAATAGCTGTCTGAGTCAAGCCAGTGCTAGCCAACCTCAGGTTATCAATAGTGGGGTTGCTGCCAAGCCCGTAATACACCAAGGAAGAGCTTATGCGAGCACAAGTAAGAGCATCCATGACACAGACTCTGTGGTTACAGGTACACTCCCATTACTTGGGCACCTTGCCTTTGTATTATTTGATTCTGGTTCTACACATTCTTTTATTTCTGCATCCTTCGTGAGTCAAGCTGAGTTAGAGTTAGAACAGTTACAGTATGCTTTGTCTGTTTCCACCCCTGCGGGGATAAATTTGTTAGCCACCATGAAAGTCAAGGATGGTAGCATGGCTATCGCAGATCATAAGTTAGAAGTAAACCTAGTAGTCCTTGACATGAGTGACTTTGATGTGATATTGGGTATGGACTGGTTAGCGCGGAACCATGCTTGCATTGATTGTTTCAGGAAGGAGATAGTGTTCACTCCCCGCCAACCTCGGTTACTGAGTTCGCAGGCACCCTAGCGGAAGTAGGCCTAAGGTGTGATTCACGCCTTAAGGCCGTGAAGTTATTACATCGGGAGCTTGGGCGTCTTAGCTTGCATACCGGGATGCAAGGTGTATGGAGATCTCGGTGTCATCGGTACCATGGTGAATGAATTTCCGACGCCTTCCCGAGGATCTCCCAGAGTACCTCCGGTCGTGGAGGTGGATTTTAACATAGGGTTGGAGTCGTGGACGACTCCGATATCCAAGGCACCGTACAGAATGGCACCGGCAGAGTTGAGAGAACTGAAGCTACAGTTACAGGACTTACTAGATAAGGGATTTATTCGCCCTAGCGTCTCGCCTTGGGGAGCCCCTGTGTTGTTTGTGAAAAAGAAAGACGGACCCATGCGTCTGTGTATAGATTACAGAGAGTTGAATAAGGTTACGATCAAGAATAAATACCCTCTCCCTAGAATAGATGATTTGTTCGATCAGTTACAAGGAGCAACGGTATTTTCCAAGATTGACTTGAGATCAGGCTATCATCAGTTGAGAATCAGTGAAGGAGATATTCCTAAGACAGCATTCAGATCACGTTATGGACACTACGAGTTCACGGTGATGCCGTTTGGTTTGACCAACGCCCCTGCCGCTTTCATGGACTTGATGAACCGACTATTCAAAGAGTTTTTAGACACGTTCGTGATTGTATTCATTGATGACATTCTGATATACTCCAAATGTGATGAAGATCATGAAAGGCACCTGAGAAAAGTTTTACTCACGCTGAGAGAGAATAAGTTGTATGCAAAGTTTTCCAAGTGCGAATTCTGGCTCAGACAGGTATCCTTTTTGGGACATGTGGTGTCCGAGGCAGGAGTCTCTGTTGATCCAAATAAAGTGGAAGCGAGCCACGCAGCTGGGTTGCCCGTCCGACCACCGTCACAGCAGTACGTAGTTTTCTGGTCTTTGCAGATACTATAGACGTTTCGTACAGGATTTCGCCAAGATAACCATGCCCATGACCCAGCTGACGCGCAAAGGTAACCCATTTGTTTGGGATGACACTTGTGAGGCGAGTTTCCAGGAACTCAAGCGGAGGTTGGTGTCAGCTCCGATCCTTACAGTCCCCGAGGGAACAGGGAGCTTGGTAGTTTACAGTGATGCTTCTAAGAAGGGTTTGGGTTGTGTACTAATGCAGCACGGTAAAGTAATAGCTTATGCGTCCCGACAACTGAAGATGCACGAGAGAAATTATCCAACCCATGACTTAGAACTAACGGCAGTAGTCTTTGCAATAAAGATATGGAGGCATTACCTATATGGCGAGAAAATTCAGATTTTCACAGATCATAAAAGTCTGAAGTATTTGTTCACCCAGAAGGAATTGAACAGTAGGCAACGCAGATGGTTGGAATTAGTGAAGGATTACGACATAGATATTCAATACCACCCCTGTAAGGCTAATGTCGTGGTGATGCCCTCGTGAGAAAGCCGCTTCATACTTCAAATACGAAGTTACTGACAGAGCAGAGCTGCAGGCAGAGTTTGTACGAGCTGAAATTGCAGTATTAGTAGGGAAGGTCACGACACAGTTAGCTCATTTAACTGTACAACCAGCTTTGAGGCAACGCATCATTGAGTCCCAACAGGGGGACCCTCAGTTAGTAGAAAAGCTTAGTGCAGTAACTAAAGGTGAATTAACAGGGTTTTCGCTATCCGCGGATGGAGGACTACTATTTCAGGGACGATTATGTGTACCAGGCAACAACGAACTGAAAACTGAAATCCTAAGCGAAGCTCATAACTCACCATTTTCTATGCATCCTGGTGGTACCAAGATGTATCGAGATCTGAAACAGTCATTCTGGTGGTGTAACATGAAGCGCGATGTGGCAGGGTTTGTTAGCAGGTGTTTGACTTGTCAGCAAGTGAAGGCACCTAGATAGAGGCCCGCAGGACTACTGCAACCTTTACATGTACCTCAGTGGAAATGGGAGGAAATCTCCATGGATTTCATAGTCGGACTGCCCAGGACCTTACGAGGTTACTCAGTGATTTGGGTCATTGTGGACAGGTTAACAAAGTCAGCACATTTCATACCAGGAAAACCCACCTACTCTACGGATAAGTGGGCGCAGTTATACCTGGAAGAGATAGTCCGGTTACATGGGATTCCAAATCGATTATTATTTGCATGTGGATCCACGATTCACCTCCAATTTTTGGAGAAGTTTACAGAAAGCGTTAGGTTCACAGTTAAACTATAGTACAGCTTTTCATCCACAGACGGATCGGCAGACAGAGCGTTTGAACCAGATCTTAGACGACATGTTGCGAGCTTGCACCTTAGACTTTCTAGGTAGTTGGGACACTTATTTACATTTGATGGAGTTTGCATACAATAACAGTTATCAATCGACCATTGGAATGGCTCCATTCGAAGCCCTTTATGGAAAGCGATGCAGAACTCCCGTTTTTACGGGAGGAGGTTGGCGAACGCCGCTTATTGGGTCGAGAGTTAGTACAGTCACTAATATCTGCGATACAAAAGATTAGGGTACGAATGCGACCGCCCAAAGCGCATAAAAGAGTTATGCCGATTCGAGACGAAGGGACCTAGAATTCGGAGTTGGGGACCACGTATTCCTTAAGGTGGCCCCAATGAAAGGGATTCTAAGGTTTGGACGAAAAGGAAAGTTGAGTCCACGCTTTATAGGACCATTTGAGATTTTAGAGAGGGTTGGTGTAGTGGCCTACAGGCTAGCATTGCCGCCTTCCCTATCAGCAGTTCATAACGTATTCCACGTCTCCATGTTGAGAAAATACGCCCGCATCTCACCCACGTTGTAGACTTTGAACCGCTACAGCTAGCGGAAGATTTGAGTTATGGCGAGCGACCTGTACAGATTATTGCTAGAGATCCGAAGACCCTCCGTAACCGTGAGATCAACTTAGTTAAAGTGTTATGGCAGAATCACTGCACGGAAGAAGCTACCTGGGAGCGAGAAGAAGAAGTGCGAGCTAAATATCCAGAACTGTTCCAAGAATAGGAACTTTCGAGGACGAAAGTTCTTAAGGAGGGAAGATTGTGACGACCACAACCTCAGGTACTAAGTACTTATTTTGTTTAACGTTCTAACCACCTTTATGCCTAGTCGGATTAGTGAATTTTCATCAAGGCTCGGCGAGAGTGAATCCCTGATTCATTTAGTTTAAGGTGAAATGTTCTCCTTTAGATAAATTTACACTTATATTTAAAATAAAGGAAAAAGGAAATGATAATGGCACTTAGTAAATGATGCCTAAGTAAGGGCTAATTGGGACTTTTAACAATGACCTAGACCTCATTGTTTAACCATATATATAAGCTTGCAATCAAGAGAAAAGAAACCCTAACCCTAGATCTCTCTATAGCCTCTTTATTCTTCTTCCTCACACTTTGCCCTAACCGAAACCCTACCCCTTATTGTTGCTGCTCTACTGCCGACCAAGAACCACGTGCGTAAGCGCGCCGACAAGCCACGATCGATCGGCGTCGGCCGCTCACGCCACGGCAAAGTCCACGAACAAGAGGGTCGCTTCAACTCAAATAACCAATAATCGCTTTCACCGCCGGCAAGCCACGATCGGAGAGCTTCAGCCGCTCACGCCTGCAGATCCACGGACGAAAACCATCCCAACAGTCTACGCTTGCGGATTCCGCCGGAGGCCGAACGAGGAGTTGCGATTCGAGCCCCAGCAGTTCGTGGATCCTTACCCTTTCGAGGACCGCCGCAGCTCGCCGACGAGTTCTGCAACAGCCGTCGACGCCTTCAATCGCCACCGCCGTCGCTGCTCGAAGAACCAACCGTCGCCATTCTGCTCGTAGGACTCGTCATCACCATTCGGGTCTACTTTCGACTACAACATCAACCAACTTCGCATTGCAGCCACTGAATTTGCAGTCCGGTGAGCAACTCATTACACTTTTCGTTTGGAGAGAATTTTGGTTATTAAAACGTTTACGTAAGAACTGAATTTACTGTTCGAACACGACTTTTAGGGACCAAGGTTGGAGCGGAATTGAAGGTCAAACGTCGAGACGAACTAAGGAATATTAGGTATTCGCGTTGAACTTGAGGTAAGCGGGGCATGAGACCTTAAGAACTTAGCTTAGGTACCTTTACGTTATGGATTTGGTGTATGCTTGGAGAATAATTTCGGATGTTGTGTTAATCAGGTTCTACTAAAGAAGAGTACTCAAGGAACTCGGGTTAGGTTTTGGAGTAGAATCTGAACTAAGGTAAGGGACCTTGTGCCGAACTTTTCTAAATGGGATTAAAGAAAATGAATTTCAGTATTTTACGCGAATTTAGTTTGTTATTTTTACATGAGAATATTTTAATATTTTATGTGAGAATACTTTATTATCTTATGTGAAGATATCTCAATATTTTATGGGAGCATAACTCAGTATTTTATATGAGAATATCTTTGTATCTTATGTAAGAATATTCCAGTATTTCATGTGAGAATGATATAGTACTTTATATGAGAATATTTCATGATTACATACCGTAGTATTATCTTCAAATCATTGTGAGAAAATCATGATTTGCATATCAATGATAATGTTTCATGACACGTGCACTATAGTCGAGTTGAATGATGGGACCTCATGCATGTTATGTATGCCATAAAACGATTTAAAGTAAGATGTGGAAATTGGTCTCCTGAGGGCATTGTATGCATGGTCAAACATGCATTAGAGACCCTATGGGTCAAGTTTACAGGGGTCTGTGAGGGACTCAAACCATACAGGGGTCTGTGAGGGACTCAATCCATACAGGGGTCTGTGAGGGACTCAAATAATTACAGGGGTCTGTGAGGGACTCAAAATGAAATGACTCAGAATGACCAATTACCCACTTAAAGAACAAGAAAGTCATGTATTACAGTCATGTTGATACGAGAAAGTTTTAGGTCCTACATATGTACATTTTGACCAAGTTTAAAAGTCATGATTGTATGTGTTTGCATATCCCAAACCTCGGTAGCGAGGTCACTTACTGGGTATTGTATTGCAATACTCACCCTTTTATTTTAAAATGTTTTTCAGGTAAGGCCAAGGACGTGCGGGGCGAGTGACGGAGGCGCGTGGTCAGAACCATGGGAATAGTCATGTTTTCCGCATATTTTCTTAATAATTGATGTTGTCGTTTTATGATTTCTAAGTTTAAAACTTATTTTCAGGAATTTTAAATAGGCCAAGTCTAAACTGCTTCTTTTACATGTTTTGAATGTTTTAATGGGATCCCTAAAGATGATTTTGGTTACAGTGGAGATTTAAAGAATGTTTTATGTCCTTTGGCCTAATAATGCATGCATGTGTAGTAATGTCCCTAGGAGTTATAGTCATAGAAAAGTAGTGGCGTTACACCCTTTGACAGATTTTGTTGGATTGGGACTCTGGAATCTAAATATAGAGGGTTACACTCACGGGATAAACTAGTTGTAATTGTATCCAGACCAAAATAATGGTAACTAAAGCCTATGGGAATAAGAGTTATTCTGACATTAGGTTTTGGTCAAGAATGTCTTGATCTAGAAGAGGAGTGTTTTTTATTACCATTCGGTGTCATACATTCTAAACCATTGGAGTATCATTGCAAATTATTAATGACTTAGGAATCATTAGATAATTAGCTAAAACTGATTGGATTAGTTAAAGGTTTAGCGAGAAACTAATACATGTAATTTGTATTTCAACAAAATGAATAGCTCAATCATTTCCTTATTGCCTACCGAGAAATTAATTGGGAAAAACATGATGGCTTGGAAAAACAACCTAAATATTATCTTGGTAGCGGATGATCTTAAATTTGTGCGTAGTGAGGAGTGTCCTCAAGTGCCAAGCTCGAATTCAACACAAAATGTTCGTGATTCATACGATAGATAGATCAATGCCAATGATAAGACCAAGGTCTACATCTTTGCAAGTATGTCTGACATACTAGCCAAGAAGCACGAGCGTATGATGACCGCTACGGAAATCATGGATTCGTTGCAAGGAATGTTTGGACAATAGTCTGTGCATGTCAGGCACAATGGTCTCGAGTACATCTTCAATGCTAGAATGGCGGAGGGATCAACTGTTGGGGATCTGGTTCTCGATATGATGGTTCACTTCAACATGGCGGAGTCGAATGGTGCTTCTATCGATGAATCGAGCCAGGTCAGCTTCATATTATAAGCTCTTCCAGGGAGTTTTCTGCAGTGAGAAGTAATGTTATTATCAACAAGCTTACTTTCAACCTTACCACCATTCTGAATGAACTCCAAACCTTCCAATCTCTGATGAAAATCAAGGGATCGAAATGTGAGGCAAATGTTTACAATAGGAGTAATCATGAAGGTTCAACCTTTGGAACAAAATCAGTGGCTTCATCGTCTTCAGTCCTGAAAGGCAAGAAGAAGAAAATGAAGAGGGTTTGTAAGGAGAAACGGGCTGACAAAGTTGTCGCCGAGAAGGGCAAGAAGGTCAAAGAAGTTGTAGACAAAGGAAAATGCACTACAATGAAGACGGGCATTGGAAATGGAACTGTCCGAAGTACATTGCCGAAAAGAAGAAAGAAGGTAAATATGATTTACTTTTCTTAGAAGCTTGTTTAGTAGATGATGATAACACTGCCTGGATATTGGATTTGGGTGCCACTAATCATGTTTGTTCTTCTTTTCAGGGAATTAGTTCCTGGTAGCAGCTACAAGAAAGGGAGATAACACTCCGTGTTGGAAATGAGGAAGTTGTCTCAGTTGTAGCAATGGGCACGATGAAGATGTTATTTGGCAAGAAACATATGTTGTTAGACAATGTATTAGTGATACCAGGGTTTACTAGAAACCTCATTTCAATTTCTTGCCAAGTAGAACAATGTATTTCAATATCATTTTCTCATAATAAAGTGTTTATTTTAAAGAATGATGTTGAAATATGTGCAACTTCATTAGGAAATGGTTTGTATGTTTTGAGATCTAATTCAGTGAAAATTGTTTCGAATACTGAATTATTTAAAACTGCAAACACACAAACTATGAAACGTAAAATATCTCCTAAAGAAAATGCTTAACTTTGGCACCTTAGGTTAAGGTCACATTAATCTCAATAGGATTGAGAGATTGGTAACGAGTGAACTTCTAAATGAGTTATAAGAAAATGCTTTACCAACATGTGAGTCCTGTTGATGGGGCGAAAACGTGAAAGCGCACGCGATCAATGTAATATAAAACTTGAGTATTCCAAAGTATAGAGCCCAAGGGAACGGAGCAATAAAATAAATCAGAGTGTGTCAACTTGTGGATAGAATGCACGATGGTAACCAGGAGTGAAAATTGGGTGTGATGATTGTGTCTAGGCAATAATAAGAAAAAGGGGATTCAGAATGTTAAGTCCGCTAATGAAAGAAAATGAAACTCAAGGCAATTGCCTCGCGTAACAGTTACGCCTTGCAGGACGGGGTAACAATGGCACGACAGTCGGACATACTAGCTCACGAAGGCAAAACAGTGCAATTGCCTTGTGCTGCCTTGCCACGTAGTTGTGTTCTCCTATCGCCTCAACGCAATTGCCTTCGATTGCATCTACGATCGACTGCCAAGCGATGTAATCCGATTAAACTATCCAAGCAAATAAACCAAGCCCTACTCCCATTTGACCGTCTGTGAAGTATCGTTAGGAGGTTGAGTGATTGATCCTATATGTCTATGATCAATCTATCTCAGGTGTTCATACCCATGGCTCTATGGTCTTGGAGTCTTGCCCTATGCCTAGGGTCAACGTTCGGGACTTATGTCTAAGCCCCTTTACTCCATTATTTTTTAGAACTCCATTTTTGTTCAACTCTTTCGGTACCGAACTCAAGCTTAATAGGTAACTTTAGATGGCCAACTAAGGCTTCCCACTCTAAAATCACCAAAAGTAAACTTACTTGGAAGTCTAACCAAATTTCTCTTGTTTTGGCGTTTTGTTGTCTTCCCTTAGGACATTCACATTCCGAATCCCTAAGGGAAGTTAGCTCTTCATTGATAAAACAGTAAAGATAAATCCAAACTAAGCAGATAAAAACAATATCTCAAGTCACCCTTCTCGATCTACCATTTTTAAGCATGAACCGAGAGTGTACCCAAGTTGTAAATGAATAAATCTTTTGGAATAGGAACTTAACAGAATGACTAATCTTATTGAAACAAAAACCACTTAAAATAAATGCAAGCTACAGAATAAAAGTGTAGACAGAATGTTAATTGAAATTAACGCAAACCGAACAACTAAAGTAGTTTGAGTGAAAGTAAGTGAATTTCACAACGAACTGAAATCTAAACAATCGAAATAGACCAGAAGGTTCAAAATTAAAACAAAATTTTCACAATAAGAAAACAACAGATGACGACAGTAGACTGAAGCACAGAATCTCTCTCTCGAGCGTATCTTTCTCGACTGTTTGCTCTCTTATTTATAGAGTGGCTTGTCCTTAGGGTTTCCATCGACCACTTTGCATTATTTCCCATGATTTTCAGCTTGACTTCCGCATTTTGATTCCCGCGGCTCGTCCTAATATTTCTTGGTATTTTGTTCCCGATATCCAGACAATTGCCTCATTTTGCCTTCCTGCAGTCAAATTATAACATATGAGTTCTCTTTTTAACTTTTGAGAAAATGTTGCAATTTCTGTTTGAACTTCTTCTTCTTCTGTCTATTTGTTAATTAATTTCAAATAATAAGCTATCAATAATAATCTAAATACCTCGTATAAATGAGAGTTATCACCTGCCTAGAGGGAAAAATGACTAAAAGACCTTTTAGTGAAAAAGGTTATATAGCCAAAGAATTCTTAGAGCTTAAACATCAAGACCTTTGTGGTCAGATGAATGTTAAAGCTAGAGGAGGGTATGAATATTTCATCTCTTTTATAGATGATTATTCAAGATATGGGCATATTTACCTAATGCATCACAAGTCTGAATTGAAAAGTTCAAGGAATTCAAGGATGAAGTTGAAAATCAATTAGGTAAAACTATTAAAACACTTAGATCTAATCGAGGTGGAGACTATATGGATTTGGAATTCCAGGGCTATATGATAGAACATGGAATTACATCCCAACTCTCAGCACATGGTACGCCTCAACAAAACGGCGTATCAGAAAAGAGAAATAGAACCCTGTTAGACATGGTTCCATCAGTGATGAGTTACCCTCATCTCCCTAACTCGTTCTGGGGTTATGCAATAGAGACTGCAGTTTATATTTTGAACAATGTTCCATCAAAGAGGTTTCAGAAACACCGTTTGAACTCTGGAAAGGACGTAAATGAAGTTTATGTCATTTCAGAATTTGGGGATGTCCAACACGTGTGCTTGTGATAAATCCAAAGAAATTGGAATCACGTTCAAAATTATGCCTATTTGTAGGCTACCCAAAATAAACGAGAGGTGGGTTATTCTATGATCCTAAAGAAGATAAGGTACTTCAATTGGCTCTGATACCAATCGAAGGGAATGGAAATCCCGCAGCGGAAACGACATGAAACGTCGTGGTTCTCGTTGTGAAAATTATTTCTTAAAATTGAACTAAACTCTTTAATTCTAGGCTAAACATGCAATTAGAAGAAGGAAAAACAGTAATGTAAAATACTTACTTGTTGAAGAACACTTCTTCACCGATTCCTTCTCCGATCTCGATCTCTTTCGTTCCAACGATCTCACGAACCAAAAAGTTTGGACACCTCTAAATCGATCTTCTTGGTTGTTCTCGATCGATTGAGAGAGAGTGGTGAAACTCCCTTTGGTTTGGGTGGAGAGAAATTCAGAGAGAATTGAGAGAAGAGAGAGCTTCTTTTGGATGGAATTCCAAAAATGAGCAAGTTCGTCCCAAAGCCTTCTTGCAAAGGTCCTTATATAATGGTGAGATGTGGAGTTAAAATCTCCACTAAATTACCATTTTACCACAACCTTATGTTATGCAAATCATATTTGAATAACACATATAATAAGGTATCTCATACCTTATTATACAAATCACATTTGTATAATTGTGGAATTTTAAATTGAATCACATTAAATTTAATTTCTCTCAATCCAATTTCTCCAAATTAGTACTAATTAATTAATTAGGCTAACCTATAGTTTATTATGAATCTCATTCACATTAAAACTATTTATTATGTCAATCATATATCATATAAATGACATAAATACCCTTTTAATGAATTTGAACACTTCAAATCCACACCAAACTGTAAAAACCCTCAATTTATCAAGTTTGAGCCAACCGAGATACCTAATGGACCTAGCTCCAATGATTCGAGATTAACATGTCAAACTCTTTGACGCGATTATTCAACATTCATTAGCTACGGTAACACTCCAATAAAACCCGTAGCTGCAGTCCCATCACTGTAGGACAAGTTGTGTCCATTGATATAACATATGCCCGTGAGTCGACCCTTCGTAGGTTGTTCGTAGACACTGCTGGGTCAAATTACTATTTTATCCCTGTGTCTACCTCTTGATTCTTAAGTCCCACTACTCCTCTAATGAACAACAACGTTGCATGGTCCAACCATAAACAACTTCCCTCTCGGGCCAGTGAGAGGGTGGGTGCCCGTTGTCCAAGCCCTGGAGACAACACTTAAGGGAACAACCACTTCAGTTTCCCTGATTCGGGAACGATTGAATTTCATCTCGCGTAGTCAAGTTCTCAACTCCCCACGTGGTCCTGTCCTTGAGAAGACAACACTGTAGGACAAATTGTGTCCATTGATATTAGTCCTATACTGTTAACGGTGTTACATCAGTAAGTCTAATAATTCACGGTCCAGTCTTGTACAATCTCATTGCACAGGATGCCCCCACTCGCATGTCAACCACATGAACGAGTCGGATCACCTCGTTTGTATCTAATACAAAGCGGGGCGTATCCACAACGTATCCAGGATTAGGTCTCCAATCCAATCAATATACTGTAGACCGTTCGAATCATTAACTCGAACGTGATCCTCCCTGTGTGTCCACTACACACCGTTCAAGTTCTAGTTCTCTCATAATTCAATGACCATGAAGTTTAGTTTATTGGATTAAGTTTATAAATATGCGAGACACAAAGTGATGAAAAAAAATAACTCTTATTTATTTCAATAAGGAATATTACAAAAATATACGAGATTAGGGTATACATCCCAACACAAGCAAGTATTAAAAAGCAAGGTGCCTGAATTCTCGGTGCAGTACTCCCCCATAATTCCTTTTATCCACAATAAAAGGCATTAACTTTCACACACCCATCACAGATACCCTTCTCTAGAGAACTCACTCAATAGATGACCTAACTGATCACGATAGAACAATTCATTGGCCCTGTCTCAAGTATCGTATATTGACAAGATGTTGTAGATATTCGATGCAGGACTCCAAGAAGGGTTTATTACCTTTCAGGCACAAAGTTTATTTTTCTAAGGAACAGTGTCCTGAGACACCTCAAGAAGTTGAGGACATGAGACAAATTCCCTATGCATCAGTTGTGGACAGTTTAATTTACGCCATGTTGTGTACTAGGCCCAACATCTATTATGCAGTCGGAATAGTCAGTAGGTACCAATCTAATCTAGGATATGATCACTAGACTGTGGTTAAGGTAATCCTCAAGTATCTTTGGAGAACGAGTAACTAGATGCCCGTGTATGGAGCTAAGGATTTGATCTTTACAAGATACATGGACTCTGACTTTCAGATCGACAAGGATTCCAGGAAATCCACGTTGGGGTCAGTGTTTACTCTTAATGGAGGAGTAGTAGACTTGTGAAGCATCAAGAAAGGATGCATCGCAGACTCTACCATGGAGGCCTAATATGTAGCAACTTGTAAAGCAGCTAAAGAGGCGGTTTGGCTTCGAAAGTTTCTAGCTGATTTAGAAGTTGTTCCAAATATGAGTTTTCCTATCACCTTATACTTTTATAACAGCGGTGTTGTGGCAAATTTGAAAGAATCACGAAGTCATAAAAGAGGAAAGCATATTGAGAGTGCACAAAAATATATCTACATAGACGAGAGTTCAGCCAGCGGGCTTTAGTGACGTGTCCCGGTGGTTCATGAATGTTGATTAGCTAGGCTAAAGAGTTTGGTCGGTTAATCTCGTATCGTTGGAGCTCATGATCTGTAGGTCTATTAGGTCCCCCTTACTAGCTTGGACTAAGCCTTGTAACATTTGAGAGAAAAGAATTTGAATTGTTCAATTTCAGTTTTTGGGAGAAAACGTTAATTATATGTGATATACTTAACGTGTAATAGATTAATTATAAATTAAACTATGATAAATAAGAGGTAGACATATTTCAATATGATTTAAATATTGGTTCGATTTATAACATGAATAGGGATTCATGTTCGAACGGTCGATTTAAGAAATCGAGATTGGTCCAATTATTTAACTTTATATTTGATATTAAATTAAATAATTTTTTAAAATTAATTAATTAAATTGTTTAATTAATTAAGTTAACAATATGATTTAAATTTAAATTTAATTTTATATTAATTTTGAATTAAAATTAAATGAGAATTCAAATACATTTTGAGTTTCAAATTGGACCGAATGCATTATTTAGCGAATAAGCTCCTTTTCTTTTTCAAATTCACTAAAATTGCCCACCTCCTACTTAAATCATCCCCATCACTATGTTTTTGTCATCTTCCCAAAGCTTATTGAAGCTTTAAATGATGGAGAATTGAGGTGACTAAAGAGAATTTTGTAGAAATTTCCATTGGCCTTGGTTTTGAACCATTCTCCTTCTCTCTTCAAATTCTCCCAACTTTGGATCCCACAGTCCGTTCCAAGGCTTCACGATAGCAGTGAAGACACTAGAGGTGGTCTACAAAGTATTTGTGACAAGAGATTACCCACGAATTTGAAGAATTTAGGGTTTGAAAGGTATATGTTCTTACTCTCTGTTTTCTAGATTTGAGCATGCTTTGTTTTTTTGTAAAATTGATCAACTTAGAGTGTTCAAGATCCGAAATTGCTTCTGCTTTCTAAATATAGACTCTTTTAGAATTATTATTTGATTGAGATAACACCATTAATAGATTAGGTTTAATAATTCGTAGATGACCAATAGTAACTCGACCTGAATCCTGAGTGGGTTACAGACTCCTGTCTACGAGAGATTGCCCTTTGACTAGTATGGGTGAAGTGTCCTGATTGCCGACTTAATTAGACTCCCTTCTTGGGGACGAAATCACGTGGGGAGCTGGGAATTTCACTCTGCCAGATATAATTCACTCATTCTCGAGCTTAGGGAAATTAGATAAGTTGTTCCCTTTAGTGCCGACTCCAGGACTTGAACAATGTAGCCCCATCCTCTCACTAGTCCGAGAGGGACTTTGTTTATGGTAGGACCATAAACAGGCTGTTCACTAGAGGATTAATGATACTTAAGGAGTAAGAAGTACTCACAGGAGTAAAACGGTAATTTGACCAAGCCGTGACTACGAACAATTCATGAAGGGTCGACTTATGAATATTGGTTATATCGATGGACATAACTCGTGAGGAGAGTGAGTGAACGAGTCTATAGTGGAGTGACTCGCAGTTAATGAATGTTGGTTAATTAGGTCAAAGAGTTTGGTCGGTTAACCTTGTATCATTGGAGATCATGATCTGTAGGTCCATTAGGTCTCTCTATTGGCTCAATATGGAATAAACGGGGGTATAAAGTTTTTGAGTAAATTTGAAATGTTCAAATTTGTAAATGAAGTTGTTATATCAATTATATGTGATATAATTGATATAATATATAGTTTGATGTGAATATGATTCTAGCTAAACGACATAGTATATTTGGCTTAATTTCTAATATTAAATTAATATGAAGTAAGTTCATATTAAAATTATAGGATAAAAATAAAATTTGAATGAGATTCATATCAAAACTATAGTTTATGTGAGAGATGTGTAATTGAATATGATTCTAACTATGAGTCTGGCTTTGAAGGTCTGTACCTTTTCGGCAACTTCTCTTTGTCTCTTATAGATCCATTTACACCCTATGGGTCTTACCTCTTCAGGTTGGTCTACAAGTTTCCAAACTGAATGGAAGTACATTGACTCCATTTCAAGGTCCATGACTTTGATCCATTGGTCCTTATCTACGTCATTCATTGGTCTAGTCTTGTACAAACTTATTTCATAGGATGCCCCCATTCACACATCTCTATATGAACGATTCAGGATCAGATCATTTGTACTAACTAAAAAGTAGGTCGCATCCATAGCGTCCCCAGAATAAAGCACCCCACCTTATCCCTACTATAGACCATTTTAGGCTATATACTCGAACTTGATCCATGTTTTACGTCATCACATAAAGTTCAAGTCTACATTAAATAGCCTCGGGACCTTAGTTTATTGGATTCAAGATTATAGTATACTAATTCAATAACAATTTTTATCAAAAAAGAAATAAAAAAAGTTTTTATCAATTACAAACTACGGGTTTTAGCACACATTGAATGAATAAAAACTCCCCAATAAAAATAAAATTACATGATCCAAAGGCTTAATTAAGCCCTAAACTCTTAAGGTCTACTCAATAAATTTCATAATTCAGCAAAACAAACAAATTCCAACAACTAAAATCTAAATAAAATAGAGAAACTACGAAAAAAATAATTGGGAACCTGTTATGCGCCCATCCATTGTTCCCATTACGAACCAACAAACCTCGGGCGCCAGATCTTCAACTAAGCTCCATAATTCAACCTCCAATCACCATAGATTAATCAAAATTACCCCAAAAAATATTCTCTTCCCTTTGTTCTCCTCATAATCGAAGTTTGAGAAAGGATTAAAACGTTGTAATCGCGGCAACGTTGAGATTTTATCCTAAACGCCATGCTTTATTCGCATTGAAATGAGGCAGCGTTGAGACGCTGGAGGCAGTGTCTCAACGTTACGGACAGAAAATGCCTCGCATGCCTTTTTGCTAGCATTAAGACGCTTGGGCCAACGTTCCTTGGATTTTGCCTTTAAGAGAGTTGCAACATAGCATTACGTTGTTCCTGAAGGTTTCAAAACACCAATTGCACAATGGAAACAAATTGGAAATCGAATCGTATTTTAATTTGGTTGCCAAAATACCAGTACATTGACAAATTAGATAAACACAACAGAATGAAATTCTACAATTAAAAAATTCTATGTATAAATTTAAGTATTGAATACTTACTTTTGTAGAACCAAATTTCCCTTTCTGCAAAATCTTATGAACTTCCAGGAAGTTCTGCCAATGCAATTGGGACCAAGAACAGGACACTACCACAAAGAAAACTGCCTATTCTCTTGATTCTTGGATCAAGGTTTGTGGGAACCTTTGATTTTTTTGGAGAGAACACTATGGGAGAGATTGAGAGATTGAACAAATCAACAAAAACCATCGATCAACTCAACTGTCGCATCTCTCTCTGCACTTATCGAAAGGGAGAAGAAGGAGGTTTGTGGGAACGTGTCTTTCACACGTTCCCTCTTATTAAAGAAATAATAATTAATTAATTTAATTGATATAATGATTAAATCATATTTAATTAAATCAATTAATTAATTCTTAAATTAATTAATTAAATATCATATATTTAATTTAGGTTATCTAGGATTAAATCATATTTAATCACACTCCCTCTAACCTATAGTTTTAATGTACATCTCATGCACATTAAATTTTAACCTATAGTTTTAATGTACATCTCATGCACATTAAATTTTAACGTATAGTTTTAAATATGAATCCTATTAACATTTAAACAATATTTGAACTCCTTCAAATATTTAATTTTATCATAAATTTACTTTGAATCATATTCAAACTAAATTTATACTATAAAGTTTTAATGTACATAAAACTTTATATTATAATCTATCTCCATACATTGGGCTAATTCCCAAAGCAAATTTGAACATTTCAAATTCTAATCAATATTTAATACTCTAAGAACGATTTACGAGCTAGGAAGTGGACCTAATGAACCTACAGATAAGAAGATCCAATGATACAAGATTATTAGGTTAATCTCATTAACCCCCTAATCAACATTCGTTAACTGCGGGAACACTCCACTAAAGTCTCGCAGTTGCACTCTTCTCACTGCAGATATATTTCTGTGTCCATGGATAATGACCAATAGCAGCAAGTCAATCCTTCATGAGAGTTCGTAGCACCAGCTAGGTTAAATTATCGTTTTACCCCTATGTTACATCTTTTACCTTAAGTACCAGTGCTCCTCTAATGAACAACTTGTTTATGGTCCTACCAATAAACAAAAGTTACTCTCGGGCTAATGAGAGGGTCGGGCCCTTTGTTCAAGTCCCAGAGACAACACTTAAGGGAACACTCATCTTCTTACCCTAAAGTCGGGAAGTAGTGAATTCCATCTTGCTAGGATCAGAGCCCAGCTGCTTGCTCGGTTTTGTCCCAAAGAAGGTAGGCATATTGAGTCGGGGTCTCAGTCCCCTCTCACCCATACTAGACAAACGACAATCCCTTGCAAACAGGAGTTCGTAACCTGCTCAATATTGAGATCAAGTTTCCTAGGTCATCCTATTGAAATACAAATCTAACTAGTCAACGGAGTTACATCTATTAGTTACAATTTCGTAGTTCGGTCTCATGTAATCTCATCACATAAGATATCTCCACTCACATGTCGTCTACATGAACATGTTGGATCACTGTGCTTGTATTAAATAAAAAGTGAATCATATCCATAGTGCCACCAGGATAAGGTACCCAACCTCATCCCGATACTATAGATCCGTCAAATTGTTTCTCAAACGGTGATCCTAATATGTCTACTACATACAATTCTGTTGGGGTTTGTGCCCTAAAACTCGTAGTTTGTATTTTTGTTCTAATTATTGTAATAAATTGTCATTACTTCAATAAAGTGTTATTTACGAAATTACCATTGTTTTAACCCCAAATCCAATAAACTAAACATCCGAGGCTGTAAAATGTATCTTTAACTGAATGTAGTGTACATATAAAGGATCTCAGTTCGAGATGGAACCTAAAGGGTCTATAGTATGGGGATAAGGTTTGGGTACCTTACCTTGGTAAAACTATGGATGTGGCCCACTTTGTATATGATACAAACACTATGATCCTAACGTGTTCGTGTAGATGACATGTGAGTGGGTATATCCTATGTAATGAGATTACATAAGACCAGACAACGAAATAGTAACCACTAGATGTAACTCCGTTGACTAGTTAGGTTTCTATTTCACTAGGATGACCTAGGCAACTTGATCTCAATCCTGAGCAGGTTACGAACTCCTGTTTGCGAGGGATTTTCCTTTGACTAGTATGTGTGAAAGTGGCTAGATTCGCCGACTCAATATGCCTACCTTCTTGGGGACAAGATCGAGTGAGCATCTGGGGACTTGGCCTAGCAAGATGGAATTCACTCCTTCCCGCCTACTAGGGTAAGTAGAGGAATGTTCCCTTAAGTGGTGTCTCTAGGACTTCAACAAAGGACCCGACCCTCTCATTGGTCCGAGAGGGACTTTGTTTGTTGGTAGGACCACAAACAAATTGTTCATTAGAGGAGCACTGGTACTTAAGGTACAAGATGTAACCTAGGGGTAAAACAGTAATTTGACTGTGACGACCACGATCACAGGTACTAATTATTTATTTTATTTAGCGTTCTATCAACCTGTGTGGGTTTAGTTGGGCTAGTGAGTTGCATCGAGCTCGGTGTAAATGAGTCTTTAATTTTTACTAGTTGTAACCAAAACATCCTCCTTTAGAGAATTATGTTGGGTTAAATTTAATAGAAGGAGAAGGAGCAATGGTATTTTAGTATTAGGGTAAATGAGGGTTTGTAGTACATTTAAAATTTGACCTAAACCCTAACCCCTTAGCCTCCTTAGTATTTAACCATAAGAAAACCCTAGCCCCATCATCACCTTCTTCATCTTATCTTTAACCTAATTCAAAAACCCTAATCCTTGCCCTAACCGATAGCCACATACCTTCATTACAGCTGCTGCCGATCGGAGCGAGAGACCACGCGTACGGCCAGTCCAACACGCACGCCCCAGCCGCACCGGAAGTCGTGGACGGAAGCCCTAGTCGGAGCGCTCACTCGCAAAGAAAAAATAACCGCCGTCCGGCTTTCCTGTACCCTCGCGCCGGCAAGCCACACCCGAAGGCGGTTTCGACGTTAACGCCGGCCAGACTTCTCCTCCAGTTGCCTCGCCTCCACGTACGAAGCGACGCCGGGCAAGCCGTTCCCTTGCCGTCGAGGTTGCCAGTCGCTCGTGATCCACGTCCAGCCGCCAGCCGTCCGTCTACAACACCGAGTACACGCCTGCGAGTTCTCCGAGCAGGTGAGCGTTCAGCCACTCGCGCCAGCCAGCCTCGGACGAAGGCCGTTCAACACCTACCGACCAGAGCGCTCGTCCGGCAGTGTTCCCCTGGTGTTGCAGCCGCTCACGCCGATCAGATCACGTTCAGACGCTCGCGCCGCTGCCAACTGCCGTGAGCTCGCCGCCCTATCATCCGACCAGCAACCGTTGATCGTTGTTACGCCGCAACCAGAGAGTAATCGAGGTCTACGTTGTGGATTAGGTGAGTCACGCGAAACCCCCCTTCGATTTTGGAATATAGAATTAATTGGATCTAACTCGCAAGAAGATCTTGCATGAAATTATTGTAGGAACGAGCTGAATTTCGAGTTCAAGACTCCCAAGCTTCGGAGCAAACAAACCCACGTTCGAATTATTATTCGGAGTCAAGGTAATTGGTGCAATGTGAGAATTATAGACGCTTGCGTATTTAGATTCCGTATATAGAATGAACTGAGTAGTAGGTTAACGAATAGAAGGATTCTTGATTGACAGGTTATTTGGAAAGGACCGTTAAGTTAAGAATTGGAAGGAAAGTGTAAGATCAAAGCTCGAGGTAAGGGACCTTGTGCCGAATCTTTTTAAATGGGATTAAAGAAAACGAACTTCAATATTTTATGTGAAATTTGTGCGATATTTTACTTAAAAGGATTTAATGATTTTTGTACGAGAATATCCTGAGATTTTATGTGAAAGTACTTTGATATTCTATGAGAAGATATCTCAATATTTTATGCGCTAATAATCTAGTATTTTATGCGAGAATGTCCTTGTATTCTATGTAATGATATTTCAGTATCTCATGTAAGGATATGACAGTAATTTGTATGAGAATATTTCATGATTTCCTACAAAAGTATGATCTTTAAACTGTCTATGAGAAAAGAATGATTTGCATATTGACGATGATGTTTGTGACATGTACACTATGATTATGTGAATGATGGGACCTCATGCATGTTATGTATGTCATGAAATGAATTAATGAAAAGTGTGGACATTGGTATCCTGAGATCATTATGTGCATGGTCAAACATGCAATAGAGACCCTATGGGTCAAATTACAGGGGTCTGTGAGGGACTCAAATTATTACAGTGTCATGAGGACTCAAATTATTACAGGGTCCGTGAGGAACTCAAAACTAAATGACTCAGGATGACCAGTCGGCCACACAAATAAAAAGGAAGTCATGGATTAAAGACCTGACAATATGAGAAAGTTTTAGGTCCCATATATGTGTATTTCAACAAGTTTAAAGTCATGATTGTATGTGTATGCATATCCCAAACCTCATTAGCGAGGTCACTTACTCGGGTATTGTTTTGCAATACTCACCCTTTCTTTTAAAAATGTTTTTCGTAAGGCCAAGGACGTGCGGTATGCGAGTGAGGAGCGCGTTACTAAAACCATGGGAATAGACATGTTTTTCCGCATATTCCTTTTTAACTGATGTTGTCTCTTTATGTTTTATTTGGAGTTTAAATTTACTTACAGTTTTAATAGGCCAGGTTAAATTGATATTTTATCTGTTTTAAATGATTTTATTTGGGATCCCTGAAAACAATTTATGTAAGGTTGGAAGTTTTCTTTTAAGATCTTTTATCTCTTGGCCTATAAATGCATGCATGTGTAGTAATGTCCCTAGGAGTTGGTCATAGAAAAGTAGGGGCGTTACATTGACCCAGCTGGTGTTACGAACATTCGTGAAAGATTGACTTGCTTTTATTGATCAATATTCGTGGACACAGAAATATATCTGCAGTGAGAAGAGTGCAACTGTGGGACTTTAGTGGAGTGTTGTCGTAGTTAACGAATGTTGATTAGGAGGTTAATCAGATTAACCGAGTGATCTCGTATCGTTGGAGCTTCTGATCTGTAGGTCCATTAGGTCCACCTTCTAGCTCGTAAAGGGTTCTTAGATCATTTGAATATGAAATCATCAAATTCATTAGGGAATAAATTTGATGTATATAGATACGACATAATATATAGTTTTGGAACTATATATTATAAATTTAATGTGAATATGATTCATATTAAATTATATGAGAGAATTAAATATTTGAAAGAATTCAAATATTAAATTCAAATGTGAATGTGATTCATATTTTAAAACTATAGGTTAAAATTTAATGTGCATGTGATGTACATTAAAACTATAGATTAGAGGGAAATATTGATTAAATGTGATTTAATCTAAATTAAATATATGATATTTAATTTGTTTGATTTAAATATAATTTAATTATCATTTTAAATTAAAATGAGGGAACGTGTCATCCAGACACGTTCCCCACTATCCCTCTCCTTCTCCCTATCGATAGCTTAACAGGGAGATAGGGGTTGATTGATTAACTTATTGTTTTTCTGGCAATTGGAGAATTGCTCACTGAAAAAATTCTCTCTCTCACAATTCCCAAAAACTCTTCCAAATTGTTGGAATTCCTTCCCACCGAACGATAAGATCTAAGCAGTACTCAGAGGATAGAAGGTTTTCTTACTAGTTGTGTCCTGCTGAGTTGGTGGAATCTTTTGCAGCAAGGAGTTGCTGTGAAACTGCAAAGGTATTTTGAATCCTTTTTCTAGTTTATTTTAAATTCTAAAGCACGTTTGCATGATTTGCCATTTCTAATTAGATTAGAAAGCATGTTTATCTCTGTTATTTTTCATTGCACTGGTTTTTCTTTTTCAACCAAAAACAATCTTGCAATTACGATTCTAAACTCATTTTCGACGCACAAGGGGATTAGATCTCCATCAATTGGTATCAGAGCAATGCGTGATTTATTTTGGTTGAAACAAAATTGCATTGAATTAGGTGGGAATTGCATTTGGTTTGCTGTAAAGCTGTTTAGAAATAGTTGGCCTTAGTTTTCTATTGATTTGATCAATTTTAAATGTAAAGTCCCCTGTGTTTTTTGGTAATTAAGTGCATTATCGAGTCTGTAATCGAGTTAAGAGTCGTTTGGAACCAGTTTCGTGCATTTTGGTTGAGGATCGAAGGAGAATTTGAAGGTTGAAGTTGGTGTGTTCGAAGGAGAAAGCTGTTGCCGAAGCAACATCGTTGCAACGCCGTTCATCAGCGTTGCAACGCTGAGGAACCGTGTCGCAACACCCACCTTCCCTATCGACGCGGGTTCTCCAGGGATCAGCGACGTTGCAACGTTGCCCCTCAGCGTTGCAATGCTATCCCGATCGTAGGGGCGCGCGCAGACAGAGTCGGCGTTGCAACGCGCCATCAGCGTTGTAACGCCATGACGCCAATTCTGCTACTGCAAACCGGTTCAGGCGTTTTAGTTGGTTTTCGGTCCAGTTCGAGAGGTTCGAGCCCGGTTCAAGGAGTTTTGGATCGGTTTTTTGTAATAAAATTAGAGTAATTTTATTATTTTTGCATTTTAGGGGCCAAATTATTCTGGTTTTACTGTTGTATTTCTTTATAAATGTGATTTTGAATTTTTTCCATCTTAGGATAAGCATGTTCATGCATTTTATTTGTATGCATGATTTAATTTATTTTTCATATGCATTTATTTACAATTGTTATAATTAAATAAATGTGGAAAATATGTTACATGGAGCATGAAATTACTTAGTTTAAAATAATTGTTATTTTATTTAAGTAATTTAATTATTCAATTAGTTGAATAATTTTTTTTTTTTTTATAATTCCAATTTTAAAAATAATTGTTGGTTTTATAATATAGTTCTTTGTCATAGGTTATTTATTAAAATTTATTAGTGTTATAAATTAAAGGGGTTTTAGAAACCATAACCTATAACAAAGAAATGCATGCAAACATAGGAACTTGGATAAATTTAAATTAGTTTACATTATTTAAAATTAATTTAGACCTAAGTTTTAATTTCTAATAGGATTAGAAGTTAGTCTTACATAGTATTTTAAATAGTTTAAAATATAGTAGGACATTAGAACTTTGATTATAAGGGAACTCTACTGGTGAAGTTCTGTCTAAGGTTGGGGGTACTTAAGTTGACGGTTAACGGAACACCTCCTACCTGGAAACTGACCCAGAGCTTGAGTTGAATTGACCTTAGTTATATTTTATCTAGGTAATTAAAATGTTTATTCACCTAGACATAAGGTTAAAAGACCTAGTTATAATAGTTATAATATGCATAGACTTAGATAGATTTTTTAAGCCAGAATTCGACTAAGTTAAACCTATAACCTAATCTTAGGAGCTTCAGTGGAAGAAAACGAGATGTTCGCATCGAGTTTACTCTCACGTCCTCAAGAGTTCACACCGTGAGTTCCATGCTCGACTACTTGGCGTCAATAGGGCGTCCCCTTACGGTAAGTGTTTGCATGGTTCAATACCAAGGTGAATGAGGGAAGTATCCATAGTAAATGGGAGAAGGATGCGTGTCAACGTATCCTACGGTCTCCTCCATTAGGTCGCACCGTGAGATTTCTATAGTCCGCCTGCTAGGTTATCCTGGAACAGCCAAATCCTACGGAGGGTCTGACTATAGGGACCTGAACACCGCGAACTCCAGAAATGGATAGGGTCTCTTGGGTAATTTGCCAACAGTTGTCTTTCTTAATAGTAGCCTGTTGGCTCGGACCTATTGGATTTGAAAATGGTAGGGTCACATTTACAGGATGAGTTAAGCTAGTTAACAAGTCCTTGACCAAACAAATGGTAGCTAAGGATCGTTGGGACATGAGATGTTCTAGTAGTGAGAATTGTTTGAGAAAGTCTCAATTCAAGGGAGGAATGACTGCCCACCCGACGGAGGCTTTTGTTCTAAACCCTTGAAGTATCGTTGCAAAATTAAAGGTTTAATCTAAACACTGGGTTTAGTTTAAACACTAGGGTTCTTTAAAAATATTGCAAAATTTGATTGGTTTATAATGGGTTAAAAGGCATAACTAATTAGAACTATTTTGAAATTTCAGCATGTCGTCCTCGTATATAGCCTTACTCAAAAGCGAACGTTTAACTGGTGAAAACTTTACTATGTGGAAGTCCAACCTGGATGTGATTCTTGTTGTTGACGACCTACGGTTTGTACTGACTGAGGAATGTCCTCAGGTCCCTGCTCAAAACGCACCTCAATCAGTTAAGGATTCGTTTGACCGTTGGTCCAAGGCCAATGAAAAGCCAAGGCTTATATCCTGGTTGGCATATCTGATGTTTTGACCAAGAAATTGGAGGGTATGGTCTCAGCTCGTGAGATCATGGGTTATCTGCAGAATTTGTCTAGACAACCGTCTGAACAAATTCGGCATGAATCCCTCAAGTTCCTTTATAACGCGCGCATGAAGGAGGGAACTTCAGTGAGAGAACATGTTCTCGGTCTTATAGTTCACTTGAACGTGGCCGAAATGAACGGAGCGGTCTTGGATGAGCAAAGTCAGGTATTCTTCATCCTGGAATCTCTTCCGAAGAGTTTCCTGCCATTCGGTAGCAATGAGGAGATGAACAAAAAGGAGTAAAACCTGACTTCCCTCCTAAATGAACTGCAGACTTACTAGTCTCTTATGGATAATAAGGGATAGGTTGATGGAGAGGCAAATCAGTTTTCCCATTCCAAAAGGGTCCAGATGGGTTCATCCTCTGAAACCAAGCCTTGCGGTTCTTCTTCTGGGATTAAAAAGACTCAAAAGAAGAGGAAAGGAGGAAAAGGGAAAGCTTCTGCTACTGCAAACATTGAGCTCAAAGAGAAGAAAGGTAAATTCGATTTACTTGTTCTTGAAACTTGTTTACTTGAAAATGATGATTTTACCTGGATACTTGATTCAGGAGCCACTAATCACGTTTGCTCTTCGTTTCAGGAAACTAGTTCCTTCAAGGAGCTCGAAGAGGGTGAGATGACGCTCAGGGTCGGAATGGGAGACATCGTCTCAGCTCGTGTCGTGGGAGATGCCAAGTTGTTTTTCAGAGATAGATTTATTTTATTAAAAAAACTGTATGTAGTTCCTAAGATTAAGAAGAACTTAATTTCTATCTCTTGTTTAATAGAACATGGATATTATATTTCCTTTTCTTTTAATGAAGTGTTCATTTAAAAAAAAAGGTGTCAATGTTTGTTCTGCTAAATTGAAAAACGACTTCTATGTACTTAACCCGAATCAAACTAAAGCAATTTTAAATCATGAGATGTTTAAAACTGCTAATACTCAAAGTAAAAGGCAAAGAATTTCTCATAATAATACTTATCTATGGCATCTTAGACTTGGTCATATAAACCTCAATCGGATTGAGAGATTATCTAAGAATGGACTTCTAAACAAGTTAGAAGATGATTCTTTACCTCCATGTGAATCGTTCTTGGAAGGTAAAATGACTAAGCGACCTTTTACTGGAAAAGGTTACAGAGCCATAGAGCCCTTAGAATTTATACATTCGGATCTTTGTGGTCTGGTGAATGTTAAAGCTCGAGGAGGGTACGAATATTTCATCTCTTTCATAGATGATTATTTGAGGTATGGTTATTTATACCTAATGCATCATAAGTCTGAGGCTCTTGAAAAGTTCAAAGAGTATAAGGCTGAAGTAGAGAATGCATTAGGGAAAACCATTAAAACACTTCGATCCGATCGAGGTGGAGAGTATATGGATTTGAGATTCCATGACTATTTGATAAAACATGTAATTAAATCTCAACTCTCAGCACCTAATAAATAACAATAAAATGGTGTGTTAGAAAGGAGAAATAGAACCTTGTTGGACATGGCTCATTCTATGATGAGCTTTGCTCAATTGCCTGTCTCGTTTTGGGGTTACGCAGTAGAGACTACAGTTCAAATCTGGAAGGGGCGTACACCTAGTTTACAACACTTCAGGATTTGGGGTTGTCCGGCACACGTGCTAGTGACAAACCCAAAGAAACTGGAACCTCGTTCAAGATTATGCCAATTTGTTGGCTATCCCAAAGAAACGAGAGGTGGTCTTTTCTACGACCCACAAGAAAACAAGGTGATTGCATCGACAAACGCCACTTTCTTGGAGGAAGATCACATGAGGAACCATAAACCGCATAGTAAATTACTACTAAATGAAGCTACAGATGAACCAACAAGAGTTGTTGATCAAGCTGGACCTTCATCAATAGTTGATGGAGAAACCAACACCTCAAGTCAGTCTCGTCCTTCTCAACCGTTGGGAATGCCTCGACGCAGTGGGAGGGTTGTTTCCCAACCTGACCGCTACTTGGGTTTAGCTGAAACTCAAGTCGTCATACCTGATGACACCATAGAAGATCCATTGTCTTATAAACAGGCAATGAATGACGTAGACAAGGACCAATGGATCAAAGCCATGGAGCTTGAAATGAAGTCAATGGACTTCAATTAGTATGGGAACTTGTAGACCAACCTGAAGGGGTAAGACCCATAGGGTGTAAATGGATCTATAAGAGAAAGAGAGATGTAGCCGGAAAGGTACAGACCTTTAAGGCTAGACTTGTAGCAAAGGGTTTTAACCAAAGGGAATGAATTGATTATGAGTTAACGTTTTTCCCTGATTCTATGCTTAAGTCTAACAGGATACTCTTGTCCATAACCGCTTTTTATGATTATGAAATTTGGCAAATGGACGTCAAGACTGCCTTTTTGAAAGGTAATCTTGACGAGAGCATCTATATGTCTCAACCGGACGGGTTCATAACCCAAGGCCAGGAGCAAAATGTTTGCAAGCTCAATCGATCCATTTATGGGTTGAAACAAGCATCAAGATCTTGGAATATAAGGTTTAATACTGCGATCAAGTCTTATGGTTTTGACCAAAACGTTTATGAGCCTTGCGTTTACAAGAGGATCATCAACGACAAAGTAGCTTTCCTAGTGCTTTATGTGGATGATATCCTACTCATTGGGAATGATGTAGGATACCTTACTGACATAAAGAATTGGTTGGCGACCCAATTCCAAATGAAAGATTTAGGAGAGGCGCAATATGTTCATGGGATTCAGATCTTCTGGAATCGCAAGAACAAAACGCTAGCTCTGTCTCAAGCATCTTATATCGACAAAATGTTGTCCCGATATTTGATGCAGAATTCCAAGAGGGGCTTATTACCCTTCAGGCATGGAGTTCATCTGTCTAAGGAACAGTGTCCTAAGACACCTCAAGAAGTTGAGGACATGAGACGTATTTCCTATGCCTCTGCAGTAGGTAGCTTAATGTATGTTATGTTGTGCACGAGGCCAGACATTTGCTATGCAGTGGGAATATTCAGTAGGTATCAATCCAACCCAGGGTTAGACCACTGGACAACAATTAAAAATATTCTCAAGTATCTTAAGAGAACGAGGGACTATACGCTTGTGTGTGGGACTAAAGATTTGATCCTTACTGGATAGACTGATTCTGATTTTCAGACCGATAAGGATTCTAGGAAATCCACATGGGGATCAGTTTTCACCCTTAACGGGGGAGCTATAGTATGGCGAAGCATCAAGCAAGGATGCATTGCTGACGCCACGATGGAGGTTGAATATGTCGATGCTTGTGAGGCAGCTAAAGAGACTGTTTGGCTAAGGAAATTCCTTATTGATTTGGATGTTGTTCCAAATATGGAATTTCCCATCACCTTATACTGTGACAACAGTGGTGTCGTAGCCAATTCGAAGGAACCTCGCAGCCATAAGCGAGGCAACCATCGAGAGAAAGTATCACCTGATACGAGAAATAGTGCAACGAGGAGATATGAAAGTCACGAAGATCGCTTCGAAGCACAACATTGCTGATCCGTTTACAAAGACTCTCACGGCTAAAGTATTCGAGGGTCATTTGGAGAGTCTAGGTCTACGAGACATGTACATAGGCTAATCTAGGGTCAATGGGAGATATCTAATGGGGTATATGGATGCCCTAGTTTATTGTATTTCTATCTCTGTAACCACTGTGTTTAGATTATGATGTACCCCACTAGAGTTTTAGTTAAAGTGGGAGTTTGTGCCCTAAAACTCGTAGTTTGTATTTTTGTTCTAATTATATTAATAAATTGTTATTACTTCAATAAAGTGTTATTTACGAAATTGCCATTGTTTTAACCCCAAATCCAGTAAACTAAACATCCAAGGCTGTAAAATGTATCTTTAACTGAATGTAGTGTACATATAAAGGATCTCAGATCGAGATACAACCTAAAGGGTTTATAGTAAGGGGATAAGGTTTGGGTACCTTACCCGAGTAAAACTATGGATGTGGCCCACTTTGTATATGATACAAGTATTATGATCCTAACGTGTTCGTGTAGATGACATGTGAGTGGGGATATCCTATGTAATGAGATTACATAAGATCGGACCACGAAATAGTAACCACTAGATGTAACTCCGTTGACTAGTTAGGTTTCTATTTCACTAGGATGACCAAGGCAACTTGATCTCAATCCTGAGCAGGTTACGAACTTCTGTTTTCGAGGGATTGTCCTTTGACTAGTATGGGTGAGAGTGGCCAGATTCGCCGACTCAATATGCCTACCTTCTTGGGGACAAGATCGAGTGAGCAGTTGGGGACTTAGCCTAACAAGATGGAATTCACTCCTTCCCGCCTACTAGGATAAGTAGAGGAATGTTCTCTTAAGTGGTAACTCCGGGACTAGAACAAAGGGCCCGACCCTCTCATTGGCCCGAGAAGGACTCTATTTGTTGGTAGGACCACAAACAAATTGTTCATTAGAGGAGCACTGGTACTTAAGGTACAAGATGTAACCCAGGGGTAAAAAGGTAATTTGACCCAGCTGGTGTTACGAACATTCGTGAAGGATTGACTTGTTGTTATTGGTCAAAATTCGTGGACACAGAAATATATCTGCAGTATGAAGAGTGCAGCTACGGGACTTTAGTGGAGTGTTCCCGCAGTTAACGAATGTTGATTAGGAGGTTAATGAGATTAACCGAGTGATCTCGTATCGTTGGACTTTCTGATCTGTTGGTCTATTAGGTCCACCTTCTAGCTCGTAAAGGGTTCTTAGATCATTTGAATTTGAAATGTTCAAATTCATTAGGGAATAAATTTGATGTATATAGATACGACATAATATATAGTTTTGGAACTATATATTATAAATTTAATGTGAATATGATTCATATTAAATTATATGAGATAATTAAATATTTGAAAGAGTTCAAATATTAAATTCAAATGTGAATGTAATTCATATTTGAAAACTATAGGTTAAAATTTAATGTGCATGTGATGTACATTAAAACTATAAGTTAGAGGGAAATATTGATTAAATGTGATTTAATCTAAATTAAATATATGATATTTAATTTATTTTATTTAAATATAATTTAATTATCATTTTAAATTAAAATGAGGGAACGTGTCATCCAGACACGTTCTCCACTATCCCTCTCCTTCTCCCTATCTATAGCTGAACAGGGAGAAGGGGGTTGATTGATTAACTAATCGATTTTCTGGCAATTGGTGGTTTACTGACTGAAAAAATTCTCTCTCTCACAATTCCCAAAAACTCTTCCAAATTGTTGGAATTTCTTCCCACCTAAGGATAAGATCTAAGCAGTACTCAGAGGATAGAAGATTTTCTTATTGGTTGTGTCCTGCTGGAGAAAACAGAGAAGTTTGGTGTTCTTGTGTTGCTGAGTTGCTGGAATATTTTGGAGTAAGGAGTTGTTGCGAAACTACAAAGGTATTTTGGATCCTTTTTCTAGTTTATTTTAAATTCTAAAACACGTTTGCATGATTTTCCATGTCTAATTAGATTAGAAAGCATGTTTATATCTGTTATTTTTCAATGCACTGGTTTTTGCTTTTCAACCAAAAACAATCTTGCAATTACGATTCTAAACTCATTTTCGCAGCTCAAGGTGATTTGATCTTCATCAAGTTCAAGAGACATATACAACAACCTAGGATGTTCTTTTATTGGATTTAGGGTTAATATAAGGCAATATAAAGAAATAATGAAATCAACAACACTTTATTGAATTAAACATAACAATATTACAAACTACGAGTTTTTGGGCATAAAACCCAACAAACTCCCACTTGAACTAAAACTCTAGTCTAGTGGGGTACATGCAATCCAAAACAGTGGCTTACATAAATACAATAAACTAGGGCATTCTTACCACCCATTACATATCTCCCACTTGTCCTAGATTACACTATGTACAAATCTCGTTGACCCAGACTCTCTAGATGACCCTCGAACACTTTAGCCGTGAGAGTCTTCATAAACGGATCAACAATGTTGTGCTCTGAAGCGATCTTGGTGACTATCACATCTCCTCGTTGCATTAACTCACGAATGAGATGATATTTCCTTTCAATGTGTTTTCCTCGTTTGTGGCTATGAGGTTCTTTCGAAATGGCTACAACACCACTATTGTCACAGTATATGGTGATAGGTAATACCATATTTGGAACAACTTCCAAATCAGTTAAGAATTTCCTTAGCGGTCTATGTTGGGATTTTTGTCCTAATCTCGTGTTTGTAAATTATTGTTTGAAATTAATAAGAGTTATTTATTTCATTACTTTATGTCTCGCAATATTTATAAACTTTTCCAATAAACTAAGCTTCAGGGTCATTGAATTTATGAGAGAACTAGAACTTGAACGGTGTGTAGTGGACACACAGGGAGGATCACGTTCGAGTTAATGACCCGAACGGTCTACAGTATATGGATAGGGTTGGAGACCTAATCCCGGATACATTGTGGATGCGACCCGCTTTGTATTAGATACAAACGAGGTGATCTGACTCGTTCATGTGGTTGACATGCGAGTGTAGGCATCCTGTGCAATGAGATTGTACAAGACCGGGACCGTGAATTATTAGACCTCACGATGTAACACCGCTTGTGATGAGACTAATAACTTCGTGAGATGACCATTAGTGACTCGACTGAATCTTGAGCGTGTTACGGACTCCATGCATGCAGGGTGTCTGTCCTTTGACTAGTACGGGGTGAGGGTGGTCACGATTACTCGCCCAATATGCCTATCTTCTCGAGAGACGAGGACCAAGTAGAGAGCGAGAACTTAACTACGCGAGATGGAATTCACTGCGTTCCGCTTTTAGGGAAACTAGAGGGGTTGTTCCCTTAAGTGTTGTCTCCGTGGTTTGGACAACGGGCGCCCACCTTCTCTCACCGGCCGAGAAGGGTGTTGTGTATGGTTGGACCATCACAATATGTTGTTCATTAGAGGAGCGGTGGGGACTTAAGGAACAAGAGGTAGACACAGGGTAAAGCGATAATTTGACCCACCAGCCGTCTCACGAACAACCCGTGAAGGGTCGACTCATGGGCATTGGTTATATCGGTGGACACGTAATATTCTCGCGACCGACGGAGTGCAACTACGGGCTATAGTGGAGTGTTACCGTAGCTAATGAATGTTGATTAACCGAGTCAAAGAGTTTGACAGGTTAATCTCGGATCATTGGAGCCTGTCACTGTAGGTCCATTAGGTCCCTCGGTTGGCTCAATCTAGATTAAAAGAAGGGTTAATGATTTGGTATGAAATTGAAGTGTTCAATTTCACTTTAAGGGCATTTATGTCATTTATATGAGATATGAATGATATATTATATAGTTTAATGTGAATGAGATTCATAATAAACTATAGGTTAACCTAATTGTTGAATTAGGGCTAATTAGAGAAATTAATTGAGAGAAATTAAATTGGATGTGATTCAATTTAATTAATCCACAATTATTGCAAATGAGATTTCCAATATGAGATATGAGATATCTTATATTATGTGATTATGCAAATGAGATTTGCATAACCTATGATTGTGGTAAAGTGGTAATAATGTGGAGATTTTAACTTCATCATTCCCACTATTTAAACCCTTTGCAAGAAGGGATTGGTGAGAATTTCTCTCATTTTTTGATTTTGATCAAAGAGAAGAAATCAAAATTCTCTCTACTCTCTCAACTCTCCTCCCTCTCCAAAACTCTAGAGTCCCACAACTCTCCTCCTTTCCAAAGGAAGAACAACCGAGACTCCAAGTGGTTGTGTTCGGGTTTCGTTCGAGAGAAGGTTTTGTTGAGTTCGAAAAGCACGAAGCGTTCGTGATCAAGGAAGGATTTTAGAAGATCTGTGTACAATAAGTACGTTCTTCTCGCTGTAAATTCTTCCTCTTTTGTATGTTTAGCCCAGATTTAATAGTTAGATCATTTTGACAAAATTCAAGTAGCGTAATGATACCATGACGATTTGA
This sequence comes from Trichosanthes cucumerina, assembly GCA_036507285.1. Taxonomy (NCBI): domain Eukaryota; kingdom Viridiplantae; phylum Streptophyta; class Magnoliopsida; order Cucurbitales; family Cucurbitaceae; genus Trichosanthes; species Trichosanthes cucumerina. Next base: position 64,701,996 of record CM071836.1, on the reverse strand, counting down.
TCGTCTTCCGCTGCGCGGGAATTTTCATTCCCTTCAGTATGTACCTTTCCAGCAGCGTCTCTTTTTCTCTTATAGATCCATTTACACCCTATGGGTCTTACCCCTTCAAGTTTGTCTACAAGTTCCCAAACTGAATTAAAGTACATTGACTCCATTTCAAGGTCCATGGCTTTGATCTATTAGTCTTTATCTACATCATTCGTTGCATGTTTATAAGACAATGGATCCTCTATGTCAATATCATATATGACAACTTGAGTTTCTGTTAAACCCAAGTATTGAGTTTCTGTTAAACCCAAGTAGCGGTCAGGTTGTGAAATAACTCTCTCACTGCGTCGAGGCATTCCCAACGATTGAGAATGACGAGATCGATTTGATGTGTCAGCTTCTTCATCAACCCTTGATGAAGGTCCAGCTGGGTCAACAACTCTTGTTCACTCATCAGTAGCTTCATTCAATACCAGTTTGCTACTGATGGGGATCTGATCCCCTTGAGCAGCGGAAACGTGTTTTAAATAACAAAATTGCTTGATTGTTTTTGGTTAAACACAAATACCAATACATTGGTAAAATACATAGATAAGCATACAATTTCTAATCTAATTAGGCATGAAAATTAAACATGCAAACATGCTATAAGTAAAATAAATAAAAAGAAAAAGTTTAGTTACCTTTGTAGATCAAATCAATAGCAACTCCTTGCTCTAATTGCACAACAACAACAAATAAGAACTTCCTCTATTTTTCCAATAAGGACACTACCAAAATGGAAAACCTCCTATATCTCTGAGTATCTACTTAGATCAACCTTTGGTGGGAAGGATTCCAACAGTTGGAAGACAAGAGGGAAATTGAGAGAGGAGAAATCTTTTAACAATTTCACAATTGCACAGAATGCATCGATCACCATTTCTTCTCCATTGGAGAAGAATTAAACGAGGGATAACTTCTCCCACAGGGAAGTGGGGAACGTGTCCTCCTGACACGTTCCCATTTATTTAATATTAAAATTAAATAAAATTAATTAATCTAATTAATTATATTAATTAAATCATATTTAATTAATCAAATTAAATATCTTATATTTAATTAAGATTAAATCATATTTAATCATATTTTTCCCTCTAACCTATAGTTTTAATGTACATCTTATGCACATTAAATTATAACCTATAGTTTTCAAATATGAATGACATTCACATTTAAATTTAACATTTGAAGTCTTTCAAATATTTAATTCCCTCATATAATTTAATATGAATCCTATTCACATTAAATTTATAATGTAAAGTTCCAAAACAATGTATTATATCGAATCCATATACATAAATATATATTCCCTAATGAATTTGAACATTTCAAATTCAAACGATCTAAGAACCCTTTACGAGCTAGAAGGTGGACCTAATGGACCTACAGATCAGAAGCTCCAACGATACGAGATTATTCGGTTAATCTCATTAACCTCCTAATCTTCATTCGTCAACTGTGGGAACATTCCATTAAAGTCCCACAACTGCACTCTTCTCACTGCAGATATATTTCTGTGTCCACGGATATTGACCAATAACAGCAAGTCAATCCTTCACGAATGTTCGTAACACCAGGTAGGTCAAACTATCATTTTACCCCTGGGTTACATCTTGTACCTTAAGTAATAGTGCTCCTCTAGTGAACAATTTGTTTGTGGTCCTACCAATAAATAGAAGTCCCTCTCGGCTCAATGAGGGTCGGGCCCTTTGTTCAAGTCCCGGAGACACCACTTAAGGGAACATTGATCTACTTACCCTAATAGCGGGACAGAGTGAATTCCATCTTGTTAGGCTAAGTCCCCAATTGCTCACTCGGTCTTGTCCCAAGAAGGTAGGCATATTGAATCAGAGAATCTGGCCACTCTCACCCATACTAGTCAAAGGACAATCCCTTGGAAACAGAAGTTCATAACCTGGTCAGGATTGATATCAAGTTGCCTAGTTCATCCTAGTGAAATAGAAACCTAGCTAGTCAACGGAGTTACATCTAGTGGTTACTATTTCGCGGTTCGGTCTTATGTAATCTCATTACATATGATATCCCCACTCACATGTCATCTACACGAACATGTTAGGATCAAAGTATTTATATCATATACAAAGTGGGCCATATCAATAGTGTTACTAGGGTAAGATACCCAAACCTTATCCCCTTACTATAGACCCTTTAGGTTGTATCTCGAATCGAGATCCTTTTTATATGTACACTACATTCAGTTCAAGATACATTTTACAGCCTTGGAAGTTTAGTTTATTGGATTTAGGGTGAAAACAAGGGCAATATCGTAAATAACGAACAATAACTCTTTATTGAAATAATAACATTTTATTACAATAATTAGAACAAAATTACAAACTACGAGTTTTAGGGCAAAAAGCCCAACAACTACGTGGTTTATGGTTCCTCATGTGGTCTTCCTCCAAGAAAGTGGCACTTCTCGATACAAGCACCTTGTTTTCTTGTGGGTCGTCGAAAATACCACCTTTCGTATCCTTGGGATAGCTTAAAAATATGCATAATCTTGAACGGGGTTTCGATTTCTTCGGGTTTGTCATCAACACGTGTGCAGGACAACCCCAAATCCTAATGTGACGCAAACTAGGTTTATGCCCCTTCCATACCTCAAAAGGTGTTTCATAAACACTTTTTTATGGTACGGTGTTCAAGATTTAAACTGTAGTCTCTACTGCATGACCCTAAACCGAGTTATGCCCCTTCTATTTCTCCTTTCTCACTCCATTATGTTGTAGTGTGTTAGGTGCTGAGAGTTGTGACTGGTGTTGCGTAAAATAATATTGCAATACCACAAGTGTACGAGTCAAGTTTTAATATAGTGATTTTGCGTTTAGAGTATCTCAGGAAAGGTTTTCTAAATTGATTAATTACCAAGATATTAATTCTTAATTTTATCTAAACCAACAAAATTTTGATAAAGAGTTTAAACAAAGATAGAAAAGTAAACATACAAATGGAGACACGAATATGATAGAATTATTAGGGAAATTGATTTCACAAGTTAATTCCTTATTTAGCACATGCAATGAACTATGGTTGTGAATTTATAAACAAGAAGTAAAGGTACTCAAAAGAATCTCTCGATCCATAGTGATTCTCATGCATAGCGATAAATCCTAAAGTTTCCTTATGAATTTTAAAAGCATGCACGACTTGAAGAACCTTCTTAAATGTTTCCCAGAGAACCTAAGTCACCCTAGTGCCCCAATTTACTAAGGGTCTTGGCAACTTTGCTCTAATCTAAGTTTCCTTCTCTTGAGTCCACTTAAACCAACAAGATCAAGTAATTGATGAACGAATTACAGAAAATAAAATAACACAAACAAAGTTCAATACATACTTAAATAAGTTCAAAACATGTTAATCAATCCCCTAACTATGACAATTAGCTACTCATAAGCACCATAAAAATAAGCTAAAGTCATAGAGTAGTCTCTAAACTATGCTACAAACTTAAAGAAAGAAAAATAAAACTCTTATATGTCGATGTCGGTCCCTCGTTCTCAAGCTCCTGTCACGTTCTCAAGCCTCCACGCACAACTTGGCTCCCAAGGAATGCTCTTCTTTCTCCTCTTAGAGTGTGTATTTAGAAATTAGGTCAAAAAAACTATCAAATTCGGCTCCCTTTACATTGGGTACAAAGTGTTATATTTAACTACAAATTGGCACGACATTGAAACTTTGGGTATGGCGTTGCAACGTTGTGCCCTAAGCAGAAAATAAAAAAGGAAAAAACCTGCGGTGTTGCAACGCTAAGACAACGTTGCAACGCTGCTACCCTAACGCGCGCGCCTGCTATCAATCCGGCATTGCAACGCCGTCTTCATGGCTTCACTAAGCTAATTATCTGCAACATCGGCATTGTGACGCCTGCATGGCACGCCGCCACCTCGAGTCCAAATGCTTGATTTGATCTTTCTCCTTCCATTTGGTGTCATTTTTAGCTCCAAAAGCCTTAGAGTGAACCTGAGTATTCCAAAATGTCTCCAAACAGTCTGTTAAAGCTCTAAACCTGAAATTAGATGAATTAAATACGTGAAAGCCCTAAAATTATAATAGAAAATAGTAAATTACAAGCCTAAGGATACTACATTTTGTGTGTTATCAACTGGATTCCATATTCCATCAAATAGTCCTAGAATCTTAAGTCCATGTACTCTCCACCTCAATCAGATCGAAGTGTTTTAATGGTTTTTCCTAAATCATTCTCAGCTTCAGCTTTAAACTCTTTTAACTTTTCAAGAGCTTCAAACTTTTGTTGCATTAGGTATAAATAACCATACCTCAAATAATCATCTATAAAAGAGATCAAATATGCGTACCCTCCTCCAGCCTTTACACTCATTGGACCACAAAGATCCGAATGAATAAGTTCTAATGGTTATTTGGCTCTATAAACTTTTCCAGTAAAAGGTATTTTAGTCATCTTACCTTCTAGACAGGATTCACGTGGAGGTAATGAATCATCTTCTAACTCATTTAGAAGTCCATTATTTAATATCCTCTCAATCCGGTTGAGATTGATGTGACCTAGTCTTAGATGCCAAAGATAGGTATTTTTATATGGACAAATCTTTTGCCTTTTACTTTGAGTGTTTACAGTTTTAAACATTTCATGATTTAAAAGTGCCTTTGTTTCCATTGGTCTTAACACATACAAGTTATTTTCATGTTTAGCTGAACAAATAACAACACCTTTCTTAGAAATGAACGCTTCATTAACATTGAAAGAAATTGAATAACCTTGTTCGATCAAACATGAGATGGATAAAAGGTTCCTCTTAATTTTAGGAACTATGTACATGTTTTCTAAAAACATAAACTTATCCCTAAAAAATAACTTAACATCTCCCACTGCACGAGCTGAGACGATGTCTCTCGTTCTGACCCTGAGCGTCATCTCACCCTCTTCAACCTCGCTAAAGGAACTAATTTCCTTTAAAGAAGAAAAAACATGATTAGTGGCCCCTGAATCCAATATCCAGGTGGAATTATCATTTTTCACTAAACAAGTTTCTAGAACGAGTAAATCATATTTACCTTTCTTCACTTTGAGCTCTTTGTCAACATTGGCAGGAGCCTTCCCCTTCCCTCTTATATGCTTCTTCTTCTTAACCTTTTTAGGACCAGAAGTATGGTTGCAGGACTTAGTCCCAGAGGATGGACCCTTCTGGAACTTTCTGAAATGGGCAAACAGATTTTCCTCTCTTCTACTGGTCCCTTATTCTTCATAAGAGATTGGTAAGTTTGTAGCGCATCGACGAGGGTAGTCAGGTTATACTGAATCTTGTTCATCACCGCATTACTGCGGAATTGCATGAAGCTCTTCGGAAGAGATTCCAGGTTGAACGACATCTGACTATGCTCGTCTATGACCGCCTCATTCATTTCGACCACGTTGAAGTAAACCATCAGATCAAGAACATGTTCTCTCACTGAAGTCCCCTCCTTCATACGTGTGTTATAAACGTACTTGAGGGATTCGTGTCGAATCTGTCCCGATGGTTGTCCAAACATATTCTGCAGATAACTCATGATCTCACAGCCTGAGACCATGCCCTCCAGTTTCTTAGGTAAGACTTCAGATACGCTAGCCAGGATATAGACTTTGGCCTTGTCATTGGCCTTGGTCCAGCGGTCATACTTAACTGTTTGAGGCGTGTTACAGGCAGGGATTTGAGGACATTCCTTAGATAAAACAAATCGAAGGTCATCAACAACCAGAATGGTATTCAGGTTGGACTTCCACGTAGCGTAATTATCCCTAGTTAAATTTTCACGTGCAAGCAATGCAATTATTGAGGACCATATGTTGTAATAAAAAATTGTTCTAATTAGTGAGGTCTTAAACCCATTACAAAACCAATCAATTTTAGCAAAATTACTACAAAGAACCCTAGTGTTTAAACTTAAACCTTCAAATTTTGCAACGATACTTCAAGGGTTTAGAACAAAAGCCATCGTCAGGTGGTCAGTCCCTCCTCCCCTGAATTGAGACATTCTCATCTAACTACCACTCCCAGAACATCTCATGTCCCAATGATCTTTAGCTACTGTTATTTGGTCAAGGATTTGTTAACTAGCTTTAACTCATCCATTAAATGTAACCCTACCATTTTCAGATCCAATAGGTCGAGCCAACAGGCTACCATTAGGAAAGACAACTATTTGCAAATAACCTAGGAGACCCTATCCATTTCTGGAGTTCGTGGTGTTCTGGTCCCTATAGTCTGGCCCTCCGTAAGGGTGGTTGCTCCTAGGGCAACACGTAGGCAGACTATAGAAATGTCACGGTGCGACCTAATGGAGGAGACCGTAGGATACGTTGACATGTGTCCTTCTCCCATTTACTATAGACGCTTCCCTCATTCATCTTGGTATTGAACCATGCAAACACCATCCTAGGGGGGACACCCTATTGACGCCACGAGGTCGAGCATGGAACTCATGGTGTGAACTCTTGAGGACGTGGGAGCAAAAACTTGATGTGAACATCTTTTTATCTCCCACTAATGTCACACCCCCTCCCGTACTACCTGTTAACTTAGCCCGGAAGACGGCATGAAGCCAATAGAAATTGTTTACCTCTTAACAAAACTTGTTGACCCTGTTTTACCTGATAAACATACTATGCTCGCATATGGAACACTTTAAACATAACACAACGGAAACTTGACAACTATTAAACATACATAAGGAGAAACTCTTCTTAAGTCTCTCTTGAAAACTAAAACGAGCAAGAGCATCAGAACCAAAAACAAGCCAAACCATTGTTTACACAACAACAACTTCTAATGCACACACAACTATAACTACATAATCCCCTCTCAAAATTAACTACAAAACATATGGACTTTCCATACAACACCACCCACATACAAAATATCAAGCTCGTGGAGCTTCCAATAGACTATAGCAGGATGTCAGTGAAGGGAATCGAGTCCCGCAGCGGAAGTGATTGTGAATCGTGCGCTCTTGATTTAGTTACAACGATTTTATTCAGGAACAAAAACATCTAGATTAAGCATATAATATTAGATGGACAACAAGAAATATTACCTTTGAAGAACCTTTCTTCAAGTGCTCCTCCTCTCTCACGATCAGGATCTCAGCAACACGAACCACGAACGGACTAAGACACGACCACTGGATCTTCTCCGTTATTCTCTAGGTGAGAGAGGAATGTGGGTTCCCCTTAGGTAAGATGAGATATTGTGAGAGAGAGGATTGTGTTTTGGAACCTTTCCAACAACACAACAAAGGCTTAGGTTAACCTCTTCTAGTTGCATCTGATGCAACTATATATATAAGGAGATAGAGATGGAAATTACAATCCTATCCCTCTCTCATTCTCTCTTTAGTATAAAGTAAATATGTGAATCCAATTCACATTAAAACTATATATTATATCAATTATATCACATATAATTGATATGACATCTCATATATGAAATTGAACACTTCAATTTCATTCTTAACTTTATACCCTCAATATTACCATGTTGAGCCAACGGAGGGACCTAATGGACCTACAGTTCATGAGCTCCAATGATATGAGATTGACTGATCAAACTCTTTGATCCAGTTAATCAATATTCATTAACTACAAGTCACTCCACTATAGACTTGTAGCTGGACTCTCCTCACTGTAGATTATATTGTGTCTACTGATATAATCATTACCCATGAGTCGACCCTTCACAGGTTGTTCGTAATTACAGCTGGGTCAAATTACCGTTTTACCCCTGTGATTACTTCTTTGTTCCTTAAGGACCATTGATCCTCTAATGATCAACAACTCTAAGGTCCTACCTTAGACTCATACCCTCATAGAGGGCGGGGCCCCGTTGTTCAAGACCTGGAGTCAGTTCTTAAGGGAACAACCTATCTAATCCCTTAGGAATGAGTGAATTTCATCTTGCATAGTTAAGTTCCTAGCTACCTGCGAGGTTCTGTCCCTGAGAAGGTAGGTTTATTGAGTCGGCTACAGGCCACTCTCACCCATACTAGTCTAAGGACAAATCTCTATAAGCAGGAGTTCTTAACTTGCTCAGGATTCAGGTCGAGTCACTAATGACCATCTATAAATTACTAGTCTTATCCTGTTAACGGTGTTACCCTAGTTAGACTAATAATTTGCGGTTCGGTCTTGTATGAACTCTTCATACAGGATGCCCCCACTCGCATGTCAACTACATGAATGAGTTGGAATACCTCATTTGTACTAATTACAAAGTGGGCCGCATCCATGGTGTTACCAGAATGAGGTTTCCAACCTTATTCTTATACCATAGACCATTTAGGTTATATTCTTGAACTCAACCCAAATGGTGTCCACTACACTGATGTTCAAGATATAAGTTATAACCTTAGAGCTTAGTTTATTGGATTTATAAAGCAAGACTGTAATTTTATCAAAACAAATAACCCTTTATTTAATTGATCAAGATTACACAAGTTTAGGGCATAAATCCCAACAATCTCTCACTTGACCTAAAGCTTGTGGAGTACTAAAACATTACAGTAATGTAAATACAATAAACTAGGGCATTTAAACCCTTTTGTACAAAATACTCCCACTTGCCCTAGTTGGGGAAGACTTGTAAACCTAGACCTTCTAGGTGACTCTCAAATACTTTAGCCATGAGAGCCTTTGTAAAAGGATCAGCAATGTTGTGCTCTGAGGCTATCTTCGTGACAATCACGTCTCCTCTATGCACGATCTCCTGGATGATATGATATTTCTGCTCAATGTGCTTTCCCCTCTTGTGACTTCGGGGTTCCCTCGAATTTGCCACTGCACCACTATTATCGCAATACAGCGTGATGGGCAAATTCATATTTGGAACAACTTCCAAATTTAGCATGAATTTCCTTAACCAGACGGCCTCTTTAGCTGCTTCACAAGCTGCTACATATTCGGACTCCATGGTGGAATTAGCGATACATCCTTGCCTGACACTTCGCCATACTACAACTCCTCTGTTAAGAGTGAATACTGACCCTGATGTAGATTTTCGAGAATCTTTATCTGTCTGAAAGTCACAATCTGTGTATCTTGTAAGGATCAGATCCTTAGCCCCATACACGAGCATGTAGTTCCTTGTTCTCCGAAGATACTTAAGGATTGTCTTAACCGTTGTCCAGTGTTTAAGTCCTGGATTGGATTGATACCTACTAACCATCCCAACTGCAAAACAGATGTCAGGTCGAGTACACAACATAGCGTACATTAGGCTCCCAACAGCCGATGCATAAGGAATCCATCTCATATCCTCAACTCCTTGAGGTGTCTTAGGACACTGTTCCTTAGATAAATGGATTCCATGTCTAAAAGGCAGCAAACCCTTTTTGGAATCTTGCATCTTAAACCTTGACAACACTTTGTCTATGTAAGATGTTAAAGACAAAGCTAGTGTTTTATTCTTGCGGTTGCGGACAATCTGGATCCCAAGATCAAATTGTGCATCACCCAAATCTTTCATTTGAAACTGCGTAGCTAGCCATTCCTTGATGTCAGTAAGATAACCTACATCATTCCCAATGAGTAGGATATCATCCACATAGAGAATTAGGAATGCGACAGAACTATTGATGATTTTCTTATAGACACAAGGTTCATCATCATTCTGGTCAAAACCATAAGATTTGATTGCTTCATCAAATCTTATATTCCAAGACCTAGAGGCTTGTTTCAGTCCAAAAATCGACTTTTTAAGCCTGCAAACCTTTTGCTCTTGTCTTGGTTCAATGAACCCTTTGGGTTTTTCCATGTAGATGTTTTCCTCAAGATTGCCATTCAAAAAGGTTGTCTTGACATCCATTTGCCATACCTCATAGTAATAATATGCGGCAATGGAAAGAAAGATACGGATAGACTTTACCATAGCAACAGGTGAAAAGGTCTCCTCATAGTCAACCCCTTCAACTTGGGAATAACCCTTTGCTACTAGTCTAGCTTTAAAGGTTTGCACCTTCCCATCTACACCACGCTTTCTCTTGTAGATCCACTTACAACCTATAGGTTTTACCCCATCAGGCTTATCTACAAGATCCCAAACAGAGTTGAAGTACATAGACTCCATTTCTTGGTACATGGCTATGACCCATTTGTCTTTGTCTTTGTCAACCATTGCTTGATTATAAGTCAATGGATCCTCGCAGTTGTCATCTAGTATAACAACTTGGGTTTCAGCTAAACCCATGTAACGGTCAAGCTGTATTACAACCCTTCCACTACGTCGAGGCATACTCAACTCTTGAGATGGACTCTCTTGACTAGACAAACTAGTATCAACAACTCTTGTTGACGTACTAGTGTTCTTAGCAACCTTTGCTATTGTTCCGTCTAATTCACTCAACACTACTTTACTTTTTGGTTTGTGGTCCCTTATGTGGCCCTCCTCTAAGAAAATGGCATTTGTCGACACAAAAACCTTATCTTCCTTAGGATCATAGAATAAACCACCTCTTGTTTCTTTTGGGTATCCTACGAATAGGCATAACTTTGAATGTGAATCCAACTTCTTTAGATTTGTCACAAGCACATGTGTTGGACAGCCCCAAATTCTGAAATGACATAAACTACCTTTACGTCCTTTCTAGAGTTCATAAGGTGTTTCAGAAACACTTTTTGAGGGCACACTATTCAAAATGTATCTGCGCAGTCTCGATCGTAACTTAAAAAGGAACTAGGGAGATGAGCATAACTCATCATTGATCGAACCATGTCCAACAAGGTTCTATTTCTCCTTTTCGATACACCGTTTTGCTGTGGTGTACCGGGAGTTGAGAGTTGGGATGTAATTCCATGTTCTATCATATAGTTTTGGAATTTTAAATCCATGTACTCTCCACCTCGATCTGATCGAAGTGTTTTAATAGTTATACCTAATTGATTTTCAACCTTCGCCTTGAATTCCTTGAACATTTCAAGTGCTTCAGACTTGTGGTGCATTAGGTAAATATGCCCAAATCTAGAATAATCATCTATAAAAGAGATGAAATATTCATATCCTCCCCTGACTTTAACATTCATAGGACCACAAAGGTCTGAATGTATAAGCTCTAGAGAGTCTTTGGCTCTATAACCTTTTCCACTAAAAGGTCTTTTAGTCATTTTGCCTTCTAGGCAGGATTCACATACCGGCAAAGAGTTTTCTTCTAACTCGTTTAAAAGTCCGTTCTTTACCAATCTCTCAATCCTATTGAGATTAATGTGACCCAACCTAAGATGCCAAAGGTGAACATTTTCTTTAGGAGAAATTTTACGTTTCTTAGTTTGTGCGTTTGCAGTTTTAAATAATTCAGTGTTCAAAACTATTTTGACTGAATTAGGCCTTAAAACATATAATCCATTTTCTAATGAAGCTGAACATATTTCTATACCTTTCTTCAAAATAAACACTTTATTCATTGAGAAGGAAACAGAAATATACTGTTCTATGAGGCAAGAAATGGAAATAAGGTTTCTAGTAAACCCTGGTATCACTAATATATTGTACAACAATACATATTTCTTGCGAAAATAAAGCTTCATCGTGCTTACTGCTACAGCTGAGACGACTTCTCCATTTCCAACCCGGAGGGTTATCTCTCCTTGCTGTAGCTGCTGCCAGAAATCAATTCCCTAAAAAGAAGAGGAAACATGATTAGTGGCGCCTGAATCAAGTATCCAAGAAGTTTTATCATTATCCACTAAACAAGCTTCTAGGCAAAGTAAATCATATTTACCTTTCTTCTTCTTTTCTGCAATGTACTTCGGACAGTTTCGTTTCCAATGTCCGTCTTCGTTGCAATGGAAACACTTTCCTTTGTCAGCAACTTCTTTGGCTTTCTTGCCCTTCTGGGCGACATCTTTGTCAGCCTGTTTCCCTTTACCGACCTTCTTCATGTTCTTCTTCTTCCCTTTTAGGTTAGAAGAAGATGAAGCCACTGTTTTTGTCCCAGAGGTCGAACCTCTGTGATAACTCCTACTGCCAACATTTACCTCACCTTTCGATCCCTGATTTTTCATCAAAGATTGAAAGGTCTGGAGTTCATTCAGAAGGGAGGTAAGGTTAAAAGTAAGCTTGTTCATAACAGCATTACTTCTAAACTGCAGGAAACTATTTGGAAGGGTTTCCAGAATGAAGCTGACCTATCTCGATTCATCGATAGAAGCACCATTGGACTCTGTGATGTTGAAGTGCACCATCATATCAAGGACATGATCCCGAACAGATGTACCCTCTGGCATCCTTGAGTTGAATATGTACTTTAGGGCATTGTGTCAGGCCTGTGTGGACTGTTATCCAAACATACCTTGCACGGAATCCATGATTTCCTTAGCGGTAATCATGCCCTCATGCTTCTTGGCTAATATGTCAGACATATATGCCAGCATGTAAACCTTGGCCTTATCATTGGCCTTGATCCATCGATCATATGCATCACGAACATTTTGTGACGCATTCGAGCATGGCACCTGAGGACACTCCTTAGTTAGCACAAACTTCAGATCATCCACTACCAATATAGTGTTGAGTTTGTTTTTCCATGTCATCATATTCTCTCCGGTTAACTTTTCCGCACCCAATAAGGAAATTATAGAGCTAGACATTTTTGCTGAATATTTACAAACAAACTTGTATGAGTTTCTTGCTATAACTCTAATCCAATCATGTTTTAGCTAATTATAAAAAAGATTCCTAGGTCATTTATAATTTTCAATGATACTCCAAAGGTTTAGAATGTATGACACCGAAGGGTAATAAAAAACACTCCTCCTCTGGATCAAGACACTCTTGACCAAAACCTAATACCATAATAACTCTTATTCCTATAGGTTTTAGTTACCATTTTTCGGTCAGGATACATACACAACTTATGTACCCCGTGAGTGTAACCCTCTATCTTTAGATCCCAGAGTCTCCATCCAATAAAATCCGCCGAAGGGAGGACTAGATTGATAAATAGTCTAAGGAAATCTTTATCCCTTTCGGGTGTCTCTTGTGTTTGATCCCCTATGATCAAGCCCTCAGAAGGATTATCAGTCCAGCCAAACTAGCGGTGACCATAGTGGTCTAATGGTGTAAACCGACAAAAGAGACCGTAGGTTTTTGTTTTCACTAAACCTGCTCCCACTCACTATAAGTACCCTCTCCATTCACCTTGATATTGACTCATACAAACACCATCCGAAGGGGGACGCTCCCGTTTGCGCCACGAGACCAAGTATGAGTCTCACGGTGTGAACTTCCCGGAGATAGCGTAGGTGGGAAAATATGTATCTCATACACTTTTCCTCCCACTGAATACTTTAAAGTTATAGGAATCTTACTTAAGCTAAAACCCGGCTAATGGTTTTACCTAACTCTATTAATATAACTCTTATATCGATAATCAATATAACTCTTATATTGATTTTAACCTAAGTTTGTTAATATAACTCTTTATATTAAACCTAGGATTTCTAGTTTAACCCCTTAATAAACCCGCTGACGCTACTGTAATTTATAAACTCTCTGATTAAATTTCACTCTCAGGTCAGTTCCCAGGTAGGGGTGTTCCGTTTCCATTAGCTTAAATACCCCAGCCTAGACAAAACTTTCCTTAGACAAAGTTCCTCTTTTAATCATAGCTTATAAATTACTTGGTTCCTAATTCTAATCTAATTAGGACTAGATAACCTAAGGTCTATTATTTCCATGTTCTAAACATTTTAAAACTAATAATTAACCATAGGTGACATGCATACTATGTTATAGTGCTTGATCATTCATCACATGAATAATAAGACATTCATAACATAATCATCTCATGATATATAATGCATGTCAATGTCGTCCATAAATTAATATAACAACTTTATATTAATTAATCATGCAAACTATAAAATATAACTCCTTATATTATTAATGATGCATGAAAATGCTTAACCTAAGGTGGGATTTCTAAAATAAAAGCATACATTATGCATGACAATAATTACACAACAATTGCATAATTTAAATAGCAAAATTAGACCAATTTTGGCACCCAAAATTTAATTTTAATTAATATAATCTAATTATATTAATTTAAAATTAAATATATTAAATAGAAAACTTTTTTATAATTAATATATATTAAAAACAAATTTTCGCTTGTTGCTCCTTCGCGTGAAACGCATGTGGCGTTACAAACGCCGATGGCGACTTTGCAATCTTCGCGCGCATTGTCCGTTCGCCACAAATTGCGGTAGCGTTCTGCGAAACACCTTCGCGTTAGCGCAACGCCGCCTCGATCGCGCACCTCCTTTCGCAAGCGCAGCGTTGCAACGCTGCACACAGACAACACATGGAATCTACTATTCGTTGCTCGTTTTCGCTCTAATCTTCTCAGCAACCACTTTGCCTCGATCGACACGGACTTACAGACTCGATTGACAATTAAAATTGCACAAAACACCGGGCCCTTACATTGAACGATTCAATGAAATTGTAAATCTAAGTGCCAAAATCGAAATCATCTAATTTGCAAAAACCATTCATACATCTCATGCAAAACAGTAAATCCAGAACGCAAATCAAGAACCCAATTGGGTTCTGATACCAATTGAAGGGAATCGCGTCCCACAGCGGAAGCGATTGTGAATCGCGCGCTCTTGATTTAGTTACAACAATTTTATTCAAGAACAAAAACATCTAGATTAAGCATATAATATTAGATGGACAACAAGAAATATTACCTTTGAAGAACCTTTCTTCAAGTGCTCCTCCTCTCTCACAATCAGGATCTCAGCAACACGAACCACGAACGGACTAAGACACGACCACTGGATCTTCTCCGTTGTTCTCTAGGTGAGGGAGGAATGTGGGTTCCCCTTAGGAAAGATGAGATATTGTGAGAGAGAGGATTGTGTTTTGGAACCTTTCCAACAACACAACAAAGGCTTAGGTTAACATCTTCTAGTTGCATCTTATGCAACTATATATATAAGGAGATAGAGATGGAAATTACCATCCTATCCCTCTTTCATTCTCTCTTTAGTATATAGTTAATATGTGAATCCAATTCACATTAAAATTATATATTATATCAATTATATCACATATAATTGATATGACATCTCATATACGAAATTGAACACTTCAATTTCATTCCTAACTTTATACCCTCTATATTACCATGTTGAGCCAACGGAAGGACCTAATGGACCTACAGTTCATGAGCTCCAATGATATGAGATTGACTGGTCAAACTCTTTGATCCAGTTAATCAATATTCATTAACTACAAGTCACACCACTATAGACATGTAGCTGCACTCTCCTCACTGTAGATTATATTGTGTCCACTGATATAATCATTACTCATGAGTCGACCGTTCACAGTTTGTTCGTAATTACAGTTGGGTCAAATTACCGTTTTACCCCTGTGATTACTTCTTTGTTCCTTAAGGACCACTGATCCTCTAATGAACAATAACTCTAAGGTCCTACCTTAGACTCATACCCTCATAGAGGGCGGGGCCCCGTTGTTCAAGACCTGGAGTCAGTTCTTAAGGGAACAAGCTATCTAATTCCTTAGTGTAGGAATGAGTGAATTCCATCTTGCATAGTTAAGTTCCCAGATACCTACGAGGTTTTGTCCCTGAGAAGGTAGGCTTATTGAGTCAGCTACAGCCACTCTCACCCATACTAGTCTAAGGACAAACCCCTATAAGCAGGAGTTCTTAACTTGCTCAGGATTCAAGTCGAGTCACTAATGACCATTTATTAATTACTAGTCTTATCCTGTTAACTGTGTTGCACTGGTTAGACTAATAATTTGCAGTCCGGTCTTGTATGAACTCTTCATACAGGATGCCCCCACTCGCTTGTCAACTACATGAATGAGTTGGATTACCTCATTTGTACTAATTACAAAGTGGGTCGCATCCATGGTGTTACCAGAATGAGGTTTCCAACCTTATTCTTATACCATAGACCATTTAGGTTATATTCTTGAACTCAACCAAAATAGTGTCCACTACACTGATGTTCAAGATATAAGTTATAACATTGGAGCTTAGTTTATTGGATTTATAAAGCAAGACTGTAATTCTATAAAAAAAAATAATCCTTTATTTAATTGATCAAAATTAAACAAGTTTAGGGCATAAATCCCAATAGTCAGGTAAGAGGAGCTCGATCTCTACCTGAAATGTTTGGAAAACACTGAAAGAATGAGCTATGATGCTCAGCGAGTGACTGAGTTTAAAATCTATAACTCGTAAAACATATCACCTGGAAACTTATGAGCATACGCATCTGTAAACAATCGTTAAAAGTATACGTTGAATCATTATAGCTTTTCAGAAATCCAACAAGCATGACATTTAAATTCCGCAAGGCATATCGATAATATTAACCTATATAGAACATATGAAAATCTCGTACGAGTGTAGGTGCGCCCGGTTACAACCAACGTTTACTCTACGATGTAGTAGGGCCCGCCCAACACTCCCATCGTCTTTGTCGTAGTGGGGCTCGCCCAACACTCATGACAGCATTGTTGTCACGGAGTACACTCAACGTCGACAATAGAATATGACCTGTGTGCACACGGTACTATACAACCTCGGCTCAATATCTTAGTCATTTACTCAATCGAGTCTCAGAAAATCACATAAAAATATTTGAACATGCATGCTTATCTTTTCTTTCATAAAACTCATGCTTACTTAGCTCGTTCATAAAAACTGGAAATCTTTAAATCATTCTTGCTAGTACATGCTTGCTTGAAATCATAACATTTTCACTAAATTTCACTAACCAGCAAACATATACTCTCGTATAAATTTCATCGAGAAATCTAGGCTCACAACGAGCACTTAAAATCATTTGTAGAAAAACATGAATGCTCATAAGTATATGTTCAAAGGAAAAACATTCAGCATTAAAACCATCTCATTCTAGCAAAATCTTGTATTTTCATAGGCATGATATTAACATATAAATTGTTTTCGAAGTTCGTTTGTCACTCACAGTGTTAGAACTAGAACCCTGACCCGTACACTCGACCTATTTCCTCTTAGCCTGTCAAACAAACCAAAACTAAGCATTAGAACCTCGAGCTCAGGAATTTCAACCTTGGAATTACAAAAAAACACACCATTTAATTTTCTAGCATTTTTACAGATTCATACCCTGATTTTGCACAATCATAATTTCTTCATTACTTAGCAAAAAAGGATGTACTTTATACTAAACTCTTCCTTTTGGAACCCTCTAAAACTCATATGAAGAAATGAAATTGAAATTCCCAATGGATTTTTTCGAAAATACCTCGAAATCTTCTTCCCCAATATCAAACTTCTGATGTTTCCAGATTCGCTTCCCTGCTGCACCACAAACTTGACCTGAAATTAAAAACATCTTCTAGTAATTTTCTACTCTCGATGTCTTCATGAAAGTTGTAGGAAATGGAATAAGCTTTCCAACCATACCTATTACATCTTGTGATTCGAATCCTACCGATCAGCACGACCCAAAAACCAAAGGGTTCTCAGATTTGACAGCAAAATCTTTCCTCTGCCCTCCCCTTAACAAATCAGTAACTTAGCTTCAGAATTTGCTCGAGCTTCCTTCACAAATTTTGTTCAAATATGAATTAATTTCAAGAAACACCTGAACTCTTACCTCTTCTTGTAGAGCTCGAAAGGACTTATACATCAGAACTGGACTGAATTGACTGAAGAATTGCCATGGAACCTTGAATTGAACCTTTCTCCTTTCTTCTTCAACCTCAAAAGCAGAAAATTTATTCTCTTCTTCTTACTCCAGTTCTCCCCCTCGAAGCTCTCCTTTTCTTTGTTGAAAATGAGACCAAAATGGAAAGAAAGTGATTAAATAAACCTAAGGAATGCCTTTGGCAGTGGTGGGGTTCCCACCATCCATTTTTCTTTCTTTCTTTTTTTTTTAATAAAAGATTAATTTTCCTTTTATTTCCTTCATTTTCTTGTCTTCTTTATTTTTTAAGCAAACCAAACCAAAATATATTCAACTTTTTCTTTTTTGTTTTCTTTTATTGTTTTTTTTAAAAGGAAATTCCAAAGAGAGATCTCGGGTTTACAACTTACCTCCCGCTTAAGACATTTCGTCCTCGAAATTTAGTAGTCCCTAAGTGAAAATCGTTAGATACTTCTTCCTCATTTGTTCCTCTAACTCCCAAGTTGCCTCCTCCACTCCGTGATGTTTCCAACGAACCTTCACGAGTGGGATCGTCTTATTTCTCAAAACTTGTTCTTTCTTGTCGAGGATTGCAACTGCATCCTCTATATAACTCATGTCTTCTTTCAGCTCAACTGGTTGTGCTTGCAACACATGAGTCTGATCAGGAATATAATGGAAACAAATGAATGCGTAGCACCTGGATCTATTAAAATCCGTGCAGGTACATTAAAAATAGAAATCGTACAAGTATTACCCTAGCACGTACCGTGAGGCGAAGAGGGATGAATTTGTAGAATTGAAGAAAGAGTCACTTTCAGTGGTTGAGTACGAGACAAGGTATACTGAGCTGTCACGGTATGCTGATGTGATTGTGGCATCTGAGAGTGACAGTTGTCGAAGATTTGAAAGAGGGTTACGTCCTGAGATACGTACCCCAGTCACAACCATTACTAAGTGGACTGATTTTTCTCAGCTAATAGAGACTGCTCTACGTGTTGAGCAGAGTATAACAGAGGCAGAGTCAGTAGTGGAGCCTACTCGTGGGCCTTCAACAACGAGCAGTTTTCGGGGTTGTGAGCAGCGAAGATTCACACCTAGAGTGAATATTTCAAGTGTCAGGACTTTAAGAATCGAGCTGGCGACCAGACAACGAGGCAGATGAATGTGGGTGGTGCCTATCAGAGGCAGAGTCAAAGAACACCTAGTAAGTCTGCTAGATACGCAGCAAGACCACAGACAGTGCAAGAGTCTGTTGCCAGTGCAGCAAGGAGAACTCCATGGGTAAATTGTGGCAAGAATCATCGAAGTCACTGTCTTGTTGGTGTCGATATGTGTTACCAGCGTGGACAACTAGGGCATTTCAAGAGGGATTGTCCACAGCTTAGAGCAGCCGCGCAGAGGGACCAGGGAGTTGTGTCCCAGACAGTTGAGCAACCAAGAATTCAAGTAGCTGCAGGAGAAGGCACCAGTGGTGCTAGACAAAAGGGAGTTGTAGGGAGACCTAGGCAACGGGGAAAGGTCTACGCTATGACTCAACAAGAAGCGGATGATGCACCACTAAAGTATCTTAACTATTTATGGTTAAGTTCTAACTTAGGTGGATTCTGGCTAAACGAATTTATCTAAGGATATGCCTATTATAACTTTTATTAACTAGGTCTTTAATCTTAATGTCCAGGTGAATTAAATCATTTAATTACCCAGTGACATTGCAAGCTAACAAGACTATGATTAATTCAACTCAAGTTCAGGGTTAGTTCCCAGGTAGAAGGTGTTCCGTAAACCGTCAGCTTAAATACCCCCAGCCTTAGACCGAATCTCACCAGTAGAGTTTCCTTATAACCAAAGTCTTATTATGTCCTACTTAACCATATTTTAAAACTATTTAAAATACAAAGTAAGACTAATTTCTAATCTTATTAGAAATTACGATTTTAGGTTTAATTAATTTTAAACATTTTAAAATTAATTCGATTTACCTAAAAATCCTATGTTTGAATGCAACTCTTTATTATAGGTTAATGTTTCTAATTCAAATTTATAACTATTATAAATTTTAATATATTAACTTATAACATCTTTCTATTGTGTAATAAATTAATAATCAAATTCTAATTAATTTACCAACCAAATAATTCATGAAATTAATAAAACATTTAAATTAATAAATCATGAATTAAAAATAATGTTTGACATTATTTAATATAATATTTTATATTAAACTATGTAATGTCATGCAACATGCTTTTCATTTTTCATATATTTAATATAACACTACTTTTCATTTTTCATATATTTAATATTACACTTTATATTAAATCACTCATGAAAAAAAAAATTCACATGCATATTTATATAATGAAGTTAAAATATAAAAATAATAAGCATCATATGAATATACATTAAGATGTAATTTCCTTCAATTAATATAACAATTGTTTTAATTAAGGAAATTAAAACTTAGAATATGCATTTCTATATATAATATAACTCTTATATTATAAATGATGCATGAAACATGCTTATCCTAAGGTGAGATTTGACTAAATGACATTTATAAAATAATAAATAACCATATAGACCGGAATTTTTGGCCCCTAAAAAAATTCAATTACATTAATTTTATTCAAAACTAGACCAGATCGCATGAATCAGGCCGAATCGGACCATATCTAATGAACTAGGCTTAACCAGACCAGGACTCATGAACCAGACCAAATCTTGTAAAACTGAACCAGATCTCCTCATACATAACGAATTCTGCAAAAATTTGATTGCTTTTGCTCTGTTTTTTTTGGCTTTTTGAACACGTACACAACAACAAATACATACTGAATTGCTTAAAAAAATACCCAAAAACACAGGAGCCTTTACAAAATTGAACAATTCAAAACATAAAATCTATGACCAAATTTCCTAAACAGTCTAATGGCAATCCATATATGCGATTTAATCCCAACAAAAAGCCAATGCAAATTTTAGAAAAATAGATCAGAATACGATTTGGCTCCGATACTAATTGAAGGTTTCAAAAAACCAATTGCACAGCCGAAGCCAATTGAGAATCAAATCGTATTTTAATTTGGTTTCCAAAATACCAGTACATTGGCAAATTAGATAAACACAGCAGAATGAAATTCTACAATTAAGAAATTCTATCTATAAATTTAAGTATTGAATACTTATTTTTGTAGAACAAAAATTTTCCTTTCGGCAAAATCTTATGAACTTCCAGCAAGTTCTCCCAATGCCAATTGGGACCAAGAATAGGACACTACCACAGAGAAAACTTTCTATTCTCTGGATTCTTTGATTACGGTTTGTGGGAACCTTTGATTTTTTGGAGAAGTAATTTTGGAGAGAACACTATGAGAGAGATTGAGAGAGTCAGCTAATCAGCAAAAACTATCGATCAACTCAACTGTCCCTTCTCCCTCTGCACTTATCTAGACGGAGAAGAAAGATGTTAGTGGGAATGTCTCTTTCACACGTTCCCTCTTATTAATAAAATAATAATTAATTAATTAATAATTAATATAATCATTAAATCATATTTAATTAATATATATAACCTATTTATTTAATTAAATCAATTAATTAATTAAATATCATATATTTAATTTAGGTTATCTATGATTAAATCATATTTAATCACACTACCTCCAACCTATAGTTTTAATGTACATCTCATGCACATTAAATTTTAAACTATAGTTTTAAATATGAATCCTATTAACATTTAAACAATATTTGAACTCTTTCAAATGTTTAATTCTCACATAAACTTACTTTGAATTGTATTCAAACTAAATTTATACTATAATGTTTTAATGTACATAACAACTTTATATTATAATGTATCTCCATACATTAGGCTAATTCCCAAAGCAAATTTGAACATTTCTAATTCTCATCAATCCTTCACGATCGTTTTACCCCTAGGTTACATCTTTTACCTTAAGTAACAGTGCTCCTCTAATGAACAACCTGTTTATGGTTCTACCAATAAACAAAAGTTCCTCTCGGGCCAATGAGAGGGTCGGGTACTTTAAGTCCCAGAGACACCACTTAAGGGAACACTCATTTTCTTACCCTAAAGTCGGGAAGGAGTGAATTCCATCTTGCTAGGATAAGACTCCAGTTGCCTGCGCGGTCTTGTCGCCCAAGAAGGTAGGCATATTGAGTCGGTGTCTCAGGCCACCCTCACCCATACTAGTCAAAGGACAATCCCTTGCAAATAGGGGTTCGTAACCTGCTTAGGATTGAGATCAAGTTGCCTAGGTCATACTATTGAAATAGAAACCTAACTAGTCAACGGAGTTATATCTATTAGTTACTATTTCGTGGTACAGTCTCATGTAATCTCATCACATAGGATATCCCCACTCACATGTCGTCTACATGAACACGTTTAATCACTGTGTTTGTATCAAATACAAAGTGAGTCATATCCATAGTGTCACAAAGATAAAGTATCCAACTCATCCTTATACTATAGACCCTTCATATTGTTTCTCGAACTATGATCCTAATATGTCTACTACATATAGTTCAAGAGACATACAACAACCTAGGATAATTGTTTATTGGATTTAAAGTTAATATAAGTCAATATAGAGAAATAATGAAATCAATAACACTTTATTGAATTAAACATAACAATATTACAAACTACGAGTTTTACGGCATAAAACCCAACAGTCCCTTGTTTCTAAGACTCCAAAATTTGTTTCTTCTCATTTCGGCTCTCCAAAATAGCTTGATTTTAGCTCCAAGATGGCTAACATACTCTCAACACTCCGATTTTGCTCTTTTGGCTTAGTTTCTTTAAATTCAACGTAAAAAAGACATCAGAGCAAACAAATTCATGATAAAACTAACATAATTAATAGGAAATTAGATAAATAATTGCATGCTATCAATAACTCACCCATCAGTAGAATTCATAGTCCCACAAAAGCATATGACTAAAGTGGAGTCGAAAGGTTCCTTAGTCCATCTAGATTGCATAACTCCAAGTTCAGAATTCGCTGGGGCTTGGTCCACCCCCTTTTAGTTAGAACTCAAGTTTGTTCAACTTAAGGGTCTAGCAGAGATTTACAAAGATGAATCAAAGGCCAACGACATAAAATGAACATCTTAGCTTAGCCTAAGATGGCCAAAGCTAAGGTGGCCCAATCTCCTTTGAGTTTGTGCATCATATTTGAATATTTGATCAATCTCCATGTGGCCATAACTACCTTTACTACCTTATGTTGGATTGGCCTGAAAAAGAGCCATTTGAATCAATAAAAATATTAGGGTCATCACGACCAAAGATGAATATATTTTGTACAAGTAAGAGAAGTTGACTCGACTTTATGAGAAGTTGAGGTCAACCCTAGGGGTGGGTAAAAAATTGAGTGAGTTTCTCACCTTGAGGTTGGATAAATGTAGTGAGATCCAAAGAAACCAGGTTATCTTCTTCATTAAGCTCAAATTAAGGAAAGTTTAGAAGAGTACTGAGAGTTGGACTAACACACTTCTAGATAAATCCAAACCAATTACCTCCATGCAAAGGTGCAAAAAAGGATAAAACTAAAACGGGAGCACATGGAATAAATGTTTTCTAGAAATTACATGTTGAGTTATATAGGGGTCGTTTCGCCCCCTATTTTGGATTTGGATGGTTTTAGATTCCAAATCCAAAACCATGTTTGGCCCAATGTGTTCAAAACCCTTGGTTTTGAAACACAACCCCATGGGTTACAAATAGTGCAACTCCATGGATTTGTTCCATGTTTTCTTATTTTATTTGTCATGTTCCATTTTCGGTAATTACTTCAACAACAATTTCGGTGAGAACTCCAACAACTATACTGGTGACCCGATTACCACTAATGGCTACCTCCAACAACAACTCTGGCGATCCGACCACTGCTGACAATTACTTTCGGCGACAACTCTGACGACCACACCGATGACCCCCCTACCGCTGACGACTACCTCCGACGGCAATTCCGACGACTACACCAGCGACCCCCACCGATGACGACTACCTCTGACGACCACATCGGTGACCCCTGCCACTATTGATGACTACCTCAGGCGACATCTTCGATGACCCCTACCACCGCTGACGACTACCTCCAGCGAAAATTTTGACTACCACACCGACGATCCCAACCACGCTGACGACTACCCCGACGACAACTCTGATGACCACACCGGCGACCCTAACCACCGATGACGATTACGTCCGATAAGAACTCCGATGACCACACCAACGACCCCGGCCACCACTGACGACTACATCCGACGACCATCTCGATGACCCCGACCACAGCTGAAGACTACCTCTGACGACCACACCGACAACCCGAACCACTGCTGACGACTACCTCCGATGGCAACTCCGACGATCACACCGGCAACCCCTACTACCGCTGACGACTACCTTCGACGACCATATCGATGACCCCGACCACTACTGACGACTACCTCCAACGAAAACTCCGATAACCACATCGACGACCCTTACCACCGCTGACGAAAACTCCGACGACCACACCGGCGACCCCAACTACCGTTGACGGCTACCTTCGACGATAACTCTAATGACTACATCGATGACCTAACCATTAATAACGACTACTTTCGACAACCACTCAAGAGACTTGTATACGGGTACCCCAACAACTCGATCTCTCGAGCAATCAACTACCCTAACGACTTAACTTGTGCGCAATCACCACTTTACTTATTAGAGTTCCGAAAATAGGTTTTTGGATACTTTGTGGAATAAAATTTTAAATTTTCTAATCACTTAGACTTCCAATTTTTTAATTTTTAAAATAGAATTCCAAAATAATAAGTTTTTGAATACTTTATAAAATATAGTTTCAAATTACCTAATTTATTAAATAGACTTCAATTTTTTTTAATTTTAAAGTAGAATTCAAAAAAATAGTTTTCAGAACACTATGTGACGTTAAATAGAGTTTTTAATTCCCTAATTTGTTAAATAAACTTCTATTTTTTAAATTTCTAAAATAGAGTTCCAAAAATACTTTTCTAAATACTTTTTTGAAATAGAGCTTTAAATCCCTAATTTCTTAGATGAACTTTCAATTTTTTAATTTCTCAAATAGAGTTCCAAAAATACTTTTCTAAATAGTTTGTGAAATAGAATTTTAATTTCTTACCTAGACTTCCAATTTCTTAATTTCTAAAATAAAGTTTCAATTTTGTAACCCATTTATGTTATACTACAATTGACAAATCATTCACTAAAAAATAAGAGAACAAAACAGCAAAAGAAAAAAGGAAAAAAAAACCCGCATAAACCCAGGATTCAGAACACTGCACCCCAAACACAACATTCTGATTCCCATGTTTCAAAACCCCTAGAACAAACCCCCCAAGATTTTGATTCCAAGACAGATGGCCAAACAACCCCATTGAAGCCAACCCCCTGCCATACTCTGCTCATAACAGGCACTATTACTGGAATTGAACTTACGATCATCGCCAAAATCATGCAAGTTATGGGAAAAAGTATTACCAAAGTCTTCCTTTGAATACATGAAGCAATATAGGTTGAACTATCACACAATGGATATTACAAGCTCATGCATAAAGAGAAAATATCAATATTCTACAAGGAAGAAGATGAGACTGAAAATGCCTCATGGTAAACAAAAAATCCTTACTGAACAAGTCCTAAATAGAGACCAGAAAAAAAGAAAGTAAAGAGTTTAATGAGAAACAAAGAAAGAGCCCAAACATAAAAGAAATGAGGAAAGAAATTGAGGCAAAGCCTGATTCCCCTCCTCGACTTCGACATGAAGCTAAGATCGAGGCTCTATTTCATCATAATACGAGCACGCGTCTAGCATGTCCCGAGCAGAGAGGAACTTGGCTTAGGGGCATGAATTTGGCATACCCCAAACCCATGATCTTCTCAGTTCTTTCGTTTTCCTTTTCCCCAGCATGTGTCAAAGCTATCTTGGTTAACTACCGTGTTATGATCATCACACTAGGATGCTATAAAAGCAAATATTGCTAGATTAAAAAAAAAGGTCAATACCGACTAGAGCCCGTGAGGCAAAAAACATAATGAAGCCAAACAAGAGGAAGAGAACAAGCAAAGATAACCTCTGGAAATTTGTTTCCATTTTTTTTTATGAGAAGAGCCACTAAATAAGAACATAACTTATTTGAAAAGTAATTTCCATATTTTTAAGAGGACTGTCACTCAATAAGAAACAGTCTACCAACCAATTGATATTCATCTTCCTACAGTGAGAGTCCAACCTGACATTCTCTTTAAGAAATTGATATTCATTTTTCAAGAAGATAATCTTATACCCATAAAAGATTGAATCATTCTCACGAGAATTGACGTGAAAATCCTAAGGATAATCAAAAGTAAGATATTGGAGCCTTGACATTTTCTCCAGGGAATTGTTGTTCATCTATCCGGAGGAGAATCTTAGATCATGGAAGACTGAGTCATCCTCACGAGGTTTGACCTGTAAATTCTTAGGATAATTAAAACCAAGACTTTGCCCTAACATTTTCTATACGAAATCGATATTCATCTTTCTAGATGAGAATCTTAGATCTCTAGTCTTACGAAATCGATATTCATCTTTCTAGATGAGAATCTTAGATCTCTAGAAAGACTGAATCATCCCTACTATGTTTGACTCACAAATCCTAAAGATAATCCGAAGCAAGAATTTGGAACCCTGACATTTTCTCTAGGAAATTGATATTCATCTCTCAAGAGGATAGTCTTAGACCTATTGAAGACTAAGTTATCCCCATGAGTTTTAACCTGCTAATCTAAAGTAAGACTTTGAAGCCTTAACATTTTCTCAAGGAAATTATTATTCATCTTTCCTTATGAAAATATTAATGAAGGAATGAACTCTTCAACTGCAGTGGAAGCATTAGATCTTATTTGATTTTAATTAGAATTAAATAAAAAATTAAACCATACCTTTGAGAGAATGTGGGGAATATCTTCCGGCGGGTCTTTATCTCCACCACAAAGTCTTCCTAAATATGACTCAAACACAGGATTAAGGCTTGTGGGAGCTTTCTTGAACGAAAATCCACAAGGGACTGAAGAGGAAAATATCTAGAGAGAATTCTCTGATTCTTTATAAAGGAGATGTGTAGAAAAATTTACTCAATAGCTTATCTTAATATCTAATGTATTAAAATGTATTTATCTAACCAATTTCAATCATATTCAAATCTTTTAAAATTTTCCTATGAAATTTATTTCCTAATTTGAATCTAATTGAAATTTAACAAATTTCGTTTATTGTATATATCTTCATATATTAATGATTTTTAATAGTTAATGTATCAAATACAATAAATATATTTTTCTCTTTTATATTTAATATATCTGATATATTAAATATTAATTCGAACATTTGAAAATCTTCTTTCAACTAAGTTGACCTTTATTTGTTCATATGAGCTAGCAAGGAGACATTATGGACCTACAGATTATACGCTTAAATGATACAAAATTAATTAATTTGTTTTCATTCATTAACTCTAGGGTTACTTTATTATAGACCTAATGTGATGAGATTGAATCCCGCAGCGGAAGCAACGCGAATCGCATTGGTTTTCGTTGTATTATCGATTTTCTTAAAATTGACATGCATCTCATACATTTATAGATTAAGCATGCTTATAGAAGGGAAATGTACAACAACGTGTACTTACCTCTTGAAGAACCATTCTTCACGTTTTCCTCCTCCCGGTCACGATCTCAACGATCTCTCTACAAGTCACAAACCGATGTCGATCTTGGAACGCCTCCACTTAATCTTCTTGGTTGTTCTCTGGAGGATGAGGGAAAGTGGTGTGACTCCCTTTGAAATTTGGGTATTGGAGGGGAAGAGAGAATTTGAGAGAGAATGAACTTTCTCTTTTGGTTAAAATCCAAGAAATGAGACAATGCCTTGTGAAAAGTCTTTCATTCCAACCTTATATAGTGCTATGTGGTAGAGGTAAAATATCCACCAATTTACTACTTTACGATAACTATATAATATGCAAATCATATTTGCATATAATATAATATAAGGTATCACATACCTTATTATACAAATCTCATTTGCATAATTGTGGAATTTAAAATTGAATCACATTCAATTTTTCTCTCAAATCAATTTCTCCAACATAAGCCCTAATTTCATAATTAGGCTATACTATAGTTTATTATGAATCTCATTCACATTAAACTATATATTATGTCAATCATATCTCATATAAATGACATAAACACCCTTTACATGAATTTGAACACTTCAAATTCACTCCAAACTATATGCCCTCATTAACTCCAAAGTGAGCCAACCGAGGGACCTAATGTACCTACAGATCATAAGCTCTAATGATCCGAGATTAACTGACTAAACTCTTTGATCCGATTAATCAACATTTATTAACTACGGGGTCACTCCACTATAGCCCCATAGTTGCACTCTCCTCACTATAGGACTGTTGGGATGTATGTCCTAATCTCGTACTTGTTTGTAATATTCACTATTGAAATAAATAAGAGTTATTTCTTTCATCACTTTGTATCTCGCATATTTACAAACTTTGTCCAATAAAATTAGCTCCAGGGTCATTGAATTATGAGAGAACTAGAACTTGAACGGTGTGTAGTGGACACACAGGGAGGATCACATTCGAGTTAATGACCCGAACGGTCTACAATATACGGATAGGGTTGGAGACCTAATCCTAGATATGTTGTGGATACGACCCGCTTTGTATTAGATACAAACGAGGTGATCCAACTCGTTCATGTGGTTGACATGCGAGTGGGGACATCTTGTGCAATGAGATTGTACAAGACTTGACCGTGAATTATTAGACTTACTGATGTAACACTGTTGACAGTATAGGACTAATAACTTCGTAGATGACCATTAGTGACTCGACTTTAATTCTGAGCGTGTTACGGACTCCTGTCAGCGGGGGTCTGTCCTTTGACTAGTACGGGTGAGGGTGACCATAGTTACTCGCCCAATATGTCTATATTCTCAGGGACAAGACCACGTGGGGAGCTGGAAACTTGACTACGCGAGATGGAATTCACTCGTTCCCGACTTAGGGAAAGTAGAAGGGTTGTTCCCTTAAGTGTTGTCTCTAGGGCTTGGACAACAGGCGCCCACCCTCTCATTGGACCGAGAAGGGTGTTGTTTATGGTTGGACCATTACAACGTTGTTGTTCATTAAAGGAGCAGTGGGGACTTAAGGAGCAAGAAGTAGACACAGGGGTAAAACGGTAATTTGACCCAACAGTGTCTACGAACCACCTGTGAAGGGTCGACTCACGGGCATTGGTTATATCAATGGACACAACTTGTCCTACAGTGATGGGAGTGCAGCTACGGGGTTTAGTGGAGTGTTACCGTAGCTAATGAATGTTGATTAACCGGGTCAAAGAGTTTGACAGGTTAGTCTCGGATCATTGAAGCTCGTCATCTGTAGGTCCATTAGGTCCCTCGGTTGGCTCAAAATGGATACATAGAGGGTTTATAGTTTGGTGTGGATTTGAAGTGTTCAAATTCATTAAAAGGGTATTTATGTCATTTATATGAGATATGATTGACATATTATATAGTTTAATGTTAATGAGATTTATAATAAACTATAGGTTAGCCTAATTGCTTAA
Source organism: Trichosanthes cucumerina (assembly GCA_036507285.1). Lineage (NCBI taxonomy): Eukaryota > Viridiplantae > Streptophyta > Magnoliopsida > Cucurbitales > Cucurbitaceae > Trichosanthes > Trichosanthes cucumerina. The sequence goes on along the minus strand of CM071836.1, from coordinate 64,672,573 downwards.
TTAGGGCTAATTTAGAGAAATTGGATTGAGAGAAATTAAATTGAATGTGATTCAATTTAAAATCTACAATTATACAAATGTGATTTGTATTATAAGGTATGAGATATCTTATTATATGTGGTTATGCAAATATGATTTGTATAACCTATGGTTGTGTTAAAATGGTACATAGGTGGAGATTTCAACTCCACCTATCACCATTATTTAAAGCCTTTGTGAGAAGGCTTTTAGTAAGAGAATGCTCAGTTTTTGGATTCTCATCCAAAAGAGCTCTCAAGAATTCTCTCTTCTCTCTCAAACTTTCTCTCCATCCCTTTACCAAAAGAGGCCCACCACTCTTCCTTTACCAAAGGAGAACAATCGAGAAGACCTTTCGGAGGTGTTCGGATCGTTAGATTGTTCGGAGAGTTCGTGAATGTAGAGATCGAGAGCGCGAAGAGTTCGTGACCGGAGAAGGATTTCGTGAAGAACGGTTCTTCAACAAGTAAGTATTATCTCTTACTATATTTCCTTCTTTAATGCATGTTTAACCTAATTTCTATAGGATAGATTTGATTTTAAGAATTATTTTCACAACGAAAACCACGACGATTCAAAGTCGTTTTTCTTTGCGGGAGTTTTATTCTGTGTAATTGGTATCAGAGCCAATCGTTGGCTTCTTCGTTGTGCAAAATTATTTTCTTAAAATTAGGTGGGTTAAGCTTTAATTCATGTGATGAATTGTGGTTTTGCAAAATGGATGTTCCGATTTTGGCACTTGTTTTAGATTTATTTTCTGTTGATGAAATCAATGTAAAGGCCCGTGTTTTTTGGGCAATTAGAAAGTAAATCGAGTCTATAAGTTCGTGTCTTGTATGGCAAGAGTTGTTGTGAAGAAATCGGAGCGCAATCAGGCGAAAAACGACGAAGAACAGCAAAGGAGTTTGTTGTTCTGTTGACGGCGTTGAGACGTTGTTCTTCGGCGTCTCAACGTTGTCCGTGCGGAACCAGGCTGAGCTGTTGGTCAGCGTTGCAACGCTGAGAAGTTGGGCACGCTGAGGACAACGTTGGCAACAACGTTGCAATGCTGCGAGCCTAGAGGGGTAGTTCACGAGCGGTTCGCGTGTAGTGGCGTGCTGGAAGCAGTTTTTGGCATAATGGGGCGTTATTTTGTTTATTTTAATTTTTTATTTATTTTATATTTTTTAAAATGTATTTATTAAATTAATTAAATTAATTTTATTAATTAATATTAATATAAAAGTTATATTAATGTTAATTAATTCAATTAATGTCCCTAAGTGCCAAAACCGGTCTAGTTTTGCTGTTTAATTTATTTTATGCATGAGATGTATGAAATTAATTATTCTAAATTATTCTATGTGCATATTGTATGTCATATAGATTAAAATCCCACCTTAGGTTAAACATTTCATGGATCATATTTATATTATAGGAGTTATAATATATAGTATGCATGATAGGGTTATATTATAAGAGTTATAATATAATGTTTGCATGTTTTAATTTATTTAATATAAGTGTTATATTTCTTAGATTAAAAGCATGCACATGCATTTAATTCATGTGATGAATGTATATTATATAGTTTAATTATTCATATGATGAATGATCAAGCATTATAATATAGAAATGCATGTAACGTAAGTTAATTATTAGTTTTAAAATGTTTAGAACATGAATAATTAGACTTAAGTTTTCTAGTTCTAATAAGATTAGAATTAGGAAATCAAATATGACTTATGAATGGTGACTGATAAGTAACTCTGTCTAAAGAAGGTTCTGTCTAAGGCTGGGGTATTTAAGCTGACGCTTTGCGGAACACCCCTACCTGAGAACCAACTTGGGAGTGAATTTGGTCCGGAGATTCATAGGATATATTATCGGGAGTGCCATTAATTAAAAGTTGATTAATTTACTCACATAGACCTAAGTTAATAATGTGATTATAGACTTAGGTTAATCCAATATAAGAGTTATATTGGTAGACATAGGTAAATATTAGTCGATTTATCTAGGCCAATCCCGATCAATTTAAAGTGCTGAGTGGGAGGAAATAAAGTGTATAAGATACATTTGATTTTTCGACCACAAATCTTCGTTAAAGTTCACACCGTGAGATCCATACTCGGCTTCGTTGCGAGAGTGTCCTCTTTCAGATGGTATTTGTATGGGTCAATATCAACGTGAATGGAGAGAGTACTTATAATGAGTGGGAGCGAGAACTATGAAAACGGGACCCACGGTCTCTTCTTTCGATTCACATCGTGAGACGCCTATGATCCGCCTGCTAGTTTGGCCTGGACTAGATAATCCCTTCGGAGGGCCTTGATCATGGGAGTCAGAACACCGTAAATTTTCGAAAGGGATACAATTTTCTTGTTGGTTTTCCTACTTGGTTCACCCGTTCGGTGGCTATTGTTTGGACGAATGCTTGGAAATTTAAAGATTGAGGGTGACACTCACGGAATTTATTAAGAGTTAATGGATTCAGACCGAAAAATGGTAACTGGACGCCTAATGGAATAAGAGTTATTCTGGTATTAGGGTCTGGTCGAGAAAGTCTCGTCCCAGAGGAGGAGTGTTTCTGTTCACCCTTCGGTGGCGGTCATTCTAAGCCTTTGGGGTATCATTGCAAATTTTAATGACTTAGGGATCATAGGATAAAATTTTGCTAAAACTTGATTGGATTTTCAAAAGTTTTTGCGAGACTGACACAAAGTTTTACTTGTTTTCAGCAAAAATGTCTAGCTTAATCATAGCCCTATTAGCTTCCGACAAACTAGTGGGAGATAATTTCCAAACGTGGGAAAATAATAACAACACAATTCTAGTAACTGATGACCTAAAGTTCGTGCTCACTGAGGAGTGTCCACAGGTGTCGGCCTCGACCGCATCACGAAGTGTTCGTGATGTGTACGATCGATGGATCAGGGCCAATGAAAAGGCCAAGGTCTATATCATTGCTAGCTTATCTGAAGTCTTGACAAAGAAGCATGAGTTGATGATCACCGCCAAGGAGATCATAGAATCCTTACAGGAAATGTTTGGACAACAGTCCTTTCAGGTCCGACATGATTCACTCAAACACGTCTTCAACGCGCGGATGAAAGAAGGGGTGTCTGTCCGTGAACATGTTATGGACATGATGACCCACTTTAATCTGGCTGAGATGAACGGGGCTTCAATTGATGAGTCGAGCCAGGTCAGCTCTATTCTAGAGACTCTTTCGAAGAGTTTCCTTCAGTTTTGTAGCAATACTGTTATGAACAAAATTAGCTACACTCTGACAACCCTTTTTAACGAACTACAGAACTTCCAATCCTTGATAAGGATCAGGATACCGGAAGCTGAGGCAAACGTTGCCTTCAGGTTCTTTCACCGGGGTTCGACCTCTAGGACTAAATCTGTAGTCTCTTCAGGTCCAAAAGGGAAGAAGAAGAAGATGAAGAAGGGTAAAGTTGATCGTGTTTCCGCCCAAAAGGGCAAAAAGGTCAAGGAAGTTACAGAGAAAGGAAAGTGTTTCGACTGCAATGGGGACGGACACTGGAAGCGTAACTGTCCCAAGTTCCTTGCCGACAGGAAGAAAGAAGGTAAATGTGATTTACTTTTAACAGAATCTTGATTAGTGGAGAGTAATGACTCTGCCTGAATATTGGATTCAGGCGCCACTAACCATGTTTGTTTTTCTTTTCAGGGAATTAGTTCCTGGCAGCAGCTATGAGAGGGTGAGATAACACTACGGGTTGGATCCGGGGACGTTGTCTCTGCTGCAGTGGTGGACACGATGAAGCTCTATTTTGCAGGAACTACATTTTATTAGATAATTTGTATATAGTTCCAGGGTTTACTAGAAACATTGTTTCTACTTCCTTCCTTATTGAACATTGTATCTCAGTTTCTTTTGAATTAAATAAAGTGTTTATTTCTTTCAAAGGTAACTTATTATGTTCATCGCTAGAGAATAACTTGTACGTTTTGAAACCAAATTCGGTCAAAAATATTATGAATACTAAATTAATTAAAACGGCAGAAACACGAACTAAGAGAGTGAAAGTTTCTCCTAAATAAAATGCCCATCTTTTGCATCTAAGGTTAGGCCACATTAATCTCAATAAGATTGAGAGACTAGTGAAGAGTTGACTTCTAAGCGAGTTGAAAAAAAAACTCTTTATCGGTATGTGAGTCATGTCTTCAAGGCAAAATGACCAAGTCCTTTTAGTGGAAAAGGATATAGAGCCAAAGAGCCCCTTGAGCATATACATTCTGACCTCTGTGGTCCGATGAGTGTTAAAGCACGAGGTGGTTACGAATACTTTGTATCTTTTATAGATGACTATTCAAAGTATGGGTATATTTACCTAATGCATAAGAAGTCTGAAACTCTTGAAAAGTTCAAGGAGTACAAGACTGAGGTTGAGAACCTGTTACGTAAAACTATTAAAACACTTCAATCAGATCGAGGTGGAGAGTATATGGACACTGAATTCCAGACCTATATGATAAAACATGGAATTATGTCCCAACTCTCAGCACTTGGTATGTCACAGCAGAATTGTATATCGGAAAGGAGAAACAGAACCCTGTTGGACATGGTTCGATTGATGATGAGCTATGCTCGTCTCCCTGATTCTTTTTGGGGTTACGCAGTGGAGACTACAGTTTATATTTTGAACAACATTCCATAGAATAGTGTTTGTCGAACACCTTTCGAACTCTGGAATGGACGTAAAGGCAGTTTTCACCATTTCAGAGTTTGGGGATGTCCGGCCCATGTGTTGGTGTCAAACCTGAAAAAGTCCCCGTTCAAAATTGTTCCTCTTTGTAGGTTACCCAAAAGAGACTAGGGGTGGTATGTTCTACGATCCTAAGGAAAATAGAGTGCTTGTGTCAACAAACATCACTTTCCTTGAGGAAGACTACATCAAGGATCATTTACCTAGAAGCAAAATTGTGTTAAACGAAATGGACAGTACGTCAGCAAGAGTTGCTGATGGGGCTAGTACGTCAACAACTGTTGTTGATCCTAGCTCGTCTAGTCAAGTCCGTTCTCAAGAGTTGAAAATGTCTCGACGTAGTGGGAGGGTTGTGAGACAGTCTGAACGTTACATGGGTTTAGCTGAAACCCATGTCGTCACCCCTGATGATGACTGTGAGGATCCATTGACCTATGATCAGGCAATGGCAGACGTTGACAAGGACGAAAGGATTAAAGCTATGGACCAGGAAATGGAGTCGATGTACTTCAATTCCGTCTGGGAGCTTATGGATCAACTGGATGGGGTAAAACCTATAGGTTGCAAATGGATCTACAAGCGTAAACGTGGCGTAGATGGGAAGGTGCAAACCTTCAAAGCCCGACACCTTTTCACTATGAGGAAACCTTTTCACTCGTTGCCATGGTAAAGTCGATCAGACTCCTTCTGACCATTACCACATATTATGACTATGAGGTATGGCAGATGGATGTCAAGACCGCCTTTCTGAATGGCAAACTTGACGAGACAATCTACATGGACCAGCCCAGGGGGTTCATTGCCCAAGGCCAAGAGCAATAAGTTTGTCGGCTTCATAGGTCCATTTATGGACTGAAACAAGCCTCAAGGTCTTGGAATATAAGGTTTGATGAGGCAATCAAATCTTATGGCTTTGATTAGAATGTTAACGAGCCTTGTGTCTACAAGAAAACCGTCAACAACACTGTCGCATTTCTTATATTGTACGTGGATGATATCCTTCTCATTGGGAATGAGGTAGGATTTCTTACTGACGTAAAGAAATGGCTAGCTTCGCAATTCCAAATGAAAGATTTGGGAGAAGCTCAGTACGTTCTAGGTATCTAGATAGTCCGGAACTGGAAGAACAGAACGCTGGCCATGTCTCAAGCGTCTTATATTGACAAGATGTTGTCTAGATATAAGATGCAGAACTCGAAGAAGGGCTTGCTGCCTTTCAGGCATGGGGTTCACCTGTCTAAGGATCAAGTCCTAAGACTCGTCAAGAGGTTGAGGATATGAGACGAATCCCTTATGCGTCAGCTATTGGGAGCCTCATGTATGCCATGTTGTGTACTAGGCCCGACATTTGTTATGTAGTTGGGATTGTTAGTAGGTATCAATCCAATCAAGGATTAGATCACTGGACAACCGTAAAGGCAATCCTCAAGTATCTTTGGGGAACGAGGAACTAAAGCCTTGTGTATGGGAGTGGGGATTTGATCCTTACGGGATACACAGACTCTGACTTTCAGACCAATAAGGATTCTAGGAAATCCTGTTGAGATTTTTGTCCTAATCTCGTGTTTGTAATATATTGTTTGAAATTAATAAGAGTTATTCATTTCATCACTTTGTGTCTCGCAATATTTATAAACTTTTCCAATAAACTAAGCTCCAGGGTCATTGAATTTATGAGAGAACTAGAACTTGAACGGTGTGTAGTGGACACACAGGGAGGATCACGTTCAAGTTAATGATCCAAACGGTCTACAGTATATGGATAGGGTTGGAGACCTAATCCTGGATACACTGTGGGTGCGGCCCGCTTTGTATTAGATACAAACGAGGTGATCTGACTCGTTCATGTAGTTACCATGCGAGTGGGGGCATCCTGTGCAATGAGATTGTACAAGACCGGACCGTAATTTATTAGACCTACTGATGTAACACCGTTGACAGTAAGGACTAATAACTTCGTAGATGACCATTAGTGACTCGACCTGAATCCTGAGCGTGTTACGGACTCCTATCTGCGAGGGTCTGTTCTTTGACTAGTACGGGTGAGGGTGGTCACAGTTACTCGCCCAATATGTCTATCTTCTCAGGGAAAGAACCAAGTAGGGAGTTGGGAACTTAACTACGCGAGATGGAAATCACTCGTTCCCGCCTTTAGGGAAACTAGGGAGGTTGTTCCCTTAAGTGCTGTCTCCATGGCTTGGACAACGGGCGCCCACCTTCTCACTGACCCGAGAAGGGTGTTGTGTATGGTCGGACCATCACAATATGTTGTTCATTAGAGGAGCAGTGGGGACTTAAGGAATAAGAGGTAGACACAGGGGTAAAACGGTAATTTGACCCAGCCGTGTCTACGAACAACCTGTGAAGGGTCGACTCATGGGTATTGGTTATATCAGTGGACACGTAATATTCTACACTGACGGGAGTGCAGCTACGGGCTATAGTGCATTGTTACCGTAGCTAATGAATGTTGATTAACCGTGTCAAAGTGTTTGGCAGGTTAATCTCGGATCATTGGAGCCCGTCACTGTAGGTCCATTAGGTCCCTCGATTGGCTCCATCTGGGTTAAAAGAAGGGTTAATGTTTTGGTATGAAATTGAAGTGTTCAATTTCACCTTAAGGGCATTTATGTCATTTATATGAGATATGAATGATATAATATATAGTTTAATGTGAATGAGATTCATAATAAACTATAGGTTAGCCTAATTGTTGAATTAGGGCTAATTGGAGAAATTGATTGAGAGAAATTAAATTGGATGTGATTCAATTTAATTAATCCACAATTATTGCAAATGAGATTTGCAATATGAGATATGAGATATCTTATATTATGTGGTTATGCAAATGAGATTTGCATAACCTATGGTTGTGGTAAAGTGGTAATTATATGGAGATTTTACCTCCATCAATTCCACTATATAAACCCTTTGCAAGAAGGGATTGAGATCACTTCTCTCATTTTTTAGTTTTTCACAAAAGAGAAGAAGAAAGTTCTCTCTACTTTCTCTCTAATCTCCTCCCTCTCCAAAACACAAAAGGTTCCCACAAACCTCCCTTCTCCAAAAGAGAACAACCGAGAAGGCCAATTGGTGGTGTTCAAGACCATTCGTGGGAAGAGTTCGTTGAGTTCGAAGAGAACGAAGAGTTCATGATTTGAAGAAGAATCTTTGAAGAAAGTCTTCAACAAGTAAGTAAATTCTTCTTGCTGTAATTTTCTTCTTCTTTGAAGCATGTTTAGCCTAGATCTAGTGTTAGATCAATTTTAATAAAATCATGTTGCATATTGGTACCACGACGATTCAATCGTTTTCCGCTGCGCGGGGATTATCATTCCCTTCAAATCCAATTCGGAGTCAGCCTTCATTCTGAATGGAGGAGTTGTAGTATGGCGGAACATCAAGTGGGGATGCATCGCTGATTCCACGATGGAAGCAAAGTATGTTGCGGCTTGCGAAGCTGTAAAGGAAGTTGTTTGGCTTAGGAAGTTCATGATAGCTTTGGAAGTTGTTCCAAATATGAACTTGTCGATCACGCTGTTTTGTGACAACAGTGGTGCAGTAACCAACTCGAGAGAAGCTCAGAGTCATAAGAGGGGCAAACACATTGAGCAGAAGTATCACCTGATACGAGAGATTGTGCACTGCGAAGACGTGAGAGTCACGCAGATAGCGTCGGAGCACAACGTTGCTGATCCATTTACAAAGGCCCTCACGGCTAAGGTGTTTGAGGGTCACCTAGAGAGTCTAGGTCTTCGAGTGTTTCCTAACTTAGGCAAGTGGGAGTATTGTAAAGGGTATTCAATGCCCTAGTTTATTGTAATTTTACTGTACATTTGAGAAATGTATTTTGTACTCGACTAGCTTAGTCTAAGTGAGAGTTTGTTGGCATGTATGTCCTAACCTCATACTTGTTTGTAATATTCACTATTGAAATAAATAAGAGTTATTTCTTTTATCACTTTGTGTCTCGCATATTTACAAACTTTGTCCAATAAACTAAGCTCCAGGGTTATTGAATTATGAGAGAACTAGAACTTAAACGGTGTGTAGTGGACACACAGGGAGGATCACGTTCGAGTTAATGACCCGAACGTTCTACAGTATACGGATAGGGTTGGAAACCTAATCTTGGATACGTTGTGGATCTGGCCTGCTCTGTATTAGATACAAACGAGGTGATCCAACTCGTTCATGTGGTTGACATGCGAGTGGGGGCATCCTGTGCAATGAGATTGTACAAGACTGGACCGTGAATTATTAGACTTACTAATGTAACAGCATTGACAGTATAGGACTAATAACTTCGTAGATGACCATTAGTGACTCGATCTTAATCCTAAGCGTTTTAAGGACTCCTGTTTGCGGGGGTATGTCCTTTGACTAGTACAGGTGAGGGTGGTCACAGTTACTCGCCCAATATGCCTATCTTCTCAGTGACTGGACCACGTGGGGAGCTGGAAACTTGACTACGCGAGATGGAATTCACTCGTTCCCGACTTAGGGAAACTAGAGAGGTTGTTCCCTTAAGTGTTGTCTCTAGCGCTTGGACAACGGGCACCCACCCTCTCACTGGCCCGAGAGGGGTGTCGTTTATGGTTGGACCATTACAACGTTGTTGTTCTTTAGAGGAGCAGTGGGGACTTAAGGAGCAAGAAGTAGACACAGGGGTAAAACGGTAATTTGACCCAACAGTATCTACGAACAACCTGTGAAGGGTCGACTCACGGGCATTGGTTATATCAATAAACACAACTTGTCGTACAGTGATGGGAGTGCAGCTACGGGCTTTAGTGGAGTGTTACCGTAGCTAATGAATGTTGATTAATGGAGTGCAACTTGTCACTGTTGCGGCGATCGACACGATGAAACTCTTTTTTGGCAGGAATTACATATTATTAGATAATGTGTATATAGTTCTGGGGTTTACTAAAAACCTAGTTTCTATTTCCTGCCTAATTGAACACTGTATCTCAATTTCTTTTGAATCAAATAAAGCGTTTATTTCTTTCAAAGGCAATTTGTTGTGTTCTGCTTCACTAGAGAATAATTTGTACATTTTAATTCCTAATTCGGTCAAAAGTGTTTTGAATACTGAATTATTTAAAACAGCTGAAACACGAACTAAGAGATTAAAATATTCTCCAAAAGAAAACGCCAATTTTTGCCATCTAAGGTTAGGCCACATCAATCTCAATAGGATTGGGAGACTAGTGAAGAGCGGACTTCTAAGCGAGTTAGAGGAAAATTCTTTACCGGCTTGTGAGTCATGCCTTGAAGGCAAAATGACCAAACGTCCTTTTAGTGGAAAAGGATATAGAGCCAAAGAGCCTCTTGAGCTTATACATTCCGACCTTTGTGGTCCGATGAATGATAAAGCACGAGGAGCTTACGAATACTTTGTATCTTCTATAAATAACTATTCGAGATATGAGTATGTTTATCTAATGCATAGGAAGTCCGAAACTCATGAAATGTTCAAGTAGTACAAGATTGAGGTTAAGAACCTGTTAGGTAAAACGATTAAAAAACTTCGATTGGAATGAGGTGGAGAGTACATGGACACTGATTTCCAGGACTATATGATAGAACATGGAATTACGTCTCAACTCTCAGCACCAGGTATGCCACAGAAGAATGGTGTATCGGAGAGGAGAAACAGAACCGTGTTGGACATGGTTCGATCGATGATGAGTTATGCTCGTCTCCCTCATTTTTTTGGGGATACGTAGTGGAGATTGTGGTATGCATTTTGAACAATGTTCTATCGAAGAGTATTGCTGAAACACCTTTCAAACTCTGAACTGGTCGTAAAGGCAGTTTACACCATTTCAGAATTTGGGAATGTCCGAGCCATGTGTTGGTGTCAAACCCGAAAAAGTTGGTACCCCGTTCAAAATTGTGCCTCTTCGTAGGTTACCCAAAAGAGACAAGAGGTGACGATCCAAAGGCAAATAGGGTGCTTGTATCGACAAACGCCACATTCCTTGAGGAGGACCATATCAGGGATCACTTATCACGGATTAAGATTGTGTTAAACGAAATGGATAGTTCATCAACAAGAGTTGTTGATGGTGGTAGTACTTTAACAAGTGTTGTTGATCCTAGCTCGTCTAGTCAAGTCCGTTCTCAAGAGTTGAGAATGCCTCGACGTAGTGGGAGGATTATGAGACACCCTAAACGTTACATGAGTTTGGTTGAAACCCAAGTCGTCACCCCTGATGTTGACTATGAGGATCCATTGACCTATGAACAGACAATGGCAGACGTTGACAAAGACGAATGGATTAAAGCTATGGACTAGGAAATGGAGTCGATGTACTTCAATTCCATTTGGGAGCTTGTAGACCAACTTGATGGGTTAAACCTACTGGTTGCAAGTGGATCTATAAGCGTAAACGTGGTGTAGATGGGAAGGTGCAGACCTTCAAAACCAGACTAATGACAAAGGGTTTTACCCAGCGAGAAGGGGTTGACTATGAGGAAACCTTTTCTCCTATTGTCAGGGTAAAGTCTATCAGGATCCTTCTGGCCATTTCGCATATTATGACTATGAGGTATGACAGATGGATGTTAAGACGACATTTCTGAATGGCAATCTTGACGAGAAAGATACATGGACCAGCCCAAAGGGTTCATTACCCAAGGCAAAAAGCAAAAGGTTTGTCAGGTTCAAAAGTATATTTATGGACTAAAACAAGCATCGAGGTCTTGGAATATAAGGTTTGATGAGGCGATCAAATCTTATGGCTTTAATAAAAATGTTGATGAGCCTTGTATCTACAAGAAAATCATCAATAGCAATGTCGCATTTCTGATATTATATGTGGATGATATCCTACACATTAGGAATGATGTATGATTCCTTAGTGGCATTAAGGAATGGTTGGCTTCGCAATTCCAAATGAAAGATTTGGGAGAGGCCTCGTATGTTCTAGCTATCCAGATAGTCTGGAACTGGGCGAACAAAATGCTAGCCATGTCTCAAGCATCTTACATTGATAAGATGTTGTCACAGTATAAGATGCAGAACTCCAAGAAGGGCTTGCTGTCTTTCAGGCATGGGATTCACCTGTTTAAGGATCAATGGCCTAAGACGCCTCAAAAGGTTAAGCATATGAGGTGGATCCCTTATGCTTCAACTGTAGGGAGTCTGATGTACGCCATATTGTGTATTAGGCCCGGCATCTGTTATGCAGTTGGGATTGTAAGTAGGTAACAATCCAATCAAGGATTAGATCACTGGACAATCGTAAAGGCAATCCTCAAGTATGTAAGGAGAACGAGGAACTACAATCTTGTGTATGGAAGTGGGGATTTGATCCTTACAGGAAACATAGACTCTGACTTTCAAACTGATAAGGATTCTAGGAAATCCACATCAAGGTCAGTGTTCATCCTTAACGGAGGAGTTGTAGTGTGGCGAAGCATCAAGCAGGGATGCATAGTCGATTCCACGATGGAAGTCGAGTATGTTGCAGCTTGTGAAGTTGCAAAGGAAGCTGTTTGGCTTAGGAAGTTCATGCTAGAATTGGAAGTTGTTCCAAATATAAACTTGCCAATGACCCTATTTTGTGACAACAGTGGTGTTGTAGACAACTTGAGAGAACCTCAGAGTCAGAAGAGGGATAAGCACATTGAGCGTAAGTATCACCTGATACGGGAGATTGTGCACGACAGAGATGTGACAGTCACGCAGATAGCGTCGGAGCACAACGTTGTTGATCTATTTACAAAAGCCCTCACAGCTAAGGTGTTTGAGGGTCACCTAGAGAGTCTAGGTCTTCGAGTGGTTCCTGACTAGGGCAACTGGGAGTATTGTAAAGGGTATTCAATGCCCTAGTTTATTGTATTATTTTTATGTATTACTGTACATTTGAGATATGTATTATGTACTCCACTAGTTTAGTTCAAGTGGGAGTTTGTTGGGGTGTATGCCTTAATCTCGTGTAATTTGTAATCTTTGTTGTTGAAATAAATAAGAGTTATTTATTCAAACTTTGTGTCTCGCATATTTATAAACTTAATTCGATAAACTAAGCTTCAGGGTCACTATATTATGAGAGAACTAGAACTTGAAGGTGTGTAGTAGACACAAGGGAAGGATCACGTTCGAGTTTATGACCCGAATGGTCTAAAGTATATGGATACGGTTGGAACCATATCCTGGTTATACTGTGGATGCAACCCGTTTTGTATTAGATACAAATGAGGTGATCCAGCTCATTCATATGGTTGACATGCGAGTGGGGGCATCATGTGCAATAAGATTGTACAAAACCGGACTGAATTATTAGACCTACTGATGTAACACCGTTAACAGTATAGGACTAATAACTTCGTAGATGACCATTAGTGACTCGTCCTTAATCGAGCGTGTTGTTACGACTCTTGTCCGCGGGGGTGCATCCTTTGACTAGTACGGGTGAGGATGGCCACAGTTGCTCGCCCAATATGCCTACCTTCTTGAGGACAGGACCACGTGGGAGCTGGGAACTTAACTACGCAAGATGGAATTCACTCGTTCCCGAACTAGGAAAACTAGAGGGGTTTTTCCCTTAAGTGTTGTCTATAGGGCTTGGAGAACGAGCGCCCACCCTCTCACTAGCACGAGAGGGATGTTGTTTATGGTTGAACCATGCAACGTAGTTGTTAATTTTAGAGGAGCAGTCGGACTTAAGGAGCAAGAGGTAGACACAGGGGTAAAACGGTAATTTGACCTAGTTGTGACTACGAACAACCTGTGAAGGGTTGACTCACGGGTATTGGTTATATCGATGGACACAACTTGTCCTACAGTGATGGAAGTGCAGCTACGGGCTTTAGTGGAGTGTTACCGTAGCTAATGAATGTTTATTAACCGGGTCAAAGAGTTTGACAAGTTAATCTCGTATGTTGGAGCTCATATCTGTAGGTCCAATAGGTCCCTCGGTTGGCTCAATTTGAACAAATTGAGGGTTTACAGTTTGGTGTGATATTGAAGTGTTCAAATTCATTAATAGGGTATTTATGTACTTTTATATGTGATATAATTGATATAATATATAGTTTGATGTGAATGAGATTCATAATAAACTATAGTATAGTCTAATTGATTAATTAGTGCTAAATTGGAGAAATTGAATTGAGAGAGATTAAATTGAATGTGATTCAATTTAAAATTCCACAATTATGCAAATGAGATTTGTATAATAAGGTATGAGATAGCTTATATTATGTGATATGCAAATATGATTTGCATATCATATGGTTGTGGTAAAATTGTGAATTAGTGGAGTTTTTAACTCCACCATACACCAATATATAAAGGGCTTGCGAGAAGCCTTTGGTAAGTAACTCGTTATTTTTTGGATTTTGGCATCCAAGAGAAACTCCTCTGTCTCAAAAGCTCTCTATCTCTTTTTCACAAGAATTCTTTCCAAACCCAAAACCAAACGGAGTCCCACAACTCTCCCTCAACCTACCGAGAACAACTGAGAAGATCTTTCGGAGATGCCTCTGTTGTTCGGTTCGAGCAACGAGATCGTTGAGATCGTCGGTTCGAGAGGGTTCGTGAACGAGAAGAAAACCGAAGAAGAGTTCTTCAAGAGGTTACTATGTCTATACTTGTTGTATTTCCTTTTCTTTTTATGCTGTTTTGAAAGGATCGAATTCTGCAGTGGAAGCGATTGTGAATCGCGTGTTCATCATTTAGTTACATAAATCTCATGCAAGAACAAATAACTAAGATTAAGCATGCAATTCTAAGATAGGACAACACGAAATTACCTTTGAAGATAAGTTTCTTCACAAGTTCCTCCTCCAACAATCACGATCTCAGCAACGAACCCGAGCCTTGTGAAGATCCACGACTAGATCTTCTTCGTTGTTCTCTAGGTGAGGGAGGAAGGTGGGTTCCTTTTAGGATGAGGTGAGGAGATCTTTTAGAAATGTGTTTGGAACTCTTTCCAACACAAATGAGAGAACTCCACGGTTATGTGTAATTGCCTTACCCAAAGTTGCATCTTATGCAACTATTTATAGGGATATAGGATGGAAATTACTATCCTATCCCTCCTTCATTCTCTCATTAGTATATAGTTAATTTGTGAATCTTATTCACATTAAAACTATATATTATATCAATTATATCACATATAATTGATGTAACACCTCATATATTGAAATTGAACACTTCAATTTCATTCCTAACTTTATACCCTCAATATTACCATGTTGAGCCAACGGAGGGACCTAATGGACCTACAGTTCATGAGCTCCAATGATGTGAGATTAACTAATCAAACTCTTTGATCTGGTTAACCAATATTCATTAACTACAAGACACTCCACTATAGACTTGCAGCTACAAGACACCTAATCCAATGATGTGAGATTAACTAATCAAACTCTTGAAAAGTTCAAGGAGTACAAGACTGAGGTTGAGAAACTCTTAGGTAAATCGCTTAAAACACTTCGATCGGATCGAGGTGGAGAGTATATGGACATTGAATTCCAGGACTATATGATAGAACATGGAATTACGTCCCAACTCTCAGCACCTGGTATGCCACAGAAGAATGGTGTATCGGAGAGGAGAAACAGAACCTTGTTGGACATGGTTCGGTCGATGATGAGCTATGCTCGTCTCCCGATTCTTTTGGGGTTATGCGGTGGAGATCGCAGCTTACATTTTGAACACGCCTCACAAGAGTGTTTGTGAAACACCTTTCGAACTCTGGCATGGTCGTAAAACCGCTTTACGCTATTTCGAATTTGGGGATGCCCGGTCCATGTGTTGGTGTCAAACCCGAAGAAGTTGAAACCCCGTTCAAAGTTGTGCCTCTTTGTAGGTTACCCAAAAGAGACTAGAGGTGGTTACTTTTACGATCCTAAGGATAATAGGGTGCTTGTGTCGACAAACGCCACTTTCCTTGAGGAAGACCACATCAGGGATCACTTACCAAGGAGTAAGATTGTGTTAAATGAAATGGACAGTTCATCTGCAAGAGTTGCTGATGGTGCTAGTACGTCAACAAGTGTTGTTGATCCTAGCTCGTCTAGTCAAGTCCGTTCTCAAGAGTTGGAAATGCCTCGACGTAGTCGGAGGGCTGTGAGACAGCCTGAACGTTACATGTGTTTAGCTGAAACCCAAGTCGTCACCCCTGATGATGACTGTGAGGATCCATTGACCTATGATCAGGCAATGGTTGACGTTGACAAAGACGAATGGATTAAAGCCATGGACCAGGAAATGGAGTCGATGTACTTCAATTCCGTCTGGGAGCTTGTGGACCAACCGGATGGGGTTAAACCTATTGGTTGCAAGTGAATCTACAAGCGTAAACGTGGCGTAGATGGGAAGGTGCAGACCTTCAAAGCTCGACTAGTGACAAAGGGTTTTACCTAGGTGGAAGGGGTTGACTATGAGGAAACCTTTTCACCTGTTGCCATGGTAAAGTCGATTAGAATCCTTCTGGCCATTGCCGCATATTATGACTATGAGGTATGACAGATGGATGTCAAGACCGCCTTTCTGAATGGCTACCTTGACGAGACCATCTACATGGACCAGCCCAAGGGGTTCATTGCCCAAGGACAAGAGCAAAAGGTTTGCTTACTTCAAAGGTCTATTTATGGACCAAACAAGCCTCGAGGTCTTGGAATATAAGGTTTGATGAGGCGATCAAATCTTATGGCTTTGATCAAAATGTTGACGAGCCTTGTGTCTACAAGAAAATCGTCGACAAAACTGACGCATTTCTTATATTGTATGTGGATGATATTCTTCTCATTGGGAATGAGGTAGGATTTCTTACTGACATTAAGAAATGGTTGGCTTCGCAATTCCAAATGAAAGATTTGGGAGAGGCACAGTATGTTCTAGGTATCCAGATAGTCCAAACCTAAGAAATGTAATGCTACCCATGTCTCGGGCATCTTACATTGACAAGATGTTGTCTAGGTATAAGATGCAGAACTCCAAGAAGGGTTTGTTGCCTTTCAGGCATGGGGTTCACCTGTCTAAGGATCAATGTCCTAAGACGCCTCAAGAGGTTGAGGATATGAGACGAATCCCCTATGCTTCAGTTGTAGGGAGCTTGATGTATGCCATGTTGTGTACTAGGCCCGACATCTGTTATGCAGTTGGGATTGTCAGTAGGTATCAATCCAATCCAGGATTAGATCACCGGATGCGGTAGTAAAGGCAATCCTCAAGTATCTTAGGAGAACGAGGAACTACATGACCTTGTGTATGGAAGTGGGGATTTGATCCTTACGGGATACACAGTTCTCGACTTTCGCACCGATAAGGATTCTAGGAAATCCACTTCGAGGTCAGCCTTCATTCTGAATGGAGGAGCTGTAGTGTGGCGAAGCATCAAGTAGGGATGCATCGCTGATTCCACGATGGAAGCCGAATATGTTACGGCTTGTGAAGCGGCAAAGGAAGTTGTTTGGCTCAGGAAGTTCATGACGGATTTGGAATTTGTTCCAAATATGAACTTGCCAATCACACTTCGCTTTGTGACAACAAGCAGGTGCAAAGAGCCAACCCGAGAGAACCTCGAGTCATAAAAGGGGCAAGCATATAGAGCGTAAGTATCACCTTATACGGGAGATTGTGCACCGCGGAGACGTGATGATCCACGCAGATAACTTCGGAGCACAACGTTGCTGATCCATTTACAAAGGCCCTCACGGCTAAGGTGTTTGAGGGTCACCTAGAGAGTCTAGGTCTTCGAGTGCTTCCTGACTAGGGCAAGTAGGAGTATTGTAAAGGGGCATTCAATGCCCTAGTTTATTGTATTACTTTATTGTATTATTACTTTCTCAGTACATTTGAGAAATGTATCATGTACTCCACTAGCTTAGTCCAAGTGGGAGTTTGTTGGGATGTATGTCCTCATCTCATGTAGTTTGTAATATTCCAAGTTTTAAATGAATAAGAGTTATTTATTTCAATTTTGTGTAATAAATAAGAGTTATTTATTTAAACTTTGTGTCTCGCATTTTTCATAAACTTAATCCAAGAAACTAAGCTCCAGGGTCATTGTATTATGAGAGAACTAAGAACTTGAACGGTGTGTAGTGGACACACAGGGAAGATCACGTTCGAGTTAATGACCCGAACGGTCTACTGATATATGGATAGGGTTGGAGACCTAATCACTCGATACACTGTGGATGCGCCCGCTTTGTCTTAGATACAAACGAGGTGATCCGACTCGCTCATGTGGTTGACATGCGAGTGGGGGCATCCTGCAAATGAGATTGTACAAGACCTGATCGTGAATTATTAGACTTACCGATGTAACACCGCTAATAAAGATAGAGGTAATAAATTCGTAGATGACCATTAGTGACTCGACCTTAATCCCGAGCGTGTTACGAACTCCTCTCATGCATGGGTCCGTCCTTTGACTAGTACAGTGAGGGTGGCCACCGTTGCTCGCCCAATATGTCTATCTTCTCAGGGACAGGACCACGTGGGGAGCTGGGAACTTGACTACGCAAGAAGGAATTCACTCATTCCCGACTTAGGCCTGAGAGGGTTGTTGTTTATGGTTGGACCATGCAACGTAGTTGTTCATTAGAGGAGCAAAGGGGACTTAAGGAGCAAGAGGTAGACACAGGGGTAAACGGTAATTTGACCCACCGTGACTACGAACAACCCGTGAAGGGTCGACTAATGGGTATTGGTTATATCGATGGACACAACTGTCCCCTACGTTGATGAGAGAGTGCAACACGGGCTTTAGTGGAGTGTTACCGTAGCTAATGAATGTTGAATACCCGGGTCAAAGAGTTTGACAGGTTAGTCTCGGATCATTGGAGCTCATCACGTGTAGGTCCATTAGGTGTCTCGGTTGGCTCAAATTGGACAAATTGAGGGTTTACAGTTTTGTGTGAATTTGAAGTGTTCAAATTCATTATTTGGGTATTTATGTCGTTTATATGAGATATAGATGACATAATATATAGTTTGATGTGAATGAGATTCATAATAAACTATAGTATAGCCTAATTGATTAATTAGTGTTATTTGGAGAAATTGAATTGAGAGAAATTAAAATGAATGTGATTCAATTTATAATTCCACATTTATGCAAATGAGATTTGTATAATAAGGTATGAGATACCTTATATTATATAATATGTAAATGTGATTTGTATATTATATGGTTGTGGTAAAATTGTGATTTGGTGGAGGTTTTAACTCCATCACACAATAGTATTTAAAGGCTTTGCAAGAAGCCTTTGGTATGTATTTTGCCATTTTTTGAATTTTGATCCAAAAAGAGCAAGTGACTTTCTCTCATTCTCTCTCAATTCTCTCTAAAACTTCTCCTCACCCAAAACCAAAGGGAGCCCCACCTACTCTCCCTCAACCTCCCGAGAACAACCGAGAAGACCCTTTGGAGGTGTCTCCCTGTTCGGATCGTGGTTCGTGTTCGAGGAGAACGTTGGATCGAGAGAGATCGTGACCGGAGAAGGAGAAAACGTTGAAGAAGAGTTCTTCAAGAGGTTAGTACTTTTACTTCATCGCTTTCTTCTTCTTCTTTGCATGTTTAGCCTAGGATCTATGAGATAGATTCAATTTTAAGATAGAATTACACAACGGATCAACGACGTTTCACAACGTCTTCCGCTGCGGGAATTCAAAATCCCATCAGGTCCTACCATAAACTCAAACCCTCTTAAACTAGTTTAGAGGGTGGGGCCCCGTTGTTCAAGACTGACTCGCTTCTTAAGGGAACAACCTATCTAATTCCTTAGTTTAGGAATGAGTGAATTCCATCTTGCATAGTTAATTCCCAAATACCTACGACGAGGTCTCATTCCGAGAAGGTAGGCTTATTGAGTCGACTACAGGCCACTCTCACTCATACTAGTCTATGGACAAACCCCTATAAGCAGGAGTTCTTAACTTGCTCAAGATTCAGGTCGAGTTACTAATGACCATCTATAAATTATCAGTCGTATCCTGTTAACGGTGTTATATTGGTTAGACTAATAATTTGCAGTCCGGTCATGTATGAACTCTTCATACAAAATGCCCCCACTCGCATGTCTTCCACATGAATGAGTTGGATTACCTCATTTGTTCTAATTACAAAGTGGGTTGCATCCATGGTGTTATCAGAATAAGGTTTCCAACCTAATTCTTATACCCTATACCATTTTGGTTATACTCTTGAACACAATTCAAATAGTGTCTACTACACTAATGTTCAAGATTCATTATAACCTTGAAGCTTAGTTTATTGGATTTATAAAGCGAGAAGATAATTCGATCAAATCAAATAACTCTTTATTCATTTGACTAAAATTACATAAGTTTAGGGCACATATCCCAACATGTATAACCTATGATATATGTGATGTGTTCAGATTCAAGAAATAAGTTTCACAACGACTCAAGGACATTTCACGATGTCTTCCGCTGCGGGAAATTTCATTCCCTTCAGCCCCTCCCTCTTACTGTTCTAAGAGGGATTATGTTTATGGTAGGACCATAGACTTGTTGTTCATTAGAGGATCAGTAGTGCTTAAGGAGCAAGAGGTAATCATAGGGGTAAAATGGTAATTTGACCAAGTTGCGATTACGAACAACCTATAAAGGGTCAACTCACAGGTAGTGATTATATCAATGGACACAACACAGTCTGCAATGAGGAGAGTGCAACTACGAGTCTATAGTAGAGTGAGTCGTTGTTAATGAATGTTGATTAATTAGATCAAAGAGTTTGATCGGTTAATCTCGTATCATTGGAGCTCATGATTTGTAGGTCCATTAAGTCCTTCCGTTGGCTTAACATGGAAATATATAGGGTATAAAGTTTGGAGTGAAATTGAAATGTTCAATTTCACACATAAGGAGATATATAAAATATATGTGATATAATTGATATAACATATAGTTTAATGTGAATATGATTCATAATAAACTATACATATATTTATGAGAGATATGAAAATTGAATATTGATTCAATTTGTACATATTATATAAATGAGATTTATATAATAAGGTATGAGTTACCTTATAATTATGTAAATGTGCAAATATGATTTGCATATACATAATATGAGCACTATATTGATCAATAGGGATAGGATGGTAATGTCCATCCTATTTCCCTATAAATAGATGCATGAGATGCACCTTTGGTAAGGCAATTGGTAAAACCCTAATGCTCATAAGCTTATTGTGGCATTTCTCACAACAAGCTCTTCCTCTCAAATCTCTCTAGACTCTCCTAACTCCAGGAAAAGGAATTCCACCATCCTCCCTCTCCTAGAGATACAACGGAGAATATCTAGTGGTGAGATCGTTTGTGTTGGGATCGTTGAGAACGTGTCAATCGAGAGGAGTAAGGAGCACTAGAAGATTGTGATCTACAAAGGTAATATGTTGTCCTTATTCCCCTTTTATGCTTAACCGTAGTTAGTATAATATTCTCGATTTGATTTACGTAACAAATTTCAAGAACACGTGATTTAATTCGCTTCCGTTGTGGGATTCGATCCTATCAGAAGGCGCACGCACAATCGATACGGCATTGCGACGCTGCAAAGCAGCGTCTCAACGCCGCCTCTGTGGGGTTTCACTATAGGAAAGCAGCAAGATCAGCGTCTCAATTCCCAAACCGGCGTCTCAACGCCCTAGGCTTGGGTCCAAATGCTTGTTTTGCTTCTCTTCTTCCAATCTCTTCATCTTTGGTGCTCAATTGGCTCCCATAAGCCCTAATTCTTCGGGATCTCTCCATTTGCTCCATTCTTGCTCGTATCTTGAAATTCAACCATTTAGACTCGTGAAAGCCCTTAAATGAATACAAAAACTAGTAAAGTCTAAGCCTAAGAGTAGCACATTTTGTGTGCTATCAAACACCCTGAAACTTAATCTTTTGTTAGTCCCAAGCAAAAATAGAACAGAACCATAAATGATCTCTCTTATGCATACATCAGATTCAATCCTCAAAGATTAAAGGGAAAAATTCAGCAACCACAGTTTAACAATTAAACATGACACTTCAACAAGCAATTTAAAATTTTTCCTAAGTGTCCCTACGTGTGTGTGTGATTAGCCTTCTTTCCTTTCATCTTTACTAGCCTGGAACAACTCTATCAGTTTCTCCATTCAACTTCTCCCTACACTAGCCATAAGTCCCAATCCTTAAGTCTCCCCACAGTCAAAACACAAGCAACTCTATTCAGTATTTCATTTTTTTTTTCAACAATGAATTTTTTTAGCAAAGACATTAGCTTTCACACATCCACTACAGGGACCCTTACCTAGAGCACTTGCTCAATGAGTGGCCTAACTGATCATATCGAAGGTAACTCTTTTCGTCCTCGATTCTTTTAAGCACAATTCAGAACAACTGATAAAAAAAAAAATTTCAGTAT
Source organism: Trichosanthes cucumerina (assembly GCA_036507285.1). Classification (NCBI taxonomy): domain Eukaryota; kingdom Viridiplantae; phylum Streptophyta; class Magnoliopsida; order Cucurbitales; family Cucurbitaceae; genus Trichosanthes; species Trichosanthes cucumerina. The sequence continues at coordinate 64,650,444 of CM071836.1, read as the reverse complement.
ACACAATCACTTCAAGTCATGCACTTCATATTGTCATTCATCCTATCATGTAGTTTAACTCTCAAAACAATCCTTACACCTATCAGGGTGACATCAAACTTATAAATCTAATAACTTTGTTCTAAGCATTCAAAACTATAGGAACAAAGGATATGTGCATAAACAATGCAAGAAAACCTAAGAATAGCACATTTAAATTTACTCAAATTCATGTCATGCTCTCAAATTTCAACAAGATCACAAAAATTTCATTTAAAACTCATCCTAGGCTATCTTAATCATACTTATGCATAAGATCAATAAACAATTCAACACATACTCAGGACTTCTAAAACAATTCAAAACAGCACTCCCACCCCCAAAGTTAACCTGAATATTATCCTCAATGTTTGCAAAATACAAGTAAAGAAAGAAAGGTAAGAGAGTGAACAATACTGTCTTGAGTAATGGAGATCTCGTTTTCCTAGTTCCTTATCGGCCAAGTCACAAGGGATAGACTCCTACACAACGGGAGCACATATCAAAGGAAGGCACTGACACCACTAACTAAAACAATCAAACAAATACAGAAACATAAACAAAAGACATAACAGAAATAAATGAAAAGCTTGGGTTGTCTCCCAAGAACCTTTAACGTATTTAGCTAGACAGAATTCTTCGTTCTATGCCCAAGGTGTTCTCATATTTACTTCTAATGTCTCCATATCCTTTGTTCTTTCTTCTCCCACCTGCTCTAAGGAATCACTCAAGAGAATATTAATTGCAAAATCAACAGACAAAGAGTTAACTCATTCAATTCTCATCTCAGTGGAACAACTTTACTTGTTTCCCTTTGATTCACCTCTGTGTCACTGGGGAATTTACCTTTCTAAAGGCTATGAATCACTGTGCTCATCTGGTTGATCTCAAACTCAATGTTCTTTATGGCAGCTCCCTGCTCACTACACCACCCAGATTGGTGATTGCATTATCCAGCTGGTTTGCCCTATTTACGGATTTAGTTATGAAGGATATTATCGTTTCCTCGAGGGATGACTTTCTGATAATTCTCATTTATGAGGATTATTTAATCCTTAAAATAGGTTATTTTTGTCATTTTTATATGTTTATTGATTACCGAGCAAGTGAAAAATAATATTAATGAGTAAAATTTCTAAAGCTTGCTAAAATGTGGGAAAAATAAGAATTGAGGGAAAAATGATTGAAAACAAGCTAATTTGGTGTGTTTTTGTGAAGGAAAAGAAGAGCAAAAAAAAATGTCAAGGAAATTGAAGTTGCATTTTAATCAGCAAAGTAGCCAGACAAACAAGCAAAAAAATGCCAGACAAATTGCTGACAAAAATTCCAAATTGCAGAAACACGCCTCAATTCTCGAGATTGCAATATTTTGGGAGATTCTCACTCAATTTTGGAAAGAATATGGCCCTAGAATTATACCCAATCAATTACCCACGAATTAATAATGGATTCTCGAAAAACAAAACCCTACTTGCATCATCTATAAAAGGCTACAAAGTTAGGATTTGAAGAGAGGCGCAAGCTAGAGGCTGAAAGACCAAGTTCGCTCCACTTTACTTTCTGCCTTTTTCTTCTTCATTTTGTTTTATTACAGCAGTTCGTTAGTTTACTTTTCTATCAAGTTAATGTTTATTTAGCGTTTGTAAACCCTCGGTTAATCCCTCATTGCGTAAGTATTGGAGGTTAAGATTTCTAACCCAAGTGTTGGTAGAAATTGATTAAAAAAGGGTGTTTTGAGTTGTTGTTCTTTTATTTTTCTTTCGTTACCTTCTGTACACATAGTTTTCGAGCAGTTACATTTTTACCATTTATCTTAATAAGATTTGATTTCTTTTCTTGAAAAAAAAGGGGAAACCCAAAAAGCCTTAAAATAAACTATTAAGTAATTCCTTCTTTTCGGTTTCATCTATTTTCCTTTACTGTTTCTGTTTTTCTTTTATACTTTCAGCAACTAAAATTATGTTCTCTTTTGTTTTAATCATGAGCTAATTTCCTCTTTAGGGATTCAAGTGTGAACGCTCTAGAAAAGAGATGTGTAGCTTAAATTAGCAAGTAGTTGTGTTGGCAACCAACTCTAAGTTTGTTTTTAGTGAATAAATTGGGGCAACCTTCGCTAACCGCTAAGTAGTGTTCAACAAGCTCAAACTTGGTACTGAGAGGGTCAAGGGGCAGCGGATCTCCTAAAAACAACGGAGGAAAAGACTTAGACATAAGATCTGAAACTTCGATCCTTGACTCAGAGCGAGACTCCGAATCAAGATGGATGTGTGCGAGAACCATCTGAAATCAATTAGCCACAGTTTGATTTTGTTAGTTTCCTAAAGAATTTGGGAGTGAAACCGAATAGGAACTAAACCTGATTTACTTAGATTGGAATTGTTGACCCAATTGCTGCAACATTTTCAGCAACATTTTCTCTGAATGGGCAAAAGCACTTGAATTCCCTTATTTTAATTCATTGATTTTTCCCTTTATTTACAACAACTTAAAATGCCCCAGTTCATCCTTTTATTACTTTGGTTACTGATAACACACAAAAATGTGCTATCCTTAGCCTTAATTATTTCTAGTTTTAAGTTAATTTCAGAGCTTTGATGTATTTAAATCACTCAATTTCTAGTAAAGAGCTTTAACAAGACATTTGGAAACATTACGAATCACTCGGGATCGAATCAAGGCTTTTTGGAGCTTAAAATAATATCAATTGGAAGTAGAAGGACCATTCCAAGCTAGTAGACCCGAGGTGATGGCGTTGCAACGCCATGCAGAGCATTGCAACGTCGTAATTGTTATTTTTTAGCATAAAAGATCCATGCCGATAGCGTTGCAACGCTGCCTTGAAGCGTCGCAACGCTATCTTGATAAGAAGACCATCTTGAAGGATCGTGTGGAGGGCATTGCAACACTGTCTAGTAGTGTTGCAACGCCAGATCGATAAGGACGTGCACGCATAAGGGTAATGGCATTGCAACGCTGTCGATACTTTCCTTATATGTCAGGTGCCTAGGGCACAGTGTTGCAACGTTGTGCCGATTACCCTTATAAATACACCATTTTGTCATCTTTCAAAGGGAGCTGAATTTGATAGTCTTTGCACCCTAATTTTGAAATACACTCTCTAAGAGGAGAAAAGAGAGCATGCTTTAGGAACCAAAGCATTCGTGAAGGTTCGAGATCGTGACGAGAGCTCGGGGACGAGGGATCAGCATCAACACATAAGTTTATTTTATCTTTCTTTTAGATTGTAATACCGTTTAAAGACGTTTTCTATAACTTTAACTTGGTTTTGTTGGGATTTAGAGTGGCTAAATGTTGTAGCTAGGATTTGATTTGCATGTTTAAGACTTATTTGCTTATGTATTGAACTATGTTTTGTTATTTATTTTTGGCAATTCGTTCTTCAATTCTTTGATCTTGTTGGTTTAAGTGGACTCGATAGAAAGAAACTTAAATTAGAGCAAAGTTGTCAAAACTTTTAGAAGTATGGCATGAGAATGACCTAGAAGTCTAAGGGAAACACATAAAGAAGTTGCTTAATGTTGTGCATGCTTTTAAAATTCATAAGAAGACTTTATAATTTATCGTGTGTGCGAGGCTCACTAAGAATCGAGAGATTTTCTTGAGTATCTTCACTTCTTGTTTATAAATTCATCATGTCAGTTTATTGCATGTGTTAAATAAGGTTTTGACTCGTGAATTCATCTTCCTTAAATCCTATCATATTCGTGTCTCCAATTGTACATTTATTTTCTATCTTTGTTTCCTATCTATCCATCACAGTTTGTTACTTTAGCTAAAATGGAGAATTATCTTAGTAATTAATTAATCTAGAAACCCATTCCCGAGGACGATACATGGAACTCTAAAATCACTATATTAAAACTTGACCCGTATAGTTGTGGTATTGCAATATAATTTTACGCAACAGTTACCTTACTTGTATTTTCACTTATAGTTTTTGCTTTCTCGACTTAACTTGCAAAGCCATTCCCTATGGGTTCGATACTCTGGAATACTCTAGTTTGATATTACTTCGATCACGTGCACTTGCGTGTAACGTCGATCACTTTCTCTCAGCTTGATATGATGTAGAAGCATAACCTGAAGGTGGATTCAACATATTCTTATTGTTAGCATATGAAAAGTTCTCATGAGATCTCAAACCTGGATGGTTATGTGTTGGGATGTTATTCTGATTTTGATTCCCACCATAGTTGTTGCTCTTATTGTCCAGATAATGTGCTTGATCTATGTTAACTTCTTCGTTAGTCTGGGAGCACTGAGAAGTAGCTATAGAGGCTACAGATTGTGGTGCTCCTGCAAGTTTAGAAAGTGCATGAGTGAGAGATGCCATTTGAGATTTTAAAGAAGTTACCTCATCAAGTTCATAGAGACCAGCTACTGGTGTAGGTTTCTCTCTTTTCATGGGCCACTGGTAGCTGGCAGTCGACATCTCTTCTAGGAGGGTTCAAGCTTCTGGCATAGTCTTGGCCATTATTGCCCCTCCATCAGTAGCATCCAGAATGGTCCTTGTCTGACCTTAAAGTCCATTATAAAATAACTGAATTTGCAACCAATCTGGATACCCATGCTGCGAACACCTCCTCAACATGTCCTTGTAATACTCCCAGGCTTCAAATAGCTGCTCTTCATCATACTACCTGAAGGTCCCTGCCTCAATCCTCATCTTAGCAGCTTTCACCGGTGGGAAGAATTTGGTGAGGAAGGCTTGGGTCAACTCCTCACAGGAAGTAATACTTCCTGGTTGGAGGGACCCCAACCAATCCTTAGCTCTATCCAGCAAAGAAAAAGGAAAGAGACGTGAGAGAATAGAGTCAGCAGGAATATCATTTAGTTTAACTGTACCCCAAATTTCCAAAAAAAAAATGGAAATGAGAATTAGGGTCCTCCATGGCTAGCTCTCTAAAGGCACTTTTCATAACCATCTAAATCAGCCCTGTTTTCAACTCAAAATTGTTAGCATTAATAGGGGCATAGACTATTCCAGCCTGCTTAGAATTAAACATAAGTTGGAAATATTCCCTGATGGGCTTGAGTTCATTGGCTAACTCTTCGTTTGCCATTTGAAAATCTTCAGCTTTGTTCTCCTTTAGACGTCTTCTACAAATTCTTTCTATTTCTAGATCAAAATGTTGAAGGTCTACAACTTTATCTTTTCGCATACACCTTGAAACACAACAAAGAAAAAAGAAAGGTAAGAAAACAAAATAAATACAAAAATAAAAACTTTAGTCTAACATCAATAATTTTCTCCTAATATTCACCAATCTAAATAATCGTCAATCCCCAACAACGACGCCAAAAACTTGTTGCACGAAATATAACCATGCAAAACTGCAATTGTACAGTGTTGAGTTTTGATATAGTGATTTGAGAGTTCCAGTTGATTAATTATCAAGATACTAATTCTTAATTTTATCTAAAGAAATAAAAAATTTTCAAAGGTGAAATAAAAATAAAAACTAAATATAAAAGTGGAGACACGAAGATGAGAGAAACGTTAGGGAATTGATTTTACTAGTTACTTCATTATTTTAGCGCATGAAATTGACTCTGGTTGTGAGATTATAAACAAGAAGTAAAAGAAATCAAAAGACTTTCTCGAGCTCTAGTGATCTCATGCATAGTGATAAACCTAAAGTCTCCATTTAGATTTTAAAAGCATGCAAGACATTAAGCGACTTCTTTGAAACGTTTCTCAAAGAACCCCTCACTCTCGTGTAAGGATTTACTATGGGTTTTGGCAATTTTAATCTAATCTAAGTCTATACTCTCGAATTAAACTTAAACCAATAAATCATGCTAGTCTTTGCTAGAGAAAAACAAGCATTAAGAAAGAATTATAAAAAATAACTCAACATAACTCAAGGTTCAGTTCAATAACTAAAACAAATCCATAACTAGCTACCTCAATCCCCTAACTATGGAAATTTGCTACTCACAATCACAACAAAACATGATAAATCCATAAAAGAGTCCATAAACAAAACTACAAACTAAGAGAAGAGAAGAAAAACGCTTCGGTGTCGATGTCAATCCTCATCTCTGAGCTCCCGTCACGATCTCGAGCCTCCACTCTCGCGCTTGGCCTCCGAGGAATCCTCTTCTACTCCTTTCAAAGTGTATATTTCGAAATTAGGGTCTAAGATTCACTCAAATTCGAATCCCCTTCTCAATTGCATTACATAACATATTTATAGAGTAATCGGCACAACGTTGCAACGCTAGGCACATCATTGCAACGTCGTGCCCAGGCGCACGCACAATCGATATGGTGTTGCGACGCTACAAAGCAGCGTCTCAACGCTGCCTCCGCGGGTTTTCACTATGGGAAAGTAGCAAGATCAGCGTCTCAACGCCCTGGACTCGAGTCCAAATGCTTATTATGCTTCTCTTCTTCCAATCTCTTCATCTTTTGTGCTCCATTGGCTCCCATTTAAGCCCTAATTCTTCGAGGTCTCTCCATTTGCTTCATTCTTGCTCATATCTTGAAATTCAACCATTTAGACTCGTGAAAGCCCTGAAATCAATACAAAAACTAGTAAAGTCTAAGCCTAAGAATATCATATTTTTTGCTATCACTAGCACGCCCCCAACTCGATCTCGGTCTAGAGGCTTAAAGTTCGCCCTCTTCCTAATTTTCGAAGGACAAACAAAATCCTTATCGAGGGATAAGTTAAGTCCGATCTCATTCTCCAAACCCTTGCTAGACTCTAAAATCTCCTAACTAAATTAAGCACCAAAGCCTATGTGGCAAGTACCACACTTACAAGATTTTCAGTTATCACGTGAAGGTCAAAATGAGTTTTCATCTGAAAATTTTTTTCTAATAAAAATTTGATATAATCTAATAAGTTTGAAGTAAAAGTTGAATTTTTTTTTCCTAAATAATATCCAACGAAATGGAAGGGAGGAACCAAAAAAAAAATGTTAATGACCGTCCTTTTGATCGTGGGCTTGAATTGATTTGATTTGCATGCTTTAAAAGTCAAACAACTTGAAATGTTGTGTGAAAATGACAAGACAATAATGGCTAATAATAATATGCTTAAGAGAAATGCAATTACTTACCTGCACATGGTTCAGTTTTCAAGTTTGAACATTGGTTTCAACCATCTTTTCAATCAAATAAAATAAGTGAGATTTCTATATGCCTATTTTTCTAATTTATTTTTGTGTCATAATTAGTTAAGCTTAATTTTTTATAAATAAGAAATAAATAAAATGGTCAAATAATCAATTTTATCCAATTAATTAAAATACAAATAATAGCAAAAAGTTTTTTAAAAAATGTAACAAAATGTTTTAGTTAAAAATTGTAAAGATTAGGCATAAGTAAAGCGATCAAACATATGATAAGTGTCTCAGTCGTACCTCTCGCACTGTGTGATGCTATGACCCTTCCCTCGATCATGGTCAGCCTTAAGGAGAACTTCAACTCCATCTCTATGATTGCAACGTTTCATGGCTTTGGCGGGCCTCAGGCGAGGTTCTTCATCCTGAACCAAGCATCAAGTAAATATGAAACGGAACTTAACTTGGTTGTACACGTCACTCGTCTGTGTACATTAACTCGGTCTTTTCTATGAATTGGCTTTTTCAGGACATTCTCGGATCACTGGTCGTTACCGTGCCCTATCTCGAAACCTCCAACCCATGGGAAGAGACGCAATGCCGACACACCTGTGTTGCCCGACACTGTCCCTTGAAAATCCATTCCAAAGGTAGATGTCCAAGACACTTGTCTTGTAACGTTCGCCCATGCCATGACACGCTAATGTGCCACGGGGTGACTCACTTAGGCCCTTGAGCCCATGGGTGGTGGAGAGTCGACACCATGTTAACCTCTATAGTATATTTTAAGGATTTTTAGCTCTAGCACCCTTGCACGTCATTTTGGCGAGGGGTCATACACCCTCATGTTGACACCATTGACTACACCGACGCCTCCAATTTTGCTTATCCTCAACATGGAATTCAAGCACATTTATCTTGGTGTGTTGGATGATGCACCATCGTCCTAGGTTGCATCAAGGCACTTGTGGAGTCACAACCTACACTCTTCAAGTACGGTTGTGATACTCTCCGCCACTTAAGCTTGTCATCGTCTTTGATGACGTACTCAGACACAATCCACTTCATCACACATGGATTAAGACATTCTCCCCTACTTAAACTCGGCATCGCCCCAATGCCGAATGACTGCTAATGGACTTTCTTGAAAATCGGGCCTTAGACGGATACGAAACTATAACACCACATCAACTAGCCATTCTGTGAGTTATCCCTCTCTTCCGCCCTACCTCACCCAACTCTAAGACTCAACCTAGGAAACTCACCGAAAGACATGGCAAATGATATAGGTATTCTCTCACTTAGCTACGGGGAGCGTGCCCCCAAAACTCACTCAGCCACTATGGCTAACACATAAATATTCTCTGAGCGACACACGCTATAGCAAAGTTGAAAAGCTTTCTCTATGTTGGTACCACCCTTCGCCAACTCACAACTAGCCACACTCTATGGCAGCAACTCCACCACACAGCGCCTCAATGCTTCTTCTTCTCCCCCAACGTGCCCACTTCTCACAAGCACTCAACATTTGGCACTCCTGGACACCACTCATCACTTGTGCACTCATGCACTTCACTCGGGCACCATCACCTCACTTGGTTGCTTGCATATGCCAATCTGTCAACTTGCCGCTCTTGGGCCTCATGTGGAAATCACGTCTCATTTTGACAACTCTCTCGAACTGGACCAACGCCAACATTATCATCATACATCAAGTTGTTGCTCATTCATAATCGACATACAATTTCTCTTTCTAACACTAATTCAATTCACTTAGGTTTGATTTCAAGCAACTTGAACAACACATCAACCAAACTCTATCTCGAAAGTGATTTTTCCGACTCATCAAGAATCCTCCCCGATATCACCCAGGGTCTTCCTCGAAAGTGTCAATCAGTGACCAACGCTTCACCCAGTCTCTGTCTCGAAAGTGAAAGTGTTTAACATTACCCAAGTGCTCCCTCGAAAGTCAATGTCAAGACAGTCTTTATTTACACGATACCACCCAACTGTTGTATTCCTCAAAAGTCACCATTCTCACCATGACGGACCCCATTAATTTCTTATCCGACTACGCACACAAAGGTTGTCTCTGATACCAACTTACACGGTTGCACTTCTCAAAGGGTCTCAAAGCAACCGTTCGACACTTAATCTTGCCCACAAGTAAGTTAACCAACTTAAATTCAAATTGTCGGTGGCCCATAAGGCCTATCAAGCCACCCTCCACCCCCCATTTTCGAGAAAATGATTTTAGAAAATGAGCTTAGAGAAAGTTTGTGAAAACGTTTGGAAAAGCGATTGAAAGCGTTTGAGAAAGTTTGTTATACACTGGTAAGCAAGTAAATGAAAGTCACAGCTTAACTAGCATATAACTTTTGGTAGGAAGGATTGACAAATAGTTGCATCCCCCTATAGTAAGAATTCTATCTATTACACCTTTGCATGTCAATTTGGCGATGAGACATACGAAAAAAATGCAAGAAAACTAACCTAACATGCAACAGGGACTAAAGCAAACGGAAAGCAAAGTAAAAAAGGTTGGAACGAGCATGCGACCCTGGGCAACAAGCTTTGGACAAACATGATTATGATTGTGATATTGTTAATCATATTTCAAAGTTCAAATTCTTACCATTACAAATTTTGTAATGCTAAATTCTAAAAAAAACAAAAAAAATACACGACCTAAACCATCTATCATTTATTTAATTTTATTTTTTTTAAAACCTTTATTCACCCCTACATAAGAGATTACTTATTTTTCTTTGGAAGGGGCATTCTACACAATTTTTTTTTAACTTTCCCATCTCTATCCCAGTTTGTTTCTTTCTTCATTTTTCTTTTATTTCTTTTTTCACCCTCCATCACTCTCACGTCCCTTTCTTTTCTCCTCCCTCATTCCCCACTAACATTTCCTATGGGAAGATCATTCAACATCATCTACATATGATTTGGAATAATACGACCAACGCTTTTACACCATTAAATTTATGTGAGAAAAAAAAAAGGTATTTTAAACGTTAATGAGAGTCTATTGTAACATCAACATTTACTAGTTTTTTTTCTCTTTTCCACCCCCTTCTTCGTCTCACTTCACTAGGGATGGATCCATGTGTTATGGGTGTTCAGCCCATTTGTTAGACAAACATGGATTTTCTTATGTTTGTGGGCCCAAAATATCGGGTTATATGTTTAGCCCATTTGAGGTTAAATGAATTGGCTTATCTAGAAAGCCTAGGGTTTTTTTAGGAGGATATAACCTAAAAATAAAAGGAAACAATGAGAGAGGAATACAAAAAACGTTGGGAGATTAGTGCAGTTCGGTTTTCACCGGCGACGTTCACAAAGTTGTCGATTGCCAGAGTTTCAACCGTTGGATTTTGCTGCCATTTTGTCCGCTTGTTGAGGACTCACAGGGCCTTGTTTTGAACGGTTGGATCGTCGTTCTGAGTTTTGGTATATCAGATATTTCTGTCGGACATAACCTGCAAAAACTGGGTGATATTTATATCTTTCATCTCTCAATTATTGTTCTCTTATGTATGAAAGTATTGGTGGGTTGTGAATCTCTGTAAGACTGATTTGGGTTCTTTTTTCCTCAATTTTATCATAATAAGAGAAGGCGATAAGGGTGGACTTCTCACAACTCCCGTGGTTTTTACTCTTCACATCAAAGAGGGTTTCCACGTATAATTCGTGTGTTTCTTGCATTTAGATTTCTGCATTTGTTTATGGTTTATTGTTGTCCATTGCTGGTTGTTGCTTGTGAATTATTTGGTGAATAATTTGTGGTGGATTGAAGTACTATTTTTTGGTTGATTGTCTTACAAGAGATCTTGGTGGGTTATTAATTTACTATTTCGGCTCTATCAGTTGGTATCAGAGCCAAGATTTAATTTAATCATTGTTATGGAGTCTACTAATGGTAGTGGGGGTAATTCAATGGTTAGACTGACATCAACTAATTATTCCATCTGGAGACCGATGATGGAGGATTTGCTATTTTGCAAAGATTTGTATGATCCAATTGAAACAACCATAGAAGTTGATGGCACAATTTCTAAACCTTCAAAACTAGATAAAATGGAAGAGAAAGATTGGGTAAAGTTAAAGAGGAAAACTTTGGGAAGTATTAGGCAGTGGGTTGATCTTAGTATTTTCAACCATGTGTCTAAAGAGTCCTACCCATATAATTTGTGGAAGAAATTGGAAGGTTTTCATGAAAGGAAAACCGCACATAATAAATCTTCATTAATCAAGAGACTTGTTAATTTGAAATTGAAGGGTGGGAAGTCTGTTTCTGAACATTTGAGTGACTTCCAAGACATTATTAACAAGTTGACTACTATGAAGATGATTTTTTATGATGAATTGCAGGCTTTGTTCTTGTTGAGTTCTTTGCCAGACAGTTGGGAAATCTTAGTTGTGACTATTAGTAACTCTGCTCTAGAAGGTGTTCTATCTGTGAATATGATAAAAGAAAGCATGTTCAATGAAGAGATAAGAAGAAAGAAGATGGGAGTTGATAATTCGAATGCTCTTCTTGTTGAGAATCGAGGTAGAAGTAAGAGTAAAGGTCCCAAAGGTCGTGGTAACTCAAAAGAGAGGTCCAAGGCTAGAGACAAAGAGACTAGGACATGTTATCACTGCAACAAGTCTGGCCATATTAAAAAGTTTTGCTACCGTTGGAAGAAAGAACAAGGTAAGAAGCAAGACTCACAAAAGGAGGGAGATGATAAAATATTGCAAAGAATCAACTACACGTGTAATGGTGATGTTACTTTAGTTTGTGCAACTAGTGAATGTCATCATGTAGAAAGTTCAGACACAGAGTGGTTGGTAGATTCAGGAGCCTCATATCATTGTGTTCCTAGAAATGAGTATTTCATGAATTATCAATTGGGTGATTTTGGTAGTGTGAAGATGGGAAACAAGAGCTCAGCTAGAATTGTTGGGTTAGCTGATATTCGTGTGAAGACAAGTGTTGGATGCATGCTTACATTAAAGAATGTGCGCCATATTCCTGATTTACGCCTTAACTTGTTGTCTGCAAGTGTCCTTGATCAAGAAGGGTTTCAACATACCTTTGATGATGGTAAATGAAAATTGTCTAAAGGTTCAATGATAGTTGCTCGTGGTGAGTTATGTTGTTCGTTGTATAAAACACACTTGAGGGTATGTTCTTGTGAGCTTAATGCAGTTGAAGAAAAGAATTCTCCTAATTTCTGGCATCGAAGGCTAGGGCATATGAGTGACAAGGGGATTAAACTGTTGGCAGGTAAATCTCTTATTCTTGTTGATAAAACTGTTTCTCTTAACCCTTGTGATTATTGCTTGGCAGGTAAGCAACATAGAGTTTCCTTTGCTAAAAAATCCATTAGAAGGCAAGGGAAATTGGAGTTAGTCCACTCTGATGTTTGTGGTCCTATTAAGGTAGCATCACTTGGTGACAATAGATATTTTGTCACTTTTATTGATGATGCTACTCGAAGAACTTGAGTGTATATGTTGAAAACAAAAAGCCAAGTGTTTGAGATTTTCAGAAAATTTCATGTTGTGATAGAAAGGGAGATTGAAAGAAAGTTGAAGTGTCTTCGATCTGACAATGGTGATGAGTATACTTCGAATGAGTTCAAGTATTACTGCTCACAACATGGCATTAGGGATGAGAAGACAGAGCCTGACACACCACAACACAATGGAGTTGTTGAAAGGATGAACAGAACCATTGTAGAGAAGGTGAGGTGCATGCTTAGAATATCTGATCTTCCTAAGACATTTTAGGTTGAAGTAGTGCAATGTGTCGTGTATTTGATTAATCGATCTCCATTGATTCCTCTTGGTTATGACATTCCAGGGAGAGCATGGAAGAAGCGTTATCCCACTTATTCGCATTAAAGAGTCTTTGGCAGCAAGGCATACATGCATGTGCCTAAAGAACAAAGGTCAAAGCTTGATTCGAAGACTAATCCATGTGTATTTGTTGGATATGGGGATGAAGAGTATGGTTACATGCTCTGCGATCCAGAAAAGAAAAAGGTAGTGAGAAGCAGAGGTGTAGTATTCTTTGAGCACGAGAAGAGTGCAGATCTTCTGAGTACGAGGTATACTTCAATTTCAAAATCGTCTTTTGATATTACTAATGAACTTTCTTCTACTCCTTCTATTATTCAGTCGTCGAATGAGAATGTTGGTGATGTACTTGATGATGTTGGTGAGGTAGAACCTGATAGTAATGTACCAGATCATGTTGATGATGATGATCTTGATGAGTGTTCATCTGATGAAGAAATCCATGAGGAAGTGATTCATGAAAAATTTCATGAGCAGGGGGAGCAATCTATCCCTTAAGTGGAGGATACACAGGTTTGAAGGTCCACAAGAGAGCGTAAACCTTCAACAAAGTATCCAAGCTCAGAGTTCATTCTAGTTAGTGAAGATGAAGAGCCAGAGAACTATCAAGAGGTCTTGTCTCATGATGAAAAAGACAAGTGACTTGATGTAATGAATGAAGAGATGAATTCCTTGAAAAAGAATGAAACCTATGAGCTAGTGCAACTTCCAAAGGACAATAAAGTCTTGAGAAACAAGTGGGTTTTTAAGTATAAAAAGGATGGCGAGAAGATAGTAAAGTTCAAAGCCAGATTAGTGGTAAAAGAATGCAACCAGAAAAAAGGCATTGACTTTGATGAGATATTTTCTCCAATAGTCAAAATGACATCTATCAGAACAATTTTGGGTTTAGCAGCAAGTCTAGATCTTGAATTGGAACAACTTGATATAAAAACTGCACTTTTACATGGTAATTTGCATGAAGAGATCTACATGGAGCAACCCGAAGGATTTGAAGAAAAAGGAAAAAATAAACTTGTTTGCAAGTTGAAGAAGAGTCTTTATGGGCTTAAACAGGCACCAAGACTATGGTACAAGAAATTTGATTCGTTTATGATAAACAACTATTATAAACGAACTACAGTTGATTCCTATGTGTATTTCAAAAAGTTCCCTGGAGGTAACTTAATTATTCTTCTTTTATATGTAGATGATATGTTGTTAGTTGGACAAAATGCAGATATGATTCAAAGTTTGAAGAAAGACTTGTCCAAGTCATTTGACATGAAAGATTTAGGCCCTACAAAGAAAATCTTAGGCATGGAAATTACTCGTGACAGGAAAGCTGGGAAATTGTGGTTATCCCAGGAAAAGTATATTGAACGGGTACTTGGAAGGTTCAATAAGCATGCTAAGCCTGTTGGTACACCATTAGCAACTCACTTCAATTTATATAAGAGAGCTTGCCCTACAACAGAGAAGGAGAAAGAAGCAATGTTAGCCATTCCTTACTCTTCTGCAGTTGGTTCTCTGATGTATGCTATGGTGTGTACTAGACCTTATATTACACATGCAGTCGATTTAGTGAGTCGTTTCTTATCCAATCCAGGTAAGGCTCACTGGGAAGTAGTGAAGTGGATCTTCAGATACTTGCGAGGCACCTCCAAATTGAGTTTATGTTATGGAGGTGGTAAACCTATACTTCAAGGCTATACTGATGTAGATATGGCGGTGATCTTGATAATGTAAAGTCTACCACAAAGTTATGTGTTTTATATTTTCGAGGGGAGTCATCTCATGGCAATCCAAGCTACAAAAATGTGTAGCATTGTCCACAACTGAGGCAGAGTATATTGCAGCAGTGGAAGCAAGCAAGGAGATGTTATGGCTTAAAAGATTCCTTCAAGAGTTAGGTTTGAAGCAAGATGAGTATGTAGTCTTCTGTGATAGTCAGAGTGCTATGGATTTGAGCAAGAATTCAATGTATCATGCTCGCACAAAACACATTGACATTAGATATCATTGGTTGCGAGATGTGATTGAAGAGAAGATAATGAAACTGAAGAAAGTCCACACCGACAAGAATAGTGTAGATATGTTGACTAAAGTAATTCCTGGAAGCAAGCTGGAGCTTTGTAGTAAGTTCGTCGGGATGAAGTTCAAGTGATCATGGATGTGATCGTGTCTTCCCCATAATGGGGCTGGAGGGGGAGATTGTTATGGGTGTCCAACCCATTTGTTAGACAAACATGGGTTTTCTTATGTTTGTGGGCCCAAAAGCTCGGGTTATATGTTTAGCCCATTTGAGGTTAAATGAGTTGGCTTATCTAGAAAGTCTAGGGTTTTTAGGAGGATATAACCTAAAAAGAAAAGGAAAAAACGAGAGAGAAATACAAAAAACGTTGGGAGATTAGTGTAGTTCGATTGTTCATCGACGGCGTTCACAAAGTTGTCGTTTTCTGAAGTTTCAACCATTGGATTTTGCTGAAATTTTGTCAGCTTGTTGAGGATCACAGGGCCTTGTTTTGAACGGTTGGATCGTTGTTCTGAGTTTCAGTTTATCAAAGGTATTCTTTGTCGGACGTAACTCAGAAAAAAAGCTGGTGATATTTATATCTTTCATCTCTCAATTATTGTTCTCTTATGTATGGAAGTATTGGTGGGTTGTGAATCTTTGTAAGACTGATTTGGGTTATTTTTCCCTCAATTTTATCATAATAAGAGAAGGCGATAAGGGTGGACTTCTCACAAGTCCCGTGGTTTTTACTCTTCACATCGAAGAGGTTTTCCACGTATAATTCGTGTGTTTCTTGCATTTAGATTTCTGCATTTGTTTATGGTTTATTGTTGTTCATTACTGGTTGTTGCTTGATAATTATTTGGTGAATAATTTGTGGTGGATTGAAGTACTATTTTTTGGTTGATTGTCTTAAAGGAGATCTTGGTGGGTTATTAATTTACTATTTTGACCCTATCACACTGTACCCCTGAAATTATGTATTTATTAAAATAAATTTGGCCGCAATAGAAATACCAAAAATGTAAGCTAGTTCGTTGGTATTTTCAATTCTAGTGTTTGAGTCTCATGCAAGAACTTATCAGAAAGTTAAACTAAACTTGTAATTTAATTTAATTGTATAGGTATTTGTGTCCTTCTAACATAAAATCTTAGACCCTCACTGCTCTCTCTTTTTCTTTTCCTCTCTCCCACCGTTCACATCCACTTCATATGGAAATAATTCAGCCTATCACTAATGTACACAACTATGCTAAAACTGTTGTTGGAAAATGATGACTTTTAACATAATTGATTAATTTTTTAGAACTAAATACGAGCATGTCACACTTAATAATTTGAACGATTCTTGATTTACTGCATGCTCTCCCATGTGGGATAATCAAAATGGGGGTCATTTTCTTACTCAAAATGTTGTTTTGAAAATGTCAAACTAAGCATAACAACTAATTAACGCATTTAATGTTTGAATTTCCACCTGAATTATGATATTAAAAGATAAGAATGGTGTTTGAATGAATGAGAAATTGAAACTCGTTGGGTATTTATCGAGTTTGTACCATTGGGAACGTTTTTCTTAATTTTAAAATTTACTTAAAATATTTAATGTTTATAACTTCTATGGCTGGCCAAAAATATTTACGAAATTTTATGACTGTTATTTTATTTGGTAATTTTCACTCCACATTTAATAAGTCTCTTTCACACTGTTTAATATAGTGCACCTCTTGTTTCAAAAATATATATATATATTTATATAGTGCACCTCTCATTCTCACATCTCCAAGCTTTCGCCCTCTCATTTTTCTCTTTAACTTTCTAATTGGAGCTTCACTTTCAATCATTTTTCCTGCAGGGACCCACTCGGATTCCCCATTTTCAACGTAATGGGATGGGATCGAAGAAAACTTTTCTCATTTTGATTTTGAGGACGAGGATGAAGATACTCGGCTCTGATCTCCGTTTTCCACTATTAAACTTAAATTTACTTTTTATTTTTATAATATAAATGTAACACCCCTTCAATTTTAAACAAATCTTACTTGGAAGATTACTCCAAGTTATATCGCTCACACCGAAATTTAGACAACATAACAGCACAACTAAGACAATACCAAAAATTCCACAATATCTAAACATGAAAAGCACTTCCAAAAAGGTCTCACAAAGGTACCCAGTCTCCTCCAAACTACAAATTCCACAGGTTGGGCTCCAGTTCCCTAGAGTTTCAAGACAACCAACAAGTTTTTCAGAACATGCATTCTTAACCAGAGATTTCCAAAACAGAACATGTCAAGAATTATCGTTACAACTAATTGAAACAATGCAAGAAACCAAATTTAGAGAAATAGAGTACAACGGAGAAAATAAAGAAAATAAACAAGCCCCTAACAAGGTTAACACTAACTAAGTCCAAACAAGTCGTTCATAGCCTCACAGGAATCTAGTCAACATTGGCCACCTCAAGGTTTCGCCCTACCTGCAACCAAAAACATACAAAACGAGGGGTGAGTATAAAAATACTTAGTAAGTAGCCCATTTCGTCCAAAGTAAACAACACAAAGGGTTAAGCCTTAAACCTAACTACACACACCCCGCCAGCCCGTTTTACAGAACTTCATAATCATTTCAAACCTGACACTTGCTCAGACTCGCTATTCTCCTATCTACCCTTAGCTCCTAGACTAGGTTGGTGCCATTAGCGGTGCTCCCGCCCACAAGCTCACAACCACGAGACTCACTCCCTGGGCCTCTATCAAGGTAGAGGATCATGTCCAACCCCTCTCTGTACTCTGGGGCTCACTCTCTGAGCCACCCTACTAGATGGAGGATGGACCCCGCATCCCATATCCAATATCGTCTACCAGATGGAGGACGGACCCTACATCCCGTTTCTAACCTCGTCAATCAGATGAAGGACAGACCCCATATATCATGTCTCATCACGTCTACTTGATGGAGGACGAACCCCAAATCCCACGTCAAACCTCGCTGACCTAGAGTCTTGGGTCTACGCTAGGACTAATTGTATTAACTTCGAACCTAAGGCTACACAACACTTTTTCGTAATACCACAGTACCCAGAACTTAACCTACGAGCCTTTACTTGAGAGAACATACAACAGGATTCAGATTCAACAGGCAAAGTATCTCAATACAAGCCTTACATCATGTATAAACAGACAATCTCAAAATCAAGCACGAGTAACATACGACACATGCTAACACAGAATCCAAAGCAACCAATTAAAATTTCTAATTTTCTACTACATGCAATTTCACCCCTAACCCCTACTCTTATGGGCGGGTAGTCCAAATGAATGCTTACATAAGTCCAACAATTCGCGCAACTCAAGAACTGCGGGCGTGCTCCAAGTAGTGCTTCTACTTCCACCTAGTCCCTAACGACGAACACACACGGATCAGCAACCTGAACGCAAGAAAAAAAGCCTAAATAACTTACGGAGACTCAAACTTACCCCCACAGAGGTCCGAAACGAGCTGAGGAACTAACAGAGGGGATCACACAGACTTTGGTGACCAGCGGGCTCAACAGCGGCGACACGTGGGTACCGAATCTGGACTCCCCATGGCCGATCTACCAAGAACCGGCTTCCAAAAGGCAAGAATCGATCTGAAAAAGCACGAACAGACCGAATTGGTGGGTGGGTCTCACGGTGAACCGACACCAAAAGGCGAAAACCGATCTGAAAATTCACGAACCGACTGAATCAGTGGGTGTGTCTCACGGTGAACCGACAAAAATCGAGGGAGAACGAGTGACGATCAACGTACGACTCGGACAACAACGTGCGACGCGACTGCTTCAGGCGGCAAAGGACTTGATCTCATGGTTGGACGCAGTGGAAGGCGAGGGACGACACGCTGCACGAACGCTCGCAGCAAAGGGCTGCTCTCGAGTGGCAATGGACGAACGGCTTCAGGCGGCGGCGATTCGGCGGCGTTGCAGGCAGCACGGCGTGGCGGGGCTTGACTCGGCGTGAAGGTGGGTGACGCTGGGGGGAGACGGTTGCGAGAGAGAGAGGGGTGGAGGTCTAAGAGAGGAAGAGGGATATCAGAGGGGGCGTTGGTCGCCGGCCACTTCGCCTGCAGTGTGTCACGGGCATGCTTGTCCAGGGCGTGTTGCCCATGGCCGCATGCCCATTCCACCCCCTTTTTACTATGCTTTCATATATTTACTTTGTTGTTGCTTGTTGCTTACTTTCCTTGTATTTTTGTTGGCGTATGACTCCTCGCCATTTTCATGTACATGCACACAAAGCTATAATTTCATATAATATACTATAGGGGATGCGACTAGTCGTCAATTCTTCCTACCCGTTATATGCTTTCAAGTCATTGTTGTCCCTTTATATTGCTTGCTGGTGTATAACAAACTTTTCAAAAGATGTTTTCAAATGATTTCTCTCTCACGTTTTCTAAAACCATTTTCTCTCAAAACGTGAGCGGAGGCTAGACCCTGTATCGAAGTTGTCCGCGACTTCCGTTTTCGTTCGGCTGACTTGTTCGCTGGGTTAGAACAAGTGCCGCACAATCGTTGTCCCGTCCCAAAGAATTCGATTGTGACAAGTGGTATCAGAGCCAAGTTGGCTCCTCGGTAAAAGAAGATTGCAATCATGTCGGCGACAAAACAATTGAGCAAGTCGCACGTCGACCGACTAGTGGAAATCGAAGAACAGTTGCTGTACTTGAGGGAAACACCTGACACGGTGCGATTCCTCGAAGATCAAATAAAGGAAGTCCAAGAGGCGGTGGGTGAAATAAAGGCCCTGAATGCCCGATTTGATGGGTTACCGATAAGAGAGCTGACGCTGAGAGTCGACTCCCTTGAAGACAAAGCTACCCGTCCAAGTAGCTTCGAACGTGGAGACACTCCACCGCTCTGCCGCACACACATAGGAGCGTGTGGAAGAGCTCGACAATACCCAAAAAACTATGATGAAGCTGTTCAACGATCTGACTGAGGACGTTCGAATGGCTATAGAGGCAATGAGGACTGAGATGGCCGAATTGAGCACTCGCATAAGCTGCACAATGCGAGCTGTGGAGAATCAGGCCCCGAACCAAGCGAGTGTTGGGCCAAACAAACTAAAGATCCCGGATCCCAAAGCATTCAAAGGGAATCGGGATGCAAAAGATCTTGAGAATTTCATCTTCGACGTTGAGCAGTACTTCAAGGCTACAGGTACTACATCTGAAGAACTGAAAGTCACCGTGGCCTCGATGCATCTCATAGACGATGCTAAGTTGTGGTGGCGCACGAAGGTCAATGACATGCAAAATGGCCTATGCACCATTACAACCTGGGAAGACCTGAAGAAAGAGTTGAAAACTCAATTTTTCCCAGAGAATGTAGAGTTCATTGCAAGGCGAAAACTTCGCGAATTGAGGCAAACTGGAAACATAAGAGATTACGTCAAGCAGTTCGCGGCAGTGATGCTCGACATTCGAGATATGTCTGAAAAGGATAAAGTGTTTTGCTTTATCGAGGGATTACAACCGTGGGCAAGAACAAAATTGTATGAACAGAGAGTCCAAGACCTTACCTCAGCCTACGCGGCAGCCGAAAGACTCTTAGACTATGGTGGCGAATCAAGTTCACAGAGGAAATACACTCCACCCCACCAAGGTGGAAACAACCCCTCCCGACCGACGAATCAGCGATATGATGGGCCACATAAACCGAGTGGGGGAACAGATAAACCGAATGGGGGAACAGAAAGGCGGCCTCAAAACACAAACACCGGTCCTCCGCGAGGACCTTATCAATCGAGGTATCACCAGGGGCCCCTACAATGCCTCCTATGCAAAGGCGCCCACAGACTGTACGACTGCCCACATAGAGCTGCCCTCACGGCTCTCCAAGCCTCAGTTCAAAGTAAAAATGAGGGGGAGACCGAAACTGAAATTGAAAAGGAAGAGGGCAACGAAACACCTAGAATGGGTGCGCTAAAATTCCTATCTGCACTACAAAAGAAAGTCGAACCGAGAGAGACGTCTGAGAAGGGGTTGATGTTCGTTGATGCCATAATCAACTCCCACCGAGCTAAGAGCACTTTAGTCGACTCTGGCGCGACTCACAACTTCATATCCGATCAAGAAGCCAAGAGACTAGAGTTGAAAATAGAGAGAGACACCGGAAGGATGAAAGCTGTCAATTCCGAGGCCCTGCCTATTGTGGGAGTCTCCAAAAGAGTCTCTCTGAAGTTGGGGTCTTGGTCAGGAGAAATAGACCTCGTCGTGGTCCGCATGGATGACTTTGACGTGGTAATTGGGATGGACTTCCTTCTAGAACACAAAGTCATCCCAATGCCCCTAGCAAAGTGCATCGTCGTCACCGGTAGTAATCCCACAGTCATCTCTGCAAGCATTAAACAGCCCGGTGGCATGAGAATGATTTCAGCCATGCAGCTGAAGAAAGGATTGGGTCGGGAAGAACCAACATTCATGGCCATTCCTATGGTCGTGGATACAACCACCACCGACCCCGTCCCGACAGAAATCCAAGAAGTTCTGCAAGAATATATCGAGATAATGCCCGACAACTTGCCGAAGACTCTACCCCCTCGTCGAGGGATTGATCACGAAATTGAACTCCTACCAGGAGTTAAACCTCCAGCGAAAAATGCATACAGGATGGCACCACCTGAACTCGCCGAACTCCGAAAGCAATTAGACGAGCTATTGAGCGCAGGGTTCATCCGCCCCGCAAAAGCACCTTATGGGGCCCCTGTGCTATTTCAGAAAAAGAAGGATGGGTCTCTACGGTTGTGCATCGACTATAGGGCATTGAACAAGGTAACAGTGCGCAACCGATATCCACTACCAATAATATCCGATCTATTCGACCAGCTACACGGGGCTAAATACTTTACGAAGCTGGACCTACGATCGGGATATTATCAAGTTCGTATTGCTGAGGGAGACGAGCAAAAGACCACCTGTGTGACAAGATACGGAGCCTTCGAATTCTTAGTCATGCCTTTTGGCCTGACAAATGCTCCTGCCACATTTTGCACCTTGATGAATCAAGTGTTCCATGAGTATCTCGACCAGTTTGTCGTAGTTTACCTCGACGACATCGTGGTCTATAGTGCAACCCTAGAAGAACACAAGGTGCACCTGAGACTAGTCTTCGAAAAGTTGAAACAGAACCAACTATATGTAAAGAAAGAGAAGTGTGCTTTTGCCCAACAGCGCATCAACTTTCTCGGACATGTGATCGAGTGCGGACGAATCAGTATGGACAGTGACAAGGTAGAGTCAATTCGAGAATGGAAAGTTCCTTCCTCAGTGACCCAACTACGTTCCTTTCTCGGATTGGCAAATTACTATCGACGGTTCGTCGAGGGATTCTCGAAACGAGCCGCCCCACTTACAGAGTTACTAAAGAAAGACAAGCCCTGGCAGTGGACTGCCAAATGCCAAGGGGCTTTTGAAGACTTGAAGGAAACCATGATGAGGGGTCCTGTCCTCGGATTGGTCGACGTGACAAAGCCATTTGAAGTTGAGACAGATGCTTCAGACTTTGCCCTTGGGGGTGTCCTCACACAGGAGGGCCACCCGATCGCCTACGAAAGCCGAAAACTAAATGATGCTTTGAACGCGGGTATCACCGTCTCCGAAAAAGAAATGTTAGCCGTTGTTCATTGTCTCGCAGTATGGAGACAATATTTACTGATCTCGATTCGTGGTAAAGACAGATAACAGCGCCATCTGCCACTTCTTCAGCCAGCCTAAATTAACTTCGAAACAAGCTCGATGGCAGGAATCCTTAGCCGAGTTTGATTTCAAGTTTGAACATAAAACAGGAAAGAGTAACCAAGCGGCAGATGCCTTGAGTCGAAAGGGCGAACATGCGGCCCTGTGCATGTTAGCCCATATCCACGCAAGTAAGATTGATGGCTCAATACGCGACATCATCAAGGAACACCTACAGAAAGACTCCTCGGCCAAAGCTGTAATCGATTTGGCCAAAGAAGGGAAGACAAGACAATTCTGGGTCGAGGATGATCTGTTGTTAACAAAGGGTAACCGTCTGTACGTACCAAGAGCGGGAGACTTGAGGAAGAAATTACTGCACGAATGCCACGACACTCTATGGGCTGGACATCCTGGATGGCAGCGCACTTACGCGCTCTTAAAGAAGGGATACTTCTGGCCAAAGATGCGGGACGATGTAATGCAATACACCAAGACTTGCCTTATTTGCCAACAAGACAAAATAGAAAAGGCGAAGGTGTCGGGTTTACTCGAGCCTTTACCTATACCAAACAGACCTTGGGAGAGTGTGTCCATGGATTTCATCACGCACCTTCCCAAGGTAGGAGAACTCGAAGCAATCTTGGTGATCATCGACCGATTCTCAAAATATGCCACCTTCATAGCCGCACCGAAACAATGTTCAGCTGAGTTGACGGCTCAGTTGTTCTTTAAGCATGTTGTGAAGCTGTGGGGTATCCCATCGAGTATTGTCAGCGACAGGGACGGTCGATTCATCGGTACATTCTGGACAGAATTATTCGCATTCTTGGGGACAAGCCTGAATATATCCTCAAGTTACCACCCACAAACCGATGGCGGCACCAAGAAAAGATTTAATTGTCTATTGGAGGAATACTTACGCCACTTCGTTGACGCTCGACAGAAAAATTGGGTCCAGTTGCTGGATGTGGCTCAATTTTGCTTCAACTGCCAAACAAGTTCTTCAACTGGGAAAAGTCCCTTCGAGATCGTGTGCGGAAGACAACCATCCCTGCCCCATATTGTCGATCACCCATATGCAGGGAAGAATCCTCAAGCCCATCACTTCACGAAAGAGTGGAAACAGACAACAGAAATAGCCCGAGCATATCTTGAGAAAGCCTCTAAACACATGAAGAAATGGGCCGACAAGAAACGTCGTCCTCTCGAGTTTCGAGCAGGAGACCAAGTCCTTGTCAAACTGAGACCTGAACAGATCCGTTTCCGAAGCCGCAAAGATCAGCGACTTGTAAGAAAGTACGAGGGACCCATGGAAGTGCTGAAGAAAATCGGGGTGACCTCATATAGGGTGGCGTTGCCCGCATGGATGAAAATTCATCCCGTAATTCATGTGAGTAATTTGAAACCCTATCACCCCGATCCAGATGATGATCGACGCAATATCTCGAATCGGCCAAACATCGATTTGAAGCGAAAAGATGTCAAAGTCGTGGAAGAAATCTTGGCCGCAAGAAACAGAAAAACTGGAAGACCCGTACGGGTGGTCCAAGAATTCCTTGTCAAGTGGAAGGACCTCCTACGGAGAAACAAGTCGAACGAAGTGAAGACACAGCCACCGGGCCTGTAAGATCGAAGAATTCAAGCTTCGTCAGTTGACAGGGACGTCAACCGTTTAAGTGGGGGAGAATGTCACGGGCATGCTTGTCCAGGGCGTGTTGCCCATGGCCGCATGCCCATTCCACCCCCTTTTTACTATGCTTTCATATATTTACTTTGTTGTTGCTTGTTGCTTACTTTCCTTGTATTTTTGTTGGCGTATGACTCCTCGCCATTTTCATGTACATGCCTGCCAAAGCTATAATTTCATATAATATACTATAGGGGATGCGACTAGTCGTCAATTCTTCCTACCGGGTTATATGCTTTCAAGCTGTTGTTGTCCCTTTATATTGCTTGCTGGTGTATAACAAACTTTTCAAAAGATGTTTTCAAATGATTTCTCTCTCACGTTTTCTAAAACCATTTTCTCTCAAAACGTGAGCGGAGGCTAGACCCTGTATCGAAGTTGTCCGCGACTTCCGTTTTCGTTCGGCTGACTTGTTCGCTGGGTTAGAACAAGTGCCGCACAATCGTTGTCCCGTCCCAAAGAATTCGATTGTGACACAGTGCACGCGAAAAAGGGTAGGATTTTGCCTTCCCCGACTTCGTCTTCTCCCTTATTTCTTTTTTTTTTACTTTTTTTATAGAAAACTTCAAAAGAAAGCCGACATTACAATAATATAACCCTAAATATTTTAGGGTTATAATGATACAATCTTAAATCACCAATCAACCCAAGAACTTAAGTTGGTAGTTTGGAGTAAATGTAATTATATCAACATAGTCAAACACGTTTTGTTATTATACAAGTTATATGTTTTATAAGACATTGTTTATGAAGTATTTTGGCTTTAACATTTGTTTGTATTGATATTTAAGACTTATGAATTTTAGTTGTTTTGAACCAGTGTTTTTATAAGATGCCTTTGGCTAAAATGAAATGTTTAATAAATCATTAAAATGAAATGAAATATTTATTCTTATTAGAAATTTGAGTAATTAAGCCTCATTTGATACCAATTGTGTTTTTTATTTTTGATTTTTGAAAATTGTGTTCTTATTTTCTCAATATTTCTTTATCGTGGATTTCATTTGAAAAAAAAATGAATTCTTAGCTAAATTTTTTAAAACTACTCTCTATAATTTCTAAAACTTGAATTGATTTTTAAAAATATAGGTAAAACGTTGATAACAAAATAAAAAAACTCATAAGTGAGAGTAGTATTTATAGACTTAATTTTTAAAAAACAAAGATGGATTAAAATTGTAAAAGTGAAAAAAATTCCATGAAGAACTTGATCCTGTGATTTTTTTTTTTCCTGTAAATCTTTGTTTCATTCTCTCCAAAAATTCAACGAAAAAATTGTTTGGGAGTGGGAATGGGATGGGAACACTTTTTCTATGGTGATATGATATATTTCATGGGGTCTTACTACTAGCTTAATTAGTTCTCGCCATCTTAGGAATGGAAAATATTGGTTGAATTGTTTGCATCAGTAAGTGGCTCACAAGACTTAATTATATCTAACTCCCTAATGTAAAAATATATATATATATGTCTAACTCCCTAATAATTCTTTTATTATTTTTTTCATGGATTTTAGTTTAACTTTATACACAATGCTGAAATAATGTATCTTCATATGGAGATTTGATAAAGCTAGAATAAAAGATAACAATGATAATGAAACATTTAACATAAAAAAAACGTGAAAAACTGTATACGCTTACAACATAATTTTCTAAAATTTAATTTAACCCTAACTATTTTAATAATATTTAATAATTTACTATGAATTCTATTCAATATCATGTTCTTATTTATTTTATTTTTTTTAGTACAACAACACTTGGGGTGAGAGGATACGAACTCATGATCTTTTGACCATACATCTTACTTGATGTTAGTTGAGTTATGTCTTTAATTATTAACTATAATTTATTTTATTTTTAAGAAGAACGACAAGAGAAAACGGAAATGGAATTTTTCATCTCTGAGTCATTTTTATTATTATTGAATAGAATTTAATCTAATCATACATTTCAAACTAGTACAATTGAATTTAATCTAATAGAATTTAGTGCATGCTTAGGAATGATTTTAGAAATATTGATTTTAATACAATTGATTTGTTTATAATTGATTTATTAAAAGTGATTTTATCATACATTTACATGTTTGGTTCTACACTTTCAATAGTGATTTTCATACAATTAAGTGATTTTCAAAAGGCGTGTTTGGGAGTAACTTTAAAATAAGTGTTTTAAGCTAATAATTTAATTATAATTAATTTTAAAAAAAATTATTTAGTTATAAATTATTTTAATATTTAATCCAAACGTTATAAAAGTGAATTTAAATTTAATTAAAAATAGTTTTTTTAAAAAATGATTAATATTTGTTTTCAAAAAGGATTTTATAATGATCAAGTCAGATATGGAGGAATGAAAATATTAGAGAAATAAAGATAAAGAGATGAACAAAAAAAAGTTGGCTAAGATGATAAAAACTTTAGGAAGAAAATTTATAATGAGGATTGAGGAGAAAAGAAAGTTAAGAGTTGGGGACAAAAAAGTACCAGAACAAAAAAGGTAGAGCAAGAGATAAAAAAATTAGTTAGAAAAAAATTAAAAATATACGAAAATGATAGGGAGGAGCAAAAAAAATTTGAGAAATAAAAAAAATTAAAGAAAGTTAAATCCATTATAGAGAAAAATGAATGAAAAGATAAAAAAAGTAATAAAGTAAGAGATACACATTATAAAAACTTTAGAGAGAGAAAACTTGTCATTTTATAAAAAATGACGGATGAACTCAATGGTGACGGTTTTGAGAAAATTCATTTTTAGATGAAAATTTATGAATTTTTACAAAAAATGACGTTTTTTACCCATCACCAAAAATATACATTTTTCAAAAATGAATTAATAGTCATTTTAAATCACAATCACTTGATAAAAAATCACTTGGGAATCACCTCCCAAGTGATTGATAGGAAATCACTTCAAGTGATTTTGGATTCTTCCAAAATCACTTGTTCAATATTGCCAAACATCATACTTTTGAAAGAAAAGTGATTTTAGACATATCAAAAGTGATTTTGATCATTCCAAAATCACTCTCAAACATGCCCTAAGTTACAATCAACTTGTTGGTAGTCTTCAAAATTTCTTATTTTATTAACAATGAGTACTTTTTTTTTTAATAATAACTAACAATATGTTTAATGTGATGTTTAGGGTTTGTGTGGAGTACCTTCTAATCTAACACTTTTGAAAATGAAAATGTTCAATAAAGACATTCTAGTATTTTTCATTTTCTAAATATTAACATGGTTTACGCTAATTGTTGTATTTTAGGAAAAGTATGCTACTTTCTTTTCTTGTATTCAACCTTTATATATTTATTCATTTGTATTGTATAGACTATCAATCAATAAGAATGTAACAACATAGTATCGGAGCAAGGTTACTTAAAATACCCCTCTGCCATTATTATTTTCTAGGGGTGAAGCAAAAGAGGATAAAAAATCAATTCGACCGATCGAAACCAAACTTGATCGGTCGGTTTAGTGATCAAGTTTTCAGTCGGAGTAGATTTAGCCCTTGACAAAACCAACCAAAATTTTAAAAGTATATATAATAATAATAATAAACAGTAAAAATTTCACATATTTTTTATCAAATAAATAATTAAATAATTAAAAAATGAAAATTAATTAAATATTAATTAATTAAAAATAAATAAACCGATCAAACCGACCGATCAGTTTTGGTCAGTTTAAGGCAAAAAAAGTGAGGGTGCAACCTAACAAATTTTTTTCGGTTCAAGGTCGGTTATGGTTGAAAATCGACCCCAACCAATCGATGATCACCTTTATTATCTTCTCTCTCAAATCTGCACGTCTCCGTTGTAGCCATTCTGATTCTCGGACGAGCTTCGTTCAGATCTGCAAGTCTCCCTCCAATCTGACGTCCAGATCTCTATTCTGACCCTCAAACGAACTCGTGATTAATCAATGCTCGTAAGTCAACAATTCACAGGTGGTTTGTAATCATAGTTGGGTTAAATTATCGTTTTACCCATGTAGCTACTTCTTGCTCCTTAAGTATCTGATAACTCTTCAACAAATAGTTATTTATCTCTAATCTTGATACTAAGCTTTGCATTATTGTGCTTAATGTGTTGCCTTTTAGCATTTTCTCTTCCTAAATTGTGCATATTGTTTATGTTTTGATTATTCCTTAAGCTTAGCATTAATAATGAATGAAATTATGATATTTGTGTCTTAATTAAGCTATTTTTCTTGTTTAGGAAGAAGAAAGTTGGAAAGAGGAGCATTGGAAAAGCTAAAGGTTATTCTGGAAAATTTTACTTCAGCAATCTGGAAGTTGGCTTTGCTTCAGCAATATGACATGCAATATTTTCCAGTTACTGTAGCACATGCACGAGATTTTCTCAAATTAAGCACGTGATTAATCTATTTATCACTCTTAACTCTAGTTAGAAGTGCTTGGGCTTTGGTTAGGGTCTTGAGTTAGGATTTGTTTGGACCTTATAAAAGCATTGTATTCCATCATTTGAAGTGTTGAGATTCTTTGGGTATCATTTTTGGCTAGGGCTTGGAATCACAAAGAAGGAAGATCAAGAAGGAGGAGTGTGGGCTAGAAGCTTTTTTTCGAAAAAAGGGAGTTTTACACTATAAAGATCTTTGTTTGCTTTTCTTTCCTTTAGATTACACTTTCCATCTTGTTCTCCTTTTTCTCTTGTCGATTCTTTGTACCGAGAACATTAGGTGATGTATGCTTCATTTCTATCCTCTAATTTGTAAAGAATGTGCACTCTAATGTTCATGGTAGTGATTAAAACACCTTGTGAAGTTATTTGTTTGTTGTTTAGTGTATGTAAGTCTCTTGATGTTGGAAGATTGGTTGTTTTACTTGATTAATATTGGGATTAGACTTGGCAAATTTAATTTTCATCTCGTTTCTTGCTTTTGGGAAGAAGAGAAAATCGATTTACCATCTCCATTCTAGGAAAAATCACTAAGAGTAATCTTGTGTTGAAAAAGGGAAGATTGGGAATGATCTCTCACATAGAATACTAGCAAGAACGTTATTAGGCATTTAGAATGGGAGTTCACTTGCTGAAAATTTAGATAAGTTTTGAGAAAAACTACCATGAACACTTGCTATGGCATCAAGAGATTTGCAAAAGCTTAATGGAAAACATTTAGTAGCATAAGAGGTCCTTAATTTTCACATACTTGTCTTAAAAATGGACCCAAGCATCCTCACTTTATGAATATTTAATTCTTGTCATTTACTTATTTTCTTTTATTTATCTTGTCATTTATCTTGCTTTCATTTATTACTTTCCTTTATCTCACTTTCTTTTATTGTTTTCATTTACTTGCTTTCTTTAAAACATTAAATATACAGGAGTAAGAAAATACAAATACATCATGTTGTCAAATAAAGATACTCAATGACCAAATAACCAAATTAATAAGATACATAATGACGAAATTACTAAGATACAACAGTGCCAGATTAATAAGATACAGCAGTTCTAGTTCCAAATTAAGATACCAAATTCATAAGATAGAACATACAGTTAATATACAGATATTCCAAATTAATATACAGTAGTTCCAAAATAATATACAACAGTTCCAAAATAATATATAGCAGTTCTAATATACAACAGTTCCAAATTAATATACAACAATTCCAAATTAATAAGATGTAGCAGTGCCAACAACGGCCTAATTAAATTAATAAGATGTAGCAGTACTAAATTAAATTAATAAGATGTAACAGTGCCAAATTAAGTTACAATTAAGTTACAGCAGTGCCAAATTAATATGATACTACATTACCAAATGTACATAGAACTAACATAAATAAAGTATCAAAAAACAAATTCATAAGTAATAACAGTGGCCAAATAAATATGCAATGATCAAATTAAGAGAACCAACCAAAGCCAAACTTAGACTTTA
Source organism: Trichosanthes cucumerina (assembly GCA_036507285.1). Classification (NCBI taxonomy): domain Eukaryota; kingdom Viridiplantae; phylum Streptophyta; class Magnoliopsida; order Cucurbitales; family Cucurbitaceae; genus Trichosanthes; species Trichosanthes cucumerina. The sequence goes on along the minus strand of CM071836.1, from coordinate 64,620,150 downwards.
TGTCAAAATATGTCAAACAAATATGTAGCAGAAATATATAGAGCCAAATGAAAATAAAAAGCAAATTAAAATATGTTGGCTATAAAAAACAGAGAAACAAAGACTAAATGGATGGAAACTAAAAATTAAACCAAATTAAAACTTAAAAAAAGATAGACATACAAAAGCAAAATAGATTAAAACCTAAAAAGGTTGATAATATTGACGCTCTGACTCTATCGATCTTTTATTCTTTCTGAATCCTCTAGCCTCTATCGATCTTTTATTCTTTCTGAATCCCTTGGCTCTATCGATCTTTTATTCTTCCTCACTTGAATCCATTGGCTCTATCGATCTTTTATTCTTCCTTACTTGAATCCCTTGCATATCGATCTTTTATTCTCTCTCAAATCTCTTGCGTATATCGTGTTGTGATTTATGTCATAAAACTCGTAGTTTGTAAATAATGTTATAATTAAATCAATAAAGAGTTATTGTTGTCAATAAAGAGTTATTGTTTATCATTATTTACTATATTGCCTTATCTTAACCCTAAATCCAATAAAGTAACATCCAAGGTTGTTATATGTCTCTTGAACTGAATGTAGTGGGCATATAAGGATCTCAGTTCGAGATACAACCTAAAGGGTCTATAGTAATTAGGGGATAAGGTTTGGGTACCTTATCCTGGAAATATTATGGATATAACCCACTTTTGTATTTGATACAAACACAATGATCCTAACGTGTTCGTGTAGACCACATGTGAGTGGGGATATCCTATGTAATGAGATTGCATAAGACCAGACCATGAAATAGTAACCACTAGATGTAACTCCGTTGACTAGTTAGGTTTCTATTTCAATAGGATGATCTAGACAACTTGATCTCAATCTTGAGCAGGTTATGAACTCCAGTTTGCGAGGTGATTGTCCTTTGACTAGTATGGGTGAGAGTGGTCAGATTCGCCAACTCAACATGCCTACCTTCTTGGCGACAAGACCGAGCAGGCAACTGGGGACTTAACCTAGCAAGAAAGAATTCACTCCTTCCCGCCTTTTAGGGTAAGTAGATGAATGTTCCCTTAAGTGGTGTCTCCAGGACTTGAACAAAGGACCTGAACCTCTCATTGGCCAGAGAGTGACTTTTGTTTGTTGGTAGGACCACAAATAGGTTGTTCATTAGAAGAGCACTGGAACTTAAGGTGAAAGATGTAACCCAGGGGTAAAACAGTAATTTGACTCAACTGGTGTTACGAACATTCGTGAAGGATTGACTTGTTGTTATTAGTCGATATCCGTGGACACACAAACATATCAGCAGTGAGAATAGTGCAACTGCGGGACTTTAGTGGAGTGTTCCCGCAGTTAACGAATGTTGATTAGAAGGTTAATGAGATTAACTAAATAATCTTGTATCATTGGAGCATCTAATCTGTAGGTCCATTAGGTCCACCTTCTAGCTCGTAAAGGGTTCTTAGATCATTTGAATTTGAAATGTTCAAATTCAATATGGGAATAACATTAATGTATAGTGATACACATTATAATATAAAGTTTTCATGTGTATGAGAATTTTATATTGTAAATTTAATTCGAATATGATTCATATTAAATTATATGAGAGAATTAAATATTTGAAATAGTTCAAATATTAATTAAATGTGAATGAGATTCATATTTGAAACTATAGGTTAAAATTTAATGTATAGAAGATGTGCATTAAAACTATAGGTTAGAGAGAAAAATTATTAAATGTGATTTAATTTTAATTAAATATATGATATTTATTTTAATATTAATTAAATGTGGTTTAATTAATTAATTTAATCATTAATTAGATTAATTATTAAATAAATAAAATAAATTTGGGAACGTGTCAAGAGGACACATTCCCCACTTCGTCCCCACCTCCCTATCGATAGGGAGTGGGGGGAAGTCACCCTCTAGTGCTTTATCTTCTCAAAGAGGAGAAGGAAGCAGGATGATCGTACTTTTTGGAGATTGCAATTGTGAATTGCTAATCAAAAAATTCTCTCTCTCTCAAAAACGAAATTCTCTCTTCCAATTGTTGGAGGTTTCCCACCAAACCTCGATCTAAGACACTCAGAGACATATAAGGTTTTCACTATTGGTAGTGTCTTACTGAGAAAAGAAGAATGAGTTCCTGTTGTTGTGTAGAGTTGCAATTGCAAGGGGTTGTTGTCAACTTGTGGAACTACAAAGGTAATTATCTAATTCTTTTTAGTTTAAGAACCAACAACATGCTTAGTTGTTTTAATCCATGTTTCAATTAATATGCTTATCTCTGTTTTCCAATGTATGGGTTTTTGGAGTAAACCAAAATAAACAAGCAATCACTATTTTAATACCACGTTTTCGCTACTCAAAGGGATTTGATTCCCTTCATATCGATCTTTTCTTCCCTGCTACTTTTTTATCTTTCTTCCTTTTTATTTTCATCCTTGCCTCCCTCCCCAATTCTATTGGAAGTGGGATAGGATCGTGAGATTGAGGAGAAGGTGAGAAAAATGAGGAGAGTTCAGCGTAATCTTTGAGGGTGGGAAGTTAAAGAATATTTGTTTAAAATAATAAAAAATAATTTAATTGTCGAATTCTTCAGTGTCATTATCGTCTAAAGAGCTATTAGTTGCCAACATGAACATGACTCAACTAGCATAAAGTATAAACTCTTGACCAAAAGGTCAGACGTTTGAATCCTCTGTCCTATATATTGTAAAAGAAAAAACTATTAATATCATCATTATCAATTATATAAGACGACATTTCTGTTGACAAAATAATCATCTACAAATCCATCTATTACTTTTACTTGTAGAAACGAAAACAAATAATCTTAAGAAAAAAAGAAAAAGAAAGTTGTTGCATCAAAAGTAGGTTAGTGACAAATCTAATCAATTTGGTATGTGAGACTTTTTTACTTTTTGAAAAAAAAAACAGTAAAAAAAGAATGGCAACAACTTGGCGATAAATATATATATTAAAAAAAACATGTTGTTGAATCACCTAACTAAAACATGGTGTGGAGATGAGTGAAGAGAGAAACTAAAAAAAAAGCTTGGTGATTCCCGGTCAATCACGCCACCAAAAATCACCACTCAACTAATTATTTGAAAATCATTTTAAATTATTTTTATTTTTCTAAAATCAATTTCAACATTTGCCAAACATCAATATTAGAAAAAAAAGTGATAATGACAAAAGTGATTTTGACCATGCCAAAATCACTCCCAAACATACCCTAAAGACATTTTTTTTAAAAGTAATAACAGAAAATCGATTTAGTTAAAAACACAGACACACATTTTTTCACCGGTTATCCAAACATGCTATTAATTTTTACAATTCAATAATGTATTAAGTACATGTTTGGGAATGATTTTAGAAATATTGATTTTAGTGTAATTGATTTGTCTATAATTGATTTATTAAAAGTGTTTTCCATATAATCATTTTCAGGTTTGGTTCTACATTTTTAATAATGATTTTCATACAATTAAGTAATTTGTAAAGCGCATATTTGGGAAATATTTTTAACATAAAGTGTTTAAGCTAAGATTTAATTATAATTAATCTGTTTAAAAAGTATTTAGTAATAAATTATTCTAATATTTGGACGGATAAAAATTAGAAATATGGAGGGATAAAAATTTTAAAAGAAAGGACAAAAAATTCAGAGAGAGAATTTTAATAAAGAGAGTAAAATTCAAAGATAGAGAGATAAACAAAAAAAAATTGGGCAAGATGATCAAAATTTTATGAAGAAAAACTAAAATGAGGAAAAAAAGCTAAGAGTTAGGGACAAGTAGAGCAATAGATAAAAAAAATATTAGAGAGAAAAAATTTAAAAAGATACGAAAATTATAGGGAGGAACAAAAAAAATTTAGAAATAAAAAAAAAAATCAAAGAGAGTTAAAACCACTAGAGAAAAAGGAGAGTGAAAAATATAAATTAAAAGAAAAAAAGATAATAAAGCAAGATACAAATTATAAAAGCTTTAGAGAGAAAATAATTATTTTCTAAATAATGACGGATGAACTTAAAAAGACGGTTTTGAGAAAATTCACTTTTTTTTATGGAAATTTATGAATTTTGACAAAAGATGACGGTTTTTGCCCATCATTAAAAGTATACTATTTCCAAAACTGAAATAATAGTCCTTTTAAATTACAATAACTTGAGAATCACCTCTCAAACAATCAATTGGGGTTTAACGAGCTCTGATACCATATTAGATTATTTGGAGTTCCATCTCAAAACTAATTGATAATGAGAGAAGTAACTTACCTATCTTATATATTGTGAGGTTTCTCTCCAGTTTTCCAATGTGAGATTATCAACATCAAACATCACTTTTTTTTTTTTTAGGAAAGTGATTTTATACATGTCAAAAATGATTTTGGTCACTTTAAAATCACTTCCAAACATGTCGAAGGTTGAATAAAAATGATTCCAACATTATTGAGTTTATTGTATTTTAAGACATTAAAATCATGCTGCTGATCTGTAATAACAATATTAAATTACGGTATTTGAAAAACAGCACATGGGATGACTACTTTTAGAATATTTAATATTGAAAAAGATCTAGCCACTGGTTCATTCATTTATATTAAAATCTCAAAGTAAATAAAAGTTGCAATATAATTTTAAATATTGAATATAAGGATAAAACGGGTATTTTATGGATCAAAACTCTTGAATTTTCCTTAGACTTAATCCTGCTTTGATTCCTCACAACACATCCACCTTGGGCCAGGGGTCACTCTTCAACGTCCGATGATGCCTTTGGCTCTCAGCCAATTGAATTTCACCATGTGCCGACCATTCTTTTTCATGTTTTCATTCATGTCATTAATATAGTTTTTGCCCTTTTTTTAGTACACGTCAATATAGTTTTTAAATTTTGATTAATCAATTATATAATTTTTCTTTATCTTCACTTCACTTAGATAGTTAAAATTAAAATTAATTTTTAATTTATTTATCATTTTTACCATTTTGAAATTCCAAACCTCATTGAATTTTAAAAAAATAAATCTAAACCTCCATCTAGTAATAAAAATGTTAATCTAAAATTCAAATGCGTTTATTTCTATAATTCGCTAAAGTTTTAAAAATGAAATTTAAAACAAAACTAAGATCATCTTTTTTTTTTTAATATTTAGTTCAATCGTAGGATATTAAATCTTAGCCTCTAAATAAGTGATTATCATGAATTTAACTCATTCTCTCTAAACCTTTTATTTTTCTCCTGGCCTTTTATTTGGCCATTATATCAATCATCATGGTTAAACCTAAGATCATTATAAAATCTAAAAAAAAAAACATATATCAAACCTTTGTTTTTATTTTTAAAGGAATACATCACACGTTAAGTCTAGTAAAAGAAAAAAAAAATGTCTAGAAATATGTGAGAGATCGCTGAAAAATTGTATTATAAGTCGAACCTTGTTCACACGAGATTTGAACAAAAAAATTTAGTACGTATAATGAACTTGTATTTGTATTGATTTCAGTATAGTGAGTACAATCTCTAATACGTTATCCTTTGATTCTCTCTCCTATTTGTTGAAGGGAATAAAACTCCCCCAACGGAAACGACATGGAATGTCGTGGTGTTTGTTATAAAAAATATTTTCTTAAAACCGAATTTATCACATAAATTTCTAGGCTAAACATGTTGTAAAAGAAGGAAAGACAGTAAGAAAAACTACTTACTTGTTGAAGAACACTTCTTCACGAATTCCTTCTCCGATCTCGATCTCTACGTTCACGATCTCCCGAACAACGAATAAATTGGACACCTCCAATTGATCTTCTCGGTTGTTCTCCGTCGGGAAAGGGAGAGTGGTGAGACTCCCTTTGGTTTAGGGATAGAGAGAATTTTTGAGAGATTGAGAGAGTTCGAGAGAGTTCTCTTGGATGGAAAATCCAAAAAATGAGAAATGCTTAACCAAACCTTCTTGCAAAGGTGCTTATATAATGGTGATAGGTGGAGTTGAAATCTCCACCTATTTACCATTTTACCACAACCTTAGGTTATGCAAATCATATTTGCATAACCACATATAATAAGATATTTCATACCTTATAATACAAATCACATTTGTATAATTGTGGATTTTAAATTGAATCACATTCAATTTAATTTCTCTCAATCCAATTTCTCTAAATTAGCATTAATTAATCAATTAGGCTAACCTATAGTTTATCATGAATCTCATTCACATTAAACTATATAATATGTCAATCATATCTCATATAAATGACATAAATACCCTTTTAATGAATTTGAACACTTTAAATGCACACCAAACTGTAAACCCTCTATATATCCAGTTTGAGTCAACCGAGGGACCTAATGGACCTACAGATGACGAGCTCCAATGATCCGAGACTAACCTGTCAAACTCTTTGACCCGGTTAATCAACATCTATTAGCTACGGTAACACTCCACTAAAACCCGTAGTTGCACTCCCATCATTATAGGACAAGTTGTGTCCATTGATATAACCAATGCCCGTGAGTCGACCCTTCATAGGTTGTTCGTAGATACTGTTGGGTCAAATTACCATTTTACCCCTGTGTCTACCTCTTGCTCCTTAAGTCCACACTACTCCTCTAATGAACAACAACGTTGTATGGTCCAACCATAAACAACACCCCTCTCGGGCCAGTGAGAGGGTGGGTGCCCGTTGTCCAAGCTCTAGAGACAATACTTAAGAGAACAACCCCTCTAGTTTCCTTAAGTCGGGAACGAGTGAATTCTATCTCGCGTAGTCAAGTTCCCAGCTCCCCATGTGGTCCTGTCCCTGAGAAGATAAGCATATTGGGTGAGTAACTGTGACCACTCTCACCCGTACTAGTCAAAGGACAGACCCCCGCAGACAGGAGTCCGTAACACGCTCAGGATTCAGGTCGAGTCACTATTGGTCATCTTCGAAGTTATTAGTCCTACACTGTTAACGGTGTTACATTAGTAAGTCTAATAATTCACGGTTCGGTCTTATACAATCTCATTGCACAAGATGCCTCCACTCGCATGTCAACCACATGAACGAGTTGGATCACCTCGTTTGTATCTAATACAAAGCGGGTCGCATCCACAACGTATCCAGGATTAGGTCTCCAACCCTATCCGTATACTGTAGACCGTTCGGGTCATTAACTCAAACGTGATCCTCCTTGTGTGTCTGCTACACACCGTTCAAATTCTAGTTTTTTCATAATTCAATGACCCTGGAGCTTAGTTTATTGGACAAAGTTTGTAAATATGCGAGACACAAAGTGATGGAAAAATAACTCTTATTTATTTCAAAAAGTAAATATTACAAACAAATACGAGATTAGGACTTACATCCCAACATTTGTATGTTTCACCAAAGATTATGAAGCTTGTTCTCAAGATCAAAGTTGTGATGGATTTTTTATGGCCTGTTTGGTAGGCAATCCAGATTCTGTTTTATGTTTTTGACCAAATTTATTGAATTCAGTGAATATGTGTTTGGAAGATATGTTTTCGAAAATTGTTTTCGGATTCTGTGATCCAAATAGTAGAACTTCTGAAAACATTTTTATTTTTTAATTGTATCTAGATTCTGAATTTGAAATTTTAGAATGCAGAATTATGTCAACACAGAGATAAAAAACTTAATAAATATAGTATTTTATAAGTTTTACTTTTGTTAAATTAAAATATGTACAGTATAATATATTTTAAATTATATAATATTATATTATAAATAATAATTATACAAATTTTATAAAAAAAATATATATGTTCCTAAATTAATTAATAATGACTTCCATTCAACTTAATATTTAGTTTTGCACTTACAACTAATTTTATGATCCATAAATATATTATAGAACACATATCCAAAAAAATGAAATACAACTATGTTTTCATTCAATCCCTTATTTTCAATTTTTTTTTGTTTTCAAATTGCCTACCAAACATGCCCTTAGATTTCAAAAAGGTGTTCTTGATCTTCGAAAATGTGTTCTTTGTTCAGGAAATGTTTGATCTTCAGGAATGCAAAGAGTCATCTAGTCTTTATTTATGAATTCTCTTTGGATGTAACGACTCTTTTTTTCCCTCTTCTTCATTTATCTGTTTTAATTTCAGTTTTATTATTTAGTTTTTTTAAAAAAGAAAGAAAGAAAGGAAGCAGGGCTTCGTGCGACAGTTCCCTCTCCTTTTCTTTTTCTTTTTCTTCTTCTTTTTCTCCAGTTCCATGTCGCCAATCTTCGTTGCAATCCTCTCTGTGCCGACGTCAAGCAGCTACCGATCGTTCCCTTCGCCCGCCCTTCTCCTCTTCAAGAAAACCACGCGCGAACAACCACCCTCGCCTTCGTCTCTTCTTGTTTTCAAAGCAACCCTCGTCCCTTGTGTTTCCGAAGCCGCCAGCATGCCATTTCCTTGTCGGTCGTCTCCCTTGTCGTCGCCGACAACAAGCTTAGTTATCGCCGGTAAGTTTCTTGAATATATCCTTTGAGTTTTGGTTCAATCGGTTCGTGGATTTTTAGCTTGGTTCTCATGTTTTGGCCTTTGATTTTGGATAGATCGGGTCGTGGGCGTCCAGGATTTGTGCTCTGATGGAGATCTAATCCCTTTGAGCAGCGAAAATGAGTTTAGAATCGTAATTGCATTATTTTTTTTGTTGAAAAACAAAAACCAATACATTGAAAAAAACAGAAAATAAACATACATTTGCCTTGGCCTTATCATTGGCCTTGATCCAACGGTCCAGACACCTCCTTATGAGATTGAGGAGGAGCGTTGAAGCAGGGGACTCGAGGACATTCCTCGCCAAGATAAAACCAAGGTCGTCCACAACAAGAATCGTATTCAAGTTGGACTTCCACGTAGTAAAGTTCTCACTAGTTAAATGATCCCTTTTTAATAAGGCTATTATTGAGGACGACATGCTGAAAATCCAAAATAGTTCTAATTAGTTATGCCTTTTAACCCATTATAAAACCAATCAAATTTACCAAAATTATTTAGGGCATGTTTGGTATGCAATCCGAATTCTGTTTTATGTTTTCGGATTCACTGAATTCAGTGAATATGTGATTGGCAGATGTGTTTTCCAAAACTGTTTTCGGATTCTGGGATCCAAATAGTAGAAATTCTGAAAACAACATTTTTATGTTTTCATTGTATCTAGATTCTGAATTTAAAATTTTAAAATGCAGAATTATATTAAACAAAGATAAAAAACTTAATAAATACAATATTTCATGTTATGAACTCAATTTACTTTTGTTAAATTAAAATATATATGATATAATATATTATAAACTATATAATATTGTATTATAAAATGATAATTCTATAAAATTTACAAAATCATTTCATAAATTAATTAATAATGATTTATATTCAATCTAATAAATAGTTTTACAACTAGAACTAATTTCATGATCTATAAATATGTTATAAAACACACTTTAAACAACTGTTTAGAATGAAATCAAATTTCTAAATCTGCTACCAAACATATATCTGAAAACATGAAATACAACTCTGTTTTCATTAAATCACTTGTTTTCAAATTTCTGTTTCCAGATTGCTTACCAAACAGACCCTTAAGAACCCTAGTGTTTAAACTTAACCCAGTGTTTAAATTAAACTTTCAATTTTGCAACGATATTTCAAGGGTTTAGAACAAAAGCCTCCGTCGGACAGTTAGTCATTCCTCCCTCGAATTGAGACTTTCTCAGCCAATTCTCACTACCAGAATATCTCATGTCCCAATGGTTCTTAGCTACCGTTTGTTTGGTCAAGGACTTGTTAACTAGCTTAACTCATCCCGTAAATGTGACCCTACCATTTTCAGATCCAAGAGGTCTGAGCCAACAGGCTACTATTAAGAAAGACAACTGTTGGCAAATTACCTAAGAGACCCTATCCATTTCTAGAGTTTGCGGTGTTCCGATCCCTATAGTCAGACCCTCCGTAGGGTTTGGCTGTTCCAGGACAACCTAGCAGGCGGACTATAGAAATCTCACGGTGCGACCTAATGGAGGAGACCGTAGGATACGTTGACATGCGTCATGCTCCCATTTACTATGGATACTTCCCTCATTCACCTTGGTATTGAACCATGAAAACACTTACCGTAGGAGGACGCCCTATTGACGCCACGTAGCCGAACATGGAAATCACGGTGTGAACTCTTGAGGACGTGAGAGTAAACTTGATGCGAACATCTCGTTTTCTCCCACTGAAGCTCCTAAGATTAGGGTATAGGTTTAACTTAGTCGGATTCTGGCTAAAAATCTATCTAAGTCTATGCCTATTATATCAGTTATAACTAGGTCTTTTAACCTTATGTCTAGGTGAATAAACATTTTAATTACCTAGATATAAAATAGAACTAAGCTTAATTCAACTCAAGCTCTGGGTTAGTTCCTAGGTAGGAGGTGTTTCGTTAACCGTCAGCTTAAGTACCCCCAACCTTAGACAGAACTTCACCAGTAGAGTTCCCTTATAACCAAAGTTCTAATGTTCTACTATATTTTAAACTATTTAAAATACTATGTAAGACTAATTTCTAATCCTTATTAGAAATTAGAAATTAAAACTTAGGTCTAAATTAATTTTAAACAATTTAAAACTAATTTTAAATTTAACCCAAGTTCCTATGTTTGTGTCACACCCCCTCCCGAACTACCTGCTACTTAGCCCGAAAGGCGGCGTGAAACCAACAGACACTGTTTACCTCTTAACAATACCTGCTGACTTTGTTCTCCTGATAAACATACTATGTTCGCATATGGAACATTTTAACATAACACACCAGAAACTGGACAACTATTAAACATACACAAGGAGAAACCCTTCATAAGTCTCTCTTGGAAACTAAAAGTCAAGTGCATCAAAACAACACAAGACAACTCATTGTTTATACAACCACTAATGTACAAAACCTCTATAACTACATAACGACTTGCTATACAACACCGTGCACGTATAACCTAACAACTTATGAAACTTCCAAAGCAGACTATAGCGGGATGTCGTGTACTAGAGCTCGATCTCTACACGAAAAGGTTTGAAAACATTGAAAGAATGAGCTAAAAGCTCAAAGGAGTGTCTATCTTTAAAACATTATAAGCTCACAGTGTGAATCATAATAATGGCGTAATATAAGTAGAAAATAGCTTAACATCCGCTTGTAAACATAAACAAACCATGCTTCCAATTTACAGTTTAAGTCACCACTTGTGCATAATCAGAATGACCCTAAAATTTTAAAAACTACACGACTAGGGGAGTTACTAAACAACGCCGCTAATGCTTTGGAAAAGTTCGGCAAAGATAACTGCGCTTACTAGGGCAATCGGAAAATTTTTCATAACTCAAAAAGGCACAAAACACTCCAATAAGCATTTCCACTCACCCACCTCTCCACCAAACTACATGTACGATAGGTGGGGTTCAAGCAAAGAGATCACAACAGCAACAAGATAAGATAACTCGTAAAACAAAATTTTGATACTTGTAAACGCTCACATGCCACATCAATAGTTCAAACAATAATTCAAAACTTAAGCAGGAGTTCTTTCAAAACCAAAACGGAAGAAATGCGCAGCGAGTCTACATAAATTAAGACAATAATAACTCCTAGGAGCCAGGGACACTACGGAAAGTCTTATAGCCTCGCCAGTTGCCTCCATCGCCGTCCATCCTGCTTCAACTTTTGCTGCGATCAAAACATAGAAAGAAAACGAATGAGTATAAAAATACCCGATGGCGTTCCCACTTAAGTCCAAGCCTAACTCAGCAAGACAACTAGAACCATCTCCCAAAACTCGCTCAACCCCTGAACCAGTCTCTCCCTTAACTCTCTTCGCCCTGGTCCCTGTGGTAACTACTCGAACTCCACCTTCGGTCCTAGAACTTTGGTTGACGATGCAATGAGAGAAAGCAACTCTCACGCCTCAACACGCCAAGATAGAGCGGAGCAGTACGTATCCCACGCGCTCTATGGGGAATCGCCCCTAAGCCAGCACGGGATCATGGAAAGCAACCACTCCCGATCTCGACGGGGACGCACCCCAAGCTCTCATAACACACTAGCATGGTACCGTGCGGTGCATAACTAGCACGCCCATTGGGGAATCGCCCCTAAGCTAGTCCCGCACTATGGAAAGCAACCACTCCCGATCACAACGGGACGCACCCTGCCTCACGAGCCCATCATATATCGTCAACCTAGAGGTTCGGACTGCCAAGTGCAAACCTGTGGTCTCTGAGGGGAAAAGTTCATGGGCTCTAATCATAAGGTAACCAGGGTCTCATCTAGGTATTCCTAACCTCCCCGACCCGCTCCAGGGGTCCAGGCTCTCATCTAGGTCCTCAGACCAATCAAACTCAACACATGCCATCCATACATTTGAAATGTTAGATCCTACCACTGATACGACCCCTGTTTCACATAATTTCATACAAGCGAACACAATGCGCCACAAACATGATAAATTTAAGGTAATTTCTAGACATTCGCCTCAAGCTTAAAACTCGCAAGACATGCTGCAAATCTAGTTAGCCTAAGACTCGACAAGAACTTAAAAATATACGCAAGTAAGGCACATACGCTCTGCTCCTTCACTTAGGAGCTCGGCGTTATTTCAACTAGCTACTTACCTGAGTAAAGTGTGCAATCGAAACTCCCTACTCTTGCTAGCAACCCAAAGCACCTACAGAAAACCACGAACAACGTGCAAACCTTAGTAGGGAGCAGACTAAAACAGGCGTTCCTGGACAACCATTCGAGGAAAACACAACTAACACAATTTTTCCAAACTTGACTACGGAACCAGCATAAACAAGATCGAGGCTTACCCACTGGTGCGAGATGAAGACGCTTCGTGCCCGATCTTAGTCTCGCGGTTCCTCCAACGTCTAACCTTTATCCAGAATTCGTCCCTGCCACAAAAACTGACATTAAACCGCAAGATTACATATGGTTCGAATCCGGGAGAGACAAAGAGAGAGAGAGAGAGAGAGAGAGAGGAAGAATCGGATTGACAGAGAGAGAGAGAGAGAGAGAGAGAGAGAGAGAGAATCGGATCCGGCAGAGAGAGGGTTTGGCTCCGGCGACACCACGGACGACCGCGCCTCGAAGAAAGGAGAGGCGGCGAGGGCTTCGGCGTGCGGAACGACTCAAGGTCGCCGACTGTGCGCGCCCCGACGGCGCGGACGCGAGCCGACGAATACGGGCGACGGTACGGCGATTCGAGGCGGCGGGCGCGACTTGCGGCGGGCGACGCGCATGGACGCATGGATTTTCTACCGCGAGACGGTGAAGACGCGATCGAGAGAGAGGGGCGCGCCGCATCTAACGAAGTTTCTAAACTCTTTTTCCTTTTTTTTTTTTTTTTTTTACTTAACTTTAAAACAACCAAAAGAAACCCTAAAGAGAGAGCGAAGGAATTACCTCGATTCTTCTTTTTTTTTCCAAAATGCTCGATAGAGATTAAAGAGCCGCCATCCCAATTTAAAGGCGAGATTTAATTATCTTGGTCCCTGCAGGATCCATTAATTAATAAACGACCCAACCATTTTTAAAATGGCGGCAAAAGCCCGAACGAAACTTTCGCAATAGAAACGAAAGTTACCTGAAATTAACGAGCGTCACAGTCTTCCCACCTTACGAACTTTCGTCCTCGAAAGTTGCTAGTTTCCCAAACAAATTTCGGTGTAGGTCGTTCTCATCTCGCCCTCGCGTTCCCGGTGTGGCCTCTTTAAGCTGATGGTTTTGCCACAAAACCTTCACGAGGTCAAACTCTCTATTCCGCAACACCTTCTTCTCTCGGGCTAGGATCTCCACAGGTCTCTCCTCGTAGCTCAAATCCTGCTCGAGCTTCAGTGGCTCGAAATTAATCACGTGGGATGCATCTGGCACATAGCCTCGGAGCATCGACACATGGAACACATCGTGCATGGCTGCCAAGGATGGTGGCAGGGCTAAACGATACGCCACCGGACCAATACGCTCCAATATCTCGAATGGTCCAATGAACCTTGGGCTCAACTTCCCTTTCTTGCCAAATCTCATCACACCTCTCATAGGCGCGACCTTAAGGAACGCATACTCTCTAACTGCAAACTCCAAGTCCCTACGCCTCACATCAGCATAGCTCTTCTGTCTGCTTTGAGCCGTTAGCATCCTTGCTCTGATCTTCTGCACAGCCTCATTCGTAACTCCGGATCGATTCCGGGCCCCGAAGCTCACGCACACCGACCTCTCCCCAATACATTGGGGACCTACACCTTTTCCCATACAAGGCCTCAAAGGGCGCCATTCCAATCGTTGCCTGATAACTGTTGTTATAGGCAAATTCCATCAAATGAAGGTGTGTATCCCAACTCCCTGCAAAGTCTAGGGCACGTGCTCTGAGCATATCTTCCAAAATCTGATTCACCTTTCTCTGGCCCGCCATCCGTCTCGAGGTGAAAAGTCGTGCTAAAATTACAATCTGCTCCCGTGGCCTTCTCGGAAACTCGTCCGTGAAGTTAGATGTGAAACGAGGGTCCCTATCAGAGACGATCTTCGTTGGGACTCCGTGTAACTTGACAACTTCCTCCATGAACAACTTTGCCCACTTCTCCACGGTATAAGTCAGTTTCCCAGGAATGAAATGTGCCGACTTAGTCAGCCTGTCAACAAGCACCCAAACTATCAGAAATCCTTTAATCGTCCGAGGTAAACCGAGAGATGAAGTCCATCGAAACTTCTTCCCACTTCCATCATGGTACCTTCTGCAAGGGTTGCAACAACCCCGCGGCCGCCTCTGGGCTTTAACTTGCTGACAAACTAAGCATCTGCTAACGAATTCTGCTATGTCCTTCTTCATCCCCTTCCACCAGTAAAACTGCTTCATGTCTTGATACATCTTAGTTCTACCAGGGTGCACTGAGAAAGGAGAGTTGTGAGCCACGAATAAGACTCTTTCCTTGAGACCATCCGCATCCGGGACACACAACCGACCATTGAAAAACAAGCCCCCATCCGACGACACTGCGAACTCACCTCCTTGTCTTGACTTAGCCTGCTTCCATAAATCCTCAAGGTTGGGATCCCCCTGTTGGGAGTCTAGGATTCGCTGTCTCAGTGTCGGTTGCACCGACAGCTGGTTAAACTGAGCCATGACCTGACCCACCATTACGGCTATACCAGCGTGCTCCATATCAGCACGCAGTTGAAACTCTTTTGTGACCAGGGCTGAAGTGTGAGCTGCCTTTCGACTAAGAGCGTCGACAACCACGTTTGCCTTACCCGGATGGTACAAGATCTCGATTTCGTAATCTTTCACTAGCTCCAACCATCTCCGTTGTCTCATATTCAACTCCTTCTGGGTAAACAAATATTTCAAACTCTTGTGGTCGGTATACATTTGGATCTTCTCTCCATACAAGTAGTGTCTCCAGATTTTCAAAGCAAAGACCACTCATGGCTAACTCCAAGTCGTGAGTCGGGTAGTTTCTCTCGTAGTCTTTCAAATTGTGCCGGGAGGCGTAGGCAATCACTTTCCCATTTTGCATTAAGACACAACCCAAGCCCTTCTTAGAAGCATCACTGTAAACTACAAAATTTCCAGATCCATCAGGCACTGTAAGCACTGGTGCTGAGATCAACCTCTGCTTCAAGTCTTGGAAACTGGCCTCGCACGCCTCACTCCACACGAAGGCATTCCCCTTCCGTGTTAACTGGGTGAGGGGCGTTGCAATCTTGGAGAAATCCTCCACGAACCGCCGGTAATAGCCGCCAAGCCAAGAAACTACGGACATCCGTGGCGCTTTTGGGTCGGGGCCATTCTGAGACTGCTTCCACCTTCGCTGGGTCAACTGAAACGCCCTCCTTAGATATCACGTGCCCTAGAAAAGATACCTGCGACAACCAAAACTCACACTTGGAGAACTTGGCATACAACTGGTTCTCCCTCAAGGTAGCCAAGACTTCCCTCAAGTGGTTCTCGTGTTCTTCACTTGACCTTGAGTAAATCAGATGTCATCTATGAACACAATCACGATGTGTCCGTAAATTTCTTGAATACCCTATTCATCGTGTCCATGAACACTACCGGGCGTTTGTCGCCGAATGACATCACGGTAAACTCATAATGCCCATATCTAGATCTGAAAGCCGTCTTCGGGATGTCTTTCTCCCTTATTCGTAACTGGTGATATCCCGAGCGCAGGTCAATCTTAGAGAACACAGTGGCCCCCTGCAACTGGTCAAACAGGTCATCAATCCTGGGGAGTGGATACTTATTCTTTATCGTTACCTTGTTCAACTCCCGGTAGTCAATGCACAAGCGCATCGACCCATCCTTCTTTTTCACAAAAAGCACGGGCGCACCCCAGGGTGAGACACTAGGACGGATAAAGCCCCTGTCTAGTAGTTCCTGCAACTGAGTCTTGAGTTCTTTCAGCTCGGCTGGGGCCATTCTATACGGAGCTTTCGACAACGCAGTGCAAAGGCTCGGTTCCAACTCAATACAGAAGTCCACCTCTCTGGTCGGAGGTAAACCGGGCAAATCCTCAGGGAACACATCAACGAACTCCCTGACTATTGGGACTGACGACACGTACCCTTTCTCGCTTCTCGAGTCTGTCACACTTGCCAAAAAGGCCCAAGCCCCTTGGCTAATCAGCTTGCTTGCCTTTAGTGCCGAAATCATCCTTGGGACGACTCCATGCTCGGTTCCTTTCACCTTGAAACTCGGTTCTGATGGGGGTTTAAAGACTACCTCCCGACGATGGCAATCGATGTTGGCATGATTTGCAGCTAGCCAATCCATGCCAAGGATAACGTCGAAATCTCCCATCTCGAGAACGATCAGGGTCACTTCCAACGAGCGACCTTCCACTAATACCTGACCGGTCTTCACTTTTTCTCGGGTCATGAGTTCCGCTCCTACGGGGGTTGTAACTAACAGACTGAAACCTAGAGGCTCTACCTCTAACTGGGCTTGCCCCACAAACAAAGCGGAAACGAAAGAGTGTGTACACCCGGAATCAAAAAGCACAAGAGCAAGATGACCAAGTATAGGTAGTGTACCTGTCACCACGGCGCCTGCACCTCCTGCAGCTCTGGTGGCGGCTGCGTAGACTCCGCCTCGCTGGCGCCCTGCCTGAGCCCCTTGCTCCTGATTTTCTGGACAAGCCGACGCCACATGACCAACTTTCTTGCATCTGAAACAAGTTCTGGGTCTGCGCTTCTTCTCTGTTGCTTGCATACCAAGACAAATGACCTACTTTTCCACAGTTGTAACAGGTCATGGTGGCCGCAAAACACGCCCCACTATGCTGTCTGCCACAACTAGCGCAGGGAATCTTCGCCACTCCTTGGGTCGGCCTCTGCCCTTGGGCTACATGTCTATTAGGTCCGCTCACACCGTTAAACTTCCTCTTCGGCCTCTTCTTTGGACCTCGGTTCGCCCTCGAGCTTAAATCGGGTTTGCTGCGCTTTGGACTACACTCAACTCGACTGTCATCGACTCCTCCGCACCTCGAGGTACGGGCATCATAAACGACGCCGCACGAACAAATGCGCAGCATAAGTTTGTGGTTCCAGACACGCCACACCATACAAGGCATCACACACCGCCACGAACTTGTCTACCTTCTTCTTTTCTCAGGTCCACCCAAATAACCGCAAAACGGGACAACACGGTGAACTCGTGCTCATAGTCCTCATCGACTGGGTCGGCCTCGCTTCACTTTTCAATGAACTCACCAACTTCCTCGCTCTCGTGGTGGTCTCGTAGTACTTTTCATAGAACTCCTCCCCGAACTTTGCCCACGACATTGGTCCTTCACCGCACCAACGGACCGTTTCTACGGCCTCCCACCGCAGAGAGCTCGTCCCCGAGAGTGTATAGGCGGCACACATCGGACCATTTGGTTCTCCGGCAACAGCGATCCGACGGAAAATCGATTCCATGGCGGCAAGCCACGCCTCGGCCGCCATGGGATCCACCTCCGACCTTCGAGTTAGGGCGGGTCATATTTCTTGAAGTCTTTCAAATATCTGGCCTCTTCCGTAGTTGATCCGGCATTATGGTTCGCCACTCAGAAATTTTGTGTGAACATCGCTGCTTGACTTGCTAAGGCGGCTTGAATGATCCCCTGGAGGCTTTCGGGAGTCATGAGCATCGTGGTAGGTGGTGGAGCATTCTCGTTCCTCCGTCTCTCCCGGTTCTCCGTGTTTTGGCTCAACGACTCTCAACTACCGGAGGGTCGGGGTGGACCTCTTCTTGATGTTCAGACTGTTCGTCGACTAAGGGCTCCAACACAGGCTCCTGGTTACGAGCCCCTCGACCCCTGCCTCCTCGACCGCCACGACCCCTTGGTGGGGCCGCTCCTCTACCCCTTCTACCACGCGAACGACCTCGAGCCATAATCTAAGTCATAACACAATAAAAACTTTAAACAGCGAATAAAAGTACTCAAACAAGGCTACTCACACGTTAGGGGTCAAACAATGCACCTTAGTCTAAATAGAGTGAAAGCAAACCTGGTGGCGGCAAGGCGACTTCTGCGAGAGGCTATAAGAATAAAGGTGCCTCACGATGTAGGCGAGTCTACAAAATCTAGAATCTGGCTCGATACCAATCAGAACGACCCTAAAATTTTAAAAACTACACGACTAGGGAGTTACTAAACAACGCCGCTAATGTTTGAGAAAATTTCTAAGAAGATAACGGCGCTACTAGTAAGGCAATCGGAAAATTTTTCATAACTCAAAAAGGCACAAAACACTCCAATAAGCATTTCGACTCACCCAAATTCCACCAAACTACATGTACGATAGGTTGGGTTCAAGCAAAGCAGATCACAACAGCAACAAGATAAGATAACTCGAAAAAACAAAATTTTGATACTTGTAAACGCTCACATGCCACATCAATAGTTCAAACAATAATTCAAAACTTAAGCAGAGTTCTTTCAAAACCAAAACTAAGAAATGCGCAAATGAGTCTACATAAATTAAGACAATAATAACTCCTAGGAGCCGTGGACACTACGGAAAGTCTTATAGCCTCGCCAAAGTTGCCTCCATCGCCGTCCATCATCCTGGTTCAACTTTTGCTCGCGATCAAAACATAGAAAGAAAACGAATGAGTATAAAAATACCCGATGTATGTTCCACTTAAGTCCAAGCCTAACTCAAAGAAGACAACTAGAACCATCTCCCAAAACTCGCTCAACCCCGAACCGCCTCTCCTTTAACTCTCTTCGCCCGGTCCCCGTGGTAACTACTCGAACTCCACCTTCGGTCCTAGAACTTTGGTTGACGATGCAATGAGAGAAAGCAACTCTCATGCTACAACACGCCGGCATAGAGCGGAGCAGGTACGTATCCCACACGCTCTATGGGGAATCGCCCCTAAGCCAGCACGGGATCATGGAAAGCAACCACTCCCGATCTCGACGGGGACGCACCCCAAGCTCCCATAACACACTAGCATGGTACCGTGCGGTGCATAACTAGCACGCCCATTGGGGAATCGCCCCTAAGCTAGTCCGGGACTATGGAAAGCAACCACTCCCGATCACAACGGGGACGCACCCCTGTCTCACGAGCCCATCATATATCGTCAACCTAGAGGTTCAGACCTGCTCAAGTGCAACCCAGGGTTCGGTGAGGGGAAAAGTTCATGGGCTCTAATCATAAGGTAACCAGGGTCTCATCTAGGTATTCCTAACCTCCCCGACCCGCTCCAGGGGTCCAGGCTCTCATCTAGGTCCTCAGACCAATCAAACTCAACACATGCCATCCATACATTTGAAATGTTAGATCCTACCACTTATACGACCCCTGTTTCATATAATTTCATACAAGCGAACACAATGCGCCACAAACATGATAAATTTAAGGTAATTTCTAGACATTCGCCTCAAGCTTAAAACTCGCAAGACATGCTGCAAATCTAGTTAGCCTAAGACTCGACAGTAACTTAAAATATACGCAAGTAAGGCACATACGCTCTGCTCCTTCACTTAGGAGCTCGGCGTTATTTCAACTAGCTACTTACCTGAGTAATGTGTGCAATCGAAACTCCCTACTCTTGCTAGCAACCCAAAGCACCTACAGAAAACCACGAACAACGTGCAAACCTTAGTAGGGAGCAGACTAAAACAGGCGTTCCTGGACAACCATTCGAGGAAAACACAACTAACACAATTTTTCCAAACTTGACTACGGAACCAGCATAAACAAGATCGAGGCTTACCCACTGGTGCGAGATGAAGACGCTTCGTGCCCGGTCTTAGTCTCGCGGTTCCTCCAACGTCTAACCTTTATCCAGAATTCGTCCCTGCCACAAAAACTAACATTAAACCGCAAGATTACATATGGTTCGAATCCGGGAGAGACAAAGAGAGAGAGAGAGAGAGAGAGAGGAAGAATCGGATTGACAGAGAGAGAGAGAGGGAGAGAGAGAGAGAGAGAATCGGATCCGGCAGAGAGAGGGTTTGGCTCCGGCGAGACCACGGACGACCGCGCCTCGAAGAAAGGAGAGGCGGCGAGGGCTTCGGCGTGCGGAACGACTCAAGGCTGCCGGACCTGGTGCGCGCTCCGACGGCGGTACGCGAGCCAGACGAATACGGGGCGACGGCTGGCGATTCGAGGCGGCGGCGCGACTTGCGGCCGGACGTCGCCGGCGGACGCATGGATTTTCGGCTGCGAGACGGTGAAGACGCGACTGGGAGAGAGGGGGGGGCGGCCGCACGAACGAGTTTCTAAACTCTTTTTCCCTTTTTTTTTTTTTTTTTTTTAAACTTAACTTTAAAACAACCAAAAGAAACCCTAAAGAGAGAGCGAAGGAATTACCTCGATTCTTCTTTTTTTTTCAAAATGCTCGATAGAGATTAAAGAGCCGCCATCCCAATTTAAAGGCGAGATTTAATTATCTTGGTCCCTGCAGGATCCATTAATTAATAAACGACCCAACCATTTTTAAAACGGCGGCAAAAGCCCGAACGAAACTTTCGCAATAGAAACGAAAGTTACCTGAAATTAACGAGCGTCACAATAACACACAACTCGAAATGTACTATCATATCGAGAGTAGATAGATCAATAATATAGAAGCTCATAACAATAAAACACATGACATGATACCACATCAAACCATAGAGGTGGTAGAGTTACATTTATACCAATAAGGTTCATACCTCTCTCTCTCTCACGTGCACGTGGAATACCTTTGGTCGTTTGGTTTTCCCTAATACCTTCTCTACGTCCTTCAGTATTAAGGTAAAACCATTTACTACCCGAATACCTTCTCATTGTCGTTCAGTATTAAGGTAAAACCATTTACTTCCCGAATACCTTCTCATTGTCCTTCAGTATCGGGATATCATGATTCATTCCCCCCCTAAATACCTTCTCGAATGTCCTTCAGTATTAGGGGTTAACCACAAACAAGAGCATACTTTGTTTACCATGGAAATCATGTCTTTATAACACATACAACAATTTCTTGACATTTTCACATTATCATCTAAACATGTTCCTAAGTGGATTTACATAAAACATTCTCTAAAGGAAAGCATACTTTCATAATTTAGTTTCCATACTTGGATTTATAGTTACAACTAATTCAAAGCATGCTTAGGTTCCATCCTGAACTTTATGTTAGAAAACTCTATGAAGCCATACATAACTAGTTCAAATAGGATGTAATTATCAACACTTATGTTCTTGAAGAAAAACATAGGTCAAGCATAGTTCTAAGATAGAGTCACTCACAGTATTAGAATTAGAACCTTGGCTTGTAAACTTGACCTATTGCTCTTGGCCTGTCAAACAAACCAACTCAACCATTAGAACCTCGAGCTCATGATTTTTGACCTTAAAACTTGCAAGAAAACACACTTTCAAATTTCCAGCATTTTCAGATTTTCTGCCCTGTTTTCAGACAACCATAACTTCTTCATTACTTATCCAAAAATAATGTAATTTATACCGAACTCTTCCTTTTTGAACCCTATAAAAATCATATGAAGACATGAAATTGAAATTCTAAACAGATTTGTTCAGAAATACCTCGAAAGCTACTTTCCTCAAAACAGACTTCTGCTGTTTCTAGATTCGGATTTCCTGCTGCACAACAAATTTAACCTGATATTTAAAACATCTTCTAGACATTTTCTACTCTCGATTTCTTCACGAAAGTTGTAGGAAATTCAATAAGCTTTCGAACCATACTAATTAGAGCTTCTAACTCCAAGTATACAGATCAGAAAAACCAAAACATCAGAGACTTCTCAGATTTGACAGCAAATTCTGTCTTCTGTCTTCCTCTTAACAAAACAGTAACTTAACATAAAAATTTGCTCTAGCTTCCTTCATGAATTTTGTTCAAAAATGAATTACCTTTCAAGAAAACTAAACCTCAACTCTTACCTCTTCTTGTTGAGCTCGAAAAGATCAAAATATCAGAGCTGGTCTGAGTTGATCACCTTGCTGCAATAATAATTCCCTTGAGTTCTTCTCCTTTCTTCTGCAACTCCAGCTCCAAAATCACCAAAATGGATTTCTTCTTCCTCCTTTCTCCTTCTCCCACGAAGCTTCAGTTTTAGTTTGTAAGGATAGAGAAGAAAATGGAGAGAAGATAAAGCAAACGGTGGAAAAAAGGTAACATTTTGTCTTTTTCCCTTTTTGCTTTTTACTTTTCCTTTTCTTTTTCCTTTTCTTTTTCCTTTCCTTTATCCCTTTCTTTCTTTTCTTTTCTTTTCTTTTCTTTTCTTAACAAAACAAAACTTAATATATTAAATATTTGTTTCATTTCCTTTTCTTCTTTTGTCTTTAAAGCAATCCAAACCAAAATGGTTTAAACTTTCCTTCCTTGTTTTCCTTTTGTCTTTCACTCATTTCTTTTCTTTTTAAAACATGGAAAACCAAGTTTTAAACATTCATTTCTTCTTTCTTTTTGTTGTTTGTTAATAAGGAAGTTCCAAAGAGATTAGGTTTACAGTTTGCATGCAATTCTTTGTTATAGGTTATGGTTTCTAAAACCCCTTAATTTATAACTTTTATAAATTTTAATAATTAACCTATGACAAAGAACTATAATATAAAACCAACAATTATTTTTCAAATTGGAATTATAAAATATTCAACTAATTGAATAATAAAATTACTTAAATAAAATAACAATTATTTTTTATGGGGATCTGATCCCCTTGAGTAGCCGAAACGAGTTTGGAATCGTAATATGCAAGTTTGTTTTGGTTGAAAAGCAAAAACAAGTAGATTGATAAAAACAAAGATAAACATGCTTATCTAATCTAATTAGGCATGGAGATATACATGCAAAAATGCTGAAAATAACAATTAAACTAAAACGAAGAGAAGTTACCTTTGTAGTTTTAGTTTCCAGCAATTCCTTGCTCCTATTGCAGCAACACAGCAAGTAAGAACACTTCTCTATTTTTCTTCAACAGGAAAGCACCACGAGGAAAACCCTCTATCCTCTCAATGCTTAGATCACCCTAGGTGGGAAGGGTTCCAACAATTGAAGAATGAGAATTGAGAGAGAGAGAATTCTTTTTTGTGTTTTGAATTCAATCAATTCAGTAAATGATCGATCGATAAAACTGTTCTTTTGTCCAGTAGAAGAAGAGTATCAAGAGGAAATAACTTCTCCACTCCCTATCGATGGGAAGTGGGAGGGAAGTGGGGAACGTGCCACACGTTCCCCTCCTTTTTTTATTTAATTATATTATAAAATAAATATTCAAATTATTAAATAATATAATTAATGAATCAAATCATATTTAATTAATTATAAATTAAATATCATATATTTAATTTGGATTAAATCACATTTAATCAGTTTTCCCTCTAACCTATAATATTAATACACATCTTATGCACATTAAATTTTAACCTATGGTTTTCAAATATGAATCACATTCACATTTGAATTTAATATTTTAATTCTTTCAAATATTTAATTCTCTCATATAATTTTATATGAATCATATTCACATTAAATTTATAATATATAGTTCCAAAACTATATATTATATCGTATCTATATACATTAAGCTTATTCCCTAATGAATTTGAACATTTCAAATTCAAATGATCTAAGAACCCTTTATGAGCTAGAAGGTGGACCTAATGGACCTACAGACCAGAAGCTCCAAAGATACGAGATTGCTCAGTTAATCTCATTAACCTCCAAATCAACATTCGTTAACTGCAGGAACACTCCACTAAAGTCCCGCAGCTGCACTCTTCTCACTGCAGATATATTTCTTTGTCCACGGATATTGACCAATAAGAGCAAGTCAATCCTTCACGAATGTTCGTAACACCAGTTGGGTCAAATTACCGTTTTACCCTTGGGTTACATCTTGTACCTTAAGTACCAGTGCTCCTCTAATGAACAATTTGTTTGTGGTCCTACCAACAAATAGAGTCCCTCTCGGGCCAATGAGAGGGTCGAGCCCTTTGTTCAAGTCCCGGAGACACCACTTAAGCGAACATTCTTCTACTTACCGAGAAGGCGGGAAGGAGTGAATTCCATCTTGCTAAGTTAAGTTCCCAGCCGCTCACTCGGTCTTGTCCCCAAGAAGGTAGGCATATTGAGTCGGCAAATCTGGCCACTCTCACCCATACTAGTCAAAGGACAATCCCTCGCGAACAGGAGTTCGTAACCTGCTTAGGATTGAGATCAAGTTGCCTAGGTCATCCTAGTGAAATAGAAACCTAACTAGTCAACGGAGTTACATCTAGTGGTTACTATTTCGCGGTCCGATCTTATGTAATCTCATTACATAGGATATCCCCACTCACATGTCATCTATACGAACACGTTAGGATCACAGTGTTTGTATCATATACAAAGTGAACCACATCCATAGTTTTACCAAGGTAAGGTACCCAAACCTTATCCTCTAACTATAGACCCTTTAGGTTGTATCTCGAACTGAGATCCTTTATATGTACATTACATTCAGTTAAAGATTCATTCTACAACCTTGGATGTTTAGTTTATTAAATTTAGGGTCTAAAACAAAAGCAATATCGAAGAAAATGAGCAACAACTCTTTATTGAAGTAATAAGACTTTATTACAAATAATTAGAACAAAATTACAAACTACGAGTTTTAGGGCACAAACCTCAACAATTATAAACTAAGTAATTTCATGCTCCATGCAACTTATTTTTCACATTTATTTAATTATAACACTTATAAATAAATGCCTATGAAAAATAAATAAAATCATGCATTTCTACCATATTTATATAACCATGATACAAATAAAATGCATGAACATGCTTATCCTAAGGTGGGAAAAATTCTAAATGACATTCATAAAGAAATACAGCTGTAAAACTGGAATAATTTGGCCCCTAAAGTGTAAAATAATAAAATTACTCTAATTTTATACATAAACCGGTCCAAAACTCCTTGAATCGGACTTGAACCACTCGAACTAGACCGAAAACCAACCAAGCCGCTGAACCGGTCTGCAGCTTCTAAAATGGCATCACGACGTTGCAACGCTGATGTGGGTGTTGCAACGCCGGCTTTGTCCACCCGCGCGCCTGCTATCGGGGTACCGTTGCAACGCTGCCACGCTGCTGACCCCTGGAGCTCCCGCGTCGATAGGGAATGTTGGCGTTGCGGCGACGCTGCTCATCAGCGTTACCAACGTCATGCTAGCGCTGTAAACGTTGTTGCTTTCTGAGCGACTTTCTCCTTCAAGACAAAGAACTTCAATCTTCAATTTCTCCTTCGGTTCTCAACCGAAATGTATAAAACTGGTCCCAAACGACTCTTAACTCGATTACAGACTCGATAATGCACTTAATTGCCCAAAAACATAGGGACCTTTACAATAAAATTGATCAAATCAATGAAAAAACTAAGGTCAAATACTCCTAAACAGTTTTACAGCAAACCAAATGCAATTCCCACCAAATCAATGCAATTTTGTTTCAACCAAAAAAAATCAAGCATTGCTCTGATACCAATTGATGGAGATCTAATCCCCTTGAGCAACGGATAAATGAGTTTAGAATCGTAATTGCATGATTGTTTTGGTTGAAAATCAAAAACCAATATATTGAAAATAACAGAGAATAAACATACATTTATAATTTGATTAGGCATGGAGATAAAATCATGCAAACATGCTAAGTTTAACGATTAAACTAAAAAGAAGAAAAACTTACCTTTGTAGTTTTTCCTCAGCACAGCAACTCCTTGCTTCATGAGAATCCAGCAACACAGGTACACCCAAAAGAACTCCTCTGTTTTCTCCAACAGGACTACCAGTAACAAAACCTTCTATTCTCTAGATGCTTTTGATCAATTCCTTTGTGGGAAGGAATCCAACAATTGGAGTATTTGGGAATTGAGAGAGAGAGAGAGAATTCTTAGGTAAGTTGAATCAAAATTCAATCAGTCGATCGATCATCCTATTCTCACCAGGAGAAGAAATGACCATTCAGTGGGTAACTCCCCACTCCCTATCGAGGGGGAGTTGGGGAGTAGTGGGAACGTGTCATCATGACACATTCCCTAATTAATTAATTAATAATTAATTCATTCATTTAATTAAATCAAATTTAATTAAATACTATATTATATAAAAATGATTAAATCTTATTTAATCATTTTACCTATTAATCTATAGTTTAATGCACATCAAATGCACATTAAAATTTAACCTATAGTTTTCAAATATGAATCACATTCACATTTAAATTTAATATTTGAACTCTTTCAAATATTTAATTCTCTCATATAATTTAATATGAATCATATTCACATTAAATTTAAAATATATAGTTCCAAAACTATATATTATATCGTATCTATATACATTAAATTTATTCCCTAATTAATTTGAACATTTTAAATTCAAACGATCTAAGAACCCTTTACGAGCTGAAGGTGGACCTAATAGACTTACAGATCATAAGCTCCAACGATACGAGATTACTCGGTTGATCTCATTAACCTCCTAATCAACATTTGTTAACTGCGGGAACACTTCACTAAAGTCCCGCAGCTGCACTTTTCTCACTGCAGATATATTTCTGTGTCCACGGATATGGACCAATAACAACAAGTCAATCCTTCACGAATGTTCGTAACACCAACTGGGTCAAATTACCGTTTTACCCCTAGGTTACATCTTGTACCTTAAGTACCAGTGCTCCTCTAATAAACAATTTGTTTGTGGTCTTACCAACAAACAGAGTCCCTCTCGGGCAAATGAGAGGGTCGGACCCTTTGTTCAAGTCCCGGAGACACCACTGAAGGGAACATTCCTCTACTTACCCTAGAAGGCGGGAAGTAGTGAATTCCATCTTGCTAAGTTAAGTTCCCAGCCGCTCACTCGGTCTTGTCCCCAAGAAGGTAGGCATATTGAGTCGGTGAATCTGACCCCTCTCACCCATACTAGTCAAAGGACAATCCCTCGCAAACAGGAGTTCATAACCTGCTCAGGATTGAGATCAAGTTGCCTAGGTCATCCTAGTGAAATAGAAACCTAACTAGTTAGCGGAGTTACATCTAGTGGTTACTATTTCGCGGTCCGGTTTTATGTAATCTCATTACATAGGATATCCCCACTAACATGTCATCTACACGAACACATTAGGATCACAGTGTTTGTATCATATACAAAGTGGGCCACATCCATAGTTTTACCAGGGTAAGGTACCCAAACCTTATCCCCTAACTATAGACCCTTTAGGTTGTATCTCGAACCGAGATCCTTTATATGTACACTACATTCAGTTAAAGATACATTTTACAGCCTTGTATGTTTAGTTTATTGGATTTAGGGTTAAAACAAAGGCAATTTTGTAGAAAATGAACAATAACGCTTTATTGAAGTAATAACGGTTTATTACATTAATTAGAACAAAAATACAAACTACGAGTTTTAGGGCACAAACCCCAACATGCTCTACTTACCAAACGCCGCCGCCGCAACTATCGCCGAAAACCGCCGCCAGTGAGGTACATCCACCTATTTTTGTTTTCCCAATTTCGTTTTAAGTCTTCATGCACTGGTTTGGTCGTTTATGTTATGTTAGTTCAACTAAAGTGTTTGGAACGTGATTTTTTTAAGGTTCTTTGTTTGTGACTTAAGTTCCCGAATGCATTAAGGAAGCGCATGAGACTCGAGATCAGATTCCCAAACCTTCGATATCCAAGTAAGTAGTCATTTGGATTAAGCCCCTTAAAGTTATTGTTTGATTTGTATTAATGTGGTAGTCCGTGAATTGTGTTTAATGCATGGAAACTATGTTGTGATGCATATGTTTGAGTTTGGGTTTGTGTTTGTGTTGCCTGTACCACTAATGGACTAAGAAAGTAGTTAATATGAGAATAGGGGCTTAAGGCTTCAAGTTAAGAGTGAGACTTAAAACCTTTGATTGTAATAAGCTGAGAACGAACATTGTGGGTCTGAGACTGATGTTGTTGAAAGGTGGTTCTATGCTCGGGTTCCACCTCGAGGTTGGTAGTTGGAATTTGTGAGTCACGAGTAAACCCTAGATGGGCGAGTGCGACAAAGTGTAGTTGACCAAACCAATTAGAGGATTACTGTGTTGGGCTTAAGGTCACCTAAGCGTGAGACTGTTCTTGTAAAGGGTTCGAGGTTGCAACTAATGTTTTGGTTACTATGGTTTGGGCTAAATGTGATCGTTGGGTGCAATGCCTTAAGCTTCGGTTCGTGTTTAAGTTATTTAGATCGCTATAACTAACTTGGTTGGGTGTTAAAGGTGAGCCCTAGGCCACGCTAGTGACCAGTCATTTCCTTGGAATTGTTTTAGGCGAGCTTGTGTTTGACTTTTGAAGGAAGTGGTTGTTTCATGGATCCTCGAATCGATGTATGTAGCCAACTTGATCCAGTAAGCGAGCTCATAAGTGAGAGAGTTGGCTTGCATAGCTTGTGGATTGAAACCTTGTGTTGTTGTGTATGTTAAAGGGGTTGGTTCCGACCGTGAATGAGTTCGCGCATGTGTGGTTGAGGATCGTCAACGATATGCAACTTGTATTGTTCGTATGATTGTTAGTATGTATTTTCGATTATGGTTTTAGTACCAAGTCAAGAGAGTTGTGTCATGGAACCCCTCAGGCTAGTAGTCCTTACGTTACTCTTTATTTAGGTGATGTTATCCTACAGCCTTGTGTGGCGAGAAATTAGCATTGAGTATGTGTATTGATGATTTCTTATGGTAAGCCATAGTAGTTATGGCAACAGACCAAAGACGAGAGTGCCTCGAGATGAGTCACAATGAGTGTGGCAACAGACTCGGAGTGAGACATAGCTTACGAGCGTCCTGCAGTGCGGGTCTGGGCTATGTCAGAATGCTAGTTAGGGAGGCGTATACCTACATGAAGCAAAGAGCTGAGCAATCTTGTGTGGGCTTGGGGTAAGGCTAAGTCGGACGTCTAGCTGAGTGTGGTCTGAAAGTGGAATTTGGGTAGTTTGAGGTGTTTGCTAAAAGTGAGTACCTGGCAGAATTTGGGACCCTTGAGAATGGGTCGAGGATATTAAAAATACCTAGTTAGAACCCCAAGTAACCTTATGAAGCGCAGAACCCAACACTTACTAAATCCTGAGTTACGCTTGAGCGAGTCGGAACCTCTAGGTTGACGATATATGATAGGCTCGTGAGATTGGGGTACGTTGAGATCAGGGAGTGGTTGCTTTCCATTATCCTGTGCTAGCTTAGGGGTGATTCTCCATAGGACGTGTTGGTTACGTACCTCACTGCACTATGCTAGCGTGTTGCGTTGTGAGAGCCTGAGTACGTCTCTGTCAGGGAGTGGTTGCTTTCCATTATCTCGTGCTGGCTTAGGGGTGATTCCCCATAGGGCGTGTTGGATACGTACCTGCTCTGCTCTATGTCAGTGTGTAGTGACATGAGAGTTGCTTTCTCTCATTGCATCGCCAATCAAAGTTCTAGGATCGAAGGTAGAGCTCGAGTTAAATACCACAGGGAGCTCAGGGTGAAGTGTGTTAAGTGTGAGACCTGTTTGGGGTTAAGCGAGTTTAGAAGTTGAGTCTTGTTGTTTTTGCTGAGATAAGTTTGGACGTTAGTGAACTACTTACTGAGTATTTTATACTCACCCGTCTACTTTGATGTTTTTGGTTGCAGGTAAGAAACTCTGAGGCAGTTGGCGACGACGATGATCCGACGAGGCTGTGAACACTTCCTGTTTCTTGTCTTTGGGCTGAGTTTACTTTTTTTGAGTTTGTCCTTGTCATTGCTTGTTCAGTTAGTCGTTCGACAACCTTGTTCTCTTTTCTGTGTTGCTTCATAGATGTTGGTTCTCTTTGTCTTAGGTAAAATTCCACTGCATGTTTATCTAGCTGAGAAGTTGTGATGGAACTCTGGTTGGTACCCAACCCATTCTCTGTTTGAAGTTTGGTGGGGGTTGGGTATCTTTTGAAACTCTTTGAAGTGTTTTCTTCTTGTTAGGTTTCAGGAAAATTTTTGGTTTTCTCCTTGCTATGTAGTTGTGCTACCGAAATTTCGGCGCGAACGGTGTGGCGGAGTAACTTCCCTAACATAGGTTCGTCTCAAATTTTAGGGTCGTTACACTGGAGTTTTCAACTTTTTAACCCTTGAAATGAAGAAGAAAGTTCTCTATTTATAGAGCTTCTCAGGACCTCCAAGTGGACTTGGGTTGGATTGCACCGATTGATTTTGGGCCAACTCTTTAGATTGGGCCCGGTTGACTTTGGGTCGATCTTTTTGAACCAAGCTTGGTTGTCTTGGACTGAGCCTAGGGTAGCCCATTTAGACTGGTCTTGGTTGATTTTTGGGCTCACCTTTGCACTGGACTAATTGGATCTTTAATTCAATTTTTTATCTTCTAAATTTCAAGAAACTCAATTGAGTAGTTGGATTTATCATAATTTAATTTAGGGATCCTTACAAATTTAATTAATTCTTAATTAAATATAATTTTGTCATCACGTTGGATGATTGACTGAAAATTTTGGTTTGTTTGAAATTTCTATTCCAACAAAATTTACTAAAAAAATTTAGGTTAAATTATCGAACATACCTATAAACTATGAGGTTAGTTTCAATTATACTTCATAACTTTAAAAATTTTTATTTTAACGTTTGAATTTTAAAGTTTATCATTGTTAGGTCACGTCAAATGGTATGCTTATTTACTCATCACGTTTCTAATGTTAGGTTCCACTGATTAAGCTAGATGGTACAGATTGTTAGGACATAACATATTGGTTAATTACCATATTCGGTTGTTAATTAAAAAAAAACGTGGTTTAAAAAGTTTTATTTTTCTCCTTTTTTTTTTCTTTCTACTTTTAGGTGTTTCAAGGTGGCATCCTCTTTAGTAAAAAAGGAAAAAAAAAAAAAAATTGGCATACTCATTGTGGAAAGTTTTATGCAAGTCCAAAATTGGTCCACTCTTTGTGCAACATTAATTATTAGTTATGAGTTCAATTAAACATGGCGCATCAATATTAAATAATATTAAATAATTGTGTTAACAACAAAAATTATAAAAATAAGATATAATTACAATTTTAGAAATGTGGTTTAAACTTAACATAATTCATATAAATAGATATAATTATATAAATTTTAAAACAAAATTGGTGATTTAAAAAAAAAAATATCACTCATTTTCTATTACAACCACATAGATTCAATTATATGACCTCTTAATCATAAATTCATATTTTATATCAGTTGAATTATGTTTTAGTTAGATTTTTATTACTCGTCAATAAAGGAGAAATACTTATGTTTTCCTTTTTGTTTCTTTAGGATAGTGAGGATGGGGGTAAGCTTCAATCAAAATAGAGGAATCATATTAGAATTTTTAAAGGTATGCGGGCCATTTTTTTAATCAATTCAATAAATATGGCATGAGTTGAACCTTCAAACTTTAACAAAAATAAATAAATAAATAAATAATGTGTGATTTATTTATTAAACTTTTTTTTATAATTCTAACGATGTGGAGTAGAAATTCAAAATATCTAATCTTTTGGTGAATTATATAAAGAACTTAACTACTAAACTATATTTTTGGTGGCAAAGAGTATTTTTTAAGAGTGAGGTACTTAATTATTTATTAAACTATATTTGGGTGGTAAAGAGTATTTTTTAAGAGTGAGTTACTTAATTATCTATTTTTATTATTTTCTTAATTTGATAGTGTAAAATACTTATCTATTTTTTTAGTTCAACAAAGTTGGAAGGATTGAAATTGGTCAATGGTGGACGTTAATTATTACTGAGCTAAGATATTTGCACGAAAGACCTATTTTGGCGCACAGTGATGCCATTTGACCCATAATGTGAAATTAATTACCAATGGCCCTTTCCGTACTTTGCATCTCATTCAAATTATCGTTAGGGCTTCATAGTTTTTGCTCACTCTGTTACTTTAGCTCTTTTCTAACTTATGTTTTTTTTTGTTTTTTTCTCGCTCTCGTTCTGCTACTCTAGCTCTTCTCTGACTCATGTTTTCCTTATTTTTTTTACTCTTGCTCTTGTTTTCTCGCTCTCACACTCTCGTTCTCTCACTCTCGCTCTAGCTCTGCTACTCTAGTTCTTCTTTGACTGACTTGTTTTTTTCATGTCTCTTTTTTTCTCCAAATTTTTGACCCATTCATTTGAGCAAGAGCGAGAACGAGACAACTAGAACAAGAGCGTTTTTGGGTACAAGACCGTAAACAAGTAATGCCCCTCATACTGTCTTCATAGGTAATTTTGCGTGCATTGCTACGTCAGGATATGGATCATATTTTATTATTTTCATAATCCAGGCCATCAGTCAATACAACGCGTGAAAATAGGTTATCCATACGAAAACCCGTTTACTTGTACATAGGTATTTATCACTTCTTTTTCCTCTAACTTAGGTACTTATCTATTATATACTAATGTTGAGAATTTAATTTAGGATCTGCACATTATTGGACGCTGCAATTATAGCTTTTCTATTTGAACGGTATAGTTTTTTTCTCTTTTGGGTGCAATGTGTAGATAGGAACCATCATGGACGAATGTTGGTGGGTCCACTACTCAAAGAGAGTTAACCAAATTCACATTTATGGATTTAAACGGTGATGATTACTTTACAAAAAAATATATTAAAATGTAATGGGCTTATCCATAATTAGGGGTTAGCAAACCAAACTAAAAAACCGACCAAACCGATCAAAATGGACCGAACCCACATCCATCGATTTAAAGAAAATTATGGTCGGTGTTTATTTTTGTCAATAAAAAAATCGAACTTTGGTCAGTTGGAGTTGCCGAAAATGATAATTCCGGCCGGTTGATGTAATATTTGAAAAAACTAGCCTTCATCAAGTAAAATATATCCTGATAAATGTAAAAGGGTTAATTATTACTTCTTCTCTCTCCTTCATGCACACATTTTCTACCAATTTTTTCCTTTTTTTAATATTTTTTTTCCCTCTCCCCAATTAAATGATGTTGCAACTTTGGATTCCCAAAATTTGAAACACCAAATCTAGTTATTAGAAAGAAAAAAATATTATGCTCTTATTTCAAAAACAAAAAAAAAAAAAGAAAAAATATAATCTCTCACCTCTCCTCTTTCTCCATTTCATCTTCTTTTCATTTTCTTCTTCTTCTAGTTATGCAAATTGTCTTATTCTTCTCATTATTTTCTTCTTCTGTACATTTTTTTTTTTAGTTTTTCTGCTCGTTCCTTCTTCTCTCTTCTACCTAGCTTTCTTGTTTTTTTTTCCTTCTTTTTTTCATGGTTATTTTATTCTTCTCTCACTCTCCTCATTCATTTCTTTTTTTCATCCAACTTGCCGGAGACAAGAAATCGATAAAACCGACCGATCGTTGGTATAGTCGATCAGTCGACGGAATTATCATCTTCAAAGCCGATAAATGTCGACCGACAACAATCGATATGTCGATGGTTGACGTAGGTTTGAGCCCAAAACCAACGCCGACCAACTGATGATCACCCCTATTTATAATGTTTCTGAAGTTGATGAAGTAACTGTAATTAACTCAAAAGAAAAAGTAACAATATTAAATATCTTTAAAATCTTTTTTAAGATTACAAATTTAACACTCAAACTTTGAGATGATATCTATTTAGTCCTTAAACTTTTGGATTTTTAAAATTCACGAATCTGCTAGACACAAAATTAAAATTTTAGGGTTCTATTAAACATGAAATTCAAATTTATACCTAATAAGTTAATTAATTTTAAAAATATCAAATTTGTTAGAGACCTAATACACACAAAATTTAAAGTTTAGAAACTTATTAGAAACTTTGAAAGGTTAAGAGACATGTCTAAACTCCTACATCTGAAAGGTCGTTGTCCCTAACAGTGGTATCAGAGTCATGCCCCTGAGCCGTGATTAATAGAATCCTCGGGTGGCGAACAAAAGAGGCAGGCCTTGAAGTGTAGTCATGGTGGAGATCTGTGGTAGAGAGCTCTATCGAATAGGCGGTGTGCTCCGGGTAAAAGGAGTTGGCCTGGGCTGGCGGTGTCCTCCGGGTATAGGAGTTGGCCAGGATAAGAGCTAAGCGGATGGATGACTATTTGAGGGGAGGCTCGGTTGGTACTTTGTTCGAAGGGAGGATTGTTGGGAGTGCAACCAAAGTCCCACACCGGCTAGAGAAAGGGAAGATCATGGGTATATAAGTGAGGGATAGTATCTCCATTGGAATGAGGCCTTTTGGGTGAAACCAAAAGCAAAGCCATGAGGGCATATGCCCAAAGTGGACAATATCATACCAATGTGGAGATATGTAGAGGATGGAGGATGAATTCTGTCTTTCTTCAGAAGATGTCACCATCTCCCCTTACGAGAGAGACCGTGTTAGCATCCGACCCAGAGCCTTTTGACGAACTTGCTCTGTTAGGACAATTCTTTTTCATGTGTCTAGACCACCCGCTTTCCCAGCAATCTTTCTTTTGCACGAAGTCTTTCTTCTTCTTCTTCCAATTCCAGATTGTCATGCTAGACTTCTTAGAACCTTTGCTGGAACCACCACTAGACTCCGTTGGATCACCATCACCGCTTAACTTTTCAGGAACACCACAACTTGGTCTTCCCTTCAAAGTCTTGTGTAACTCAGATTGTATCAACACATCTTTGACTTGCACTTGCCACCAGCCAAAGTTCATCTTTTCATCAAATTTCTCCACATCAATATTTACTGGACTCATAAAGCTTGACATATCTGCTTCCCTCCTAGTGAATCTGCAAATAGTGAACAACTATTGCCCGTTTCAAGAAATCTTTTTTGATGTGGAAGCTCAGACAATGCTGCAACCACAGAGCATACTCAGAAACTCAAGAAACTACAAACCTAAAGCTCTGATACCACTTGTTGGGAAAAAACCTCCCACCACTAGGAATAAACAGAAATAACTGAGAAATTAAAAGAAACCAACAAAATAAGAGACACAAGAATTTACA
Source organism: Trichosanthes cucumerina (assembly GCA_036507285.1). Classification (NCBI taxonomy): domain Eukaryota; kingdom Viridiplantae; phylum Streptophyta; class Magnoliopsida; order Cucurbitales; family Cucurbitaceae; genus Trichosanthes; species Trichosanthes cucumerina. Next base: position 64,584,656 of record CM071836.1, on the reverse strand, counting down.
TGGAAAAACTCCAAACCCGGAGAAAAAAACCACGAACAAAAAGAAATTACACTATGTGAAAAATTGTTACAATCACATAGAATTCTCTCTCCGACCGCAATTACAAAAACACTCTCCCAAAACTTTATACCACTCACACCCTTCTTCCCACTCTCAGACCAGAGAATATAAAGAGGGAATTTAACTAGAGCTAGTACACCAAGTTTAAAGTATTTCTAACTGGGATGCTTTGAAACCAAATGATGGAGATCTGATCTCCTTGAGCAGCGGAAACGTGATTGGGATCGTTAATGTGCTTGATTGTTTTGCTAAAAATAAAAACCAGTACATTGATAAATACAGAACAAGCATGAAATTCTAATCCTATTAGACATGGATAATAGCATACATGCAAACATGTTAAGTTTAACAATTAAACTATGAAGAGAGGTGAATAAATTACCTTTGTAGCTTTTTCGCAGCAACTTCTTGCTCCACGATAAACAACAACAATGAAGAACTTCTCTGTTTTTCTCTGTGTTACAACACCACCACTTGGATCACCTCCTATATCTCTGAGTTCTACTTAGATCCTCCTTGGTGGGAAGGATTCCAACTTTTGGAAGAGCTTTGGGAATGAGAGAGTGGGAGAGAGAGAATTTTTCCTTCTGTAAAACCAATCTAATTGATTGATCACTTACCATGAGCAACCCCCTTCTCCCTGTTAAACTGTCGATAGGGAGAAGGAGAGGGGTAGTGGGGAACGTGTCTAGATGACACATTCCCTCATTTATTATTAAAATAATAATAATAGTAATAATAATAATATAATTAAATCAAATTTAATTATTCATTTAAATCATATTTAAATAATACAAATTAAATATCACATATTTAATTTGAATTAAATCTAATTTAATCACATTACCCCTTTAACCTATAGTTTTAATGTACAACCAGTGCACATTAAATTTTATCCTATAGTTTGCAAATGTGAATCACATTCATATTTAATATAATATTTGAACTCTTTCAAATATTCAATTCTCTCATATAATTTAATATGAATCATATTCACATTAAATTTATAATATATAGTTCCAAAACTATATATTATATCGTATCTAAATACATTAAATAGATTCCCTAATGAATTTGAACATTTCAAATTTAAAAGATCTAAGAACCCTTTACGAGCTAGAAGGTGGACCTAATGGACCTACAGATCAGAAGCTCCAACGATACAAGATTGCTCGGTTAGTCTCATTAACCTCCCAATCAACATTCGTTAACTCCGGGAACACTCCACTAAAGTCCCACAGCTGCACTTTTCTCACTGCAGATATATTTTTGTGTCCATGGATATTGACTAATAACAGCAAGTCAATCCTTCACGAATGTTCATAACACCAGCTGGGTCAAATTATCGTTTTACCCCTGAGTTACATCTTGTACCTTAAGTACCAGTGCTCCTCTAATGAACAATTTGTTTGTGGTCCTACCAACAAACAGAGTCCCTCTCGGGCCAATGAGAGGGTCGGGCTCTTTGTTCAAGTCAGGACACACCACTTAAGGGAACATTCCTCTACTTACCCTAGTAGGCGGGAAGGAGTGAATTCCATCTTGCTAAATTAAGTTCCCAGCCTCTCACTCGGTCTTGTCCCCAAGAAGGTAGGCATATTGAGTCGGCGAATCTAGCCACTCTCACCCATACTAGTCAAAGGACAATCCCTCGCGAACAGGAGTTCGTAACCTGCTCAGGATTGAGATCAAGTTGCCTAGGTCATCCTAGTGAAATAGAAACCTAACTAGTCAACGGAGTTACAGCTAGAGATTACTATTTCGTGGTCCGGTCTTATGTAATCTCATTACATAGGATATCCCCACTCACATGTCATCTACATGAACACGTTAGGATCACAGTGTTTGTATCAAATACAAAGTGGCCCACATCCATAGTTTAACCAGGGTAAGGTACCCAAACCTTATCCCCTAACTATAGACCACTTTAGGTCAGATCTCTCTCGGCCGAGATCCCTTTTATGTACATTACAATCGGTTAGAGATTCATTTAATGTACCTTGGATGTTTAGTTTATTGGATTTAGGGTTTAAATAAAGGCAAACTCGTAGATAACGAACAATAACACTTTATTGAAATAATAACACTTTATTACAATAATTAGAACATAATTACAAACTACGAGTTTTAGGGCACAAATCCCAATAAACTCCAACTTGAACTAAAACTCTAGTGGGGTACATCATAATCTAAAACAGTTGTTACAAGAGATAGAAATACAATAAACTAGGGCATCCATATACCCCATTACATATCTCCCACTTGCCCTAGATTAGCCTATGTACATATCTCGTAGACCTGCATCGTCCCATCACCCTCGAACACTTTAGCCGTGAGAGTCTTTGTAAACGGATCAGCAATATTGTGCTCTGAAGCGATCTTCGTGACTGTCACATCTCCTCGTTGCACTATTTCTTGTATCAGGTGATACTTCCTCTCGATGTGCTTACCTCGCTTATGGCTGCGAGGTTCCTTCGAATTAGCTATCGCACCACTGTTGTCACAGTATAAGGTGATGAGAGATTCCATATTTGGAACAACTTCCAAATCAGTAAGGAATTTCCTTAGCCAAACAGCCTCTTTAGCTGCTTCACAAGCAGCGACATACTCAGCCTCCATTGTGGAATCAGCAATGCATCCTTACTTGATGCTTCGCCATACTATAGCTCCCCTGTAAGGGTGAAAAGTGATCCCGATGTGGATTTCCGAGAATCCTTATCGGTCTGAAAATCAGAATCAGTGTATCCAGTAAGGATCAAATCTTTAGACCCATACACAAGCATATAGTCCCTCGTTCTCCTTAGATACTTGAGGATATTTTTAACTGTTGTCTAGTGGTGTAACCCTTGATTGGACTGGTACCTACTGACTATTCCCACTGCATAACAAATGTCCGGCCTCGTGCACAGCATAACATACATTAAGCTACCTACTACAGAGGCATAGGGAATATGTCTCATATCCTCAACTTCTTTAGGTGTCTTGGGGCACTTTGTTCTGTGATGCATGAACTCCGTGCCTGAAGGGTAATAAGCCCTCTTGGAATTCTCGCATCGAATATCTGGACAACATTTTGTCGATATAAGACGCTTGAGACGATGCTAGCGTTACGTTCTTGCGATTCCTAAATAATCAATCCCAAGAACATACTGCGCGCTCTCCCCAAATCTTTCATTTGGAATTGGGTCACAACCAATTCTTTATGTCGATGAGGTATCCTACATCATTCCCAATGAGTAGGATATCATCCAAATAAAGTACTAACAAAGCTACTTTGTCGTTGATGATCCTCTTGTAAACACAAGGCTCGTCAACGTTTTGGTCAAAGCCGTAAGACTTGATTGCAGTATCAAATCTTATATTCCAAGATCTTAACGCTTGTTTCAATCCATAAATAGATCGATTAAGCTTGCAAACTTTTTGCTTGACCTTCATAGATGCTCTCGTCAAGATCATAAAAGGCAGTCTTGACGTCCATTTGCCAAATTTCATAATCATAAAACGCGGCTATGGACAAGAGTATCCTTATAGACTTCAGCATAGCAACAGGGGGAAAAGTTTCTTCATAGTCAACTCCTTCCCTTTGTGTAAAACCCTTTGCTACAAGTCTAGCCTTAAAGGTCTGTACCTTTCCGGTTGCATCTCTCTTTCTCTTATAGATCCATTTACACCCTATGGGTCTAACCCCTTCAGATTGGTCTACAAGCTCCCATACTGAATTGAAGTCCATTGACTCCATTTCAAGGTCCATGGCTTTGATCCATTGGTCGTTGTCTACGTTATTCATTGCCTGTTTGTAAGACAATGGATCTTCTACGCTGTCATCAGGTATGACAACTTGAGTTTCAGCTAAACCCAAGTTGCGGTCAGGTTGGGAAACAACCCTCCCACTGAGTCGAGGAATTCCCAACGATTGAGAAGGACGAGACTGACTTGAGGTGCTGGCTCTTCCATCAACTCTTGATGAAGGTCCAACTGAAGGGAATGATAATCCCCGCGCAGCGGAAGACGATTGAATCGTCGAGGTATCAATATGCAACATGGTTTTATTAAAATTGATCTAACACTAGATCTAGGCTAAACATGCTTCAAAGAAGAAGAAAATTACATCAAGAAGAATTTACTTACATGTTGAAGACTTTCTTGAAAGATTCTATTTCAAATCACGAACTCTTCGTGCTCTTCGAATTCAACGAACTCTTCCCACGAATGGTCTTGAACACCACCAATTGGCCTTCTCGGTTGTTCTCTTTTGGAGAAGGGGGGTTTGTGGGAACCTTTTTTGTTTTGGAGAGGGAGGAGATTAGAGAGAAAGTAGAGAGAACTTTCTTCTTCTCTTTTGTGAAAAACGAAAAAATGAGAGAAGTGATCACCAATCCCTTCTTGCAAAGGGTTTATATAGTGGAATTGATGGAGTTAAAATCTCCATATAATTACCACTTTACCACAACCATAGGTTATGCAAATCTCATTTGCATAACCACATAATATAAGATATCTCATATTTTATATTACAAATCTCATTTGCAATAATTGTGGATTAATTAAATTGAATCACATCCAATTTAATTTCTCTCAATCAATTTCTCCAATTAGGCTAACCTATAGTTTATTATGAATCTCATTCACATTAAACTATATATTATATCATTCATATCTCATATAAATGACATAAATGCCCTTAAAGTGAAATTGAACACTTCAATTTCATACCAAAACATTAACCCTTCTTTTAACCCAGATGGAGCCAACCGAGGGACCTAATGGACCTACAATGACGGGCTCCAATGATCCGAGATTAACCTGCCAAACTCTTTGACACGGTTAACCAACATTCATTAGCTACTGTAACACTCCACTATAGCCCGTAGTTTGCACTCCCGTCGCTCACGAATATTACGTGTCCACCGATATAACCAATACCCATGAGTCGACCCTTCACGGGTTGTTCGTAGACATGGTCGGGTGAAAATTACCGCTTTACCCTCAGTGTCTACCTCTTGTTCCTTAAGTCCCCACCGCTCCTCTAATGAACAACATATTGTGATGGTCCGACCATACACAACACCCTTCTCGAGCCGGTGAGAAGGTGGGCGCCGTTGTCCAAGCCACGGAGACAACACTTAAGGGAACAACCTTTCTAGTTTCCCTAAAGTGGGACGAGTGAATTCCATCTCGCGTAGTTAAGTTCCCAGCTCCCTACTTGGTTCTGTCCCTGAGAAGATAGGCATATTGGGCGAGTAACTGTGACTACCCTCACCCGTACTAGTCAAAGAACAGACCCTCGCAGATAGGAGTCCGTAACACGCTCGAGATTCGTGTCGAGTCACTAATGGTCATCTACGGTTATTAGTCCTTCTCACAAGCGGTGTTACATCGTGAGGTCTAATAAATCACGGTCCGGTCTTGTACAATCTCATTGCACAGGATGCCCCCACTCGCATGTCAACTACATGAACGAGTCAGATCAACTCGTTTGTATCTAATACAAAGCGGGCCGCATCCACAGTGTATCCAGGATTATGTCTCCAACCCTATCACTGTAGACCGTTCGGGTCATTAACTCGAACGTGATCCTCCCTGTGTGTCCACTACACATCGTTCAAGTTCTAGTTCTCTCATAAATTCAATGACCCTGGAACTTAGTTTATTGGAAAAGTTTATAAATATTGCGAGACACAAAGTGATGAAATGAATAACTCTTATTAATTTCAAACAATATATTACAAACACGAGATTAGGACAAAAATCCCAACAAACTCCCACTTGGACTAATCTAGTGGAGAAAATACATTTCTGAAAAGTAGATAAATTACAATGAAGTAATACAATAAACTAGGGCATTGAATACCTGTTTACACATCTCCCACTTACCCTAGTCAGGAAGCTCTCGAAGACCTAGACTCTCTAGGTGACCCTCAAACACCTTAGCCGTGAGGGGCTTTGTAAATGGATCACTCGTTGTGCTCGACGCTATCTGCGTGGACCAAATCACGCGTCGCGCGGTGCACAATCTCCCGTGACGATGATACTTGCGCTCAATGTGTTTACCTCTCTTATGGCTCCGAGGCTCACATGAGTTGACTCATCGCACCACCAATTATCACGAGCGATTGTGATCGACAAGTTCATATTTGGAACAACTTCCAAATCATCATGAACTTCCTAAGCCAAATACTTCCTTTGCGACTTCACAAGTCGCAACATACTCCGCTTCCATAATGGAATCAAGAATGCATCCTCGCTGATGCTTCGCCATACTACTGACTCCTCCATTCGAATAAATGAAGGTGACCAGAGGTGGATTTTCTAAAATCCTTATCGGTCTGAAAATCAGAATCTGTGTATCCCGTAAGGATCAAATCCCCACTCTCATACACTAAGCTGTAGTTCCTCGTTCTCCTAAGATACTTGAGGATTGTCTTTACGGCTGTCCGGTGGTCTAATCTGGATTGGACTGATATCTCATGACAATTCCTCTCTTGCAAAAGATGTCGGGCCTAGTACACAGCATGGCATACATGAGGCTCCCTACAACTGAAGCATATGGAATCCGTCTCATATCCTCAACATCTTGAGGAGTCTTAGGACACTGATCCTTAGACAAGTGAACCCCATGCCTGAAAGGCAGCAAGCCCTTCTTGGAGTTTTGCATCTTATATCTAGACAACATCTTGTCAATATAAGACGCTTTGAGACAAGGCTAACGCTTACGTTCTTCCGGTTCCGACTATCTTGGATACCTAGAACATACTGAGCTTCTCCCAAATCTTTCATTTGGAATTGCGAAGCTAGCCACTTCTTAACGTCAATAAGAAATTCTACCTCATTCCCAATGAGAAGAATATCGTCCACGTACAACACCAAAAATGCGACAGTTTTGTCAACGATTTTCTTGTAGACACAAGGCTCGCCGACATTTTGATCAAAGCCATGAGACTTGATCGCCTCATCAAATCTTATATTCCAAGACCTCGAAGCCTGTTTCAGTCAAGCCGACAAACTTTTTGCTCTTGGCCTTGGGCGATGAACCCTTTGGGCTGGTCCATGTAGATGGTCTCATCAAGTTTGCCATTCAGAAAGGCTGTCTTGACGTCCATTTGCCATACCTCGTAGTCATAATACGCGGCAATGGCCAGAAGGATCCTTGATCGACTTTACCATGGCAACAGGTGAAAAGGTCTCCTCATAGTCAACCCCTTCAACCTGGGTAAAACCCTTTGCCACTAGTCGGGCTTTGAAGGTCTGCACCTTCCCATCTACGCCACGTTTACGCTTGTAGATCCATTTGCAACCAATAGGTTTTACCCCATCTGGTTGATCCACAAGCTCTCATACAGAATTGAAGTACATAGACTCAATTTCCTGGTCCATAGCTTTAATCCACTCGTCTTTGTCAACATCAACCATTGCCTGATCATAGGCCAATGGATCCTCACAGTCATCATCAGGAGCGACAACTGAGGTTTCAACTAAACCCATGTAGCGATCGGTCCGCTCACGACCCTCCCACTACGTCGAGGCATTCCCAACTCTTGGGAACGGATTTGACTAGACGTGCTAGGATCAACAACACTTGTTGACGTACTAGCCCCATCAGCAACTCTTGCTGATGTACTGTCCATTTCATTTAATACAATTTTACTCCTTGGTAAATGATCCCTGACGTGGTGTTCCTCTAGAAAAGTGGCGTTTGTCGACACAAGCACCCTATTTTCCCTAGGATCGTAAAACAGACCACCTCTAGTCTCTTTAGGGTAACCTACGAATAGGCACAATTTCGAACGGGGTTCCAACTTTTTCGGGTTTGACACCAACACATGGGTCGGGCATCCCCAAATCCTGAAGTGATGTAAACTGCTTTTACGTCCACTCCAAAGCTCGAAAGGTGTTTCACAAACACTCTTCGACGGAACGTTGTTCAAAATATAAACCGCAGTCTCCACTGCGTACCCCAAAAAGAATCAGGGAGACGAGCATAGCTCATCATCGACCGAATCATGTCCAACAAGGTTCTGTTTCTCCTCTCCGATACACCATTCTGCTGTGGCATACCAGGTGCTGAGAGTTGGGACGTGATTCCGTGTTCTATCATATAGTCCTGGAATTCGGTGTCTATGTACTCTCCACCTCGATCCGATCGAAGTGTTTTAAGCGATTTACCTAAGAGGTTCTCAACCTCAGTCTTGTACTCCTTGAACTTTTCAAGAGTTTCAGACTTCTTATGCATTAGGTAAATATACCCATATCTGGAGTAATCGTCTATAAAAGACACGAAATACTCATAACCGCCCTGAGCTTTAACATTCATCGGACCACAGAGGTTCGAATGTACTAACTCAAGAGGCTCTTTGGCTCTATATCCTTTTCCACTAAAAGGACGCTTGGTCATTTTGCCCTCAAGGCATGACTCACACACCGGCAAATAGTTTTCTTCCAACTCGTTTAGAAGTCCACTCTTCACTAGTTTCTCAATCCTATTGAGATTAATGTGGCCTAACCGAAGATGCCAAAGATGGGCATTTTCTTCTGGAGAAACTTTTGCTTTCTTAGTTCGTGTTTTTGCGCTTTTTAACAATTCAAAGATTCAAAAAACACTTTTGACCGAATTGGGTTTCAAAACATACAGATTATTTTCAAGTGAAGCTGAACAAATAACATTTCCTTTGAAAGAAATAAACGCTTTATTAAATTCAAAAGAAACTGAAATACATTGTTCTATTAAGCAGGAAATTGAAACAAGGTTTCTAGTAAACCCTGAAACTATGTACAGATTGTCCAACAATAAGTACTTCTCGCCAAAGTTTAGCTTCACCGTGTCGATCGCTGCAGCAGAGACAAGCTCCCCGGATCCAACCCGTAGAGTCACCTCACCCTCTCGCAGCGGCTGCCAGGAATCAATCCCCTGAAAAGAAGAACAAACGTGGCTAGTGGCGCCCGAATCCAATATCCAGGCAGAGTCACTACTCTCCACTAAACATGTTTCAGTCACAAGTAAATCACATTTACCTTGATTCTTCCTCTCGGCCGAGAATTTGGGATAGTTTCTCTTCCAAAGGATCGCCCCATTGCGGTGGGAAACACTTTCCTTTCTCTCGCAACCTCCTTGACCTTTCTTGCCCTTATGGGCGGCAACACTGGCCGGGGTTTTATCCTCTTCATCCTCTTCTTCCCTTTCGGCGTGAAGGAGCAACAGTTTCGTCCCGCAGGTCGAACCCCGTGATAAGACTCAGAGGGCAACATTTGCCTCAGATTCCTTGACCACTGTGCAAGGATTGGAAATTCAGTAGCTCATTGAGGAGGGTAGTCGAGTGTAGCTAATTTTGTTCATAACAAAGATTGCTCTGAATCAAGGAGACTCTTCTAAGAGTCTCCAAAATAAAATCGACTGCTCGACTCGTCGATCGAAGCCCCGTTCATCCCGGCCAGATGGAAGTGGGTCATCATGTCTAGAACATGTTCACGGACGACGACCCCTCTTTCATCCGTGCGTTGAAAACGCGTATTTGAGCGAGTCATCCGACACGAAAGGATCGCTATCCAAACATTTCCTCGCAGGACTCCATGATCTCCTTAGCGAAAACCATCACCTCATGCTTCTTTGCCAAGACATCGGACATGCCGCAATTATGTAGACCTTGGCCTTTTCATTGGCCCCGATCCATCGATCGTGCGTGCGCGAACACTTCATGTCGCTGGCCGAGCCCGACATCCGAGGACACTTCTCGAGATAGCACGAACTTTATGTCGTCTTGTACCAAAATTGTATTAATGTTGTTTTTTCAACTCTCGTAATTATCTCCCACTAACTTATCCGGCGAGTAAAGCTATTATTATTGCTAGACATTTTTAGTGAAAAATAAGAAAAAACCTTTGTATTAGTCTCAAAAAAACTTTTGAAAATCCAATCAAGTTTTAGCAAAAATTGTTTCATGATCCTAGGTCATTCAAAATTTTGCAATGATACCCTAAAGGTTTAGAATGACCGCCACCGAAGGGTGAACAGAACACTCCTCCTCTAGGGCGAGACTTTCTCGATCGCACCCTAATCCTGAATAACTCTTATTCCATTAGGCATCCAATTACCATTGTTCGGTCGAATTCATTAACACTTAACGAATTCTGTGAGTGTCACCCTCAATCTTTAAGTTTCTAAGTATCCGCCCAAACAATAGCCACCGAAGGGTGAACCAAGAAGGAAAACCAACCAGGAAACTATATCCCTTTCGAGAATTCACGGTGTTCCGACTCCCATGATCATGCCCTCCGAAGGGATTGTGCGTCCAGCCAAACTAGCGAGGCGGATCATAGGCGTCTCACGGTGTGAATCGAAAGAAGAGACCGTGGGTCTCGTTTTCACAAGTCCCGCTCCCTCTCACTATAAGTACTCTCTCCATCCACGATGATATTGATCTATACAAATGCCATCTGAAGGGGGACGCTCCCATTTGCGCCACGAGGCCGAGTATAGATCTCACGGTGCGGACTTAAAGGAGATTTATGGTTGGAAATTCAAATGTATCTCATACACTTTATTTCCTCCCACTCAGCACTTTAATTTTAATAGGGATTGACCTAGATAAACCGGTTAAAATTTACCTAGGTCTACCAATATAACTCTTATATGGTATTAACCTAAGTTTATAATCACATTATTAACTTAGGTCTAAGTGACTAAATTAATTAACACTTAATTAACGGCACTCACGAGAATATAACCTAAGAATCTCCGGACCGAATTCACTCCCAGGTCGGTTTCTAGGTAGGGGTGTTCCGCAAGCGTCAACTTAAATACCCCAGCCTTAGACAAAACCTTCCTTAGACAGAGTTACTTATCAGTCTCCATTCAAAGGTCATATTTGATTTCCTAAATTTCTAATCTTATTAGAAAATTAGAAAACCTAAGTCTAATTATTCAAGTTCTAAACACTTTAAAACTAATAATTAACTTAGGTTGCATGCATTTCTATGTTATAGTGCTTGATCATCCATCACATGAATAATACTATATACTATAACATAATATAATTCATCACATGAATTAAATGCATGAGCATGCTTTTAATTTAAAAATATAACACTTATATTAAATAAATTAAATCATGCAATCATTATATTATAACTCTTATAATATAATCCTATCATGCATACTATATATTATAACTCTTATAATATAAAAAAGATGCATGAAATGTTTAACCTAAGGTGAGATTTTAAATCTATATGACATACATTATGCACATAGAAATTAATTAAAATATACATCTCATGCATAAAATAATTAATCAGCAAAAATGGACCGATTTTTGGGACCTAGGGGCAATTATTTAATTAAATAACATTAATATAACATTTATATTAATATTATTTAATAAAATAATTAAATAATAAATAAATACATTTTACAAATAAAAACAATTAAATAAAACGTAAAAGCAACTGCCCACGTAGAGGCTTGAACCCACGTCCTCGCGAAATCGCCATGAATCGCTCCTCAACGCGTGCGGCGTTACGCAGTTGTCGCGTCGCAGCATGCGTCGACTTCAGCGTTCTCAACGCCACGGTAGCGTTACGTTACTAACGCTACACCCGCGTTACCTTGGCTGAATCGCTGCAGGCCTCCGATCGCAAGGACAACGTTGAGACGCCGTTGGGCGCGCGTCTCAACGCCATCGGCGTAACAACAAACACCTTTGCTTTGTTTCTTCATCGATTTTTCACTGTTTCCGCTCGATTTCTTCACAAAGAACACTTGCCACGAACGACCACGGACTTACAGACTCGATTTATTTTCTAAAATGCCCAAAAAACACGGGCACTTTACATTTGATCTCATCAAACAGAAAATAAATCTAAAAGTGCCAAAAACCGAAACATCCATTATGCAAACTAACAATTTATCACATAAATCATGGCAAAATACCCACCTAATTTTAACAAAACAGTGCATAAATTGAAGAACCATCGAGATGGCTTTGATACCAATTGAAGGGAATGATAATCCCCGCGCAGCAGAAGACGATTGAATCGTCGAGGTATGAATATGCAACATGGTTTTATTAAAATTGATCTAACACTAGATCTAGGCTAAACATGCTTCAAAGAAGAAGAAAATTACATCAAGAAGAATTTACTTACTTGTTGAAGACTTTCTTGAAAGATTCTTCTTCAAATCACGAACTCTTCGTGCTCTTCGAACTCAACGAACTCTTCCCACGAATGGTCTTGAACACCACCAATTGGCCTTATCGGTTGTTCTCTTTTGGAGAAGGGAGGTTTGTAGGAACCTTTTGTGTTTTGGAGAGGGAGGAGATTAGAGAGAAAGTAGAGAGAACTTTCTTCTTCTCTTTTGTGAAAAACTAAAAAATGAGAGAAGTGATCACCAATCCCTTCTTGCAAAGGGTTTATATAGTGGAATTGATGGAGTTAAAATCTCCATATAATTACCACTTTACCACAACCATAGGTTATGCAAATCTCATTTGCATAACAACATAATATAAGATATCTCATATCTCATATTACAAATCTCATTTGCAATAATTGTGGATTAATTAAATTGAATCACATCCAATTTAATTTCTCTCAATCAATTTCTCCAATTAGCCCTAATTCAACAATTAGGCTAACCTATAGTTTATTATGAATCTCATTCACATTAAACTATATATTATATCATTCATATCTCATATAAATGACATAAATGTCCTTAAAGTGAAATTGAACACTTCAATTTCATACCAAAACATTAACCGTTCTTTTAACCCAGATGGAGCCAACCGAGGGACCTAATGGACCTACAATGACGGGCTCCAATGATCCGAGATTAACCTGCCAAACTCTTTGACACGGTTAACCAACATTCATTAGCTACGGTAACACTCCACTATAGCCCGTAACTGCACTCCCGTCAGTGCAGAATATTACGTGTCCACTGATATAACCAATACCCATGAGTCGACCCTTCACAGGTTGTTCGTAGACACGACTGGGTGAAAATTACCGTTTTACCCCTGTGTCTACCTCTTGTTCCTTAAGTCCCCACTGCTCCTCTAATGAACAACATATTGTGATGGTCCGACCATACACAACACCCTTCTCGAGCCAGTGAGAAGGTGGGCGCCCGTTGTCCAAGCCCTGGAGACAACACTTAAGGGAACAACCTCTCTAGTTTCCCTAAAGGCGGGAACGAGTGAATTCCATCTCGCGTAGTTAAGTTCCCAGCTCCCTACTTGGTTCTGTCCCTGAGAAGATAGGCATATTGGGCGAGTAACTGTGACCACCCTCACCCGTACTAGTCAAAGAACAGACCCTCATGTGAGTCCGTAACACGCTCAGGATTCAGGTCGAGTCACTAATGGTCATCTACGAAGTTATAGTCCTTATTGTCAAGGGTGTTACATCAGTTGGTCTAATCAATCACGGTCCGGTCTTGTACCATCTCATTGCACAGGATGCCCCCACTCGCATGTCAACTACATGAACGAGTCAGATCAACTCGTTTGTATCTAATACAAAGCGGGCTGCATCCACAGTGTATCCAGGATTAGGTCTCCAACCCTATCCATATCATCAGATCGTATTCGGGTCATTAACTCGAACGTGATCCTCCCCGTGTGTCCACTACACACCGTTCAAGTTCTAGTTCTCTCATAAATTCAATGACCCTGGAGCTTAGTTTATTGGAAAAGTTTATAAATATTGCGAGACACAAAGTGATGAAATGAATAACTCTTATTAATTTCAAACAATATATTACAAACACGAGATTAGGACAAAAATCCCAACACCAACTTGATCAACAACTCTTGTTGGTTCATGTGTAGCTTCATTTAGTACTAATTTACTACGCGGTACGTGGTTCCTCATGTGATCTTCCTCCACGAACGTGGCGTTTGTCGACACAATCACCTTGTTTTCTTGTGGGTCGTAGAAAAGACCACCTCTCGTTTCTTTGGGATAGCCAACAAATTGGCACAATCTTGAACGAGGTTCCAGTTTCTTTGGGTTTATCACGAGCACGTGTGCCGGACAACCCCAAATCCTGAAGTGTTGTAAACTAGGTTTACGCCCCTTCCAAAGTTCAAAAGGTGTTTCTGAAACACTTTTTGATGAAATACTGTTCAAGATTTGAACTGCAGTCTCTACTACGTATCCCCAAAACGAGGCAGGCAATTGAGCATAGCTCATCATAGAACGAACCATGTCTAACAAGGTTCTATTTCTCCTTTCTGACACACCATTTTGCTGTGGTGTATTAGGTGCTGAGAGTTGAGATTTAATTCCATGTTCTATCATATAGTCCTGGAATCTCAAATCCATATACTCTCCACCTCGATCGGATCGAAGTGTTTTAATGGTTTTCCTTTATTGCATTTCTTCTTCAACCTTATACTCTTTGAACTTTTCAAGAGCTTGGACTTGTGATGCATTAGGTATAGATAACCATACCTCGAATAATCATCTATGAAAGAGATGAAATATTCGTACCCTCCTCGAGCTTTAACATTCACCGGACCACAAAGATCCGAATGTACAAGTTCTAAGGGTTCTATGGCTCTGTAACCTTTTCTAGTAAAAGGTCGCTTGGTCATTTTACCTTCCAAGCAAGACTCGCAAGGTAGTAAAGAATCATCTTCTAACTTGTTTAGAAGTCCATTCTTAGAGAGTCTCTCAATCCGGTTGAGATTAATATGACCAAGCCTAAGATGCTATAGATAGGTATTATTATTTGGAGAATTTCTTTGCCTTTTATTTTGAGTACTAGCATTTTTAAACATCTCATGATTTAAAATTGCTTTGGTTTTATTCGGTTTCAGTACGTATAAGCCATTTTTCAATTTAGCAGAACAAATATTGACACCCTCTTTCAAAATGAACGCTTCATTGGTCGAAAAAGAAATATAATATCCAAGTTCTATTAAACAAGAGATAGAAATTAAGTTCCTTTTAAGCTTAGGAACTATATACAGATTTTTTAATAAAAGAAATCTATCTCCTAAAAAATAACTTGGCATCTCCCATCGCACGACGAAATGAGACGACGCGTCTCCCGTTCTCCACCATGAGTATCATCTCACCTCTCTTCGAGCTCCTTGAAGGAACTAGTTTCCTGAAATGAAGAGCAAACATGATTAGTGGCTCCTGAATCAAGTATCCAGGTCAAATCATTATTTTCCACTAAACAAGTTTATAGAATAAGTAAATCTGATTTACCTATCTTCTCTTTGAGCTTAGCAAAGTATTTTGGGCAGTTTCGCTTCTAGTGCCCATCCACGTTGCAGTGAAAACATTTTCCTTTATCTGCAAGCTTGGCTTTTCCCTTGCCTTTGTCAGCAGTAGGTGCCTTCTCTTTCCCTCCTATTTTCTTCTTTTGGGTCTTCTTAAGCCCAGAAGATGAGCTACAGGACTTGGTCCCAGAGGATGAACCCTTCTGGAACCTTCTGGAATGGGCAAACATATTTGCCTCTCCATCAGCCTATCCCTTACTCTTCATAAGAGACTGGAAAGTCTGTAGTTCATTAAGGAGAGTAGTCAGGTTATACTCTATCTTGTTCATCACCGCATTGTTTGCGAATTGCAGAAAACTCTTCTAAGAGATTCCGGGATGAACGATACACCGACTTTGCTCGTCAATGACCTCTCCGTTCATCTCAAATGACGTTGAAGTGGACCATCGGATCAAGAACGTGTTCTCTCACGGATGACCCTCCTTCATACGGGAGTTATAAACGTATTTGAGGATTCGTGTCGAATCTGTCCCGCATTTGTCCAAACATTTCTGCAATAACTCATGATCTCACGACTTGAGACCATGCCCTCGTGCTTTTTGGCCAGAACTTCAGAAACACTAGCCAAAATGTAGACCTTGGCCTTGTCATTGGCCTTGATCCAGCGGTCGTACACCTCCTTAACAAATTGAGGAGCGTTACGAGCAGGGATCTGAGGACATTCCTGAGACAGTACAAACCGTAGATCATCAACAACCAGAATCGTATTCAGGTTAGATTTCCACGTAGTAAAATTCTCACCAGTTAAACGGTCGCTTTTAAGTAAGGCTATTATAGACGACGACATGCTGAAAATCCAAAATAGTTCTAATTAGTTATGCCTTTTAACCCATAACCAATCAAATTTAGCAAAATTATTAAAGAACCCTAGTATTTAATCTAAACCCAATGTTTAAATTAAACCTTTAATTTTGCAACGATACTTCAAGGGTTTAGAACAAAAGCCTCCGTCGGGCGGTCAGTCATTCCTCCCTTGAATTGAGACTTTCTCAGCCAATTCCCACTACCAGAACATCTCATGTTCTAATGGTCCTTAGCTACCGTTTGTTTGGTCAAGGACTTGTTAACTAGCTTAACTCATCCCGTAAATGTGATCCTACCATATTCAGATCCAATAGGCCCGAGCCAACAGGTTACTATTAAGAAAGACAACTGTTGGCAAACAACCTAAGAGACCCTATCCATTTCTGGAGTTCGCGGTGTTCCGATCCCTATAGTCGGGCCCTCCGTAGGGTTTGGTTGTTTCAGACAACCTAGCAAAGTGGACTATAGAAATCTCACTGTGCGACCTAATGGAGGAGACCGTAGGATACGTTGACACGCGCCCGCTCCCATTTACTATGGATACTTCCCTCATTCACCTTGGTGCTGCCGAACCATGCAAACACATACCGTAGGGGACGCCCTATTGACGCCACGTGGCGCCGAGCATGGAACTCACGGTGTGAACTCTTGAGGGCGTGAGAGTAAACTCGATGCGAACATCTCCTTTTCTCCCACTGAAGTTCCTAAAATTAGGGTATAGGTTTAACTTAGTTGGATTTTTGCTAAAAGAATCTATCTAAGTCTATGCCTATTATAACTATTATTACTAGGTCTTATAATCTTATGTCTAGGTGAATAAACATTTTAATTACCTAGAGATAAAACAGAACTAAGTTAATTCAACTCAGGTTCCGGGTCAGCTCCCAGGTAGGAGGTGTTCCAGTTAACCGTCGACCTAAAGTACCCCACCTTAGATGTAACTTCACCGGTGAGAGTTCCCTTATAACCAAAATTCTAATGTCCTACTAGATTTTAAACTATTTAAAATACTACGTAAGACCAATTTCTAATCCTATTAGAAATTAAAACTTAGGTCTAAATTAATTTTAAACGATTTAAACCTAATTAAACTTTTAGCCCAAGTTCCTATGTTTGCATGCATTTCTTTATTATAGGTTATGGTTTCTAAAAAACCCTTTATAAATTTTATAAATTTTAATTATTAACCTATGATAAAGAAACTATATTATAAATCCAACAATCATTATTCAAATTGGAATTATAAAAGAAATTCAACTAATTGAATTATAAAATTACTTAAACAAAATAACATTTATTTTAAACTAATTAATTTCATGCTCCAAAACTCGTAGTTGTAATTATGTTCTAATTATTGTAATAAATTGTTATTATTTCAATAAAGTGTTATTGTTCGTTATCTACGAGTTTGCCTTTATTTAAACCCTAAATCCAATAAAACTAAACATCCAAGGTTGTTAAATGAATCTCTAACTGATTGTAATGTACACAAAAGGGATCTCGGTTCGAGATACAACCTAAAGGGTCTATAGTTAGGGGATAAGGTTTAGGTACCTTACCCTGGTTAAACTATGGATGTGGCCCACTTTGTATTTGATACAAATACTGTGATCCTAACGTGTTCGTGTAGATGACATGTGAGTGGGGATATCCTATGTAATAAGATTACATAAGACCGGACCACTAAATAGTAATCTCTAGCTGTAACTCCGTTGACTAGTTAGGTTTCTATTTCACTAGGATGACCTAGGCAACTTGATCTCAATCTCGAGCGCAGTTCACGAACTCCTGTTCGCGAGGGATTGTCCTTTGACTAGTATGGGTGAGAGTGGCCAGATTCGCCGACTCAATATGCCTACCTTCTTGGGGACAAGACCAAGTGAGCGACTGGGAACTTAACTTAGCAAGATGCAATTCACTCCTTCCCGCCTACTAGGGTAAGTAGAGGAATGTTCCCTTAAGTGGTGTCTCCGGGACTTGAACAAAAGGGCTCGACCCTCTCATTGGCCTGAGAGGGACTCTGTTTGTTGGTAGGACCACAAACAAATTGTTCATTAGAGGAGCACTGGTACTTAAGGTACAAGATGTAACCTAGGGGTAAAACGGTAATTTGACCCAACTGTGGTTATGAACATTCGTGAAGGTTTGACTTGCTGTTATTGGTCAATATCCATGGACACAGAAATATATCTACAGTGAGAAGAGTGCAGCTGTGGGACTTTAGTGGAGTGTTCCCGGAGTTAACGAATGTTGATTGGGAGGTTAATGAGATTAACCGAACAATCTTGTATCGTTGGAGCTTCTGATCTGTAGGTCCATTAGGTCCACCTTCTAGCTCGTAAAGGGTTCTTAGATCTTTTGAATTTGAAATGTTCAAATTCATTAGGGAATATATTTGATGTATTTAGATACGATATAATATATAGTTTTGGAACTATATATTATAAATTTAATGTGAATATGATTCATAGTAAATTATATGAGAGAATTGAATATTTGAAAGAGTTCAAATATTATATAAAATGTGAATGTGATTCACATTTGCAAACTATAAGATAAAATTTAATGTGCACTGGTTGTACATTAAAACTATAGATTAAAGGGGTAATGTGATTAAATGAGATTTAATCCAAATTAAATATATGATATTTAATTTGTATTATTTAAATATGATTTAAATGAATAATTAAATTTGATTTAATTATATTATTATTATTATTATTATTATTATTATTATTTTAATAATAAATGAGGGAACGTGTCATCCAGACACGTTCCCCACTACCCCTCTCCTTCTCCCTATCGACAGTTTAACAGGGAGAAGGGGGTTGCTCTTGGTAGGTGATCAATCAATTAGATTGGTTTTACAGAAGGAAAAATTCTCTCTCTCTCACTCTCTTATTCCCAAAAGCTCTTCCAAAAGTTGGATTCCTTTCCACCAAGGAGGATCTAAGTAGAACTCAGAGATATAGGAGGTGATCCAAGTGGTGGTATTGTAACACAGAGAAAAACAGAGAAGTTCTTCATTGTTGCTGTTTATCGTGGAGCAAGGAGTTGCTGCGAAAAAGCTACAAAGGTAATTTATTCACCTCTCTTCATAGTTTAATTGTTAAACTTAACATGTTTGCATGTATGCTATTATCCATGTCTAATAGGATTAGAATTTCATGCTTGTTCTATATTTATCAATGTACTGGTTTTTGTTTTTAGCAAAACAATCACGCAGATTAACGATCCCAATCACGTTTCCGCTGCTCAAGGAGATCAGATCTCCATCACATTACAATCAGTTAGAGATTCATTTAACAGCCTTGGATGTTTAGTTTATTGGATTTAGGGTTTAAATAAAGGCAAACTTGTAGATAACGAACAATAACACTTTATTGAAATAATAACACTTTATTACAATAATTAGAACATAATTACAAACTACGAGTTTTAGGGCACAAATCCCAACACCAAAGCCATAAACTCCTTTTATAGTGTCAGGAGCCCATCACTTTCCTAAACCTTTTAGATGTAGGACAATTCATCACTTTCCTAGACCTTTCAGATGTAGGACAATTTTTCTTCTCATATATTGTCAAAACCCAACATAAACCTCACATTTCAAGAATTAAACTTGTAATTTAAGTCATTTTTAATTATTTAAAAAAGTCATTTTTTTTTTATTTTTAATTCCAACCAAATAATTTATAAGTTTTATTCAATATCATGATTGTTATGGGTTTAATTAACCAACGATAATGGGTTGGCTAAGAACACTGCAATGAAGGGGTGTTTGGGTCGAAGGCCAAGCACAAGGTCAGCCTAGGCTTAGTCGAGGCCAACCAAATGGTAAAACCCCAAATTAGGACTTACCATGGTCCTCCATGCAAGGATAAAGGCTCGGGCTTGGGCTTGTTGTCGACCTTTGCCAAGGCCGAGGCTGATTAGAGGGTAAGGCACTCTTTTGGGCCTTACCTTGGTCCCTCATGACCCAAAGTCCCTTTTTTAGCCCAATTCGGTCTTTTCTTTTTCCATCAGGCAATGAAAACTCACGAAAAGCCCTAGGAAAGAGTTATTTAAGCTCTCTCAAGAGAGGAGAGCACGGTTGAAGGGATCGAATCCCGTAGCGGAAGCGTTGGAATCACTTTTGCCTGCAATCACATTGTCAAATCAAATACAAAAACAGAAACATAAAAGGTTGAGCATAACATGGAGGAAGAATTTTACCTTTGAAGAAACCTCTTCTTGTAATCCTCCAACGAACCTCTCGTTATCTCGCCGATCATGAACTCGAGCACCTCCACAAGATTTTCTCCGTTGTTCTCTAGGAGAGGGAGAATGGTGGTTTTCCTCTTTGGAGAAAGGGAGAGAATGTAAAGAGAGAATTTGAGAGAATGTGAGTGTTTTGGAAATCACTATTTCCAAAAAATGAGAGTTTAACCTTCTAATGTGCATTCAAATGCACATTTATATAGAGTGTAAGGGTGGAGGTAACTTCATCCACCCAATTGCCCACTACTTGCATAATTTATGCACTATGCAATTCAAATTTGCATAATTGCATAATATAAGGTATCCTATATCTTATTATGTAAATCATATTTGCATAAATTGGATCATATTCGATTTTTCATATAACTCTCAAATTCCCTTGTATTTATGAAACAATTTCATATTAAAATAATATTCATAAATTAATCCAAATATAGTATATAGTTTATTATGAATCATATTCGTATTAAACTATATATTATATCGATTATATCACATATAATCGATATAACTCCCATTTATGAAAAAATTCAAGTTCGCTCCAAAACTTTATACCCTCGATATGTCTATGTTGAGCCAACGGAGGGACCTAATGGACCTACAGATCATGAGCTCCAATGATACGAGATTAATTGATCAAACTCTTTGAGCTCATTAATCAACATTCATTAACTATTAGGCACTCCACTATAGATTCATAGTTGCACTCTCCTCACTGTAGGACAAGTTGTGTCCATTGATTTAACCAATGCCCGTGAGTCGACCCTTCATAGGTTGTTCGCAGTCACAACTGGGTAAAATTACTATTTTACCCTTGTGACTACCTCTTACTCTTTAAGTACCACTGATTCTCTAATGAACAACTAGCTTATGGTCCTACCATAAACAATGTCCCTCTCATGCCAATGAGAGGGTTGAAGGGATCGAATCCCGCAGCAGAAGCGAATTGAATCTCGTGGCTCTTGATTACGTTAAATGAATTGAACTCAAAACATACAACAAGGCTAAGCTATTAGGGGATGAAGAAAATACCTTTGAAGAAACACTTTCTTTTTGTAATCCTCACGTTCTCTACAATCTTATCACGATCCCCGAACCGAACACTTTCAAAGAGTCTTCTCGGTTGTTCTCTTGAAGAGGGAGCATGGTGGGATTCTTTTTGGAGGAAGGGAAATTTGTAGAGAGAATTAAGAGAGATAAACTTGATTTGGAATTTTTAAATCCAAAAAGTGAGTCAAGTGTTCATCAAATGCATCCTTTTATAGTGGGTGAGGGTGGAGATAAATTCTCAACTCGTTTAGCCCACTAATTTCATTAATTATGCATTATGCAAATTAAATTTGCATAATTGCATAATATAAGGTATCATATACCTTAATATGCAAATCATATTTGCATAATATGGAATTAAATTAAATAATATTTAATTTTTCACATCTCTCATTATTAATTTCTCTAATTATGTCATAATTCCATAATTATGCAATAATATAGTTTATCATGAATCATATTCACATCAAACTATAGATTATATCAATCATATCACATATAATTGACATAAAGTCCCTTATATGAATTTGAACACTTCAAATTTATTCCAAAACTTTACACCCTCATTAATTCCATATTAAGCCAACTGAGGGACCTAATGGACCTACATATCATGAGCTCTTATGATTCGAGATTAACTGATCAAACTCTTTGATCCCGTTAATCAACATCCATTAACTATGAGTCACTCTATTATAGACTCGTAGTTTCACTCTTCGTACTCTCCTCACTGTAGGACAAGTTGTGTCCATCGATATAACCAATGCCCGTGAGTCAACCCTTCACAGGTCGTTCATAGTCATACCTGAGTCAAATTACCGTTTTACCCCCACTACTACAAATTTGATATTTATTGACGCATGACCCTTTTGAATTGTTGACGTTTGAAACCCAAAACTGTCAATCAATGGACCAATTTCACTTTAAAATTAATTATTTATTAGGAAATGCATACATTGACGGCTATTAAACGTCAACACTAGTCTATATTTAAGTTGACACAATAAATCGTCAACATTTATAGATTTATTGACAGTAAATCTGGAAAATCATGTTAAAATTGAACAATTTCCGTGTTTTGGCTTCCTTGACGGTTAATATGCGTCAACTTTTGGTTGCTTTGTCGACGCGTTTAAAGATATATTTGTTCACGGTCAATATCAGTCAACACATAGGGTCTTTATTGACGGGTCATGACCGTCAATGTAAAAGGTATTTTTAAGTTAAAACGGCGTCGTTTGGGTTAGTTATTATTAAAAAAACAAAAATCAAAACCCTATTTGTTTCACACTACAAACCTTCGAAATTGTTTACAGCCGCCTTCACCATCGATCTCCTTCCTTCACTTTCCTCTCATTTGAGTTCTCCTCAGTCGTCATCTTCCCTCTCATCCGTCATCTTCCTCAAAGTTTCATTATCTTCCTATGATTTTTCACAACTGTTCCATCGATTCGACCTCCCTCTTTCACTCGTTGCCGCTAACGTCCATCAATTGTGCAGCTTCCTCCAGCTCGTTCACTCCTTGTCGTCGAGTCCATCGATTCTGCAGTTTCCAGCTCCCAGCTTGTTCCCACCTCGCCGCTGACACCCATTATTTATGGCTTTCTTGTTCATTCCTCGTCGTCAGAGACATTGAGTCTACCTCCCTTGTTCACTCCTTTCTGTTGGCATCCCATCAATTCTACCCATCCCGTTGTTGCACGCCGGTAAGGATTGTGATTTTAATTTTGGGTAAGGATTGTGATTTAATTTTTAACTAGCACTAGCATACAGATAGAGATTAGGCTTTTTTTAAAAAAAACAATTGCTGCACACCAATTGATTTTTAACTAACACTAACATATAAGATAAAGATGAAACTATCTTTAAAAAAAATCAATGACTTGCATAAATATTACCGACAATATGTTTATATATGTGTTGACTATTGATATTCAATATAATGATATCTGACTTTCATACTGACAATATTCAGGTAGATTTCTCATACCATTATCTCTCTAATCTCGATAATTTAGATAATTCATCGGGTTGTTGGAGTTGGTCTCTTTGTTTTATTGGGCTGAAATTGGCGTTAACATTATTTATTATTTTAGGTATAATAAGTAAGAAATATTAAAAAATTAATGTGATATGAGATAGGTTGAAACTAATATGAATTTCAATGTGATCTTAGATACACCGTGAGGTTACTCTGAGATTCATGGTTTGGACTGCTCATAAGATCTGATTATAATTATCTGATTACAATTTAGGTTCCAATTAGTTTTTGTCTTTCAATGTGATGTGATTTCACACTTTTTTTTCGAATTTTCAGCTTGGAGTTTAAGTGATTCCCTTAAAGTACTATTCCAAGCCTTATAATGTAGGATACCCACCTTATTGTTACTCCATAAAGATTTTTTTTTCATGATAGATAATAGAAGGATATCACTTAAACAACTAGTGAGATTTAAGTATTAATTAAATAAGAGATGAGTTTAGAGATAAAAAGGTAATTAAATATTCTATCCAACTATAACCATGAGCTATTTTATGAAGTTCATAATGAGTAGTTATGATTATATTTGGACTAAAAAAGTAACACATATGTACGAGGAAGAACTTTCAAGAAAACAACTTTTTTAATAATCTATAAACATATTATAAATTTTGATAATGAAATGAATTAATTTCTTTATCCAAGATAGGGACATTAATGTGAGTTAAAAGAGCTTTGTATGGAAAGACATGTGCATGTGAGCTTTGATATGATAATTGGATTTGGCACGGAGAAACTCTTACTAGATATTCTAGAAACAATGTAGAGTCAAATTTAGACTATACCACTAATGAACAAATATACGAAGAGAACTCTGATGACAATATAGTTAACACATAAGTATATGAAACTTCTACCATTGATATATTTATGATTGAAAACGTTATTCACTTATTTTTATGTATTTGTACTTGTATAGGGCTATTAGGATGTTTTATGCTCGAGCAAACGTTAGAAACCCAATTCTTAATTTGGATAGTTGTTCAGGTAATCATTTCAAATCTATAATATTTTACTACCATTTTGTTTATTTATTCGAGTTTTGCTTATTATATGTTTTAATTTATTTATATCGTGTGCTAAGCAACCAGGGAATACAGAGTGTGGGTACTATCCTATGAAGTTTATCCGAGATATAGTAACACAGAGAAGTCGAGTGATTACGGGCGTGATCTTATTTTATGTGTTTTACAATTTCTTCTTTTATTCAATTTTTTTAATGTATGTACACTTATTTGTTTGCAGTTGACTAGAAAAGATAAGTACACCCAAGATGAGTTGGACAAGATGAGAGTTGAGTTATGTGAATTTGTATCTCGGTACTTATGAACATCTTTGTTATCATACTTCATTTATGTGATTTTCAGGCACTACTACAAATTTGGCCTTTATTGACGCACGACTTAATTGAATTATTGATGTTTGGAATAAAAAAAACGTCAATAAATGGTTAATTTGTACTTTAAAATTAATAATTAATTTAAAAATACATATATTGATAGATTTTACATGTCAAAATATGTTTCCATTTAAGTTGACGCTATAAACTGTCAACATTAGTAGCTTTATTGACACTAATTTCAAAAAATTGCATCAAAAATTGAAATTTCCATTTTTATAATTCTTGACAGGTAATAAACGTCAATAAATCATAACATGCGAGTTTTGTTGACGGTCATTAACCGTCAACATTTATGCTTTTAATGACGGTCAATAACCGTCAATATAAGGGGGTCTTTTATATCCGGTCGACAACTGTCAATAAAGAGAGTTGATTTTCCTTTTTAAATCTTTATTAGATAAACGACATCATTTTAGTATTTATTATTAAAAAAAAAAAAAAAACCTCATATGACCTAATCCTTTTCACACTAGCTAGTTTCTTTTCCTTCGCCGCCGAGAGATCGGATTCCCCAGTCTTCCGCCGTCTTCATCTCTTCCGTGCCTTCATTCCACATCATTGCACATTATCGTTGAACCACATTACCGCCGCCGTCGTAGTCAGCATCGATTGCTCAAGTCTTCGAGTCTTGTCGTGGACGTCTCTCTCTTTCATTGACGTCGATTTGCTCAAGTCTTGCCACTGTATTGTTGCTCAGATCTTCGGATTACTCAAGTCTTCAAGTTGCTCAAGTCTTCAGGTTAAGAAACCTTCGGATTGCTCAAGTCTTCTGGTTAAGAAACCTTCGGATTGCTCAAGTCTTGGGGTTTTTTCTTGAAAATTGATCATCGATTTGCTCGATCGCTCATCCAAATTTTATATCTCTCGATTATCCTCACCCAAATCTTTGTTTAGATCATCCATCAAGTTGTTGCAGGTCAGTCAATGTTGGTTTCCAGTTGCTATTTCGTTTTTTTGGGCTGAAATTTTGCAATACCAGTTGCTATTTAGTTCTTTTGGGCTGAAATTTTGCAATACCAGATGCTATTTCATTCTTTTGGGCTGAAATTTTGCATTATCATTATTTTAGGTATAATAGATTAGGAATATGCAAAAATTAATTTATGATTTATCACTTGATCATTCAAATAAAAGTTTCCCAAGTCTTGATTACAATTTAGATCTGATTGAGCCTGAAATTCACATTATCATTCTGTTTTTGTTCTTGAATTTTCACTTAATGCTCCTAATATATGATTTCTTGATTACAGTTTAAATTTCAATTGATTTTTACCTTTCAATGTGATCTAGTTTCATACTTTCTTTTAAATCATTTTTCTGCTTAAAAGTTTGCTGAAATTCGCATTAATTATCATTGTGTTATGTTTTGCTGAAAAATTTCAGCTTGAAGTTTTATTGATTCCCTTAAACTACTAATTCGAGACTTATAATATATGATACCCACCTTATTATCCCACGAAGGTTTTTTCATGATGAGATCATAGAAGGATATCCCTTAAACAACTTGTGAGATTTAAGTAGTAAGGGATGAGTTTAGAGACAAAAAGGTAATGAATAGTTATGATTATATCTAGACATAACTCATCACGTATGGCCTTGTATCGCCTTTTTGTATTAAAGTCATTCTGCCTATTTCATACTTAGTAAAATATTTTTTGGGGTTTGAAAGAGAATTGGGATAGATTTTTCTTTAAATAGTTGATATAATTTGAGAAGTTTATTTAGAGTTTCAACTGAGATGACAAATTTGTTGGAAAAAAAAACCTCCCACCACTAGGAATAAGCAGAAATAAACTGAGAAATTAAAAGATACCAACAAAATAAGAGACACAAGAATTTACGTGGAAAAACTCCAAACCCGGAGAAAAAAACCACGAACAGAAAGAAATTACACTATGTGAAAAATTGTTACAATCACATAGAATTCTCTCCCCGACCCCAATTACAAAAACACTCTCCCAAAGCTTATACCACTCACACCCTTTTCCTCACTCTCAGACCAGAGAGTATAAAGAGGGAATTTAACCAGAGCTAGTACTCCAAGCTTAAAGTATTTCTAATTGGGATGCTTTGAAACCAAAGCCATAGACTCCTTTTATAGTGCCAGGAGCCCATCACTTTCTTGCACCTTTCAGATGTGGGACAATTTCACTTCTAATATATTACCAAAAACCCAACAATTTCCACCTTGGCAAGATATTTGAAGAATCCACATCTCGTTGTTGCATCATTGTCTTTACCGACAATCATAATCCTCAACACAGAGAATTATAACCTACTCCACCATAAAAGTAGACCACTTGGAATGCCACCTCCCAAGACTTTTCTTTTTCGTCACATGCCGATATACCCAGCTGAAATTTATGGTGCAACTTCCACCTACTTGGCTCACCCTGAAGTTCTTCACCATCGACATAACTTCCACCACACACCTTGCATAGCCGCCAAGTCAATGTCCGTGTGTGCAAACTTGTGGAACCGCTAACATCACATCCTCTATCATGGCAAAGCGGACATACCATAAGGATGAATTCTGTCTTTCTTCAGAAGATGTCACCATCTCCCCTGACGAAAGAGTCCATGTTAGCATCCGACCCAGAGCCTTTTGACGAACTTGCTCTGTTAGGACAATTCTTTTTCATGTGTCCATATCGTCTGTCTTCCCAACAATCTTTCTTTTGCACGAAGTCTTTCTTCTTCTTCTTCCAATTCAGATTGCACCATGGGACTCAGTTGGACCACCATCACCGCTTAACCTTTCAGAACACCACAACTTGGTCTTCCCTTCAAATCCTTGTGTAACCTGGGATTGCATCAAAGACATCTTTGACTTGCACTTGCCACAAGCCAAAGTTCATCTTTCCATCAAATTTCTCCACATCAATCTTTATCGGACTCATAAAGCTTGACATATCTGCTTCCCTCCTAGTGAATCTGCAAATAGTGAACAACTATAACCCGTTTCAAGAAATCTTTCCGATGTGGAAGCTCGCATAATATCTGCAACCACAGAGCATACTCGAAACTCAAGAAACTACAAACCTAAAGCTCGATACCACTTGTTGGGAAAAAACCTCCCACCACTAGGAATAAGCGTAAATAAACTGAGAAATTAAAAGATACCAACAAAATAAGAGACACAAGAATTTACGTGGAAAAACTCCAAACCCGAGAAAAAACCACGAGCACAGAAAAGAAATTACACTATGTGAAAAATTGTTACAATCACATAGAATTCTCTCCCCGACCCCAATTACAAAAACACTCTCCCAAAGCTTATACCACTCACAACCTTTTCCTCACTCTCAGACCAGAGAGTATAAAGTGGGAATTTAACCAGAGCTAGTACTCCAAGCTTAAAGTATTTCTAATTGGGATGCTTTGAAACCAAAGCCATAGACTCCTTTTATAGTGCCAGGAGCCCATCACTTTCTTGCACCTTTCAGATGTGGGACAATTTCACTTCTAATATATTGCCAAAAACCCAACAAAATTTGCTTGTGGAAAATAGTTAAACTTTTTTTTTGTTGAATTTCTTCTGCCTCTTTCATACTTTTGTTAATTATTTTCCTTGGCTTATATTTGTTTTACTTGGCAATTTTACTTCTAAGTTATATGTGGATTGTAGTGAGATGTGCATATGTTTTATTAATATTTGTCTGCATCTTTTGTAAATTGGTAGTATTATTATGAAAATTTGACTTGTAGAGAGTGTTGATATAATATATGTAGTTTAAAGAAACAAAATAATTGGGCCATAAAACAATGTTCATATTGTATATGTAATTTAAATAATCAAAAAATTCAAGAAAGATGGGGATGAAGATGTGAACTAAAGTTAATTTACAACAAAACTTTAAATGTAACTATTGCTTGTTTTTTTTTTTTGGAATTTTAATGAATTAGTTTATTATGTAATTCTTAGGCTGGTTTATTTATATGGATTAAAATTGATCGATATACTTTATTTGATTAGGTTATTTCATTATGGATAAATTATGGATGCCGAAAGATAGATTCTCTAAGGAGTATGAAGAAGGTGTAGAAACTTTTATTCAGTTTGCACTTCGAAATGCGAGTGATAAACCTTCTATACGATGTCTGTGTGTTAAGTGTGTAAATTTGAAAATTCTCAACACTAATGTAGTCAGGAACCACTTAGTTGTGTATGGTATCAATCAAAGATATGATAATTGGATTTGGCACGGAGAAACCCTTGATAGATATTCTAGAAACAATGTAGAGTCAAATTTAAACTACACCACTAATGAGCAAGTATATGAAGAGAACTCTGATGACAACATTGTTGAGATGGTTGAAACTGCACAAGAACATTTTGAAGAGGATCCAAAAAAATTTAAGAAGTTGTTTGCAGATGCTGAAAAACCTCTATATCCAGGATGTAGTAGATTAACTAAGTTAGGTACATTAGTTAGATTATATCACCTGAAAGCCAAATTTGAGTGGTGATACTAGCTTTACAGAGTTGAAAGATATATTACCTGAAAAGAATGAATTGTCGATGTCTACGTATGAAGCAAAGAAGACGTTAGTCATTTTGGGAATGACGTATGAAAAAATTTATGCATGTCCCAATGATTGTTGCTTATATAGGAAAGAATATGTTGATGCATCTAATTGTCCTCACTGTAACGAGTCAAGATGGATGAAACGTAAGAATTCGTTGGAAGTGAAAGAGGGAGTCCCTGCTAAAGTTGTATGGTACTTTCCCCCAATTCCACGATTTCAAAGGATGTTCAATAGCACGTTAATTTCAAAGGATTTAACTTGGCATTCTAATGAGAGATTAGTTGATGGCAAGTTACGACATCCTGCTGATACTCCATCTTGGAAATTGATCGATCATTTATGGCCTGAATTTGGAAGTGAAGAGAGAAACCTTCGTCTTGCCCTATCAACTGATGGAATAAATCCTCATAGTGAGATGAATAACAAGTACAGTTGTTGGCCTGTAATATTGACAACATATAATCTCCCACCTTGGTTATGTATGAGACGTAAATTTTTTATGCTAACCATGATAATATCTGGGCCAAAGCAACCGAGGTACAACATAAATGTGTATTTGGCTCCTTTAATAGATGATTTAAAAATTCTTTGGAATGATGGAGTGCCCTGTTATGATGCATATCGAGATGAAGTATTCACATTAAAAGCAGTGTTGTTGTGGACAATTAACGATTTACCTGCATATGGTAATTTAGTTAGTTGTAGTGTCAAAGGATATTGTGCATGTCCCATATGTGGAGAACACACATCAGTTGTGCATTTAAAATTTGGAAAGAAGATGGCTTATCTTGGACACAGAAATTTTTTGTCACTAGCTCATTCATTTAGAAGACAGATGAAAGCATTCAATAATGAAAAAGAATTTGGAAAGGCTCCACAACCATTTTAAGGAGAAGAAATTATTGAAAAATTCACCAACAACGAATGTTCCAATGAAGATATGCCAAAAGAGAAGAAACTAATAGGTGCCTTACGTTCTTGTTGGAAGAAAAAATCTATATTTTTTGAACTTGAATATTGGAAGAAGCTTCATGTTCGACATTGCTTAGATGTAATGCACATCGAGAAAAATGTTTGTATGAATTTAATAGGCACTTTACTCGACATCCCCGGTAAGACAAAGGATGGATTACAAACTCGACGTGATTTAGAACGATTAGGTATTCATCTCGAGTTGGCCCCAAAAGTTATAGGAAGAAGGACATTCATACCGTCGGCCTGCTACACATTATCCAAACATGAGAAACGTGCAGTTTGTCAATCATTGTCAAAAATGAAAGTTCCTGAAGGTTATTATTCTAATATAAAGAACCTTGTATCACTCAATAATCTAAAAGTTAATGGTTTGAAGTCACATGACTGTCACGTGCTCATGCAACAATTGCTATCAGTTGCAATTCGATCTACACTACCTAAGCATGTGAGAATTGGTATCACACGATTCTGCTTGTTTTTCAATGCAATATGCAATAAAGTGATCGATGTTTCACAGTTAAGTGAGTTGGAGCACGAGATCGTAGTAGTCTTGTGTCTGTTTGAAAAATACTTCCCTCCATCGTTCTTCACGATAATGATACACTCAACAGTACATCTGGTTAGAGAAGTGCGACTTTATGGTCCTGTGTATCTTCGATGGATGTATCCTTTTGAAAGATACATGAAAGTTCTTAAAGGATATGTGAGAAATAGGAATCGACCCGAAGGTTGTATTGCTGAAGGTTATATTGTCGAGGAAGCTATAGAGTTTTGTACTGAATTGTACTGAATTTTTGCATGATGTAAACCCTATTGGACTCGAAAAAGCTAGTGAACGAGCTCAGGATGATGAATTTGGGAGACCTGCATCGACAACGTCTCATATGAAGCCTGATAAGGAACAACTCAAGCAGACTCATTTATATGTCTTAGAAAATACAGATGACGTTCAACCTTTTATAGAGTCCGTTCACTTCTTATACTAATTTAAAGTTAATCCATAAACTTAATATACTAACACCAATAATTTTTTTGTATATCATAGAAAGCATACGAACTATTTGAAACTCATCTATCCATCAAGATCAAGAAATCAAAAGTGGTTACAAGATCAACACAATAAAACCTTCATTTCTTGGATACGTGATCAAGTATGGTTCTAACAATTCTGCTCATTTTTCCTTTTTCCTTTTTAGTTTTTAATGACTTATACTCAAATATTAGTGGTTTATATGTATAGGTTGCTACTGATCTTGAAGTACCAAACCATACTATATCTAACACATTGAGATGTGTATCACATGGTCCTTCACCCACTGTGATAACCTATTTAAACTACGTAGTGAATGGTGTTCGCTACAATACAGAGCTTCATGATGGTACTCGAAATGTTCAAAATAGTGGAGTATGTTTAGTAGCTAGTACGATACAAGTATCTAGTGCAAAAGATAAAAATCCAATAACCACAAGCATATCTTTTTATGGCGTGATTCAAGAGATATAGGAATTAAATTACCATAATTTTAAGATTGTAATGTTCAAGTGTAACTGGGTTGAAAGTAATAGGGGTGTTAAAACAGATGAACTTGGATTTAAACTAGTTGATCTTAGACGTATTGGATATAAATCTGATTCTTTCATTTTAGCTTCACAAGCTAAACAAGTGTTCTATATAGAAGATCCAAGTGACTCCCGATGGTCTATTGTGTTGCATCCTCCAAATAGAGAGTACGAAGATCATATTAACGAAGACGAGCTTGGGAACTTAATTTTAAACTACAATAACTCTAACTACGTTCATACTACTAATGAATCTGATAAAATAGATGATGATAGTTCAACATATGTTCGCACTGACTGTGATGACATTTGGATCGACTGATTTTGATCTGATCTCCTTGAGCAGCGGAAACGTGATTGGAATCGTTAATGTGCTTGATTGTTTTAATTGAAACAAAAACCAGTACATTGATCCAAAAATACAGAACAAGCATATACTTTCTAATCCTATTAGGCATGGATTAAATGCATACATGCAAACATATATTAAGTTTAACTATTAAACTAAAGGGAAGAAGAATTGATACCTTTGTAGACTTTCTCCAAAGAACTTGTTGCTCCAAAGGTTGTACAAAGAAAAACAATCGTGACAGGACTTCTCTTCTTCCAAAGAAGAACACAACCACCGTGAGATCACCTCCTATATCTCTCGAGTTCTACTTAGATCCTCCTTGGTGGGAAGGATTCCAACTTTTGGATAGAATTGGGAATGGGAGAGTCAGAGAGAGAATTCTTCTGTGTGAGTAAATTCTCAATCGCAAAATTCAGCATCGATCAATTGTCTTCCTCTCACTTGGAGAAGAACACTCTATAGAGGGCATCTCTCACTCCCTATCGATTAGGGAGTTGGGAGAGATGGGGAACGTGTCCTCCTGACACGTTCCCTATTTTTTTAATAATTAATCGTATTAATAAATCAATTAAATCTTATTTAATTAAATTAAATTAAATATCATATATTTAATTTAGATTAAATCACATTTAATCAATTTTCCCTCTAACCTATAGTTTTAATGCACATGTTATGTACATTAAATTATAATCTATAGTTTTCAAATATGAATCACATTCACATTTGAATTTAATATTTGAACTCTTTCAAATATTTAATTCTCTCACATATAATTTAATATGAATCATATTCACATTAAATTTATAATAGTTCCAAAACTATATATTATATCGTATCTAAATACATTAAATATATTCCCTTATGAATTTGAACATTTCAAATTCTAAAGATCTAAGAACCCTTTACGAGCTAGAAGGTGGACCTAATGGACCTACAGATCAGAAGCTCCAACGATACGAGATTGCTCGGTTAATCTCATTAACCTCCCAATCAACATTCGTTAACTACGGGAACACTCCACTAAAGTCCCACAGCTGCACTCTTCTCACTGCAGATATATTTCTGTGTCCATGGATATTGACCAATAACAGCAAGTCAAAACTTCACGAATGTTCGTAACCATAGTTGGGTCAAATTACCGTTTTACCCCTGGGTTACATCTTGTGCCTTAAGTACCAGTGCTCCTCTAATGAACAATTTGTTTGTGGTCCTACCAACAAATAGAGTCCTTCTCGGGCCAATGAGAGGGTCGGGCCCTTTGTTCAAGTCCCAGAGACACCACTTAAGGGAACATTTCTCTACTTACCCTAGTAGGCGGGAAGGAGTGAATTCCATCTTGCTAAGTTAAGTTCTCAGCCGCTCTCTCGGTCTTGTCCCCAAGAAGGTAGGCATATTGAGTCAGCGGAACTGACCACTCTCATCCATACTAGTCAAAGGACAATCCCTCGCGACGGGAGTTCGTAACTGCCAAAGGATTGAGATCAAGTTGCCTAGGTCATCCTAGTGAAATAGAAACCTAACTAGTCAACTGAGTTACAAACTAGAGGTTACTATTTCGTGGTCCGGTCTTATGTAATCTCATTACATAGGATATCCCCACTCACATGTCATCTACACGAACACGTTAGGATCATAGTGTTTGTATCAAATACAAAGTGGGCCACATTCATAGTTTAACCAGGGTAAGTTACCCAAACCTTATCCCCTAACTATAGACCCATTAGGTTGTATCTCGAACCGAGATCCTTTTTATGTACATTACATTCAGTTAAAGATTCATTTAACAGCCTTGGATGTTTAGTTTATTGGATTTAGGGTTTAAATAAAGGCAAAATCGTAGATAAGAAACAATAACACTTTATTGAAATAATAACAGTTTATTACATTAATTAGAACATAATTACAAACTACGAGTTTTAGGGCACAAATCCCAACAAACTCCCACTTGAACTAAAACTCTAGTGGGATACATCATAATCTAAAACAAAGGGTTACAAGAGATAGAAATACAATAAACTAGGGCATCCATATACCCCATTACATATCTCCCACTTGCCCTAGATTAGCTTATGTACATATCTCGTAGACCTAGACTTTCCAGATGACCCTCGAACACTTTAGTCGTGAGAGTCTTTGTAAACGGATCAGCAATATTGTGCTCCGGCGATCTTCGTGGATCACACATCTCCTCGTTGCACTATTTCTCGTGTCGGTGATACTTCCTTTCGATGTGCTTTCCTCGCTTATGGCTGCGAGGTTCCTTCGAATTGGCTTCCGCACCACTGTTGTCACCGTATAAGGTGATGGGAGATTCCATATTTGGAACAACTTCCAAATCAGTAAGAAATTTTCTTAGCCAAACAGACCTCTCCTTACCGCTTCACAAGCAATGACATAATCGACCTCCATTGTGGAGTCGATGCATCCTTGCTTGATGCTTCGCCATACTATAACTCCCGTTCAGGGTGAAAATCGATCCCGATGTGGATTTTCGAGAATCCTTATCTGGTCCGAAAATCGTAATCGGTGTATCCGATGAAGATCGATCCTTAGACCCATACACAAGCATATAGTCCCTCGTTCTCCTTAGATACTTGAGGATATTTTTAATCGTTGTCCAGCTGGTCTAACCTCGATTGGATCGGTACCTCTTCGACTATTCCCACTGCATAGCAAATGTCCGACCTCGTGCATAGCATAGCATACATTAAGCGACCTACTGCAGAGGCATAGGGAATATGTCTTATATCCTAAACTTCTTGAGGTGTCTTGGGATTCTGCATCGAGTATCTGGACAACATTTTGTCGATATAAGATGCTTGAGATAGTGTTAGCGTTCTGTTCTTGCGATTCCTAAAGATCTGAATCCCAAGAACATACTGCGCCTCTCCCAAATCTTTCATTTAGAATTGGGTCGCCAGCCAATTCTTTATGTCAGTTAGGTATCTTACATCATTCCCAATGAGTAGGATATCATCCACATAAAGTACTAACAAAGTTACTTTGTCGTTGACGATCCTCTTGTAAACACAAGGCTCGTCAACGTTTTGGTCAAAGCCATAAGACTTGATCGCAGTATCAAATCTTATATTCCAAGATCTTGATGCTTGTTTCAATCCATAAATGGATCGATTAAGTTTGCAAACTTTTTGCTCCTGACGTCGTGCTATGAACCCTTCGGGCTGAGACATATAGATGCTCTCGTCAAGATTACCATTCAAAAAGGCAGTCTTGACGTCCATTTGCCAAATTTCATAATCATAAAACGCGACTATGGACAAGAGTATCCTTATAGACTTCTGTTGCATAAATTTTATGATGCAATATCGCAGTGTACAGGTCAAGTTTTAGTATAGTGATTTATGAGTCCAAGTATCGTCCTCGGGAATGGGTTTCTAGATTAATTAAGTACTAAGATACTAATTCTCAAATTTAGCTAAAGCAACAAAACATGGATAGGTGTTTGACGAATAAGACAACCAAACAAACAAACATGTGGAGACACGAATTGATAGAATTAAAGAAAGTGATTTTACAAGTTAATAACCTAACTACACATGCATTGACCTCATGAGATGAATTTATAAACGAGAAGTAAATTACTCAAGAAAACCTCTCGGTTCTTAGTGAGCCTCACACATGCAATAGAATTCATAGTCTCCATACGAACCTACAACATGCATGGCATTAAGTAACTTCTTTAAGTGTTTTCCTAAGAATTCTAGGTCACTCTCGTGCCAGACTACTAAGGGTTTTGACAATTTTACTCTA
Source organism: Trichosanthes cucumerina (assembly GCA_036507285.1). NCBI lineage: Eukaryota > Viridiplantae > Streptophyta > Magnoliopsida > Cucurbitales > Cucurbitaceae > Trichosanthes > Trichosanthes cucumerina. The sequence goes on along the minus strand of CM071836.1, from coordinate 64,548,561 downwards.
ATTCAAGTTTTATCTCTCGAGTCCACTTGAATCAATGAATTAAGGAGTGCAGAGCGAATGGCCAAAAATAAGAACAAAACATGCTTCAATAAATTGTAATAAAGTCATAACAAATAAATCAAATCCTACTACAATGTTTAGCTACTCTAAATCACATGAAAAACAAACTAAACAAGTAGAAAACGTCTTAGAACGCTATTACAAATTGAAAGAAAGAGAAATAAACTTAGGTGTCGATGCCGGTCCTTCGTCTCCGAGATTTCGTCTTCGATCTCGAACCTCCACGAATGCTTTGGCTCCCAAAATCACTCTTTTCTCTCTTCTTACAAGGTGTATTTCAATTTAGGGCAAAACTCTACCAAATTGTGCTCCCTTTGCAAGAATCATAATGTTGTATTTATAGGCATCAATGGGGCGTTGCAGCAACGCTAGGGACAGCGTTGCAACGTACGCTGCCTAAAACGCGTGGTAAATATGAAAACTATCGGCGCGTTAACGCGCTGCTACCTTAACGCCGCACGCCTATCGATCTGGCGTTGCGACGCTGCAAGGCAGCGTTGCAATGCCTTCTATGCGGCTTCTCATGCGTGCGCCTTTATCGATATAGCGTTGTGACGCTGCAAAGCAGCGTTGCAACGCTATCGGCAGTGATCTTCAAAGCTATTTGGTTGTACGTTCGGCGTTGCAACGCTCTATATGGCGTTGCAACGCCATCACCTCGGGTCTTCAGCTTGGTTTGGTCTCCTCTCTTCCATTTGATGTTATATTTAACAACAAATAGCCTTGTTTTGATCCCGAGTGATCCAAATTGTCTCCAATAGCTCCGTTTAAGCTCTCAACCTGAAATTGAATAAATCAACCACGTAAAAGCCCTGAAATCATCATAAAACTAGCAATAATTAAGCCTAAGGATAGCACATTTTGTGTGCTATGAACTTCAGCATAGCAACAGGGAAAAAAGTTTCTTCATAGTCAACTCCTATGGGTCTAACCCCTTCAAGTTGGTCTACAAGTTCCCATACTGAATTGAAGTTCATTGACTCCATTTCAAGGTTCATGGCTTTGATCCATTGGTCCCTGTCTACGTCATTCATTGCCTGTTTATAAGACAATGGATCTTTTACGCCATCATCAGGTATGACAACTTGAGTTTCAGCTAAACTCAAGTAGCGGTCAGGTTGGAAAACAACCCTCCCACTGCGTCGAGGCATTCCCAACGATTGAGAAGGACGAGACTGACTTGAGGTGCTGACTCCTCTATCAACTCTTGATGAGGCCCCAGCTTGATCAACAACTCTTGTTGGTTCATGTGTAGCTTCTTTTAGTACTAATTTACTACGCGGTTTATGGTATCTCATGTGATCTTCCTCCAAGAACGTGGCGTTTGTCAATACAATCACCTTATTTTCTTGCGGGTCGTAGAAAAGACCACCTCTCGTTTCTTTGGGATAGCCAAGAAATTGGCATAATCTTGAACGAGGTTCCAGTTTCTTTGGGTTTGTCACGAGTACGTGTGTCGGACATCCCCAAATCCTGAAATGTTGTAAACTAGGTTTACGCCCCTTCCAAAGTTCAAAAGGTGTTTCTGAAACACTTTTTGACGGAACACTGTTCAAGATTTGAACTGCAGTCTCTACTTTTTGACGGAAAACGAGGCAGGCAATTGAGCATAGCTCATCATAGAATGAACCATGTCTAACAAGGTTCTATTTCTCCTTTCTGACACACCATTTTGTTGTGGTGTATTAGGTGCAGAGAGTTGAGATTTAATTCCATGTTCTATCATATAGTCCTAGAATCTCAAATCCATATACTCTTCATCTCGATCGGATCGAAGTGTTTTAATGCTTTTCTCTAATGCATTCTCTACTTCAGCCTTATACTCTTTGAACTTTTCAAGAGCTTCAGACTTGTGATGCATTAGGTATAGATAACCATACCTCGAATAATCATCTATGAAAGAGATGAAATATTCATACCCTCCTCGAGCTTTGACATTCACCAGACCACAAAGATCCGAATTTATAAGTTCTAAGGGTTCTACGGCTCTATAACCTTTTGCAGTAAAAGGTCGTTTGGTCATTTTACCTTCCAAGCAAGACTCGCAAGGCGGTAAAGAATCATCTTCTAGCTTGTTTAGAAGTCCATTTTGAGAAAGTCTCTCAATCCGGTTGAGATTAATACGACCAAGTCTAAGATGCCACAGATAGGTATTATTGTTTGGAGAAATTCTTTGCCTTTTATTTTGAGTGTTAGCATTCTTAAACATCTCATGATTTAAAATTGCTTTAGTTTTATTCGGTTTCGATGACGTATGCCATTTTTTCATTGAAAGCGAAACATATATTGACACCCTCTTTCAAAATGAACGCTTCATTGATTGAAAAAGAAATACAATAACCAAGTTCTATTAAACAAGAGATAGAAATTAAGTTCCTTTTAAGCGTAGGAACTATATACAGATTTTTCATTAAAATAAATCTATCTCCGAAAAATAACTTGGCATCACCCACTGCACGAGCTGAGACGACGTCTCCCGTTCCGACCCAGAGCATCATCTCACCCTCTTCGAGCTCCTTGAAGGAACTAGTTTCCTGAAATGAAAAGCAAACGTGATTAGTGGCTCCTGAATCAAGTATCCAGGTTAAATCATCATTTTCCACTAAACAAGTTTCAAGAACAAGTAAATCTAATTTACCTTTCTTCTCTTTGAGCTCAGCAAGGTATTTTGGGCAGTTTCTCTTCCAGTGCCCATCCATGTTGCGGTGGAAACACTTTCCTTTATCTGCAAGCTTGACTTTTCCCTTGTCTTTGTTAGCAGCAGGTGCCTTCCCTTTCCCTTCTATTTTCTTCTTTTGGGTCTTCTTAAGCCCATAAGATGAGCTACAGGATTTGTTCCCAGAGGATGAACCCTTCTGGAACCTTCTGGAATGGGCAAACAGATTTGCCTCTCCATCAGCCTGTCCCTTATTCTTCATAAGAGACTGGAAAGTCTGTAGTTCATTAAGGAGAGTAATCAGGTTATACACTATCTTGTTCATCACCGCATTGATGCGGATTGCGAAAAACTCTTCTAAGAGATTCCGGATGAACGATACACGACTCGCTCGTCAATGACCGCTCCGTTCATCTCAACCACGTTGAAGTGGACCATCAGATCAAGAACGTGTTCTCTCACCGATGACCCCTTCTTCATACGAGAGTTATAAACGTATTTGAGGGATTCGTGCCGAATCTGTCCAGACGGTTGTCTAAACATTTCCTGTAGTGAACTCATGATCTCACGAGTTGAGACCATGCCCTCGTGCTTTTTGGCTAGAACTTCAGAAACACTAGCCAAAATGTAGACCTTGGCCTTATCATTGGCCTTGATCCACGTGATGCGTCGCCTCTTCTTAATGTATTGAGGAGCGTTACGAGCAAGAATCTGAGGACATTCCTCAGTTAATACGAACCGAAGGTTAGTCATTTCTCCCTTGAATTGAGACTATCTCTGCCAATTCCCACTACCAAAACATCTCATGTCCCAATTGTCCTTAGCTACCGTTTGTTTGGTCAAGGACTTGTTAACTAACTTAACTCATCCCGTAAATGTAACCCTACCATTTTCAGATCCAATAGGCCCGAGCCAACAGGCTACTATTAAGAAAGACAACTGCTGGCAAACAACCTAAGAGACCCTATCCATTTCTGGAGTTCGCGGTGTTCTGATCCCTATAGTCAGGCCCTCGGAGGGTTTGGCTGTTCCAGGACAACCTAGCAGGCGGACTATAGAAATCTCACGGTGCGACCTAGTGGAGGAGACCGTAGGATACGTTGACACGCGTCCTGCTCCCATTTACTATGGATAATTCCCTCATTCACCTTGGTATTGAACCATGCAAACACATACCGTAGGGGGGCGCCCTATTGACGCCGCGTAGCCGAGCATGGAACTCACGGTGTGAACTCTTGAGGACGTGAGAGTACACTCGATGCGAACATCTCGCTTTCTCCCACTGAAGTTAATAAAATTAGGGTATGGATTTAACTTAGTCGGATTATGGCTAAAAGAATCTATCTAAGTCTACGCCTATTATAACTATTATAACTCGGTCTTAAAACCTTATGTCTAGGTGAATAAACATTTTAATTACCTAGAGATAAAATAGAACTGAGGTTAATTCAACTAAGGTTCTGGGTCAGTTCCCAGGTAGGAGGTGTTCAAGTTAACTTGAGTCGACTTTAAGTACCCCAAATTTTTAGACAGAACTTCACCGGTAGAGTTCCCTTATAACCAAAGTCCTAAAGTCCTACTATATTTTAAACTATTTAAAATATTATGTAAGACTTATTTCTAATTCTATTAGAAATTTGAAACTTAGGTCTAAATTAATTTTAAACAATTTAAAACTAATTAAATTTAACCCAAGTTCCTATGTTTGCATCCTTTTCTTTATTATAGGTTATAGTTTCTAAAACCCCTTTAATTTATAACTTTTATAAATTTTAATAATTGACCTATGAGAAAGAAACTATATTATAAATCCAACGATCTATATTCAAATTGGAATTATAAAAGAAATTCAACTATTTGAATTTTAAAATTACTTAAATAAAATAACATTTATTTTAAACTAAGTAATTTCATGCTCCATGCAATTTATTTTCCATATAATCTAATTATAACACTTATAATTAATTACTCATGAAAAAATAAATTAGTCATGCATTCAACCATATTCATATAACATTTATATAAATAAAATGCATGAACATGCTTATCCTAAGGTGGGAATAATCTAAATGACATTCATATTGATAAAACGTTGTAAAATCGGAATAACTTTGCCCCTAAAGTGCAAAACAAATAAATTACATTAATTTATATCATGAACCGGTCCAAAAACACCTTGAACCGGCCTTGAACCGCTCGAACCGGACCAAAACCACCGAACCAGCTCGAACCGGGTCACATCGCTTGAATCGCGCTTACGGCGTTGCCGTAACGATGATGCTAGCGTTACAACGCCGCTTCATCATCTCGCGCGCTTTTTATCGGGATGGCGTTGCAACGCCGCTTACACCCTTGATCGCGTCGCTCGATAGGGAACGCGGCATTGCGACGCGTTTCTTGACGTTACCGCGATGATGAACGATGTTGCAACGTTCTTTGCTTCGCAGCAGCAGCCTTCTTCCACGAACACAGCAGCTTCAACCTTCGATTTCTCCTTCGATTCTCAACCGAAATGCATGAAATTTGTCCCGAACGACTCGTAACTCAATTACAGACTCAATTTTACACTTTATGCCAAAAAATGCAGGGGCCTTTACATAAAATTAGAACAAAAAAGAAGTAAACTAAGGCCAAAACATTCCTAAACTAGTTTTACAGCAAACCAAATGCATTTCCCACCAAATCAATGCAATTTTGTTTCAAAACAAAACAATAAAAGCATTGCTCTGATACCAATTGATGGAGATCTGATCTCCTTGAGCAGCGGAAACGTGATTGGAATCGTTAATGTGCTTGATTGTTTTAATTGAAACAAAAACTAGTACATTGACCCAAAAATACAGAACAAGCATATACTTTCTAATCCTATTAGGCATGGATTAAATGCATACATGCAAACATATATTAAGTTTAACTATTAAACTAAAGGGAAGAAGAGTTGATACCTTTGTAGACTTTCTCCAGCAACTTGTTGCTCCAAAGGTTGTACAGCAAAAACAATCGTACAGGGACTTCTCTGTTTTCTTCCAGTAAGAACACAACCACCAAAGATCACCTCCTATATCTCTGAGTTCTACTTAGATCCTCCTTGGTGGGAAGGATTCCAACTTTTGGATAGAATTGAGAATGGGAGAGTCAGAGAGAGAATTCTTCTGTGTGAGTGCAATTCTCAATCGCAAAATTCAGCATCGATCAATTGTCTTCCTCTCACATGGAGAAGAACACCCTATAGAGGGCATCTCCCACTCCCTATCGATTAGGGAGTTGGGAGAGATGGGGAACGTGTCCTCCTGACGCGTTCCCTATTTTTTTAATAATTAATCGTATTAATAAATCAATTAAATATTATTTAATTAAATTAAATTAAATATCATATATTTAAATTAGATTAAATCACATTTAATCAATTTTCCCTCTAACCTATAGTTTTAATGCACATCTTATGCACATTAAATTATAATTTATAGTTTTCAAATATGAATCACATTCACATTTGAATTTAATATTTGAACTCTTTCAAATATTAAATTCTCTCACATATAATTTAATATGAATCATATTCACATTAAATTTATAATATATAGTTCCAAAACTATATATTATATCGTATCTAAATACATTAAATATATTCTCTTATGAATTTGAACATTTCAAATTCTAAAGATCTAAGAACCCTTTACGAGCTAGAAGGTGGACCTAATGGACCTACAGATCAGAAACACGAACGATACGAGATTGCTCGATTAATCTCATTAACCTCCCAATCAACATTCGTTAACTGCGGGAACACTCCACTAAAGTCCCACAGCTGCACTTTTCTCAATGCAAATATATTTCTGTGTCCATGGATATTGACCAATAACAACAAGTCAATCTTCCACGAATGTTCGTAACACCAGCTGGGTCAAATTACCGTTTTACCCCTAGGTTACATCTTGTGCCTTAAGTACCAGTGCTCTTCTAATGAACAATTTGTTTGTGGTCCTACCAACAATTAGAGTCCCTCTCGGGCCAATGAGAGGGTCGGGCCCTTTGTTCAAGTCTCGGAGACACCACTTAAGGGAACATTCCTCACTTACCCTTGTAGGCGGGAAGGAGTGAATTCGATCTTGCTAAGTTAAGTTTCCAGTCGCTCTCTCGGTCTTGTCCCCAAGAAGGTAGGCATATTGAGTCAGCAAAACTAGCCACTCTCACCCATACTAGTCAAAGGACAATCCCTCGCGAACGGGAGTTCGTAACCTGCTCAAGATTGAGATCAAGTTGCCTAGGTCATCCTAGTGAAATAGAAACCTAACTAGTCAACTGAGATTTACTAGAAGAGAGTTACTATTTCGTGGTTCGGTCTTATGTAACCTCATTACATAGGATATCCCCACTCACATGTTATCTACACGAACACGTTAGGATCACAGTGTTTGTATCAAATACAAAGTGGGCCACATCCATAATTTAACCAGGGTAAGGTACCCAAACCTTATCCCCTAACTATAGACCCTTTAGGTTGTATCTCGAACCGAGATCTTTTTTATGTACATTTCATTCAGTTAAAGATTCATTTAACAGCCTTGAATGTTTAGTTTATTGGATTTAGGGTTTAAATAAAGGCAAACTCGTAGATAACAAATAATAACACTTTATTGAAATAATAACAGTTTATTACATTAATTAGAACATAATTACAAACTACGAGTTTTAGGGCACAAATCCCACTGCTGTTTTGCTGTAATTATGCTATTGTTGCTGAAATTTTCGAGACTTAAGGGTAAACTCCACTTTAGGATAGACATATTAACTAGTTTGTTAGTTTTGAGTTCTGCTTAGTAATTGTGACATGTGAGTTATACTTGTTTTGAAGTTGTTGAGTGTATGTTTTGTATTATTTCTAGTGGTCGAGCGTTAAAATGATTAGTGAATTGTAGTTTGATTGAGTTATCTTGATGTTGCGTTTAGTCGCGTGTTTTTGTTTTAGACAGGTACATGTAAAATTTTTGTATTGTTGTAATTATGCTGTTATGCTGCTAAAATTTTCGAGACTTAAGGGTAAACTTTAATATTTTTTATTTATTGTTAGGTATTTATGCCAATCTAAACCAATCATATTAGAACAATATGCATGCCTTCAACCATCCTTGATTGCACATGCCTCTGGACCTGAAGAGCAACGTTGTCAATTCCTATGTAATAGGGTACGAGAGACCAAGAATAAACTATTGATCTGTCCTTGTAATTCAGGGTACGTAAACTATGTACTTATTAATTTATTTGTATTTTGTATATATTCCTAACTCTTATTTGTTGGTAATTCTATATTTAGAAACCATTGGTCGTTGGTGGTTATCTCATTGAGAACATCTACAGTTTGGTCGATTGACTCCTTAGGACATGACATTCACGATTATGTGAAAAATATAATTAATACGTAAGTATTATGAAACTTCTACCATTGATATATTTCTAATTGAAAACATTATTCACTTATTCTTATGTATTTGTACTTGTATAGGGCTATTAGGATGTTCTATGCTCATGCAAACGCTAGAAGTCCACATTTTAATTCGATAGTTGTTCAGGTAATCGTTTCAAATCTACCATTTTTTATTACCATTTTGTTTATTTATTCGAGTCTTACTTATTATATGTGTTTTAATATATTTATATAGTGTGCTAAGCAACCGGGGAGTACAAAGTGTGGGTACTATACTATGAAGTTTATTTGAGATATAGTAACACAGAGAAGTCGAGTGATAACGGGCGTGGTAATACTTTGATCTTATTCTATGTGTTTAACAGTTTCTTGATTTATTCAAATTTTTAATGTATGTACACTTATTTGTTTGCAGTTGACGAGAAAAGATAAGTACACACTGTTGGGTTTTATGTCCTAAAACTCGTGGTTTTGTAAACTGAATGTATATTCTATTTCACAATAAAGTTGTTATTGAAATTTATTCAGTAAAAGTGTTATTGACTATTGTGTATTGTGTAACCTTAATCCAATAAAGAACCCTTCGCTATAGGATGAATACTTGAACTTTATGTGTGACATAAAAGTGGATCAAGTTCAAGTTATAGCCAGAACAGTTTATAGTATAAGGATAGGGTTGGGTACCTTATCCAGGGGACACTATGGACGCGGCCCACTTTGTAGAGTACAAACGATGTGATTTTAAATCGTTCATGTGAAGACATGTGAGTGAGGGCGCCCTATGCAATGGGTTTGCATAAGACTCGATCATGAAATAGTCACTTAGACTTTATAACTCAGTTCGCTTCCCTATCGACTATATTCATCACGATGACCTAGGTAACTCGATTTTAATCCTGAGCGTTCTATGGACTCCTGTTTATTCGGATTATCCTTAGTTTTGCATGGGTGAGAGTGGCTCGAGATTGCCGACTCAATAAGCCTCCCATTTCAGGGATAAAACCGGGTAGATAGTTGGGAACATAGTTCTGCAAGATGAAATTCACTCCTACCCACTTTAGGGATTAGTAGAGAGGTTGTTCCCTTAAGTACTGACTTCGGGTCTTGAACAATGGGCCCACCCCTCTCATTGGCCCGAGAGGGATTCGATTTGCTGGTTGGACCACAAACCAATTGTTCATTAGAGGATCAGTGGGACTTAAGGAACAACAGGTAATTACAGGGGTAAAACGGTAATTTTATCTACAGTGAAGAGAGTGCAACCACTGGGCTTTAGTGGAGTGTCCCGGTGGTTAACGAATGTTGATTAGCTAGGCTAAAGAGTTTGGCCGGTTAATCACGTTTCGTTGGACCTCATGATCTGTAGGTCCATTAGGCCCTCCTTGCTAGCTCGGACTAAGCCTTGTAACATTTTGAGAGAAAAGAGTTTGAATTGTTCAAATTCGTTTTTGGGAGAAATCGTTAATTATATGTGATATATTTAACGAGTTATGGCTTAATTATGAATTAAACTATGATTAACAGGAGGTGGATATATTTTTAAATATGATTTAAATAGTGGATCGGTTTATAGCATGAATTAGGATTCATGTTCAGAAAATCGATCGGGATCGGGCAATTTATTTAATTTAATATTTAATATTAAATTAAATTAAAAATTAATTAATTAAACTAATTATTTAATAATTTCATTAATTAAATTAATTTTAATTAAAAATCAATTTAATATTGATTTTTGAATTAAAATTAAATGAAAATTCAAGGATTTCCATGAAACCCAACTTGACAACTTGCCCAATCTTACTCATCTTCAAAATTCACCAAAATTGGTCACCTCCATCTCAAAGCATCATCATCACCCTTGAGTTGTCACTCCATTGAACCTTTTTGAAGGTTTATATAATGGTGATTTGAGGTGTTTTGTGAGAATTACACAGAAAATTCAATATTCCCGAATTAGTGACCTTTGAGGACTTTTCTTCCAAATTCTCTCAACCTAGGATTCCACAATCCGTTCTAAGGCCTGAGAATAGTAGGGAAGACTCTAACGGTTGTCCACGAAGTGTTCGTGCTGTAAACCATCTACCGGTGAAGAGAATTTGATCTTCAAAGTTGAGTTTTCTATCCCTCTGTTTTTCCAGCTTGGAGCATATTTTTTATTTTACAAAATTGATCAATTTAGAGTGTTCAAGATCCAAAATTGATTCCGCTTTCTTAATCTAGACTCTTTCAATTGGTATTAGAGCAATTTTGAGCACTCAATTTGATCTATTTTGTTCTGTGGTGGGTGTTCTTTGAAATACATTTTTTCTCAGCGTCTAAAGTGTTCTTCTGGTTTTGGCATTTAAATTGAGCATCAATTTGTGCTTTATTTTCAAATTGCTCAAGTGTGTTTGAGCATTAATGTGTGTAGAATAAGCTGTAAAAATTTTAAGTCGTTTGGAGTTCGGGAAGACCTTCAATTTGATGAAAGAAGCCACGGAGGTCCAAAAATTAGAAAAACAGAGCTGCTGGAAATTTTTTTTTCTGCTACAGTATTTTTAATCCTTCAGCCCGTGCTTTTCAATTTTGGGAAGATGATGTTGACTCTCCATTGACCGTTGACTTTGACCGGTTCAAGTCATTTTGGACCGGTTCTGCTCGTTTTTGGTCCGATTCGGGTGATTTTAGATCGGTTCTGACTATTTTGAGGCCGGTTTTTCCATTTTGAAGGTTCGTTTTACCAATTGGAGGTCCGGTTCACTCTTTTACAGCCCGATTCAACCTTTTGAAAGGTCCGGTTCACACATTTACAAGCCAGTTCGACCTAAATTCGAAGAGTTCGAAGTGGTTCGATGTTAATTCTAGATTATTATTTTAATAATTTAGTAGTTTGCTTGCATTAGATGGCAAAACAAGTCCACTTTAGTGTGTTTAATTAATTATGCATTGTGAATGTATGTTTTAATTAAAATCCCTGTTTATATGTGCATAAAGTATGTCATATAGATTTTAAAATCCTACCATAGGAAGCATGCTCCATGCATTGAAAGTATGTTATAAGTGTTATAATATATTTTATGCATGTTTATTGGGTTTCATAAGAATTAATATAAGTGTTATATTAATTTATGAAACAAATATTATATGTTTTAATTATAATTAATATAAGGGTTATATTAATTAAAAATTAAACATATAATTGCTATGCATTTATTCATGTGAGGAATTTGTTATAAATGTATGTTTATTCATGTGATGAATGACGAAACAATTTATAACATAAAAATGCATGTAACCTAAGGTTAATTAATTAATTAGTTTTAAAATGGTTTTAGAACTGGAATTAATTAGACCTTAGGTTATCTAGTTCTAATAAGATTAGAATTAGGAAACCAATAATTTATAAACTTTGATTAAAGAGGGACTCTGACTAAGGAAGGTTGTGGCTAGGTTGGGGTATTTAAGCTGACGGAAACAGAACACCCCTACCTGGGAACTGACCTGGGAGTGAATTTAATCTAGAGATTATAAATTATCTTTTGTGAGTGGCGTTTATTAAAAGTTAATAAATTTAACTCATAGACCTAGGTTTATTAAATGGTTAATAGACTTAGGTAATTCCAGTATAATTGTTATATTGGTAGACTTAGGTCATATTGTTTTAGTCGAAATATGCCTAAGTAAAAGTATACCCAAACTGTTTAAAATACTTAGTGGGAGTGAAAAGGTATATATGATATATCAATTTCCTCTTACGCTCTCATGAAGTTCACACCGTGAGATTTATGCTCGGCCTCGTGATGTCAATAGGGCATCCCCATTCGGATGGTGTTTGCATAAATCAAGAGTAAGGTGAATGGAGAAAGTATTTATAGTAAGTGAGTGAAGGAAGTGTGTCAACACATCCTACGGTCTCCTCCATTAGGTTGGACCGTGAGATTCCCATGTTGCGTCTGGAGGTTGCCCGTAGTAGCACCATCCATTCGGAGGATGTAACATGGGATTCGGAACAACTCAAACTCGAGAAATGGATAGGTCTCTTAGGTTCATTCCCGGCTTTGTCTCTCCGGTTGCAGTAGCATTGTTGGGGCCGACCTCCGAGGTCCGAAAATGGCGAGTCACACTTACAAGAATTGCTAAGTGTTAGTAAATTCTTGACCAAAGTAGCGATAACTAGAATGTTATAGGAATAAGAGTTATTCGGTGTTAGCATTTAGTCAAGAATGTCTTGGTTCGATGAAGGAGTGATTGATCGCCTCGGTGGCGGTTGCTCGACTCACTGAAATATCGTTGCAAAAACAATAATGAGTTTATGGGTACATTATTACTTTTGCTAAATTCTTAAATTGGATAGGTTACAAACAATTCAGTAATAGAATTAATTCTTTTTCAAGATGTCGAACTCTTTTATCCAGCTTACTCACCTTCAATAAACTTAGCGGCGATAATTATGGAACCTGGAAATCAAACTTGAATACGATTCTTGTTCTTGATGATCTGAGGTTCGTCTTAATGGAGGAATGTCCTCCCCCTCCCAGCTCGATTGCAAACCGAATTGTTCGGGATGCTTATGACAGATGGATTAGGGCTAATGAGAAGGCGAGTCTATATCTTAGCCAAAGATATCCGATGTGTTGTCTAAGAAAATGAGACCATGGTCACCGCAAAGGAGATCATGGGATCATTACAGGCGATGTTTGGACAACCGTCCTCATCGGTCCATTATGATGCTGTCAAATACTTTTATAACTCCCGTATGAAGGAGGGAGCCTCTGTTAGGGAACATGTCCTTGACATGATGACCCACTTCAACGTGGCTGAAGTAAATGGGGAAGTCATAGATGAGAAAAGTCAGGTAACCTTTATTATGGAATCTCTTTCGAAGAGTTTTCTACCATTCCGCACAAATGCGGTGATGAATAAAATAGAGTATAACCTGACTACTCTCCTCAACGAGCTCTGCACTTTTGAGTCCTCATGAAATCAAAAGGAAAAGAGAAGGAGACAAATGTTGTCACTTCGAAGAAGTTCCTAAGAGGATCGTCCTCTGGGACCAAGTCTGGTCCTTCTTTTTCTAAGAATAAGGGTATCCAGAAAAAGAAGAAGAAGGACAAAGGGAAGGGACCAGCTCCCACACGCAAGGCTAAGGCCACGGGAAAATGTTTCCATTGTGGTGGTGACGGGCACTGGAAGAGGAATTGCCCAAAGTACCTTGCAGAAAAGAAAGCTGAGAAGGAAAAACAAGGTAATATAATTTACTTGTTGTTGAAACATGTTTAGTGGAACATGATGATTCCGCTTGGATATTAGATTCAGGAGCCACTAACCATGTTTGTTCTTCTTTTCAGGAAACTAGTTCCTGGCAGCAGCTTGCAGATTGGGAGATAACTCTCAGGGTTGGAACGGGAGAGGTTGTCTCAGCCAAAGCAGTGGGAGCAGTGAACCTGTTGTTTAGAGATAGATTCGTTTTATTAGAAAATGTACTTTTGGTTCCTGGAATCAAAAAAAATCTTGTATCTATCTCTTGTTTACTTGAACATAGTATCTTTTGATCATAATGAAGCGTTCATTTGCAAAAGAGGTGTACGAATATGTTCTGCTAAACTTGAAAACAACTTATACGTGTTAAGACCAACTGAAGTAAAAGCTATTTTGAACACCGAGATGTTTAAAACAGCTGATACTCAAAATAAAAGGCAAAAACTTTCTCCTAGTACCTATCTTTGGCACTTAAGACTAGGCCACATTAATCTCAATAGAATTGGGAGATTGGTCAAGAGTGGTCTCCTAAGTTAGTTAGAGGACAACTCTTTACCACCATGTGAGTCCTGTCTCGAAGGAAAAAATGACTAAAAGACCTTTTTCTGGAAAAGGTTATAGAGCCAAAGAACCCTTGGAACTCGTGCATTCGGATCTTTGTGGTCCTATGAATGTCAAGGCACGAGGAGGGTATGAATATTTCATCAGTTTCATTGATGATTATTCTAGGTATGGCTATCTTTACCTAATGCATCATAAGTCTGAAACCCTTGAAAAGTTCAAGGAATATAAAGCAGAAGTTTAGAACACATTAGGTAAAACAATTAAAACACTTCGATCAGATCGAGGTGGAGAGTATATGGATTTGAGATTCCAAGACTATATGATAGAACATGGAATCGTATCCCAACTCTCAGGCGCCAAAGACACCTCGGCAAAGAAATGGTGTATCTCGAGAGGAGAAATAGAACCTCATTAGACATGGTTCGATCTATGATGAGCTACACTCAGCTGCCTAGTTCGTTTTGAGGATATGCAGTAGAAGCTGTTGTATATATTTTGAACATGGTTCCTTCTAAGAGTGTTTCAGAAACACCCTACGAGTTACGGAAATGGTGTAAAGGGAGTTTACGTCACTTTAGGATTTGGGGATATCCGGCACATGTGTTGGTGTCCAATCCAAAGAAATTGGAACATCGTTCAAAATTATGCCTATTCGTAGGATACTCCAAAGAAACGAAAGGTGGTCTGTTTTATGATCCTCAAGAGGACAAGGTGTTTGTGTCGTAAAACGCCACGTTCTTAGAGGAAGACCATATGAGAGATCATCAGCCTCGAAGCAGGATTGTCTTAAGTGAAATTTCCAGGGAAGTTTCAGATAAATCAACAAAAGTTGTTGATCAAGCAGGTCCTTCTCAAGTGTTGAGAATGCCTCGACGTAGTGGGAGAGATGTTAGACAACCTGACCGTTACATGGGTTTGACTGAAACCCAAGTCATCATACCTGATGATGGCGTTGAGGATCCATTGACCTATAAACAGGTAATGAATGATATAGATAGGGACGAGTGGATTAAAGCCATGGATTTTGAAATGGAGTCAATGTACTTCAATTCAGTCTGGGAACTTGTAGATCAACCAGATGGTGAGAAACCTATCGGTTGCAAGTGGATCTACAAGAGGAAACGAGATCAAGCTGGTAAGGTGCAAACCTTTAAGGCTCGACTTGTGGCAAAGGGTTATACCCAAAGGGAAGGGGTGGACTATGAAGAAACCTTCTCCCCTGTTGCCATGCTTAAGTCCATTAGAATACTCTTGTCCATTGCCACGTTTTATTACTATGAAATTTGGCAAATGGATGTCAAGACAGCCTTTCTGAATGGCAATCTTGAAGAGAGTATCTATATGGATCAACCAGAGGGGTTCATAGTTCAGGGTCAAGAGCAAAAGGTTTGCAAGCTTAAACGATCCATCTATGGATTAAAACAAGCATCTAGATCCTAGAATATAAGATTTGATACTACGATCAAATCTTATGGCTTTGAACAGAATATTGACGAGCCTTGTGTTTACAAGAAGATAGTCAATACCATTGTAGCTTTCTTAGTTCTATACGTAGACGATATCTTGCTCATTGGGAATGATGCAAGGTTCCTGACTGGCGTTAAGCAATGGCTAGCGACCCAATTCCAAATAAAAGATTTGGAAGAGGCTCAGTTTGTTCTTGGAATCCAAATTGTTCGGAATCGCAAGAACAAAACGCTAGCACTATCTCAGGCATCTTATATCACCAAGATGTTGGTTAGATATAAGATGCAGAATTCGAAAAAGGGTTCATTACCTTTCAGGCATGGAATTCATTTGTCTAAGGAACAGAGTCCTAAGATACCTCAAGAAGTTGAGGATATGAGACGAATTCCCTATGCATCTGTTGTCGGTAGTCTGATGTATGCCATGTTATTTACTCGACCCGACATATGCTATGCAGTGGGAATAGTCAGCAGATATCAGTCTAATCCAGGATATGATCACTGGATTGCCGTTAAGAACATCCTCAAGTATCTAAGGAGAACGAGGGACTATATGCTTATGTATGGTGCAAAGGATTTGATCCTTGCAGGATACACTGACTCATTTTTTGGATCGATGTAGATTCGAGGAAATCCACATCAGGATCAGTGTTCACTCTTAACGGAGGAGTTATAGTATAGAGGAGTATAAAGCAAGGTTGTATTGCTGACTCCACCATGGAGGTTGAGTACGTCACAGCTTGTGAAGCAGCGAAGGAGGCAGTATGGCTTAGGAAGTTCTTGACTGATTTGGAAGTTGTTCTAAATATGAATTTGCCTATCACCCTTTATTGTGATAATAGTGGTGCAGTGGCAAATTCCAAAGAACCTAGAAGCCATAAGCGCGGAAAGCACATAGAGCGCAAATATCATCTCATCAAGGAGATTGTGCAACGAGGAGACGTGATCGTCACGCAGATCGCTTCGGAGCACAACATTGTTGATCCGTTTACAAAGCCCCGAGAATCTAGGACTATGGGTTGTATAGTAGGGCAGTTTTTCTTTGCTCAGCATGTTTTACCCCACAGACGTTTTAGTCCAAGTGGGAGATTGTTGGGTTTTATGTCCTAAAACTCGTGGTTTTGTAAACTGAATGTATATTCTATTTCACAATAAAGTTGTTATTGAAATTTATTCAGTAAAGGTGTTATTGACTATTGTGTATTGTGTAACCTTAATCCAATAAAGAACCCTTGGCTATAAGATGAATACTTGAACTTTATGTGTGACATAAAAGTGGATCAAGTTCAAGTTATAGCCAGAACAGTCTATAGTATAAGGATAGGGTTGGGTACCTTATCCAGGGGACACTATGGACGCGGCCCACTTTGTAGAGTACAAACGATGTGATCCTAAATCGTTCATGTGGAGACATGTGAGTGGGGGCACCCTATGCAATGGGTTTGCATAAGACTGGACCGCGAGATAGTCACTTAGACTTTATAACTCCGTTTACTGTCCTAACTGACTATATTCATACGATGACCTAGGTAACTCGATCATAATCCTGAGCGTTCTATGGACTCCTGTTTATTCGGATTATCCTTAGTTTTGCATGGGTGAGAGTGGCTCGAGATTGCCGACTCAATAAGCCTCCCATTTCAGGGATAAAATCGGGTAGATAGCTGGGAACATAGTTCTGCAAGATGGAATTTACTCCTACCCACTTTAAGGATTAGTAGAGAGGTTGTTCCCTTAAGTACTAACTTCGGATCTTGAACAATGGGCCCACCCCTCTCATTGGCTCGAGAGGGATTCGATTTGCTGGTTGGACCACAAACCAATATTTCATTAGAGGATCAGTGGGACTTAAGGAACAAGAGGTAATTACAGGGGTAAAACGGTAATTTTGACCCAGCTGTAATTACGAACGACCTGTGAAGGATCGACTTACTAATCATGGTTATATCGAGTGGACAAAAATATATCTACAGTGAGGAGAGTGCAACCACTGGGTTTAGTGGAGTGTCCCGGTGGTTAACGAATGTTGATTAGCTAGGCTAAAGAGTTTGGCCGGTTAATCACGTTTCGTTGGAGCTCATGATCTGTAGGTCCATTAGGTCCTCCTTGCTAGCTCGGACTAAGCCTTGTAACATTTTGAGAGAAAAGAGTTTGAATTGTTCAAATTCGTTTTTGGGAGAAATCGTTAATTATATATGATATATTTAACGAGTCATAACTTAATTATGAATTAAACTATGATTAACAGGAGGTGGATATATTTTTTAATATGATTTAAATAGTGGATCAGTTTATAGCATGAATTAGGATTCATGTTCAGAAAATCGATCGGGATCGGGCAATTTATTTAATTTAATATTTGATATTAAATTAAATTAAAAATTAATTAATTAAATTAATTATTTAATAATTTAATTAATTAAATTAATTTTAATTAAAATCAATTTAATATTGATTTTTGAATTAAAATTAAATGAAAATTCAAGGATTTCCATGAAACCCAACTTGACAACTTGCCCAATCTTACTCATCTTCAAAATTCACCAAAATTGGTCACCTCCATCTCAAAGCATCCTCATCACCCTTGAGTTGTCACTCCATTGAAGCTTTTTGAAGCTTTATATAATGGTGATTTGAGGTGTTTTGTGAGAATTACACAGAAAATTCAATATTACCGAATTAGTGACCTTTGAGGACTTTTCTTCCAAATTCTCTCAACCTAGGATCCCACAATCCGTTCTAAGGCTTGAGAATAGTAGGGAAGACTCTAACGGTTGTCCACGAAGTGTTCGTGCTGTAAACCATCCACCGGGTGAAGAGAATTTGATCTTCAAAGTTGAGTTTTTTATCCCTATGTTTTTCCAGCTTTGAGCATGTTTTTTATTTTACAAAATTGATCAACTTAGAGTATTCAAGATCCAAAATTGATTTCGCTTTCTTAATCTAGACTCTTTCACACCCAAGATGAGTTGGACGATATGCGAGTTGAGTTATGTGAATTTGTAAATCGGTACTTATGAACATTTTGTTATCATATTTCATTTATGTGATTTTTAGGAGTTAGTGTTATGTTTTTTAACAGTTTGCTTGGAACGATAAAGTTTTTTAACTTATTAGTTAGTCAATGAAACTTTGCTTTAGTTCATTTGCAATTATGGTTTATTTTGATAAAATTTGTACTTATATAGTTTGGCAAATCGTTGAGTCTCCTATTATATCGTTAACTAGTCTTATGTGAATTACATGTTGATAATAACGATCTTATTGAGAAAAATGTGAATTGATAGAGTTGTTTATACAGATGCAGGTGGTAGAGGATGGGTGAATAATATCCCATTTTTTTTATTTTTTATACATAGTTATAGTTGACGGCTAAAAAACGACATTAAAACCGACAGTATTGACGATTCAAGACTGTCAACATATATGTCATAATCAACAATGAAAAACGTCAAGTATAGTTATAGATGACAGCTAAAATACGTCAAGATATATTTATATTGACATGCAACAAGTGTCAATAAAATGGATATTATTGACGGTTGGCTAAAAATATTAACGATTAAAAATATCAACTATACCTGATGTTGACGGCTCACATATGTCAATAAAGTGGTTATTGTTGACGCTTTGAACTAAATATTGACGGCTAAAAACCATCAACTATACTCTATGTTGACGGTACATAAGTGTCAATAAAGAGGTCTTTGTTGACGGATTTACGTCATAGTTGATGGCTAATAAGTGTCAACATTCATATTATTGACAGTTAAAATCCGTCAATAAAGACATAATCATTGACGTTTAACAACCGTCAACTATCAACTTAAAGTTGACGCTTAGATATATTGACACCGCTTTCAATGACGGTCAAAAAACGTCAACTGAAGTGAATGTTGACAATTTTTAGCTGTCAATAAAGGCCAAATTTGTAGTAGTGAGGAGTTAGTGTTATGTTTTTTAACAATTTGCTTGGAACGATATGTAATTTTAACTTATTAGTTAGTCAATGGAACTTTGTTTAGTTCATTTGCAATTATGTTTTATTTTGATAAAATTTGTACTTTATATAGTTTGGGAATCGTTGAATCCCAATTATATTGTTACCTAGTTTTATGTGAATTACATGTTGATAATGACTACCTTAATGAGAAAAATATGAATTGATAGAGTTGTTCATACATATGCAGGTGGTAGAGGACGGGTGAATAATATCTAATTTTTTTTATTTTTTATACATAATTATAGTTGACGGCTAAAAACCGACATTAAAACTGACAGTATTGACGGTTCAAAATTGTCAACATATATGTCATAATCAACAATTCAAAACGTCAAGTATAGTTATAGATGACAGCTAAAATACGTCAAGATATATTTATATTGACAGGAAACAAGTGTCAATAAAAAGGGTATTATTAACAGTTGGCTAAAAATGTTGACGGTTAAAAAATATCAACTATACCTGATGTTGACGGCTCATAGATGTCAATAAAGCGGTTATTGTTGACGCTTTGACCTAAATATTGACGGCTAAAAACCATCAACTATACCCTGTGTTGACGGCACATAAGTGTCAATAAATAGGTTTTTGTTGACGGATTTACATCATAGTTGATGGCTAATAGGTGTCAATATTCATATTATTGACAGTTAAAATCCGTCAATAAAGACATAATCGTTGACGTTTAACGACCGTCAACAATCAACTTAAAGTTGACGCTTAGATTTATTGACACCGCTTTCAATGACGGTCAAAAAATGTCAACTGAAGTGAATGTTGACAGTTGTTAGCTGTCAATAAAAACCAAAATTGTAGTAGTGCCCTGTGACTACTTCTTGTTCCTTAAGTGTCATTGATCCTCTAATGAACAACATGTTTATGGTCCTAACATAAACACCGTCCCTCTTGGGCGAGTGAGAGGGTGGTGCCCCGTTGTTCAAGACCTAGATTCAGTCCTTAAGAGAACAACCTATCTAAATCTCCTAACACGGGAACGAGTGAATTCCTTCTTGCGGAGTTAAGTTCTATGCTACCTACGAGGTTCTGTCCTTGAGAAGGTAGGCATATTGAGTCGGCAACTCTGGTCACTCTCACCTGCACTAGTCTGAGGAAAAACCTCCGCAGAGAGGAGTCCGTAACTCTGATCGGCGTAGACACACAAGTGCACGTGATCGAAGTAATAGAACCTGGAGTATTCCAGAGTATCGAACCCAAAGGGAACAGTTTACAAGTCAAATCGGAAAACAAAGAAATGCTAGTGAAAATGCAAGTAAGGTAACCAAGCTATAAAAAGGTTGAATTTTGGGTTTTTAAGTTGTTGTAAATGAAGAAAAATCAATGAATTAGAAGAAGGAATTCAAGTGCTCTTGCCCATTTGGAGAAAATGCTGCAACAATTGTGTTAGCAGATCCAAATCTAAGTAAATTGAGTTCAATTTCTATTCGGTTTTGCTCCCAAATCCTTTAGGAAACAAAGCAATTAAACCTACATATTTGTGGCTAATTGAGCTTAGATGGTTCTCGCACACAACCCTCTTGATTTCAGAATCTCGCCCTATGTCTAGGGTCGAAGTTTCGGATCTTACGTCTAAGTTCTTTCCTCCGTTGTTTCTAGGAGATCCGCTGTACCTTAACCCTCTCGGTATCAAGTTCAAGCTTGTTGAAGACGACCTTGCAGTTAGCTAAGGTTGTCCAAATTTATTCACTAAAAACAAACTTCGAGTTGGTTGCCAACACAACTACTTTGCTACTTTAAGTTAGACATCTCTCTTCTAGAGCATTCACACTTGAATCCCTAAAGAGGATTTAGCTCATAATTGAAAAAAAAAAAAACATCATTTTAATTGTTGTAATGCAAAAGAAAAACATGAACAAAAGCAAAGGTAATAGACTAAACCGAAAAGAAGAAAAATACTATTGCATGTACAAAGGCTCTCGATTTTCTTCATATTTACGAAAAAAGCAAGGAAACAAAGCTGAATATTAAACCGAATGAAGGGGAAGAGAAAAAAAGAAAAGAACATAAAACACAAGAAAGAAAAACAATAACTTAAACTGAAGTGAAGCTCTCGGGTTTCTCCTACTTTATTCAAGGAAAATGGTTTTAAACTAAGTACATAAGCTACAAGATTAAAAGGTAAAAGAGAAACTTTATTGAAACTTAAAGTGTGCAAACAGTAAGGAAAAACATAACTTGAACAACAACTCTAATCCCCTTTATTAATCGATTCTACCCACACTTGGGTTAGAAATCTTAACCTCCAATACTTTTGCAAGGAGGAATTAACTTCGGGTTCTTACAACTATTAAAAAGAATACAAAACTGCTGGAAAAGAATCGAAAATAGCTACTGTAAAGAGTACAATAACTTGAAGGAAAAAAAGCAAAAAAACTGGAAAGAAAACGAGCATAACAATGGAGAGAATCCGAGTTTTTGGTATCCTCTTTGCCTTCCTTCAAACCCTCGATTTGTAGCTTTTTTTTATAGATGATGTAAGTGAAGGGATCGAATCCTGCAGCGGAAGCGATTGTGAATCGCGTGTTCATGATATTGTTACATAGATTTATAACAAGAACAATATAACAAAGATTAAACATGCATTTCTAAATGGGACAACAAGAAATCACCTTTAAGAACACTTTCTTCACGAGTTCCTCCTTCAACGATCATGATCTCAGCAACGAACCCGAACCCGTGTGAAGATCCACTACTAGATCTTCTCTGTTGTTCTCTGAGTGAGGGAGGAAGGTGGGTTCCTTTAGGATGAGATGTGGAATTTTGAGAGATGTGTGTTTGGAACTCTTTCCATCAACACAAATGTGGGAATTCTAGGTTTCACAAATAACATTACTTAAAGTTGCATCTTATGCAACTATTTATAGGGAAATAGGATGAAATTACCATCCTATCCCTCCTTCATTCTCTCATTAGTATATAGTTAATTTGTGAATCTAATTCACATTAAAACTATATATTATATTAATTTTATCACATATAATTGATATAACACCTCATATATGAAATTGAACACTTCAATTTCATTCCTAACTTTATACCCTCAATATTACAATGTTGAGCCAACGGAGGAACCTAATGGACCTGCAGTTCATGAGCTCCAATGATGTGAGATTAACTGATCAAACTCTTTGATCCGGTTAATCAATATTCATTAACTACAAGTCACTCCACTATAGACTTGTAGCTGCACTCTCCTCACTGTAGATTATATTGTGTCCATTGATATAATCACTACCCATGAGTCGACCCTTCACAGGTTGTTCGTAATCACAGTTGGGTCAAATTACCATTTTACCCCTATGATTACCTCTTTGTTCCTTCAGCACCACTGATCCTCTAATGAACAACAAGTCTATGGTCCTACCATAAACTCAAACCCTCTTAAGCTAGTTTAGAGGGTGGGGCCCCGTTGTTCATGACCTTGACTCAGTTCTTAAGGGAACAACTTATCTAATTTCTTAGTCTAGGAATTAGTGAATTACGTCTTGCAGAGTTAAGTCCCCAGCTACTTACGAGGTTCTGTCCCTGAGAAGATAGGCTTATTGAGTCGGCTACAGGCCACTCTCACCCATACTAGTCTAAGGACAAACCCCTATAAGTAGGAGTTCTTAACTTGCTCAGGATTCAGGTCAAATCATTAATGACCATCTATAAATTATCAGTCATATCCTGTTAACGACGTTATACTGGTTGGACTAATAATTTACAGTCTGGTATTGTATGAACTCTTTATACATAATGCCCCCACTCGCATGTCATCCACATGAATAAGTTGGATTACCTCATTTGTACTAATTACAAAGTGGGTCGCATCCATGGTGTTACTAGAATAAGGTTTCCAACCTCATTCTTATACCATAGACCATTTAGGTTATACTCTTGAACACAATCCAAATAGTGTCTACTACACTAATGTTCAAGATTCATTATAACCTTAGAGTTTAGTTTATTGGATTTATAAAGCGAGAAGATAATTCTATCAAATCAAATAACTTTTATTCATTTGACTAAAATTACACAAGTTTAGGGCACATATCCCAACAACAAGTAGGGGTCTTCTCCAAGAACCCTTCCTTAATTCGTAGGGTGATTGATTGGGTATAATTTTGGGTTATGTTCTTTCCAAAAGTGAGTGAAAATCTCCAAAAATCTTGCAATCCCTAGAATTGAGGCGTGTTTCTTCATCTGGAATTTTGTCAGCATTTTGTCCAGCATTTTGTCAAGCATTTTTTGGCTTGTTCAACTTTACTGGTGAAAATGCAACTGCAATTTTCCTAGCATTTTTTTCTGTCCTTCTTTTCCTACAAAAACACATCAAATTAGTTTGTTTTCACTCATTTTTCCCTTATTTCTTATTTTTCTCATATTTTAGCAAGCTTTAGAAATTTTACTCCAAATGATCATTTTAGCTTGCCATATCATGAAAAATTGAATAAATTAGACAAACAAATGACTAAGTATAGAGATAGATAATCCACATAAATGAGGATTATCACACCCCCAAACTTGAGTCATTGCTTGTCCTCAAGCAATCACAAGAAATCAAACAAACTTTGATAATTTTTAAATTTAGTATTTAGAAAGAATCACAACTTTTTCTCAGAGGTGTCTCAAACTCATAACATTGACTTTCACAACCAACTTCATTACCAACTTAACTGACCTTAGTATTTTTCTCTCACATTCTCATTATGACTAGACCACTATCACTCTTGTTCGGTCGTGTCTACTTCCTACAAAAGTTTCAGGTCACCCTCCCCCAAACTTTATTTCTTCTTGCTACCATTTTTTTCCAAGAGTTTATTTTTTTTAAGTCAATTGTGCATTCGCTTCAACTCACCGACACTTTGTGGTGAAGGTGTCTGACTACGAGCACACATCACTATTGTATTTACTCTTTCCCTAAAACGACCTTTCATGCAGAGGCAATCATGGGTGTCATGATTTTTCCTGGTTACTTGGTTGCTTCTAGAAAGTTGAGTATCACTCCTTATCCTTATTTCTTTTGAATTTTCAAAGTTTTCAAACAAATTCCTAGGTAGATCCCCAGGTAGAGGGAATACGGTCAACTTAAGTACCTCAACCTTAGACAGGATCTTTCGTTAGACAGAATTTGCTCAAAAAATTCTCAATTGATAGAACTAAGGTTTTTTTTTTAATTGGTAGTTATTACATCAAATTGAGGTTGCTAAGGACAAAGACAGAGGGGTTACTTACTACAAAAATTTCAATACATGTCATGCAGAAAATGTAAGATAAAATGCAACTGCATTTTTACCAGCAAAATTCCCCCCCCTCCCAAACTTAAGATGGGTAATGTCCTCGTTGACTAATTATGAACAAGGTGGTGATTTAATGCCTATATATTCTGCAAACTAGACGTTCCTTGGGTTCTAGGGCATGGCCTAATGAGACAGAAGAACATATGCTCAGGAGAGTGAAACAGTTTTGTTATTGTTTGCAAAAAGGGTTAAATGTTTAATGAGTTGAGTTTTCACCAGTTATTATCATAGAAGCTATGCTTCTTTCAAACTACTAAATTCAGAAAAATTTCATGCAGCTTAATCCATAAATAAAAAACAACATCCCTATCAATCACGAGTTCAAGATAAAAAAAAATCAAAGAAACAGAAATAAAATTATCCAAAGGAAAAAAAATTAAGAAAACACAAAGTCTGAATTAAATTAAAACAAATGAGTTTGAGATGAGTTGGGTGGCATTCCCTAATCGACAGCATCTACTTCTTCCATGCAGGTTGCGTTGGCAAGCAGGTCATTAAGGAATTCAGGAATTCTTGGTCCCTTGCCCTCAGTCAGCCTGACAAGTGTGTTGCTAACGACAACATCTCGTTTCTTCACGTAGGCCCAGTACTTCCTATTGTCATCCTGCATTTTTCTCAATTAATCGTTTATTGCCTCTATGCTCGTAAAATGTTGTTGCCTTGCGGCCGCATTGTGTTCAACATTTTCTCCTGCAAAATTGCTCGCATTTTCTCTTGCATAGTCTCCTGCAAAGTTGCTTGCATTTTCACTGACATTTCTGAAGGGAATTGAATCCCGCAGCGAAAGCGATGGTGAATCGCGCGTTCTTAATTTAGTTACACGGATATCAATCAATAACAAAATTAACTAGATTAAGCATATCATGACAATATGGACAGCGAG
Organism: Trichosanthes cucumerina; assembly: GCA_036507285.1. Classification (NCBI taxonomy): domain Eukaryota; kingdom Viridiplantae; phylum Streptophyta; class Magnoliopsida; order Cucurbitales; family Cucurbitaceae; genus Trichosanthes; species Trichosanthes cucumerina. Next base: position 64,522,963 of record CM071836.1, on the reverse strand, counting down.
ATATTACCTTTGTAGAACTCTTTCTTCAAGTGCTCCTTCTCCCACGTTCACGATCTCAGCAACACAAACCCGAATGTTCACCGACACTACCATCGGATCTTCTTCGTTGTTCTCTAGGTGAGGGAGGAATGTGAGTTCCCTTTAGGTGTGATGAGATGTTGTGAGAGAGTTTGTGTTTTGGAACTTTTCCAACAACACAACAAAGGCTTAGGTTTGTTAATCTTGAGATTGGCTTGACCTAATTGCATCTTATGCAACTATATATATAATGAGATAGGGATGAAAATTACCATCCTATCCCTCTTTTAATCTCTCTTTAGTATATAGTTAATATGTGAATCTAATTCACCTTAAAACTATATATTATATCAATTATATTACATATAATCGATATGACATCTCATATATGAAATTGAACACTTCAATTTCATTCCTAACTTTATACCCTCAATATAACCATGTTGAGCCAACGGAGGGACCTAATGTACCTACAGTTCATGAGCTCCAATGATATGAGATTAATTGATCAAACTCTTTGATCCAGTTAATCAATATTCATTAACTACAAGTCACTCCACTATAGACTTGTAGTTTGCACTCTCCTCATCAGAGATTATATTGTGTCCACCGATATAATCATTACCCATGAGTCGACCCTTCACAGTTGTTCATAATCACTACCGAGTCAAATTACCATTTTACCCCTGTGATTATCTCTTTGTTCCTTAAGCACCACTGATTCTCTAATGAACAACAAGTCTAAGGTCCTACCATAGACTCATACCCTCATAGAGGGCGCGGGCCCCGTTGTTCAAGACACAGAGTCGCCTCTTAAGGGAACAACCTATCTAATTCCTTAGTGTAGGAATGAGTGAATTCCATCTTGCACAGCTTAAGTTCCCACCTACTACGAGATTCTGTCACCCGAGAAGGTAGACTTATTGAGTCGGCCACAGCCACTCTCACCCATACTAGTCTAAGGATAAACCCTATATAAGCGGGAGTTCTTAACTTGCTCAGATTGTGTCGAGTCACTAATGACCATCTATAAATTATCGAGTCTTATCTTGTTAACGGTGTTACAAATGGTTAGACTAATAATTTGCAGTCTGGTCTTGTATGGACTCTTCATACAGGATGCCCCCACTCGCATGTCAACCACATGAATGAGTTGGATTACCTCATTTGTACTAATTACAAATTGGGTCGCATCCATGGTGTTACCAGAATAAGGTTATTCTTATACCATAGATCATTTAGGTTATATTCTTGAACACTATCCAAATAGTGTCCACTACACTAATGTTTAAGATATATTATAAGCTTGGAGCTTAGTTTATTAGATTTATAAAGCAAGGATATAATTTTATCAAAACAAATAACTCTTTATTTATTTGATCAAAATTACACAAGTTTAGGGCATAAATCCCAACAATCTCCCACTTGACCTAAATCTTGTGGAGTACTAAAACATTATAGTAATGTAAATACAATAAACTAGGGCATTTAAACCCTTTATACAAAATACTCCCACTTGCCCTAGTTGGGGAAGACTTGTAAACCTAGATCTTCTATGTGACTCTCAAATACTTTAGCCGTGAGAGCCTTTGTAAAAGGATCAGCAACGTTGTGCTCTGATGCTATCTTCGTGACAATCACGTCTCCTCTATGCACGATCTCCCAGATGAGATGATACTTTCGCTCAATGTGCTTTCCCCTCTAGTGACTTCGGGGTTTCCTCGAATTTGTCATCGCACCACCACTGTATCGCAATACACGTGTGTGATGGGCAAAGTCATATTTGGAACAACTTCCAAATTTAGCATGAATTTCCTTAACCAAACGACCTCTTTAGCTGCTTCACAAGCTGCTACATGTTCGGCCTTCATGGTGGAATCAGCGATGCATCCTTGCTTGACGCTTCGCCATACTACAGCTCCTCCGTTAAGAGTAAATACTGACCATGATGTAGATTTCCGAGAATCTTTATCAGTCTGAAAGTCTGAATCCGTGTATCCTGTAAGGATCAAATCCTTAGCTCCATACACAAGCATGTAGTTCCTTGTTCTCTGTAGATACTTATGAATTGTTTTAACCGTTGTCCAGTGTTCAAGTCCTGGATTGGATTGATACCTACTGACCATCCCAACAGCAAAACAGATGTCAGGCCTAGTGCACAACATGGCATACATCAGGCTCCCAACATCTGATGCATAAGGAATCATCTCATATCCTCAACTCCTTGAGGTGTCTTAGGACGTTGTTCCTTAGATAAATGGACTCCATGTCTAAAAGGCAATAAACCCTTTTTGGAGTCTTGTATCTTAAACCTTGACAACACTTTGTCTATGAGGCTAGTGTTTTATTCTTGCAGTTCCGGACAATCTGGATCCCAAGAACAAATTGTTCATCACCTAAATCTTTCATTTGCAATTGCGTAGCTAGCCAATTTTTAATGTCAGTAAGATATCCTACATCATTCCCAATGAGTAGGATATCATCCACATATAGAACTAGGAATGCGACAAAACTATTGATGATCTTCTTGTAGACACAAGGTTCACCATCATTCTGGTCAAAACCATAAGATTTGATTGCCTCATCAAATCTTATATTCCAGGACCTAGAAGCTTGTTTCAGTCCATAAATTGACCTTTTAAGCCTGTAAACGTTTTGCTCTTGTCCTGGTTCAATGAACCAAAAAGGTTGTCTTGACATCCATTTGCCATACCTCATAGTCATAATATGTGGCAATGGAAAGTAAGATACGGATAGACTTTACCATAGCAACAGGTGAAAAGGTTTCCTCATAGTCAACCTCTTCAACCTTGGTATAACATTTATATTGATTTTATCCTAAGTTTGCTAATATAACTTTTATATTAAGCCTAGGATGTCTAGTTTATTAACCCCTTAATAAACCCGCTGATGCTACCATGATTTATAAACCCTCTGATTAAATTTCACTCTCGTGCCGGTTCCTGTGTAGGGGTGTTCCGCTTCCAATCGACTTAAATATCCCAAATTTAGACATAACTTTCCTTAGACAGAGTTCTTCTTTTAATCATTGTTTATAAATCACTTTGTTCCTAATTCTAATCTAATTAGAACTAGATAGCGTAAAGTATATTACTTCCAAGTTCTAAACATTTTAAAACTAATAATTAACCTTAGGTGACATGCATACTATGTTATAGTGCTTGATCATTCATCTCATGAATAATAAGACATACATAGCATAATCATCTCATGAAAAATAATGCATGTCAATGTTGTCCATAAATTAATATAACACTTTATATTAATTAATCATGCAAACTATATAATATAACTCTTTATATTAGAAATGATGCATGAAAATGCTTAACCTAAGGTGGGATATCTAAATTAAAAGCATACATTATGCATGGCAATAATTACAAAAAAATTGCATAATTTAAATAGCAATATTAGACCAATTTTGGCACCCTAAAATTAATTTTAATTAATATAATCTAATTATATTAATTAAAATTAAATAAAATAAATATATTAAATATAAAACATTTTTATAATTAATATATAAATTAAAAAAATATTTTTGCCCGTTTGAAAGCTCGTTGAAACGCCTTCGGTTGCAACGCAGATGGCAGCGTTGCAACGCTGCATGTTGTCCGCTTCCTTGCTGTTGAGCGCCACCGCCACGTTACACAACGCCTCAAAGATTGCAACGCTAAGGGCGCTGCGTTAACGCGTTCGCCGTCTTCCCGGCCGCGCGCCGCCAGCGATGGCATTGCAACGCCATTCACAGAACAGCAACACCAACTTCATTTTGTTGCTCGTTCTTGCTCCGATCTTCTCAGCAACCACTTTGCCTCGATCGACACGGACTTACAGACTCGATTTACAATTAAAATTTTTTAAAACACCGGGCCCTTACGTTAAACGATTCAATGAAAAATTGTAAATCTATGTGCCAAAATTGAAAACGTCTAAATTGTAAACCGTTCATACATCTCATGCAAAACAGTAAATCTCACCTCGTTCTTGAAAAATTCAGAACGTAAATGAAGAACGCAATTGGGCTCTGATACCAATTGAAGGAAATCGAATCCCGCAGCGAAAGCGATGGTGAATCGCACGTTCTTAATTTAGTTACACGGATATCAATCAAGAACAAAATTAACTAGATTAAGCATATCATGACAATATGGACAACGAGATATTACCTTTGTAGATCTCTTTCTTCAAGTGCTCCTTCTCCCACGTTCACGATCTCAGCAACACGAACCCGAATGTTCACCAACACTACCACCGGATCTTCTCCGTTGTTCTCTAGGTGAGGGAGGAATGTGGGTTCCCTTTAGGTGTGATGAGATGTTGTGAGAGAGTTTGTGTTTGGGAACTTTTCCAACAACACAACAAAGGCTTAGGTTTGTTAATCTTGAGATTGGCTTGACCTAATTGCATCTTATGCAACTATATATATAATGAGATAGGGATAGAAATTACCATCTTATCCCTCTTTTAATCTCTCTTTAGTATATAGTTAATATGTGAATCTAATTCACCTTAAAACTATATATTATATCAATTATATTACATATAATTGATATGACATCTCATATATGAAATTGAACACTTCAATTTCATTCCTAACTTTATATCCTCAATATAACCATGTTGAGCCAACGGAGGGAGCTAATGGATCTACAGTTCATGAGCTCCAATGATGTGAGATTAACTGATCAAACTCTTTGATTCAGTTAATCAATATTCATTAACTACAAGTCACTCCACTATAGACTTGTAGCTACACTCTCCTCACTGTAGATTATATTGTGCCCACTGATATAATCATTACCCATGAGTTGACCCTTCACAGGTTGTTCGTAATCACGGTTGGGTCAAATTACCGTTTTACCCCTGTGATTACCTCTTTGTTACTTAAGCACCACTGATCCTCTAATGAACATCAAGTTTAAGGTCCTACCATAGACTCATCCCCTCATAGAGGGCGGGGCCCCGTTGTTCAAGACCTGGAGTCAGTTCTTAAGGGAACAACCTATCTAATTCCTTAGTGTAGGAATGAGTGAATTCCATCTTGCACAGTTAAGTTCCCAGCTACCTACGAGATTCTGTCCCTGAGAAGGTAGACTTATTGAGTCGGCTACAGGCCACTCTCACCCATACTAGTCTAAGGAAAAACCCTTATAAGCAGGAGTTCTTAACTTGCTCAGGATTCAGGTCGAGTCACTAATGACCATCTATAAATTATCAGTCTTATCTTGTTAACGGTGTTACACTGGTTAGACTAATAATTTGCAGTCCGGTCTTGTATGGACTCTTCATACAGGATGCCCCCACTCGCATGTCAACCACATGAATGAGTTGGATTTCCTCATTTGTACTAATTACAAAGTGGGTCGCATCCATGGTGTTACCAAAATAAGGTTTCCAACCTTATTCTTATACCATAGACCATTTAGGTTATATTCTTGAACACAATCCAAATAGTGTCCACAACACTTATGTTCAAGATATATTATAACCTTTGAGCTTAGTTTATTGGATTTATAAAGCAAGGATATAATTTTATCAAAACAAATAACCCTTTATTTATTTGATCAAAATTACACAAGTTTAGGGCATAAATCCCAACAATTTCTACCTGCAAAGTGTGGTTCAACATCTTCATGAGGTCGAGTGCGTCGGATGGCCTTCTTAATTATGGATCATTAAGGCTTGAATCCATGTGGCATCCAAAGGATGAATAGCCGTGAGAGCACCCTTTATTTTCAGATTTGCCCTAGTGCATAGCCGAGTGATGAGTGAAGGGAAAAACATTCCTCCTGACTTCTTCTTAGTCTTCAAATTCAGCTCCTCATTTATTATTTTTCCTATATTGATGTCCATCCCCTTGTAGATGGAATATACCAGCATTATCCTCTTTTGTGATACAGTCGAACCATGGGTCGTTGGCATAATCCTATTCTTTATAAAGTTTAACCAAACCGCCGGTTCATTCTTTACTTTCCCTGCTGCTAGTGGCGACTCCCATGCCTTGCCACTGTCCATTGGGCTCCTTCTCTGGCTATCAAATTGAGGGCTTCTTCTAACTGCTCTTCTGAGGGGTCTTCAATAGCTTCATTGCCCTTGGGGTTCCTTGCGGACTTCAACCAATATATGTCATTCATGTTCTTGGTCGAGTACATCACTGACTTACCTTTTATGATCACCTCGTTGGTTGACTCCTTTCCTAAGTTGGCATAGAACTCTACCACCAGTTCATGGCAAGCGGGGATTGGATGCTTACATAGTTCCTCCCAACCCCTAGCTTAAATTACTGATGTTAAGAATTCTGGTAGGTCCCCTACTGCATTTGAGAACGATCTCTCACTGTTCAAAGACAATTTCCTGAAAATCTTCCTTTTAGCATTTACTTCTCGGGTTTCCCTGTGTAGCTCAGTTGTTCTCCTCCTTTTCTTAATTGGGTTCATCTCCTCTTGCCATTCTTCTTCTTCATCTTCCTTCTCTTCCTTGGGATTTTCCTTTCGAGTCTCTTCTTCGTGATTTTCTTCTTGAATTTCTTCTTCCTACAATTCTTCTTCTAATTTCTTTCCTGCCTTTATTCCCCTTGCATGTCTTCTTGTGTGTCCTGCCCCTGCATTTCTTCTTGCCTTATTTCCTCAATTTCAATCCTCTGCCCCCTGCTTCTTCTTCTGTTTGATTTTCAAAATTTGGGCAACATCCCCCCTGTTTTTCGGCCTCTCCAACTTCAGCCCCCATCTAAGATGATGGGAGGCTAGAGAATTCAACATCTCTAGGCTCCAATTCAGCATCCTTAAAATCAGTTTGGGATTCAAGGAGGTTTGGTAGTACCTTTCGTTGCTTGTTCATCCTCCTTTTTGTTGTTCATAAGTTGTTGGAGCCCATCGACTAGGTCTTTTTGTACTTCCTCCTCCAGCCACATGCTCTCCATGGAACTTCGCTGCCAAATTTTGAGCTTGAGCTAGGGCTTGTTGTGCCCATTCATCAGGGTTGGATCCCTTCAGTTCAACCTTCTCCATGTCCTTTGGCAACTTCTTCTTCTCTTTGTCTGACCTGTGCATTGGGGCTACATTCTTTCGGGTAAGGAATTTCTTCCTTCCCGATTTGGACACGACATATGGCTTGGGACTCCTTGGCATAATTTTTTCTGCAATTGAGGTAATTTCAAGTTCTTTCTTTTTGGGCCTTACCTCACTCGGCTTAATCGTTGGAGGTTCTTCAGTCGTTGCCTCCTCATCTTTTTCTTCCTCTGATTCGAAGTTCTGCCTAAAAGTTTCATTTCAATTGATCTCACCCTTCTTTCAGCGTGCTTCTTCTTTATCTATTCCCTACATTTCGGTGTAACTCGTTTAAGTTCCTTTGAGGCCAAAGACCCCTCCTTTGTCGTGGAAACAGATGTGGCTTTTTCTTTTAGTGGCTTCTCCATCCTCATTTTGTACTCCCAGCGGCTGTGGACCAATTTCTGAAGTTGTTTCTTCCATTCTTCCGAGTTGAGCTTGAGGGAGAAAAGATCTGTCTCCATGGGTTCTTCCTTCTCCGAATTGGGCGGTGTAGCCCTAGGGATAGATTGAATAGTTGCATTAGGGTTTCCAACACCTCACATGTCGAAGAGCCCTTCGTTCGGCGGCTGTGGGTTTTCATCGGAGTGCTCATGTTTGCAGTTTGAAGCTTTGAGTGTTCGAGAGAGAAGGTTTGCTCTTCGAATGAGAGGAAAAATATTTGGGGGAAAAATGGGGGGCAACTCCTTAAAAGGGTCAAATTAAAGAGGAATCTTTGCCCTTAAAAATGTTCTTGCAAAGTTGCTAGCATTTTTTATCTTAACCTACAAAATTCAAATGCCACAAAGATGTTGCTGCAAAGTTGCTGGCAGTTTTAACCTGCAAAATTCAAATGCCACAAAAATGTTTGTGCAAAGTTGCCAGAAATTTTTTTAGGTCTTTTCCACCTGTAGATCAGTCATATTTGCGCTTTGCTTTGTCATTTTTCTCCTGCATTGTTGCACTTAAAGTAGATCATCAGAAAGTTCACCTGCTCAATCATTTTTTTTATTTGCCTTATTTCTTTCAAATTTTTGAAGTCCTTAAGCAATTTCCCAAGTAGATCCCCAGGTAGAGATTTTTCCTAAACGGTTATCTTAAGTACCTCATCCTAGACAGGATCCATGCTTAGACAGAAATTACTCAATCATTTCTCAATTGATAGAAATAAAGGTTTTTTTTAGTCGATATCTCTCAAAGAGATAAATATCTTATTCTCCTTCCTGTTCTCTCTCCAATAGGGCTTTACCCTTTGGCCATTCACCTTAAAGATATTGTCTTTCCCGTCTCTCAGGTCTACTGTACCGTGCGGGTATATCTTTTCAATGATGAAAGGTCCTGACCATCTTGATTTTGAAGGGATCGAATCCCGCAGCGGAAGCGATTGTGAATCGCGTGTTCGTGATTTCATTACATGGATCTATACACAAGAACTAAATACTTATGATTAAGCATGTATTTCTAATTAGGACAGCAAGGAATCATACCTTTGAAAAACACTTTCTTCATGAGCTCCTTATCCAACGATCACGATCTCAGCAACGCGAACCCGAACCGTGTGAAGATTCGTCACTAGATCTTCTCCGTTGTTCTCTAGGTGAGGGAGGAAGATATGTTTCTTTAGGATAAGATGTGGAGGTTTGAGAGAAGTTGTTTGGAACTCTTTCCAACAACACAAATAAGAGAACTCTAGGGTTGCATCTAATAGCCATACTCAAAGTTGCATTTTATGCAACTATTTATAGGGAAATAGGATGAAAATTACCATCCTATCCCTCTTTCATTCTCTTATTAGTATATAGTTAATTTGTGAATCTAATTCACATTAAAACTATATATTATATCAATTATATCACATATAATTGATATAACACCTCATATATGAAATTGAACACTTCAATTTTATTTCTAACTTTATACCCTCAATATTACCATGTTGAGCCAACGGAGGAACCTAATGGACCTACAGTTCATGAGCTCCAATGATGTGAGATTAACTGATCAAACTCTTTGATCCGGTTAATCAATATTCATTAACTACAAGTCACTCCACTATAGACTTGTAGTTGCACTATCCTCACTGTAGATTATATTGTGTCCATTGATATAATCATTACCCATGAGTCGACCCTTCACAGGTTGTTCGTAATCACAGTTGGGTCAAATTACCGTTTTACCCCTGTGATTACCTCTTTGTTCCTTAAGCACCACTGATCCTCTAATGAACAACAAGTCTATGGTCCTACCATTAACTCAAACCCTCTTAAGCTAGTTTAGAGGGCGGGGTCCCGTTGTTCAAGACCTGGACTCAGTTCTTAAGGGAACAACCTATCTAATTCCTTAGTCTAGGAATGAGTGAATTTCATCTTGCATAGTTAAGTCCTCAGCTACCTACGAGGTTCTGTCCCTGAGAAGGTAGGCTTATTGAGTCGGCTACAGGCCATTCTCACCCATACTAATCTAAGGACAAACCCCTATAAGCAGGAGTTCTTAACTTGCTCAGTCACTAATGACCATCTATAAATTATCAATCGTATCCTGTTAACGACGTTATACTGGTTAGAATAATAATTTACAGTCTGGTCTTGTATGAACTCTTCATACAGGATGCCCCCACTCGCATGTCATCCACATGAATGAGTTGGATTACCTCATTTGTACTAACTACAAAGTGGGTTGCATCCATGGTGTTACTATAATAAGGTTTCCAACCTCATTCTTATACCATAGACCATTTAGGTTATACTCTTGAACACAATCCAAATAGTGTCTACTACACTGATGTTCAAGATTCATGATAACCTTGGATCTTAGTTTATTGGATTTATAAAGCGAGAATATAATTTTATCAAATCAAATAACTCTTTATTCATTTGACCAAAATTACACAAGTTTAGGGCACATATCCCATCAGATTTGAGCTTCCCTGGGAAGAGTTTCATCCTTGAATTGAACAATAAAACTTGTTGACCTACCTGCAAATTTTTCTCACGAATTTTCTAATCATGCCATCTTTTTATCTTCTGCTTGTATAATCTTGCATTTTCATAGAGGACAATCTCAATTCCTCAAGTTCATTCAATTGGAGTTTCCGTTTAGTTCCTGCCATTGTCATATCCATTTTCAACCTTTTGATTGCCCAATATGCCTTGTGTTCAAGCTCCAATGGCAAATGGAATGCCTTTCTGAATAGCAACCTGTATGGGGGCATTCCTAATTGTGTCTTGAATGTTGTCCTATGTGCCCATAGTGCTTCATCATGCCGTAAGGACCAATCCCTTCTAAAAGGATCCACTAATTTCTTCAAGATTGTTTTTATTTCCCTGTTGGAGACTTCTGCTTGCCCATTTGTTTGTGGATGGTAAGTTGTTGCAACTCTGTGTTTGACATTATACTTTTCTAGAGACTTGCCATTGCCCTGTTTACAAAATGTGTTCCTTCGTCGCTTATCAACACTCTTGGGGTTCCGTACCTTGAAAATATGTTTTTCAACATAAATTTCTTTACCACCTTTGCATCATTGGTGGTGGTAGCCACGACCTCTATCCACATAGACACGTAATCTACTTCCAATAAAATATAGACATTTCCGAAGGATGGGAGAAATAGACCCATGAAGTCGATCCCCCCCATACATCAAAAATTTCTACTTCCCAAATGTAATTCATTGGCATTTCATTCCTGGCTGATAGATTCCCAGTTCGTTGGCAGCAATCACAATGCTCCGCATATTCCTGTGCATCTTTGAACAACTTGGGCCAGTAGTATCCACTTTGGAGTACTTTTGTTGTTGTTTTTGTACCTGCAAAGTGCCCTCCATATGGAGCTGTATGGCAAGCTTCTAGTACTTGTATCGTATCCTCTTCTGCTACACATCTTCTCTAGATTTGATCGGGTCCTAGTTTGTATAGGCATGGCTCATCCCAATAGTAGTAACGCATGTCATGGAAGAATCTCTTTAGTTGTTATGGGGTTGCCTCAGGTGGGGTTAATTCACTCACTATGTAATTGGTTATATCTGCATACATTGGGGTTGAGTTCATTCCTATTGTCAGCAACATTTCATCTGTGAACTTTTCATGAATTTCCTCCATTTTTTCATGTCTAGCTTCCTCTCCTAATCTGGACATATGATCGACCACTTGATTCTCTGTCCCTTTTCTGTCTTGGATCTCTAGGTCAAATTCTTGGAATTTTGCTAGCATTTTATCCAACACTTTTTGGCTTGTTCAACTTTGCTAGTGAAAATGCAACTGCAATTTCTCTGACATTTTTTTCTATCCTTCTTTTCCTACAAAAACACATCAAATTAGTTTGTTTTCACTCATTTTTCCCTCATTTCTTATTTTTCTCATATTTGAGCAAGCTTTAGAAATTTTACTCCAAATGATCATTTTAGCTTGTCATATCATGAAAAATTGAATAAATTAGACAAAAAAAATGACTAAGTATAGAGATAGATAATCCACATAAATGAGGATTATCAAACTCGCGCAGGATTAAAGGCGAGTCACTAATGACCATCTACAAATTATCAGACCTAATTTGTCAACGATGTTACTACAGTAGTCTAATAATTCACGGTCTGATCTTGTACAATCTCATCGCACAGGATGCCCCCACTCGCATGTCAACTATTTTATCAAATACAAAGTGGGTCGCATCCATAGTGTTACCTCGATGAGGTTCCCAACCTTATCCATGTACTATAGACCATTTAGGTCATTTACTTGAACGCGATCCTACCTGTGTGTCCACTACACACCGTTCAAGATCTCATATACATGACCCTAGAGCTTAGTTTATTGGATTTAGGTTTAAATGCGAGATTAAAAGATTCGATGAAAATAACACTTTATTTATAAACATCTAATGATTACAAACTACACGAGTTTAGGGCATACGCCCCAACAAGGGTGGGGTCCCGTTGTTCAAGACCTGGATTCAGTTCTTAAGAGAACAACCGATCTAATTTCCCTAGCTCGGGAATGAGTGAGTTCCATCTTGCGGAGTTAAGTTTCAAGCTCCCCACGAGGTTTCATCCCTGAGAAGGTAGACATATTGAGTCGGTAGCTCTGGTCACTCTCACCTATACTAGTCTAAGGACAAATGATAGCATGAAAATATGTTATCTTATTTCTTATATTTTAGCTAGTTTTTATACTTAAAATATGGGATTTCATGACATTTTATGGTTAATTTCAGGAAACTGAGCTTGAGAAGCAAAAGTAGAGTGTTTGAGACTATTTTGGTGTAATTTGGAGCATGTGTATGCTTAATTGAAGTCTCAAGAAAAATATAGATGTATTCTGAGCATAGAAAATATTATGGGAGATTCTAAATCGAATCAGGATTCCAACGCATCAAACCGGAGGTCATTCGGACACTTGAGCGAAAAGATATAAAAAAAAATGGTTGCAGTGGGTTGGTTGGCAGCAAGCTCAGAGTTGCGACGCTGTTCCCTAGCATCGCAATGTTGCACAGCGTTGCAACGCCATCCATAGGGTTGCAACGCTGATCCGATTTCCTATATATAAATCCTTATGAGCCCATTCGAAAGAAAGTCGAATTGTATGGAATTTTAGACCTATTTTTGACTCTTACACTAAAAAAGTAGCAGAATATTATTCTTCGGGGGCGAAACACGTGTGTGGAGGCTCGAGATCATGACGGGAGCTCGGGAATGAGGGACCGACATCTTCACCGACGAGTTTTCTTTCTTCTTCCTTTTCGTTTGTAGTTTTGTTATAGACTAGCTGCTCACGGGGATCAGATCTCTTTCAGCAAAAAGTCCTAATCCTTTTTAGAACAGGAATTCCTATTTTTTTAAAAAGGAAATCTTAATCCTCTTTTTTAAAAAAAGAAATCTTAATCCCCCTTTTTTTAAAATAGAAATCCTAATCGTTTTTAAACTTTGAAACACTCTTTCCTAAAAAATCTCTAGATTCATAATCCTTATCCGATTATCCAAAAAAATCAAATTTAAATCAAATACAATTAATGCATTTGATTTTACGGGGCGTTACAGAAAAAGAGAGGGTTTAAGTTTAATTATCCATAAGTTTCGTTGCTGAAACGAAAAGAAAAGTTACATGGGAGTGATTAAGAAAAGAAAAAATATGAAATGGAATCCGCTAGACATAAAGATGTTGTAGACCAACTGTATGCAATAAAAGGGTTGAACAAGGATGATCCTCTTAGTCGCAGACATCGAGAAGACGGGTTGATTCTTCCAAGTCCCACCACAATCCAAGAAGAGATATTGCTTGCATCTTCTTTGTAGGATTGGTTGAACACTTACTCCACCCATCTTTTACTAAAGCAAGATGACCCAGACACTTCGTGTTTATTTCGTTAGATATATTTTATGAACGATAATATTTTTTGTATATTTAAATTTTTTTGGGGCATGCGAGATAGGATTTGATAACATGTCATTAATTCTTTTATCATGAATGAATGAATCACCAATGATGGAAAGTAAACACCCTTTTGACAATCTTTCATAAAGTTTGTTTTAGACATTGATCGTAAGTTATTTGCCCAATTGCTTTATTTTATTCTTTTCCTGTAAACCTTACAAATATTCAATTGATTCCGATTAATTACATATTAATTAGGGAATTCAATTGATAAGGAAAAAAAATAACAAATCTTGATAACAGACCATCATGTTCAATCATTATGCAAGTCAATATTATGCACATTCATTACACTAAAGTTATCATACAACACAAGTTCGGTGTTCACACTTGAATTCAATGTTGGAACTTGGTGGTATTGTGTTTTGAAGATAAATGTTTTAGATAGAATATCTAAAAACCATCAATAAGATAAAAACTGACTATTTGATCTTAAAAAAAACTGCACCAGATACCGCTGCACAACTCAACTCAACTCTGCACCCCAAACACAGACTTCCTGCATTCAACTCAACTCAACTTTGTACCCCAAACATAGACTTCCTGCACTCAACTCAACTCAACTCTGCACAACTCAACTCAACTTTGCCCAACTCAACTCAACTTTGCACACCAAACGCCCCCTGATAGAAATCTATAACTGATAGACCTCAGTAGACTTCAATCATTGATACATCTATCACTAATTGATAAGCTTAAGATTGTGCCATTTTTTCAAGTACTTTCAGATTGGGTTAGATTTATTATTATTTAGGATTGGATTGTCATATATGCCATTATTCCTTTTTTTTCCTGAAATAAAAATATAAATATAAACTATCATAATCTAGGGTTTTTTTAAAAAAAAATTGAAACTAAAAGCATAGAAATTAAAAATATAACTTTTGAGTCAATGAGAGCATAACTCAATTGATATATCGAATGTGTTAACGATCACGAGATTTATAGTTTAAATCTCCTCAATTGACATATCCAACGAGGTTTATGTTTAAATCCTCCTAATGTACTTAAAATATATATATTGATTTTTTTGAAGGAATAAATTTGGATCTACGCATTATTGGGATGCTGCAATTAGAGCATTATTAGTTGAACCCGAACAGTTTTCTTTTCTTTCTTTCATTTTTTTTTTCCAACGAAACATGGGTATGGGACCAGCATGGGCAAACGTTGGTAGGTCCACTACTGAAGAGACACTCCACCAAATTTTTGGATTTAAATGATGATAATTACTTTACGTAGTATTATTAAATTTTGGATGAACTTTTTATTTTTCTTGAAGGTAAATATTTGATGAACTTATCCATATATACCATAATCTTTCTGAAGCTGATCATAAAAATTCCTTACTGACGTTATCATGCCCAAAAAGAAAGAAAACTTAGGAATCTTTTAACATCAAACTAATCTTTTATAACCTTCAAAAATATCATATTTTACAAATACTATAATTTAAATTCAAAAAGTAATTTTATCCATATATTTAATTTAATATATCCTTTTTAACTTTACTAATTTAATTATTATTTAACTAGGTAAGACACGTGCTCAAAAAAAAATTTAAGACACTAATAATCTTTTCAAATTAAGTATTATTTAATTAGTTAAGACACGTACTAAAAAAAAATGAAGACACTAATAATCTTTTTAAATTTATGATTTTTCACCCACTCTTTTTTTAAAAAAATGTAAATTTTAACTTTTAAACTTTTAATTCTAATAATTTATATCTCTAAACTAAAATAAATTGGTGAAATTAATATCTTCGGTTGGTTGTTAAAAAAAAGGTTAAAAGATCATTTTGGACCCTGTACTTTGACATTGTTTCATTTTGGTCTATGTACTTTTAAATGTCTAATTTTAGCCCTTGTACTTTCAATAATAAAGCTTAAAATTGGTCCCTACTATTAATTTATTATTAATTTTCTTAGAAAATCAATCTCCATTTGCTTTTCCTTTACCAATTTTGAAAATATCTTTATTGATACCGGAATTTGGATGGACGGATCAACGGTGAATTTGTATTGATGGGACAACGATCTCCTGCAAAATAGGTAGCTAACACCGGTGTGGTGCTAAGCCACACGCACTCCGACGCTCAAGTTAGAAAGGATAATCTCTCGCAAGTAATCTCAAGCTAGAACACAGGTCAAATGATTGTTTACCTTTCTTGGCACTAACGACGAGATCATATAGTCGCGCAATCGTAACGGTCCTTCAGGGCTTAATTACCCACTAACCATCCATGATTGCGTTTGCTTAATGTCAGCGGTTACAAGAGTGGAACCGTTTTGCAACGTTCCCACCTCTCACCTGTCGTAACGGTGCGTGTGGCGTACGGAAAGACTATCGCCATTCCTATTCGTCTAGACCGCTACTCGACTGGCCTCTCGAACAGACATGATGGAGAGAACAGACATGTCGGGCGACGCTTGGCCGGAGCCGACCCCTTGGGGTTGACCTCCCAACCCGGTCGAGCCGAGCCGAGCCGGGTCGACCCCTAGGGGTCGGTCGACGCTTGGAAAGGGGTTGTTGGGATTTGTGCCCTAAAACTCGTAGTTTGTAATTATGTTCTAATTAATGTAATAAAGTGTTATTAATTCAATAAAGTGTTATTGTTCGTTATCTACGAGTTTACCTTTATTCAAACCCTAAATCCAATAAACTAAACATCCAAGGTACATTAAATGAATCTCTAACTCAATGTAATGTACATAAAAAAGGATCTCGGTTCGAGATACAGCCTAAAGGGTCTATAGTTAGGGGATAAGGTTTGGGTACCTTACCCTAGTTAAACTATGGATGTGGCCCACTTTGTATTTGATGCAAACACAGTGATCCTAACGTGTTCGTGTAGATGACATGTGAGTGGGGATATCCTATGTAATGAGATTACATAAGACCGGACTACGAAATAATAACCTCTAGCTGTAACTCCGTTGACTAGTTAGGTTTCTATTTCACTAGGATGACATTGGCAACTTGATCTCAATCCTGAGCAGGTTACAAACTCCTGTTCGCGAAGGATTGTCCTTTGACTAGTATGGGTGAGAGTGGCCAGATTCGCGGACTCAATATGCCTACCTTCTTGGGGACAAGACCAAGTGAGTGGCTGAGAACTTAACTTAACAAGATGGAATTCACTCCTTCCCGCCTACTAGGGTAAGTAGTGGAATGTTCCCTTAAGTGGTGTCTCCGGGACTTGAACAAAGGGCCCGACCCTCTCATTGGCCCGAGAGGGACTCTGTTTGTTGGTAGGACCACAAACAAATTGTTCATTAGAGGAGCACTGGTACTTAAGGTACAAGATGTAACCCGGGGTAAAACGGTAATTTGACCCAGCTAGTGTTACGAACATTCGTGAAGGATTGACTTGCTTGGTTATTGGTCAATATCCATGGACACGGAAATATATCTGCGGTGAGAAGAGTGCACTGTGGGACTTTAGTGCGGTGTTCCCATGATTAACAAATGTTGATTGGGAGGTTAATGAGATTAACAGAGCAATCTCGTATCGTTGGAGCTTACGATGCAGTAGGTCCATTAGGTCCACCTTCTAGCTCGTAAAGGGTTCTTAGATCATTTGAATTTGAAATGTTCAAATTCACTAGGGAATATATTTAAAGTATATAGATACAATATAATATATAGTCTTGGAACTATATATTATAAATTTAATGTGAATATGATTCATATTAAATTATATGAGAGAATTGAATATTTGAAAGAGTTCAAATATTATATTAAATGTGAATGTGATTCACATTTGAAAACTATAGTTAAAATT
Organism: Trichosanthes cucumerina; assembly: GCA_036507285.1. Taxonomy (NCBI): domain Eukaryota; kingdom Viridiplantae; phylum Streptophyta; class Magnoliopsida; order Cucurbitales; family Cucurbitaceae; genus Trichosanthes; species Trichosanthes cucumerina. The sequence continues at coordinate 64,505,687 of CM071836.1, read as the reverse complement.
TAATGTGCCTTTGGATGTACATTAAAACTATAGGTTAATGATTAAATGTGATTTAATCATATACATATAATCTATTTGAAATATAAGATATTCAAATTAATTAATTGAGAATTAATTAATTATTTAAATAGGTTATATATGTTTTTTAGTTAATTATTTAATTAATTAAAAGAGGGGAACGTGTAGATGACACGTTCCCCATTCACCAGTTTCTTTTCCACTCCCTATCGTTAAGTGTAGGGAGTTGGAAGAAACAGGTGATTGATTGATCATTCAAGCAATTTGGAGAATTGCTATGAAAACTCTCTCTATCTCTCACATTCCTAATTTTATCCAAAAGTTGGAATCCTTCCCACCAAGGAAATATCTAAGCACTCAGAGATATAGGAGGGAATCTCTGGTGGTTGTGTTCTTGCTGGAAGAAAACAGAGAAGTCCATGTACAATTGATTTGCTGTACAACCTTTGGAGCAACAAGTTGCTGGAGAAAGTCTACAAAGGTATTCCTCTCTTTAATTAGTTTAATTGTTAAACTTCTATCATGATTGCATGTACTACTCCATGCTTTAATTAGATTAAATGATGTATGTTTGTTCTGTTTTTGTCAATGTATTGGTTTTTGTTTCAATTAAAACAATCAAGCAAATTACGACCCCAAACCACGTTTTCGCTGCTCAAGGAGATCCGATCTCCATCAATTGGTATCAGAGCAATGCTTGATTTGTTTTGATTAAAACAAAATTGCATTGATTTTGGTGGGAATTGCATTGGTTTGCTGTAAAACTATTTAGGAGTTTTTTTTTGTCATAGTTTACTTTTGATTTGATCAAATTATTGTAAAGTCCCCTGCGTTTTTGGGCAAATAAAGTGCATAATTGAGTCTGTATTTGAGTTTTGAGTCGTTCGGGACCAGTTTCAAGCAATTCGGTGGAGATTGGAAGGAGAAATTGCAATTGGAAGGCTCTTTGTGTTCGTGGATTTCGCGCTCGCCAGCAGCAACAGCGGCGTTGCGACGTAACTGCGGCGTTGCAACGCCGTTCATCAGCGTTGTAACGCGATAGAACGGCGTCGCAACGCCAGCGCTCTCTATCGATGCGGGCGCTCAAGGGGTCAGCGGCGTTGCAACGCTGCCCCTCAGCGTTGCAATGCCACCCCGATAGCAGGCGCGCGCGAGGATGAAGCGGGCGTTGCAACGCCGTGACGCTTTACAAGCAGATGCAGGCCAGTTCAACTGGTTCGTTGATTTCTGTCCGGTTCGAGCGGTTCAAGGCCGGTTCAAGGTGTTTTGGATCGGTTTTATGTAATTAAATTAATGTAATTTTATTTTTATTTTTATTTTTTTTTGCATTTTAGGGGCCAAAATATTCCGGTTTTACAGCTTTATGTCTTTATGAATGTCATTTAGAATATTCTCACCTTAGGATAAGCATGTTCATGCATTTTATTTGTATAAATGTTATATGAGTATAATAAAAAAAATGCATGATCAATTTATATTTCATGAGTAATTAATTATAAGTGTTATAATTAGATTATATGAATATAAATTGCATGGAGCATGAAATTACTTAGTTTAAAGTAATTGTTATTTTATTTAAGTAATTTTATAATTCAATTAGTGAATTCCTTTTATAATTCCAATTTGAAAAATTAATTGTTGGATTTATAATATAGTTTCTTTATCATAGGTTAATAATTAAATTTATAAAAGTTATAAATTAAAGGGGTTTTAGAAACCATAACCTATAATAAAGAAATGCATGCAAACGTATGGGTTAAAATTTAAATTAGTTTTAAATCGTTTAAAATTAATTTAGACTTAAGTTTTAATTTCTAATAGGATTAGAAGTTAGTCTTACGTAGTATTTTAAATAGTTTAAAATCTAGTAGGACATTAGAACTTTGGTTATAAGGGAACTCTACCGATGAAGTTTTGTCTAAGGCTGGGGGTACTTAAGCTGACGGTTAACGGAACACCTCCTACCTGGGAACTAACCTGGAGCTTGAGTTGAATTAACCTTAGTTCTATTTTATCTCTAGGTAATTAAAATTTTTATTCACCTAGACATTAGGTTTTAAGACCTAGTTATAATAGTTATAATAGGCATAGACTTAGATAGATTCTTTTAGCCAGAATCCGACTAAGTTAAACCAATACCCTAATCTTAGGAGCTTCAGTGGGAGAAAACGAGATGTTCGCATCGAGTTTACTCTCACATCCTCAAGAGTTCACACCGTGAGTTCCATGCTCGGCTACGTGGCGTCAATAGGGCGTCCCCCTACGGTATGTGTTTGCATGGTACAATACCAAGGTGAATGAGGGAAGTATCCATAGTAAATGGGAGCAGGACGCGTGCCAACGTATCCTACGGTCTCCTCCATTAGGACGCACCATGAGATTTCTATAGTCCGCCTGGTAGGTTATCCTGGAACAGCCAAACCCTACGGAGGGCCTGACTATAGGGATCGGAAAACCGCGAACTCCAGAAATGGATAGGGTCTCTTAGATTATTTGCCAACAGTTGTCTTTCTTAATAGTAGCTTGTTGGCTCGGGCCTATTGGATCTGAAAATGTTAGGGTCACATTTACGGGATGAGTTAAGTTAGTTAACAAGTCCTTGACCAAATAAACGGTAGCTAATGACCATTGGGACATGAGATGTTCTGGTAGTGAGAATTGGCTGAGAAAGTCTCAATTCAAGGGAGGAATGACTGACCGCCCGACGGAGGCTTTTGTTCTAAACCCTTGAAGTATCGTTGCAAAATTATGGTTTTAGTTTAAACACTAGGGTTCTTTAATAGTTATGTTAAATTTGATTGGTTTTTACAATGGGTTAAAAGGCATAACTAATTAGAACTATTTTGGATTTTCAGCATGTCCTCATATATAGCCTTACTAAAAAAGGAACGTTTAACTGGTGAAAACTTTACTACGTGGAAGTCAAACCTGGATGCGATCCTTGTTGTTAACGACCTTCGGTTCGTACTAACTGAGGAATGTCCTCAGATTCCTGCTCAAGACGCACCTCAATAAGTTAAGGATGTGTTTGACCGCTGGGCCAAGGCCAATGAAAAAGCCAGGGCCTATATCCTGGCTGGGATATCTGATGTTTTAGCCAGGAGATTGAAGGGTATGGTCTCAACTCGTGAGATCATGGGCTATCTGCAAAATTTGTCTGGACAACCGTCTGAACGAATTCGGCACGAATCCATCAAGTACGTTTATAACGCGCGCATGAAGGAGGGAACTTCAGTGAGAGAACATGTTCTCGATCTTATAGTTCACTTCAACATGGCCGAAATGAACGGAGCGGTCATAGATGAGCAAATTCAGGTATTCTTCATCCTGGAATCTCTTTCGAAGAGTTTCGTGCCATTTCGTAGCAATGCGGAGTTGAACAAAAAGAAGTATAACCTGACTTCCCTCATAAATGAACTACAAATTTTCAAGTCTCTTATAAAGAATAAGGGACAGGCTGATGGAGAGGCAAATCTGTTTGCCCATTCGAGAAGGTTCCAGAAGGATTCATCCTCTGGGACTAAGTCCTATAGCTCATCTTCTGGGCTTAAGAAGACCCAAAAGAAGAAAATAGGAGGGAAAGGGAAGGCACCTGCTGCTGACAAAGGCAAGGAAAAAGCCAAGGTTGCAGATAAAGAAAAATGTTTCCACTGCAACATGGCTGGGCACTAGAAGCAAAACTGCCCAAAATACCTTGTTGAACTCAAAGAGAAGAAAGGTAAATTAGATTTACTTATTCTTGAAACTGTTTAGTGGAAAATGATGATTTGACCTGGATACTTGATTCAGGAGCCACTAATCACGTTTGCTCTTCATTTCGAAACTAGTTCCTTCAAGGAGCTCGAAGAGGTGAGATGGCGCTCGTGGTCGGAGCGGAGACGCGTCGTCTCAGCTCGTGCAGTGGGAGATGCCAAGCTATTTTTCGGAGATAGATTTTGTTGCGTAAAATTATATTGCAATACCGCAAGTGTACGGGTCAAGTTTTAGTATAGTGATTTGAGTCACGCAGTATCGTCCTCGGGAATGGGTTTTCTAGATTAATTAATTACCAAGATATTTTTTCTTAATTTTAGCTAAAGCAACAAAACTTTGATGGATAGTGAAAAGAAAGATAGAAAATAAATGTACAATTGGAGACATGAATATGATAGAATTGAAGGAAGATGATTTCACAAGATAATTCCTTATTTAACACATGCAATGAACTAATATTATGAATTTATAAACAAGAAGTAAATTACTCAAGAAAGTCTCTCGATCTCTCAAGAGCCTCTGCACATACAATAAATCCTATAGTCTCCATATAAAATCTAAGCATGCACGGCATTAAGCAACTTCTTTATGCGTTTCCCTAAGATTTCTAGGTCATTCTCATGCGAAATTCTAAGAGTTTTGACAACCTTGTTCTAATTTAAGCTTTTTCTCTCGAGTCCACTTAAACCAAAGATATAAATGAAATTAAGTGAATTTGAATTGCCAAAAATAAATAACATAACAAAATTCAATACATAATCAAATAAATCTAAAACATGCTAATCAAATTCCAACTAGAACGTTTAGCTACTCAAAATCACCATAAAAACAAGCTAAAGTCATAGGAAAAGTCTTTAAACTCAATTACAAACTAAAAGAAAGAGAAATAAACTTATGTGTCGATGTGGGTCTCTCGTTCCCGAGCTCCCGTCACGATCTCGAGCCTCCACAAACGCTTTAGCTCCCAAGGAATGCTCTTTTTCTCCCTTAGAGTGTGTATTTCAAACTAGGGCTAAAAACTACCAAATTCGGCTCCCCTTTTTCAAGAATCATAAGGTTGTTTTTATAGGCATCAATCTTGGCGGCGTTAACGCTGCACTCCCTAAACGCGTGGTAAATATGGAAACTATCGGCAGCGTTGCAACGCTGCTACCTCAACGCGTGCGCTCCTTATCGAAGTAGCGTTGCGACGCTGCAAGGCAGCGTTGCAACGCTACCTGCACGGTCTTCATAAGCGTCTTCTTATCGAGATGGCGTTGCAACGCCGAAAAGCGTTACCACGCCATCGCCTGTAGCCTTCAAAGCCTCTTGGCTGCGCGTTCGGCGTTGCGACGCTCTATATGGCGTTGCAACGCCATCACCTCGGGTCTTAAAGCTTGGTTTGGTCTTCTCTCTTTCATTTGATGTTATATTTAGCTCCAAATAGCCTTGTTTTGATCTCGAGTGATCCAAATTGTCTCCAATAGCTCCGTTTAAGCTCTTATCCTGAAATTGAATAAATTAACCACGTAAAAGCCCTGAAATCATCATAAAACTAGCAATAATTAAGCCTAAGGATAGCATATTTTGTGTGCTATCAAACACCCCCAAACTTAGACTTTTACTAGTCCCGAGCAAAAACAAAGTTAAACATTAGATTGTTCTTAAACATACATGTGATTCAAGCATCAAAGATTTAAGAGAATATTTTGCAATCACAGGAAACACTTAAACATAACACTTCAACAAGTAATTTAAAACTTTTCCTAAGTGTTCCTACGTGTGTGTGTGATTAGCCTATGTTCCCTTCATTTTTACTAAGCCCGGATCAACTTTATTAGGTTCTCCATATAACTTCCCCCTACACTGGTCTTAATTACTAATCTTTGAGTCTCCCCACATTCAAGAAATAAACAAATTTACTTAGCACTTAATCATTATTTTGATGTCACTTTTTTTTTCTATTTTCTTCTCTTTTTTTTTTGTGCAAGGACACTAGCTTTCACACATCCACTGCAGGGACCCTTACCCAGAGCACTCGCTCAATGAATGGCCTAACTGATCACAGTGAAGGTAGCTCTTTTTGTCCTCACGATTTATTTTTCTTTAACAAACATAACAACAAAAACAGACGACAACCCTTTCATATAATGCACATATTATACAGATCATGCACTTCATATTGTCATTCACCCTATCCTGCAGTTTAACTCTCAAATCAGTTCTCAGACCTATTGAGGTGACATCAAATTTCTAAACCTAATAACTTTCTTCTAAGGATTTCAAAACTACAGGAACATAGGCTATGTGCATAATAATGCAGGAAAAACTCAAGAAAATTTTAAATTAACTCAAATTCATATCATGCTCTCAAGTTTTAGCAAAATCACAAAACTTTTCAATTATATCTCATCCTAGGCTATCATACTCATACTTATGTAAAAGATCAACCAACAATTCAAAGACATACTCGGGATACCACAACAGAAATAAACACAATCCCACCCCCAAACTTAAACTAAACATTGTCCCCAATGTTTGTAGAAATAAGCATGTGGCAAGTATAAGGGTAGAAGTGAATGATACTGCCTGGGTGATGGAGATATTTATGAGTTCCTTGGATAGCCAAAGCATGTGTGTTGGAGTTCCTCTGAATGGGAGCATGGATTTCAACGAAGAAGGGCATCTCCACAACCTACGAAGTAAAACAACAACTAACTAAGAATTGAAAAACAACAAAAACAACTAAAGCAAGCTAAAGATAGGAAAACAAAAGTAAGTAAAACTTGGGTTGCCTCCCAAGAAGCGCTTTGTTTAACGTCTTTAGCTAGACTGTACTCCCTCAAGGTGTTTCTTTCCTTGCTTGCAGTGCCTGGAGTGATGTGTTCATTTGGCCAATCTGGGTCTCTATATTCTTTATTGCAACTCCATGACTGGTCACTATACCGAGATAAATCGGTGATCGCATTCTCCAAATTGGTTGGACCGACTTTTGGATTCAAATATGAAGGAGTGCAATGTGTCTTCCGGAGATGGTTTCCTCTCTCGGTGTAAAAGCATGCCTGCAGTAGGAGGATTCAACACATTCTTGTTGTTAGCATAAGAGAAATTCTCATGATACCTCAAACCTGGATTGTAATGTGTTGGTGGTTTTTCTTGAGTCTGATTTCCTCCATAGTGGTTGCTTCTATTGTTCAGGTAGTGCAATTGCTCCATATTGGATTCTCCATTGGGTGGGAGCATTGAGAGGACATCCCTGTTCTGTGGTGATCCTGCAAAATTATTCAAGGCATGAGTGAGAGACGCCATATGAGATCTAAGAGAGGTTACCTCGTCTAGTTTATATAATCCAGCTATTGGCTTAGATGCATGTCGGTTCTACAGTAGGCCATCGGTAGTGGCGATTGACACTTCCTCCGGAGGGCACGTGCTTCACGCACGATCTTCTCCATGAAAGCCCCTCCAAAGCGATGGCATCTAGAATGGTCTGGTCTTACCTTCCACCCATTATAAAGCAAACATGCACTGGAGCCATCTGGATAGCCATCTTTGTGGGCACCTCCCTGAGCATGTCCTTGTACCTTTCCCGGAGCTTCAAATAATCTGCTCTCCCTCTTCTTGCTTTGCTGAATGTTCCTATCTCGGTCCTCAACTTTGCGGCTTTAACAGTGGAAAGAATTTGGTCATGAAGGCTTGGGCCAACTCCTCCCGGAAGTGATACTCCCCGAGGAAGGGACCCTAGCCATTCTTTGGCTCTACCTGCAAGGAAAAGGAAAGAGACGTAAGTGAATACTATCACAGAGAGATACCATTCATTTTAAATGTACCACAGATTTCCAAAAATTCTTAAGATGAGAGTTAGGATCTTACTGTGGCTAGGCCTCAAAAGCACCTTCCCCAACCATTTGTATCACCTGCATTTCGGTTCAAAGTTATTAGCGTTGATAGGGGCATGGACTATTCCACTGCTTTCGGAATTAAACACAGGTTGGAAATACTCCCGATAGGTTTAGGGTTGTTGATGAGCTCTGATCGACCATCTCCCGAGGTTCTGCTCTTCCTTCCCTTAGAAGTCTCCTCACAGTCCTTTCAATCTCGAGGATCAAAAGGGTGCAAGTCTGCAGCTTCTCCTTGGGCATACACTGGAGGAACAAAAGAAAAAGAAATTAGATAAGAAAGAAAAGCACAAACAACTAGAAAATAAAATAGAAAATAAAGACATAAAGCATAAAACTTGGGTTGCTTCTCAAGAAGCGCTTTCTTTAACGTCTTTAGCTAGACGGTGACTTATCAGGGCACATAAAATTGCACATTCTTCTCTGGGCCCTTCTTGCTCGAATCAATGTAGCCCTCTAAGTCTAAAAGGCTATCTTGCTTTTCATGGGCGCCAGAGACATAATTATTTTTGGTATTTTTGTTTAATAAAATGAAAGAACTGAAATCAAAACAAGACTCGTGAGTGAAAGACCAATGGTTATCAAAAATCAAGGAAATTTACGGGGATAAAGGGAAATAAGACTTCTCAGCCTCTAACTCTATCACCTGGATCTCTCCTGTGGAACTAAGTGTATCACCAGTGTCCTCCTCACTAACCTGATCATGGTGTGCCTCAGTCTCCCCCAAAGTATCCTCACTAACATCTAAACAAATCCTCCTAGGTGGCATCTCCTTAGTGGTAAGGAATATAAATTGTTCCTGTAAGGTCTTAAGGGATACTACTAATTGATTAAGATACTGGGATCTATCCTGCACTATTTTCCAAAGTCTTACCACCTCAGCTTCTAACCTATCCAACCTTTCGAATTCATCATGAACCAAATTTTTAATTTTCAATTCTAAGGTATATTCCATCAATTGGTCCACAAGAGAAGATTTTTCAAGGGGTTGGTTAAGGTATAAAAAACTATGGTTCCAAGTGCCTAAATAACTACCCTCATGTGAATTTTCATATATGTCAGGTACAGAATGGTAAAAATTAGACACATGGTATTCTGAAAAATCATGATGCACAAAACTAGGGTCCTGAGAGGAGTAATAGAATGATGGAGAAAAATCATGCAAAATCATGCTTGAAAAATTACTAATTCAGACAAGACTTCTACACAATAGCAACACAACCAAAAAACAGGGGACAAAGACTCAAAAACACACAAAACTAAAATAACACAAATAAAGAAACAAACAATCACACAAAACAATTAAGAAAAGACAAACAAACAAGCTTTAGTCTAAAATTTCAAATTTTTTCCTAATACTAATTAATCTAAATAATCGCCATTCCCCGGCAACGGCGCCAAAAACTTATTGCGTACAATTATATTGCAATACCGCAAGTATACGGGTCAAGTTTTAGTATAGTGATTTGAGTACAGAGTATCGTCCTCAGGAATGGGTTTTCTAGATTAATTAATTACCAAGATATTTTTTCTTAATTTTAGCTAAAGCAACAAAACTTTGATGGATAGTTAAAAGAAAGATAGAAAATAAATGTACAATTGGAGACACGAATATGATAGAATTGAAGGAAGATGATTTCACAAGATAATTCCTTATTTAACACATGCAATGAACTAATATTATGAATTTATAAACAAGAAGTAAATTACTCAAGAAAGTCTCTCGATCTCTCAAGAGCCTCGCACATACAATAAATCCTATAGTCTCCATATAAAATCTAAGCATGCACGGCATTAAGCAACTTCTTTATGCGTTTCCCTAAGATTTCTAGGTCATTCTCATGCCAGAATTCTAAGAGTTTTGACAACCTTGTTCTAATTTAAGCTTTTTCTCTCGAGTCCACTTAAACCAAAGATATAAATGAAATTAAGAATGAATTGCCAAAAATAAATAACATAACAAAGTTCAATACATAATCAAATAAATCTAAAATATGTTAATCAAAGTCCAACTACAACGTTTAGCTACTCAAAATCACCATAAAAACAAGCTAAAGTCATAGGAAAAGTCTTTAAACTCAATTACAAACTAAAAGAAAGAGAAATAAACTTATGTGTCGATGTGGGTCTCTCGTTCCCGAGCTCCCGTCACGATCTCGAGCCTCCACAAACGCTTTAGCTCCCAAGGAATGCTCTTTTTTCTCTCCTTAGAGTGTGTATTTCGAAACTAGGGCTAAAAACTACCAAATTCGGCTCCCCTTTTTCAAGAATCATAAGGTTGTTTTTATAGGCATCAATGGGCGTTACAGTAAGCGCTAGGGCACGTTACGCTGCAACGCTGCACTCCTAAACGTGTGGTAAATATGGAAACTATCGGCGGCGTTGCAGCAACGCTCGCTACCTCAACAACAACGCGCTCTCCTTATCGGCAATGCGCGCGCTCTCCTTATCGGCAGCGTTGCGACGCCGCAAAGCGCGTTACTGGCAACGCTACTACCGCATCGGCCTTCATAAGCGTCTTCTTATCGAGATGGCGTTGCAACGCCATCGCCTGTAGCCTTCAAAGCCTCTTGGTTGCACGTTCGGCGTTGCAACGCTCTATATGGCGTTGCAACGCCATCACCTCAGGTCTTAAAGCTTGGTTTGGTCTTCTCTCTTCCATTTGATGTTATATTTAGCTCCAAATAGCCTTGTTTTGATCCCGAGTGATCCAAATTGTCTCCAATAGCTCCGTTTAAGCTCTTATCCTGAAATTGAATAAATTAACCACGTAAAAGCCCTGAAATCATCATAAAACTAGCAATAATTAAGCCTAAGGATAGCATATTTTGTGTGCTATCAGATTTCTTTTATTAAAAAATCTGTATAAAGTTCCTAAGCTTAAAAGGAACTTAATTTCTATCTCTTGTTTAATAGAACTAGGATATTGTATTTCTTTTTCTATTAATGAAGCGTTCATTTTGAAAGAGGGTGTCAATATTTGTTTTGATAAATTGAAAAATGGATTGTACGTATTGAAACCGAATAAAACGAAAGCAATTTTAAATCATGAGATGTTTAAGAATGCTAACACTCAAAATAAAAGGCAAAGAATTTCTCCTAATAATAATACCTATCTATGGCAGCTTAGACTTGGTCATTTTAATCTCAACCGGATTGAGAGACTCTCTAAGAATGGACTTCTAAATAAGTTAGAAGATGATTTTTACCTCCTTTGCGAATCATGCTTGGAGGAAAAATGACCAAGCGACCTTTACTCTTTGGAAAGGTTATAGAGTCGTGAGCCCACTAGAACTTGTGCATTCGGATCTTTGTGGTCCAAAGAAATGTCAAAGCTCAATGAGGGTACGAATATTTCATCTCTTTCATGGATGATTATTCGAGGTATGGTTATCTATATCTAATGCATCACAAGTCTGAGGCTCTTGAAAAGTTCAAAGTATAAAAGGTCAAGTAGAGAATGCATTAGGAAAACCATTAAAACACTTCGATCCGATCGAGGTGGAGAGTATATGGATTTGAGATTCCAGGACTATATGATAGAACATGGAATTAAATCTCAACTCTTAGCACCTAATACACCACAACAAAATGGTGTGTCAGAAAGGAGAAATAGAACCTTGTTGGACATGGTTAGTTCTATGATGAGCTATGCTCAATTGCACCGCCTCGTTTTGGGATACGCAGTGAGAGATCTGCAGCTTCAAATCTTGAATAGTGTTCCATCAAAAGTGTTTGAAACACCTTTTGAACTATGGAAGGGGCGTAAACCTAGTTTACAACACTTCAGGATCTGGGGTTGTCCGGCACACGTGCTCGTGACAAACCCAAAGAAGTTGGAACCTCGTTCAATATGTGTCAATTTGTTGGCTATCCAAAGAAACGAGAGGTGGTCGTTTCTATGACCCACAAGAAAACAAGGTGATTATGTCGACAAACGCCACGCGTTCTTGGAGGAAGATCACGCGAGGAACCACAAACCACGTAGTAAATTAGTACTAAATGAAGCTACTCATAAACCAACAAGAGTTGTTGATCAAGTGGACCTTCATCAAGAGTTGATAGAAGAGCCAAAGACCTCAAGTCGATCTTGTCCTTCTCAATCGTTGGAAATGCCTCGACGCAGTTGGGAGGGTGTTTCCCCAACCCGACCGCTTACTTGGGTTTAGCTGAAACTCAAGTTGTCATACCGTGACGGCGTAGAAGATCCATTGTCTTATAAACAGCAATGAATGACGTGAACAAGGACCATTGGATCAAAGCCATGGACCTTGAAATGGAGTCAATGGACTTCAATTCGATATGGGAACTTGTAGACCAACTTTGAAGGGGTTAGACCCATAGGGTGTAAATGTATCTATAAGAGAAAGAGAGATGCAAATGAAGGTACAAACCTTTAAGGCTAGACTTGTAGCAAAGGTTTTACCCAAAGGGAAGGAGTTGACTATGAAGAAACTTTTTCCCCTGTTGCTATGTTGAAGTCTATAAGGATACTTTTGTCCATAGCCGCATTTTATGATTATGAAATTTGGCAAATGGACGTCAAGACTGCCTTTTTGAATGATAATCTTGACGAGAGCATCTATATGTCTCAGCCTGAAGGGTTCATAGCCCAAGGTCAGGAGAAAAAAGTTTGCAAGCTCAATCGATCCATTTATGGGTTGAAACAAGCGTCAAGATCTTGGAATATAAGATTTGATACTGCGATCAAGTCTTACGGCTTTGACCAAAACGTTGATGAGTCTTGTGTTTACAAGAGGATCATATCAACGACAAAGTAGTTTTGTTAGTACTTTATGTGGATGATATCCTATTCATTGGGAATGATGTAGGATAGCTTACTGACATAAAGAATTGGTTGGCGACCCAATTCTAAATGAAAGATTTGGGAGAGGCACAATATGTTCTTGGGATTCAGATCTTCAGGAATTGTAAGAACAGAACGCTAGCACTGTCTCAAGCGTCTTATAACGACAAAATGGTGTCAAGATATTCGATGCAGAATTCCAAGAGAGGCTTATTACCCTTCAGGCATGGAGTTCATATGTCTAGGGAACGGTGTCCCAAGACACCTCAAGAAGTTGAGGATATGAGACATATTCCCTATGCCTCTGCAGTAGGTAGCTTAATGTATGCTATGTTGTGCACGAGGCCGGGCATTTGTTATGCAGTGGGAATAGTTAGTAGATACCAGTCCAATCTAGAGTTAGACCACTGGACAACAGTTAAAAATATCCTCAAGTATCTAAGGAGAACGAGGGACTATGCGCTTGTGTATGGGTCTAAGGATTTGATCCTTACTGGATACACTAATTCTGATTTTCAGACCGATAAGAATTCTCGAAAATCCACATCGGGATCAGTTTTCACCCTTAATGGGGGAGCTATAGTATGTGAAGCATCAAGCAAGGATGCATCGCTGACTCCACAATGGAGGCTGAGTATGTCGCTTCTTGTGAAGCAGCTAAAGAGGATATTTGGCTAAGAAAATTCCTTACTGATTTGGAAGTTGTTCCAAATATGGAATCTCCCATCACCTTATACTGTGACAACAGTGGTGCGATAGCCAATTCGAAGGAACCTCGCAGCCATAAGCGAGGTAAGCACATCGAGAGGAAGTATCACCTGATACGAGAAATAGTGCAACGAGGAGATGTGACAGTCACGAAGATCGCTTCGGAGCACAATATTGTTGATCGTTTACAAAGACTCTCACGGCTAAAGTGTTCGAGGGTCATCTGGAAAGTCTGGGTCTACGAGATATGTACATAGGCTAAATCTAGGGCAAGTGGGAGATATGTAATGGGGTATATGGATGCCCTAGTTTATTGTATTTATATCTCTATAACCACTTGCTTTAGATTTATGTTGTACCCCACTAGAGTTTTAGTTCAAGTGGGAGTTTGTTGGGATTTGTGCCCTAAAACTCGTAGTTTGTAATTATGTTCTAATTAATGTAATAAAGTGTTATTAATTCAATAAAGTGTTATTGTTCGTTATCTACGAGTTTGCCTTTATTCAAACCCTAAATCCAATAAACTAAACATCCAAGGTCATTAAATGAATCTCTAAATCCCAATGTAATGTACATAAAAAGGATCTCGGTTCGAGATACTGACCTAAAGGGTCTATAGTTGGGGATAAGGTTTGGGTACCTTACCCTAGTTAAACTATGGATGTGGCCCACTTTGTATTTGATGCAAACACAGTGATCCTAACGTGTTCGTGTAGATGACATGTGAGTGGGGATATCCTATGTAATGAGATTACATAAGACCGGACTACGAAATAATAACCTCCGGTCAGAACTCAGTTGACTAGTTAGGTTTCTATTTCACTAGGATGACATAGGCAACTTGATCTCAATCTGAGCGGAGTTACAAACTCACATTCGCGAAGGATTGTCCTTTGACTAGTATGGGTGAGAGTGGCCAGATTCGCGGACTCAATATGCCTACCTTCTTGGGGACAAGACCAAGTGAGTGGCTGAGAACTTAACTTAACAAGATGGAATTCACTCATTCCCGCCTACTAGGGTAAGTAGAGGAATGTTCCCTTAAGTGGTGTCTCTGGGACTTGAACAAAGGGCCCGACCCTCTCATTGGCCCGAGAGGACTCTGTTTGTTGGTAGGACCACAAACAAATTGTTCATTAGAGGAGCACTTTGGTACTTAAGGTACAAGATGTAACCTGAGGGTAAAACGGTAATTTGACCCACTGGTGTTACGAACATTCGTGAAGGATTGACTTGCTGTTATTGGTTAATATCCATGGACACAGAAATATATCTGCAGTGAGAAGAGTGCAGCTGTGGGACTTTAGTGGAGTGTTCCCGCAGTTAACAAATGTTGATTGGGAGGTTAATGAGATTAATCGAGCAATCTCGTATCGTTGGAGCTTCTGATTTGTAGGTCCATTAGGTCCACCTTCTAGCTCGTAAAGGGTTCTTAGATCATTAGAATTTGAAATGTTCAAATTCATTAGGGAATAAACTTAATGTATATTGATACAATATAATATATAGTTTTGGAACTATATATTATAAATTTAATGTGGATATGATTCATATTAAATTTTGTGAGAGAATTAAATATTTGAAAGAGTTCAAATATTAAATGTGAATGTGATTCATATTTGAAAACTATAGGTAAAAATTTAATGTGCACTGGATGTACATTAAAACTATAGGTTAATGATTAAATGTGATTTAATCATATACATATAATCTATTTGAAATATAAAATATTCAAATTAATTAGGTTATATATATTTTTTAATTAATTATTAATTAATTAAAAGTGGAGAACGTGTAGATGATACGTTCTCCACTCACCAGTTTCTTCTCCACTCCCTATCGTTAAGTGTAGGGAGTTGGAAGAAGCAGGTGATCGATTGATCATTCAAGCAATTTGGAGAATTGCTATGAAAACTCTCTCTGACTCTTCCATTCCTAATTCTATCCAAAAGTTGGAATCCTTCCCACCAAGGAAAGATCTAAGCACTCAGAGATATAGGAGGTGATCTCTGGTGGTTGTGTTCTTGCTGGAAGAAAATAGAGAAGTCCCTATACAATTGATTTGTTGTACAACCTTTGGAGCAACAAGTTACTGGAGAAAGTCTACAAAGGTATTCCTCTCTTTAATTAGTTTAATTGTTAAACTTCTATCATGTTTGCATGTACTACTCCATGCTTTAATTAGATTAAATGATGTATGCTTGTTCTGTTTTTGTCAATGTACTGGTTTTTGTTTCAATTAAAACAATCAAGCAAATTACGATCCCAAACCACGTTTCCGCTGCTCAAGGAGATCCAATCTCCATCAGGGGTCGGCCTCCTGACCCGGTCAAGCCGAGTCGTCCCCTTGGGGTTGGCTTATCGGGGCTCGGGGCCGACCCCTCCTCGAGCCGAGCTGGGCCAACCCCTAGGGGTCGGCCTCTCGGTCGGTCGAAGCCGCCACCCTTGGGGTCGGCCTCGCTGAGCTCGGGGCCAACCCACTGAGGGTCGGGCTCCTC
This sequence comes from Trichosanthes cucumerina, assembly GCA_036507285.1. Taxonomy (NCBI): domain Eukaryota; kingdom Viridiplantae; phylum Streptophyta; class Magnoliopsida; order Cucurbitales; family Cucurbitaceae; genus Trichosanthes; species Trichosanthes cucumerina. Next base: position 64,490,028 of record CM071836.1, on the reverse strand, counting down.
GAGCCGGCGCCGGCCGACCTCTGAGGGTCGATCGACGCTTGGTTGGGCCCCGGCCGGGTCGGCCTCAACGGTTCGGTCGAGTCGAGTCGTCCCTGCTGGTCGACCCCACGCTGGCCGGGCCAACCCGCGGTCGACCTCGATGCTGCAGTCGAGCCGGGCCGACCCGCGGGGTCGACCACGCTGGTCGGGGCCGACCACTAGGGGTCGACCTCCTGGTCCGGCGGTGGGGCCAACCCCTAGGGTTTGGCCTCCCAGTCTAGGCATGTTGGGCCGACCCCATAGGGTCGGCCTCCCATGTGGTGGCACATGCACTCGTCTACTTAAGGATCGCTCGTTGCCAAACCCGAGTCACATTTTTTGTCATAACAATCTTTACATTGTGTCTTTTCTTGTATTGAAATTATTATTATTATGTAACCAATTTTGACAAAAATTAACTTCAGACTTATCATAGGGACCAATTTTACGTTTTATTGAAAATATATGTATTAAAATTAGACATTTGAAAGTACAGAGTCTAAAATGATATTTTAACCTAAACAATCTTTAGTTAGTTGAGTCAACTCCTTTGTTAAGATTCTATTTATAACTATTTTTTTAGTTCAACAACATTTAGGGTGGAGGTGTTGGAATAGAAATTTCGATAAATCCAAATTTGTCACGTCATCACCCAACATGGTGGTAAAATTATATTTAATTAGGGACTAATTAAATCTACAAACATCCCTAAATTAAATTGTTAACTATACAATTGGATTCCTTACAATTTAGCAGACAAAAGTCCAAATTAAAGACGTAATTAGCAAAGTTTAAGCCCAGTCCAAAGATGAAGTCCCAAAATCAATCAAGTCCGATCCAGGTCAGGAGGCTCGAATCAACCAAGCCCAAAAAGGTTGGTCCAACCCAAAGTGGTTGGCCCAAAGCCAACCTAGCTTAGTCCAAAGGGGATGACCCAACAAGTAGTGGGCCTAACCCCACCTGGTGGACCAGAGGAACTCTATAAATAGAGATTCTCCTACTTCATTTTCAAGGTTAAAAAATTTGAGACTCGAGAGAATTCACAAACTAGAAAACTCTTTGTATTCTTAAAAATCAAACATTTCCTGAAGGAAAAACATTGGTTCGAAGATCAAGAACATTCTTCAAATATGAAAAACACCTCTTCGAATCTGAAGAACATCTCTTCGAATCTGAAGAATACATTGCAGCTTCAATCTCAAGAATAAACTTTGTAGCCTTCGAATGAAACATACAAACAGGAGAGAGAATCATATGATCAAGTATTAGAGATTGTACTCACAAAATATTGAAATCAATAAATACAAATTCATTTACACGTGTCTCATTTCTATTCGTTGGTTGGAATCTCGTGTGACAAGAGGATTTCGAACATATAAAGTCATAAACCATATTTTATATAAGTTGAACTATGTCCTATTTATAACTACTTATACACACCCAATCAAGTAGTCAAGATTTGAATCTTCCGCCTTCACAGGTTGAAACTAAAAACTAAAATAAAAAAAATAAAATAAAATAAAACTTCTCATGGCAAAGTTTTATATTATGTAGCGCCCTATGGGTATTCGACACATAGTTTATGAATATTTATTGAAATAAAAATTTTAAAAGGTAAATATAAATTCTATGCGAAATACGTGTTGGGCAAACATGACCACATGATTTCCTATTACCAGAAGTAATACTCATAATTCAAGTTCAGTCCATCCTTTTATTAAAATACTTGATATATTATTTAATACACTAAACACTATTTGGAGAATTCCAAAATATATTAACAATAAAAATAAAAAGATAAGAAAGCATATGATATATTTAGAATTTAATTGTGAAGGTGGTTGAATTTTGAATGATTTTGAGCAAGTTGAATGTTGGGCCACTTATGATTGTGAAAGGACAATTTAGCCCATCTATAATGGAAATTAGAGAGAGATTGTTGCTTCATTTTCTTTCTCTCGAACGACAGAATGGGAAAACGACACCATCGGAGCAAAAATATCTCCAGAATTTTCCACGCCCCTCCTCCAACCCCAACCTCCCTATTGGCTTCTAATGGATTGCGATCAGAAAGCGGGCCATAGCTCCCACTCCCACCGTTACCGATAACTCCACGTGACCTTTTTGACTCCGACGTGTCGACTTTTCTTTCACCTCGAACGACACCAATTCCACCGTCGGTAAAAATTAATAATAATAATAAAAAAAAATTAAGTAGAGGGTAGTGTCCAAATTCATCCATAAAAACCCCACCTTCTCCCTCCCACATTTCATTCTGCAGTTCCTCTTCTTCAACTATAACTCTTTTGTTTCTCTTTCTCTCTCTTCCTCTGCCGCCATGGATCCCTACAAGGTATTGCGATTCCCCCTTCTTCTTCTATTTTCTCTTTAAATGCGCCGCGTTTTTTGCCCATTTAATTTCTTTGTCCTTTTTTTAAACACAAAAACGTGGAGATCGTGTGATCTCTGTACCAACCAGCTTTTTCTGTTTGTCAAAGTGAGAGATCTTCCATGTCCGGCGGCCGGATTTCCGATTTCAACGTGTTTTTGTTGATAGCGACCCGATCGGACGCTTGTCGTCTCGTATTCGAGGCTTGTTTTTCAAAACGTGGTCAAGTCCGGTCTTTTTTTTTTTTAAATCGAGTCTGGGATATGGCTTGACCCGGATCGGGATCTAGTAAAACAAAATAAAATAGAAGTATCCATCTTTTCTTGGAAAAAAAATTTAAAAAGAAACTTATTCTTCCTGCAATTTGATCTATTTAAAATTGGATCTCTTTTTAAACTATTGGAAAATCTATGCAATGGATTGAATCAATACAAAATTAATTCGATTTCGTTAAGGTTATTCATATGGACCACCTTAACTTTTTCTCATCCTTATTTGAAGTTTTTCGAAACTATAATTGAATATAATAGTTCAGATTAAGTGAGTTTTCATCTTTCTTATACACATCTTTCTTATTAATTAGTTGAAGTATATATATGTGTGTATATATTTGAAACTGAAATTATATTTATGTTGACTATCAAAGAGTCCTGATGTTCTTATATTAGGAGAGATTTGTGTTTGGTTATGAAAGTTACCGGTGTATGTAGTAAGTATTAAGAAAACACTGTTTGGTGTAATCATATTTACTAAGTATTCTTTAGTAACTTTTAGCGTAGATCTATTACTGGATTTTTTAGTTTTGAACAATAGTTGTGGCATGGGTTTAAATTTCTGGTTTCTTAATTAAGTAAAAGTGTAAGGTTTAATATTAATTATTAATATAATTGGAGTGGACAGTACCGGCCTTCAAGCGCGTACAACACGCCGTTCTGCACGACGAACTCGGGAGCACCCGTATGGAACAACACGGCCGTGATGTCAGTGGGAGAACGAGGGCCGATCCTACTGGAAGACTACCAACTGATCGAGAAAATCGCGACTTTCACACGCGAGCGCATCCCGGAGCGAGTGGTCCACGCAAGAGGAGCCAGCGCGAAAGGGTTCTTCGAAGTAACCCATGACGTGTCGGACCTAACCTGTGCCGACTTCCTCCGCGCCCCTGGTGTCCAAACCCCCGTCATCGTCCGATTCTCCACCGTAATCCACGAGCGCGGAAGCCCCGAGACCCTCCGCGATCCACGTGGCTTCGCCGTTAAATTCTACACTCGCGAAGGCAACTTCGACTTGGTCGGCAACAACTTCCCTGTCTTCTTCGTTCGCGACGCCATGCAATTCCCTGATGTCATCCGCGCCTTCAAGCCCAACCCCAAATCCCACCTCCAAGAACCATGGAGATTCCTAGATTTCTGCTCTTACCACCCAGAAAGCCTCCTGTCCTTCGCTTGGTTTTACGACGATGTCGGCATCCCTATCAACTACCGCCACATGGAGGGCTTCGGCGTTCAGGCCTACTCCCTTATCAACAAAGCCGGCAAAGCCCGTCTCGTCAAATTCCACTGGAAGCCCACTTGCGGTGTTAAGAGCATGCTCGAGGACGAAGCCGTTACAATCGGTGGGACCAACCACAGCCATGCCACTCAGGACCTCTACGAGTCCATTGCCGCCGGGAATTTCCCCGAGTGGAGGCTCTATGTTCAGACCATTGATTACGAGGATCAGAACAACTATGACTTTGAGCCGTTGGATACAACCATTACATGGCCGGAGGATGTGGTGCCGTTGCAGCCGGTGGGGCGGTTGGTGTTGAACAAGAACATCGATAACTTCTTTGCCGAGAATGAGATGCTGGCGTTCTCCATGTCCTTAGTGCCTGGGATTCATTACTCCGATGATAAGATGTTGCAAGCAAGGAGTTTTGCTTATGCTGATACGCAAAGACATCGCCTTGGTCCCAACTATCTTCAGCTTCCGGTGAATGCTCCCAAGTGTCCGCATCATAATAACCACCATGAGGGCTTCATGAATTTCTTGCATAGAGATGAAGAAGTCAACTACTTCCCTTCCAGATACGATCCTTGCCGTCACGCTGAGAAGTTCCCCATGCCCCCCAATGTGTTGACCGGAAAAAGAGAAAGGGTCAGATCTCTTTTCTTTAATTTCCTCCCTTTTACACTGTTGCATGCCTTAATAATTGGAGACGAATTATTTATTTTTTGTTTGGCAAATTTTCAGTGTGTGATTCCCAAGGAGAATAATAACTTTAAGCAAGCTGGAGATAGATACCGATCATGGGCACCAGACAGGTACCAACTACCTCACAAACATAGCATGTGCTTCAATTATATTTTTACCTTTTTTAATTACGTCACTATATGAGTATTATTTAAATCAAAACAGATATTGAGAAAAAAAAATTTGAAAAAAATTAATATGATGGTAATCCAGGCAAGACCGGTTCGTGAAGCGGTTCGTGGAAGCGCTGTCGGACCCCCGCGTCACGCACGAGGTTCGCAACATATGGATCTCCTACTGGTCTCAGGTAAATAATTAATTCAACTTATAATAAATACTAATTAATAATGTTCTGTTTTGTTTTCTTTTGTTAATTAACAAAGATTAATTAATTTGTATACGTGTACAGGCTGACAGGTCTCTGGGGCAAAAGATAGCGTCTCGTCTGAACGTGAGGCCAAATATCTAAGAAAGAAAGGCCAACGTTAGTGTTATTGGATATGTAATCTTAATAGAATGTAAGATTAAGGGCTTTATCGTAAAAAAGTGGAATCATGGAGGAGATCATCGTCAATGCATATGTGTAAAACTAAAAACTCTGTGTGTTTTAATTTGGTCCGAGTCATCCAATTTCGCTGTTGTTTCTTTCTATAATATGAGGCTGCCAATTGGGGGTGTGTTTTATTTATCCTTTCAATCCATCCTCCCCTTAATTTGGTTGTCTCTTGTTGCTTCCTATCAATAAAAATGCCGCCTTCTTCTTTCTCTTTACTTTTTACTTATCTTCCTTCTCTCTCCCTCTTTTGGCTTGGATATCAAACTAATTTCAATGTAAAACATGGCATCAATATATCGTTGAATAGATATCTTTTACATACCAACATTAAATTTTTGGCCAAGAGAGAAAAAAGTTTTAATTTTTTATTTTTGACATTTTTTCTTTTCAACTGTCAAAATTAATCTAGGTGTGTAGAAAATAAGATATCTGCCAATCAATAATATGTAGTCAAGTTCATATATTATATATTTGTTAAGTAATCATGATAACACCTTAGTTTCTACTTTTTTTTTTTTAGTTCAACAAGATTTAGAGGTGGAGATTCGAACTATTGATTTTTTTTAGTACATCAATAATTGAGGGTAGGGGGATTTGAACCTATAACTCATAAGTGTTACTTGATGTCAGTTGAGTTATGCTCTTGTTGGCAACTATGACCTATTGGTTACAAGTTCATACTTTAGGTTAATTAAGCTTATAATGTTCTTGTTGGTTGTGATTTTTAAGGCATCGTTTGATAACCATTTGGTTTTCAATTTTTTGTTTTTGAAAATTAAGCCTATAAATACTTCTACTTATGAATTTTCTTGTTTTGCTATCCAAATTTTTTAAAGTTAAAAAAAAAAATTTCAAAATTTTATTTTTGTTTTTAAGATGTGACTAACAATTTAAATGTTTCTTAAAAAAAAAAAAAAGTAAAATTCATCCCAGAGAAATGAGAAGAAAACAAAAAAATCAAAAGTAACTTTTAAAAACTAACCAAATAATTATTAAACACTACATAAACTCTTCTTTGATAAATAAATAAATATAGTTTGGTTGTATCGCTGAAAGCATCTTGGATTGACTAATTTTTCTCCCTTTCTTGGCTAACACATTTTTCGTTGCATGCCAGCTCATCCGTTTTCCTTTGTCAAGTTTAAAGAAAAATGCCACCCATCCAAAAAAAAAAAAAACAATCTTTCAAGTAAGAAAACTATAAGCATTATTAGGTAACATAAAAGATATCTTGAGAAATTTAACGAAACCATACTAAGACTAAATTAACATTGACTAAGCTGAAACCAACTAAGATACTATTTTATCATATATGATCAATTTAAAATGTCTCTTTACTTATGCATAACTATTTAAAATTTATTTTATTTCAATCTTTTCAAAATTGTACTCAAAGTTTAAAAGGTTGATATAAAAAAAATGTTAGTCTCAATTATGAAAACATCCAAATATCGATAAAAAATGTTCATGTAGATCGGAATTTCTAGAAAAATTACAAAAAAAATTAAGTTTTTATATTTATAAAGAAACATTTTGCACTTTGAAATGAGTTTAAAATGCTTATTATACTATTTTTTAGGACAATTGCAAGGATGACAACAATAAACAGTCTAATGCCTAACATATCACTAGTTTTTCTAAATTTGTAAATTTGTAAATATGGCAAAAAACTCAATTCAACCCAAACGAAGTCCACAAAATAAAAAATAACCTTAAGTGTATTATGAAGTATCTAAACAGTACATCAATGATATAATAATGATATATTTAAAATAAAGTACATCAATGATATATTATTGATATGCTTTATTTAGGTACGTCAATGAAATGACATGCTTGATATGAAGTATACCAACAATATATCAAAAATACTTAATATTAAGTATATCAGTACTTCATATCCAATATATCAATATACTTAAAATGACATTTATCAATTATATACTAATAATATACTTTATTTAGTCAATGAGATGTGATACATGCAAATATGAAGTATATCAACAATATATCGATAATTAATATTCAATAATACATTTGATATATGTAGTATGAAATATATCAATAATATATCAATAATTCGTATTCAATATATCAGATATATCTAAAATGAAGTATATCAATGATATACTATATATTGATATTTTTTATTTTAGTTATTGACTTTATTAGTAGTTTTCAACAACTATTTTTTTCTTTCTTTTGTTGATACACTGGTTTTTAGTTGATATACTTCCTTAATAGTATATTAATAGTAAATCAATGATATAACACTAATATTTCATTTCAAGTATATCATTTCATTAATATATATCTAATGTAAAATATATCGTTATATCAATTATTTGATATTCAGTATCATCAGATATATCTGAAATAAAATATATCATTGATATACTTTTAATATACTATGTTTTAGACATACACTACAACAGATTTGACATATAATGACAGTCCAAGAAAAAAAAGTGGAAGAAACTATGACGGACGAAGAAAAAAAATGCGTGACTTTTTTTTAAAAAAAAATAATAAGTTACAATGTCGGTCATTTTTATTTTCTCACGCTTAAAAGCCTTTTTTCCACTTTTATTTCTCACTTTTTTATCTTCTTCTCTCACATATACCTAAACACCTTTTTCTTCTCATCTCTTCTCCTTTAGGGTGTCACCGTCTTCGTCGCTTTTCGTATCTTTCTGCTTCTTTGAGCTCTTCCTCTTATGAATCTAAATCGGTCAAAGCATCACTGTCCAACAATGGAACTTCAACGCCTTGGTTGAACCCTCTAGAGCTGTGGACTCGAATTTCAACTACGCCTTTGCTAACCCTAACGGTGGTGGTGGTGCTCTTCATTCGATTCTTGGGTTTATGCAATCCACTGAATCCTCGAAGGTAATTGTTGTTTTTTTCCTCGAAGGTAATTGTTGTTTTTTTTATCCCTTTTCATTTTCGTTTTCAATTAGGGTTTTAAATTCTACCCCTGTCATTCGAAGTGGTTGGGTTACCGTGGATTTTTTTTTTTGGTATCGTTCTTCGTTTGAGTCACTATATATCGTGGGTTGCTCATGAGTAGCACATTTAAAGACGTGGGGTCATGGGTAGCAAATCTGGCGCTTTCATAGCAGATCTAAAGAGGTAGAAGTCGTGGATAAAAGATACGACACTGTTGATAGCATATCTAAAGTCGTCGAGGTCATAGGTGGCAAATCTGGCTCTGTTGATAGCAAATCTAAAGTTGAGGGTTGCAGGCGTGAGTTGGATCATCAATAGCCACTTTGGTAGTTGTTCATAGAACAAAGATTCTTTTGTGAATAGAGATTCTTATTCTTTTGGTAATTGATCATCTTTGTTTTCTCTGTAAGTATTCTTTTGGCTTAATTCGTAGGTGTTGTGGTGTTATGGGTTGAATTTGGAGTATTATTATTATTGTTGTTATTATTTTGTTGCTCTAAGAATTTAGGCATTCAACCGTACATCATTTAAAAATTGACATTTTTTTAAGCTTGCTTTATTTTGAACCATGTTGAGAAAGGGCACTATGTGTTGTTTTCATGAGTTTTATGTTTTTTGAAATGTTATTGTAGAGAGGAGGAAGAAAATTCCTAAGGTGAAAGCAATTTATGCATCTTTGCTTGCGGTTGGAGCTCTCGAGGCATGAATATTTTTTTAAGTTATTAGATTTTGCTTAATTTATACACTACTTATTATCATAATATTGTGTATGTAGCTTTCTCTTTTTTTTTTCGCATATAATCGACCATGATGTGAATATTGCCCATCTAAATGAGTTTTTATTGTTCTATTGTTGTCCTAGATTTTCAATTGCAACCAAGGAAGGGTGTACCTTTACCAATAAAAGCTTATTCTTGAAAAGATCAACTACTGTGAACTTAATATGTGTGTATTGTGCATTTGTTGTGAAACAGTTGGAAGGAACAATAAGAAGACATTAATGAATAAAGAAATGTTAGAGATTGAGAATAAATAAAAATTAATAAGCCAACTAACTATCATGGTAAAGTATTGTTAGGAAGGTATATTAGAAAAAAAAACACAAGCTAATCACTCTTTACAACTGATTATCCTGCATCAGGTCCCAATTTGTGTTAAGACATGAATTTTTTTCCTTAACTATAACACACATGTTTAAGAGCCTATTGGTAAGATTTAATATTTGATGGCTTTCTTCCTCTTCAAGTTTCTAGGATTCACCCACCGTAGTGTGAGGATATGACTTCAACTAGGTAAGTTGAACCACTTTTACGATGATATTTTAAATGTTAATTGCTATTCAAAGTAAAAAAAATGCCATTTTAATTGTTTAATTTTTGAAAGTATTCTTGAAAACTCTAAAATCGTTTCAAAGCACCTCAACTCAATAGATGAAACTAGCTTCTAATTCGTATAATTTGTTTACTTTAAAAAACATTTTTAGCTATGTATATTATGAATTGACTTGATCATTAGAAATCTCGTTGAAAGAAATCTTACTAGAAACATTATTCTCATAATTGTATCTTTGCGAACCTCAAGTAATTGGTTTGAGGTGTACATTGGTGAAGTTCTCAAGTTTTGTTAAGTTTAGTTCCAATTTGTTTGAGTTATGTTAAGTTTATTTTCAGTTTAATTAACTTTTGAGTTCAATTTCATATGGAGAGGTGGAACGACAAACTGTATCAAGTTTTGTGATTCTGTGTTGCCAAAAAAATGTCAGAAAACACTCTAAAAGTTTATTGAATAAGGAAGATGTGTGTTTTTTTGTTTTTTTGTTTCTTTGTTGGTTTGTCAGATAATAGAAAGATTCTTTTTTTGGTTGAATTACACTCTTATAAAAGCTGCTATTTGTTTTTCATTTTCTGAAACAGAAGATAATATCTTTGGACTCAATGTAACGGATGCTGCAAAATCTTTGGATGTAATGTTTGCTCCGACAATTGCCTCAAATATTTCATGGGTTGCGGTTTTGGGAAACCATGACAAAGAGACTAGCCTTTCTTTTGTTGTTTGATTTTTAGCTCTTGGATTTGATTGTTTCTAATTTTCTCTTTCTAATTTTCTAATTTATTGCAGTTTGGAAGTTCTCAAAGGAAATATAGAGTGAGGTTTTCTTCGGTCAGTTTCCTATTTTATAGAAAGTATTTTGTTGATTGTAGGCTTGTAGTAGAAAATGAATTTTTGATATGTATTATCTCCTCATACATGCTTGATTGCTAAATACTTTTTTTTTTGTGTGTGTTTTGATGATATAGGTTCTTCATTAAGGATGATTTCAATCTTGTTTAATCAAAATACTAGGAGCTCATCCTTGATAAGGTTAGTTTTGTTGAATTTGCTCATTGTGTGGTGTTTTCTTGTTTGATCCTTGGAAGTTTTTAGGTTTTGGTGATGATCAACTAAAGGACTAATCATGTTCTTGCAATTATAAGGTAAGTTTCTTTGTTTTTATTATCATTTCTTAGTAATAATATTTCCGTGAGTCATGACTACTAGATTTCAATTAGAGACGTTCAGTTCACTAGGAATTCTGATTTTAATTATATCACATAAAAACTTCCAATTTTACAATATGTTTCTTATTTGGGATTCACCATTATTTATGTGCTACTAGTTTATATCTATTTAATTTATTTTTAGTCTGAAAATGACCTTATGAGAGAGCCATGCTAAGGAACTGATTATGTTATCTAGAGATTTTAATTTCATGTCTTGGTTACTGTTACTATATTAGAGTTACAGTCTTTGAACCAAATTAACAATCCTTACAAATGCAAATTAACAATCCTTAAATGTCACATTCCTAGCTTATTCCTTGAATAGGTCTTTAAATTTTTTAAAAAAATGTTTCATAGGTTAATGTTCATTTTTTGAAAACTAAAAGTTCAAAGTTATATTAGATAAAATTTAATTTTGTCTAATTAATTTTACAAATGTGGAATTTGTAAGGACCTATATTTCCACTTTATGTTTTCTTAGTTAATAATATAATACATCATTACAGTTGGTAGGGTTTAAGTGCAATATATCTCAACCTTAGCATACATGTTTTCTTCGATGTTTTGTAGGTAAAAATAACTCAACTTCTTTCATTAGGTAAAAAGGATCAACATTCCAAATTTCTAGCCATTTCTTTTGCTGATTTTCTGAGTTGGATATATTTGAACCTCAGGATACGAGCATGGAAAAAAGTTGAGGTACTTTCTTAGAATTGTGCAACAAAGGTAGATTTCATCGTGTTTGGTGGACATCATTGATTTATGTGTTTTTTCTTTGTATTGTTATTGGGTTTTCTGGTGATAAAGTTTATAAACAGTTATCTTTTCTGCTTTTCTAGTGATCTGACCAATTAGCCTAGTCGTGTAGGAATTTCTATAGAGTGTCAAGTTTGCGTACTTTTTTCTTATCACTGATTGAATATTATTAATCTCTAGGATATGCTTGGATTTTTCTACTCGGTATATATATCATCCATGTTCTATGTTGTAGTGAAAGTCTAGAAACTCATAATCTGAATGATGAATTGCAGACTATGGTGTAACTTGTGCAGATTGGAAACGATAGCTTTGGTACTTGCATTACTTTCAAATGGGTGGGAGGGCTGCTGAAAAACTTATTAGGCACTGGAAAATTCTTAAGTTTGTAAGATTAAGTTTAAGTTTGTAACTGAAAAGCTTATTTGAAAAGCTTAAGTTGCTAAGATTACTTGTGTAAAATTGTATTAATATTGAGTTTTTTTTGTACAAAATTTGAGAAATGTTAATAAGCTTAAGTTTGTAAGATTACTTGTGTAAAATTGTATTAGTATTGAGATTGTTTTGTACAAAATTTTAGAAATATTAATATTTTTGGTTGGAGTCATTGAGGCAACCCACTATTTTTTTTATTAAATTACAAACAAAACAATGACGGGCATTAAAAGTGTATGCAAACCCAAAATATATGGAGGACTTTTATATGTAAAAATAGGTTTTTATTTAAGTTGATACAAGAAAGGGTGAACATAAATAGCTTTATTGACCGCGTATTTCCAAAAGTTGGTGTTTTACCATACTTGACGGCTCATATGTGTCAATGATGTGTTGTTATAGGCGCCGCCAAATACCCTGGAGTCTTCTTCCTTCGTTTAAGTAAGTTTCATATATCTTCTTTCTTCCTGCAAGTTGACGACGTCCCATCGATTTTGCCTCCCTAGTTCACTCCTTGCTGCCGACGCCCATTGATTATGCTTTCTTCATTCCCTTCTCGCTGCTGGCATCTCATCGACGTTTCTGCCTCCCTCAGTTCACTCGTCGTCGTCGTCGGCGAACCCTCAAAACTACCGTTCTTGTTGCTTCACGTAGGTCAGTCAAGGTTACTATGATTTTTAACTAGCAGCAACATACAAATAGAGACTGATTAATTTTTTTAAAAATTTGTTCTATTGCTTGCATAAATATTTATAATTAATATTTATCTATAGGTTGAATGTTGATATACAATGATCTCTGGATTTAATAGTGTTGCGGTTGGTGCTTTTGAATTTATTGAACTTTTGGAGTTATTTATCTATGGCTTTATTTTGTGTTGGTGTAAGTGGCAGTTGTAAAGAGAGTAATTAAGAAATTGTTTAGTCCATTTGAAAGGAAAATAGAGCCTTGAAAAAGTTTTTGATGAGAATGAAAAAAATGATGACGATAAAAAAAATTAGTTAATGAACAATTAAACTAATAAATTAGAAATATAACCCAATTCAAGTGACTACTTTGGCAAGCAAGAGTTCTGGGAACGTTCATAAGTTTGAACTATGAGAAAAAGTGAGAGACATTTGTAAGTAATTTTGGTTTTCTAAAAAAAGATAATTTTGGTTCTTCCATTGAATTGATTAACAAAACTTTTCCAATCGTCCATCTGTTTATTTGTTTTAATTTGAGTTAGAATTCGTCGTGTTTTGAAGGACTTGAAATTTCAAAGTGTGAAACTATTTTTTTTTTCTTAATCTTTTTTGCATGTTCTTTTTCTTAGCAGGGATTGTATAGGAATGCCAAGACATATTTTTTGATAGGTTTATTTATATTAATTAAAATTTATCTATCAACTTCATTTGATTAGATTATTATATAATAGATAAATTATGAATGTCGAAAAGATAGGTCTTTTAAAGAATATGGAGAATATGTAGAAGCTTTTATTCAATTTGCACGTGAGCGAGAGTGGTAAAACTTCTATACGAAACCCATGTGTTAACGGTGTAAATTTAAAGATTCAGCACTAATGAAGTCAGTGAACACTTAATTACATATGGTATTTTGATTAAAGATATGATAATCGGGTTTGACACGGAGAAAGACACTACAAAAAAAGTTGCCTATTTCGACTATTTTTAATCGAAGGTTCTAAAAGCCTTTGAAAAATATATGCATTTATCAAAGATATTTAAAAAAACTTTTTGAAAAATATATTCTTTTTATTGAAAGTAATTAAAATTTTTGAAAAAGATTTGTATTTATAGAAGGATTTTTAACACATTTTTAAAAATATAATATCATTTATCGAAGGTATTTAAAATTTTTTGAAAATATATATTTTTTATCAAAGATTCTATTATATTTGTCAAAAGACATTTAAAATCTTGAAAATTATATGATCATGATTTAAAAAACTTTGAAAAAATACCTACTCTTGATCAAAGGATATTAAAAAATATATTATATTTATCTGAAGATATTAAAATCCAAAGTTATATTATCTTTTATTGAAGATGTTTAAAAAATTTTGAAAAATATATACAGGAAAGTTCTTAAAAACTTTTGAAAAAGAGATTATATTTATCAAAGATATTTTAAAAAATTTGAAAAATATATACTCTTTATCAAATATTGTTAAAAATATCCAAAAATTATATTATATTTATGAAAGAATATGAAAATCCTTAAAAAAAAAAATTATATTATCTTTTATCGGAGGTATTTAAAAAGTCTTTGAAACAAATCTGGAGGTATCTAGAAAGTCTTTGAAAAAAATCTACTCTTTATTGAAGTTTCTTAAAAATCTTTAAAAAAGACATTAAATTTATCAAAGGGACTAAAATGCTTTGAAAATCATACTATTCTTTATCGGTATTTACAAAACCTTTTCAAAGATATACATTTTAGAGAAGGTTTTTAAAAACCCTTGAAAAAGATATTAAATTTAAAAAAAATACTTAAAACATTTTTAAAATATTAATAATAATATTCACAACATATATAACTCACAGTGACTGAAGTTTTATTTATAAAATTGAAATCCGCGGGCTCTTTCGATTTCTCAATCTTCTCCTCTCCAAACCCCAATCGGTCACTTATCCCTCTCCATCTTCCTCTCTTTTTTCATGTTTGTTCTCGAAGTAACTGTAAATCCTCGCCAGTGACGACTCCGGGGCTGTGGATGACATTTTAGGAGTGCTGAGTTTGATAATCTACACTATCACTCTGATTCCGGTGATCAAATACATGTTCATCGTCCTTAGAGCCGAGCCAACGACAACGGAGAAGGTAAATTAAAATTCAAGTTGATTTGATTTTTCTTCGATTGATGGATGAATTGTATATTATTATTGTTCGATTGGTGATATTTGACAGGCGGAACGTTCGCGTTGTACTCTGTGATTTGTCGATATCCGAAAGTTGGGCTGATTTCGAACGAACAAATTGAGGATCGAGATGTGTCGAACTACCAAGTGAGCTTCAGGAGCCGGTGAGTTCTTAGCTTCTAACTCCATTAATCACTCTCTATCCCTTCAGGCTTTAGTTGCCGTATTGAGGGAACTTTCCCATTAGGTTTGAATATCCTCTTATATATTTGCTGGATTACTTTAGATTAAAAATTGACAAAAACTAGATCATGTATGGTTTTCGCTTTGAAAAAATTGTCATCCATTAAAAAAATCCAAATATATAGCATAAACTATAGGAGTGGTCAAAGCATTTCTGGAAGTAGTGAAGCAAAAGCCACATAGGGCCATGGAATGGGACAATTGGAAAGGAAAAATAAACATGATTGAATCAAATTCAAGGTACTGTCAATTTTGGGGAATTGGGCACTGTCTTTGATCCAACTGGAGTGGTAGGACAGGGCAGTGTAGGGTAGGTTGCTCACAATGTCGTCTGCAAGAGGGTAGGAGGACAATGTCTTTGTTCAAAGGACTGTCATTTCTAATACCGCTCTGCTCTTGTGCCTTATTCATAAAGTTTGTTTCAAAAATCAAACCAAGTTTTCTTGTCTAGTGTTTTAAAAAATCAAGCCAAGTTTTTGAAAACTAACTTGTTTTTGTTGTTCGAATTTAGTTAAGAATTTAAGTGTTTATGGGAACCATGATAGGAAAGATGAAAACCATGGTAGAGAAATTGTGAGAAAACAAGTACAATTTTCAAAAACCAAAAACTAAAAACAAAATGGTTGTAAGAAAGTGGTTTCATAATAATTTTGAATGTCAGTTGCAGGTAATCAAATACATTATAATCAATAGAGGCAATAAGACCACTTGATTTACCTTAGCCCCAGGTCATGCTCTGACCACCTCAATAAACCTCCTTAGACCTCTTGAACAAAAATAATTTTGAGAAATGGAACATAAACCAAAAAAAAAAAATCTAAAAACTGTTTAGCTTTGTACACTAAGACTTTAGGAAAACAATCGAGTATTGAAGAAACTCGAGCAATTTGGCAGAAAAAAAATCATGATATTTTTGGCCCAAGCTAGGAAAGTCCCCAATATTGGACCTTCATAATTTTCCAATACTGGACCATAGGAAAGGTTTTGATTTCATGATCGACAGTATCCCATTAGTGGGATACTCCTATGCATCATGCTTGCCTAAAATTTCATTTATCACCGCATTCTATTCATATATAAATGAAGTCAATAAAAAGTAAACCAACCGTTCTAAATTTTAAAGAATAATAAAAATTAAACGAAAGCTTCCAAAAAGATATAAAAGTAACATACTTTTTCAATTGAGGTTTAGATGCAAAATAGAATAAGATATACTATTAAATTATTTCGTCCAAATTAGCCATGAAAATGAAATTAAAAAAAAAACCCTTATAAATGCAAAAGAATAGAGATTTAAGAAGGGATCAGAGAAAACAATAGCCCAAAAGAGGACAAGACAAGGTTTAAAATTAAGCTGTAAGTTTCTCAATAATTAGGCAAAACGTGGGAGATAAATTAGGATCAAGAAACCTACATTTCAGTGATTTCCTTCAACAGGATCCTATTCAACAGTTAGTAAAACGAGATAAAAGATAAAGAAGTTTTTTTGTATGCTTTGTAGGTGTAATCATTCATTTTTCTATCTATTTTAAGGTCATCAAAGGTTAAATGAAGAAGAAGCATTGTATAGAGGGATGAAAAATTAGGATCAAGTTCGCCGAGGACCGAGCTGTGAGCACAACTGTTATGGTTGCATAATTCTAGTTAAGTCTTAATAACAAAAGTAATCAAAAGTGTATTTTTTATGATAATAATAAGTGTTTTAGAAAATATCATAACAAAACCAAGAAACTTTAAAGTAAACAAGTTAACTTTTTAAAAACATAAAACAAAAAACAAAGAACCTGTCTGATAAACTAGAAAATTAAGCTTGTTTTCGATCAATTTCTAGTTCTATCTTTTTTAAGGGAACATTTGAATTCTTAACAAAATTACAAAAACAAAAACAAGGATGGAAATAGTTAAAACTCCCTAAGTTTGTGGATGAAAATGATTATTTTTTATCCCTAAAGATAGTTTATTCTATTGTTTGGTGTCAACTTCAAAAGGAACTCTTCTTTATTTTGTTTTCTTATTGTTCCTTTCTCTTCGAAGAAGGGATAACCAAGTTTATGTGATATTTTACTCTATAGTTTGGTTATTCTTGGATTTCATAAGAATGATTAATGTTCTTTTATTAGCGGCCATTGAAAAGAAAATGGATTTTTGTTAATGGTGAAAGATGACAGTGATATTGAGTGGATTTTTTATATTACAAAATACACATAATGTCTATTGATATGTACTCTTGTTCGATAATGTTGGCATGTGTCTCTTTTTTTAATTACCTTTAGCTTGTTGGTGGATGTCTACAAATTTGGTCTTGACATTCACTTCGACCGACGTTTTTTAGCCGTCAATGAAGGCGGTGTCAACATATCTAAGCGTCAACTTTAAGTTAATCGTTGACGGTTGTTAAATGTCAACGATTACGTCTTTATTAACAGATTTTAATTGTCAATAATATGAATGACCTATAAGCCATCAACTATGACGTAAATCTGTCAACAAATACATCTTTATTGACACTTATGCACCGTCAACATAGGATGTAGTTGATGATTATTAGTCATCAATATTTATGTCAAAGCGTCATTAATAACTATTTTATTGACATCTGTGAGTCGTCAACATCATGTATAGTTGATATTTTTTAACCATTAACATTTTTAGTCAACCGTCGATAATACCCCTTTTATTGACACTTGTTGCTTGTCAATATAAATATATATCGACATATTTTAGTTGTCATTTATAACTATATTTGACGTTTTGTGTTGTTGAAAATGACATATATGTTGACAGTTTTGAACCGTCAATACTATTGATTTTAATGTTGATTTTTAGCCGTCAACTATAAAAAGAATAAAAAAATTAGATATTGTTCACTCATCCTCTACTACCTACATCTGTATTGAACAAATCTATCAAATTCACATTTTTCCCATTGAGGTAGCCATTATCAACAAGTAATTCACATAAAACTAGGTAACAATCTAATTGAAAACTCAACGATTACCTAACTAAATATAAATTTTATCAAAATAAAACATAATTGTAAATGAACTAAATAAACTTCCATTAACTAACTAATAAGTTAAAATTACAAATCATTTCAAGCAAACTCTTAAAAAAGATATCGCTAGCCAACTCTTGAAAATCACATAACTGAATTATGATAACAAAAATTTTCATAAGTACCGAGATACAAATTCACATAACTCTGCTCTCATCTCGTCCAACTCATCTTGGGTGTATTTACCTTTTCTAGTCAACCCCAAACAAATAAGTAGGGTGTACATAAGTCGGGTTGAGTTGGGTTGGGGGAGTTTTTTGGACCAACTAAAAAATTCAACTTGGTCATTCCTTCAACCCAACCAACCATATTCATGAGAGTAACCTAACCAATATTTTCGGGTTGGGTTGGGTCACCGGGTTAAATTTTTATAGATATATTTTTTATTATTTTAAATATTTTTTTCTTGAATTAATAACTAAAATCACATAAAATTCAAATATCGAATTTCAAAATTCATAACATCTTAACATTTGTTAGAAGTCTAGAAGAAAAACATAAAAAATTAACAGATAATTCATTTATAAGTATAGATGTAATTAAAATAAAATAAAAAAAAACTTTGGGTTGGGTTGGGTCAACCCGAGCCTAAAAAGCCCTACTTGAGAACCGACCCGAACTTTTTGGTTCTTCAAACTTCTAACCCAACCCAAATCGAAAAAAAAGTAACCCAACCCAATGGTTTGGGTTGAGTAATCCGGGTTGCTTGGGTTACCTGATTAGTTGTTCACCCCTACAAATAAGTGTACATAATAAATTAAAAAATTGAATAAATCAAGAAATTTTAAAACACATAAAATAAGATCAAAGTATTACCACGTTCGTAATTACTCGACTTGTCTGTGTTACTATATCTCGAATGAACTTCATAGTATAGTACTCACACTATTGCTTAGCACACTATATAAATAGATTAAAACATATAATAAGCAAGACTCAAATACATAAACAAAATGGTAGTAAAAAGGGTAGATTGAAATGATTACCTAAACAACTATCCAATTAAAAATTAGACTTCTAACGTTTGCTTGAGCATAAAACATCTTAATAGTCCTATACAAGTACAAATAATAATAAAAATAAGTGAATAACGTTTTTAATAAGAAATATATCAATGGTAGAAGTTTCATATATTTATGTGTTAACTATATTTTTCACATAATTGCGGATATCATGTCCTATGGAGTCAATCGACCAAACTATGAAAGTTTTTAATGAGATAACCACCAACAACCCATGGTTTCTAAATATAGAATGACCAACAAATATAGTTAGAATATACAAAAAAAAATACAAGTAAATTAATAAGGACATGTTTTACATACATATCCTGAATTACAAGGACAAATCAACCGTATGTTCTTGGTCTCTCTTAGCCTATTACATAGGAATTGAGAGCGTTGTTCTTTAGGTCCAGAGCCATATGAAATTAAGAATGATTGAAGAAATGCATATTGCTCTAATATGATGAAGTTTAAAATGGTAAAATAAAATTTAATAATATATGGCAAAACTTGTAGTGCCCCTAAATTTGAGCCTAATATAAGGAAGTTTTGCTAAACTTACCACCCTTATGTCCCAAAAATTTCGGAAGCATAACAACATAATTATAACAATACCAAAATTTTACATGTACCTGTCTGAAACAAAAACACATTACTAAACTCAACATCCAGATAATTCAATCAAACTCTAATTCACTAATCATTTTAAAGATTCAGGAATGCTCGACCACTAGAAATGAAACAAAACAATACTTTCTCAACAACTTCAAAACAAGTCAACCACTAAAACGTAAAACAAATTCACATGTTCATTTTTAAGTATAACTCAAAACTAACAAACCAGTTCATAGGTCTATCCTAAAGAGGTAAATACCGACAATATCAAAGTCCACATAATTAAATAATACTTACGCGGTATAAACTGATATAACGGAGCTTGCAAGTTCCTCCATTATGCAGAACTGTTGCATGCCGTATTTTATCAAATGAAAGTTGAATTCATATCCAAATACGTGATCAAGTACTGGGATGTCTATATACACATCTTTCATGTCTTCAAGAAGTCTGAGTGTGTATTTCACTGCAAGTGGGAACTGCACTCGTGACACATCATTTCTAGATCTCTTCTCTCTTAATGGGGCTAGCTCACTATGAGGTTTCTTACGTTCCTATGTACACAATGTTATATATTAAAAATCATAGACATTAATTTTAACAACAATGAGTGTTTTCAAATAAATTTACATTTTCTATTTTATCTACTATTATAAGATTGTTTGGCTATGAAACATGAGAGAGTGATAAGTACTCTTACATCGTTCGATGTGAGAGGTACACCGTAAACAACTTCATGCAACCTTAACCTCTCATAAATCAATCCCGATGCCACAACATTATTTACATTTTTAACAGCTAAATCACAAGATTTCCCCTACAAAATATATTAAAAATTATGACTTAATATTTATATACATTTTCTTAATATGCAATTAACGAAGATTTAGAATAAGAGTTACATGATCAAAATTTTCATTAGATGTCGAAGCAATGTGTGGTTGTAGTTGACAACTACCCCTATCTGACAACGGAGTGACATCACCACATTGTGAAAAAAGAAAGAGGGTGTAATTAAACCTCTCACGCCTCTTACACGTCCTGAGTGTTCAGGAGTACCTAATGCCTTTGTCAAAATATCAGCATGTCTATTTTTTGGATTTTTCGCTAGTTCGTCCTAAAATTTAATAGAAATATAAATATTTATTTACCATTCTAGTATAATGTACTAATGCATAAAAATATATAAACATAACTACTTAAAATTTTCACGGCAACATCTGCAATTTCTTTATTCAAGAATTCACCTTCCTTCCCTTGTCGAGTCTGTATCCATAGCCTAGCTCGATCTGCATCAAGATCTACTTGTCATTATTTATTTTACAAAAGTATGTAATCATCTAATTAATAAATGAGCAAACATAACATACTAGTGTATAAATTCACAAATCAAATCATACCAACCTTTTACACAAAATTTGCGTATCCTTACGAGCAAGCCTATGATTGAATTTATTTTTGGAACGTCTGCCCTTTTGCAAACTTCTTAATTTCTACATCACATGTTTATAGCACAACACAAGGTTAATTAGTATTTTCGTGTAAACATTTACAAATAAAAAACATATCATTTTTCTAATACTTACTTGGAACTCTTTAGATAAAATTGTACTAACGAATGCATCCCAATGAACTTGCTCAATGTAGTTATATGTTGGTGGTGTAGATTTCAAACATTCTGACATGTCTTGGAAGAATGTATTTAGTTCTTAAGATGCTCTTAAACTGTCGGAATGAAATTCCAACTTTCATCAATATGTCCTTTTTTTATCTACGATCTACTATGAAGGAATGTTAACAAATACAATGTAACATATAAGTATATTTCAATGAAACTAGTAGCATATGATATTTAATGAGTTAGTGAAATAATAAATTACCTCAATGCAAGAACAAATTTTTTCTTTCAACTCTATTTGGTATTTCAGACCATGAGTCATATGTAATTGGAATGTGGTGTCGTACACGCATTCCAATATGGCTTACAATTTTAGTAGCATTCCTATCAATTCATTGCCCATAAGCATTGTATTCGATGACTCATCGATCAGCTTCATTTCTTATTTGTGCAAGCTCGAGAATCGCAGTTGTACCTCGAGTAGGTCGTAGACTAGGATGTTGCATCATATCATCACTACCTGCCTCATCTTCACTACCAAGTGGCATGCGGTCATTATCACCAGAATATTGATCCATTAAAATATATCTTGATAAAAATACCTGCAGTACATTCGTGGAGTTAAATATAAATAATAAAAACATCAAATTGTATCAACATCTAAATTTAGAAGTGAAAAAGTTATACCATATAATTTATGCTTCATTTTTATTTTCGATCCAAATGCCATCACAGTCAGTCCGAACGTATGTTGAACTATCATCATCTATTTTATCAGATTCATTAATAGCAGGAACGTAGTTAGAGTTATTGTAGTTTAAAATTATGTCCCCGAGCTTGTATTCGTTAATATGATCTTCGTACTCTCTATTTGGAGGATGCAACACAATAGACCATTGAGAATCACTTGGATCTTTTATATAGAATACTTGTTTAGCAGGTGAAACTAAAATGAAAGAATCAGATTTATATCTAATACGTCTAAAATCAATTAGTTTAAATCCAAGTTCATTTATTTTAACACTCACATTACTTTTAACCCAGTTACACTTAAACATTAAAATCTTAAAATTATGGTAATTTAATTTACATATCTTTTGAATCACGCCATAAAATGACATGTTTGTGATTATTGGATTTTTATCTTTTGCACTAGATACCTGCATCGTCCTAGCTACTAAACATACCCCACTATTTTGAACATTTCGAGTACCATCGCAAAGATGTGTATTGTAGCAAACACCATATATTCACCTCAATGTGTTAGATATATACCTTCAACAATACAACCTTTGGGTCGATTCTTATTTCTCACATATCCTTTAATAACATTCATGTATCGTTCAAAACGATACATTCATCGAAGATGCACAGGTCCACAAAGTCGCACTTCTCTGACTAGAGGGAAGTATTTTTCAAACAGACACAGTATTTCGACTCAAATATTAGTGATTTATGTGTATAGGTTGCTACTGATTTTGAAACACCAAACCATACTATATCTAACACATTGAGGTGAATTTCATATGATCTTTTGCCCACTATGATAACCTATTTAAGCTACGTAGTGAATAATGTTCGCTACAATACAGAGCTTCGTGATGGTACTCGAAATGTTCAAAATAGTGGAGTATGTTTAGTAGTTAGGGCGATGCAGATATTTAGTGTAAAAGATAAAAATCCAATAACTTCAAACATGTCATTTTATGGCGTGATTCCAGAGATATGAGAATTAAATTACTATAATTTTAAGATTTTAATGTTTAAGTGTAACTGGATTGAAAGTAACGAGGGTGTTAAAACAGATGAATTTGGATTTAAACTAGTTGATCTTAGACGTATTAGATATAAATCTGATTTTTTTTTATTTTAGTTTCATAAGCTAAACAAATATTCTATATAGAAGATCCAAGTGATTTTTTATGGTCTATTGTGTTGCATGCTCCAAATAGAGAGTACAAAGATCATATTAACGAAGATGAGCTTGGGGACAATTTTAAACTACAATAACTCTAACTACGTTCCTACTACTAATAAACCTGATGAAATAGATGATGATAGTTCAACATACGTTCGGACTGACTATGATGACATTTGGATCAAAAATGAAAATAAAGCATAAATGATATGATATAACTTTTTCATTTTCGAATTTAGATGTTGATACAATTTGATGTTTTTATTATTTATATTTAACTCCACTAATGTACTGCGGGTAGTTACTAGGTATATTCTAATGGATCAATATTTTGGTGATGATGACCGCATGCTATTTGGTAGTGAAGATGAGGCAGGGATGATATGATGCAACCTCTTAGTCTGCGACCTAGTCGAGGCGCTACCGCGATGCTTGAGTTTTGCACAAATAAGAAATGAAGTTAATCGAAAAGTCATCGAATATAATGCTTATGGCCAATGAATTGGTAGGAATGCCACTAAAATGGTAAGCTATATTGGAACATGTGTGCGACACCACATTCCAATTACATATGACTCAAAGCTTGAAGTACCAAGGAAAAATTTATTCTTGCATTAAGGTAATTTATTATTTCACCAACTCGTTAAATATCATATGCTACTAGTTTCATTGAAATATACTTATATATTACATTGTATTTGTTAGCATTTATTCGTATTAGATCGTAAATAAAAAAAAGACATATTGATGAAAGTTGAAATTTCATTTCGACAGTTTAAGAGCATCTTAAGAACTAAATACATTTTCCATTTCAAGACATGCCAGAATGTTTGAAGTTTTCACCACCAACATATAACCACATGAGCAAGCTCATTGAGATGTATTAGTTAGTACAATTTTATATGAAAAGTTTCAAGTAAGTATTAGAAAATGATATGTCTTTTGTTTATAAATGTTTACACGAAAATACTAATCAACATAGACTTGCTCGTAAGGGATACACAAATTTTGTGGAAGAGTTAGTATGATTTGATTTGTGAATTTATACATTAGTATGTTATGTCTATTCATTTATTAATTATATGATTACATACTTTTTGTAGAATAAAGAAGGACAAATAAATCTTGATGTAGATCGAACTAGGCTATGGATACAGGCTCGACAAGGGAAGGACGATGAATTCTTTAATAAGGAGATTGCGTTGCAGTGAAAATTGTAAGCAATTATGTTTATATATTTTTATGCATTAGTACATTATACTTAGAATGGTAAATATGAATTTATATTTCTATTAAATTCTAGAACGAACTAGCGAAAGATCCAGAAAATAGATATGGTGATACTTTGACAAAGACATTAGGTACTTTTGAACACTCAGGACGTGTGAGAGGTTTAATTGCACCATCTTTCTTTTTTCACAAACTCATTTCATCGACTTAGAAAAGTAACGTCATGATTGACGAAAAAACCAAGTTGGAAGAAAGAACTGATGACTCGATATAGTCGAATGACGACAAAACACGTGCATGAAATAGACGAGGGAAAACAATGTGACGATGTAACTTCGTTGTCAGATAGGGGTAGTTGCCAACTACACATTGCTTCGACATCTAATGAAAATCTTGATCAAGTAACTCATATTCTAAATCTTTATTAATTGCATATTAAGAAAATGTATATAAATACTAAGTCATAATTTTAAATATACTTTGTAGGAAAAATCTTGTGATTTAGCTGTTGAAATTGTAAATAATATTGTGGCATTGGGATTGGTTTATAAGAGGTTAAGGTCGCATGAAGTTGTTTACGGTGTACCTCTCACATCAAACGATGTGAGAGTACTTATCACCCTTGTATCTGATTTCAATGTTGCGTTGCCGATACTTATAGCTGGAAGTATTGAGACAGTTTCAAATGCAATTGGCTCTTACGTTCCATGGGAAAAGAATCTTGTAATAGTAGATCCATAAAATAGAAAATGTAAATTTATTTGAAAACACACGTTAAAATTAATGTCTGTGATTTTCATTATATAATATTGTGTACCGAACGTAAAAAAACTCATCGTGAGCTAGCGACGTTAAGGGAGGAGAGATCTAGAAATGATGTGTCATGACTGCAGTTGTCACTTGTAGTGAAATACACGCTTAGACTTTTGAAAACCTGAAAGATGTGTATATAGAAATTCTAGTACCTGATCACGTATTTGGATATGAATTCAACTTTCATTTGATGAAAGACAACATGTAGCAGTTTTGCATGATGGAGGAACTTGCAATCTCCGTTATATCGCGTAGCTATTATTTAATGTGGACTTTGATATTGTAGGTATTTACCTATTTAGGATAAACCTATAAACTGATTTGTTAGTCTTGAGTTATATTTAAAATGGACATGTGAGTTTGTTTTACGATTGACTTATCTTGAAGTTGTTGAGGAATGATTGTTTTGTTTTATTTCTTGTTCAAACATTCCTGAATCTTTAAAATGAATAGTGAATTGGAGTTTGAATGAGTTATCTGGATGTTGAGTTTAGAAGTGTGTTTTTACTTTAGACAGGTACATGTAAAAATTTTGGTATTGTTGTAATTATGTTGTTATGTTGTCGAAATTTTCGAGACATAAGGGTTGTAAATTTAGTAACGTTTTCTTATATTAGGCTAAAATTTAGGGGCATTACAAATTTTTTCATATATTATTAAATTTCATTGTATATTTTTTATTTAATGTTAAGTATTTATGCCAATATGAACCCAACATATTAAAGCAATATGCATTCCTTCAATCATCCTTAATTTCACATGGCTCAAGACCTGAAGAGTATCGCTCTTGATTCTTATGTAATAGGCTAAGAGAGACCAAGAACAAACTATTGATTTGTCCTTGTAATTCAGGATAAGTATATAAAACATTCCTTATTAATTACTTGTATTTTTTGTATATTATAACTCTATTTGTTGGTAATTCTATATTTAGAAACTATTGGTTGTTGGTTGGTTATCTCATTGAAAACTTCCACGGTTTGGTTGATTGACTCCACGATTATGTGAAAAATATAGTTAACACGTAAGTATATGAAACTTTTATCATTGATATATTTCTGATTGAAATGATTAGTTGTTCAGATAATCATTTTAATCTACCTTTTTTTACTACCATTTTGTTTATGTATTCGAGTCTTGCTTATTATATGTTTTAATCTATTTATATAGTGTGTTAAGCAACTCTAGAATATAGAGTGTGAGTATTATACTATGAAATTTATTTGAGATATAGTAATATAGAGAAGTTGAGTGATTACGGGCGTGGTAATACTTCGATCTTATTTTATGTGTTTTAATTTATTCAATTTTTTAATCTATTATGTCCATTTATTTGTTTGCAGTTGACTAGAAGAGGTAAGTACAACCAAGATGATGTTGGGATGTATGTCCTAATCTAGTGTAAGTTTGTCATATTGCTTAGTGAAATAAATTAGAGTTATTTTTTCATTATTTTGTGTCTCGCATATTTATAAACTTAATCCAATAAACTAAGCTTCAGGGTCATTTAATTATGAGAGAACTAGAACTTGAATGGTGTGTAGTGGACACACAAGGAGGATCACGCTCGAGTTAATGACCCGAACGGTCTACCCTATACGGATAGGGTTGGAGACCTAATCCTGGATACACTGTGGATGCGACCCGCTTTGTATTAGATACAAACGATGTGCTCTGACTCGTTCCTGTGGTTGACATGCGAGTGGGGGCATCCTATGCAATGAGATTGTACAAGACCGGTCCGTGAATTATTAGACCTACTAATGTAACACCGTTAACAGTATAAGACTAATAACTTCGTAGATGACCAATAATGACTCGACCTTAATCCTGAGCGTGTTACGGACTCCTGTCTGCGAGGGTCTGTCTTTTGACTAGTACGAGTGATGGTGGTCATAGTTACTTACCCAATATGCCTATCTTCTCAGGGACAGGACCACGTAGGGAGCTGAGAACTTGATTACGCGAGATGAAATTCACTCGTTTCAGAATTAGGGAAACTAGAGGGGGTGTTCCCTTAAGTACCGTCTCCAGGGCTTGGACAACGGGCGTCCACCCTCTCACTGGCCCGAGAGGGATGTTGTTTATGGTTTGACCATGCAACGTTATTGTTCATTAGAGGAGCAGTGAGACTTAAGGAGCAAGAGGTAGACACAGGGGTAAAACGGTAATTTGACCCAACAGTGTCTACGAACAACTTATGAAGGGTGGACTCACGGGCATATTGGTTATATCGATGGACACAACTTACAGTGATGAGAGTGCAACTACGAGTTTTAGTTGAGTGTTATCGTAGTTAATGAATGTTGAATAATCGGGTCAAAGAGTTTGACAAGTTAATCTTGAATCATTGGAGCTCGTCATCTGTAGGTCCATTAGGTCCTTCGGTTGGCTCAAACTGGATAAATTGAGGGTTTACAGTTTGCTGTGAATTTGAAGTGTTCAAATTCATTATTTGGGTATTTATGTCATTATAGTTGACATAACATATAGTTTGTTGTGAATGAGATTCGTAATAAACTATAGTTTAGTCTAATTCATTAATTAGTGCTAATTTGGAGAAATTGGATTGAGAAAAATTAAGTTGAATGTGATTGAATTTAAAATTTCACAATCATACAAATGAGATTTGTATAATAAGGTATGAGATACCTTATTATATGTAATATGCAAATATGATTTGCATATTATAAAGTTGTGGTAAAATGGTGATTTGGTGCTCCACCACTCACCATTATATAAAGGCTTAGTGAGAAGCTTTTTATAGTTCACTTCGTTCATTTTTTGGATTTGGCATCCAAGAGAAGAAAGTTCTCTCTCAAATTCTCTCTACTCACCAAATTCCCTCCAACCCTAAAACCAAAAGGAGTCCCACAACTCTCCCTCAACCTACCGAGAACAATCGAGAAGATCTTTCGGAGGTGTCCCTGTTGCTCGGTTCGAGAGATCGTGTTGTAGAGATCGTTGGTACGAAGGAGTTCGTGTTCGGAGAAGAAAACATTGTAGAAGAGTTCTTCAACAAGTAAGTACCCTTTACTTTCTGTTTTCTT
Organism: Trichosanthes cucumerina; assembly: GCA_036507285.1. Taxonomy (NCBI): domain Eukaryota; kingdom Viridiplantae; phylum Streptophyta; class Magnoliopsida; order Cucurbitales; family Cucurbitaceae; genus Trichosanthes; species Trichosanthes cucumerina. The sequence continues at coordinate 64,461,740 of CM071836.1, read as the reverse complement.
CTTGAAAATCAACATGTTTAGCCTAGGATTTAAATGTTAAATTTGATTTTAAGAAATCAATTCCATAACGAAAACCACGACGTTTCATATCGTTTTCCGCTGCGGGATTTTCATTCCCTTCAGATGAGTTGGATGAGATGAAAGTTGAGTTATGTGAATTTGTATCTGAGTACTTATGAAAATCTTCGTTATCATAGTGCAATTATGTGATTTTCAGGAGTTAGCGTTATGTTTTTTAACAGTTTGGTTGGAACGATAGGTAATAATTTTAACTTATTAGTTACTTAATGAAAGTTTACTTAGTTCATTTGCAATTATGTTGTCTTTTGATAAAATTTGTACTTAGTTTGATAATCGTTGAGTTTCTAGTTAAGATTGTTACCTAGTTTTATGTCAATTACATGTTGATAATGGCTACCTCAATGAGAAAAATGTGAATTTGATAGATTTGTTCTTACAGATGCAGGTGCTAGAGGATGAGTGAACAATATCCATTTTTTTAATACATAATTATAGTTGACGACTAAAAAATGACATTAAAATTGATATTATTGACGGTTCAAAATTGGTCAACATATATGTCATATTCAATAACGCAAAACATCAAATATAGTTATACATGACAACTAAAATACGTCAAGAAACATTTATATTGACAAGCAACAAGTGTAAATAAAAGGGGTATTATTGACGGTTGACTAAAAATATTAACAAGTGTAAATAAAAGGGGTATTATTGACGGTTGACTAAAAATATTGACAGTTAAAAAATATCAACTATACATGATGTTGACGACTCGCAGATGTTATTAAAAAGTGTTTATTGTTGACGTTTTGACATAAATATTGGCGGCTAATAACCATTAATTATATCCTATGTTGATGGATTTACGTCATAGTTGATGACGGATTTACGTCATAGTTGATGGCTAATAGGTGTCAATATTCATATTTTTGACAAATAAAATCTGTCAATAAAAACATACTTGTTGACGTTTAACGACCGTCAACTATCAACTTAAATGGATCATAGGTCAAAGAGGCAGATCCAAAAGGAAAAAAAGATTGGCCTGGGGGAAGGTTAAAGCCTAAAATCGAGTTTCGGAAGGCATAGAAATAGGATTCCATTTGCGGCAACGTAAAGACTGAAGGGAAATCTTATCTCGTTCCAATCAATTAACAGTCAAATCTGGTGTACAGTGAGATTTTTGAATGTCAGATTCGTTTGTTTATCATTTTTGTACGACAAATTCGGTCTGCTTTCATTGATGACTAAAAAACGTCAGCTGAAGTGAATGTTCACAGTTTTTAGCTGTCAATAAAGATAAAATTTGTAGTAGTGAAAAATGGAAATCAGATTTAAAAATTTTGTGTATTTGTAAATCTCAAAAACTATTGTTAAATTTGTAAATATCCCAATATTTTTTGTTCTCCATTATAATTCTATTCTTTTTCATCGATTCTTTTTTATAGTATAATGTCAAATTCATAAATATTTGAGAATGTAGGTCAAAATATTTGCATGTCAAAAAAGTTTAATACTTTGATGATAGTGTTTTACAACGTGAAAAACACAATTTCTTACCGGATTTGAGTTAAACTTTTTAAAGAATAAAATTTGAAATTGAGGTACCAACCATCATTTGATATTAAAAAAGCTAACATTTTTCACTATTTTTAAAAGATTGAGACAGATAAATGGATTAGGTAAATCAACGAATCAATCCAACAACTCCGACAATGAACAATATGGTAATTTTTTTAATTGAAAGGTAGTAATTGTCTTATCTTTTGGAAGAAAAAAAAAATTGGTCTCCCTCCCGAATACTGTATACATGTGATGAATTTTTCTTTTTTTTTCTTACACTCAATTTTAGAAAATGGATGTGGTAGTCGTAGTAATTGGTCGGTCGACATGGTTGGGTAAATATTGAAGAATGGGACAAAAGCTTTAAAATTGAATTGTTAGACTCCGTTTGATAACTATTTTGTTTTTAGTTTTTGAAAATACTATTTCTATTATTGGGTTTATATGCTTTCTAATCTACTTGTGTTAGGGACAACGACCCTTCACATATCTCCACATTGCTATGATATTGACCCAAAAGGCCTCATACCAATGGAGATACTATCCCTCCATTATATACTCATGATCTTCCCATTCTCTAGCCGATGTGGGACTTTGGTCGCACTCCCAACAATCCTCCCCTCGAACAAAGTACCAACCGAGCCTCCCCTCAAATAGCCATCCATCCGTCTAGCTCTTATCCTGACCAACTCTTTTACCCGGAGCATACCGCCAGCTTAGACCAACTCCTTTTACCCGGAGCACACCACCTATCCGATAGAGCTCTCTACCACGGATATCCACCATGACTACACCTTCAAGGCTCGCCTTTTTTGTTCGTCACCCGAGGATTTTACCGATCACGACTCAGGGGCATGGCTCTGATACCATTGTTAGGGACAACGACCCTCCATGTATCTCCACATTGGTATGATATTGTCCACTTTGGGCATAAGCCCTCATGGCTTTGCTTTTGGTTTCACCCAAAAGGCCTTCCCCTTCTCTAGTCGATGTGGGACTTTGGTCGCACTCCCAACAGTTTGTACCTATATTTTCAAAAACCAAACTAACTTTTGAAAACTAAAAAAAGTAGTTTGCACAAATTTAATTTTGTTTTTAGAATTTGACTTAGAATTCAAATATTTTCTTAGAGGAGATGACTTTTATTGTAGAGAAATTAGGTGAAAATAAACTTAAATTTCAAAAACCAAAAACTCAAAACAAAATAGTTATCAAACGGAGGCTCAACTTTAATGAATGATGCCCACATCCATCTCATGTCTCACATAAAGACCATACATCATACATATATATTGAACAAAATGAGCCGCACGAAATTGATAATAGAAATGGCCATATGTTATCAAGAAATGGTAAAACTAAGGCTTCTCCATTATTTGAGCCCAATGTATTTGAGTCTTCCTAACTTTGAGAATTAGCATATTTGTTCTATTCATTTATTTTAAAATTAATCTCAAACTAATGAATAAAGTGGGTCTCATTTTATTTTTGTCTGAAATGTTTACCATTTCTTTATGGGTAAACTACATAAATGGACTTTTTACAATAGGACTTTTGTAAGTATGTCCAAAAGTTTTAAAATTTGCATTCATGTCTACCTAATATAATTAACACCTTAAATAAATAGACCTAATTACAAAAATACCCTAGAGTTTATCTGGAAAAAAAAAATGAAAAATAAGACATAAAAGGAAAGAGCTTTTAAGGTAGTTTCAAAAAAAATTCTCAAAATTAGCAAATCAAAATCACCAAAATTAGCAAATTCACTTAACAAATCGTGAGATTCACTTCTTTCTTAAAAAAATAATAAAAAGTCACAAAGCTTCCTCTTCACTCTTTCCTTCGTCAAAGTATGAATGACTCTAGGGTTTTGCAGACATCATCTTCTTCTCCATCAACAAGAATCTGATATTTCGGTAAGTAACTTCATACACTTATGGGTTTTGGGTATCTTTGATTTTTAGTAAAAAAATGGGAATGCATGTTCTTATTCATGGTGGAAAAAATATATAGTAAGATGTATTTAGAGCGAAGACAAAAATAAACATCCTGATTTTGTTTTTTAGAAAGATTTCTTAGACAATTTGTCGTTTTTCGAGGGAATTGAAGATTTACAAGGTATTTATGCAATATAATGCAAATATTCGTGTGTCCTATAACTTCATTGTCCATGAGGATGTATTTACAACATTTAAAAGGAGTGTATACTTCTCTAGTCTTATTAAGTTAAAACAAAATCTAATAAGTAAATTGTGGAAAAATTCTATTTATGTATTACATTAAGAAAAGTCAGGTAAACCACATTAGTATTAATTAGATAGTTCTATAGAATATATACATTATTGTTATTTTATTTATCAAACAAAAACATATTGTTCTATCAGTATACTAAAACATAGTAGTTGGAGATATATTATGTAATTAATTCAATATGTAAAATATATACATTGCGTTTACCTTAGATGAATTTTATAAAAGGTTTTATCTTTTTAATGATATTGTATAATAATGTACTAATAAAATATACTTGTAATAAGATAAATGGTGAAGATTCAAAAAATAAGTCAAATATGATGTAAAATTCTACTTTAAATATGTAGTATATAAAATTAGGATCGGATTATATACATAAGTATATATGTAATATAACCATGATTTTGATCTATAATGAATGATGAAAATGAGCATAATAAATATAAAAGGATGTTGAAGAATAGGTTGACACTATTAAAACTGGTGACAATATACAAAGAATTACCTAGATGTGGATAATGAGAAAGAAACTAATCCAATATTAGAGGAAACTGAGATATATTATTTAAATACTGGAGTAGTTATGTTAAATTTATACTAATTGTTATTTAATGTAATTGTATTTATTTATCTAACATGATGTGAATTATATATTAAGCAGGAAGATGATATCATGTTGTCCGAGAGGATAGAGAAATTAAAAGCAAAGAGAAAGGAATTGGATGAAACTCAACAAATGGTATGAATTTGAATATACTTCGTTTATGAGTAATCTTTAACATTACATATTATTCATTTATTAATTCATGTGGCTCGCAGATTTGTCGACACAACTTCATTTCCACAAAGAAGACGAAGACGATTTTGTTTGTTGGTCAAAGGTGATGCATCACTATAGGGTGGTAGCAATTGTGAAGCTAGATTGGAAAATATGAGAAGATAAGAAGAATGTTTTTTTTTTCTTTTTTCTTTTTAATATTCATGTTATATTTTTAGGTTTATAAGAAATAATTGAAGAATGGATGATAGAATTAAATATAGAAATATATGCATTGTAGTGTCTATATATACATTGTATGATATTGATATTATACATTATATGAAGGGAAGTATATATATATGCGTCATAAAATACAAATATAATGATGGTGTATATGTTTACAAAAAAATGTGTCTTATAGAATATAATACATTGTATATATTTTGACAATAACAACATTGTATAATACTTGAAATAAATATTGATGAATGTATAATATATCACGATGAAACTAGATTCAATTTCATAATCAATTTTTTTTTTTAAAAAAATGTGAGTATATATCAGGTATATATGAAATGACATTCTAGGGACCATTTTATCTCATAAACCTTGAAGTTAATGTAATTGTCTTTTTCATTCCATACACCATAGAGTACAATTTGTACGGGATATGCGATTGAACCTGTGTAAAAATAATATGTATACCGTATATATTAACTACAATGACATAATATACAACAGAATTTTGACTAATAGTATTATGACATGATATAATTTTTTTTTTTTATGAATGAATATATAAATAGTAGTCACAAATGTTATAATAATAAGAAATAAAGCTGAAATAAAGTTTTGAATATGAAATGTACAAATTATGAATACATAATGTACTTTATTATAAATTTCAGAAAAACAGAAAAACACAACGTGCAAAAATGTAATGCTATAATATTTATTCACACGTAAAACTGAAAAAATATAGAAAATAATGAAAGGAACACATTTATGTACGTTAATTATAAAATATTGGGCGGTGGAATGAATAGGTTAAAACTTCAGAAATGTGTACGAAATTTTGCAAGAATGGACATGAAAAGATCAAATAAATGAGGGTTAACGTTTGAAATAATGAATCGTATGGAAAGAGAAAATAATATACTTTAATGGTTATTTGTTATAATTGACACTCATTAATATGGAAAGAGAATAATATAAATACCAACATTTAATGGTATGAGTAATTATATTAGGGCAATTGTATATATGGAATGCATTATATAATAATAAAAAAATCACCCAACGATAAATAAGGTTAAAAGAGTCCAGTTTTTTTCATTTTTTCATTTATAAAAAAACGGAAATCCATCAATGTAAAAAAACAAAAGTTGTGGACAAATTTGTAAAGACATCTTCTTGTAAATGTCTCATTTATCACAATTTCTCTTTTTTTATAAACGTAATCTATTGAGGGACCCACCTCTAACGTGGTAATTCAGTCTCATAAATCGAACTACACCCAAAAAGGTATTCAATCGAATGACGAATGAGTATTACGTAGGGCCTACCCATTTTTTTATTTGCTTTCCACGGTTTGCCCCTCCATTATTTTATCTTCTTCCTCCTTCCCTCCCCCAACTTGTTCTTTCTTTTTCTCTAATTTTTTACCGTTGATAAAGACCCATAACTATTTTTATGGCTTTATATATTGAAAATTTTCTCATTCGTTTTCTAAGATCGACAATTTTTTATGGGTGAGTTTTGGTGCAACTTCCTTCTTCCTTTTCTCTCATTCTTCTTTATTTTTCTGGAATTCTTTATATTTCTGGAATCATATGCCCCCATTTTTATACAAAGGGTGAGTTACAAATTATTTTCCAAATGTTAAAATCTACTTTTTAAACTTTTCATTGTGTTTAATTAGTAATTAAATTTGATCTTATTTTTTTTTGAAAAAAAAAGCACTAATAAGTATTTATTATTCTAAAATATCTTAGAGAAAAAGTTCTTCACTGGAAAACGCTTTCATCAAAAGCCATTATTTAAAACATTCTCTTTAAAAAAAAATAATTCAAGCTAACAAAAAATCGGTACACAAAACCATATATCTTTAAAAGAAATAACTACATAGATAAAATTATAATACTGCGAAGTAAACTTGAAACTTCTAAGTAACATGAGAGAAGAGATTGAAAATTGATAAAGATAAGATTATAACAACAATAGGACTAAACAACTACTACATCTACAATTTTCTTTTCTTTTCCTTTGAGAAAAAAAATCAATATTTGGTTTCAATCCAAAGCCAAATGCATTCTACTTGCAAAAGGAATCAAAATATTTTCTAACATTTTATTATATATATATATATAAAGAAAAAGAAAAAACGAGACCAACTTTGGTTGATACATACACTATCACATCTACAAGGTTAAAAAAAAAAGTGTGAATAATATATAATATATAATATATAACCACTTAAAACGAGCCAATATTTAAAAACCAGAAGGAGTGGATTGAAAATGTAATGGGCCTCCAATAGGAATAACATTGGGCTTTGAGTGGTTGGAGGTGGGCCCAAAAGTCAGTAACGGGTGGGCGTCCTGGCCCTTGATTTGGGGTCCTTGGGCCTGTCTTTAAGGGTAGAGATTTTTTCTAGAATCTCCAAAACCTCTTCCATGGAGGGCCGTTTTCTGGGGTCTTGTTCTAAACATTCTAAAATAAGTTCGGCTGTGGCCCACGCTCCTTTAGGCGAGTACTCGTCCCCAAGCCTTGGGTCAATTAGTTTCTTTATTTTCTTCTTGCTGCTCAGTGACGGCTCCGCCCACCCCACTAAATTATGAGACCCACTGGGCCGGTTTGGGTCCACTGCACGCAGTCCGGTTAGCAGTTCTAGCAGCACCACACCGAACCCGTACACGTCACTTTTTACGTACAAATGACCTGTTCAATCATATACAAATTTCAAATTATAAAGTACTATTTAATTTTAGGTCAACATTGAATTGGCTCAAACTCTGAAATTAGAGCCTATGATTTTAACTTAATAATGAAAGCTCGAGAGTAATTTAATTCAGTGTGCAGAAAATGAGTAAATCAAATACTTTGTTTTACTCAACTTTTGAACCGTATAAACTAGTTCATCTAACTAACCCTACAAATAATTAGGCTTAGTCTAAAACTCTCTTAACTAAACCCATTAACACCTTTATGAGATGAGTTTATATATCATTTGAGTCACTCCCAGAGGGTGTGTTCTTTCTCTAAACTTTTAAATTTATTATTTTAAAATGTCTATCTTATTTTTTTAGAAAAACTATTGATATTCATATTATATGCTAGTATCAACGTCACGAATTTAGAAATTAGTAAAATGCACATTTGAAACAATAATAACTTGACTACGTCTTTTTTTTTTTTTTTTTTTTTTAAGTTCAATTACAAGGTAGTAGGGGTATTTGAACCTCCAACTTTTAAGAAGATAACATATTGCATGGATGAGTTGGATTATGCTCATGATTGTGTTTTTTAAAAGTTGTATTAAAATAAATATTCTCAAAGTTGAATAAAAATGAATTAGGTCTAATGTTAAATTATAAAAATATTTCTAAACTTTGGAGTAGGTTTTTATTTAAAAAGTTTCATTTTAATTTTAGAATTTTGAAATTATTCCAAAAAAACTCAAAACTTTTTTTCCTCGTTAAGATGATGGGCAAAAATTAACTTAGCAACTGATTGATATATATATATATATATATATATATATATATATATATTTTGAAGGATATACATGACATTCATTTACAACATAGTTTTAACGATACAAAACATTAAGATGATTGTTACCGCTCATTTTTTTGCTAAAAAGGTATCATTAACCTGACTTATAATATCACTCACAAAATCAATTAATACAAAATCAACTACCATGTTAATTTATATTAATGATTTTGTAACTTGGAAGTGATGTCACATATGCCTTTCCATTTTTATACATTAGTTGCCATACTAAAATACTATTTTGGTTCGAGATATCTATTTTCTCCATGGTGACCTGCCCCCGCTCTTAATGGGTAGGAATCCCCAATTAAGTAGGGAAAGGAGGGGGTGGTGAGAAAAAATTCTTTGCGAACTAAACATGGACAAGGATGGAGAATATCGTTTTTCGTTCCCTACCCCGTTTAATTTCTTTTCTATTTTTATTTTATTTTTAATATATATGTGTGTTCATTAAAAAATTTATTGTTAATGATTTAGATAATTGGATATGTTTGAATTATATAATTAAACATTTGAATTATATGTATGGATTAATTAAATAATTTGATATGAAATATTGTTGTGTTTTTATTAAGAAGTTTAAGAATTTTTATCTTTAAATAGATAATGTTTTTAGGTTAAATTAAAAGTTTAGTCCCTAAACTTTCATGTTTGTGTGTAATAGGTTTTTAAACTTTAAAAAGTATTTAATAGGCCCACAAACTTTTAATTTTATGTCTAATAGGTCCTTGAACATTAAAAATGTCAAATAGGTGCTTGAACTTTCAATTTTGTATCTAATAGATCCTTGACACATTCAAATTTTTTAAAATTAAAAAAACTATTCAACATAAAAATGAATTTTGTGTCTAATAGTATATTAAACTTTCAATTTTGTATCCCAATAGGTTCATGAATTTTGAAAAACGTCGAATAGGTCAATTAACTATTTAAAATTTTATCAAAAGGATTGGGTTCTTAAAAAAAAAAATAAATAAATAAATGAAGAATAAGTTTTCAGAAGAACTTCAAATTTGATAGGAGGAAAGTAATGGAGAATAATTTTTTTTTTATAGAAAACTTAACAATAAAGTAAGAATAGAGGAGCGGTTTAAAAGTTGATTAAGACTACAATACTAAAATTAGATATTTAAAACTATATTTAATCTAAATGTAAAGTTTTGGGGAAATGAAAATTGAGATTGAAAAAAAAGAGAGAGAAGTAGAGGAAGGTAATAGTAGGTACCACGTACCAGTTGCAATGTACTCGGGGGCAGCGTAGCCGTAGGTGCCGACTGGATTTGTGCTGACGTGGCTGTGACCATTGGATGGGCCTAATTTTGCAAGCCCAAAATCGGACAGTTTGGGGTTGAAATCCTGGAAATAAATAATAAAATGAAATTCAAAATAATTAATTAGACACATGTGTGAATGTATATATATATGTATGTTTGAAAAAAAAGAAAAAAGCAAAAAAAGAAGGAAGAAGGAAGAATGATTACCCCATCTAAAAGGATATTAGAGGCCTTGAAGTCGCGATAAATCACGCTCTTTTCCGAGGTGTGGAGGAACGTCAAACCACGCGCCGCTCCTGTCGCTATTTTAATCCGCGTTTCCCAGGATAGGGGTTCAACGCCTTCTGCAAAAAAAAAAAAAAAAAAAAAAAAAAAAAGAATGGGAGTTTAAAAATTAAAAAAAAAAAAAAAAAGGATTGAATTTGGAGTTAATTACTTCGAAACAAGTGGTTTTCCAAACTACCCTTCGCCATATACTCATAAACAAGCAGAAATTGCTGTTCTTCCCAGCAATATCCGATCAAATTCACCACATTTGGATGGCTGAATTTTCCCAAAAATTCAACTTCCGCCTGCACTTCAAAATTAATTAATTAATTAAAACAAAACAAAAAGGAAGAACTATAAATAAAATATAATTGTGTTTGTTTTGTACCTTCCATTCTCGTAGACCCTGAGAGCTGTCGGGGTTAGACTTTTTAACGGCGACGGGAATTCCAAGGCCGACCTTGGAAGGGGCGTAGGTGAGTTCGTCCACCCAGCCTTTGAAGACCCTCCCAAATCCGCCTTCTCCGAGCATGGTGACCGGGCGAAAATCCTTGGTCGCCGTCTTTAACTCCGTCAAACTGTACACTTTCAGATTCCGAGGCGTGCTCGAACTGTGTCGTTTTGACGAAGACACTGTGACTGTACACACACACAGACGACAGACACAACTTTGTCTTGTTCTTACAGATCTGACCCTAAATTTTATATTAAAAAGAAAAAAAGAAAAAAAATAGTACTGACCTGGGGAAGAAGGTTTAGTGGGAGGAGGGGTGTGGGTGTCAACCGGAGTGCCGCAGAGATTGCCCATGGCTCCTGGCTCCAGAAATGATGTCTCTGATGTGAGGGAGAGATTACAAGAAGTTAGTAATATAAGAAACCAAAATACCAGTACAGTTTCTACGAAGGACACGCAAAATTAAGTCTAAGCAAATATTCGTAACTTATGGAGTTTGACTTCTCTTACTCTTACTATAACCCTACCACCACTACCTCATTATTTAACTTTTCTTCTATTATATTCAAAATCACACCCACATCACTAAAATTATCTTTCTAATTTTAACTTTTACCCCTTTTTACCTTAACCTTCCATTCCATTTTATTACACTTTAAGCTTACATAATTATACACTAGGTAGGTTATTATAATAATCTCTCAAATTATATAATATTATTTCATAATACAAAATAGTAATTTTATAATCTGGGTTTGGAGTACAAAGTATTCTACGTGTTATAATAATACAAGTTATTAATAACTTGTGCCCCACAAAGAGGCGTTTACAAACTTAACCATATACTAACCTTTTCATAAGTCTTCTAAAAAAGTATTCTCACATGCCTTATGTGTTGGATACATAATTAATAAGATTTCAAAGAAAAACGATATTAGAACTAAATTATTTTAAATTATTTCTTAGTTTAATTTTGTGGATTCATCAAACTTAGTTTAATGAAATTAGCTAGTCATGGAGATGTTTACATTGCTTTTAGTCTTTTTTTTTTTTTTAAGAACCTCATTAAGTTGCTATTAGTTAAAATTAGTGTGGGTGAATTAACATAAATTAAATATGAGTAAAAATTGTAACACTTATCTAAGTTTAAGATCTAATTTAATGGCCAACAAGAGTATAACTCAACTTACATTAAGTAAGACTTATGACCCAAGAGATCATCAGTTCGAATGTCCCCATACAAAAATGTTGATGTACTAAAAAAATATCTAATTTAATAACATTGAAAGTTTGTTGTAAAAATTGATCTATTTAAGGCTAAAATTTGATTTCTTTTTTTTTTTTAAAAAAAAAATTCATCTTCTTTCACTCTCTCTCATCTTTGTAGTTGTTTTAAGCCAAATTAATTAATCAATTTGAATTTAAGCTAATGAATTCATTTTTTTTAAAGAAATTTTAGTCGATAAATAAAAAATTTATTAAATAAAAATTGAAAATTCTAAATTTAAATTTTAGGGAGTTAGCAGATATTCAATTATATATTTGAAGTAGTATTAGAAACTTGTAACTTAACTGAAAATTTACTAACTTCTCTCTCAATTCTTTCTATAAAGTTTTCATAGTTAAAGGACTTGTGTGTTATGATGGTGACGCTATTGAAAATTAGAAATTATGCCCATTCCAAAAAATCAGACTAAGTATGCGCATACATGTGTGCATGTGATAAAAATGATTGCTCAAGTAGATTGGTAAAGAAGCTAACTTTTTAAACACAAAAATATTTATCAAAATAGGTCATAGTACTGAAGTTGAGGTTGAATTGGTTTTGATTTATTCTTGGTCATATATTTCTCTTTTCATTTTGGTAAAAGTAATTAGTGAAAGTGATGTTTCTTTTATTATCTATTTTGATACTTTTTAAATTAAAGTTAATAGTTTGACAGTAGGTGTATATATATATATACATATATGAGAAACAATATTCTAAAAACTCAAAAATCAAGCTAGGGAAACGTCCAAATTAAACCATGTCAATGCCCAAATTTAGCAACAAATTTATGTAGGTAAAAAAGAGAGATAAAATGTCAAAATCAAGCTAGAAACTATCCAACAGGATTAAAAGAGGGGTTTTTGTACGGGTACCCCATTTTCCGCACTTTCATCTGATCTTACCTATATATCAATTGGTCATGCGTTCAATATTATTCATAAGAGCAGTATGGGGGCATTGCTTGTGCACAGTCTCGCACATAGGTAAGCTCTCTAGTAAGCTCGCTCTAGCTCTATCGCTCTCGTTCACCCAATCGATCAATTTCGCTCAAAACCCCTAACTAACTCGCTCTACCCTCTATCTCTCTCGTCCTTGTAAGCTCGTTGTAGCTCTATCGCTCTCTTCCTTTTAAGCTCGCTCTAGCTCTAGCTCTGCAATAAAACTCACCCTATACTGCAGACATGCACAAAACCAGAGCAACCATAAGCTTCACCCTCTATTGCAAACAGTGTAAAGGAGAAAACAACAATCAAACCAGTAAACAAAGAAATGTTAGGTTTAGGCTTACCGTTTTGAAGAAAGAATAGTCGGTGGTGAAGATGAATGACAGTGATGAAGAACTCCAACGTGTTCTTAGATGAAGGAAGAAGATAAAGTGTAGAATATCGATGGAGAGAAAGAGTTTCGAATGTCAAGTGAAAGAAGTGAGATAATGTTGTTTGTTTTTTTTAAATGACTTGAAATGGAAGACTAAACGACTACTAAAGCGAGAGCACGACAACTATGGAACAAACGAGTCACTATTTCGCTAGACTAACGTGTCCTGTGGGCAGGAGAGAGAGAGGAGAGCGAAGCCCAAGAGCGATAATCTTGTAAGATATAAATATTTATTGACGTGGCTAGCGGAGTGAGAATGAGAATTGTTAGCAAGAGCTTGCGCAAGCGAGACGGTATCATACTACTCTTGTGGCTAATTTTACACACATTGCCACATCAGAATGAGTCATATTTCACTATTTTTTATCGACATTTCAAATCGAATTAAAGTGCGTGAAAAGGAATCTTTCGTACAAAAATCAGATTAAAAGAATCAATTTCTACACGCGCATACAATAAAAAACAATCTAGCCGCAAATCTTTAAAAAGAAGGCTTAATTTGTAGCGTAGGGCTTTCCAAAAATTTTCAAGAGCCTGTTTAAGCAACAAGAACACTTCTAAAACAAATCATTCCTCCCAGCCACCCACTAATTACACTAGGGTTTGGACTCAACAAACACAAATCCACATCAGAAACAACATTCAACTGAAAAAAAAAAAACATAAAACACAACTTATAGTCTTAAAACGTGCCAAGATAATCTAACAGAGTAGGCAACCTACAAGCGTACTCAAAACAAGAAAAAGTTCCAACATAATCCTAGGTACTAAACTATGCTTAAGGGAAAGGAAGGATTTCATAGCCTCACGGGTGGTCATCGTCATCAGTCAGCTCACGATCAAGCCCTATCTGCAACCAAAACAACAGAGAAAGTAGCATGAGTATTGGGAATACTCAGTAAGTAGTCCACTTAAGTCCAAGATACAACAAAACATCAATAAACAATAAGTTTCAACCTTACGAGCACACTAGCACTCAGGTCCCTATTCGAAATCCTATGACCCTAGCCTCCCATCACGCATTTTACTACCTTGGCTTCATAAATTGAACCCCCGACTCACAGCCACAAAGCCCAACTTTCCACAAAGGCTCCCTCGGCCTGCCATAAAGGCCTATCAAAGGCTATCTAAGTCTTGCCACAAAGGTTTTCGTGCCACAAAGGCTAACTAAAACTTGCCACAAAGGCTACCCGAGAGGCTCGCCACAACGTCACAAAGGCTACGATGCCTCAAAGGCTCTAGTGCTACAAAGGCTACAGTGCCACAAAGGCTATCTCGGGCTTGCCACCAGGCTATCTTGCCACAAAGGCCTCTCATCACAAAAATGTCGGGTCCTAGTTCAATTCGAAGGCAAGGGTCCTAGGCTAGGTCTACACGAACTCACTAAAAGGATAGGGCATCCACATACTAGGCCTAATCACTTAACCATAAGGTTAATTCTCCCTTGCCCAGTTCACCAAACTAGCCACCAAGGCTAACCAACGCACTAGGCCTACTTGAAATGCCACAAAGGCTACGCTTCACACTTGGGCCTACCACATTATCACCACAAAGGCTACCCAGTTCAAACATCAGAAACAACACACTCATTCCAACAAGATTCACAATAAAACAGATAACATACTTCAACCAACATACAAAAGCTAATCAAACAATAATCATGATAAACAAGTCATAAGCATATTCTAAGAGCCAACAGGGATAATCAAACAACCACACGCACGAAAAAAATTCAAGGTTGAAGCCAATCTATTTAACATACTCAACAACACAAGATTATATCAACAAACTACGTAGGAAAGCTCTCTCACTTATGAGCTCCCTTACAGGATCCAACTAGCTACTTACCTCGATTGAAGTTTCCACGAGACAGCTACCTTCAAGAGTTGAGAATAAGCACGCCTGAAACAACCAACAAGAAAAATGGTTGCCCATTAGTGCTACGAAGCTATACCAAGGGCACCTAACCATAAATAAGACTCATCCCCACCCCCTTTGAAGGATTTAGAGTTTCGTTTTTCCAAAACTCATTCCTAACTCTAAACCACAGTAACAAAAAATAAGCCTCACAAATAGAGCGAAATTCTAGAGTTGAGAATGATTGCCCAACACGTACGTTGGCAACAATGAGCCAAGCTTTGACGTGCCAAAGGAATGTCAGCCTTAACTCCAACTTTCCCCGACCGAATTTCACAGTAGCTCACTGCCTTGACCCTACAAACCAATCAAAACAATTCGTAAGCCTAAACAGAGGGAAAAACAGATTGGGAAGAAAAGAGAAGAAGAATTTCGAGTCGGGGTGCTTAGCAGGTGGCGTCTGCGAGCGAGGAGGGCGTTTGCACGAAGGCATTCTGGTCGATGTTTGCGAGGGGGGAGAGAGAGGGAGAGAGTCGAAAGGGGAAAGACAGGGGCTCGAAATCGATGCAGAAGGCTCGAAATGGAGACTTGGAGGTTCGACCAATGTCTTGAAACGAGAGGGAAGAAGGAGACGGCAAGCTCGACAACAACAGCTGGAGGCGTCGACGGCTGAGGACGAATGAGCGGCTGGAAAGCTCGCGGCGGTGGCGACGTTGACCTTTGCATAGAGGGAAGGGAGAAACGAAGAGGGGCGACAACAATGAGGATCTCTGCCTTAGATTTCTTTTTTTTTTTAACCAAAACACTTAGGGCAAAAAAAATGAGAAAGGAAAGGAAAATGAGAGGTTACCTAAGTGATCTCGCTCTCTTAACCTGCTCCCAACGAAAAGAGATAACTAGATTGAGACTGAGGCTTCCTGATCATGCATGACCTGAATTTAAAGCCTTTAACGCTTAATTTAGGTCCCCAACTTAAAAGAACGAGAAAATTGTCCACATACCCTCAAAGACTCAAAATTAGAAATTTTAGCCCGAAACACCAAAAAAATCACAACTTAACCAACATTTAACTCCAATTAACTCAAGAATTAACTCCATAGTACCTGAATTAACTCGGGTGTCACATAATTATACACATTTCAATACCTAATGTTTGAATTAGAGTGTTTTTTTTCAATTTAGTCCCTATTTTCTTTTAAGACATGTGATTGTTTCTTACATTTCAACATTTTTTTATTATACCAATTGAAAATGTTTAAATTAGTCCCTTACGTTATAATTGAAAAACAAATAAAACATAGACTAAATTAAAACTTTTTAAACCGTATGACCTAAATTGAATACCCAACATAAGAGACTAAAACATATATTTGAATTTTTGTTAAATTAAAAATTTGGTCCTTAGATTTATAGAAGGTTAGAATTTAGTTCGTATGGTTTTAAAAGTTAGAATTTTATTTTTATAATTGATAAAACTTCATAAATAGTCTCCAGATAAAATCTTCATAAATAGTTCTTATGTTAGGGATTATTGATGAAGATTTTATCTACCACAAAGACTAATTCTAGTATTTAAAACCCTAGAGATTGAATTCTAATTTTTTTCAAAATTATAGGGAGTAAATTTATAATTTAATCTTATTTTTTTAAAATGTAAACTTATGTAATTGAGGTACTAATTGTACAATTTATTAAACTTAGGTTAATTAAATTAAGTGAAATTGAATATTCAATATTAAAATTGACCGAATGGTCCCGTAGAAGAGTATATAAGGAATTTTTCACATAAAAATTTATTTTATCATTTTTTTCCAATAAAATACCTAATATATATTTTTTTAAAAAAAGTAAAATGGCATAATAATAAATAAATATGAATATTATTTTTTAAGAAAAAACAAGAAATTAGAAATCAAATACCTACAAATTTAATTTTTCAAAGGAACAAACTTTATCAATCATACCCATATACAAATTATTCAAAACTTTCAAACTAAGCATGAACCAATTAAAATGGCGTTGGATTATTCGACGAATGGTAGATTTTCTTGAAAAAAAACTTTTGGCATTGATTTCAGTAAAGTAGATCCGTACATGCAATGAACTCTATCGCTCTCTCTTTTTAACTGATTCCTGAGTCAAATTTTCATACTTTGTCTCATTCAATGGGACTTATTTCATTAAACATAATTTTTTTCTAACATTTAATTTTTTTTTTTTTTGAAAAATCTAACATTTAAATTATAATGTTGCAATGAATTTTATCTCTAATTTAAATTTAAAATTCAATGGATGAAAATACAACTTGAAATAAACATTTGATATACTGGACTTCGACACCTACAAACTAGAGGCTAGGAATAGGACTCTATTTGAGTAGTTTTTGTTTTTCCTTCTTCTAGGGTTATGATGCTTAAAATCTAAATGAGAGGGATGTTTAAAACTTTGTAAATGTAGTTAATATAGGTTTAACGGATGGAGAATTACTACTACCTATACCAATTAGATGCACATCTCTTTTTAATGACACATGTATAGAAACTCAAAAGTTAAATATGTTTAGCTTGGGGTGATCCTATACTAGATCTGTTGGGTTTTTTTTTTTTTTTAAGAAACCTATGAAAGCATTATTGAATGAGAAATTTTGACCAATTCTAAATTGTCACGTCGTTATTCTCAAATTCATGGCAAAATGAAAAATAATTAAATTTGGAACTAACTATAAATTGGCATACACCAAATTTAATTTGAAGACAAAAATTGACCAATTCGAAAATTAAAAGGTCACATATCTGACCAAATAATTAAATTCTTTAATACATTAAGAAAAAATGTTCACAGGGGCCAAAAATACTTGGTCATGGGAACTTAGACCACCTACGCACTGGTAAACGAAAACCACCTCGACTGGATCAGAGTAAACAAGAATGTCGATCAGGCCCCTTGCCTTGAAAGAATTCACATGCGACCACTAGCTTTCCCAAAATAAGTGGAGATTCGCTGCTTATTGTTCACAAAAACATCCGACCTATACAAGAGTCAAGTCGTCCACGTATCTTTTGATCAAATTCGATCATATAGAATTTGCATCAATATAATATTAAACAAAACTCAAATTCAAATGGTTATGACCAAAGCCAACAAAACCCAAATCTAACGGTTGGGCCCAAGGGTCATTATAGCCCAAGTTTACATGCCCATGAAAAGCTCTATAAATAGAATGGTTCACTTTCATTTGTGGGGTTAAAAAACTAAACTCCCCAAAGAACTTAGAGAGAATTAAAAAAAAAAAAGAGCAGAAGACTGTCTAAGGTCTTTGTTGGGATGTATGTCCTAATCTCATTTTGTTTGTAATATTACCATTTGAAATAAATAAGAGTTATTTCTTTCATCACTTTGTGTCTCACAATTTTACAAATTTTGTCGAATAAACTAAGCTCCAGGGTCATTAAATTTATGAGAGAACTAGAACTTGAACGGTGTATAGTGGACACACAGGGAGGATCACGTTCGAGTTAATGACCCAAACGGTGTACAGTATATGGATAGGGTTGAGACCTAATCCTGGATACACTGTGGATGCGGCCCACTTTGTATTAGATACAAACGAGGTGATCTGACTCGTTCATGTGGTTGACATGCGAGTGGGGGCATCCTGTGCAATGAGATTGTACAAGACCAGACCGTGAATTATTAGACCTACTGATGTAACACCATTAACAGTATGGGACTAATAACTTCATAGATGACCTTTAGTGACTCGACCTTAATCCTGAGCGTGTTACAGACTCTTGTCTGCGGGGGTCTGTCCTTTGACTAGTACGGATGAGGGTGGTCACAATTACTCGCCCACGACGATTCAACCGTTTTTTCACTACGTGAGATTTTCATTCCTTCAATTGGTATTAGAGCCAAGTTGTTGGCTTTTCTTTGTGCAAATGTTTTTCTTAAAATTAGGTGGGTATTACTTCAATTCATGAGATGAAATTGTTGGTTTTGCATAATTGGACGGTTTCAGTTTTGGCACTAGTTTTAGGTTTATTTTCTGTTGATTAGATCAATGTAAAGGCTCATGTTTTTGGGCATTTAGAAAATAAATCGAGTCTGTAAGTCCAGATCTTTGTCGACAAGAGTTGCTGTGAAGAAATTGGAGCGAAAACGAGCAAAAAACGACGAAAAACAGCAAACGAGCTTGTTGTTCTGTCGATGGCGTCTCAACACTGTTCTTCGACGTCTCAACGTTGTCCGTGTGGTACTAGGCTGATCTGCAGGTCAACGTTGCAATGTTGGGTGTAGCGTTGCAACACTGAGGCGTTGGGCGCGCTGGGGGCAACGCTGCGTGCGTTGAGAAGCAGTTCACGAGGACGTGGGAAGGTGCTAAAGTGGGGGACTTTTCGCAGTTTTATTTAATTTTTTTTTTATGTAAAATGTATTTTAGCTTTTTAATTAAATTAACTAATATTAATATAAAGGTTATATTAATGTTAATTAATTCAATTAATGTTCCCTAAGTGCTAAAACCGGTCCAATTTTTGCTATTTATTTATTTTATGCATGAGATGTATGAAATATTTAATTCTATGTGCATAATATATGTCATATAGATTTAAAATCTCACCTTAGATTAAACATTTCATGCATCATAATTATATTATAAGTGTTATAATATATAGTATGCATGATAGGTTATATTATAAGAGTTATAATATAAGGTATGCATGTTTTTAATTTGTTTAAATATAAATGTTATATTTTTAGATTAAAAGCATGCTCATGCATTTAATTCATGTGATGAATGTATGCCATAGTATAGTATTATTCATGTGATGAATGATCAAACATTGTGACATAGAATGCATGTAACCTAAGTTAATTATTAGTTTTAAAATGTTTAGAACTTGAATAATTGGACTTAGGTTTTCTAGTTCTAATAAGATTAGAATTAGGAAATCAAATATGACCTTTGAATGGAGACTGATTAGTAGCTCTGTCTAAGGAAGGTTATGTCCAAGGCTAGGGTATTTAAGCTGACGCTTTGCGGAACACCCCTACCTGGGAACCTACCTGGGAGTGAATTCTGTCTGAAGATTCTTAGGTTATATTATCGTGAGTGACGTTAATTAAAAGTTGATTAATTTACTCACATATACCTAAGTTAATAATGTGATTATAAACTTAGACTAAATAAATATAGGAGTTATATTGGTAGACTTAGGTAAATATTAGCCGATTTGTCTAGGTCAATCCCGAATAATATAAAGTGCTAAGTGGGAGGAAATAAAGTGTATGAGATACATTTAATTTTCTGACCACAAATCTCCGTTAAAGTCCGCACCGTGAGATCCATACTCGACCTCGTGGCGCAAATGGGAGCGTCCCCATTCGGATGGTATTTGTATGGATCAATATCATAGTAGATGGAGAGAGTACTTAGAGTGAGTGGGAGCGGGACTTGTGAAAACGGGACCCACGGTCTCTTCTTTCGATTCACACCGTGAGACCCCTATGATCCGCTTGCTAATTTGGCCTGGACCAGACAATCGCTTTGGAGGGCCTTGATCATGGGAGTCGGAACACCATGAATTTCCGAAAGGGATACAGTTTCCTTGTTGGTTTTCCTTCTTGGTTCACCCTTCGGTGCCTATTGTTTGGATAGATACTTGGAAACTTAAAGATTGAGGGTGACACTCACGGGATTCATTAAGAGTTAATGGATTATGACCGAAAAATGGTAACTGGACGCCTAATGGAATAAGAGTTATTCTGGTATTAGGGTCTGGTCGAGATAGTCTCGTCCTAGAGGAGGAGTGTTTCTATTCACCCTTTGGTGGCGGTCATTCTAAACCTTTGGGATATCATTGCAAATTTTTAATGACCTAGGGATCATAGGATAATTTTTTGCTAAAACTTGATTGGATTTCAAAAAGTTTTTTGCGAGACTGACACAAAGTTTTACTTGTTTTTCAGCAAAATATCTACCTCAATAATAGCTTTACTAGCATCCAACAAATTAGTGGGAGATAATTTCCAAACTTGGAAAAACAATATAAACACGATTCTAGTAACTGACGAGCTTAAGTTCGTGCTCACTGAGGAGTGTCCTCAGTTGCCGAGCTCGACCGCGTCACGAAGTATTCGTGATGCGTACGATCGATGGATCAGGGCCAATGAAAAGGCCAAGGTTTACATAATTGCCAGCTTGTCTGAAGTATTGGCAAAGAAGCATGAGCTGATGATCACCGCTAAGGAGATCATGGAGTCCTTGCAGGAAACATTTGGACAACAGTCCTTTCAGGTCCGACAAGACTCGCTCAAACACGTCTTCAATGCCCGGATGGAAGAAGGGACGTCTGTCCGTGAACACGTTCTGGACATGATG
The DNA here is from genome assembly GCA_036507285.1 of Trichosanthes cucumerina. Lineage (NCBI taxonomy): Eukaryota > Viridiplantae > Streptophyta > Magnoliopsida > Cucurbitales > Cucurbitaceae > Trichosanthes > Trichosanthes cucumerina. Next base: position 64,440,482 of record CM071836.1, on the reverse strand, counting down.
ACCCACTTTAATCTGGCAGAGATGAACGGGGCTTCGATCGATGAGTCTAGCTAAGTCAGCTTTATTCTGGAGACTCTTCCGAAGAGTTTCCTTCAGTTTCGTAGCAATGCTGTTATGAACAAAATTAGCTACACTCTGACCACCCTTCTCAACGAGCTACGAAACTTCTAGTCCTTGATGAAGATCAGGACACCATAAGCTGAGGCAAATGTTGCCTTCAGGTCCTATCACAGGGGTTCGACCTCTGGGAAAAAATATGTGGCTCTTTCTCACCCGAAAGGGAAGAAGAAGAAGAAGAAGGGCAAAGCTGACCGCACTGCCGCCCAAAAGGGCAAAAAGGTCAAGGAAGTTGCAGAGAAAGGAAAGTGTTTCCACTGCAATGGGGACGACCACTGGAAGCGTAACTGTCCCAAGTTCCTTGCCGACAGGAAGAATACAGGTAAATGTGATTTACTGGTAACTGAAACCTGTTTAGTGGAGAATAATGACTCTGCCTGAATATTAGATTCGGGTGCCACTAACCATGTTTGTTCTTTTTTTTTTTGGGAATTAGTTCCTAGCAGCAGCTGCGAGAGGGTGATATAACGTTTGGAGTGATCTATTGTGGAGAGTAATTACTTTATTTTCTTGAACTTTAGGATCTACTGTTCTGAATATTGGTTGTAATTTTGAGTATTTTAGACTCTTGAATGATTATACTTTTAAACTATATTTGATTTTTGAATTATATTATTGTAACACCTTTAATACATCTCGATTCAATTTCCTTTTGGTGATAGTTTTGCATGTTAAGTTAAATTTAGTTTGAGAAAGTAAATTTAACTAAGGAACTTAGATACATAACTAGGATTAATCTATTGCATGAGAATGAATAGGTTAATATTAGAAGCTATTAAGAGAATTTCATAATGCCATGTTTAGTAGTAAAAATAGACCGAGAGGTTGATTGACTTTTTTACATGAGTTGAATTGGGCTCGAGTGAGTTAATTGCATATTTTAGTAATTCTTGGTGTAAGGTTGTTGCATGTTGTGCAATTCTTTAATCAATTCCATAGTTGCTTCATATAACACAATCTTAATTTATTTTTCTAAATGGACTCCAACCATTGTAAATAATAATTTAGATTTTCTTCGTTTTCATCACTCCAAAATTTATCTTTCTAAATAAAATTGGACATAATTAATTGTGGTACTTAATTAATCTAATATCTCCAATCATTGTGATTGACCCTAACTACTATTACTGCAAATTTTAGAGATCTGATTTATAAATTATAATTTTAATAGGGCTTTCGACTAGTCTGTTATCAGTTGGAATCTCTTTGGACTTTTTTAAAGCACATTAGATAAAACCTTAACCCTTGGATACTTTTTATGTGCAGTTTTGAACACTTATAAACACGAACCTGTTGAATTTAAGTGAGAAACATATGATAAACATTTTTTCGTGTTTCTTCTTCGATAAAATTGTTATTGAATTAGTATACCATAATCTTGAATCAAATAAACTAAGGTCCCGAGGCTATTTAATGTAGACTTGAACTTTATGTGATGACATAAAATATGGATCAAGTTCGAGTATATAGCCTAAAATGGTCTATAGTATAGGGATAAGGTTGGGCGCCTTATTCTGGGGACACTATGGATGCAACCTTTTTTGTAGTTAGTACAAACGATGTGATCCTAAATCGTTCATATAGAGATATGTAAGTGGGGACATCCTATGCAATGAGTTTGTATAAGACTGGACCACGACTTAGTCACTTTTGCTTTATAACACCGTTTACTGTATAAAACTGACTAATTCAATTTTGATGACCTAGTTAACTCGATCTCAATCCTGAGCTAACTATGAACTCCTGTTTATTCGGGATTATCCTTTGATCTGCATGGGTGAGAGCAGCTCAACAACGCTGGCTCAATAAGACTCCCATTTCAGGGGTAAGACCAGATAGATAGTTGGGGACATAGGGTGCAAGATATAATTTACTCCTACCCGACTCTAGGGATAGTAGATAGGTTGTTCCCTTAAGTGCTGACTTTGAAACTAGAACAAGGGGCCCCACCCTCTCACTAGGCTGAGAGGGACTATATTTTTTGGTTGGACCACAAATCAATTGTTCTATAGAGGTTCAGGGACTTAAGGAACAAGAAGTGTTATCGGGGGTCAAACGGTATTTTGACCCAGCCGAGACCACGAACAACCTGTGAAAGATTGACTTACTGCTTACGGTTATATCAGGTGGACAAAAATATATCTACAGTGAGGGGAGTGCAACTACGGGACTTTAGTGGAATGACCCGTTAGTTAACAAATGTTGATTAATTAGGTTAAAGAGTTTGTGGATTAATCTCGGATTGTTGGAGCCCATGATCTGTAGGTCCATTAGGTCCCCCTGCTAGCTCATATGGATTAAACTTAGAACAATATGATGGATTATTTCGAATTGTTCGAGTTAAGAAAGGAGTTTTAAACCGACAAGTATATGTGATATAGCTATTGGTTTTTTATGACACAATATATTCAAATGTGATTTGAATTTCAAAAATATGAATGCGGATTCATGTTCGGGAGGTCACTAGAACGAGACTCACATGTACGTCCAATACGAGACTCACATGTACATCCAATAATTGTCGCATTATTTATACGAGACCGAGAGTTTTGAAATTCCGTGGATTGACGTCCGGAACGACGCCCTTCGGAACCCCCATTTGGGACACGCGATACTAACCCCCGTGACGCGTGTGATTGGAGACATTAAAAAAACAACAGAATTAAAAAGTTAGTAGGACTAGAGCGAGACTCACATGTACGTCCAATAATTGTCGCATTGTTTATACGAGACCGAGAGTCTCGAAATCCCGTGGATTGACGTCCAGAACGATGCCCTTCGAACCCCCATTCGGGACACGCGATACTAACCCCCGTGACACATGTGATTGGAGACATTAAAAAAACAACAGAATTAAAAAGTTAGTAGGACTAGAGCGAGACTCACATGTATGTCTAATAATTGTCGCATTGTTTATACAAGACCGAGAGTCTCGAAATCCTGTGGATTGACGTCTGGAACGACGCCCTTCGGAACCTCCATTCGGGACACGCGATACTAACCCCCGTGACGCGTGTGATTGGAGACATTAAAAAAATAACAGAATTAAAAAGTTAGTAGGACTAGAGCGAGACTCACATGTACGTCTAATAATTGTCGCATTGTTTATACGAGATCGAGAGTCTCCAAATCTCGTGTATTGATGTCTGGAACGACGCCCTTCGGAACCCCCATTCAGGACACGTGATATTAACCCCCGTGACGCGTGTGATTGGAGATATAAAACTTAAGATTGGTCTTGACGATTAGTTTATTCTTCATTTTTTTAAAAAAAAAGAATAGTCTCTATTAGCTTGGTACATACAAATTTTCAAAGTAAGATCACATTATGCCTTTTTTGTGTTAAATTGGTCCTTAAGTTTTATTGGAAGTACAAACTTAACATACGAAACAATACTTTATAACGTATTGTAATTGGTCATTTGAAAGTAACTTCAAACTTACCATATGGATTTAGTACTTTATAACGTTGAAGAAATATTAGAAAAGGACAAACGTCATACTAAACTGAATTGTGTATTCTAAAAGAACGGTCGGTTCGCCCATAACTGACATGCAAACTGCCTTCTAAAAAATAACATATTTTTTTGAGTTAGTGTAAGCATCGACGTTCTTGTTACATCATACTCAAAGAACTTCGCAGCAAATATTCGCGATCTCCATGTCACATGCATCTGTTGTGGTATTGAGCGAACCACGAACCATCGGCGTGGTGTCATCCTCATCTTCGGATGAGTCGCCAAAGAACCTGCCTTGTGAAGTACTATTGGAATGATTACGCGCATGTTGTCTAGCTCTGATAGTAATTCAATGTCGGATGTTAGAGCCATGACGGAGTCCCACACTAGAATTTGGGATGACGGCACGTCTATTTTGATAGTCACCCAGTGAGTCTTTTTTATGTTAAACGACAAGTAAATGGACTCTCATACAACCCACGGAATGGCGTAATCTGGTTGTTCTCCCATCACATACTTCAACAGATTACCGTCCCTTGTCCATCTGTATATGAGATCTGTTGGATGTCGTCCTCCGCACATCTCGTCGTACATGGATGTTTTTCGACGGAAGAAGTCCTTCACAAATAGTATAAGTGTCAGTCATCACTTCCCATTCGGAATCTGATTTATTCACTTTGCTAGTGTATATACTTACAGACACGACGACATCACCCGTGGTGAAATTTTGACCACAGTAATCCATTGACGCGTCCTTATGGGTTATTTTATTCCGCACAAATAGGAATAGAGTGTCAATCGTCTGAGACAATTCCTCGTGGATTGTTAGTATTCGCTATGAACATATAGGTAACGATTAAGAAAGGTAGTTTGGTGCAATACCTCGTCGTCTGTATGATGATCCGCTGTAAGTAGACGTGTGAACCACTCCTTTCGATACGCAAATATTGTTTTGCGTAATCCGGTGTCACACCTAGGATCATCCAACCACACTTCAAACCGTTTATTAAAATGTTCAGGTATAGGGCGTGCGGGATCGTACACCTTCGCCTTCCTACGTTTATGATCACGACGTATATCGGCGTACGGAGTTCGAAGGGTCCATGGTTGTCTCGACCGACTGCGTTTTTTTCTAGTTTATTACTCGGATCCCCATCGTCATCCAAATTGATTGGCTGCATCCCATAACGTAAGACAAATGTCAAACATATGTCATCCTAATGTGCGCCTAAAGTATTATTACGTGGATTAGAAATATACTATGTAAAGTACATGGATTAACTACATACTTCTTCTTTTGGTATCACGAGACAGGTGACATTCGGTGCTAAAACACTGTCATTGCTCTTATTAACGTCGACGGTGGGAATGGTGGACTGATCTGAAACTCGTACTTCCTCCGACGTTGTCTCGATGGGGGATACCGCATCCCCCATCGATACGGTTGTCAGTTCGGAGCTACAATGACCTACTGTAGACGGTCGAGGATCTGTTTCGTCCTCATCTGCATCGTCTGCACACCCTGATTTTAGATTATTGTCGTCCGACACGGGTTGGTCGGGAACTTCGATGTTCAAATCAGGTTCTAACTGACCTCGATCTACACTCACTGCAGTCGGTAACTCTGATTTAGGTGACTGCGAATTTAAAAGATGCAGTACCAGATCACACATTTCTTGAACACTTGTTTTAAGTGTATCAAAAGCCTGATGTATCGTCTTCATATTGTTCTGCAACTCTGATAGCTGCTGACATATGGGGGGGAAGCAGTGTTTGACATACACATGTCTCACATACTCCCCCGCTTGGACTTGTAGATGCATCACCAAATGGTGGCGATCGTATTACTTGATCAACATTCGCTTCCGCAGTGACGTTCACATGTTCATCAACATTCTCTTCCGCAGGACACTCTCTATCGAGCATTTGGGTTGCCTCATGTGACGGATGGGATAGAGCATTCGGATTCGGTTGCTCTAGCATTCGCACCATGTAGGTTGATTCCATTTCAGTTGGCACCAGTTCTGACATGACGTTTGCTTACAAACCATGAATGAGAATATTTAAAGGACTATATAACAACAATGTTATAATGACAATGCCACTGTGCTAACAAGTACCGTTGTGGATGCAAACACTTCCCGCATAAGCATCGTGTATGAAGGTGAAGTACCACATGACCACCTAAGTATACGGGGGATACCGGTGGTATTAACGTGAGTCGCAACCCGATTAGTCAAGGACGATACAATCTCGTAAGCCCACACCTACAAAAAAATAGCATGCGTTGGTGTTGGCAGTAGAATTTGGTAATTTGCGAATCAATGCACATACCTGGAGAGCATAAGGGAATCCATACAATGTGTATGTCTCCGATTTCTTCACCTTATTGTTTTTGTACGATGAGGCCTTGCCACGAATTGCATTTTTCAATCCTTTCATCGTCCTATCAAAAACCACTTTTTCCCAGTCCTTACTGTTGAATGAACCCCAATTATCAATGGTAGATAGAAGGTTCATGTCTACCAATTGTTTCATCTTGCGACCGAACATCACAAGCTCGATAATGTAGAACAGGGCCATCTTCACCGCCTCATCGTCATTTTTGAAGTTCATCAACGGGAATGTTGCATACAACTCCGAGCATTTCACACTTCTAGAGTTATTCAGGTACTTGACCCGTAGCCGGTTACTAGACACATCCTCAGGCACCTCCCAAACGCTATAACGCAGACCAGTGATCAAGTCGAACTCTGTCCTACCAAATGATACTACCTTATCTATTATATGGAAGCTTATTATATCCGATCTGACCTCCACGACCTTTCGTAGGAGAAAGTAATGGATAAGTTGTCCATTGAAAACTATGCAAGCGTCCAGAAAGTGTCCAAAGCAAGTTTGGCGAAACAGGGCGATTTGAGATTGACTTAGTTTCTTTTTTATAATGGTGATTGATTTCGTTAGGTGTGAACAAGAAGTAATTGCAGCAGGGAAATGGTCATCCGGTTGGATTTTCAGCAGAAATGTCATGCTATGGATCGGAAGTGTTTTACAATTGCAATAAGTAAAAAATTGTTTGTAAGGAAGAGGAAGAATGACCTTGTGGGCGCGAACTCAGGTACTTGCTCAGTTATTATCAGACAGTGTCTTCGGAATCCAATAGCCTGCGTAATCGGGAAATGGGGGATTATCGTTTGAACTGCTAGGGATTTAACGAGAGTATAAAGTGGACTGAATTCGGGATCAATCATCAAGATCGATATTCACACAAGCAACAACTCATTTATGACTAGAGCGAAGTCTCGAAATCTGTGATGAGATTACAGTACGCTTTTCTCTGGGACAAGCTGTCGGGAAACTCTTTGCGTCGTTACGCGACGAGATCGAGATTGCATTTACAATATTATTTTGTCATCACGAGATCGAGACTCTAGTATAGGCGGTTTGCTTATAAATAAAAAAATACCACAAACTTTTAAAAAAATACCATAGAATTTTGTTCACATCGGAGACCGATACAGTTAATCCCGACATCCGAGTCCGAGAGTCTAAAAAATCGGGATGTAAGCATACCACATGACGATGGATACGATAATCGCCACACATAGTACATACTATTCGTATAATCATATTAATGTTGTTCGGTTTCGATTGACAACTGAACTGAAATCAATTTAATAACAGTATCTTTTAGCTACCTAATCTCGATTTGGGAGCATTAAATTGCATCCTTCAATCGCATTAGATCTCAAGTGTATCGTTATCTTCATTCTAAATTGTTAGCACGTTCAACAATTCCTATCCCTCATGGAGAACAAGTGTGTGTTCGTTAGATTTGGCGGTGAATGGGAAGAGAATACATGTACTTATACCGGAGGTCAAATGGCAGGTATCGTTGTGCCACTAACGATAACATACGAAGAATTACGATCAGAGATTTATATTATTACGTCTATAGACGAGCATTCATATGACGTTGAAATGAGAGTGAAATTCAATACGGACTACCCATCTCCACCAATGTACATAAAAAATAATCGAGATGTGTTTTTGTTTTAATCACCCGGATGTTGCAAAAGTCCAAATGTGGATAACTATTGTACAGAAACAACTCCTCAGGGACGGTGGGGAAACTGAGGACGACACAAGTGACAACCCGGAATACAATCCTTTACACGAAGTAGAAATGGACGAAGAAGACGAAGACGACGATGACGAGGATGCCGAAGAGAACGAGGATGATGACGACGATGATGATAAATACATGGTACAGGACGACATGTACGAAACAGATACCAAATCTTCATTGGAAGACGTGGAAGAATGCAGGGACGATGGATACGTTCCAACTCATGGCCTGCATTTTGACAACGTACTGGATACGGACTGGTTTGACTTATCCAACAACTTGAACGACTCTCAGGTAACTCAGTGTGACTTTAAAAGTAATGTAGATGTAGTCGAACAATTTACAGGAGGTCCCTTACACCACTGGGGTGATTACTCAACTGACGATGTCAATATACCCGATGCACAACCCAGCACCCAACCACACAGTTGCACAATAATGGAGAACGATGACGACATTAACTTGGTGGGCCAGGGGTCAGCCAGTCGTACCAGTGTGCCATCTGAACAATGTGGCAGAAGTGGTACAGCAGGTCCATCCGCTCAGGTAAATATCGGACGAACAGGCGATATCGTTTTCCCGGGCATCGACTGTGAGTTGGAAGTGGGTCAAATATTTTTCTCCAAGAAGGACCTGAAAGTCAAAATTTTTATGAATGCCATGTCCAATAATTTCGAAATAAAGGTATTGAAATCTTCAAAGTTTATCTACGGTGTTCGTTGCACAAACGATAATTGTAACTGGAGACTACGTGTCATACGAATGAAAGGATGTGACATATTTCAGATCTCAAAATACACAAAAGATCATTCGTGTTCCATAGAAATGTTGAACCATGACCATAGGCAAGCCACTGCCGAAGTTGTTGGTCATTTGATCAAGAACAAGTTTATTGGGGTTGGTCGACCATACAAGCCTAAACACATTATTGAAGATATTAGGCAGGAGCATGGTGTCAACATTAGTTATGGAAAGGCTTGGCGTGCGAGGGAGATGGCACACGCGTTGGCAAAGGGCACTCTAGAAGAATCGTACGCTGTTATGCATAGATGTGGAGAAGCTTTGAAGATTGAAAATCCAGGAACTGTTTTTGAAGTTGAACTAGAAACTGAGTCTATGCACTTCAAATACGTGTTCAGGGCGTTGGGTGCGTGCATAAGGGGGTATGCGAAATGTAATCCAGTCATCATCATCGATGGATCTCATTTGAAGGAGAAATACAAGGGTTGTCTACTGGTGGCGGTTACAATGGACGGGAACCAACAACTGTACCCAGTCGCTTATGGTGTCGTCGACGGAGAAAACAATAGATCATGGACTTGGTTTCTAACGAAATTGAGGAACGTCATTGGTTAACAACAGGACATGGTCGTTGTATCCGATCAACACGTAAGCATCGACCATGCAGTCAATGTTGTATTCCCCAACGCATTTCACGCATTATGCACGTACCACATAGAACTGAATCTGATCAAACACTTCAAGAGCAAGGGTCTCATCAAATTGTTTAACGCAGCGGCCCGGGTGCATATGATATCTGAATTTGAATATTATTGAAATCAGATCAGGGCTATAAACAACGGTACCGTCACATGTTACTTGACTGAAATTGGAATAGAACGGTGGACACAATGTTACTAAAATCACCATCGGTATGATAATATGACCAGCAATGCAACAGAATGCTTCAATTCATTGACCAAGGATGCACGATTTCTGCCCATTACTTCGTTGCTTGAATACATCCGACACGACCTCTAGCAAAAGTTCCAAGATTGCAGAGAGATTTGGAACTCTCGTACATCTGCATTTTCAGACTACACTGGGGAACGGATGACCAAGCAATGCGATATGGGCAGGCGATTCCTCGTTGAACCAATAGACTATTATCGATTTAATGTGAAGGACGGTTTGTTTAGCTGTATCGTGGATCTGAACATGCGTACATGTACATGCATGGAGTTCATGGAGTTCCAGTGTTTTGAGATACCATGTGCACACGATATAGCGGCCGCTAGACACTGCAACATAAATCCCCATAGTCTATGTAGCGCAAAATATGAGATCGATGTACTAAGGTCAGTATATGAAGAGTCTATCATTCCAGTTGGACATATTACACAGTGGAAGAGGCGTTCGGATTACAATCAGTTCGTTATACTTCCACCAACAAGAATACCGAGGGTGGGTCGTAGACGAGTGAACAGAATCCCATCTGCCGGTGAACGACGCTTGTATCGAAAATGTGGCAGGTGTGGTAATGCTGGTCACAATCGACAAACATATAATATGCCCTTGTCCACGAGACGATTCGCTTCAGATTAGTACCATCTTAATCTTTCATATAATCTCCCCTTTATAATGGACTAATGGTATTCAGAATACATCGACACTCACTTTTCGTGATTTTTATTTCAATCTCCTAACGATAACTTCGGTCACAACATGACTATTAATGTAAAAACGAGATAGGTAATACGATTCATCGTTCAACAAAGTGGTCATACTTATCGCATACAGGGGACGTCGACTAAAAACATAGCGACGAGAGCGAGAAGTGTGCAATTATCGGTTTAAATTGACAGCCTAGACTCTCAGTCAATTATGGGTAAACATCCATGAGATCGAGAGCCATCGAGAGCGGTAGTGTTTGCGTCTGAAACGGTGCGATCGAGAGCGATAGTATTTGCGTCAGAAACGGTAAAGATAACTGCTCGTATATGTCTGACGGTGTTAAATGTCGTTGGGTTCGTCTAGTCTTGGCGTTGACGGTGGTCCGAGAGCGGTAGTGTTTGTTTTCATAAAAAAACACACGAATATGACTAGATCGAGAGCGGTTGACGACATCAAAAGGTTATCCATCGATAAATTTAAAAACCGGGTCTTCTGTCGACAAAACAAACGAAAGGAGGGCATCCGTACAAAAACCCCATTACAAACTACGAGTTTTAGGACACAAACCCAACAATGTCTAAGACCTTTCCTCCGTTGTTTTTAGGAGTTCTACTGTTCCTTAGCCCTCTCGGTATCAAGTTTGAGCTTGTTGAACACACCCTCGAATTTAGCAGAGGACTGCCCAATATTATTCACTAAAAGCAACTTTTATTTGGTTGCCAACACAACTACTTTATTACTTTAAGTTAGGCATCTCTCTTCTAGGACATTCACACTTGAACCCCTAAAGCGGAAATTAGCTCATGATGAAAACTAAATGAAACATATTTTTAGATGCTGAAAAATAAAAGAAAAATAGAAACAGAAATAAGAAAAAGAAACTAGGAAACCGAAAGAAAAGAGAATAAGCTAGGGTTCAGGTTCTTTCTTTTTAATCACAAAAAACAAGTACACTGAGCTGCCATATTTAATCAAATGGAAGGGAAAAATCGAGAAGAAAGTGACTGAAACAAAAAGAAGAAAATCGACAACTTAAATTGGAAAGAGCTCTCGGGTCCCTCTATGTATCCAGTTTGAGCCAACTTAGGGATCTTAGGGACCTACAGATGACGAGCTCCAATGATCCGAGACTAACCTGTCAAACTCTTTGACCGGGTTAATGAACATTCATTAGCTACGATAACACTCCACTAAAACCCGTAGCTGCACTCCCGTCACTGTAAGACAAGTTGTGTCCATTGATATAACCAAGGCCCGTGAGTCGACCCTTCACAGGTTGTTCGTAGACACTACTAGGTCAAATTATCGTTTTACCCTTATGTCTATCTCTTGCTCCTTAAGTCTCCACTGCTCCTCTATTGAACAACAACGTTGTAATGGTCCAACCATAAACAACACCTCTCTCGGGTCAGTGAGAGGGTGGGTGCTCGTTGTCCAAGTCCTGAAGACAACACTTAAGGGAACAACCCTAGTTTCCCTAAGTCGGGAACGAGGAATTTCATCTCGCTCAGTCAAGTTCCCAGCTCCCCACGAGAAGATAGGCATATTGGGCGAGTAACTGTGACCATCCTCACCCGTACTAATCAAAGGGCAGACCCCTGCAGACAGGAGCCCGTAACATGCTCAGAATTAAGGTCGAGTCACTAATGGTCATCTACGAAGTTATTAGTCCTATACTGCCAACGGTGTTACATCAGTAAGTCTAATAATTCATGGTTCGGTCTTGTACAATCTCATTGCACAGGATGCCCCCACTCGCATGTTAACCACATGAACGAGTTGGATCACCTCGTTTGTATCTAATAAAAAGTGGGCCACATCCACAGCGTATCCAGGATTAGGTCTCCAACCATATCCATATACTGTAGACCGTTCGGGTCATTAACTCAAACGTGATCCTCCCTGTGTGTCCACTACACACCGTTCAAGTTCTAGTTCTCTCATAATTTAATGACCCTTGAGCTTAGTTTATTGGACAAAGTTTGTAAATATGTGAGACACAAAGTGATGAAAAAATAACTCTTATTTATTTCAATAGGTAATATTACAAACATGTATGAGATGAGGACATACATCCCAACAGTTTGTAGACCGATGACATCGTGCGTATCCACATTCTTTTGTGCCACGTCCTGAGTCTCTATATTCGTGGGAGGATGAAGTCCTGAATAGCCGTCGTCGTGGCCTTTGACCTCGACAACTTCATCCCGTGCACCATTTGGTACATCACACATGGGATGTTCTGGGATATCTAAACCTGCGGGGATCTGAAATAGGTTTGAAAGCAATTAATGAGTCCAGTTATTGCAACTAGATACAGAAATGTCAACCAAACAATGAGTACCTGATTAGTGAGATCTAATCTAGACATTAATTTTCTTATATCATTTTGCATAAGACCAAATGCATCATTCATATCTTGCATTTCGGTACGCAACACATGAACGCCATCCTTCACTTCTTGAACACTGTCTTTTATCATACAAAGACGACGTTCCACACAATGTATGACATGATCTATTCCACGGGTAGTCGATGTTCGGGTACGTCTACAGGAACTACGAGCCCGCCTACGTGGTTGATTGGCTTGAACGTTCTGCATTGGATTGTTGATATGCACGTCCTGTCTATCAATTGTGTCATCATCCACAACCTCCGTATGTACACCAATCTCAAGCCCATCAAGAGGTTAAACATTGAGAGTTTGGTCTTTGTGAACATCCACTTCTTGATGTGGAGTGGCAGCTGATCGTTCGGTTCCAACGCCCATTCCCTTTGTTTGTGTTTGTTGATCACCATCCCCATAACGAAAACGTCTTTCCGCGTCCGACATCATAAGCTCCGTAGTTACTATTGTCTACCAACCGTGAAACAAAGACAAGCATAACCATTACTTACTACACATCTTGAAACAAAGACAATAAACAGATTAACACACACGAACAAAATATTCACATTATATACCTAAGGACAATCAAACACATTCACCTTAAGCCATTTAAACGTAATTGATCATTCCCATGACCATCGAAGTGTCCAGGGGATTGCACCATCATTCAAACGTTTGGTCGCAGAGCCCTTCAATGTTGATAGTGTCTCGTATGTCCAGACCTACATATTCAACTCATATTGTATTGTCATGTTCATTCCATAAGCAACAATGTAATTGAGTAAAATGTATGTAATCCAAACGTACGAACTAACCTGGAATGCGTGTGGGAATCTTGGAAAACTATACTTCACGATATAGTCTTTATTCGTTAACAAATTCTTCTTACACAATTCAACCTTCCCCTTCAGCGCAATTTAGAGGCCCTTCAATGTCCTATCTCATATCCTTGTACCCCAATCAAGTCTATTGAAGTGGTCTAGATGCTCAACTTCATCGAACAACTACTGGTCTACCACCATCTTCTTCCTATCCTTTCCAAGCATAACGAACTCGGTATAGTAGACAAGTTTCATCTTCACAGCATCATCATCATTCTCGAATTCCATACCCTTGTACCTCGACTTGAAAGTAGAAAAGATAGAGTTGTACCTTACTATTATCGTTTAACTCAGAGAAGTATTTAACCTTCAGATTTTTACCTTCCCTTTGACGTGGTTCCTGAACATCGTCCGTTCTAGACGGGGTGTGCCACAACCCAATGATGAAAAGGAATTTCTCCTTCGTGAAGGTTACGGTTGTACCCCTCACCTCAAACTTCATTCCATCTTCATCCAACTCCCTTTGTAGCATATTGTGGACAAGAGGGTTGTTAAACACCATATCCAAATCAACGTAAGGTCCAAATATGGTTGTCTTTCGGAATAAATCCAACTGGATGTTACTGAGCTTCGACCTAACAAGTACATTTGCGTTACTTATGTGCGATAGGCAGGTCACCTGTGCAATGAAATGGTATTCCACACTAATCTTCAATGGTGCCATCTACAAATGAAAACACATAGTAAAACAGGGACCATTCAAAACTACATTTCCTAAACCAGTATTGTCTCCAAAGGCGATAAACAATAACATCTAAAATCAAACATTATTTTCTGTACATACAATCTGATATGAAGGTTTATAAACGCAGGACCCATACCTATATTGTAGGGAAGTAAAATTCTTTCTGAATATCGGCTTGTTTATAGCAGTACACGACGAGAGGGGCGCAGGGATTCAATAGCAGACAGAGTGAATTCAAGAGTAAAACGAGCGACAGGTCTGAAGAATCGGCGTGCTGGTAAAACGAGGTTTTTAGGGATTTAAATTTAAGTTTAGGGTTAAGTATAAGTATATTCAATTTTAAATATCAAAGTCGAGCGTTGCATTCATATGAAACTCTCGATCTGGGTCCGATGCGATTTAAGTCAGGTTCTCACTCTGGGTTTACCACGACATCTAATCCCAAATAAAGCAAGGGTTCAAGTCAGGCTCTCACTCTCGGTCTTGATTTAAGTCAGGCTTGTACGTTGTATCCACCAGATCGAGAGTCTCGTACCCGAGAAATCGAGACTCTCGTATTCGGAAAATCGAGACTCTCGAATTGAAACTCTCGTATCATGACAAACTCTTGAATTGAAACTCTCGTATACGGGAAATGGAGACTCCCATATTCAAACTCTCGTATCCAGACTTTCAAATATGAAAATATTTGGTCCCTAAACATCAAAATGTGACTAATAAGTCATAAAATTTTCAATCACGTGTCCACGAGGTCTCTGAATTTTAAATTTTTTGTCAAATAGTTCATTGACTTAATTTTGACGTTTTTTAAGATTAATAAACTTATTACGCACAATAAAAGCTTAGGCTTCTATTACAAAAGAAATTCAATTTTGTTATTAATATGTCTCTTAATTTTAATTTTTTGTATATGTTAGTGAACAATTAGATACAAAATTGAAGGTGCAAGGACTAATTAGAACAAAATTCGGAAGAAAATTCTACGTTCATTTTTTATTAAAATGTGATAGTTACATAAGACAAAAGAAAATTAAAAAATTATAACAAAATGTTACAAATAATAAAGAAATCATAAACCCTTCGACAATCGGCCTTTCAGTCGAAGTCGGAGTCAGACGATATTTTCATCAGAAAGCGAGTCGATTCATCAACATACAGACCGACAATGTCGTCATCCTCTCCTGATGGTTGTGGTCCATTTATCGTCGTCTCCGAGCCTCTACCAAGCGTATCATGCTTGCGAACTCCACCGAGGTCAGGACTGAGTGGGAGTGAATCCTGGTCGTCGTCTTCATCATCATCGTCTTCATCATCTTCATCATCGTTGTCTACGTCGTCGTCGTCTTCATGTTCATCGTCTCCATCGTCCTCATCATCGTCGTCTTCATCTTCCACCAGGCGGACCACATTGTCATCATCGTCGTCGTCTTCGCCCATTGAGGGGGAACAGAAGGACGTGTCCTTGGAAGTTAGAGGTTGTTCCTGGCGACTGCACTCGTCACTCGAATATACGGTAGTGTTGGAAGGCAAGTGATGGGGGTTCCCTCGTATCCGTATGAATCACCATCCGAAAAACAAGACAGTGGTTCGTTGGGTACGCTGAAGAAACTACCATCAAATGAAGGCATGGTTTCTAAGTGATGTGGGATTGTATTGGAATTTCAGGTTCACAAAAAGAATTTATGGAAGAGGTTTAATGTCTGTGGGTATTTATCAAACGCAATCAGGCCCTTCGTATTCCGACGGGGGTTGTAATTACGACTAGCAATTACCGATATCAAATTTAGAAATCGAACGACTGAATACATTATATCCATAGATGTTATTGGTCAGCAACGATATTGGTGAAACCAAACGACACACAATTGATTTGACTCGAATTGTTTAAATTGATGGCAGAAAATCGATATTTCTCGAGACTCTCGATATCGACTCCCCACGAAAGAGAATATCAACAAGACCCTCGTTTCATTTTAATGGACGCAGTTAATATTGATTACTCCTACGCTAAAGAACCACATTTATGATCTTGTACCAAATGCTTTTACCGTGTACCCAACAAATTGAGACTCGATCGATCCATGAATTTTTTATTCTATTTTTCTTGTTCGGTGAAGATAACGTAAGTATAATATATATTAACATAAGCTATATAGTGTGTTCCATTGAGAATATACAATACAAAATATATATTATCATAAACTATAAAAGTTAGTATTATAGTTCTTGTTCCATTAATTTTGATTAAATTTAAATGCTCATTAAATATAATGAAATTTGGCATTGATGTGAGAGTTTGTCATAGTATATGTTATATATTACGAGGCCAACGACCTAGAGTGAGAGTTTGTCATAGTATATGTTATATATTACGAGACCAACGACCTAGAGTGATAGTTTATCATAGTATGCATTCTTATATTCTCCGGTAACATCGACTAGATTGATAATCGTCCATGACGATCGAGGTTGGTTGTAGTAATTAATGAGTTTATATATATATATATATATATATATATATATATATATATATATATATGAGTTAGTTTTACAGTTTGTTGTTGCATTGAGTTTCAATTAAATTAGTCGTTCTTTACAGTGTAGGTTGGTTGAGGTAATTGATCTTGATTAAATATAGATAGTATGTCGTCGCCTCAACTATATAATCGATCCCTTCCGATACAGTTTGTTCGAGAGTAGGAGATGAAAGAATCCTCTCACCACCGGAGATAGTCAGCCGTTCAACCGCGTCAGATCGGACCCTATTAAGGTACGGTTATGGGTTGTTGTTTAAAGAACACAATCAGGTTTCGTTGTTCAACTTTCAGTCCATTACATCGAGAGTTGCAGTCGAAACAGGTTAATTGTTGTCGGTTGAGGTCGTTCGTTAGCTATTGTTATCCGAACGAGAGCGGTAGTAAGTACAACGTCTGTTACGCTGCGGATGCACAAGATCAAGAGAGTGTACGATCGGTAACTGAAACAAATATAAACGGTTCGTCAACGTAATCAATATTACGACGTCATCAAGCCAGGTTGACGGGAGAACGAGACCTGTAGTCGTTTAATACGCCAAAAAACCCAATGTTGTACCCAGACCGAGAGTCGCTGACGACATCAAAAGGTTCTCCGTAGTTAAATCTAAAATGCAGGTCTTTCATCGATAAACAAAACGAAAGGAGGTCATCCGTACAAAAAACTCATTTTAGTTGTTACTCTAATTGCACATTTTTTTTTATTAACGTCTATCCCATCAGAAGTCATACAAAACCCACATTTAGATTTTAAATTTGAATAGAAAAGAACTATTTTAGTCTAATTGTTAGGTAAACCATTTAACAAAAACCCAAGATAGATGGTGCTTGGTTCATTTATTTGTTAAGTATTAAGTTTCAAACTAGATTTAACTTTATGTTAAATAATCCATGAAAATGAAGATTAAAATAATTTAGGTTGGTTTGATAATTATTTAATTTTTAAAAATTTAGCCTATAAATACTACTTTTACTTATAGATTTCTTTATTTCGTTATCTACTTTTTACGTAGGTTTTGAAAAAACCAAATCAAATTTGAAAATTACATAAAGTAGTTTTCAAAAAGTAGTTTTTGTTTTTGAAATTTGGGTAAGAATTCAAATATTTTTTTTAATAAAAATAAAATTCATGGTAAAGAAATTATGAGAAAATAAACACAATTTTTAAAAACAAAAAACTAAAACTAAAAATCAGATGGTTATCAAATAGTGTCTTAGTTAAATTATACTTTTAGTCCTCACCTTTTAATAAAGTTGAATCTATTAAGTTCATGAACTTTAAAAAGTTTGTGATATTTCTCTAAAAACGTTTATGGTGGTATCTATTTAGTCATTGTATATAAAAATAGAAATTTAATAAAATTTTAAACTTTTGTTTTTGGGTCCAATAATTCATAGACAATTGTTTTATTACATGATGGATATGAATAAACATACACAGTCATTTCTTAGAATTTGAATCTATGATATTTTAATCATAAATTTTATTTGATTTCAACTGAGTTATGCTGTTATTGGTCACACTTATTTGATCTCACTGAGTTATGCTGTCACAAAACAATGTGAACTACAAAAATTTGAGAATCAAATCTAATACCTATAGCTGTACATTAATTATAAAAAGGTCAGGTTGACTTTACATTGATTATAATTTTTTCTGGAAAACTTCAACACTCCAAAAGTCGTCAAATTCAAATTTAATAAATTCGGGCAATTGGTTACGATGCAGAGAATTCAGCGCTATAGATTCAAATGGCCAATCTCGAAATAGCAATATTTATATATAACTTTTCGTATATGATTAGCAATTAAAATATTCATAGCTTTCAATAATTATTTATTTTTCAATATCAAATTCATAGTAACTATTAAAATATTTTTTGATTCCTTATAATTTAATGGCTTGTGAGCTCATATGAAATAAGCGAATGAATTCCAACAGGATTTTCTACACGTCAATGCTTTTTGTTCAATACAATTGTAAAATAGTGAAAATAAACAAAACTTTTACCTACAAAATTTTCAATACAGTGATTTTTATTTTTATTTTTATTTTTAGAAAAATAGGATGTAAAATCAAATGACCTCTGATAGTAGAGAAATTATTTAGTAAGACCGCCACAATGTGGCTAGGAATTTTTCGCTATTAGATGGAAAGAAAAGTAGATCGAATTTATATCTAGTAATTATTAAAGAGCATGAAAATTATTGAATCTACATCCAACAATTATTATGAGATGGCTACATCGTGAGGTTTTTTTTTTTGGTGTTTGTTCGGGCGGGCATGACATAACTTCTTCCTAGGTTATTATGGCAAAACGCGGCTCCCCACTAAAGAAAAAATGATTTTTGTACGGATGACTTCTTTTTAACGGGTTATTGATAGAAGACATGCTTTTAAAGTTAATGATGCACAATCTTCAGTTGTCGTCAACACTTTTGGTCTAGGCTGAAAAGACCGACAAAAGTCGCACTCCAAAGGACTCTAGCTCTGGGTTCTAAGAGACTCGTGAACGCAAGTCCTTCGCGCTCGCGTCCAGCATCGGGCTAGCGTTGCAACGCCATAAAACGGTGTTGCAACGCTGCTACCCCTCATATCCCTTATCGATAGGGATCATCAGCGTTGCAACGCCATTCTCCAAAGATTGCAACGCGATGAATGGTCGGTGTGTTACGTCATTCTTTGTGAAGAAGAGATCTCGATCCCGTGAGCAAATGAAAGATCAATTGCTTGTTTATTTTGGTTTATTCCAAATACCAACACATTAGGTAAAACAGAGAGATAAGCATTTCAATCTAATCTAATTAGAGCATGGAATCTAAAGCATACAAACATGTTGTAAAACACTTAAACTAAAAGGGAATTTGAAATTACCCTTGTAGATCAAATCAACAAAACCAGCAACTCTTTGCTCCTTTTGCACATCAACACAGTAAGTTCTTCCTCTGTATTTTCTACATGACACCACCAACAAGATAAACCTTCTATATCTCTAGATTCTACTTAGATCAACCCTTTGTGGGAAGGGATCAACAATTGATGAGAAGGAGAAGGGAATATGTGTTTTTTAGAGAAAATCATAGTAATTCCTCTAATTACACAGGAAGGATCGATCATACAATTGATCTCTCTTCTCCCTATATAATTATCGATAGGGAGAAGAAGAGGGGTAGTGGGAACGTGTCTGGATGACACGTTCCCTTAATTTAATTAATAAAATAATCAAATTATTATTATTTAATTAAATCTAATTAATAATATAATATAATTAAATCATATTTAATTATACAATTATCAATTTAAATCATATTTAATTAAATAAAATTAAATATTATATATTTAATTTGGATTGAATCATATTTAATCAATTTTTTTCCTTTAACCTATAGTTTTAATGCACATTAAATTTTAACCAATGATTTTTAAATATGAATCTCATTCACATTTAAATTAATATTTGAACTCTTTCAAATATTTAATTCTCTCATATTATTTAATATGAACCATATTTACATTAAATTTATAATATATAGTTCTAAAACTTTATATTATAATGTATCTATATACATTAATACTTATTCCCTAATTGAATTTGAACATTTCAAATTCAAACGATCTAAGAACACTTTACGAGGTAGAAGCTGGACCTAATGGACCTACAGATCAGAAGCTCCAACGATACGAGATTACTCGGTCAATCTCATTAACCTCCTAATTAACATTCGTTAGCTGCAGGAACACTGCACTAAAGTCCCACAGTGCACTCTTCTCACTGTAGATATATTTCTGTGTCTACGGATATTGACCAATAACAGCAAGTAAATCCTTCAAGAATGTTCGTAACACCAGCTAGGTTAAATTACCGTTTTACCCCTGGGTTACATCTTGTACCTTAAGTACCAGTGTTCCTCTAATGAACAATTTGTTTGTGGTCCTACCAACAAACAGAAATCCCTCTCGGGTCAATGGGAGGGTTGGACCCTTTGTTCAAGTCCCGGAGACACCACTTTAGGGAACATTCATCTACTTACCCTAGTATGCGGGAAGAAGTGGATTTCATCTTGCTAAGTTAAGTCCCCAGTCGCTCACTCGGTCTTGTCCCCAAGAAGGTAGGCATATTGAGTCGGCGAATCTGGCCACTCTCACCCATACTAGTCAAAGGACAATCTCTCGCAAATAGGAGTTCGTAACCTGCTCAAGATTGAGATTAAGTTGCTTAGGTCATCCTAGTGAAATAGAAATCTAACTAGTCAACGGAGTTACATCTAGCGGTTACTATTTCGCAGTCCGGTCTTATGCGATCTCATCATATAGGATATCCCAACTCACATGTCGTCTACACGAACACGCTAGGATCATTGTGTTTGTATCAAATACAAAGTGGGCCCTATCCATAGTATTACCAGGGTAAGGTACCCAAACCTTATCCCCTTACTATACACCCTTTAGTCTGTATCTCGAACTGAGATCCTTTATATGTACACTACATTCAGTTCAAGAGACATTTTACAGCCTTGGATGTTAGTTTATTGGATTTAGGGTTAAAATAAGGGCAATATCGTAAATAACGAACAATAAGTTTTTATTGAAAATAATAACTCTTTATTACAATAATTAGAACAAAATTTACGAACTACAAGTTTTAGGGCACAAACTCCAACAAACTCCAAGTTGAACTAAAACTCTAGTGGGGTACATCGCAATCTAAAACAGTGGTTATAGAGATAAAAAATACAATAAACTAGGGTATCCATATACCCATTACATATCTCCTACTTTCCCTAGATTAGCCTATGTACATATCTCGTAGACCTAAACTTTCCAGATGACCCTCGAACACTTTAGCCGTGAGAGTCTTTGTAAACGGATCAGCAATGTTGTGCTCCGAAATGATCTTCGTGACTGTCACATCTCTTCGTTGCACCATCTCTCGTATCAGGTGATACTTCCTCTCGATGTGCTTGCCTCGCTTGTGGCTACGAGGTTCCTTCGAATTGGCTATCGCACCACTGTTGTCACAGTATTAGGTGATGGAAAATTTTATATTTGGAACAACTTCCAAATTAGTAAGGAATTTCCTTAGCCAAACAGCCTCTTTAGCTGCTTCACAAGCAGCGACATACTCAACCTCCATCGTGGAGTCAGCGATGCATCCTTGCTTGATGGTTCGCCATACTATACCTCCCCCGTTAAGGGTGAAAACTGATCCCGGTGTGGATTTTTTAGAATCCTTATCGATCTGAAAATCAGAATCAGTGTATCCAGTAAGGATCAAATCCTTAGTCCCATACACAAGCGTATAGTCCCTCGTTCTCCTAAGATACTTGAGGATATTTTTAACGGCAGTCCAGTGGTCTAACCCTGTATTGGACTGGTACCTACTGACTATTCCCACTGCACAACAAATGTATGACCTCGTGCACAACATAACATACATTAAGCTGCCTACTACAGAGGCATAGGGAATACGTCTCATATCCTCAACTTCTTGAGGTGTCTTAGGACACTGTTCCTTAGACAGATGAACTCCATGTCTAAAGAGTAATAAGCCCCTCTTGGAATTCTGCATCGAATATCGGGCCAACATTTTATCGATATAAGACGCTTGAGACAGATCTAGTGTTCTGTTCTTGCGATTTCTGAAAATTTGAATCCCAAGAACATACTGCGCCTCTCCCAAATCATTCATTTGGAATTGGGTCGCCAACCACTTCTTTATGTCAGTTAGGTATCCTACACCATTCCCAATGAGTAGGATATCATCCACATAAAGTACTAAGAAAGCTACTTTGTCGTTGATGATCCTCTTGTAAACACAAAGCTTATCAACGTTTTGGTCAAAGCCATAAGACTTTATTGCAGTATCAAATCTCATGTTCCAAGATCTAGATGTTAGTTTCAACTCATAAACGTATCTCATTCACATCTTATGCACATTAAATTTTAACCTATAGTTTTAAATATGAATTTCATTCACATTTAAATTAATATTTGAACTCTT
Organism: Trichosanthes cucumerina; assembly: GCA_036507285.1. NCBI lineage: Eukaryota > Viridiplantae > Streptophyta > Magnoliopsida > Cucurbitales > Cucurbitaceae > Trichosanthes > Trichosanthes cucumerina. Next base: position 64,417,893 of record CM071836.1, on the reverse strand, counting down.
TCAAATATTTAATTCTCATAAAATTTAATATGAATCATATTCAAATTAAATTTATAATATAAGGTTCTAAAACTTTATATTATAATGTATCTTTATACATTAATGTTTATTCCCTAATTGAATTTGAACATTTCAAATTCAAGCAATCTAAGAACCCTTTACAAGCTAGAAGGTGGACCTAATGGACCTACGGATCAAAAGCTCCAACGATACGAGATTATTTGGTTAATCTCATTAACCTCTCAATCAACATTCGTTAACTGCGGGAATACTCCACTAAAGTCCCGCAGTTGCACTCTTCTCACTGCAGATATATTTCTGTGTCCACGAATGTTGACCAATAACAACAAGTCAATCCCTTCACGAATGTTCGTAACACCAGTTGGGTCAAATTATCGTTTTACCCCTGTGTTACATCTTTTACCTTAAGTCCCACTGCTTCTCTAATGAACAATTTGTTTGTGGTCCTACCAACAAACAGAAAGTCCCTCTCGGACCAATGACAGGGTTAGACCCTTTGTTCAAGTTCTGGAGACACCATTTAAGGGAACATTCATCTACTTACCCTAATAGAGGGGAAAAAGTGAATTCCATCTTGCTAGGTTAAGTCCCCAGCTGCCTGTTCGATTTTATCCCCAAGAAGATAGGCTTATTGAGTCGACAAATCTAGTCACTCTCACCCATACTAGTCAAAGGGCAATCTCTCGCAAACAGGAGTTCGTAACCTGCTCAGGATTGAAATCAAGTTGCCTAGGTCATCCTAATGAAATAGAAACCTAACTAGTTAACAGAGTTACACCTAGTGGTTACTATTTCGTGGTCTTGTCTTATGCAATCGCATCACGTAGGATATCCCCACTCACATGTCCTCTACACGAACATGTCAGGATCACTGTGTTTGTATCATATACAAAGTGGGTCATATCCATAGTATTACTAGGGTAAGGTACCCAAGCCTTATCCCCATACTATAAACCCTTTAGGTTGTATCTCGAACTGAGATCCTTATATGTAAACTACATTAAGTTCAAAAGACATATTACTGTTGGGATTTATGCCCTAAACTTGTATAATTTTGATCAAATAAATAAAGAGTTATTTGTTTTGATAAAATTATATTCTTGCTTTAATAAATCCAATAAACTAAGCTCCAAGGTTATAATATATCTTGAACATCAGTGTAGTGGACACTATTTGGATTGTGTTCAAGAATATAACCTAAATGGTCTAGGGTATAAGAATAAGGTTGGAACCTCATTCTGGTAACACCATGGATGTGCCTTACTTTGTAATTAGTACAAATGTGTTAATCCAACTCATTCATGTGGTTGACATGCGAGTGGGGGCATCTTGTATAAAGAGTTCATACAAGACTGCATCGCAAATTATTAGTCTAACCAAAGGTAACAATCGTTAATAGGATAAGACCGATAATTTATAGATGGTCATTAGTGACTCGACCTGAATCCTGAGTAAGTTAAGAACTCCTTCTTATAGGGGTTTGTCCTTAGACTAGTATGGGTGAGAGTGGCCTGTAGCCGACTCAATAAGCCTACCTTTTCAGGGACAGAACCTCGTAGGTTGCTGGGGACTTAACTATACAAGATGAAATTCACTCATTCCTACACTGATGAATTAGATAGGTTGTTCCCTTAAGAACTGACTTCAGGTCTTGAACAACAGGGCCCACCCTCCATGAGGGTATGAGTCTATGGTAGGACCTTAGACTTGTTGTTCATTAGAGGATCAGTGGTGCTTAAGGAATAAAGAGGTAATCACAGGGGTAAAACGGTAATTTGACCCAACTATGATCACGAACAACCTGTGAAGGGTCGACTCATGGGTAATGATTATATTAGTGGACACAATATAATCTACAGTGAGGAGAGTGCAGCTACAAGTCTATAGTGGAGTGACTTGTAGTTAATGAATATTGATTAATTGGATCAAAGAGTTTGATCAGTTAATCTCACATCATTGGAGCTCATGAACTGTAGGTCCATTAGGTCCTTCTGTTGGCTCAACATGGTTATATTGAGGGTATAAAGTTAGGAATGAAATTGAAGTGTTCAATTTCATATATGAGGTGTTATATCAGTTATATGTGATATAATTGATATAATATATGGTTTTAATGTGGATTAGATTCACATATAAACCATATACTAATGAAAGAATGAAGGAGGGGTTGGATGGTAATTTCCATCCTATTTCCCTATATATAATTGCATGAGATGCAATTTGTAAAAAAAAAGGCTTTTAAACAAAACCCTAGCATTCTCTCACACATTGTGTTGGAAAGAGTTCTAACTACAATCTCACCTACATCTCACCTCACCTAAAGAGAACCCACCTTCCTCCCTCACCTAGAAAACAATGGAAAAGATCCGGTGGTAGTGTCGGTGATCGTTCGGGTTTGTGTTGCTGAGATCGTGAACGTGGGAGAAGGAGCGCTTGAAGAAAGAGTTCTTCAAAGGTAATATCTTGATGTCCATCTTGATATTGTATGCTTAATCTAGTTAGATTTGTTCTTGAATGTAATCCATGTAATGAAATTAAGAACGCGCGATTCATAATCACTTCCGCTGCAGGATTCGATTCTCTTCAATTGGTATCAGAGCCCAATTGTGTTCTTAATTTTCGTTCTGGATTTGTCAAGAACGAGTTGGGATTTACTGTTTTTCATGAGATGAATGAACGGTTTGCGAATTAGACGTTTTCAGTTTTGGCACTTAGATTTACAATTTTTCCATTGAATCGTTCAATGTAAGAGCCTGGTGTTTTGGGGAATTTTAATTGTAAATCAAGTATGTAAGTCCATGTCGATCGAGGCATGGTGGTTGCTAAGAAGATCGGAGCGAAAACGAGCAAGAAATTGAGTATCATTTTTGTTGTCTGTGTGCAGCGTTGCAACGCTGTTCATTGGTGTTGCAACGCTGCGCTTGTGGAATGAGGCGCGCAGAAGACGACAACGTTGCAACACTGTTATCAGCGTTATAACGCTAAGGCGTTGTGCAACGCTGCTGCTGAGGGGCGCTTCAACGGGTAGAAGAGGACAAACCGCAGCGTTGCAACGCCACGGGCGTTTCATGCGAATGAGCAACGGGCAGAAAATCAAATTTATTATATATAATAAATATAAAAAATATTTTATATTTATTTATATTTAATATTAATTAATATAATTAGACTATATTAATTAAAATTGATTTTAGGGTGCCAAAATTGGTCTAATTTTGTTATTTAAATTATGCAATTGTTGTGTAATTATTGTCATACATAATGTATGCTTTTAATTTAGAAATCCCACTTTAGGTTAAGCATTTTCTTGCATCATTTATAATATAAAGAATTATATTATATAGTTTGCATGATTAATTAATATAAGGTGTTATATTAATTTATGGACAACATTGATATGCATTATATTTCATGAGATGATTATGCTATGTATATCTTATTATTCATGAGATGAATGATCAAGCACTATAACATAGTATGCATGTCACCTAAGGTTAATTATTAGTTTTAAAATGTTTAGAACTTAGAAATAATAGACCTTAGGTTATCTAGTTCTAATTAGATTAGAGTTAGGAACCAAGTAATTTATAAACAATGGTTAAAAGAGGAATTCTGTCTAAGGAAAGTTCTGTCTATGTCAGTATTTTAAGTTTATGTGACTAATACCCCTACCGAACCGACTGGGAGTGAAATTTAATCAGAGAGTTTATAAATTACAGTAACGTTAGCGGGTTTATTAAGGGGATAATAAACTAGAAATCATAGGCTTAATATAAAGAGTTATATTAGCAAACTTAGGATAAAAATCAATATAAGAGTTATATTGATTATCAATATAAGAGTTATATTGATTATCAATATCAGATTTATATTGATAAGTTTAGGTAAAACCATTAGCCGGGTTTTAGCCTAAGTAAGATTCATATAGATTTAAAGTATCCAGTGGGAGGAAAAGTGTATATGATACATATTTTTCCACCTACGTATCTCCGGAAAGTTCACACCGTGAGACTCATACTTAGCCTCATGGCGCAAACGGGAGCGTCTCCCTTCGGATGGTATTTGTATGAGTCAATATCAAGGTGACTGGAGAGGGTACTTATAGTGAGTGGGAGCAGGTTTAGTGAAAACAAAACCTATGGTCTCTTCAGTCGGTTTACACCGTAAGATCACTATGGTCAGCCTGCTAGTTTACCCTGGACCAGACAATCCCTTCGGAGGGCTTGATCATAGGAGATCGAACACAGTAGACACCCGAAAGGGATAAAGATTTCCTTAGTCTGTTTTTCAATCTAGTCCTCCTTTCGGCGGATTTTATTGGATGGGGACTCTGGGATCTAAAGACAGGGGTTACACTCATGGGGTACATAAGTTGTGTATGTATCCTGACCGAATAATGGTAACTAAAGCCTATAGGAATAAGAGTTATTCTGCCATTAGGTTTTGGTCAAGATTGTCTTGATCTAGAGGAGGAGTGTTTTTTATTACCCTTCGGTGTCATACATTCTAAACCTTTGGAGTATCATTGTAAATTATAAATGACCTAGGAATCATTTGATAATTAGCTAACACATGTTTGGATTAGACAATTATAGCAAGAAACTCATACAAGTTTTGTTTGTAAATTTTCAGCAAAAATGTCTAGCTCTATAACTTCCTTATTGCGGAAAATTTTACCGAAGAGAATATGATGACGTGGAAAAACAAACTCAACACTATATTGGTAGTGGACGATCTTAAGTTTGTGCTAACTGAGGAGTGTCCTCAGGTGCCAGGCTCGAATGTGTCACGAAATGTTCGTGATGCATATGATCGATGGATCAAGGCCAATGATAAGGCCAAGGTCTACATGCTGGCAAGTATGTCTGACATATTAGCCAAGAAGCATGAGGGCATGATGACCACTAAGGAAATCATGGATTCAGTGTAGGGTATGTTTGGACAACAGCCCACACAGGCCCGACACAATGCCCTAAAGTACATATTCAACTCGAGGATGCCAGAGGGTACATCTGTTCGGGATCATGTCCTGGATATGATGGTACACTTTAACATCGCAGAGTCGAATGATACTTTCATCGATGAATCGAGCCAGGTCAGCTTCATTCTGCAAACTCTTCCATATAGTTTCCTACAGTTTAGAAGTAAAGTTGTTATGAACGAGCTTACTTTTAATCTTACCTCCCTTCTAAATGAACTCTAGACCTTTCAATCTTTTATGAAAATTCAGGGATCGAAAGGTGAGGCAAATGTTGCCAGTAGTATATCACAGAGGTTCGACCTCTGGAACAAAAACAGTGGCTTCATCTTCTTCTAACCTTAAAGGGAAGAAGAAGAACATGAAGAAGGTTGGTAAAGGGAAACGAGCTGACAAAGCTGCCGCCTAGAAGGGTAAGAAAGTCAAAGAAGTTGCAGACAAAGAAAAGTGTTTTCACTGCAACGAAAACGAGCATTGGAAACGGAACTGTCCGAAGTACATTGCAGAAAAAAAAAGGTAAATATGATTTAATTTGCTTAGAAGCTTGTTTAGTGGACAATGATAAAACTGCTTGGATACTTGATTCAGGCGCCACTAATCATGTTTGCTCTTCTTTTCAAGGAATTGATTCTTGGGAGCACCTACAGAAAGGAGAGATAACACTCCAGGTTGGAAATGGAGAAGTCGTCTCAGTTGTAGCAGTAGGCACAATGAAACTTTATTTTGGCAAGAAATATATGTTGTTGGACAATATATTAGTGATACCAGAGTTTACTAGAAACCTTATTTCAATTTCTTGCCTTATAGAATAATGTATTTCTGTTTCTTTCTCTATGAATAAAGTGTTTATTTTGAAGAAAGGTGTGGAAATATGTTCAGCTTCATTAGAAAATGGGTTGTATGTTTTAAGGCCTAATTCAGTCAAAATGGTTTTGAACACTGAATTATTTAAAACTGCAAACACACAAACTAAGAAACGTAAAATTTCTCCTAAAGAAAATGCTCATATTTGGCATCTTCGATTGGGTCACATTAATCTCAATAGGATTGAGAGATTGGTAAAGAATGGACTTCTAAATGAGTTAGAAGAAAATACTTTACCTGTATGTGAATCCTGCCTAGAAGGCAAAATGACTAAAATACCTTTAAGTGGAAAAGGTTATAGAGCCAAAGAACCTCTTGAGCTTATACATTCAGACCTTTGTGGTCTGATGAATGTTAAAGCCAGAGGAGGTTAAGAATATTTCATCTCTTTTATAGATGATTATTCTAGATTTGGGCATATTTACCTAATACAACATAAGTCTGAAGCACTTGAAAAGTTCAAGGAATTCAAGACTGAAGTTGAAAATCAATTAGGTAAAACGATTAAGACACTTCGATCGGATCGAGGTGGGGAGTACATGAATTTAAAATTTCAGAACTATATGATAGAACATGGAATTACATCCCAACTCTCGGCTCCCGGTACAACACAACAAAATGGTGTATCGAAAAGGAGAAATAGAACCCTGTTAGACATGGTTCGATCAATGATGAGTTATGCACATCTCTCTAGTTCCTTTTGGGATTACGCAGTGGAGACTGCAGTATAAATTTTAAACAATGTGCCATCAAAAAGTGTTTCTGAAACACCTTTTGAACTCTGGAAAGAACGTAAAGGTAGTTTATGTCATTCCAAAATATAGGGTTGTCCAACACATGTGCTTGTGACAAATCCAAAGAAGTTGGTTTCACGTTCAAAATTGTGCCTATTCGTAGGATACCCAAAAGAAACAAGAGGTGGTTTATTCTATGATCCTAAGGAAGATAAGGTTTTTGTGTCGACAAATGTCTTTTTCTTAGAGGAGGACCACATAAGGGATCACAAACCAAGAAGTAAAATTGTGTTGAGTGAGTTAAACGGAACAATAGCAAAGGTTGCTAATAAAACTAGTACGTCAACAAAAGTTGTTGATACTAGCTTGTCTAGTCAAGAGAGTCCATCTCAAGAGTTGAGTATGCCTCGACATAGTGGGAGGGTTATAACGCAACCTGACCGTTACATGAGTTTATCTGAAACCCAAGTTGTTATACCAGATGACAATTGCGAGGATCCATCGACTTATAATCAAGCGATGGTTGACAAAGACAAAGATAAATGGGTCATAGCCATGGACCAAGAAATGGAGTCTATGCAATTCAATTCTGTTTGGGATCTTGTAGATAAACCTGATGGGGTAAAACCTATAGGTTGTAAGTGGATCTACAAGAGAAAGCGTGGTGTAGATGGGAATGTGCAAACCTTTAAAGCTAGACTAGTAGCAAAGGGTTATACCCAGGTTGAAGGGGTTGACTATGAGGAAACCTTTTCATCTGTTGCTATGGTAAAGTCTATCCGTATTCTACTTGCCATTGCCTCATATTATGACTATGAGGTATGGCAAATGGATGTCAAGACAGCCTTTTTGAATGGTAATCTTGAGGAAAACAAAGGGTTCATTGAACCAGGACAAGAGCAAAAGGTTTGCAGGCTTAAAAGGTCAATTTATGGACTGAAACAAGCCTCTAGGTCCTGGAATATAAGATTTGATGAGGCAATCAAATCTTATGGCTTTGATCAGAATAATGATGAACCTTGTGTCTACAAGAAAATCATCAATAGTTTTGTTGCATTCCTAGTTCTATATGTGGATGATATCCTACTCATTGGGAATGATGTAGGATATCTTACTGACATTAAGAATTGGCTAGCTACGCAATTCCAAATGAAAGATTTGGGTGAAGCGCAGTTTGTTCTTGGGATTCAAATTGTCCCAAACCGCAAGAATAAAACACTAGCCCTGTCTCAGACATTTTACATCGACAAAGTGTTGTTGAGGTTTAAGATGCAAGACTCCAAAAAGAGTTTATTGCCTTTTAGACATGGAGTTCATTTGTCTAAGGAATAGTGTCCTAAGACACCTCAAGGAGTTGAGGATATGAGGCGGTTTCCTTATGCACCAGCTGTTGGGAGCCTGATGTATGGCATGTTGTGTACTAGGCCTGACATCTATTTTGCAGTTGGAATGGTCAGTAGGTATCAATCCAATCCAGGACTTGAACACTGGACAACATTTAAAACAATCCTTAAGTATCTACGGAGAACAAGGAACTACATGTTTGTGTATGGGGCTAAGGATTTGATCCTTACAGAATACACAGATTCTGACTTTCAGACTAATAAAGATTCTCGGAAATCTACATCAGGGTCAGTATTTACTCTTAACGGAGGAGTTGTAGTATGGTGAAGCATCAAGCAAGGATGCATCGTTGATTCCATCATGGAGGCCGAATATATAGCAGCTTGTGAAGCAGCTAAAGAGGCCGTTTGGTTAAGAAAATTCATGCTAAATTTGGAAGTTGTTCCAAATATGACTTTGCCCATCACGCTGTATTGCGATAACAGTGGTGTAGTGGCAAATTTTAGGGAACCCCGAAGTCATAAGAGGGGAAAGCACATTGAGCGGAAATATCATCTCATCCGGGAGATCGTGGATCGAGGAGATGTGATTGTCACGAAGATAGCCTCAGAGTACAACGTTACTGATCCTTTTACAAAGGCTCTCACGGCTAAAGTGTTTGAGAGTCACCTAGAAGGTCTAGGTTTACAAGTCTTCCCCAACTAGGGCAAGTGGGAGTATTTTGTACAAAAGGTTTAAATGATGCTCTAGTTTATTGTATTTACATTACTGTAATGTTTAAGTACTCCACAAGCTTTAGGTCAAGTGGGAGATTGTTGGGATTTATGCCTTAAACTTGTGTAATTTTGATCAAATAAATAAAGAGTTATTTATTTTGATAAAATTATATTCTTGGTTTATAAATCCAATAAACTAAGCTCCAAGGTTATAATATATCTTGAACATCAGTGTAGTGGACACTATTTGAATTGTGTTCAAGAATATAAACTAAATGGTCTATGGTATAAGAATAAGGTTGGAAACTTCATTTTGGTAACACCATGGATGCGACCCACTTTGTAATTAGTACAAATGAGGTAGTCCAACTCATTCATGTGGTTGACATGCGAGTGGGGGCATCCTGTATGAAGAGTTCATACAAGACCGATCAAGAAATTATTAGTCTAACCAATGTAACAATCGCTAATGTGATAAGACTAGTAATTTATAGATGGTCATTAGTGACTCGACTAAATCCGAGCAAGTTAATAACTCCCGCTTATAGGGGTTTGTCCTTAGACTAGTATGGGTGAGAGTGGCCCAGAGCCGACTCAATAAGCCTACCTTCTCGGGACGTAACCTCGTAGGTAGTGGGAACTTAACTGTGCAAGATGGAATTCACTCATTCCTCTACTCGAGGAATTAGATAGGTTGTTCCCTTAGAACCGACTCTCGTGTCTTGAACAACGGGGCCCCGCCCTCTATGAGGGTATGAGTCTAAGGTAGGACCTTAGACTTGTTGTTCATTAGAGGATCAGTGGTGCTTAAGGAACAAAGAGGTAATCACAGGGGTAAAACGGTAATTTGACCTAATTGTGATTACGAACAACCTGTGAAGGGTCGACTCATGGGTAATGACTATATCAGTGGACACAATATTATCTATAGTGAGGAGAGTGCAGCTACAAGTCTATAGTGGAGTGACTTGTAGTCTATAGTGGAGTTCCAACTACAATCTCACCAACATCTCACCTCACCTAAAGGGAATCCACCTTCCTCACTCATCTAGAGAACAACGGAGAAGATCCATTGGTAGTGTCGGTGATCGTTCGGGTTCGTATTACTGAGATCGTGAACGTGGGAGAAGGAGCGCTTGAAGAAAGAGTTCTTCAAAGGTAATATCTTGTTGTCCATCTTGCTATTGTATGCTTAATCTAGTTAGATTTGTTCTTGAATGTAATCCATGTAATGAAATTAAAAACGCGCGATTCATAATCGCTTTCGCTACGGGATTCGATTCCCTTCAATTACAGCCTTGGATGTTAGTTTATTGGATTTAGAGTTAATAAAAGGGAAATATCATAAATAATGAACAATAACTCTTTATTGATAATAATAACTATTTATTACATTAATTATAACATTATTTACAAACTATGAGTTTTAGGGCACAAATCCCAACTGTATTCTGAAGGATGGAACTTCTATATGAGAGAGATTGGACCGTTTTTTGATAAATCAAGACTTCATAGTGAAAAACGGGTCACCTCATGTAAAATATCTTGATTCTTACTCGTCCGATCACCGAGAGCAATCTTGTGCAGCTGGAATGAGACCAAGCAAGCGGGAGGTAATTGATCGAGATTTGATTACAAGACGCTTTGAGCCTAGTTGGGTTAAGATAGATGATTGTACGGGGTAGTGGAAAATTTTTGGAGAAGGACCACAGATCATGTGGGAATAAGCTATGATAAAAACTTGGAAAATTGTTTGCAAGAACTAAAAAATTGGAATAGGCAACGACTAGGTGGTTCCTTGAAGGGGGCGATAAGACGAACATAACGGAAATTCAAACCCTGGAAGAAAATTTAGGAGGACAAAATTGGCATACATGGAAGAGGAAACTCCCAGAGTTGGAGAGGTACATGGAGGAAGATGAATGTTATTGAAGACAGAGATCGAGGGAGGATTGATTTAAATAGGGTGACTCAAATACCAAATGGTTTCACATTCGAGCCACCCAAAAGAAAAGACGGAATAGGGTAATAGGTATAGAAGATGAGATGGGCATCTGGAAAGAAAATGCAAAGGAGATGGATCGATCAACACAAGTTACTTCCACAAACTTTTCTTCTCTTCTCACCCTTCTTTGGCGATGATAGAAAAAGTTACAAGTTGTATTGAGCCAAGAGTGACTGCAGATGACAATAAAGTTTTGACACAACCTTTTACAAGGGAGGAGGTGGAGGTTGCGCTCAAGGGTATGCACCCTAATAAGGCTTCGGGTCCAGATGACTTGCATGCAGTTTTTTTCCAAGCTTTTTGGGAGATGTGGGAGATGACACAGTCAATTTTTGACTGGATTATCTCAATCATAATCGGAGTATGAGGGGTGTTAATAACACCTTAATTGCTCTTATCCCAAAAATTGAACGCCCACGGAACATGAGTGAGTTTAGACTCATCAGTTTATGCAATGTGGTGTACAAGTTGATAGCTAAAATTGTTGCTAATAGACTAAAGGGTTTTCTTCCAAAGTTAATATCCCCAACACAGTCAGCTTTTATCCCTGGTCATTTGATTTGAGATAACATAATGTTGGGTTTTGAATGTCTCCATGCTTTGAAAACTAAGAGAACAAGCAAAAATGAGATGACTACTTTCAAGCTAGACATGAGCAAAGCCTATGATCAAGTAGAATGGATGTATTTACGCAAGGTTTTAGAACGAACAGGTTTTGATGGGAGATGGATAGAATTGGTGATGGGTTGTGTGGAGACGGTGAATTTCTCAGTCCTTTTAAACGACGTTGCTCACCAAACTTTTAAGCCAAATAGAGGGTTGAGACAGGGTGATCCACTCTCACCTTATTTATTCTTGATGTGTGCTGAAGGACTCTCCAGCCTTTTATGCAAAGAAGAGCAACAACATAGCTTCCAAGGCTTGAAGATTAATAGGTATTGTCCAAGTATAAGCCACCTTTTGAATGCTGATGATAGTTTATTGTTTTTTCAAGCTACGAGGAAGGATAGTGATTCAATTCACAGGATTTTGGACTGTTATGCGGAGGCTTCTAGTCTGTTTGTGAATTACAAGAAATCTAGGTATATGGTAAGTGCTAACACGTCTCAAGGAATGACAGAGGAGGTTGGGTGAGTACTACAAGTATCTCACACACCTTCCTTGGGTTGCTACTTAAGATTGCCTTCCCAAAATGCAAAAAATAAGTCTACGGTCTTTAGGAATATCAAAGAAAGAGTTTGGAAGGCACTCCAAAGTTGGCAATCAAGATTCTTCTCTGCAGGGGGCAGAGAGGTCCTTATTAAAACAGTAGCACATGTTATCCCTATTTACGCGATGAGTTGTTTCCAGTTACCTTTGACTTTGTGCAATGAAATTAATGCCATGTGTGCTAAATTCTGGTGGGGTGCTACAAACTCAGAGCGAAAGGTTCATTGGAAAAGCTAGTCATCTCTTTGTAAGAGCAAGACAGATGGTGGTCTGGGTTTTCGAGATATTGCAATATTTAATCAAGCCATGTTAGCTAAACAAAGTTGGAGGTTACTCAGACATCCTGTCAGCATGTTATCCAGAGTACTCAGGGGTCGCTACTTTAAGCATGAGAATTTCTTAACAACACAGCTAGGTCATAATCCATCATACATCTGGCGCAGTGTCTTATGGGGATGACATCTCTTTGCTCAGGGGTATAGGTGGAAAGTAGGGTGTGGAGTCCAAATTTCGATTAAAAATGACCCATGGTTCCCTCACACAGGTAATAATAAGCCATTTTGGGTGGGGGATGCTCTTGCTGATCAGAACGTGAGTAGTTTAATCAATAAGGATAGATCTTGTGGGGACCATTAAGGAGAATTTTCTGCCTGTGGATGTCGAGCATATTTGTAACATTCTGCCCGCCTCATTGATCTCTTTAGATTAGGTTATTTGGAAGCTTACACCGATTGGACAATTTTCGGTTAAAAGCGCGTACATGTTAGGTATGAGTAGTTGGAAAGATCATCTCCCTTCGACTTCTAATACTCTATATTGTGAAAAAATTTAGAAAATATTATGGCAATTGCAGATCCCATCGAAGATGAAAATTTGTTGTTGGCAGGTGATCCATAATATTTTGCCGACAAGATGTGCTCTTATTCAACAAGGACTTTCGAGTCCAGCCAATTGTCCACTTTGTAATCAGTCGCCTGAGACGATTGAGCACATCCTATGGGGTTGCAAGGTAACTTCACAATTTTGGGACTATTTTTTACCTGACCTTGCAGTTTTGTTTCATGATAATAGGAACAGATAGACAGTGGCAGACTATTTCGACTGGATCACTAGTTTGGGTAGTATGGCAACCACATGTACGTTGTTGTTTCTTGTTTGGAGAATACGGATGTATCGTAACGAGGAGGATCATGGATCAACTGATGGACGATCCAAGAGATGGAAGCTTCTGTTACAATCTGCACAAGTTTATTTACTAGAGATACTCTAGAGAGGAGGCCTTTTTCATTCTGAAAATTCTAGATGTCAGGCTGCTCACCCTACTCCTATGCATGAGACCATGGTGTGGAAGCCACCGCGTCAAGGGTGGATGAAATTAAGTGTGTGGATGCGACTTGGATCGAGGCGTCTGCCAGAGGAGGCTTAGGTTGGATTCTGTGAGATCATCATGGCAAGATTTTGGGAGCAGGACACAAATATTTTGATCATTCTTGGTCAATTATTATTTGCGAATTAGAGGCTATCCATCTTGGCATGTCTTTTGTTCAAGATGTTATGACTCCGTTGGAGGTGGAATCAGACTCTTTTAAAGCAATTTCTTTAATTAATGGGGAGTGTGAGGACCTAACAGAGGCAACAGACTATGCTAGGGACAGTCAATATACGACCAACAGGTGGGTTGTGATTCGCTTCATTTATGGTCATCGTAAGGTCAACATAGTTGCACATAGTTTAGCTAAGAGAGCTCAACAACTTATGGAAACCCAAAACTGGTTTGGTTCTGATTGTAATGGTCTTAATGGTTTGTTTTCCTCACATTAATTTATAATTTGTTTGGTTTTCAAAAAAAAAAAAATTGTTCTTATCATTATTTTGTCATCAATTATTTAATAGATAAATGAGTGGTTTTGAATGTAATATATATGAGCATTGCATTGAAGTCACTTAGAAAAATTTGAGAGACAATATAGGATAGCCATATAGACACTATTGAGTATTTGAACCTAGTCATCATGGGCGGATCTATGTGGGGACAGGGGGGCATGCCCCCCCAATTTTTTTTTTTAATTTAGTATCTCTATAATATGTAACAGTTTGGTTTAAAAAATAACAGCATATAGTTATAATTTAGTTTAATGCATCTTAAGAAAAAACACATTTTGTTGTCTCAGTGGTAATACACTCTATTTAATTTTACTCGTGCCCAAGTTCAAGTTCTATTGGTTGCATCTTTTCCCCATTTTTTTCCCATTTTTATACATTGTTTTATTTTTTAGTTTTTTATATATTTATTTCTTTTATGTATAAGTTTATTCAAGGTTACTTTTTTTTTCCTAATATATTCAAGGTTACTAGTTTTATTAATTCTATAAAAAAATAAATATTATATTTTTATTCCTTTTTATGTATAAGTTTATTCAAACTTACTAGTTTTATTAATTCTATACAAAAAATATTATATTCTTATCACATTCAATATATATATATTTTTTAATTTAACGATCTATTAGACACAAAATTGAATACGTTTAAAGTCTAGAGGCCTATCACATACATTTAAAGTTTAAGAAATTATTAGAGTAAAGTTTAAACACTTATTATGTACTTTTTAAAGTTTAGAGATCTAATAGACTAGAACTTAAAAGTTTACGGACTTGTAATTTAACTTTTTTTTATTTGATAAGAAATTAAAATTATTCAAAATTAGTTAGGAAGTCTTATTTATACCCATCTATTCTTATCGTCGATAATTTTTTAAGTCCACATAATGTTGTGTTCAAATTGATCTTTTGGTGATTTTTTTATTATATTTATCAAATAATAATTTGTCGGCCCCCAAACATTAGTATCTGAGTTCGTCCCTGCGTCATGAATATAGAATTTTATATCAATGGAGGCTTGAATTGGATTAAATATCGTTTTAATTAATATAAAGTAAAACATGGATTGTTTTCTATATAATATTCAAATAAAAATGATCTTATAGATCATTTTTCATAAAAATGAAGAAAAAAAATGAATGAATAACATTTGTTTTTAAAGTTCCCTATTCAGATGTGGTTTGACCACTGTCACAGCATCGAATACTTCCTCTCAATTAACCTATGTGATCTTATATACATGTCATGTCATTATTTTCAATGCACATACATGAAATTACATCATTTATTTGTTAAATAATCTAGAATAAAATAATGACAAAAATTAAAATAATAAATATTTATTTTCTAATTCAAAGACGAAAATTATTTATAACCCCAATAATATATATATATATATGGAGAGACATATGACCATATCAAATAGTGATGACACACCTTGAGAGTTGAATGGTTGATTGACCTAAGTTTCTAGGGTTTGAATTTTCTACCCATATATATTATTAATATTTTAATTTAAAATATTCCGTTGACAAAATCATTATTAATTTGACAGTGATTAAATGAAAAAATATAACATAATACATTTAAAAAGATATATATATATATATATATGTATGTATGTTTAAAAAAAAAGATATGGATCACTAATTAACAAATACACAGGTTTTCTTAAAATCTTTCAAACCCGTATACAAATCTATGTAGCTCTCTTTATTAAATTTGATAATTAATGTTGTTTTAAAACATTAATTTTGATTATTAACCAACAACACTTGAAAAGGTAAATTAATCATTAATATTGTAGATAAAGTTGATTTATAAATATAATATAAACACAAAAGAGAGCTACGTATTGCTGACATCATTAATAAAAATTAAGTTAATGTAGCATGCTCATTATTTTTTATTAAACTAGCTACCACTATCAAGTGGTGATTGATACATACTCTCAACGAAAGGTTCAAATCTCTCTATCTCCAAATGTTGTTGATCTCAAAAAAAAATTAAAAATAAAAAACACTATAACATCAAGCCAATTTAATTAAAATTAATTAACATAAATATTCTATTAATGATGGTAACAATAAAATAGTAAATAGAAACATAATTGTCAAGGTGAGCATATTTCAACGATAATTGATATGTACTCCTTCACTTAAAGCCAGAAGATTCAAATCTTCATATCTCATTTGTTGTACTAAAAAAGTAGAAACATAATTAATTTCCTTTTGTTGAAAAAAAAATCAAATTGTGTTTCTTTGAATCTGGGAGGGTGTATCAAATTTAATCAGTTCAAATTTCATCAAATTGAAACATCACTTAAATAAATATTATAAATTTTATTTTAAATTCGATTTCTACTATATTCACCTCCTAATACAAAAAATAAAAGAGAAAGATAGAAAGAATCTCTAAAATTCCTTATTTGATCAAAAAGTAAGGTCTTATACAAAATTAAGTTGGATCAATGTATAAGATTAATTATGCGAACAAGAGCATAACTCAACTGGCATCAAATAAAATTTATGACCAAGAGGTCATGAGTTCGAATCCCCCACCCAAAATGATGTACTAAAAAAAGATTAATTATTGAATCAATCTACCAATACTCACAAGTCACATATTTCAACAAAAATTAAATTCAAATGTCATTTTTCTCTTTTAAATTTCATAAATTAAGTGTTATACATTTGTTTTAAAACTTAATTAAATATCGAGGACCCTTTTTGTATGATTCTTGACATAAAAGTTTATGTGAAACAGTAAAAATTTACCATATTTATTCAATTTTAAGATAGAAATTAGAACATCTATTTAAGTTTAACAAAGTTAAAAGTTTAGTAAAAATTAATACAAGTCCAAAAATTCAAATTCAAAGATAAAAATTGACATCCTCCTTTATCATGATTCATGAGAGAGATGGATGGGATCCATTAGATTTGGAGGATCCAAGTGGTTTCCTTGCTGAAGAAGAATCTTTCAAAAAAAAAAAAGAAAAAGAAAAAAAAAAGTGGCTTAATTATGTCAAGTGGGCCCCAAAACCCGACAGCATTTGCAAGTAACCATTCTTATATATCAGAATAGTAAGGGTGGCCAATTGACAAGTCCCTTTCATTTTATTTTTGTTTTTGTTTTTTGTTTTTTTTTTTAAATTTCCATATGATATTTTCTTCAAATAGAAGAATAGAATACCAATATGCAAATAAGATTTGTTTATTTTAATGGAATTATAACAAATTCACATGGCTCAATTGGTTGCTCTGACATATCATTAGTTTGTTTGCATTGATACTCTAAAAAACAACAAAGTTGTACTGGCACAGCCTTTCTTTAAAATGATAATATGGTAACACATTCTAGCTTGCCTCCAAGTTATAAAAAAAAAACCTTACATAACTACAAATACTTAAAATCACATAGCAAATATTGAATTAAAAAAAAATCCTAAACTTTTAAGTTCTGCTTGATAATTATATGATTTTTTTTTAATTTTTGATTTTTGAAAATTAAGCCTAAAATTACATCTTTAAGAAAAATGGAAATTATTGTAGAGAAGATGAAAACCAATAATGTAGAGAAATGTAAGAAAACAAACACAATTTTCATATATATATATATTTACAATTTCACTAAGAATTCAAATGTTTCCTTTAGTAATATGAAACCTATGGTAGAGAAATTGAGAGATAACAAGCTTGACTTTTAAAAAATAAAAATAAATAACTAAATAATTATCAAACTAAGACCTTAATTTTCAAAATCTAAAAACAAAAAGCCAAATGATTGTCAAAGATGTCATACTTTTTTTAGTTTTCTAATTTTGACTTGATTTTTAAAAATATAGGTAAAAAGTAGATAAAATAAGGAAACTCATAGAGAATAATATTTATTAGTTTAATTTTCAAAAACCAAATGGTTATCTAACGCAACTTAAGCTTTTAATTTTGTTTATAAGCCTTTAGAATTTGAAAAATATACCTAATGATTCTACCTTTTACTTTTTTGTCTTAGGTTGAGTATATTCTTAAATTTTAAAAAGTGTCTAATAAGTCTCATTAAACATAACTATGAAATTTTGTGGTATCTATTAGACCTTTCTTAAAATTTAAATACCTATCAAATACATGATTGAAACTTTAGACCTATTAAACTCATTTTATAAGTTCAAAGTTGAAGAACCAAACTTATATAATCATACAAATTTTATAAAATGTTTAATATGATACTATTGATTGGATCTTCAATAAGATGGGCAACCAAAAAAAAATGATAGTTAGACAACATAAAGTATTCAACTTAGGCTTCGTTTGATAACCAATTAGTTTCTATTTTTTTTATTTTAAAAATTACTTTTTTTAGTTTTTCAAAACTTAATTTGGTTTTTAAAAATATGGGTACAAAGTAGATTAGAAAACATAAAACCCCATTAATGGAAGTAGTATTTTTAGGCTTAGTTTTCAAAAACAAAAAATAAAAAATCAAATAGTTATCAAATGGAAACTTAATTTTTACTATCCATGGTTGAAAATCATATCTGAACCTATTTGCCCCTCATATAACTTTACCCCCTAATAACAACAGTGTCTGTAATATTTATTCCATTATTAATTTTTATTAAAAAAAAATAAAAATAACATTATATTCTAATATTAACACAAATTACGCTATATCCAAAATTTTAATGAAATCCCTAATCTAATTATAAAGAGGAAAAAGAAAAAGAAACTTTTATGAGACAAATGTTTAGTTGATACTATTCTCCAAGATTTAAAAAAAAAAAAAAACTTTTTAGTAAGATCTCGAGAGCAATAACAACCATGTATAGTTCGAATTCTCCCAAAGATCATCATTAAATGACGTCCTAAAATTTTAAAAAGAAATTTAAGAAAAAATCCTTTGTAAATGCTACTAAATTTTTTTTTTATTGTAAATAAAAAGGTTCAAATACCAAAATAGAATTTAAACTAATAATTTTTTTTTTTGAAAAGAAATTTTCCTTGAATTTCAAGAAAATGCTCCAACACTATGATATATTACAACAAATAGGGATATAGAGATTTAAATCTTCAATCTCAAAAAAAGGAATGCATGTTAATTATTATTGAGGTAGACTCATTTTGGTTAATATCACTTATACAGTTATACACCATTGAGGTATGGTAGCATAGAGAGAAGTGTATATTAGTACCACTTATAAGTTATATCTATGTGTTTCATATTGCCAATGATATACTAAAATGAGAACTCCCACCATTTTCCAAAGTCAGAAAAATGAACAGTAAATTAAAGCGCAAAAAAAAAAGAGAACACTTGAACAAAAAGACAAGATTAAAAAAAAAAAAAAAAGTCTGCATTAAGATGGATGTCTTTATCCATTCAGTTCAGATAAGTGATCAAATTAAAGGGAGGAAGGAAATGTTTGAGAGTAATTTTTAAATGTCAATAAAATAACTTTGAAATATACTTTTAATTATTTAAAATTAATTTTTAAGTATAAAATCACATTTAAACATTAAGTTAATTTTGAAGGATTAAAAATGTTGAAAATAGTTTTGAACCTTGTTACGTATGAAGGAGCAAGCACAGGAAGAAAAACAAGAAAGCTAAGACAAGGAACGATCAATTCCAATAAATACGGCACATATAAATAAAAGGTTATCCAATCGGTAGTGGGTTTCTTTTTTGGCATTTAAAAAAGAAAAAGATGTCATTTTCTAAATGAATGAGAGAAAATTTCAACCCAGTTGCTTCCAATTAATATTCTATATAAGTTAATTAATGAGACGACGTACAAGTCCGCGTTCTATTCAGTAACCACCCCTTAAAGGGGGGTTGCCCAGTCAACCCATCCCAACATTACGTTTTCACATTCTACCTTAGCTTTCATACCTCTACCCTCTGTATTCTAAAATCTCTCCTTTTTTAAAAAACAATAAATAATCCCTTTTTGGTTTTTATTTTTAAAATACCATTATCCAGTTTTTTCGTTTTTAATTTTAAAAATTGTGTGTTTTCTTATGCCATTTCTCTGCCCATCTGTTCAAGAAAACAAGCTTTTAAAAACTATTTTTTAGGCTATGTTCGAAATTTATAAATACCACATCTACTTATAGATTTCTATCTATGTTTTTAAAAAGCAAACCTAGTTTTTGCTTAATTTCCATCGACCTAAGACCTATGAAATCCACCCATCAAATAAGAAAAAAAAACGTGCCAATATTATTAAGTTTTGATTAAATGGTTTAGAAACTGAAAAAGAATAAACAATAAAGTTACAGAAAAATAGGATTTAAAGTTTGTGGCTGTTATACATTTTCTGAAATTTCTTAGATCTACAGGTAGGTCAGTGTAGACTTATTTGACCTGACAAATCCATTTTCCAGCTACAAAGAAAGAAACTTAAGTTAAGACGCAACATCATCATTCAATGCACGTAAATCTATCCACCGAACTCTCCAAAGGCAAGTCTTGGTAACGAAACTTTTGGGAGCTTTCCTAATTCATATTCAAACTCCAATGTTGCAGCAAAACAAGAGAAATATGTCTGTATTATTCATAACATAACTCATATTTTCCATTATTTTATATATATATATAGATAAAATAGTACTGTATTGGGGAAAGAGAGAGGAAAAAAAAAAGAAAAGAAAAGAGAGAGAGAGAGCACTTCTTCACCTCTCTAAAACATATATAAAAAAATAAACAGTATAGATGATGAGAAAGAAAGAAAAAATCAGGGACCTTCTTACAAACTACATACAGATATCATTTTACGAGTATAATGCATCGGAGCAAAGACACCGATATGTATCTTCGAACATCCCAATTAAGTAGCTTCGCAGTCCGAAAGCTGAACTGGGGTTGACAACTAAACTTGAAGAAAACAGCAGAAAAAATTATAGGTACCTTTAAAAAACCAAGCTGCTTTCTGCTGACGTAGGTGTAAACATGCTTCTTCAAAACATCCTCCTCCTTTTGAATCAAATACTCGTACGTATTTTTGTACAGATTTATAAAGCTATCCTTCTGAATGCATATATTACATTACAAAACATGAATGCTTCACATTGCTTTTATCTTACACGTTTCACATGTCTATACATACCTGAAAGAAAGCACATATATGAAGACATAGGCAAAACTCACATCAGTCAGTCACACAACACAGTCGAATCATACCAAAAATAGTTAACTTTGTCCTAACTCCTAAACCCTAAATCCAATATTGTTAGTACACTTTTATCCAGAAAAGTTCATGATAAAAGTTCACTAACAATATTGGATAGCATCTTCATCTCAAAATTCAAAATCAAGCCGTATCTTATACTTTTAACTATCAGAACTCAGACAAACAAAAGTAAGAAAGCCATATGCACATAAAAGTCCTCTCCCTTTCTCTTTCTCTCTCTCTAATGCTATCTTCCTTTTAGTTTTGCTTCCTCATGGACATGCAAAAGTAGGAAAGTATGATGACAAAAGCTTTAAAAGAAACTCAATATAACGTCAGACTCCTTACATGGCTTCTTCAGCGACTTCTATACAGCAACCTCCAAACAGATGCTCAAGGATTTGATTCCTGGGCATTGGTGCCTCCATTCTGTTGTGAAGGTGATGATTGTGGTGATGAACTGTGGGTCCTAGCATTGCGTAGTTCTTGTAAATAACTCTGAGAGGCCAAATATTCAAGTGCTACAACAATATCACTAATAAGAGGGCGAAATGATGGTTGTTCCTGAAGACACATTGCAGTTACTGCAACTGCGTGTTGCAAACAACGAAGAGGGAAGTGTCCTTCCAGCAGGGGATCGACTAATTGCACGAACTTTCTGCGGTCCTTCAGTAAAGGACGGGACTGCACATTGTATGGAAAATGATGAAACAAAGTATCCCAAGAAAATATCAGCAATTATACTTTCAACACTCAAAATATATATTATATATGTATAGGGTAGGGAATGCCGCAAAGCGAAAAGTCTTTCTATACAAAATTAAGCAATCCGCGACTTGAAAGGATCACGTAACAAGGATAAAAACAAAAGCAAGCCCCTACAAAGCATAAAAGGTGTGGTGTGGGGAAGCGTATAGAATCTTTGAGCAAATTATTTTATAAATTACTAACCCAAGCAACTAGGTTCTGCTCCCCTGGTCTCCTCGTAGTATCAATTGCCTTACGCCCCGTAATAAGCTCAAGTAGAACCACGCCAAAGCTGTAAATATCAGATTTAAGGGTTAATTTTCCACTCATTGCATATTCTGGAGCACAATATCCATATGTTCCCATTACTCTGGTTGAAACATGAGTATTGTCACCAACAGGTCCCAATTTAGCTAGTCCAAAATCTGAAAGCTTTGGATTAAAGCCATTGTCCAATAAGATATTAGCTGATTTCAAGTCCCGGTATATTACTGGGGGATTTGCTTTACAGTGGAGATACTCGAGGCCTCGGGCAGCACCAACTGCAATCTTGATCCTCGTGTTCCAACTCAGTGGTTCTTTGTCAGTACTCAAACCTGAAACAAAGAAAATTCACCATAAAGGCACCAGATTGGTTACATAATGAATTTAATTTTAATTCTTTGCTTTTTTAATTGGATCTATATCGACCCAAGAACTTTCCGTAAAACTATCATAATGGATTTATTACAAACATGAGGCTATCAACTAAACTGCACTATAAATTTGCATTTCAATCATTGCTGTTCTAATTATACCAGTTCATCATTTTAATTTTATAACTTCCAGATAGACTGGCATAATGAACAGGATTAGAGGATTCAAGGTAGGGACTAATAATTAAAAGGAACAGAGGAAAAGAAGACATTCATTTTATATCATTGAACTTCATAAGCAGTCCCTGTTTTAGATGTTCATAAGCAGCCCCTGTTTTAGATGGAAATTTGCAATTATAGCAGTCAAGCCAGTGAGACAAAAAGTTCTTTTCAAAAATAATTATACAAAAAAGGTAAGAACTTAACAGAAAAACAACATATAATTATTTCCCAACCAGAAATGAAAAATAAGAAGTTTACAATGAACAAATTAAACATCTTCTTATTTTACATGAAATTTCAGAGTTATGAGATAACAATAACAAAATTGCTTGCATAAGACCTAGAATCCAACAGATGAGAAAAACTATAGTTCAAAGCAATAGTAACAACCATTGACATGGAAGGCCCAACGATGGATAGATAGAGTGACTTTCATTAGTATGTCTGATAACCCAAATAGAAAACTTTAAATGTTCACGATAACAAAAAATAAGGCCAGAGAAATATATAGGATAAGATTTCATCATAATTTAAACTAAAGATACTTCTTATCTTGCTAAGGAGGATATAATACCGTAGCTTCATTGCATTATATATTGAAAAAGGTTAAATGAAAATTGCAATGCTCTAACAAAATGTAATTAATAAGCCAATTATGTTAGATAAAATAACAAACAAACATAGAAAAAATTAGTGAAGTGATTATAATATATCAATTGACTTATCATTGACTTGTCTGATTCACCGAAGTCAATGGCAAACTTGGTGACCAAGTTTGACCAGATCCCTCTCATGTTCCATGTATCTTTAGCTACTAACATAAATACCACAACTCACATGACTCGATTAAGTTTTTTAACCACGAGAAAATATATGATATAATCAGGATTTCCACATGATCATACAAACTATAAATTTTGGGGGGGGGGGGGGGGGGTTGGATAATAGACCTTAGACCTTGCAAAAAAGAAGACATAGCTCCTGAGAGAGACTAATGTAATAGCATACAGTTTCTGTCATTGTTAAGAAACAAAATAGCTCTTAATTGTTTAATGTGTTCATATAAAAATAAAATTTAACATATTTAAAACGAATAGGACAGACTGCAAAAAGAAAAACATTTACCAAAAAGGTGATCTTCCAGGCTTCCCATAGGCATGTACTCATAAACCAAAAGCCTTTGATCTCCATCAGTACAGTAACCAATCAAGGTGACGAGATTTGGATGGTGCAACAGACTCAACATGAGAACCTCCACAATGAATTCCTGAAAGCCTTGAAGTCCATCACGATTAAGCTGTTTAACTGCAACAATCTGCCCAGAGGAACAAACGAGGCAACTGAATGAGCCAAATAAAAATTGGCAAACTAATGATAAATAAATAAACCCCACAACAAGTTCTAGAGGTTCAAACCTTCTCTGTCGAATAAAAACACAAAAATGCACAAAAATTTCTCCCAACAATATGACATGGCTATAGCAAGCTGACAAAAATGCAATGCAACTTTACCTGTCCTGTTTCCAAACGTCCTTTGTAGACGCGTCCAAAACCACCCTCTCCAAGCAAATTTACTTCCTTGAAACCTCTTGTGGCTGTGGCGAGTTCGCGGAACGTGAAACTACGAGCGGCAGCGCTCCCCTTTGGACAGCTTTCACTGTTGCTTCGAGCTTCTTTTCCCCTCCACGTACCTAAATTTCGAAGGACAGTAAGATGATTACGGAAATGCGCATTGTAGAAGTACAGATTAAGCAAGATTATCAATACCAACAAAGTGATTACAACAGTTTATTCTTCCCCAATGCAGAAAGTGCGAGATACATAATGCAAAGAATGGTAAATACAGAGAGGAAAAGAAGACAAACCTGAGGAATTAACAGAATGCCGAGATTCAAATCGAACACCATTATCAATTTCGACCTTGCTCCCATCTTTAGTGCGAGGACTAATACAAGAAAAGCAACTCATATCGCCCGAACCCAAATCAAAAACCCCTCAAACATGAAGAACCGCAGCCGAAATCACCATTTCTGAGTGCAACAAAACAACCCCAGCCATTCCCTCGCCGCGAAACTGAAAAATTTTCTCACAGAAACAGAATGAGAAGCATCGTCTTCTCCTCCTCCCCCTCCGAATCGGAGAGATTAAGAGAAGAAAACCCTAAAGCAAAGCAAACAAACGGCGGAAAACTCCCACCGGCAGAAGGGAAAAAAAAATCTAAACAGACGAAGATGAAGAAAAGGGGGGCGGAGATTGCAACGAAAAACGCGGCGTCGAAAATCTGCAACGAGAGAATCAGAGAAGTATTCAGCAAAAAAGGAGAAGAATTTACAACGAACGCGTAGAAATACACAGAGACACACAGGAATTATTACAATGAAAAACAAGAGACCTAAAAATAGAAAGAGGAATGAGCGATTTAGCGCCACAGTTAGCGGAGAGTGGCTCGTGAATCATAGCTATCTTTTTCTTTCCAAATTTTATTATTTTAATTGTTTTTTAGGAGGGGAAATAAAGATAGGAAGAAGGGATTGCGTTCGGTGGCGGTGGGCCTGTTGTGCCACGCCGCCGCGTTCTGATTCTAATTTCTGTCCGCCGGTTATTATCATTTTACGTAATTACCCTTGTAAAATGCCATAATTTCCCATGCATGCCACTTGGCAGTTTCCTTTCCATTTTTGGAGGCGGAGGAAAATGTGTTATGAAAGTCAGCGTCGTCCTTCATTCAGTGCTCTGTCTATCACTCCAGCTGACTTTTGGTTGGTTTTCACTTTTTTTCTGGATTTTTTTTTTAAATAATGTAATTTTAAAACATATTAACAAAAAAAAAATATCATAGTTTCCAAACTAATTCACATCAAACTCAATCTCATTTACATGAAAATTGTATGCGCCCTATACGAGTTCCACATCAAACTCTTGGAACTCGTGTACGCCCACTTTTTCGATTTTGAATTTTTTAGACTCATTTGTTAGATTTTTGGCAATATATTAGAAGTGAAAACGTGTCTCTACATTTGAAACGCATGAGAGAAATGATTGCTCCCCGACACTATAAAAGGAGTCTATGGGCTTTGGTTTCAAAGCATTCCAGCTTAGAAAACACTTTAAACTTGGTGTACTAAATTTCTAGTTAAATTCTCTCTTTATATTCTCCTGGTTTGAGAGTGGGAAGAAAGGTGTGAGTGGTATAAAGTTTTGGGAGAGTGTTTTTGTAATTGGGGTCGGGGAGAGAATTCTGTGATTGTAACAATTTTTCACATAGTGAAAATTTCTTTCTGTTCGTGATTTTTTTCTCCGGGTTCGGAGTTTTTCCACGTAAATTCTTGTGTCTCTTATTTTTTTGGTTTCTTTTAATTTCTCTATTATTTCTACTTATTCCTAGTGGTGGGAGGTTTTTTCTCAACATCATTTATATAGATTTAAACTTTATTTTTTAAAACTAATTTATTCATTTTCGACTTACTTTAGATGGATCTATTCATTTTTTTTATAGTTTGTTTGAGAAGAAAACCACGGTAGTACATTAATTTTTTACAAAGAGATATGAGATATGAGATTTTTTTTTAAAAAAAAATATAATTTTAAAAATCTATATATATTACAAGTTATATAATTTAAAATGAAAAAAAAATCTATATATATGAAATTTTAAAAATCTATAATTTAAAAAACCTATATATTACCATCTACATCGTAAAGTTATATATATTACACACAAAATATATACATGTGTTGGAATAGAAATTTTGACAAATTCAAACTTGTCACGTCATCACCCATCAGTGATGACGCTGTTATGTTTAATTAGGGATTAATTAAATTTTGTAAGAATTCCTAAATTAAATTATGACGAATTCATATACATATTTGGGCTCTTTAAGATTTGGAAGGATAAAACCCAAATTGAAGGACCAAATTAGCCAAGCCTAACCCAAGAAAGTTGGCCCAAAGTCCAAGCCCAGTTTTAGAGACGAGGCCCAAGAAATCAACCAGCCAAGTCCAGAAGGGAAGGCCCAAATCATCCAAGCCCGCCTCAAGGTCCAACATCAATAAGGTTCGGTCCAGAGGCGAAAGGCCCACCCAAGCCTGGGCCTCTAAATGATGTGCCCAAGCCAAATGGTTGGCCTAACTTCAATCGGGCCCAGTCCAACAAGCCCAAGCCCATATGGAGGCCCAGAGGAACTCTATAAATAGAGACCTCCCTCCTTCATTTTCAAGGTTCAGAAACTTGAGGCTCTAGAGAGAATTCACAAAACCAGAAGACTCTTTGCGTTCTTAAAGATCAAAGACTTTCTGAACAAAGAACACGACGTCAAAGATCAAGAACGTTGCTTCGAATCTGAAGAACCCATTGCAGCTTCAATCTCGAGAACAAGCTTTTGTAGCCCTCGAGTGAAACATACAAACAGGAGAGAGAATTAGAGGATCAAGTACTAGAGATTGTACTCACAATTACCTGAAATCAATACAAATACAAATTAATTTACACGTGTCTCATTTCCATTCGCTGGTTGAAATCTCGTGTGAACAAATTGGCACGCCCAGTGGGACATCTCTACCTCTCATCTCTTTCTCCTTCAAATCAAATCAAATCAAGTCATGGCATCAAAGAAAGTTGCATCAAACACCGCCATTGCAAGCAACACCTACACGTCCGATAACTCGCAATGCTCCAAAGGGGTTGAAACAAGTAATGATCGGACTCCTGATGCAATGGCAAGCAACATCATCAAACGGCTAGATGAGGCTTCAAAAGGCAAGGTTATCGTCAAAGATAACCCGTTGTTTGATCAATCAACTCCTGCTCTTAATCAACAAAGGAAACATCAACTCTCGATGTAATGTCACCATGATGGTCGATGTAGACCCTGATGAAAGAATGACAGAGATGGAAAGAAAGATCAATCTCCTAATGAAGGCGGTAGAAGAGAGGGATCTTGAAATTGCCTATCTCAAGAATCAGGTTCAAAACAAGGAAACGGCTGAATCTAGCCAGACCCCTGCAATAAGGAATAATGATAAGGGGAAAACCATCATCCAGGAGGAACATCCGCCGCAACCGACTTCAGTTGCTTCTCTGTCTCATCCCAAAGAACTACAGGACATGATCATGAACTCCATTAGAGCCCAAAGATGGCGGCCAACTCAAAATTCTCTCTTGTACTCCAAACCGTACACTAAGAGGATTGACAATTTGAGGATGCCTCACAGGTACCCAACCTCCAAATTTCAAAGAGCTTGACGGAAGGGCAACCCAAAACAACACGTTGCACATTTCGTTGAAACCTGCGAAAACGCAGGGACACGCGGTGACCTCTTGGTGAAACAATTTGTGCGTACCTTGAAGGGAAACGCTTTTGACTGGTACATAGACTTAGAGCCAGAAACGATTGATACCGGGCAGCGATTCGAGAGAGTTCTCTGAACTGCTTTCTATAGCACCAGGCAAACCGTGAGTATGATGGAACTCACCAACGCCAAACAGCGCAAAGGCGAACCTGTCATCGATTACATCAACCGCTGGAGAGCTCTAAGCCTCAACTGCAAAGACCGTCTCACTGAGCTATCTTCCGTTGAGATGTGCATCCAAGGCATGAATTGGGGGCTTCTTTACATCTTGCAGGGCATAAAGCCTCGTTCTTTCGAGGAGCTAGCGACCCGCGCTCATGACATGGAGCTAAGCATCGCTACTAGAGGGAATAAAGATCTTTTAGTCCCATACGTGAAGAGAGAGGATAAAGAATTCAAAGGCGCGGAGAAGGATATGAAAAGCGCCACCGAGGAGTCAATGGTCGTCAACACGATCCCTCTAAAAGTTTTCTCAAAATTGAAGGAAATTAAGTCAAGAAAACAACAAGAAGTGGGTGAACGACGTCGTCCAACTTTGAAAGAAAGACAAGAGAAAGTATATCCATTTCCGCACTCAGACGTCCCCGGATATGTTGGAGCAACTACCAACACACAACCGATTGAACTTCCAGAATGTAAGCGGCCCGAAGAGATGGAAAAGATCGATGATCCCAAGTATTGCAAGTATCATCGAGTTATCACCATCCAAAGAGAAAAGTGTTTCGTTTTGAAAGAGCTAATTCTAAAATTAGCTAAAGAAGGAAAAATTGAGCTAGATCTCGATGAAATAGCTCAAACGAATCATACCGCAAAGAATAAAGAAATGCATGCAACAAATGTGCTCTAAACCGCTTCATGGCAAAGAAGTGAGCCTAGTCCAATTTGGAACCATGGAACCTGTAGTTGTTTGGTTTCAACATGAGATACCAAGAAACAAACTCCAAGATAGGGACAAACCTACCGATGATAAAGACAAAGGTCAGTCCTTGTGATTCATTTGGAGAAGCAAAAACGAAATTTAGCTTCTGCATTTATTCTTGTCGGTTTAGAAGCTACAAAATGCAAAGACAAACATCAAAAGAAGAATGATTCAAGGAAACCTAAGTCTGAAAGGAGAAGAAGCAAAACATATTCTCACCCTGGAAAATCGATAACCTTAAATGAATTCTTCTATAGAAATGTCCTTCACATGAAAGAAAAGGAAGAAAACTCTGCTGGTGTTTATTATATTGAAGTAGAAGAAGCTGATGACGTAAAAGAAGTCAAACAAAGGACTTCTGTCTTCGATCGCATTAAGCCTTCAACTACTCGACCTTCAGTCTTCCAAAGGATGAGTATGGTCGCAACGGAAGAAGAAAACCTAGATCTAACTTCTAGCTCCATTCGAACTTCAGTCTTTCAAAGGCTAAATGTCTCTACTTCAAAGAAACGCCGACCTTCAACATCTATTTTTGACCGCCTCAAAGTAACAAGTGATCAAGATGAAAGCATGATGAACACCTCGAAAGCAGAACTGTTCGATGAGGTGACCCACGACAAGGTCAAAAGTACCGTCCCTTCACGTATGAAAAGGAAGTTCTCCGTTTTCATAAATATAGAGGGCTCCTTGAAGGTAAAGAAAAATCTTTTCATTGTAACAAATCCTACAAATGAAGGATTTAGTCAAGACCATGATGAGAACAAAATCATCTAAAATCTGAAGAGCTCCTTGTCGCAAGAGCCTAAACGGCATGATGCTCCTGGCCCGCACGAGCTTAAAAGGTGAATGGCTAAAAAAATCCTTCCGAACTACGCTCGACTTGATCCCTTTTCTTAAGGGTACGTGAGGCGACTTAAAGAAAACTTTAAGTTCACCACAAAAAATAAAAACAAAAAGTGTGTCGCAACTACTAAGATATGACATACTAGGGGCAATACAAAAAGATTGAAGTTGTTCAATCATATTGTCAATAGCGACGCTGCAAATTGAAGGTGTTGCATTATTATGAGGACGACATTGCAAGTTAAGTTCATACGAGGTCGCATCCTCTCCAAATTCGAGGGGCTTCGCTGCTTCCTCTGCTCGAGAGGCTTCGCTGCCGCTTCTTTTAAAGTTCGAGGTCGTGCCGCCGCTCTCTCTCAAAGTTTGAGGGCTTCGCCGTCGGTCCTTCTCGCACTTCGCCGCCATTTCTTCTCAAAACTCAAGACTTCATCGCCGCTTCTTCTCAAAGCTCGAAAACTACGCCGCCGCTTCTCTCAAAGCTCAAGGGCTCCGCTGCCGCTTCTTCTCAAAGCTCAAGTCTCCTCGCCGCTTCCTCTCAAAGCTTGAAGACACCGCTGCCGCTTCTTCTCAAAACTCAAGACTCAGCCGCCACTTCTTCTCAAAACTCAAGACTTCGCCGCCGCTTCTTCTCAAAGTTCAAGGACTTCGTCGCCGCTTCTTCTCAAAACTTGAAGACTTCGCCGCCGCTTCTTCTCAAAGCTCAAGACTCCGCCGCCGCCTCTCAAAGCTCAAGGGCTCCGCTGCCGCTTCTTCTCAAAGCTCAAAGTCACCGCTGCCGCTTCTCTCAAAGCTTGAAGACTCCGCCGCCGCTTCTTCTCAAAGCTCGAAGACTCCGTCGCTGCCGCTTCTTCTCAAAGCTCAAGACTCCATCGTCGCTTCTTCTCAAAGTTCGAAGACTTCGTCGTCGCTTCTTCACAAAGTTCGAGGACTTCGCCGCCATTTCTTCTCAAAACTTGAAGACTTCGCCGCCATTTCTTCTCAAAGCTCAAGACTCTCCGCCGCCGCTTCTCTCAAAGCTCAAGGGCTCCGCTGCCGCTTTTTCTCAAAGCTCAAGTCTCCGCTGCCGCTTCCTCTCAAAGCTCAAGACTCTCTGCGCTTCTTCTCTCAAAGCTCAAGACTCATGCCGCTTTCTTTCTCAAAGCTCAAGACTTCGCCGCCGCTTCTTCTCAAAGTTCGAGGACTTCGTGCGCCGCTTCTTCTCAAACCTCGAAGACTTCGCCGCCGCTTCTTCTCAAACCTCGAAGACTCCGCCGCCGCTTCTTCTCAAAGCTCGAGGACTCCAACGCCTTCAAAGACTCGACGGCTTCGCCTTCAAAGACTCGCGCGGTGCTTCGCCTTCAAACTCTCGCGGTCGCGGCCGCCGCCTTTTCGAAGTATACGGTGGTGCGCGCGCCGCCTTCAAAGTCTACGGTGGTGCGATCGCCGCTTCATCTTCAAAGTCTTCGATGATGCGGTAGCTTCGCTTTTAAAGTCTTTGGCGGTGTGTGGTCGCCTGCCTTCAAAGTCTTCGGTGGTGCGGTCGCTTCGTCTTCAAAGTCTCCGGCGATGCGGTCGCTTCGTCTTCAAAGTCTTCGGCGATGCGGTAGCTTCGTCTTCAAAGTCTCCGGCAGTGCGGTCGCTTCGTCTTCAAAGTCTCCAGCGGTGCGGTCACTTCGTCTTCAAAGTCTCCGGCGGTGCGATCGCTTCGTCTTCAAAGTCTCAGGCAGTGCGGTTGCTTCGTCTTCAAAGTCCCCTTCTCCTCCGAGCACGATCGTTTCGCCTTCAAAGTCTCCGTGGTGCGGCTGCTTTCGTCTTCAAGGTCTCCGGCGGCGGCGACTACATCTCCAAGGTCCGGTCTCCGGCGGCGGCGGCTACATCTCCAAAGTCAAGTCCGGTCTCCGGCGGCGAAGGCTACATCTCCAAAGTTAAGTCCGATCTCCGGCGGCGACGACTACATCTCCAAAGTCAAGTCCGGTCTCTGGCGGCGACGGCTACATCTCCAAAGTTAAGTCCGGTCTCCGACGGTGGCGGCTACATCTCCAAAGTCAAGTCCGGTCTCTCGCAACGGCGACTTCATCTCCAAAGTCAAGTCCGGTCTCCGGCGGAGGCTACATCTCCAAGGTCTGGTCTCCTTGGGCGGCAGCTACATCTCCAAGGTCCGGTCTCCGGTGGCGGCTACATCTCCAAGATCTGACTCCGGCGGCTTCGTCTTCAAGATCGGACTCCGGTAGCTTCATCTTCAAGGTTGACTCCGGCGACTTCATCAAGATCTGACTCCGGCAGCTTCACTTCAAGATCCGACTCCGGCGGCTTCATCTTCAAGGTCCGACTTCGGCGGCTTCATCTTCAAGGTCCGACTCCGGCGGCTTCATCTTCAAGGTCCGACTCCGGCGACTTCATCTTCAAGGTCCGACTCCGGCGGCTTCATTTTCAAGATCTGACTCCGGAGGCTTCGTCTTCAAGATCCGACTCCAGCGACTTCGTCTCCAAGGTCCGGTCTCCAACGACGACGACCATGCGGCGACCACATCTCCAAGGTCCGATCTCTGGCGGCGGCCACATCTCGAAGGTCCGATCTCCGGCGGCGGTGGCCACATCTCCAAGGTCCAGTCTTCGGCGGCGACGGCTACATCTCCAAGGTCCGGTCTCCAGTGGCGGCTACATCTCCAAGATCCGACTCCGGCGACTTCATCTTCAAGGTCCGACTCCGGCGACTTCATCTTCAAGATCTGACTCCGGCGGCTTCATCTTCAAGGTCCGACTCCGACAGACGCGTGAGAAAGGAAAATTGAGAGAGAGTTTGATAGATGATTGGCTTCAGGATAGAATGATGAGTTCATTCCTCTTCCTACTATTTATAGAGAAGGTTGGGGGAGATTTGTGGCTAATTTTAGAAAGTTGGTTAACAAAATCTAAATTGAAATTGGTTAAAAATAAAAATAATTAAAAAAAATTAAAAAAAAATCTAAACAAAGGTTTGTTAAAAAAATCTCCAACTAAATTGGAATTTTTGTTTACCTCAAAATAGATTTTTCGTTTTTTTTTTTTTAAATGGTCAAAATTTGTTAGTTCTTCAACTTAGATTTAACTCATTTGTTGCTTTTAAAAAAAATTTATTGCTTTTCAAACTTTGGCTAAATTTTAAATTGAATTTCTCAAGCTTATTTCAAATCAAGTTTTCAAGGAAGTCTAGTTCAATTTTTCAAAATCAATTCAAATATGGGTCAAAATTTTGTCCAATCTTAAAATTGTGCCCAAATTTTAAATCAAATCTCTTAAATTTTGGGGTTCACTTAAATTTTTGGCCACATTCCAAATTTAGCTTGCCTAAGCAAAAGTTTTGGTTTGAATCAAATTTATCTCAAACTAAATTTTGACTAAATTTTCACTTAAGCTTCTCAAACAAAAATGTTTTGAGTACGGTTAAGTTTGTCGCAAACCAAAGTTGGATTAAGTTCTACCAAATTTAAACAAAAAAAATATTTTTGTAAGATTTCAAAGTCTAATCCAATTTCAAAATTTTTGGATAGAATTTTAGTCTTATCCAACTTGGTTTTGAATTAAAGTAGAAGATAAATTCTACTAAATTCAAATCCAAATTCTATGCCCAAAAAAAAAAAGAAAATCAAAATATTGACTCAAATTCATATTTTGATAAATTGGCATAAAAAAATATATATATGTGTAAAAAAAAATCAAATTATGAACTAAATTTCATATTTTATTAAATTGACACATTAAGCCGGATTCAAACTAGGAGCAAACCTCATCCAAATTAGAGCAAATCTCTTATATTTGATTCCAAAATAACTTTTTCGAAATTCACACACACATAATTGTGCATAAATTTCGAAATGGGGCATTTGTTGGAATAGAAATTTTGACAAATCCAAACTTGTCACGCCATCACCCAACAAAGATGATGACGCTTGTTATGTTTAATTAGGATTAATTAAATTTTGTAAGAATTCCTAAATTAAATTATGACGAATTCATATACATATTTGGGCTCTTTAAGATT
This sequence comes from Trichosanthes cucumerina, assembly GCA_036507285.1. NCBI lineage: Eukaryota > Viridiplantae > Streptophyta > Magnoliopsida > Cucurbitales > Cucurbitaceae > Trichosanthes > Trichosanthes cucumerina. The sequence continues at coordinate 64,384,254 of CM071836.1, read as the reverse complement.
TGGAAGGATAAAACCCAAATTGAAGGACCAAATTAGCCAAGCCTAACCCAAGAAAGTTGGCCCAAAGTCCAAGCCCGGTTTAGAGACGAGGGCCCAAGAAATCAACCAGCCAAGTCCGTAAGGAAGGCCCAAATCATCCAAGCCTGGCTCAAGGTCCAACATCAATAAGGTTCGGTCCAGAGGCGAAGGCCCAAACCAGCCAAGCCCAGTCCTAAATGACAGGCCCAAGCCAAATGGTTGGCCTAACTTCAATCGGGCCCAGTCCAACAAGCCCAAGCCCATATGGAGGCCCAGAGGAACTCTATAAATAGAGACCTCCCTCCTTCATTTTCAAGGTTCAGAAACTTGAGGCTCTAGAGAGAATTCACAAAACCAGAAGACTCTTTGCGTTCTTAAAGATCAAAGACTTTCTGAACAAAGAACACGATGTCAAAGATCAAGAACGTTGCTTCGAATCTGAAGAACCCGTTGCAGCTTCAATCTCGAGAACAAGCTTTTGTAGCCCTCGAGTGAAACATACAAACAGGAGAGAGAATCAGAGGATCAAGTACTAGAGATTGTACTCACAATTACCTGAAATCAATACAAATACAAATTAATTTACACGTGTCTCATTTCCATTCGCTGGTTGAAATCTCGTGTGAACAACATGAAATATGAGATTTTTAAAAAAATAATATAATTTTTTTTAAAAAACAAAAAGAGGATAGTTCAACTCTTTAGTGCCCAACGTAAAATTTTAAACATTAATTGAATCTATTAGATCAAAGCATAAGAAAAAAAAACAAAACATAGAAGCCCAAAAAAGAAACTTATTTTGAACGACTAAAGTGATAAATATAAAGTCAAAATGAATGTGAAGAAATTAAAAAAAAACAAGCAACATTCTAAAAAATATCTACAAAATAAATAATAGAAGGAAATCGTGTACGACGTACACAAAAATCGTGTACGACCTACGCAAGTTCCACATCTCATCCCACCAACGTGTAAATTACCATGCCAATGTGTAAATCGTGATTTAGGTACCCTATTTGAAACAATATTTTTCTCGTCCACCTTAAATTTGTAATTTCTTTTTTTTATTTACATTTTAAAAATTATTAATTTCAAAACTATCTCAATTTTGTCATTTTATATTTAAACATCGTTATCTATAAAAATAGTCCATTTTTTTCTACCTTTTGTTTTTTTTACTCAGAATTTTATTGATTTTTTTTTAAATTACAATTTAGTACTTAAAATATTATGGATTGTTTGGGGCATTGAGTGTGTTATAATAATAGGGGGTTATAATAGTATGTGGGTTATTATAATATGTGGAATTATATAATATTATTTAAAATGCAGAGTAATATATTTTGGGGTTATAATAATGTGTGTTTGGGGTGCAAGAGTATTTCACAGGTTATAATAACAAAGATTATTATAATCTGTGCCCCAAACAGGCCCTTAGGGAATATACTCTAAGAATTAGAATCCTCAAAATTGTTTGGAAAAGTTTTGAAATTGAAGAATAAAAAAACAGTATTTAACATGCATGGTTTGAAAACCTAAAACTGAAAAATTTGTATTTAGAATGCAGTCAGTGGCGGATCCAAAACTTCAAGTTAGGGAGGAGCTTCCATTTATATAAAAATTATTTTAAATACATTAATATTAATAAAATTATGTGAAAGTGAGATTAGCTCAACGGTAATTGGTTATAATACTTTTTTGGTTGTATACAGTCTCATTCCATTTTTATAGTTTATAAAAGTACAAAATTAAACTATAAAAGTATAAATACTAAAATAAAACACACAAATATATGGATGAAAATGATATTTTAACTTATTAGTTTATATCTTTTGATATAAGAAGTATGGCTAAATTTTTTATGTAAGTATATTAGAGAAAGAAGTTGCAAATAATAAGATTTTTTTCTTTTATAAGAATTTATAGAATCATATTTTCTTTTCATGTAATTAACTTTTAAAAATTAAAAAATATTTACATTTGATACTAAGAAGAAAAATATATTCTTAAAACAAAATAAATAATTTTAAGAATGGATTAAAAAAATTATGATATATATTTTTTTAATTATTCTATATTTTATTATATTTTATAGATAGATTTAAATAATTTGTAACAAGTGAAGAAATATAATTTGTTAGATTTTTTAAATAAAATTGAAATTTGAAAGTATGTAGTTCTAAAATATGACAAACCACAAAGTACATGGATGAAAATCTTATTAGTTTATATAGTTTGATATAATAAGTATGAACCTGGGCATGCAGACACTAAAGAGGAAATCAGGAGGGGTTTGCCATTAAACCAAGACATATTTTATATATTTTTTTTGTAACATTATATATATAAACTAAGACCATGTTTGATAACTATTCAGACTTCGTTTGATAACCATTTGATTTTTGGTTTTTGATTTTTGAAAATTAAGCCTAAAAATACTACTTCTACCAATGAGTTTTTATGTTTTCTTATCTATTTTGTACCTATGTTTTAAAAAACCAAGCTAAGTTTTGAAAACTAAAAAAAGTAGTTTTCAAAAACTTGTTTATGTTTTTGAAATTTGGCTAGAAACTTAAATGTTACTTCAAGAAAGATGAAAATTATGGCAGAAAAGATGAAGAGAAATTATATAAAAATAAACATAATTTTCAAAAACCAAATGGTTATGAAACAGAGCCTTAGTGTTTGGTTTTTTATTTTTAGAAATTAATCCTAAAATACTACTTCTACAATGAGTTTCTGTTTTCTTATCTACTTTGTATATATGTTTTCAAAAACCAAACTAAAATTTGAAAACTAAAAAAAAGTAGTTTACAAAAACTTGTTTTTGTTTTTGAAATTTGGCTAGAAACTTAAATGATACCTCAAGAAAGATGGAAATCATGGTAGAAAAGATGAAAAGAAATTATGAAAAAATAAGCATAATTTTGAAAAACCAAATGATTATCAAACTAGGCCTAAACTTCTCAGAAGTTGAGGCAGGGGGCTTTGAACCCTTCATAAATCTGCCCTTAAATGCAGTATTCAAGTTCAGAGTTGTGCAAGTTTTGTTTTCTTTTTTCTTTTTTTTTTCCCTTTTCTATTTTGTTCTCCTCCTTTTCTTATTTTTTTTATTACATCTCTTGTTAATACGATTCACGTAAATTATAGAATTCTCTAGGTAATTTGGATATTTTTTAAGAACTTTTAAATGGACACTTTAATTTATGTTATTGTTATGGGTCAAATTAGACCAACAAGAACGAGTTGGACAAATGGCTGCAACAAAGGACCTAGGCCGAGGCCGACCAAGGTAGAACCGCCTCATTTGGGCTCTACCCTCACCTAATGACACGAGATCCGGATTTGGGCTTGGGCCAAAGCCCAAACACATGGTCAGCCTCGGTCGAGGCCGAGGTCGACCAGATGCAAGGTTGACCTCTAGGCTTTGCATCAATCCCACACAACCCACAATCTTGCATTCAATCCTCTCTCGATCTTTCCTTTGCCCAGTAGGCCACGAAAACCCATAAAGAATCCTAAAAGAAAGTTATTTAAGCTCTCCTAAAACAGGAGAGCATGGTAAGTTAATTCTTGTCACCTAAACACAAACTCTTCCCAAATTCTCTCAAAACCCTCTCTGACTTAAGCATCGGAGCTTGTGTGGTCTACACCGCACCGGTGTTCAGGTTTTCCTTGTCTTGCATACTGCGTTCTTCCCCCAAGAATTACAAATTTACTGTCGTTGTCACGTGGAGGTCAGGTGTGTTCTCCTGTCCAAAATTTGGCAACAACAGTTGGCGTCGTCTGTGGGTGACGACAACGCTTGCTTGGAGAACCTTGTGCTTGAGCCAATCTTCCTACTAAAAGATGAGTAAACTTTGGGAAACGTGCACGACAATGAAGATGGAGGTGATTCTGACCAGGATCACCACCCCCAGCGAACCAGGGAAACTTCTCCTCCTCGGCTTCATATCGACATAGGTCGACCAGATGACGAGGTGGTTGAACTAAAGGAGAAAGTCGACAAGATGGATAAGTGCTTGTGGGAGATCTTGGAGAAGCTCAACCAGCAGGGCAATCAGAAAAAAAGAAGAACCACCTCTTGTGCAAGATCCACGAAAAAGAAAAGTGAAGGTTGTTGAAGGGACAGAAAAATCAAAATCTCACATCCCAAAACATATCGATAAGCTGATCCTCGGAGGAAACGACAAGCCTCGTCAACCCTCGACTAGGAGCAAAATGAGAAAAACGACCAAAAGCAAAATGAGCAAAGCAAGTAAGTTAAAATCTATTGTACAGGTAAGCTCGTGTGCCAATAACCGAGGCTGACCAAGCAGTCCAAAAGCGACAACCGAGTAGAGTTTCGAAGCAACATCAGACTTGTGAAGTCTGATCGACTAGAAACGAAAAGAACGAGCCGAGCAAAAGACGGTCGAGGCCGACTCGAGGATGACCAAGCCCGAGGGGAAGGAAGTCGAGGTTGAGGTCGGGGATTCAAAGCCAAAGCTCGATGCACAAACCCTAAGTTCTTCCTGGAAGGCCGACATCTTGAGAATGCAGAGAGAATTCGAAGATCTCCAAAGGAACCTTCTGAAGGCTCGAGAAGTCGAGAGGTGGGATCTCGAAGCTCTGATCCAGCAAATCGACCCTCCTTTTGTTGACAAAATCATGAATGGAAAAATTTCTGAGAAATTTAAAGTGTTAACCATCACCCCATACGATGGTAGTTCATACCCCGTGGAGCACTTAAATGCCTACAGGTCCCGCATGGAGCTTCATGGAGCATCAGAAGTAATTAAATGCAGGGTTTTCTCTTACATTGGTTGGACCAACGCAAGATTGGTACAAGAAACTGAAAAGAAAGTCCATTAGCTCTTTCAAAAAGCTTGCCAGAGCATTTGTGTCATAATTCCTGGGAGGTCAAGACCAACGTAAGCCTCAGATGCACTTGCTCACCATAAAGCAAGGGCCAAAGGAGAGCTTACGGGACTATGTCTCCCATTTTAACAAGGAGACTCTACAGGTCGAAGGCTTCACAGATACTACGACATTAATTGTCATTGTTGTAGGTTTACAAGATAAAGGGTTGTTGAGATCGATCGGGAAGAAGGAACCGACTTCCTATGTTGAATTCATAGTTAGGGCTCGGAAAGACATGAGTGTAGAGGAAATGCTACGATCAAAGGAAGCACTTGATCGCAAGAGAAGCAACAGGCGCCTGAATCAAGATAAGACTCGGGATGATTCTTTTTCTAGCTCAAAGAGGAGGAGAGTTGAGGACCGAGGTCGAGGCCGATCAGATCAGGGCTAAGGCTGGTCAGATCAAGGACGAGGCCGACCAGAGAAAGGAGGAGAGTTGAGGACCGAGGCCGAGGCGATCAGATCAGGGCCAAGGCTGGTTAGATCAAGGACGCGACCGACCAGAGCAAGGGACCATCCCCAAACAACATTTTGAAAGGTATACACCAACAACTCATCCTCCTGAGAAGATCCTGATGGAAATCCGCCATCTAAACTTGGTGAGATTTCCAGAAAAAATGAGAGCTCCATCTGGAATAAGGGATCAGACAAAATATTGCTCGTTTCACAGAGATCATGGACATGCCACTCATGATTGCTACCAGCTCCGAGACGAGATCGAAACCTAATCAGGGAAGGATATTTGAAGGAGTATATCCAAGATGGAACTGAGCAGGCGTTAAACGGAGTTGGTCGAGGCCGACTAGATGATGGGCGAGGCTGAGCCGGGGAAGGCGCACCCCGAGAGATGAGAAGGATATTTAGCAGACCATCGGGAGGCGAATCCAGTCGAAAAAGGAAAGCAATTGCACGAGAAGCCAAACACGATCCCTATGATCAAGGTATGTATTCAGTCCACCCTGAGATTGTGAACCAAACCATAGAGTTCACTGAGGTCGAAGCTAGGGTTATCCATCAACCTTATAATGATGCTTTGGTTGTAACCCTAGCTATAACCAACGTGAAAGTTCACAAGGTCCTCATAGATGGAGGGAGCTCAGCTGATGTCTTGTCTCTAACTGCCTTCAATGCAATGAGGCTAGAGAGAGGACTTCTGGAGGAGAATCTGACTCCCCTTGTTGGATTTGGGGGAGAAAGAGTTAATCCTGAAGGCAGCATCGAACTCCCTGTCACCTTTGGGGAAGAGCTAAATGCAACTACCAAGATGGTTAACTTCATAGTAGTAGAATGCACGTCAGCTTACAATGCAATTCTTGGAAGACCAACACTCCATCAACTGAAAGCAATAACTTCCACATACCATAAATTGTTGAAATTCTCTACCCTAAATGGAGTTGGAACTGTCAAACAAGAACAAAAAACTTCAAGGGAATGTTACTTCACAACATTGAAGGAGACTAAGAAGTCAACTCGAGAAGAAGACCATAACCCTAGCTTGGCCGAGGCCAACCACAGAATGTCCGAGGCCGACCTCGCCTCGATGGATTACTAGGGGGCTTTTACCTTTTTTTTTTATTATTAGGTAGGTTTAATTTCATGTCAGAAACTTATGTATGAATAAATTCTTTCTTATGAATAAAACCATCTTTTTCAAGCTACAAGTGTGACTCAAGCATGATTGTTTAAAAAACAAAAATCCTACTTGAGTGAGGGGCTACCAAGGGGATATGCTTCCCTATTAAACAAAAAGTAGAAGCTACAAAAGAGATATGTTTCTCTACTTGAAAAAGCAGAAGCTACAAAAGAAGTTGATTCTTATAATAAAAAAAAGATGAAGGCTCCAAACTTGAAAGGTGGAAGTTCATACGTGACTCAGAACAGCCAGAACCAGACTAAGTTAAGGCCGATCAGACCTGGCCGAGGCCGACCAAATCTACCCGAGGTCGACCACACTTGGCCGAGGACGACCAGGTCAAGCCAAGGCCAACCAAGTCAAAACAAAACTACACACCTAACCCCTTGATGTTCCCATGTGAACAATTTATTTTTGTTTATGGTAAGTATGCATGAGTGAGGACCACGTTTATTACTTTATCTCAATTAAGTAAGGCTATGTAATTCTGTTCATAGGAGTTTACCTCTTTAAAGAAAAAGTATATTCAAGAGAAACGAGGATGATAAACAGGGTCATTGAATTTGTTGGGATTTTTGTCTTAATCTCGTGTTTGTAAATTACTATTTGAAATTAATAAGAGTTATTTATTTCATTACTTTGTGTCTCGCAATATTTACAAACTTTTCCAATAAACTAAGCTCCAGGGTCATTGAATTTATGAGAGAATTAGAACTTGAACAGTGTGTAGTGGACACACAGGGAGGATCACGTTCGAGTTAATGACCCGAACGGTCTCACAAAGATATGGATGGATAGGGTTGGAGACCTAATCTTGAATACACTTGTGGATGCGCCCGCTTTGTATTAAGTACAAACAAGGTGATCTGACTCGTTCATGTGGTTGACATGCAAGTGGGGGCATCCATGCAATGAGATTGTACAAGATCGGACCATGAATTATTAGACCTCATGATGTAACACCGCTGACAAGTGACAGATGGACTAATAACTTCGTGATGACCATTAGTGACTCGACACGAATCCCGAGCGTGTTTACGGACTCGCATGCGCTCATGGTCCGTCCTTTGACTAGTACGGGTGAGGTGGTCACGCTTCTCGCCCAATATGTCTATCTTCTCGTGAATGAGGACCAAGCGGAGAGCTGGGAACTTAACTACGCAAGATGGAATTCACTGCTTCCGCTTTAGGGAAACTAGAGGGGTTGTTCCCTTAAGTCTTGTCTCCGTGGTTTGGACAACGCGCCCCACCTTCTCGAAGGCCCAAGAAGGGTGTTGTGTATGGTTGGACTATCACAATGTGTTGTTCATTAGAGGAGCAGTAGGGACTTAAGGAACAAGAGGTAGACACAGGGGTAAAACGGTAATTTGACCCAACCGTGTCTACGAACAACCTGTGAAGGGTTGACTCATGGTTATTGGTTATATTAGTGGACACGTAATATTCTGCACTGACGGGAGTGAAACTACGAGCTTTAGTGGAGTGTTACCGTAGCTAATGAAGGTTGATTAACCGGGTCAAAGAGTTTGATAGGTTAATCTCGGATCATTGGAGCCCGTCACTGTAGGTCCATTAGGTCCCTCGGTTGGCTCAATCTGGGTTAAAAGAAAGGTTCATGTTTTGGTGTGAATTGAAGTGTTCAATTTCACTTAAAGGGCATTTATGTCATTTATATGAGATATGAATGATATAATATATAGTTTAATGTGAATGAGATTCATAATAAACTATAGGTTAGCCTAATTGTTGAATTAGGGCTAATTAGAGAAATTAATTGAGAGAAATTAAATTGAATGTGATTCAATTTAATAAAATCCACAATTATGCAAATGTGATTTGTATAATTAGATATGAGATATCTTATAATATATGGTTATGCAAATGTGATTTGCATAACCTATAGTTGTGGTAAAGTGGTAATAATGTGGAGATTTTAACTCCATGTTATTTCACTATTTAAACCCTTTGCAAGAAGGATTTCTTAACTCAATCTCTCATTTTTGGAATTTTAACCAAAAGAAGAGAATTCTCTCAACATTTTTTCTCTCAAATCTCCTCCCTCTCCAAAACTAAAGTCCCACAACTTTCCTTCTTCCAAAGGAAGAACAACCGAGAAGGCCATTGGTGGTGTTCGGGTTTTGTTCGAGAGAAGTGTTCGTTGAGATCGAGAAGCACGAAGTGTTCGTGACTAAGGAAGAAACTTTGAAGAATTGTATTCAACAAGTAAGTACATTCTTCTTGCTGTATTTTTCTTCCTTATTTGTATGTTTAACTTAGATCTAAGCGTTAGATCATTTTAACAAATTTCAAGTAGCGTAACGATACCTTGACGATTCGATCGTTTTCCGCTGCGCAGGGATTTTCATTCCCTTCAAAACAGAAAATACATTCTCATTAACTTCACAAACAAAAAGTCTTACATTGAGATAAAGAAATAAATAAAAGGAAATACATAAGGAGTCAGTCCTCATTCACGTTAGCTCCTCCACTACCATTGGAATCATCTGAGTCATGGAAAGCAAGAGGATCATTCTTGAAAGAAGGATAATATTCTCGAATGACCTCACAGTTCACCCCACAACTTATACCCTTATGATGTTTGGAGAAGCGTCTCATGGTCCATTCATGTTCTGATTCAAAGATTTCATCCTGCATAGCAATGAACTCTTCAGTCTTCCTAAATTCTCTTGCCAAGTATTCAACATTGGCTTCGTTCAATTGAGCACGAATCGATTCGAGCTCAATTTTGGTGGAATCAAGCTCTATCCTAACTTCAACCAAAAGGCGATTGGCTTGGTTTACACTTGCCTGAGCTTGAACCAACTCAACTATGGGAACACTGGTTTGTTGAAGAGATGTGATTTTCTCATCCATTGCAATCACAGACATGGTAAGACAACCAAAGCCCTAGAAAACAATCAATAAAAGAGTTAATGATGAGGAGACAAGAAAAAGAAGCAAAGAAAGTATGTGAATGGAGAAACACACATGGCGAAGATCTCAGATTCCTTCTACAACTCCCGCTTTAGGATCAGATCCACTGAAACCTAAAGGTTGGTCTTGACCAATTCCCCTCCAAAGTCTAAAGCTTTGCTCCAGAAGCTCCATATAAGCTAGCAGAAGAGTAACCCTCAGGAAGACAGAATGGGGTGAGTACAAAAGGAGCCTCTTCCTCGGAATGAGAAGGGATGTCCCTCCTAGTACTACGAGTACTCACTCCCGAAGGCTGAGGAGGGGGATGTGAAGGATGGAACGTCGAAACACCACCCATAGAGGGGTTCGTTTCTTCTGCCTGCGAAGGCCCAGCTCCGTTGGAGGCTCTCTTCCTCCTTTTCTGTTTATTAGCCTCAAACAAGGAGAAAGTTCATGGAGGCATATCTGAAAAGCAAAAACAATATGATCATTAGTCACACAACTCCAATGATACATAAACAAAAGTAGAGACATAGGAAGCGGAGCAGAGGGACTGACCGACCAAACTGATCGAGGCTGACCAGATCGACCAAGGCTGACCATACCGGTCGAGGGAGACTTCTCCCTTGCATCAAAGTCTCAAAGAGAGGGCGCAGTGAAACGCAACCTTCTGGAAGGGAGGGCGGAGCGAATCCAATTCTGATGAGATTCTCTTGATTCACAAGAGAGAGACCGAGGCGGGATGGAGCTCCTAGGCTTTTCACAACCCTCACAAAAGCGCGAACAACAGCAGGACATTGGCTAACCAATTAAAGAGAACAACCCACCATAATCCCTAAACTTAGTGGAAACTAGATAGACAGAATTTTGAGGCCCACGGGCTAACCAATTCCCGCTAACTAGAAACCATTTATTTTCCAACCATGGATCGAATTGGATCCATCAATCAGTTTCCCACATGAAGAACTCAAATAATAAAAGAAGCTTCCAAAAGAAGGATTATGACTTAGCATGTAAAGAGACATGAAAACATGAGGTGTAAGCAGACTGCCATCACCATATGTTGTCCATAACACATAACAGCCTATAAGGTGACCCCAACTATTTGACACAATTTGAGCAGGAGCCAAACCAACCAACATCAAAAAGCTTTGCACAAATAAAGGTAAAGGAAGACGCACACCAAATTTAAACATCGCAAAGTAAAAAACAACTTCTCCAAGAGGAGGATCTTCTATATGATCATTAGGCCCAAGAACCCTCAATTGTACATCGAAGGGAATATCATACTTGTACCGCAATTGCTCAACTTGAGCCTCGGTCGCCAAGGATGATATAACCTCAAGATGTATAGAAGACTCACTGGCTATGTGATCAGAAGATGATGGAGCCTCATAATAACTTGTACTATGAGACTCCTCATCAAAAGAAGACTCACTAATCTCATGAGAAGTGGTGGACCATTCACCATCCATTCCAAACAAAGAGGAAAAGAAAAAAATGGAAGAGTAAAACTACCTTAAAAAGAAGAGAATAGAAGAAGAATGGTGTGAGAAGTGGAGAGAAATTAAGACCTATTTATAGGGAGAGGAGAAGAGAAAATGGAGGGAAATTTGGATTTCAAATTCAAATTTGAGATTCAAATAAAAAAAAAAAAAGAGGATGATGTGAATGGTGCCGAGGCCGAGGAGGGTTGCGCATGGCAGACCCCTCATGAGCACGCCAGTCGTGAGACTACGCCCGCGCCGCGCGCCAGCCCTATCTTGCGTGCCCTCGACCTCAACGCTGGTTTGGCCGAGGCTGACCAAACCGGACCGCTTGAATCGGTCAGGTGCGTCGGACCGGGCACGTGTAAAACATGCCTAGATGCTTCTTCCCTCTGATCTCCCTCTCCACGATCAATAATCTCCCTTCTCCCATTGAATTTCTATCCAAAATGAAGCAACATACGTCTAGAAAGGTTCATGGAAAGCATGAAGCTACACGACTATTGAGTTGCCAAATATCTCTCCAAGAGAGCCACACAATTCGTGAATCGGATAATAACCTAAACCCCAAGAAAAGCAATATTGGGATGATCCATGGAATACCTTGGAGCCCTAAACTCCCACCTGAGGGATAATCTGAGGCGCATAGTAACCACATTGGAGTAAAAATCCAACGGAAAAGGGAACGTTCGAAATGCGAAATAAACATGACGGTGGCCTGGAATCCCATTGGAAAACGGGGAAATTCACCCCTAGTAAGACTGAATATCCTCATAAGGATGGACAACATAAACTAGGGAGAATTCAAGGCAACCCTCGAAATGTCTAAAATGACTTCGAAGAAATTCGACCAGGAGAATCGAAATGCAAGATAAGCATGACGAGATCTTGACATTTGCATTAAGATTCCGGGGAAATTGACACTCTAGAAGACTGAATATCCTCATAAGGATAGACAACAATAACTAGAGAGAATTCGAAGCAACCCTCGAAATGTTTGAAATGACTCCGAAGAAATTTAATTAAGGAATCAGGTGAATCGAAATGCAGGATAAGCGTAACGAGAACCTGAAATTCCAATTGACGAACGGGAAAATTGACACGCTAGGAGACAAAATATATCCATCAGAATGGACGTCCTCGGAATGCCAACAATAACCCGAAAAATTTCAGTAAGGTACTCCCAAGTCAAGCTCCACACGATTAACTCACAAGCTCCTAATCTCGAACCCCAACTAGGAAGTGGGGGCTAATGTTATGGGTCAAATTAGACCAACAAGAATGAGTTGGACAAATAGTTGCAACAAAGGGCCAAATGAGATAAAAAAAACCCAATACAAAGTCGTAACGGGTCGAAATCGGATGGAGACAGAACCAAGATGAGAAGGGACGAGAAGACGCGCTTGGGCTTTGGCCCAAGCGCGTGGTCGACCTCGGCCGACCAGGGTAGAACCCCCTTCTGTCGGTTCACACTGTAAGATCACTATGGTCAGCCTGCTAGTTTGGCCTGGACCAGACAATCCCTTCGGAGGGCTTGATCGTAGGGGATCGAACACAGTGGACACCCGAAATGGATAAAGACTTCCTTAATCTGTTTTTCAACCTAGTCCTCCCTTTGGCGTATTTTATTGGATGGGGACTCTGGGGTCTAAAGATAGAGGGTTACACTCATAAGGTACATAAGAAGTGTATGTATCCTGACCAAATAATGGTAAGTAAAGCCTATAGGAATAAGAGTTATTCTGGCATTAGGTTTTGGTCAAGAATTTCTTGATCTAGAGGATGAGTGTTTTTTATTACCCTTCGATGTCATACATTCTAAACCTTCGGAGTATCATTGTAAATTATTAATGACCTAGGAATCATTAGATAATTAGCTAAAATATGATTGGATTAGATAGTTTTTTAGCGAGAAACTTATACAATTTTTTTTTTGTAAATTTCAGCAAAATATCTAGCTCTATTATTTCCTTACTGGGTGCGAAAAAATTAATCGGAGAGAACATAATGACTTGGAAGAACAAACTTAACACTATCTTGGTAGTGGATGATCTTACGTTTGTGTTGACTGAGAAGTGTTCTCAGGTGCCAGGCTCGAATGCAACACGAAATGTTCGTGATGCATATGATCGATGGATCAAGGCCAATGATAGGGCCAAGGTCTATATGCTGGCAAGTATGTCTGACATATTAGCCAAGAAGCACGAGGGCATGATAACCACTAAGGAAATCATAGATTCGTTGCAGGGCATGTTTGGACAACAATCTACACAGGCCCGACACAGTGCCCTCAAGTATACCAGAGGGTTCATCTGTTCAGGATCATGTCCTAGATATGATGGTACACTTCAACATCGCGGAGTCGAATGGTGCTTCCATCGATGAATCGAGCCAAGTCAGCTTCATTCTGGAAACTCTTCCAGATAGTTTCTTACAGTTTAGAAGTAATATTGTTATGAACTAGCTTACTTTTAATCTTACCTCCCTTCTGAATGATCTTTGATGAAAATTCAGGGACCGAAAGGTGAGACAAATGTTGCTAGTAGGAGTTATCACAGAGGTTCGACCTCTGGAACAAAATTAGTGGTTTCATCTTCTTCTAACCTGAAAAGGAAGAAGAAGAACATGAAGAAGGTTGGTAAAGGGAAACATGCTGATAAAGCTGCCGCCCAAAATGGCAAGAAGGTCAAGGAAGTTGATAACAAAGGAAAATGTTTCCACTGCAACGAGGATGGACACTGGAAACAGAATTGTCCAAAGTACCTGACCGAGAAGAAGAAAGAAGGTAAATATGATTTGCTTTGTATAGAAACATGCTTAGTGGATAATGATAAAACTACTTGGATACTTGATTCAGGCGCCACTAATCATGTTTGCTCTTCTTTTCAGGGAATTGATTCCTGGCAGCAACTACAGAAAGGAGAAATAACGCTCTGGATTGGAAATGGAGATATCGTCTCAGCTGCAACAATTGGCACAATGAAGCTTTTGTTCAACAAGAAATATATGTTGTTAGACAATGTATTAGTGATACTAGGGTTTACTAGAAACCTTATTTCAATTTCTTGCCTCATAGAACAATGTATTTCTATTTCATTTTATTTAAATAAAGTGTTTATTTCAAAGAAAGATGTAGAAATATGTTCAACTTCATTAGAAAATGGTTTATATGTTTTGAGACCAAATTCAGTCAAAACTGTTTTGAACACTGAATTATTTAAAACAACAAGCACACAAACTAAGAAACGTAAAATTTCTCCTAAAGAAAATGCTCATCTTTGGCATCTTAGATAGGGTCACATTAACCTCAATAGGATTGAGAGATTGGTAAAGAGTGAACTTCTAAATGAGTTAGAAGAAAATACTTTACCTATATGTGAATCCTGCCTAGAAGAAAAAATGACTAAAAGACCTTTTAGTGAAAAAGGTTATAGAGCCAAAGAACCTCTTGAACTTATATATTCAGACCTTTGTGGTACGATGAATGTTAAAACCAGAGGAGGATATGAATATTTCATCTCATTTATAGATGATTATTCAAGATTTGGGCATATTTACCTAATGCATCATGAGTCTGGAGCACTTGAAAAGTTCAAGGAATTCAAGGCTAAAGTTGAAAACCAATTAGGTAAAACAATTAAAACACTTCGATCAGATCGAGGTGGAGAGTACATAGATTTAAAATTCCAAAACTATATGATAGTACATGGAATTACATCCCAACTTTCAGCACCCGGTATGCCCCAGCAAAATGGTGTATCGGAAATGAGAAATAGAACCTTGTTGGACATGGTTCGATCGATGATGAGTTATGCTCATCTTCCTGATTCCTTTTGAAGTTACGCAGTAGAGACTGCGATATACATTTTGAACAATGTGTCATCAAAGAGTGTTTCTGAAACACCTTTTGAACTCTGGAAATGACGTAAAGGTAGTTTATGTCATTTCAGAATTTGGGGATGTCCAACACATGTGGTTGTTACAAACCCATATTGGATTCACGTTCATAATTGTACCTATTTGTAGGCTACCCATAAGAAACAAGAGGTGGATTACTCTATGATCATAAGGAAGATATGGTAATTATGTCGACAAATGTCACTTTCTTAGAGGAGGACCACATTAGTGACCACAAACAAAGAAGTAAAATTGTGTTGAGTGAGTTAGACGGAACAACAACAAAGGTTGCTGATAATGCTAGTACGTCAACAAGAGTTGTTGATACTAGATTGTCTGGTCAAGAGTGTCCATCTCAAGAGTTGAGAGTGCCTCGACGTAGTGGGAGGGTTATAACTCAACCTGACCGTTATATGGGTTTATCTGAAACCCAAGTTGTCATATCAAATGACGATTATGAGGATCCATTGACTTATAATCAAGCAATGGTTGACAAAGACAAAGACAAATGGGTCATAGCCATGGACCAAGAAATAGAGCCTATGCACTTCAATTCTGTTTGGGATCTTGTAGATAAACCTGATGGGGTAAAACCTATAGGTTGTAAGTAGATCTACAAGAGAAAGTGTGATGTAGATGGAAAGATGCAAACCTTTAAAGCTAGACTAGTAGCAAAGGGTTATACCCAAGTTGAAGGGGTTGACTATGAGGAAACCTTTTCGCCTGTTGCTATGGTAAAGTCTATCCATATCCTACTTGTCATTGCCACATATTATGACTATGAGGTATGGCAAATGGATGTCAAGACAACATTCTTGAATGGCAATCTTGACGAGAACACCTACATGGACCAACCCAAAGGGTTCATTGAACTAGGACAAGAGCAAAAGGTTTACAGGCTTAAAAGGTCAATCTATAGACTGAAACAAACCTCTAGGTCCTAGAATATAAGGTTTGATGAGACAATCAAATCTTTTGGCTTTGATCAGAATGATGATGAACCTTGTGTCTACAAGAAAATCATCAATAGTTCTGATGCATTCCTAATTCTATATGTGGATGATATCCTACTCATTGGGAATGATGTAGGTTATCTTACTGACATTAAGAATTGACTAGCTACACAATTCCAAATGAAAGATTTGAGTGAATCGCAGTTTATTCTTGGGATCCAGATTGTCTGGAACCGCAAGAACAAAACACTAGCCTTGTCTCAGACATCTTACATCGACAAAGTGTTGTTGAGGTTTAAGATGCAAGACTCCAAAAAGGGTTTATTTCCTTTTAGATATGGAGTTCATTTGTCTAAGGAACAGTGTCCTAAGACACCTCAAAGAGTTGAGGACATGAGACAGATTCCTTATACATCAGTTGTTGGGAGCCTGATGTACGCCATGTTGTGTACTAGGCCAGACATCTGTTTTGCAGTTGGGATGGTCAGTAGATATCAATCCAATCCAGGACCTGAACACTGGACAGTGATTAAAACAATCCTTAAGTATCTTCGGAGAACAAGGAACTATATGCTTATGTATGGGGCTAAGGATTTGATCCTTACAGGATACACAAATTATGACTTTCAAACTGATAAAGATTCTCAGAAATCTACATCAGGGTCAGTATTTACTCTTAACGGAGGAGCTTTAGTATGACGAAGCGTCAAGCAGGGATGCATCGCTGATTACACCATGGAGGTCGAATATGTAGCAACTTTTGAAGCAGCTAAAGAGGTCGTCTGGTTAAGGAAATGTATGTTAGAGTTGGAAGTTGTTCCAAATATGAGTTTGCCTATCATGCTGTATTGTGATAACAGTGGTGCCGTGACAAATTCAAGGGAACCTCGAAGTCACAAGAGGGGTAAGCATATTGAGCGAAAATATCTTCTCATCCGGGAGATCGTGCATCGAGGAGACATGATCGTCACGAAGATAGCCTCCAAGCACAACATTGTTGATCCTTTTACAAAGGCTCTCACGGCTAAAGTATTTGAGAGTCACCTAGAAGGTCTAGGTTTACAAGTCTTCCCCAACTAGGGCAAGTGGGAGTATATTGTACACAGGGGTTTAAATGCCCTAGTTTATTGTATTTTACATTATTGTAATGTTTTATGTACTCCACAAGCTTTAGGTCAAGTGGGAGATTGTTGGGATATGTGCCCTAAACTTGTGTAATTTTAGTCAAATGAATAAAGATTTACTTGATTTGATAGAATTATCTTCTCGCTTTATAAATCCAATAAACTAAGCTCTAAGGTTATAATGAATCTTGAACATCAGTGGAGTAGACACTATTTGGATTGTGTTCAAGTGTATAACCTAAATGGTTTATGGTATAAGAATGAGGTTGGAAACCTTATTCTGGTAACACCATGAATGCGACCCACTTTGTAATTAGTACAAATGAGGTAATCCAACTCATTCATGTAGATGACATACGAGTGAGGGCATTTTGTATGAAGAGTTCATACAAGACCGGACTACAAATTATTAGTCTAACCAGTATAACACCGTTAACAGGATACAACTGATAATTTATAGATGGTCATTAGTGACTCGACCTGAATCCTGAGCAAGTTAAGAACTCCTGCTTATAGGGGGTTTGTCCTTAGACTAGTATGGGTGAGAGTGACCTGTAGCCGACTCAATAAGCCTATCTTCTCAGGGACAGAACCTCGTAAGTAGCTAGGGACTTGACTCTACAAGACGAAATTCACTCATTCCTAGACTAAGGAATTAGATAGGTTGTTCCCTTAAGAACTGAGTCGAGGTGTTAAATAACGGGGCCCCGCCCTCTAAACTAGCTTAAGAGGGTTTGAGTTTATGGTAGAACCATAGACTTGTTGTTCATTAGAGAATCAGTGGTGCTTAAGGAACAAAGAGGTAATAACGATAATTTGACCAAACTGTGATTACGAACAACCTGTGAAGAGTCGACTTATGGGTAGTGATTATATCAATGGACACAATATAATCTACATTGAGGAGAGTGCAACTACAAGTCTATAGTGGAGTGACTTGTAGTTAATGAATATTTATTAACCAGATCAAAGAGTTTGATAAGATAATCTCACATCATTGGAGCTCATGAACTGTAGGTCCATTAGGTCCCTCCGTTGGCTCAACATGGTAATATTGAAGGTATAAAGTTAGGAATGAAATTGAAGTGTTCAATTTCATATATGAAGTGTTATATAAATTATATGTGATATAATTGATATAATATATAGTTTTAATGTGAATAAGATTCACAAATTAACTATATACTAATGAGAGAATGAACGAGGGATAAAATGGTAATTTCTATCCTATTTTCCTATAAATAGTTGCATAAGATGCAACTTTGGGTAAGACAACTACACATAACCCTAGAGTTCTCTCATTTGTGTTGAAAACAGTTCCAAACACATTTCTAAAAGATCTCCTCACCTCATCCTAAAAGGAACCCACCTTCCTCCCTCACCTAGAGAACAACGGAAAAGATCTAGTGGTGGATCTTCACAAGGTTCGGGTTCGTTGCTGAGATCGTGATCGTTGGAGGAGGAACTCGTGAAGAAAGTGTTCTTCAAAGGTAAATTCTTGTTGTCCTAAGTCGTAAAACATGCTTAATCTTTGTTATATTGTTCTTGTTTTTAGATTTGTATAACAATATTATGAACACGTGATTCACAATCGCTTCCGCTGCGGGATTCGATCCCTTCAAACAAGTCCTTGACCAAACAAATGGTAGCTAAGAATCATTGGGACATGAGATGTTCTGGTAGTGATAGTTAGCTAAGAAAGTCTCAATTCAGGAGAGGAGTGACTGACCACCCGACGGTGGCTTTTATTCTAAACACTTGAAGTATCGTTGCAAAATTAAATGTTTAATTTAAACATTAGGGTTGTTTAATAATTTTGCTAAAATTGATTGGGTTGTAATGAGTTTTAAAAGGCATAACTAATTAGAACTATTTTATAATTTCAGCACGTCATCCTCTATTATAGCCTTACTCAAAAGTGAACGTTTAACTGGTGAAAATTATACTACGTGGAAGTCCAACCTGAATACGATTCTGGTTGTTGACGACCTTCAGTTTGTACTGACTGAGGAGTGTCCTCAAGTTCCTGCTTGAAACGCTCCTCAAGCTGTTAAGGATGCCTATGACCGCTGGATCATGGCCAATGACAAGGCCAAGATCTATATTTTGGCTAGTGTTTCTGAAGTTCTAGCAAAAAAGCACGAGGGCATGGTCTCAGCTCGTGAGATCATGAGTTCATTGCAGAACATGTTCGGGCAACCGTCTGGACAACTTCGACATGAATTCCTCAAGTACGTTTATAACTCCCGTATGAAGGAGGGGTCTTCGGTGAGAGAACATGTTCTCGATCTGATGGCCACTTGAACGTGGCAGAAATGAACGACGCGGTCATCGACGAGCAAAGTTAGGTGTCGTTCATCCTAGAATCTCTTCCGAAGAGTTTCCTGCAATTTCGCAGCAATGCGGTGATGAACAAGATAGAGTATAACCTGACTACTCTCCTGAACGAACTGCGGACTTTCTAGTCTCTCATGAAGAATAAGGGACAGGTTGATGGAGGGACATCTCCTCTTCTGACCTTAAGAAGATTCAGAAGAAAAAGAAATGAGGGAAAAGGAAAACACCTGCCGCTGCTGATAAGGGTAAGGGAAAAACCAAGATTGCAGACAAGGGAAAGTGTTTCCACTGTAACATGGACGGGCACTGGAAGCGAAACAACCCAAAGTACCTTGCTGAGCTCAAAGAAAAGAAAGGTAAATGCGATTTACTTATTCTTAAAACTTGTGTTAGTGGAAAGTGATGACTTTACCTGGATACTTGATTCAGAGGCCACTAACTACGTTTGCTCTTCTTTACAGGAAACTAGTTCCTTCAAGGAGTTCGATGAGGGTGAGATGATGCTCAGGGTCGGAACGGGAGACGTCGTCTCAGCTCGTGCAGTGGGAGATGTAAAACTGTTCTTTAGAGATAGATTTTTATTTTTGCAAAATCTGTACATATTTTCTAATATTAAGAGGAACTTAATTTCTATCTCTTGTCTAATTGAACACAATTATTGTATTTTCTTTTTATGCAATGAAGCGTTCATTACAAAAGAAGTTGTCAAAACCTGTTCTGCTAAATTAGGAAAACAACTTATATCTACTTACACCGAATCAAATAAAAATAATTTTAAATCATGAGAGGTTTAAAACTGCAAATACTCAAAGTAAAAGGCAAAGACTTTCTCCTAATAACAATACCTATCTTTGGCATCTAAGACTTGGTCATATAAATCTCAACCAGATTGAGAGATTAACTAAGAATGGAATTCTAAACAAGTTAGAAGATGATTTTTTACCTCCTTGTTAATCATGCTTGGAAGGAAAAATGACTAAGCGACCTTTTACTGGAAAAGGTTATGGAGCCAAAGAACCCTTGGAGCTTATACATTCGGATCTTTGTGGTCTGGTGAATGTTAAACCTCGAGAAGGATACGAATATTTCATCTCTTTTATAGATGATTATTCGAGGTATGATTATCTATACCTAATGCATCATAAATCTGAGGCTCTTGAAAAGTTCAAAGAGTTTAAGGCTCAAGTTGAAAATGCATTAGGGAAAACCATTAAGACACTTCGATCTGATCAAGGTGGAGAGTATATGGATTTGAGATTCCAGGACTATTTGATAGAACATGAAATCCAATCACAACTCTCAACACCTAATACACCATAGCAGAATGGTGTATCTGAAAGGAGAAACAGAACCCTGTTAGACATGGTTCGATCTATGATGAGCTATGCAAAATTGTCTGACTCGTTTTGGGATTACGCAGTAGAGACTACGGTTCAAATCTTGAACACTGTTCCATCAAAAAGTGTTTCAGAAACAACTTTTGAGTTATGGAAGAGGCGTAAACCTAGTTTACAACACTTCAGAATTTGGGGTTGTCCCGCACACGTGCTAGTGACAAATCCAAAGAAACAAGAGGTGGTCTTTTCTACGACCCACAAGAAAACAAGGTGATTGTATCGAAAAATGCCACTTTCTTGGAGGAAGATCACATGAGAAACCATAAACCACGTAGTAAATTAGTATTAAATGAAGCTACATAAGGGCTAATAAGAGTTGTTGACCAGGCTGGACAAATTTGGACAAATTTTGATTCTCAGCATGTCGTCTTCAATTATTGCTTTACTTGCTAATGAAAAATTAATTGGGGATAACTACACTACGTGGAAGTCCAACTTAAATATGATTCTCGTTTTGGAAGACCTTCGATTTGTCTTAACTGAGGAATGTCCACAGACCTCTGCTCGTAATGCGTCTCAAACGATTAGGGACATCTATGACCGCTGAACCAAGGCCAATAACAAGGTCAAGGTCTATATCTTAACTAGTCTATCTGACATGCTGACTAAGAAACACAAGGACATGGTCTCATCTCGTGAGATCATGAGTTCGTTGCAGGAGATGTTTTGATACCTTCTGGACAAATCTGGCACGAAGCTCTCAAATACGTTTATAACGCGCGCATGAAGAAGGGGACTTCAGTGAGAGAACACGTTCTCGATCTGATGGTCCACTTGAACGTAGCCAAAATGAACGGGTCGGTCATAGACGAGCAAAGTTAGGTTTCGTTCATCCTAGAATCTCTTCCGAAGAGTTTCCTGCAATTCTGCAGTAATGCAGTGATGAATAAGATTCAATACAACCAGACTACCCTCCTGAACGAGTTACAGGCTTATCAATCTCTTATGAAAAGTAAGGGACCAACTGAAAAAAAGTCAAATTTGTTTGCTCATTCCAAAAGGTTTCAGAAGGGTTCTTCCTCTAGTCTGGAACCAAGTCTGTAGGTTCAACTTTTGGGTCCCAAAAAGATCCAAAAGAAGAAGAAAGGAGAAATGTGGAAGGCTCCTGCTACTGCTGCTCACAACAAGGGAAAGAAATTTGCAGATAAAGGAAAGTATTTTCATTGCAACTGATAATACTCAAACAAAAAGGTAAAGAATTTCTCCAAGTTATAATACCTTTCTTTGGAATTTAAGACCTGGTCACATTAATCTCAACCAAATTGAGAGACTAGTAAAGAATGGACTTCTAAGTCAGTTAGAAGATGATTATTTACTTTTATGTGAATCCTATCTAGAAGGAATTATGACCAAAAGATCTTTTAGTGGAAACGGTCCTCGTGCCAAAGAACCATTAGAGCTTGTACATTCGGATCTTTGTGGTCTAATGAATGTAAAGGCTAAGAATCAAGCAGGGATGCATCGCTGACTCCACGATGGAGGCTGAGTATGTCGCTGCTTGTGAAGCAGCTAAAGAGGCTGTTTGGCTAAGAAAATTCCTTATTGATTTGGAAGTTGTTCCAAATATGGAATATGGAATTTCCCATCACCTTATACTGTGACAACAGTGGTGCGGTAGCCAATTCGAAGGAACCTCGCAGCCATAAGCGAGACAAGCACATCGAGAGGAAGTATCATCTGATACGAGAAATAGTGCAACGAGGAGATGTGACAGTCACGAAGATCGCTTTGGTCAGTCACGAAGATCGCTTTGGAGCACAACATTGTTGATTCGTTTACAAAGACTCTCACGGCTACAGTGTTCGAGGGTCATCTGAAAAGTCTAGGTCTACGAGATATGTACATAGCCTAATCTAGAGCAAGTGAGAGATATGTAATGGGTATATGGATGCCCTAGTTTATTGTATTTGTATCTCTGTAACCACTGTTTTAGATTCTGATGTACCCCACTAGAGTTTTAGTTCAAGTGAGAGTTTGTTGGGGTTTGTGCCCTAAAACTCGTAGTTTGTAATTTTGTTCTAATCATTGTAATAAAGTGTTATTATTTCAATAAAGAGTTATTGTTCGTTATTTACGATATTGCCCTTGTATTAACCCTAGATCCAATAAACTAAACATCCAAGGTTGAAAAATGTATCTTTAACTGAATGTAGTGTACATATAAAGGATCTCGGTTCGAGATACAACCTAAAGGGTCTATAGTAAGGGGATAAGGTTTGGGTACCTTACCCTAGTAAAACTATGGATGTGGTCCACTTTGTATATGATACAAACATTGTGATCCTAACGTGTTCGTATAGATGACATGTGAGTGGGGATATCCTATGTAATGAGATTACATAAGACCGGACCACGAAATAGTAACCATTAGATGTAACTCCGTTGACTAGCTAGGTTTCTATTTCACTAGGATGACCTAGGCAACTTGAACTCAATCCTGAGCGGGTTACGAACTCCTGTTTGCGAGGGATTGTCCTTTGACTAGTATGGTGAGAGTGGCTAGATTCGCCGACTCAATATGCCTACCTTCTTGGGGACAAGACCGAGTGAGCAGCTGGGGACTTAGCCTACCAAGATGGAATTCACTCCTTCCTGACTACTAGGGTAAGTAGATGAATGTTCCTTTAAGTGGTGTCTTCGGGACTTGAACAAAGGGTCCGACCCTCTCGTTGGCCCGAGAGGGACTTCTGTTTGTTGGAAGGACCACAAACAAATTGTTCATTAGAGAAGCACTACTACTTAAGGTATAAGATGTAACCCAAGGGTAAAACGGTAATTTGACCCAGCTGGTGTTACGAACATTCGTGCTGAAAGAGTGTAGATTAAGAAAGTGGAAGCAATTTTGGATCTTGAACACTCTAAGTTGATCAATTTTACAAAACAAAAAACATGCTCAAAACTAGAAAAACAAAGAATAAGAACTCATACCTTTGTTGCTCAAAATTCTCCTAATCCGTGGGCAATTTCTTGTGACAAACACTTTGTGGACGACCTCTAATGTCTTTCCTACTATCCTTAGGCCTTGGAACAGATTGTGGGATCTTAAGTTGAGAGAATTTGGAAGAAGAGTGAGAATGGTTCAAAACCGAGAATTCTATGAATTTCTAGTAAAATTCTCTTTATCCTTTTCAATTTATCTTCAATTAAAGCTTCAACAAGCTTTGTGAAGATGCCAACACATGAATGATGAGGATTAATCAAGAAGGAGGTGCTGATTTATGGTGAATTTCAAAAACAAAGTAGCTTGTTCACCATTTGAAGTTTGGTCCAATTGAAATTTCAAGTTCAATTTTGAATTTTCATTTAATTTTAATTCAAAATTAATATAAAATTAATTTTAAATTAAAATCAATTTATTAATTTAATTAATTAATTTTAAAAAAATTATTTAATTTAATATCAAATATCAAATTAAATAATTAGACCAATCCTGATTTCTTAAATCGACCGTTCGAACATGAATTCCTATTCATGTTATAAACCGAACCAATATTTAAATAATATTTAAATATTTTCACATCTTATTTATCATAGTTTAATTCATAATTAATCTATGACATGTTAAGTATATCACATATAATTAACGTTTTCTCCCAAAACAGAATTTGAACAATTCAAATTCTTTTCTCTCAAATGTTACAAGGCTTAGTCCGAGCTAGTAAGGAGGACCTAATGGACCTACAGATCATGAGCTCCAACGATACGAGATTAACCGACCAAACTCTTTAGCCTAGCTAATCAACATTCATTAACAACCGGGACACTCCACTAAAGCCTAGTGGTTGCACTCTCCTCACTGTACATATATTTCTGTCCACTCGATATAACCATGATTAGTAAGTCGATCCTTCACAGGTCGTTCGTAATTACAGTTGGGTCAAAATTATCGTTTTACCCCTATAATTACTTCTTGTTCCTTAAGTCCATGATCCTCTAATGAACAATTGGTTTGTGGTCCAACTAACAAACCAAATCCCTCTCGGGCCAATGAGAGGGGTGGGCCCTTTGTTCAAGACCCGGAGTCAGCACTTAAGGGAACAACCTCTCTACTAATCCCTAAAGCGGGTAGGAGTGAATTCCATCTTGCAAAACTATGTTCCCAGCTATCTACCCAGTCTTATCCATGAAATGGGAGGCTTATTGAGTCGGCAATCTCAGGTCACTCTCACCCATGCAAATCTAAGGATAATCCGAATAAACAGGAGTTCGTGGCACCCCTAGGATTAAGATCGAGTTACCTAGGTCATCATATGAATATAGTCGATTAAGGCGATGGGAAGTTATAAAGTCTAAGTGACTATTTCTCGGTCCAGTCTTATGCAAAATCATTGCATAGGACGCCCCCACTTGCATGTCTACACATGAACGATTCAAGATCACATCGTTTGTACTTTACAAAGTGGGTCGCGTCCATAGTGTCCCCAGGATAAGGTACCCAGTCCTATCCTTATACAATAGACCGTTCTGGCTATAACATTAACCTGATCCACTTTTATGTCACACATAAAGTTCAAGTATACATCCTATAGCCATGAGTTCTTTATTGGATTAGAATTTCAAAATATACAATACACTTTATTCAATAACACCTTTATTTGAATAAATCTCAATAGCAACTTTATTGCAAAATAGAATATACATTCAGTCTACAAAACTACGAGTTTTAGGACATAAAACCCAACAAACTCCCACTTGGACTAAAACGTCGGTGGAGTCAAACATGCTGAGCAAGAAAATTGTCCTACTATACAACCCACAGTCCTAGACTCTCTAGGTGTCCCTTAAACACTTTAGCTGTGAGGGGCTTTGTAAACGGATCAACAATGTTGTGCTCCGAAGTGATCTGTGTTACGATCACATCTCCTCGTTACACAATCTCTCTCATGAGATGATATTTTCGCTCTATATGCTTTCCACGCTTATGGCTTCTAGGTTCTTTAGAATTTGCCACTGCACCACTATTATCACAATAAAGGGTGATAGACAAATTCATATTTGGAACAACTTCCAAATCAACCAAGAACTTCCTAAGCCATACTGCCTCCTGCTGCTTCGCAAGCTGCGACATACTCAACCTCCATGGTGGAGTCAGCAATACAACCTTGCTTTATACTCCTCCATACTATAACTCCTCTGTTAAGAGTGAACACTGATCCTGATGTTGATTTCCTCGAATCTACATCAATCTGAAAATTAGAGTCGGTGTATCTTGCAAGGATCAAATCCTTCGCGCCATACACAAGCATATAGTCCCTCGTTCTCCTTAGATACTTGAGGATATTCTTAACGACAGTCTAATGATAATATCTAGGATTGGACTGATACCTGCTGACAATTCCCACTGCATAGCATATGTCGGGTCGAGTACATAGCATGACATACATCAGGCTACCGACAGCTGATGCATAGAGAATGCGTCTCATAGCCTCAACTTCTTGAGGTGTCTTAGGACACTGTTCCTTAGACAGATGAATTTCATGCCTGAAAGTTAATAAACCCTTTTTGGAATTCTGCATCTTATATCTAATCAACATCTTATCAATATAAGATGCCTGAGACAACGCTAGCGTTTTGTTCTTGCAATTTCGAACAATTTGGGTTCCAACGACAAACTGAGCCTCTCCCAAATCTTTCATTTGCAATTGGGTCACTAGCCATTGCTTAATGTCAGTCAAGAATCCCGCATCATTCCCAATGAGCAGGATATCGTCTACATATAATACTAAGAAAGCTACAGTAGTATTGACTATCTTCTTGTAGACACAAGGCTCGTCAATATTCTGTTCAAACCCATAAGATTTGATTGCAGTATCAAATCTTATATTCCAGGATCTAGATTCTTGTTTCAATCCATAGATAGATCGTTTCAGCTTGCAAACTCTTTGCTCTTGACCCTAAACTATGAACCCCTCTGATTGATCCATATAGATATTCTCTTCAAGATTGCCATTCAGAAAGACTATCTTGACATCCATTTGCCAAATTTCATAATCATAAAACGTGGCAATGGACAAGAGTATTCTAATCGACTTAAGCATGACAACAGGGGAGAAGGTTTCTTCATAGTCCACCCCTTCCTGTTGGGTATAACCCTTTGCCACAAGTCGAGCCTTAAAGGTTTGCACCTTACCGGCTTGATCTCGTTTCCTCTTGTAGATCCACTTGCAACCGATAGGTCTTTCGCCATCTGGTTGATCTATAAGTTCCCAGACTGAATTGAAGTACATTGACTCCATTTCGAGGTCCATGGCTTTAATCCACTGGTCCCTATCTATATCATTCATTGCTTGTTTATAGGTCAATGGATCCCCAACGCCATCATCAGGTATGATGACCTGGGTTTCAGTCAAACCTATGTAACGATCGGGTTTTCTAACATCTCTCCCACTATGTCGAGGTATTCTCAACTTTTGAGAAGGACCAACTTGATCAACAACTTTTGTTGATTTATCTGTAGCTTCCTCGGAAATTTCACTCAAGACAATTCTGCTACGAGGTTGATGATCTCTCATGTGGTCTTCCTCTAAGAACGTGGCATTTGTCAACACAAGTATCTTGTCCTCCTGAGAATCATAAAACATACCACCTTTCGTTTCCTTGGACTATCCTACGAATAGGCATAATTTTGAACGATGTTCCAGTTTCTTTGGATTGGACACTAGAACATGTGTCAGACATCTCCAAATCCTGAAGTGATGTAAACTACCTTTACGCCCTTTTCATAACTCATAGGGTGTTTCTGAAACACTCTTAGAAGGAACCATGTTCAAAATATATGCAACAACTTCTACTACATATCCCCAAAACGAACTAAGTAGCTAAGCGTAGCTCATCATGGATCGAACCATGTCTAACAGGGTTCTATTTCTCCTTTCAGATACACTGTTCTGCTGAGGTGTACCGGGCGCTGAGAGTTGGGATACGATTCCATGTTTTATCATATAGTCTTGGAATCTCAAATCCATATACTCTCCATCTCGATCTGATCGGAGTGTTTTAATCATTTTACCTAACGAGTTCTCAACCTCTGCCTTATACTCCTTGAACTTTTCAAGGGTTTCAGACTTATGATGCATTAGGTAAAGATAGCCATACCTAGAATAATCATCAATGAAACTGTTGAAATATTCATACCCTCCTTGTGCCTTAACATTCATTGGACCACAGAGATCCGAATGTATGAGTTCCAAGGATTCTTTGGCCCTATAACCTTTTTCAGAAAAAGGTCGTTTAATCATTTTTCCCTCAAGACAGGACTCACATGGTGGTAAGGAGTTGTCCTCTAACTGACTTAGGAGACCACTCTTAACCAATCTCCCAATCATATTGAGATTGGTCTGGCCTAGTCTCAAGTGCCAAATATAGGTACTTGGAGAAAGCTTCTGCCTTTTATTTTGAGTATCAGCTGTTTTAAACATCTCGGTGTTCAAAATAGCTTTTATCTCTGTTGGTCTTAACACATATAAGTTGTTTTCAAGTTTAGCAGAACATATTCGTACACCTCTTTTGAAAATGAACGCTTCATTACATTCAAAAGATAGTTTATACATATGTTCAAGTAAACAAGAGATAGATACAAGATTTCTTTTGATTCCAGGAACCAAAAATGCATTTTCTAATAAAATGAATCTATCTCTAAATAACTACTTCACTACTCCCATTACTCTAGCTGCCTGTTCCAACCCTGAGAGTTATCTCACTATTAGCAAGCTGCCTCGAGGAACTAGTTTCCTGAAAAGAAGAACACACATGGTTAGTGGCTCCTAAATCTAGTATCCAGGTGGAATCATCATGTTCCACTAAACATGTTTCAACAACAAGTAAATCATATTTACCTTGTTTTTCTTTCTCGGCTTTTTTTTTCCGCAAGGTACTTTGGACAATTCCTCTTCCAGTGCCCGTCTTCATCACAATAGAAACATTTTCCTATGGCTTTAACCTTGCGTATGGGAGCTTTTTCCTTCCCTTTATCCTTCTTCTTCTTCTTCTTAATATCCTTATTCTTAGAAAAAAAGGATCAGACTTAGTCTCTGAGGGCGATCCTCTCAGAAACTTCTTCGAAGTGACAACGTTTGCCTCATTCTCTTTTCCCTTTGATTTCATCAGGGACTCGAATGTCTGTAGCTCGTTCAGTAGAGTAGTCAGATTATACTCTATCTTGTTCATCACCGAATTGGTGTGGAACTGCAGAAAACTCTACGGAAGAGATTCCATTATAAAGCTAACCTGACTGTTCTCATCTATGACAACCCCGTTTACCTCTGCCACGTTGAAGTGGACCATCATATTAAGGACATGCTCCCTAACAGAAGTTCCCTCATGCATTCGGGAGTTGTAAACGTACTTGAGAGCATCATACGGACCGACGAGGACAGTTGTCCAAACATGGCCTGTAATGATCCCATGATCTCCTTTGTGGTGATCATGCCCTCATGTTTCTTAGACAACACATCAGATATGCTGGCTAAGATGTAGACCCGGGCTTTATCATTAGCCCTAATCCATTTTTCAAATGTATCCCGAACTGTTTGGGTTGCAGACGAGCTGGGTGGGGGAGGACATTTCTCCGTCAAGACGAACCTTAGATCATCAATTACAAGAATTGTATTCAAGTTTGATTTTCAAGTTCCAAAGTTATCGTTGTTAAGTTTGCCTGAGGCGAGTAATTGAATAAAAGAGCTCGACATGCTGAAAATAAAACATATTCTATTAGTGAATTGCTTTTAACCTATAATCTCATTATTGATTTTGCAACGATACTTCAGTGAGTCAGAGTAACTGCTACCGAGGGGTAGGTAATCATTCCTTCACCGAACCAAGACATTCTTGACTAAATGCTAATACCGAAATAACTCTTATTCCTATAGCAGTCTAGTTATCACTACTTTGGTCAAGAATTCACTAACACTTAGTAATTATCGTAAGTGTGACCTACCATTTTTAGACCTCAGAGGTCGGCCCCAACAATGCTACCGAATTGGAAAGTCAAAGTTGGGAATGGACCTAAGAGACCCTATCCATTTCTGGAGTTTGTGTTGTTCCGAATCCCATGTTACATCCTTCCGAATGGATGGTGCTACTACGGGCAATCTGCAGGCGCAACATGGGAATCTCACGATCCAACCTAATGGAGGAGACCATAGCATGTGTTGACACACTTCTTTCTCCCACT
Organism: Trichosanthes cucumerina; assembly: GCA_036507285.1. Lineage (NCBI taxonomy): Eukaryota > Viridiplantae > Streptophyta > Magnoliopsida > Cucurbitales > Cucurbitaceae > Trichosanthes > Trichosanthes cucumerina. The sequence continues at coordinate 64,354,421 of CM071836.1, read as the reverse complement.
TACTATAAATACTTTCTTCATTCACCTTGCTCTTGATTTATGCAAATACCATCCGAATGGGGATGCCCTATTGACATCAGAGGTCGAGCATAAATCTCACGGTGTGAACTTCGCGAAAAGCGTAAGAGGAAATTGATATATCATATATGATGGAGATTTGATCTCCTTGAGCAGCGGAAACATGTTTGAAATCGTAATTTGCAAGTTTTGTTTTGCTTGAAATGCAAAAACCCATACATTGAAAAACAGAACAAGCATGCAAATTCTAATCTAATTAGACATGGATTAATTGCATACAAACATGCTAAAGTTTAACCATTAAACTAAAGAGGAAAGAAGAAATACCTTTGTAGTTTTTCCAGTCACAGCAACTCTTTGCTCCAATGTTCAGCAACACAGCAACACCTAAGAAACTTCTCTGTTTTCTTCATTAAGACAGCACCACGAGGAAAACCCTCTATGTCTCTGAGTGTTTAGATCTTTCTTGGTGGGAAGGATTCCAACAATTGGAGGAATTGGGAATGAGAGTGTGTGTGAGAGAGAGATAATTCTTGCTTCTGTGTGTTTTCATAAAAAAAACAATTGCAAGATGATCAAACTGTTGATTATCAACCCCATTCTCCCTATTAAGCTATTGATAGGGAGAAGGAGAGGGGTAGTGGGAACGTGTCTGGATGACACGTTCCCTCATTTTATTATTAAAAAAATAAAATAATAATTATATTTAACTATTAATTTAAATCATATTTAAATAAAAAAATTAAATATCATATATTTAATTTGGATTAAATCACATTTAATCAATATGTCCCTCTAACCTATAGTTTTAATGCACATTAAATTTAACCTATAGTTTACAAATATGAATCACATTCACATTTGAATTTGCATTTGAACTCTTTCAAATATTTAATTCTCTCACATAATTTTAATATGAATCATATCCACATTAAATTTATAATATATAGTTCCAAAACTATATATTATGTCGTATCAATATCCCTTAAGTTTATTCCCTTATGAATTTGAACACTTCAAATTCGAACGATCTAAGAACCCTTTACGAGCTAGAAGGTGGACCTAATGGACCTACAGATCAGAAGCTCCAACGATACGAGATTGCTCGGTCAATCTCATTAACCTCCCAATCAACATTCGTTAACTGCGGGAACACTTCACTAAAGTCACGCAACTCAACTCTTCTCACTGCAGATATATTTCTGTGTCCATGTATATTGACCAATAACAGCAAGTCAATCTTTCACGAATGTTCGTAACACCAGCTGGGTCAAATTACCGTTTTACCGCTAGGTTATATCTTGTGCCTTAAGTACCAGTGCTCCTCTAATGAAAAATTTGTTTGTGGTCCTACCAACAAACAAAGTCCCTCTCAGGCCAATGAGAGGGTCGGGCCCTTTCTTCAACTCCCGGAGACGCCACTTAAGGGAACATTCCTCTACTTACCCTATTAGGCGGGAAGGAGTGAATTTCATCTTGCTAAGTTAAGTTCCCAGCCGCTCACTCGGTCTTGTCCCCAAGAAGGTAGGCATATTGAATCGGCGAATTTGGCCACTCTCACCCATACTAGTCAAAGGGCAATCCCTCGCGAACAAGAGTTCGTAACCTGCTCAGGATTGAGATCAAGTTGCCTAGGTCATCCTAGTGAAATAGTAACCTAACTAGTCAACGGAGTTACAGCTAGAGGTTACTATTTTGTGGTCCGGTCTTATGTAATCTCATTACATAGGGTATCCCCACTCACATGTCATCTACACGAACACGTTAGGATCACAGTGTTTATATCAAATACAAAGTGGGTCACATCCATAGTTTTTCCAGGGTAAGGTACCCAAACCTTATCCCCTAACTATAGACCCTTTAGGTTGTATCTCAAACCGAGATCATTTATTTGTACACTACATTCAGTTAAACATTCATTTAACAGCCTTGGATGTTTAGTTTATTGGATTTAGGGTTTAAAGTAAAGGCAATATTATAGACAAAGAACAATAACGCTTTATTGAAGTAATAACGATTTATTACAAAGAATTAGAACAGAAATACAAACTACGAGTTTTAGGGCATAAACTCCAACAATATATACCTTTTCACTCCCACTAAGTATTTTAAACAGTTTGGGTATACTTTTACTTAGGCATATTTCGACTAAAACAATATGAACTAAGTCTACCAATATAACTATTATACTGGATTTACCTAAGTCTATTAACCTTTTAATGAACCTAGGTCTACGAGTTTAATTTATTAACTTTTAATAAACGTCACTCACGATAAATAATTTATAAAACTCTGGATTTAATTCACTCCCAGGTTGGTTCCTAGGTAGGGGTGTTCCGTTTCCGTCAGCTTAAGTACCCCAGCCTAGCCAGAACCTTCCTTAGACAGAGTTCCGCTTTAATCATCGTTTATAATTATTGGTTGCCTAATTCTAATCTTATTAGAACTAGATAACCTAAAGTCTAATTAATTTCCAGTTCTAAAACCATTTTAAAACTAATTAATTAACTTTAGGTTATATGCATTTCTATGTTATAAATTACTTGATCATTCATCACATGAATATACATACATTTATAACAAATCCATCACATGAATAAACACATAACAATTATATGTTTAATTTTTAATTAATATAACCCTTATATTAATTATAATTAAAACATATAATATTTGTTTCATAAATTAATATAACACTTATATTAATTCCTACGAAACCCTAATTCATGCATACTATATATTATAACACTTATAACATACTTTCAATGCATGGAGCATGCTTCCTATGGTGGATTTTAAAATCTATATGGCATACTTTATGCACATTTAATCATGGATTTTAATTAAAACATACATTCACAATGCATAATTAATTAAACACACTAAAGTAGAATGGTTTTGGCATCTAATGCAAGCAAACAACTAAATTATTACAATAATAATCTAGAATTAAAATCGAACCAGCTTGCATATGTGTGAACCGGACCTTCAAAGGTTGAACTAGGCTGTAAAAGACTGAACCGAGCCTCCGAATGGAAAAACGGGCCTCCAAAATGGAAACACCGGCCTCGAAATAGTTAGAACCGGTCTAAAACCACCTGAACCGGACCGAAAATGGCTTGAATCGGCCCAAAATAACTTGAACCGGTCAAAGTCAACGAACCAGGGTCAAAGACAACTCATTCTCCTTCCTTTTTTAATTTCACGGGCTATAGGTGCAATTTACTGTAGTTGAAGAAAGGAAAAAAACAGCAGCCTCACTCTGTTTCACGGTTCAGTGACCTATTGAGCTTTTTTCTCAAATTGAAGGTCTTTCCGGACTCTAATCGACTTGAAATTTTTACAGCTTATTCTACACACATTAATGCTCAAATAAACTTGAAAATTTTGAAAATAAAGCACAAATAGATGCTTAATTTAAATGCCAAATCCAGATTTACACTTTACACGCCCAGAAATATTGTATTTCAAAAAATATCCACCACAAGACACAATTGATCAAATTGAGTGCTCAAAATTTCTCTGATACTAATTGAAAGAGCGTAGATTAAGAAAGCGAAAACAATTTTAGATCTTGAACACTCTAAGTTGATCAATTTTACAAAACAAAAAGCATGCTCAAAACTGAAAAAACAGAGAATAAGAACTCATACTTTTGTAGCTCAAAATTCTCCTAATCCGTGGGCAATTTCATGTGACAAACACTTTGTGGACAACCTCTAATGTCTTCCCTACTATCCTCAGGCCTTGGAATAGATTGTGGGATCTTAAGTTGAGAGAATTTGGAAGAAGAGTGAGAATGATTCAAAACCGAGAATTCTATGATTTTCTCGTAAAATTCTCTTTATCCTCTTCAATTTATCTTCGATTAAAGCTTCAACAAGCTTTGTGAAGATGCCAACACATGAATGATGAAGATTAATCAAGAAGGAGGTGCTGATTTATGGTGAATTTCAAAAACAAAGTAGCTTGTTCACCATTTGGAGTTTGGTCCAATTGAAATTTCAAGTTCAATTTTGAATTTTCATTTAATTTTAATTCAAAATTAATATAAAAGTAATTTTAAATTAAAATTAATTTATTAATTTAATTAATTAAATAATTTTAAATAATTTATTTAATTTAATATCAATTTGAATAATTGAATAATTGGATCAATCTCGATTTCTTAAATCGACCGTTCGAACATGAATCCCTATTCATGTTATAAACCGAACCAATATTTAAATCATATTTAAATATTTCCACCTCTTCTTTATCATAGTTTAATTCATAATTAATCCATGACACGTTAAGCATATCACATATAATTAACGTTTTCTCCCAAAACAGAATTTGAACAATTCAAATTCTTTTCTCTCAAATGTTACTAGGCTTAGTCCGAGCTAGTAAGGGGGACCTAATGGACCTACAGATCATGAGCTCCAACGATACGAGATTAACCGACCAAACTCTTTAGCCTAGCTAATCAACATTCGTTAACAACCTAGACACTCCACTAAAGCCTAGTGGTTGCACTCTCCTCACTGTAGATATATTTATGTCCACTCGATATAACTATGATTAGTAAGTCGATCCTTCACAGGGTCGTTCATAATTACAGCTGGGTCAAAATTACCATTTTACCCCTGTAATTACTTCTTGTTCCTTAAGTCCCACTGATCCTCTAATGAACAATTGGTTTGTGGTCCAACCAACAAACTGAATCCCTCTCAGGCCAATGAGAGGGGTGGGCCCTTTGTTCAAGACCCGGAATCATTACTCAAAGGAACAACCTCTCTACTAATCCCTAAAACGGGTAGGAGTGAATTCCATCTTACAAAACTATGTTCCCAGCTATCTACCCAGTATTATCCATGAAATGGGAGGCTTATTGAGTCGACAATCTCAGGCCACTCTCACCCATGCAAATCTAAGGATAATCCGAATAAAAAGGAGTTCATGGCACGCTCATGATTAAGATCAAGTTACCTAGGTCTCGTATGAATATAGTCAGTTAAGACAGTAAACGGAGTTATAAAGTCTAAGTGACTATTTCTCGGTTCATTTTTATGCAAACTCATTGCATAGGACACCCCCACTCGCGTGTCTACACATGAACGATTCAGGATCACATCGTTTTTACTTTACAAAGTGGGTCGCATCCATAGTATTCCCAGGATAAGGTACCCAGTCCTATCCTTATACTATAGACCGTTCTGGCTATAACTTGAACCTAATCCACTTTTATGTCACACATAAAGTTCAAGTATACATCCTATAGCCATGAGTTCTTTATTGGATTAGGGTTTCAAAATATACAATACACTTTATTCAATAACACCTTTATTTGAATAAATCTCAATAACAACTTTATTGCAAAATTGAATATACATTCAGTTTACAAAACTACGAGTTTTAGGACATAAAACCCAACACGTGAAGGATTGACTTGTCGTTATTGGTCAATATCCGTAGACACAGAAATATATCTGCAGTGAGAAGAGTGCAATTGCAGGACTTTAGTGGAGTGTTCCCGCAGTTAACGAATGTTGATTAGGAGGTTAATGAGATTAACCGAGTAATCTCGTATCATTGGAGCTTCTGATCTATAGGTCCATTAGGTCCACCTTCTAGCTCGTAAAGGGTTCTTAGATCGTTTGAATTTGAAATGTTCAAATTCATTAGGGAATAAATTTAATGTATATAGATACGTTATAATATAAAGTTTTGGAACTATATTATGAATTTAATGTGAATATGATTTATATTAAATTACATGAGAAAACTAAATATTTGAAAGAGTTCAAATATTAATTTAAATGTGAATGTGATTCATATTTAAAAACTATAGGTTAAAATTTAATGTGCATTAGATGTACATTAAAACTATAGGTTAAAAGGGAATATGATTAAATGTGATTTAATCTTATTTAAATATAAGATATTTAAATTCATTAAATTTGATTTAATATAATAATTAATTAGATTAATTATTATTAAATATGTGGGAACGTGTTAGAAGGACACACCCCCACTCCCCACCATTTCCTTATCGTAAGGAAGTGGGAAGTTTTCCCATGGCCTTTAACTTACTCTCAATTGAGAGAAGAAGAGGTTGATCGATAGATTTTTTTCAAGGTGTGCAATTGGTGAATTGCTCTCTAAAAAAAAAGGAATTCTCTCTCTAAAATTCCCTCACTCTCCAATAGTTGGATCCCTTCCCACCTCGGGAGATCTAAGCTACTCAGAGAATAGGAGGTTCTCACTAGTGGTGCTGTCCTGTTGGAGAAAACAGAGAAGTTTTTTTTTTGTTCTTGTGTTGTTGAGGAACAAGGGAGCAAGGTGTTGCTGGGAGATTTGATCTACAAAGGTAATCTAAAATTTTCCTTTTAGTTAGTTTATTATATAACATGTTTCCATGATTATTTCCATGCCTAATTAGATTAGAGTTGTATGCTTATCTCTGTTTTTCTCCAATGTATTGGTATTTGTGTTTAACCAAAATAAGCAAGCAATTACGATTTCAAATCACGTTTTCGCTGCTCAAGGAGATCGGATCTCCATCAACTATATGTTATGTCAACTATATCACATATAAATGACATAAATATCCAAATAATGAATTTGAACACTTCAAATTCACACCAAACTGTAAACCCTCGATTTATCCAGTTTGAGCCAACCGAGGGACCTAATTGACTTATAGATGATGAGCTCTAATGATACGAGATTAACCTATCAAACTCTTTGACTCGGTTATTCAACATTCATTAGCTACGATAACACTCCACTAAAACCCATAGCTGCACTTCCATCACTGTAGGACAAGTTGTGTCCATCAATATAACCAATACCCGTGAGTCGACCCTTCACAGGTTGTTCGTAGACACTGTTGGGTCAAATTAACGTTTTACCCCTGTATCTACCTCTTGCTCCTTAAGTCCCACTGCTCATCTAATGAACAACAACGTTGCATGGTCCAACCATAAACAACATCCCTCTCGGGCCAGTAAGAGGGTCGACGCCTATTGTCCAAGCCCTGGAGACAACACTTAAGGGAACAACCCATCTAGTTTCCCTGATTCGAGAACGAGTGAATTCCATCTCGCGTAGTTAAGTTCTCACCTCCCCACGTGGTCCTGTCCCATAGAAGATAGGCATATTACATGAGTAACTGTGACCACCCTCACCCGTACTAGTGAAAACACAAACCCCCGCAGATAGGTGTCCGTAACACGCATAGGATTAAGGTTGAGTCACTAATGGTCATCTACGAAGTTATTAGTCCTATACTGTTAACTGATAGAGATCTGATCTACTTGAGCAGCGGAAACGTGATTTGAAATTGATTTTGCTTGTTTGTTTTTGGTTAAACACAAATACCAGTACATTGTGTAAAATACAGAGATAAGCATTTTGTTCTAATCTAATTAGGCATGGAAATTAATCATTTAAACATACTGTAAAAGCTTAAACTAAAAGTAAGAAATTACCTTTGTAGCTTCGAATTTCTACCACAACTCCTTGCTCTAATTTGACAGCAACACAACAACCAAGGTTTCTCTCATCTAACAGAACTCTACCACTAGTGAGAACTTCCAATTCACTGGATTCTACTTAGATAAACCCTTTGTGGGAAGGGATCCAACAATTGGAAAGAAGGAGAAGTGAATTAGAGAGAGAGAAAAGTTTTAGCAATTCCTCAATTGAACACCATCAATCGATCAACCAATTCTTCTCCATTGGAGAAAAATTAAACGAGGGATCACTTCTCTCACTCCCTATCGATAGGGAGTTGGAGGAAAGTGGAGAATGTGTCCTCCTAACACGTTCTCATTTATTTAATATTAAAATTAAATAAAACTAATTAATCTAATTAATTATATTAATTAAATCATATTTAATTAATCAAATTAAATATCTTATATTTAATTAAGATTAAATCATATTTAATCATATTTTTCCCTCTAACCTATAGTTTTAATGTACATCTTATGCACATTAAATTATAACTTATAGTTTTCAAATATGAATCACGTTCACATTTAAATTTAACATTTGAACTCTTTCAAATATATAATTCTCTCAAATAATTTAATTTGAATCATATTCACATTAAATTTAAAATATATAGTTCCAAAACTTTATATTATATCGTATCTATATACGTTAAATTTATTCCCTAATGAATTTGAACATTTCAAATTCAAACGATCTAAGAACCCTTTACGAGCTAGAAGGTGGACCTAATAGACCTACAAATCAGAAACTCCAACGATACGAGATTACTCGGTTAATCTCATTAACCTCCTAATCAACATTCGTTAACTGCGGGAACACTCCACTAAAGTCCCGCAGCTGCACTCTTCTCACTGCAGATATATTTCTGTGTCCACGGATATTGACCAATAATAACAAGTCAATCCTTCACGAATGTTCGTAACACCAGTTGGGTCAAATTACCGTTTTACCCCTGGGTTACATCTTGTACCTTAAGTATCAATACTCCTCTAATGAACAATTTGTTTGTGGTCCTACCAACAAACAGAAGTCCCTCTCGAGCCAATGAGAGGGTCGGGCGCTTTGTTCAAGTTCCGGAGACACCACTTAAGAGAACATTCATCTACTTACCCTAGTAGGCGGGAAGGAGTGAATTCCATCTTGTTAGGCTAAGTCCCCAGCTGATCACTCGGTATTGTCCCTAAGAAGGTAGGCATATTAAGTCGGCGAATCTGGCCACTTTCACCCATACTAGTCAAAAGGACAATCTCCCGCGAATAGGAGTTCGTAACCTGCTTAGGATTGAGATCAAGTTTCCTAGGTCATCCTAGTGAAATAGAAACCTAGCTAGACAACGGAGTTACATCTAGTGGTTACTATTTCGAGGTCCGGTCTTATGTAATCTCATTACATAGGATATCCCCTCACATGTCATCTACACGAACACGTTAGGATCATAGTGTTTGTATCATATACAAAGTGGGCCACAACTATAGTTTTACCAGGACAAGGTACCCAAACCTTATCCCTTTACTATAAACCCTTTAGGCTATATCTCGAACCGAGATCCTTTATATGTACACTACATTCAGTTCAAGATACATTTTACAGCCTTGGATGTTTAGTTTATTGGATTTAGGGTTAAAACAAGGGAAATATCGTAAATAACGAACAATATCTCTTTATTGAAATAATAACACTTTATTATAATAATTAGAAAAAAATTTCAAACTACGAGTTTTAGGCACAAACCCCAACATTAACGGTGTTACATCAGTAAGTCTAATAATTCATGGTCCGGTCTTGTACAATCTCATTGCACAGGATGCCCCTACTCGCATGTCAACCACATGAACGAGCTGGATCACCTCGTTTGTATCTAATACAAAGTGGGTCGCATCCACAACGTATCCAGTATTATGTCTCCAACCCTATCCGTATACTGTAGACCGTTCAGGTCATTAACTTGAACGTGATCCTCCCTATGTGTCTACTACACACCGTTCAAATTCTAGTTCTCTCATAATTCAATTGCCCTGGAGCTTAATTTATTGGATTAAGTTTATAAATATGCGAGACACAAAGTATTGAAAAAAAACTAACTCTTATTTATTTCAACATGAATATTACAAAATTACACGAGATTAGGACATACATCCCAACAGATAGAACATGAAATCTAGTCCCAACTCTAAGCACCTGATACATCTCAGTAAAATAGTGTATCAGAAAGGAGAAATTTAACCTTGTTAGACATGGTTCGTTCTATGATGAGTTACGCTCAATTGTCTCTCGTCCTAGGGTCATGCAGTAGAGACTATGATTCAAATATTGAATAATGTTCCATCAAAGAGTGTTTCTAAAACATCTTTTGAGTTATGGAGAAGTTGTAAACCTAGTTTACGCCACTTCAGGGTTTGGGGTTGTCCTGCACATGTGCTAGTGACAAATCTAAAGAACCTGGAACCTCATTCAAGTTATGCCTATTTTTAGGTTATCCCAAAGAAACGAGAGGTGTTCTTTTCTACGACCCATAAGAAAACAAGATAGTTGTATCGACAAATGCCACTTTCTTGGAGGAAAACCACATGAGGAACCATAAACTGCGTAGCAAACTAGTATTAAATGAAGCTACTGAAGAGTTAACAAGAGTTGTTGACCAAGTTGGACCTTCTTCAAGAATTGATAAAGGAGCCAACACATCTAGTCAGTCTCGTCCTTCTCAATTATTGGGAATGGCTCGACGCAGTCCGAGGGTTGTCTCACAACCTGACTGCTATTTGGGTTTAGTTGAAACTTAGGTGATCATACCTTATGGTGGCATAGAGGAACCATTGTCTTATAAACATGCAATAAATGATGTAGATAAGGACCAATCTGTCAAAGCCATGAAACTTTAAATGGAGTTCATGTACTTCAATTCAGTATGGAAACTTGTAGATAAGCCAGAAGGGGTAAGACCCATAGGGTGTAAATATATCTATAAGAGAAAGAGAGATGCAGATGGAAAGGTACAAACCTTTAAAGCTAGACTTGTAGCAAAGGGTTTACCCAAAGGGAAGAAGTTGACTGTGAGGAAACTTTTTCCCCTATTACTATGCTTAAGTCTATCAGGATTCTCTTGTCCATAACCACGTTTTATGATTATGAAATTTGGCAAATGGATGTAAAGACTACCTTTCTGAATGGTAATCTTGAAGAGAGCATTTATATGTCTCAACTCGAAGGGTTTATAGCCCAAGATTAGGAGCAAAAAGTTTGAAAGCTTAATCGATTCATTTATGGGCTGAAACAAGCTTCTAGATCTTGGAATATAAGATTTGATATTATGATCAAGTCTTTTGGTTTTGATCAAAACATTGATGTGATGGAGATCTGATCTCCTTGAGCAGCGAAAACGTGATTGAGATCGTTAATTTGCTTGATTGTTTTGCTAAAAACAAAAACCAGTACATTGACCCAAAAAAAACAGAACAAGCATGAAATCAACTCTAATCTAATTAGGCATGGATTTAATGGCATACATGCAAACATGTAAAGTTTAACAATTAAACTAAAGGAGAGGAAGAGGAATTACCTTTGTAGACTTTCTCCAACAACAACTCCTTGCTCCAAACAGTACAGCAACCCAACTGTGGAACTTCTCTGTTTTTCTACCAACAAGAACACAACCAACAGGAGAACCTCCTATGTCTCTGAGTTCTGCTTAAATCAACCTTGGTGGGAAAGGTTTCCAACAATTGAAAGTTTTGGGAATGAGAGTGAGAGAGAGAGAATTTTTCTTGCAGCAATTCACCAATTGCAGAAAAAATCAATCGATCAATACAAAAAAAATGCACACCCCTTCTCCCTGTTAAGTTATCGATAGGGAGAAGGAAGGGGATAGTGGGAACGTGTCTGGATGACACGTTCCCTTATTTTATTATTAAAATAATAATAATAATAATAATAATAATAATTAATAATTAAATCAAAATTAATTATTAATTTAAATAATACAAATTAAATATCATATATTTAATTTGGATTAAATCTCATTTAATCATATCACCCCTTTAACCTATAGTTTTAATGTACATCTAGTGCACATTAAATTTTAACCTATAGTTTTCAAATGTGAATCACATTCACATTGAATATAATATTTGAACTCTTTCAAATATTCAATTCTCTCATAAAATTTAATGTGAATATATTCACATTAAATTTATCATATATAGTTCCAAAACTATATATTATATCGTATCTAAATACATTAAATATATTCCCTAATGAGATTGAAAATTTCAAATTCAAATGATCTAAGAACCCTTTACGAGCTAGAAGGTGGACCTAATGGACCTACAGATCAGAAGCTCCAACGATACGAGACTACTCGGTTAATCTCATTAACCTCCCAATCAAGTCCCACAGCTACACTCTTCTCACTGCAAATATTTTTTTGTGTCCATGGATATTGACCAATAACAGCAAGTCAATCCTTCATGAATGTTCGTAACACCAGTTGGGTCAAATTACCGTTTTACCCCTGGGTTACATCATGTGCCTTAAGTACCAGTGCTCCTCTAATGAACAATTTGTTTGTGGTCCTACCAACAAACAGAGTCCCTCTTGGGCCAATTAGAGGGTCGGGCCCTTTGTTCAAGTCCCGGAGACACCACTTAATGGAACATTCCTCTACTTACCCTAGTAGGCGGGAAGGAGTGAATTCCATCTTGCTAAGTTAAGTTCCCAACCGCTCACTCGGTCTTGTCCCCAAGAAGGTAGGCATATTGAGTCAGCGAATCTGGCCACTCTCACCCATACTAGTCAAAGGACAATCCCTCGCGAACGGGAGTTCGTAACCTGCTCAGAATTGAGATCAAGTTGCCTAGGTCATCCTAGTGAAATAGAAACCTAACTAGTCAACGGAGTTACATCTAGAGGTTACTATTTCGTGGTCCAATCTTATGTAATCTCATTACATAGGATATCCCCACTCACATGTCATCTACACGAACACGTTAGGATCACAGTGTTTGTATCAAATACAAAGTAGGCCATATCCATAGTTTTACCAGGGTAAGGTACCCAAACCTTATCCCCTAACTATAGACTCTTTAGGTCAGATCTCTAACCGAGATCCTTTTTATGTACATTACATTCGATTAAAGATTCATTTAACAAGCTTGGATGTTTAGTTTATTGGATTTAGGGTTTTAAATAAAGGCAAACTCGTAGATAACGAACAATAACACTTTATTGAAATAATAACACTTTATTACATTAATTAGAACATAATTACAAACTATGAGTTTTAGGGCACAAATCCCAACAAAGAACCTTGTGTATACAAGAAAATCATCAACAGTAAAGTAACTTTCCTAGTACTTTATGTGGACGATATCCAACTCATTGAGAATGGTGTAGGATTCCTAACTGACATAAAGAAACGGTTGGCAATCTAATTTCATATGAAAGATTTAGGAGAGGCGCAGTACGTTCTCGAGATTTAAATCATAAGGAATCGCAAGTACAGAATGCTAGCTCTATCTCAAGCATTCTATATCGATAAAATGTTAGTACGATATTCGATGCAGAACTCTAAGAAGGGTTTATTACCTTTCACGCATGGAGTTCATTTGTCTAAGGAACATTGTCCTAAGACACCAAAAAAAGTTGAGGATATAAGACATATTCCCTATGACTCTGCAGTAGGTAGCCTAATGTATGCAATGTTGTGCACGAGACCTGACATTTGTTATGTTGTGGAAATAATCAGTAGGTACCAATCCAATCAAGGGTTAGACCACTGGATCACAGTTAAAAATATCCTCAAGTATCTCAGGAGAACGAGAGACTATATGCTAGTGTGTGGGGCTAAGTATTTGATCCTTACAAGATAGACTAACTCTAATTTTCACATTGATAAGGATTCTAGGAAATCCACATAAGGATCAGTGTTCACCCTTAACGGGAGAGTTATAATTTGGCGAACATCAAGCAATGATGCATAGCGGACTCCACGATAGAGGTTGAGTATGTAGCTGCTTGTGAAGCAGCTAAATAAGTTGTTATGCTCAGGAAGCTCTTAACTGATTTGGAAGTTATCCCAAATATGGAATTGCCTATCACCTTATATTGTGACAAAAATGGTGTTGTGGCGAATTCAAAATAACCTCACAACCACAAACGAGGAAAGTACATCGAGAGAAAATATCATCTCATTCGGGAGAGAGTGCAACGAGGAGACGTGATTGTCACAAAAATCGCTTCGAAGCACAACATTGATGATCTATTTACAAATACTCTCATGGCTAAAGTGTTCGATGGTGATCTAGAGAGTCTAGGTCTACGAGACATGTGTATAATGTAGTCTAGGGCAAATGGGAGATATGTAATGGGTATAAGGATGCCCTAATTTATTGTATTATGTTACCCCACTGTTTTGGATTGTATGTACCCCACTAGACTAAGAGTTTTAGTTCAAGTGGGAGTTTGTTGGGGTTTATGCCCTAAAACTCGTAGTTTGTAATATTGTAATTTGTTTCAATTTTATCAATAAAGTGTTATTACATTTATTCAATAAGATGTTGTTTTATATATTAGTTTGCCTTAAAATAACCCTAAATCCAATAAACAAACATCCTAGGATGTGTTATGTGTCTTGAACTGGATGTGGAGACATACGAAGATCAAACTTCAAGAAACAACCTAAAGGGACAATAGTATAGGGATGAGGTTGGGTACCTTATCCTGGTGACACAATGCATACGACTCACTTTGTATTTGATACAAACGCAATGATTTAACGCGTTCGTGTAGGTGACATGCGAGTGGGGGTATCCTATATAATGAGTTTTCATAAGACCAGACTGCAAAATAGTAACTAGTAGATGTAACTTCGTTGACTATTAAGGTTTGTATTTCAATAGGTTGACCTCAGCAACTTAATCTTAATCCTGAGTGTATTATGAACTCCTGTTCGCGAGGGATTGTCCTTTGATCTGCATGGGTAAGAATGACTAGATTGTCGACTCAATAAGCCTATCATTTTGGGGACAAGACCGAGTCAGGATCTGGGAAGATAATTATATGAGATGGAATTCACTCATTCCCTGCTTTATGGGAAAGTAGATTAGTGTTCTCTTAAGCGGTGTCTCTTGGACTTGAACAAAGAGTGTTTCTGTTTCATGTTTGGACCTTAAACGAGTTGTTCATTAGAGGAGTACTGGTACTTAAGGATATAAAAGTAACCTAGGGCTAAAACGGTAATTTGACCCAGCTGGTGTTACGAACACTCGTGAAAGATTAACTTGCTATTATTGGTCTATATCCGTGGACACAGAAATATATCTACAGTGAGAAGAATGCAACTATGGGTCTTTAGTGAAGTGTACCCACAGTTAATGAATGTTGATCAATGTGGATGGTGAGCTTAGTCAATTAATCTTGTATTGTTGGAGCTTCTAATCTATAGTCCATTACGCCCCTTTCCTAGCTCGTAAATAGTGTTAAGGTAATTTGATCTTGAATGGAGTTTGAAATGTTCAAATTTACTTAGGGAATTATTATAATGTATAGTGATACATCAAAATATAAAGTTCAAGTTTTAATTACAACTTTATAGTATAAATTTAATTTTGGATGTGATTTAAAATTAATTTAGGAGAGAATTAAACATTTGAAGGAGTTCAAATATTAATTTAATGTGAATTGGATTCATATTAAATTATAGATTTAATGCATATTAGATGTACATTACAACTATAGGTTATGGGAGAATTATAATTAAATACGATTAAAATATAAAAATAAAATAAATACGTGATATTTAATTTAGAAATTAATTAATTAGTTAATTAAATTAAATTAATTGAATTAAAACTATAGGTTATGTGAGAGATATTCATTTAAAAATGATTTAAATGAATTTTAATTAAATTAGATTTAATTAGTTAGTAATTTAATTAATTATGATTAATTAAATAAAAATTAACTTCCAGCAGTTATTAGAAAAAAGTGACAATCTCATGATTTCTCACTTCATTCTCTCACTCTCCCTCTGTATTTTACAATAGAAAAGAAACAGAGTGAGGAAGTTTTTTTTTTTTTTAACTTCTAGCTTTCCTCACAGTTTTCTCTCTCCTAATTTCTTTCAAATAATTGTTCTTCCCTTAATTCGAGATTAGTTCCCTCAAAACATATCTCAATTACTCAGAGATATAGGGAGGTTTCACTTTTGGTAGTATCCTACTTTTTGGGTTTTAAATTGTGTTGGCAGAACAAGAAGTTGTTGGAACTTCGTGCTTCTACATGAAGGGAAGACCATTTGGTTTGATTCTTGATTCTACAACAAGTAAGTATTCTGATACTTGTTTGGTATTCTTTTATTATGTAAAATTGATTTGCCAATGTATTGGTATTTTAGAAACTTTATTAAAATTTGGGTCGATTCCCAATTGGCTTTCGCGACAAAAGGTTTTTTGAAACGAACACAATCATCACTCCTTTTTTCTAATCACTAGTACCAAAAACTCAACAATCACATCGAAGGACCCTTGTTTCTAACCCCCATCCTTCCTCTTTTCCTCCATCTTCATTAGCTTCTATCATTTCCTCTTCCTTGACTATTATTTCCTCTAGCCAAGACTTTACCCAAGGTTTTTCCTCATATGATTACAGATTACCAATCGACTTTTATTGAAGGAAGACAAATTCTTGATGCCTTTTTCGTTGCAAATGAGTTAGTGGATGAGTGGAAAAGAAGAAATAAAAAAGGTTTTCTTATCAAGCTAGATATTGAAAAAGCCTTTGACAAAGTTGATTGGACTTTCCTTAAACAACATCCTTCAGGCCAAAGGTTTTGGTTCATTATGGCGCCCATGGATTTGGGGTTACATCTCTTCGGCAAAATTCTCTATTCTCATCAATGGTCGTCCAAGGGATAAGATTATTGCCCCGAGAGGTCTTTAACATGGTGATTTGCTTTCACCTTTCCTCTTCATTCTTGTTATGAACCGTTTTAGTCATCCTTTGAATCATTCGGCTGCTGTAGGGTTGATAAAGGGTTTTAAAGTTGGAACTAGAGGTATCAACATAACTCATCTCCTAATTTGTGAACAATACTTGCCTTTCTCCTCTCATGAGTGTTGGAAGATTCTTAACTTATTTGATGTAGTTTATGTTTTATGTATCGAGCCTCAACGTTAATCCTAGCAAATATGAGATTATGGGTATCAATATTGATGAAGCTTCTCTCCACTCCACGACTGACAAATTTGGTTGCGAATTTAGGGGTGACCAAATTCCTAACTTGGTCTTCTCTGGAATGGAAACCCTAAAATGAAAGAGTTTATATTAAGAAAGCAGAAGCAATTTTGGAGTACTCTAATTCGGTCAATTTTACCATACAAAAATCATGCTAAAAAATGAAAAAAAATAGAGAATAAGAACATATATCTTTGTAGTTCAAAATTCTCCTAATCCGTGGGTAATTTCTGATCACGAACACTTTGTGGACCACCCTTGGAGTCTTCTCTACTATCCTCAGACCTTGGAACGGATTGTAGGATCCAAAGTTGAGATAATTTGGAATAAGTAGAGAGAGAGGCCAAAACCGGGAATCTCAAGAATTTCCAGCCAAAATTCTTCCACCCATGGTGTTTCTTCTCTAATTAAATGCCATATCCAACTTCTTTAAGCTAGGAGAAGAAGCCAACACAAAGATGAGAAGGATTGGGCAGCTATGAGGTGACCAATTTTGGTGAATTTGAAAATCAAGGAGGTTACTCACCAAAATATGAACTTGGTCCAAATTCAATTAAAAATTGAATTTGAATTTCCTTTAATTTTAATTCAAAATTAATATAAAATAAATTTTAAATTAAAAAATCATTTTTTAATTTAATTAACTAATTTTAACTAATTATTTAATTTAATATCACATATCAAGTTAAATAATTGGACCAATCTCGACCTTAAGATCGATTTTTCGAACATGAATTCCTATTCATATTTTAAACCGAACCAATATTTAAATCATATTTAAATATATCCATCTCATCTTTATCATAGTTTAATTCATCTATAACACGTTAAGTATATCACATATAATTAACACTTTCTCCCAAAACCGAACTTGACCTTTCTCTCAAATTGTTACAAGGCTTAATCTGTTGGGGTTTGTGCCCTAAAACTCATAGTTTGTAAATATTATTCTAATTATCCTCAATAAAGAGTTATTGTTCATTATTTACGATATTGCCCTTTTATTAACACTAAATCCAATAAACTAACATCCAAGGTTGTAACATGTCTCTTGAACTGAATGTAGTGTACATACAAAGGATCTCAGTTCGAGATACAACATAAAGGGTCTATATTAAGGGGATAAGGATTGCGTACCTTACCCTAGTAATACTATGGATATGTACCATTTTTTATATGATACAAACACAGTGATCCGAACGTATTCGTGTAGACGACATGTGAGTTGGAATATTGATATGAACCACCAGGGCATCAAATTGTTATTTTCTAATTTTTATATAATTCTATTATTTTTCTAATTTTATCTTTTTTATGACATTTTAAGTAGGGGTATTTTTGTCATTTGTCATGATATGACATTTAGGGTTTTGGGAAGCTATTTAAAGCTTGGCCATTAGGTTGTACAAGATAGTTTTTGGATGAATGCAATTTTCGTGTGATTTGTTGCAGAGCCACATCATCACCCTTTGCAATTCTTGAGTACAAGGTTGCAAGCCAGGAACATTTAGGTAGGTTTAATCAACTTGCTTGTGGAGTGTTCCATCCTTGAGTGAGGAACTAGTTTCCTTACCTCTTGGTCTTCGATCATAAGGTAATCCACATCTAGTATTTTCCTTGGGATTGAATCGAATCGATTTGGGGGTTTTAGTGTTTGAGAATTAGGGGTCCACATAACCAAAAGGTTCCTAATTCCAATTCGCTAGGGTTTTCTTATCAAATATCCTATGTCATGAGATTGCATAAGACCGAACCACGAAATAATAACCACTAGGTGTAACTCCGTTGACTAGTTAGGTTTCTATTTCACTAGGATGACCTAGGCAACTTGATCTCAATCCTGAGCAGGTTACAAACTTCTATTTGCGAGGGATTGTCCTTTGACTAGTATGGGTGAGAGTGGTCAGATTCGTCGACTCAATAAGCCTACCTTCTTGGGCAGAAAACCGAGCGAGCAGCTGGAGACTTAACTTAGCAAGATGGAATTCACTCCTTCCCGCTTATAAGGGTAAGTAGATGAATGTTCCCTTAAGTGGTGTCTCTGGGACTTGAACAAAGGGTTCGACCCTCTCATTGGCCTGAGAGGGACTTCTGTTTGTTGGTAGGACCACAAACAACTTGTTCATTAGAGGAGAACTAGTACTTAAGGTAAAAGATGTAACCTAAGGGTAAAATGGTAATTTGACCCAACTAGTGTTACGAACATTCGTGAAGAATTGACTTGTTGTAATTTGTCAATATCCGTGGACACAAAAATATATCTGCAATGAGAAGAGTGCAGTTGCGGGACTTTAGTGGAGTGTTCCCGCAGTTAACGAATGTTGATAAGGAGGTTAATGAGATTAACCGAATAGTCTCGTATCGTTGGAGTTTCTGATCTGTAGGTCCATTAGGTGTACCTTCTAGCTCGTAAAGGGTTCTTAGATCGTTTGAATGTGAAATATTCAAATTCAATTAGGGAATAAACATTAATATATATAGATACATTATAATATAAAGTTTTACTTTATATTATAAATTTAATGTGAATATGATTTATATTAAATTATATGAGAGAATTAAATATTTGAATGAGATTCATGTTTAAAATACTATAAATTAAAATTTAATGTACATAAGATGTGCATTAAAACTATAACTTAGAGGGATAATTGATTAAATGCGATTTAATCTTAATTAAGTTTAAGATTTTAAATTAATTAAATTTGATTTAATTAATATAATAATTAATTAGATTAATTATTATATTTATTTAATTATTATTAAATAAATAGGAACGTGTCAGGAGGACACGTTCCCATTTCCCACCATCTTCCTATCGTTAGGGAGTGAAGAAGTTATCCCTGAGTTTTATCTTCTTCTCCATTGGTAAGAAGAGGAGGTGGTTGTTGGAATGCAATTGAGAATTGCTGCAAAATTCTTCTCACAAACAAAATTCCCTTCTCTTCCTCACCAATTGTTGGCTTCTTCCCACCAAGGAGAGATCTAGTAGATATCCAGAGACAGGAGGTTTTCCAATGTGATGGTGTCCGGTTGGAAAAACAGAGGAAATTTGGCTTGCTGTGTTGTTGTGCATTTGGAGCAAAGAGTTGTTGTATAAGGAAACTACAAAGGTAAACTTCTTTCCTTTTAGTTCTAGAAAATGTACAGCATGCCTTTTATTTTATGCGTTAATCCATGCTTAGATTAGTTTATTGCTTATTCTCTGTTAATTGCCAATGTACTGGTTTTTGGAGTAAACCAAAAACAAACGAGCAATTACGATTTAAACCACGTTTTCGCTGCTAACGGGGATCAGATTTCCATCATAATCCAACCTAGTAAGAGGGATCTAATAGACCTACAGATCATGAGCTCCAATGATACGAGATTAACCTACCATACTCTTTAGCCTAGCTAATCAACATTCATTAACCACTGGGACACTCCACTAAAGTTCAGTGGTTGCACTCTCCTCACTGTAGATATATTTCTATCCACTCGATAAAACCATGATTAATAATTTGATCATTCACAGGTCATTCGTAATTATAGCTGGGTCAAGTAAACTGTTTTACCCCTATAGTTACTTCTTGTTCCTCAAGTCCCACTGACCTCTAATGAACAATTGGTTTGTGGTCCAACTAGTAAACTGAATCCATCTTGGGTCAATGAGAGGGTGGACCCATTGTTCATGATCCAGAGTCAATACTTAAGGGAACAACCTCTCTACTAATTCCTAAAGTGGCTAGGAGTGAATTTCATCTTACAGGATTATGTTCCTAGCTATCTACCCGACCATATCCATAAAATGGGAGGCTTATTGAGTCAGTGATCTCGGATCACTCTTGAAGGAAATCTGATCCCCGTGAGCAGCGGAAACGTGGTTTAAAATCGAATTTGCTTGCTTGTTTTCGTTTATTTCAAATACCAATACATTGGGTAAAAACAAAGATAAGCAATAAAATACTAATCTAATTAGAGCATGGAATTAAGCATACAAACATGTTGTAAAAGCTTCTTAAACTAAAATGAATGAGCAATTACCTTTGTAGTTTTCACAATCAGCAACTCCTTGCTCCAATTGCACACAACACAACAACAACAAAAGTTCCTCTGTTCTTTCTTCTCCAACAGGACACAACAAAAATGGCAAACCTCCTATATCTCTGAGTTCTACTTAGATCTACCCTTTGTGGGAATGGATCCAACAATTGGAAGGGAAGCAGAAGAGAATTTTGTTGAGAGAGAATTTTTACCTAGCAATTCACTTAATTGCACAGGATCGATCAATCAACTCTTCCCACCAGGAGAATAAGTAGAAGAAGAAGGGTAACTCCCCACTCCCTATCGAGAGGGGATTGGAGAGTGATGGGAACGTGTCATCGTGACACGTTCCCAATTAATAATTAATTTTAATTATTAATTAATTAATACAATTAACTAAATTTAATTATATTAGTATTTATTTTAATTAAAACAATTAAATAACATATATTTAATTATGATTAAATCACATTTAATCATTTTACCCTTTAATCTATAGTTTTAATGCACATCTCATGCACATTAAACTTTAACCTATAGTTTTTAATATAAATCTCATTCACATTTAAATTAATATTTGAACTCTTTCAAATATTTAATTATCTCATATAATTTAATATGAATCATATTCACATTAAATTTATAATATAAAGTTCCAAAACTTTATATTATAACGTATCTATATACATTAAATTTATTCTCTAATTGAATTTGAACATTTCAAATTCAAACGATCTAAGAACCCTTTACGAGCTAGAAGGTGGACCTAATGGACCTATAGATCAGAACCTCCAACGATACGACATTACTCGGTTAATCTCAATAACCTCCTAATCAACATTCGTTAACTACGGGAACACTCCACTAAAGTCCCACAGCTGCACTCTTCTCACTGTAAATGTATCTCTCTGTCCACGTATATTGACCAATAACAACAAGTCCATCCTTCACGAATGTTCGTAACACCAACTGGATCAAATTACCGTTTTACTCCTGGGTTACATATTTTTTCCTTAAGTACCAGTGCTCCTCTAATGAACAATTTGTTTGTGGTTCTACCAACAAACAAAAGTCCCTCTCGGGCCAATGAGAGGGTCGGGTGCTTTGTTCAAGTCCCGGAGACACCACTTAAGGGAACATTCCTCTACTTACCCTAATAGGCTAGAAGGAGTGAATTCCATGTTGCTAAATTAAGTCTCCAGCCACTCATTCGGTCTTGTCCCCAAGAAGGTAGGCATATTGAGTCGACGAATCTGGTCACTCTCACCCATACTAGTCAAAGGACAATCCCTCGCAAACAGGAGTTCGTAACCTGCTCAGGATTGAGATCAAGTTACATAGGTCATCCAAGTGAAATAGAAACCTAACTAGTCAATGGAGTTACACCTAGTGGTTACTATTTCGCGGTCTGGTCTTTTGCAATCTCATTACATAGGATATCCCCACTCACATGTCATCTACACGAACACGTTAGGATCACAGTGTTTGTATCATATACAAAGTGGGCCACATCTATAGTATTACCAGGGTAAGGTACCCAAACCTTATCCTCTTACTATAGACCCTTTAGGTTGTATCTCGAACTGTGATCCTTTATATGTACACTACATTCAGTTCAAGAGACATTTTATAGCCTTGGATGTTAGTTTATTGGATTTAGTGTTAATACAAGGGAAATACTGTAATTAATAAACAATAACGCTTTATTGAGAAATAATAACTCTTTATTACAATAATTAGAACAAAAATTTACAAACTATGAGTTTTAAGGCACAAAACCCCAACAAACTCCCACTTGAACTAAAACTCTAATGGGGTACATTACAATCTAAAACAGTGGTTACAGAGATACAAAATACAATAAACTAGGGCATCCATATACCCATTACATATCTCCCACTTGCCCTAGATTAGCCTATGTACATATCTCGTAGACCTAGACTTTCCAGATGACTCTCAAACACTTTAGCCGTGAGAGTCTTTGTAAACGGATTAGCAATGTTGTGCTCCGAAGCGATCTTCGTGACTATCACATCTCTTCGTTGCACTATTTCTCGTATCATGTGATACTTCCTCTCGATGTGTTTGCCTCGCTTGTGGCTGCGAGGTTCCTTCGAATTGGCTACCGCACCACTGTTGTCACAGTATAAGGTGATGAAAAATTCCATATTTGGAACAACTTTCAAATCAGTAAGGAATTTCCTTAGCCAAACAACCTCATTAGCTGCTTCACAAAAGCAGCGACATACTCTGCCTCCATTGTGGAGTCTGCGATGCATCTCTTCTTGATGCTTCGCCACACTATAGCTCCCCCGTTAAGGGTGAAAACTGATCCCGATGTGGATTTTCTAGAATCCTTATCGGTCTGAAAATCGGAATCAGTGTATCCAGTAAGAATCAAATCCTTAGTCCCATACACAAGCGTATAGTCTCTCGTTATCCTAAGATACTTGAGGATATTTTTAACTGCGGTCCGGTGGTCTAACCCTGGATTGGACTGGTACCTACTGACTATTCCCACTGCATAACAAATGTCTGGCCTCGTGCATAGCATAGTATACATTAAGCTACCTACTGCAGAGGCATGGGGAATACGTCTCATATCCTCAACCTCTTTAGGTGTCTTGGGACACTGTTCCTTGGACAGATGAACTCCATGCTTGAAAGGTAATAAACCCCTCTTGGAATTCTACATCGAATATCGGCCAACATTTTGTCGATATAAGACGCTTGAGACAGAGCTAGCTTTCTGTTCTTGTGATTTTTGAAAATTTGAATCCCAAGAACATACTGAACCTCTATCAAATCTTTCATTTGGAATTGGGTCGCCAACCACTTCTTTATGTCAGTTAGGTATCCTACATCATTCCCAACGAGTAGGATATCATCCACATAAAGTACTAAGAAAGCTACTTTGTTATTGATGATCCTCTTGTAAACACAGGGCTCATCAACGTTTTGGTCAAAACCATAAGACTTGATCGCAATATCAAATCTTATGTTCCAAGATCTGGATGCTTGTTTAAACCCATAAATGGATCGATTGAGCTTGAAAACTTTTTGCTCCTGACCTTGGGTTATGAACCCTTCGGGTTGAGACATATAGATGCTATCGTCAAGATTACCATTCAAAAAGGCAGTCTTGACGTCCATTTGTCAAATCTCATAATCATAAAATGCGGCTATGGACAAGAGTATCCTTATAGACTTAAGCATAACAACAGGGGAAAAAGTTTCCTCATAGTCAACTCCTTCCCTTTAGGTAAAATCCTTTGCTACAAGTCTTGCCTTAAAAGTCTATACCTTTCCTATTGAATCTGCACCCTATGGGTCTTACCCCCTTCAGGACGGTCTACAAGCTCCCAAACTGAATTGAAGTACATTGACTTCATTTCAAGGTCCATGACTTTGATCCATAGGTTCTTATCTACGTCATTCATTGCCTATTTATAGAACAATGGATCCTCTACACAGTCATCAGGTATGACAACTTGAGTTTCAGCTAAACCCAAGTAGCGGTCAGGTTGTGAAACAACCCTCCCACTGCGTCGAGGCATTCCCAACGATTGAGAAGGATTAGACTAACTCGATGTGTCAGCTTCTTCACCAACTCTTGATGAAGGTCCAGCTTGATCAACAACTCTTGTTGACTCATCTATGGCTTCATTTAATACTAACTTACTACCCGGCTTATGGTTCCTCATGTGATCTTCCTCCAAGAAAGTGGCATTTGTCGATACAATCACCTTATTTTCTTGTGGGTCGTAGAAAAGACCACCTCTTGTTTCTTTGGGATAGACAACAAAATGGCATAATCTTGAACGAGGTTCCAGTGTCTTTGGGTTTATCACCAGCACGTGTGTCGGACAACCCCAAATCCTGAAGTGTTGTAAACTAGGTTTACGCCCCTTCCACAACTCAAAAGGTGTTTCTGAAACACTTTTTGATGGAACAGTGTTCAAGATTTGAATCGCACTCTCTACTGTGTAACCCCAAAACGAGGCAGACAATTGAGCATAACTCATCATAGATCGAACCATGTCTAACAAGGTTCTATTTCTC
The DNA here is from genome assembly GCA_036507285.1 of Trichosanthes cucumerina. Classification (NCBI taxonomy): domain Eukaryota; kingdom Viridiplantae; phylum Streptophyta; class Magnoliopsida; order Cucurbitales; family Cucurbitaceae; genus Trichosanthes; species Trichosanthes cucumerina. The sequence goes on along the minus strand of CM071836.1, from coordinate 64,329,584 downwards.
CTTTCAGATACACCATTCTGCTGAGGTGTATTAGGTGTCGAGAGTTGAGATTGGATTCCATGTTCTATCAAATAGTCCTGGAATCTTAGATCCATATACTCTCCACCTCGATTGGATCGAAGTGTCTTAATGGTTTTCCCTAATGCATTCTCCACTTCGACCTTATACTCTTTGAACTTTTCAAGAGCCTCTAACGTATGATGCATTAGGTATAGATAACCATACCTCGAATAATCATCTATGAAAGAGATGAAATATTCGTACCCTCCTCGAGTTTTAACATTCACCAGATCACAAAGATCCGAATGTATAAGTTTTAAGGGTTCTTTTGCTCTATAACCTTTTCCAGTAAAAGGTCGCTTAGTCATTTAGCCTTCTAAGCATGATTCGCAAGGAGGTAGAGAATCATCTTCTAACTTGTTCAGAAGTCCATTCTTAGATAATCTCTCAATCCGGTTGAGATTTATGTGACCAAGTCTAAGATACCAAAGATAGGTATTGTTATTTGGAGAAATTCTTTGTCTTTTATTTGAGTATTCACAGTTTTAAACATCTCATGATTTAAAATTGCTTTAGTTTTGTTTGGTTTAAGTACATACAACCGTTTTTTAATCTAGAAGAACAAATATTGACACCTTTTTCGAAATGAACGCTTCATTAATTGAAAAAGAAATACAATATCCACATTCAACTAGACAAGAGATAGATATCAAGTTTCTTTTAATCTTAGGAACTATGTACAGATTTTCTATAAATAAAAATCTCTCTAAAAACCAACTTGGCATCTCCCACTGCACGAGCTGAGACGATGTCTCCCGTTCCGACCCTGAGCGTTATCTCACCCTCTCCGAGCTCCTTGAAGGAACTAGTTTCCTGTAAAGAAGAGCAAACGTGATTAATGACTCCTGAATCAAGTATCCAGGTAAAATCATCACTTTCCACTAAACAAGTTTCAAGAAAAAGTAAATCGAATTTACCTTTCTTCTCTTTGAGCTCAGCAAGGTATTTTGGGCAGTTTCGCTTCCAGTGCACGTCCACATTGCAGTGGAAACATTTTCCTTTATCTGCAACTTAGGATTTTCCCTTGCCTTTAGCTGCAGCAGCGGCTGCCTTCCCTTTCCCTCCTATCTTCTTCTTTTGGGTCTTCTTAAGCCCAGGAGATGAACCGCAGGACTTAGTCCTAGAGGATGAACCCTTCTGAAACCTTCTGGAATGGGCAAACAAATTTTCCTCTCCATTAGCCTGCCCCTTATTCTTCACAAGGGACTGGAAAGTCTGCAACTCATTGAGGAGAGTAGTCAGGTTATACTCTATTTTATTCATCACCACATTGCTGCAGAATTGCAGGAAACTCTTCGGAAGAGACTCTAGGATGAAGGACACCTGATTTTGCTCGTCGATGACCGCGTCGTTCATTTTTGCCATGTTGAAGTGGACCATCAGATCTAGAACATGATCTCTCACCGACGATCCCTCCATCGTACGGGAGTTATAAACGTACTTGAGGGATTCGTGTCGAAGCTGTCCAGACGGTTGTCCAAACATATTCTTCATCGAACTCATGATCTCACGAGCTGAGACCATGCCCTCGTGCTTTTTGGCCAGAACTTTAGAAACACTAGCCAAAATGTAGACCTTGGCCTTGTCATTGACCTTGATCCAACGGTCGTACGCATCCTTAAGAGGTTGAGGAGCGTTTCGAACAGGGACCTAAGGACATTCCTTAGTAAGTACAAACCGTAAGTCATCAACAACCAGAATCGTATTCAAGTTGGACTTCCACGTAGTATAATTCTCGTCAGTTAAACGTTCGCTTTTGAGTAAGGCTATTATTGAGGACGACATGCTGAAATTTCAAAAATAGTTCTAATTAGTTATGTCTTAACCCATTACAAACCAATCAATTTTAGCAAAATTATTAAAGAAAACTAGTGTTTAAATTAAATCTTTAATTTTGCAACGATACTTCAAGGGTTTAGAACAAAAGTCACCGTCGGGTGGTCAGTCACTCCTCCTCTGAATTGAGACTATCTCAGCTAATTCTCACTACTAGAACATCTCATGTCTCAGTGATTCTTAGCTACCGTTTGTTTGGTCAATGACTCGTTAAATAGCTTAACTAATCCCGTAAATGTGGCACTACCATTTTCAGATCCAATAGATCCGAGCCAACGGGCTACTAATAAGAAAGACAACTATTGGCAAATTACCTAAGAGACCCTATCCATTTTTGGACTTCGCAGTGTTCTGACCCCTATAGTCAGACCCTCCATAGGGATTGGTTGTTCTAGGACAACCTAGCAGGTAGACTATAGAAATCTCACGGTGCGACCTAATGGAGGAGACCGTAGGATACGTTAACACACGTCCTGCTCCTATTTACTATGGATACTTCCCTCATTCACCTTGGTATTGAACCATGCAAACACTTACCACAGAAGGACGCCCTATTGACGCCACGTAGCTGAGCATGGAACTCACGGTGTGAACTCTTGAGGACGTGAGAGTAAACTCGATGCGAACACCTCGTTTTCTCCCACTGAAGTTTCTAAGGTTCGGGTATAGGTTAACTTAGTCGGATTCTGGCTAAAAGAATCTATCTAAGTTTATGCATATTATAACTATTATAACTAGGTCTTTTAACTTTATGTCTAGGTGAATAAACATTTTAATTACCTAGATATAATACAGGACTATGGTTAATTCAACTCAAGTTTCAGGTCAGTTCCCAAGTAGGAGGTGTTCTGTTAACCGTCAACTTAAGTACCTCAACCTTAGACAGAACATCACTGGTAGAGTTTCCTTATAACCAATGTCCTATGGTTCTACTATATTTTAAACTATTTAAAATACTATGTAAAACAATTTTCTAATCCTATTAGAAATTAAACTTAGGTCTAAATTAATTTTAAACAATTTAAAACTAATTTTATTTAACCCAAGTTCCTATGTTTGCATACAGTTCTTTGTTATAGGTTATGGTTTCTAAAACCCCTTTTATAACTTTTATAAATTTTAATTATTAACCTATGACGACAAACTATATGATAAATCCAACAAACGATTTCAAATTGGAAGTATATTCAACTAATTGAATCATGCTAAATACTTAAATAAAATAACACATTATTTTAATCTAAGTAATTTCATGCTACATGCTTTTATTTTTCATATAATCCAATTATAACAATTATAATTAATTACTCATGAAAAATAAATTAAATCATGCATTTCTATCATATTATATAACAATTATACAAATAAAATGCATGAACATGCTTATCCTAAGGCGGGAAAAATTTTAAATGACATTCATAAAGAAAATAGCCGTAAAATCGAAAAAAATTGGCCCCTAAAGTACAAAAAATAATAAAATTACACTAATTTTATTACAAAATCAGCCCAAAACACCTTGAACCGGGCTCATACCGCTCGAACTAGACCAACCTCGACCCGAACCGTTCGAACCGGACTGACTCTTCCAGTTGCTGCCACGGCGTTGCAACGCTGAGGAGAGCGTTGCAACGCCGCCTCCTTAAGTCCCGCTTCAGGTATCGGGGTAGCGTTGCAACGTTGAGAGACAACGTTGCAACGTTGTTGACCCCTGGATCTCCTTATCGGTAGGGGTTTCGGCGTTGCGACACCGTTCCGACGTTGCAACGTTGATGCAGCGTTGCAATGCTACTAGTTCTGCAGTAGTTTATTCCTTCGAAAACAACAACTTCCAATTGCAATTTCTCCCCCCGATACTCATCTGAATTGCTTCAAACTTGTCACGGACGACTAATAACAACTTTACAGACTCAATTAAGCACTTTATTGCCCAAAATGCAGGGGCCTTTACATTTAATTGATCAAATCGAAAATAAAACTAAGGCAAAAAATTTCCTAAACTAGTTTTACAGCAAACCAAATGCAATTCTCACCTATCCAATACAAATTTGTTTTAACCAAAACAAAACAATCATTGCTCTGATACCAATTGAAGGGAATCTGATCCCCATGAGCAGCGGAAACGTGGTTTAAAATCGAATTTGCTTGCTTGTTTTCGTTTATTCTAAATACCAATACATTGGGTAAAAATAGAGATATGCAATAAAATACTAATCTAATCAGAGCATGGAATTAAGCATACAAACATGTTGTAAAAGCTTCTTAAACTAAAAGGAATGAGCAATTACCTTTGTAGTTTTCACAATCAGCAACTCCTTGCTCCAATTGCACAGCAACACAATAATAACAAAAGTTCCTCTATTCTTTCTTCTCCAACAAGACACAACAAAAATGGAAAATCTCCTATATCTCTGAGTTCTACTTAGATCTACACTTTGTGGGAAGGGATCCAACAATTGGAAGGGAAGAAGAAGGGAATTTTGTTGAGAGAGAATTTTTACCTAGCAATTCACTTAGTTGCACAGGATCGATCAATCAACTCTTCTCACCAGGAGAAGAAGTAGAAGAAGAAAGGTAATTCCCCACTCCCTATCGAGAGGGGATTGGGAGTGATGGGAACGTGTCATCGTGACACGCTCCCAATTAATAATTAATTTTAATTATTAATTAATTAATACAATTAACTAAATTTAATTATATTAATATTTATTTTAATTAAATCACATTTAATTAAAAAAATTTAAATATCATATATTTAATTATGATTAAATCACATTTAATCATTTTACCCCTTAACCTATAGTTTTAATGCACATCTCATGAACACTAAAACCTATAGTTTTTAAATATGAATCTCATTCACATTTAAATTAATATTTGAAAGAAATTTATAATATAAAGTTCCAAAACTTATAACGTATCTATATACATTAAATTTATTCCCTAATTGAATTTGAACATTTCAAATTCAAACGATCTAAGAACCCTTTACGAGCTAGAAGGTGGACCTAATGGACCTACAGATCAGAAGCTCCAACGATACGAGAATACTCGGTTAATCTCATTAACTTCCTAATCAACATTCGTTAACTGCGAGAACACTCCACTAAAGTCCCACAACTGCACTTTTCTCACTGCAAATGTATTTCCATGTTCACGGATACTGACCAATAACAACAAGTCCATCCTTCACGAATGTTCGTAACACCAGCTGGGTCAAATTACCGTTTTAACCCTGGGTTACATCTTTTACCTTAAGTACTAGTGCTCCTCTAATGAACAATTTGTTTGTAGTCCTACTAACAAACAGAAGTCCCTCTCGGGCCAATGAGAGAGTCGAGCCTTTTGTTCAAGTCCCGGAGACACCACTCAAGGGAACATTCCTCTACTTACCCCTAATAGGCGGGAAGGAGTGAATTTCATCTTGCTAAGTTAAGTCCTTAGCCGCTCACTCGTTCTTGTCCCCAAGAAGGTAGACATATTGAGTCGGCGAATCTGGCCACACTCACCCATACTAGTCAAAGGACAATCCTTCGCAAACAGCAGTTTGTAGCCTGCTCAAGTTTGAGATCAAGTTGCCTAGGTCATCTTAGTGAAATAGAAACTTAACTAGTCAACGGAGTTACACCTAGTAGTTACTATTTCGCGGTCCGATCTTATGCAATCTCATTACATAGGATATCCCCACTCACATGTCATCTACACGAACACGTTAGTATCACAGTGTTTGTCCTCTTACTATAGACCCTTTGGGTTGTACCTCGAACTGAGATCATTTATATGTACACTACATTCAGTTCAAGAGACATTTTACAGCCTCGGATGTTAATTTATTGGATTTAGGGTTAATACAAGAGCAATACTGTAATTAAAGAACAATAATGTTTTATTAAGAAATAATAACTCTTTATTACAATAATTAGAACAAAAATTTACAAACTACGAGTTTTAGGGAAAAAATCCCAACAACTCTCACCCATGCAAATCTAATGATAATCTCAAATAAATAGGAGTTCATAACGCGCTTATGATTAAAATCGAGTTTCCTAAGCCAACGTATGAATATAGACAGTTAAGACTGTAAACAGAGTTATAAAGTCTAAGTGACTATTTCAAGGTCGAGTCTTATGCAAACTAATTGCACAGGACGCCCCCACTCACATGTCTCCACATAACGATTTAGGATCACATCGTTTGTACTATACAAATTGGATCGCATCCATATTGTCCGCAAGATAAGGTACCCAGCCTTATCTCTATACTATAGTCCATTTTGGTTATAACTTGAACTTTATCTACTTTTATGTCACACGTAAAGTTCAAGTATCCATCGTATATGATGGAATCGAAATTTCAATTGCACAGTGGAAGTCCTAATTGAATCGAAAAACACGTTTTTCATTTGGCAAACTAAAATTCCCATACATTGGCAAAATATAAATCGATAAGCATACAAAAGCATGAATATTGTAATTTAGAATACAGAAGCATGTTTGAAACGTTTTCTAAATTAAAAGATTAAGAATATATACCTTTTGCTTCTAGAATTAACCGATAGCGATTTTTGCAGCAACACAAACTGAAACTTTTCATACTTTGAACAGGACACTACCAATAGGAAAAGTTCCTATTCTCTGAATCCTTAGATTGAAATTTTTGTGGGAAAACTTCTTGATCTTTGGGATGAATTATTGAGAGAGAATTTTTCAAGAGAAAAGCATCAGTATGCCAAGCCTATCGATCAATCAACCTCTCCCAACTCCCTCTACCTTTATCGACAGAGTGAGGGAGAAGATGAGGGGAGTGGGAACGTGTCACACGTTCCCCATTTTTTTAATTAATTAAATCATATTTAATTAATATTTAATTAAATATATATAACTACATAACCTAAAGTTTTAATTAATTTAATCAAATCATATTTAAGTAAGTTAATTAAATTTGTAAATTAATTAATTATGTAAATAATTAATTCAAAATTCAATATCATATATTAAATTTAGGTTATGAATAATTAAATCATATTTAACCATACTCCTTTTAACCTATAGTTTTAATGTGCATCTTATGCGCATTAAATTTTAACCTATAGTTTTTTTAATATGAATCTCATTCACACTAAAACACTATTTGAACCCTTCCAAATATTCAATTCTCTCATAAATTTACTTTGAATCATATTCAAATTTAATTTATACTATAAAGTTTTAATGTACATAAAAACTTTATATTATAATATATCTCTATTCATTAAATTAATTTCCAAAGTAAATTTGAACAATTCAAATTCTAATCAAGATCTAGCAATCTAAGAACCCTTTACGAGCTAGGAAGTGGACCTAATGGACCTACAAATCAGAAGCTCCAACGATACAAGATTAATAGGTTAATCTCATTAACTGTCTAATCAACATTCGTTAACCGCGGAAATACTTCACTAAAGTCCCGCAGTCGCACTCTTTTCACTGCAGATATGTTTCTGTGTCCATGGATAATGACCAATAACAGCAAGTTGATCTTTCACGAGTGTTCGTAACACCAGTTAGGACAAATTACCGTTTTACCCCTAAATTACATCTTTTACCTTAAGTACCAGTGTTACTCTAATGAACAACCTGTTTATGGTCCTACCAATAAATAGAAGTCTCTCTCGGGCCAGTGAAAGAGTTGGGCCCTTTGTTCAAGTCCCAGAGACACCACTTAAGGGAACACTCATCTTCTTACCCTAAAGTCGGGAAGGAGTGAATTCCTTCTTGTTAGGTTAAGTCCCCAATCCCTTGCAAACAGGAGTTCGTAACCTGCTCACGATTGAGATCAAGTTGCCTAGGTCATCCTATTGAAATAGAAACCTAACTAGTCAACGGAGTTACATCTATCAGTTACTATTTCGCGGTCTGATCTTATGTAATCTAATCACATAGGATATCCCCACTCACATGTCGTCTACACGAACACGTTGGATCACTGTGTTTATATCATATACAAAGTGGGTCATATCCATAGTGTCACCAGGATAAGGTACCCAACCTCATCCCAATACTATAGACCCTTTCGACTGTTTCTCGAACCGTGATCCTCATATGTCTTCTACATACAAATCAAGAGACATATAACAACCTAGTGTTAGGATTTATGCCCTAAAACTCGTAGTTTGTAAATAATGTTCTAATTAAATCAATAAAGAGTTATTGTTGTTAACAAGGAGTTATTGTTTATCATTATTTGTATTGCCTTAAATTAACCCTAAATCCAATAAACTAACATTCAAGGTTGTTTCATGTCTCTTGAACTAAATGTAGTAGACATATAAGGATCTTAGCATAAGATACAGCCTAAAGGGTCTATAGTAAGGAGATAAGGCTTTGGTACCTTACCCTGGTAATACTATGGATATGACCCACTTTGTATATGATACAAACACAGTGATCCTGACGTGTTCATGTAGATGACATGTGAGTGAGGATATCCTATGTAATGAGATTGCATAAGACCGAACCACGAATTAGTAACCACTAGATGTAACTCCGTTGACTAGTTAGGTTTCTATTTCAATAGGATGACCTAGGCAACTTGATCTCAATCTTGAGCAGGATACGAACTCCTGTTTGCGAGGGATTGTCCTTTGATTAGTATGGGTGAGAATGGCTAGATTCACCGACTCAATAAGCCTACCTTCTTGGTGATGGGATCGAATCCCGGAGCGGAAGCGATTTGAGTCACGTGTTCTTATAATAGGTTACGTAAATCAAATAAAAAACATAATATACTAAGATTAAGCATGTAAATCAAGAATGGACAGCAGTGAGATTACCTTTGTAGACCTCCTTCAACGAACACCACGTACTTCTTTGCTCCTCACGATCTCACGTTTCCAACAAACCCGACGCAACCGATTTGCACCACTAAGTCTTCTCCGTTGTATATCTAGGAGAGGGAGGAATGTGGGATTCCACTTTGGAGTTTGCGAGACTTTTGAGAGAAGGAAAAACACTTTTTCCAACTTTGAGAGCACTAGGGTTTCTTATCTTGGATTGCTTGCCAAATAAGCATCTTATGCACATATTTATAGGGAAATAGGGTGGAAATGACCATCTTGCCCATATAGTGCTCTTATTATGTATTTCTTATTTTGTATATAGATTAAACTATATATTATATCAATTATATCCCATATAATTGATATATCTTTTTATATATGAAATTGAACTCTTCAATTTCACTCCAAATATACCCTCAATATTTCCATGTTGAGCCAACGAATGGACCTAATGAACCTACAGATCATGAGCTCTAATGATACGAGATTAACCAATCAAACTCTTTAATCTAATTAACCAACATTCATTAACTACGAGTCACTCCATTATAGACTCGTAGCTGCACTCTACTCACTGTAGACTGTGTTGTGTCCATTGATATAATCAATACCTGTGAATTGACCCTTCACAGGTTGTTTGTAATCATAATTGGATCAAATCACCGTTTTACCCCTGTGATTACATTTTGCTCCTTAAGCACCACTGATCCTCTAATGAACAACAAGTCTATGGTCCTACCATAAACTTAATCCTTCTTAGGCAAGTAAGAAGGTGGGGCCCCGTTGTTCAAAACCTGGATTCAGTTCTTAAGAGAACAACCTATCTGATTCCCTAATTTAGGAATGAGTGAATTCCATCTTGCAGAGTTAAGTTCCCAGCTACCTATAAGGTTCTTTCCCTGAGAAGGTAGGCTTATTGAGTCAGCTACAGGCCACTCCCACCCATACTAGTCTAAGGACAAACCCCTATAAGCAGGAGTTTGTAACTTGCTCAGGATTCAGGTTAAGTCACCATTGATCATCTATAAATTATTAGACCTATCTTGTTAACGGTGTTACACTAGTAGGTTAATAATTTGCGGTCCGTCTTGTATAATCTCATTATACAGGATGCCCCACTTGCATGTCTACCACATGAACGAGTTGGATTACCTCGTTTGTAGTGAATACAAAGCGGGTCGCATCCATGGTGTTACCAGTATAAGGTTCCCAGCCTTACGCATATACCATAGACCATTCAGGTTATACTTGAACAACTTTATCCAACTTGTGTCCACTATACAATTGTTCAACATCAATCATTATAACCTTGGAACTTAGTTTATTGGATTTAGGTTTATGTGCAAGAATGTAATAAATAACTCCTTATCATTATTACAAAACTACACTTGCTTAGGGTATAAACCCCAACACTTGGGGGCAATACCGAGCAGGCAACTGGAGATTTAACCTAGCAAGAAGGAATTCACCCATTCCCGCCTATTAGGGTAAGTAGATGAATGTTTCCTTAAGTGGTGTCTCCGAGACTTGAACAATGGGCTCAACCCTCTCATTAGCCTAAGAAGGACCTTTTTTTATTAGTAGGACCAAAAACAGGTTGTTCATTAGTGGAGCACTGGGACTTAAGGTAAAAGATGTAACCTAGGGGTAAAACGGTAATTTTACCCAACAGGTGTTACGAACATTCGTGAAGAATTGGCTTGTTGTTATTGGTAGATATCCGTGGACACAGAAACATATCTACAGTGAAAAAGTACAACTGCGGGACTTTAGTGGAGTGTTCCCACAGTTAACGAATGTTGATTAGGAGGTTAATGAGATTAACTGAATAATCTTGTATCGTTAGAGCTTCTGATCTGTAGGTCCATTAGGTCCACCTTCTAGCTCGTAAAGGGTTCTTATATCATTTGAATTTGAAGTGTTCAAATTCAATTAGGGAATAATATTGATGTATAGAGATACATTATAATATAAACTTTTCATGTACATTAGAACTTTATATTATAAATTTAATTTGAATATGATTCATATTAAATTATATGAGAGAATTCAAATATTTTAAAGAATTCAAATATTATTTAAATGTGAATGAGATTCATATTTAAAACTATAGGTTAAATTTAATGTGCATAAGATGTACATTAAAACTATAGGTTAAAAGGGGGAAATGATTAAATATGACTTAATCTTAATTAAATTTATGATATTTAATTTAATATTAATTAAATATGATTTAATTAGTTAATTATATTATTTAATAATTAATTTGATTATTTATTAAATAAATAAATGAATAAAAGGGGAACGTGTCAAAGACGTTCTCCCTCCACGTTCCCCTTTCTCTCCCTTATCGATAGATACAGAGAGAGAGGTGCGTGGTGAATCGATCGATAAATTGAACAAGTGAGGAAAAATTGTTCTTTCTCTCAAATTCTCCCTCCTTACCAATTCGTTGGAGGTTTTCCACCAAACCTTAATCTAAGTTTCTCAGAGGATAGAAGGTTTACACTTTTGGTAGTGTCCTGTTGCAAGAGGTTGGAAGAAGTTTGAAGTTGGTGTGTTGTACAAACTTTGGAGAGACAAGGAGTTGTTGTTGAATTGAAACTACAAAGGTAATATGTTCTTTCCTTTCTAGATTAGAAACTTACAGCATGACTTAGGTAATTTAATTCATGCTTCAATTATTGCTTATCTCTGTTTTATTGCCAATGTATGGGTTTTTGGAGTAAACCAAAACAAACAAGCAATTACGATTAATACCACGTTTCCGCTGCTCTGGAGGATTCAATTCCATTCACCTTGGAAGTTCGTTTATTGGATTTAGGGTTAATATAAGGCAGTATATAGAAATAATAAAAGCCAACAATACTTTATTGAATAAAATAGAACAAGAGTTACAAACTACGAGTTTTAGGGCATAAACCCCAACAAACTCCCACTTGAACTAAGAACTCTAGTGTAGTGGAGTACATACAATTCAGAACAGTGGGCACATAAATACAATAAACTAGGGCATCCTTATACCCGTTACATATCTCTCACTTGCCCTAGATTACACTATGTATATATCTCGTAGACACAGACTCTCCAGATGACCCTCGAACACTTTAGCTGTGAGAGTTTTCGTAAACGGATTAACAATGTTGTGCTCCAAAGCGATCTTGGTGACTATCATATATCCTCTTTGCACTATCTCACGAATGAGATGATATTTCCTCTCGATGTGCTTCCCTCGTTTGTGGTGCATCCTTGCTTAATACTTCGCCATACTATAACTCCCCCGTTAAGGGTGAAAACTGATCCCGAAGTGGATTTCCTAGAATCCTTATCGGTCTGAAAATCAGAGTCAGTGTATCCTATAAGGATCAAATCCTTAGACCCATACACTAGCATATAGTGCCTCGTTCTCAAAAGATACTTAAGGATGGTTTTAACTACAGCCCAGTGGTCTAACCTTGGATTGGATTGGTACCTACTGACTATTCCAACAGCCTAACAAATGTATGGCCTTGTGCATAGCATAACATACATTAGGCTACCTACTTTCAAGGCATAGGGAATACGTTTCATATCCTCAACTTATTGAGGTGTCTTAGGACACTGTTCCATAGACAGATGAATTCTATGCCTAAAGGGCAATACACCCTTCTTGGAATTCTGCATCGAATATCGTACCAACATTTTGTCGATATAGGACGCTTGAGACAAAACTAACATCTGTTCTTGCGATTCCTCATAATTTGAATTCTAAGAACATATTGCGCCTCTCCCAAATCCTTCATTTGAAATTGGGTCGCTAGCCATTTCTTTATGTCAGTGAGATATCCTACATCATTCTCAATGAGTAGGATATCGTCCACATAAAGTACTAAGAAAACTACTTTATCGTTGATGATCCTCTTATATACACAAGGCTCATCAACGTTCTGGTCAAAACCGTAAGACTTGGTCAATGATAAGAAATTGATGAGGAATTGAAAAATCTAATCTACCTTGTTAACAACAAACAAGACTATTAGATCACAAAACCCAAAACCCCAAATCGAAATGAATCAAAGAAGCCAAAGATTCTAATATCAAAATATTAAATAACCTTTGACAATTGGATCTAACGACCTTTCTTAAAGAAACAAGACCTTTAGATAACTCAATTTCAAAGACCCCAAAACGAATTTTTAAAATCAACTCAAGGAAAGTAAAATCGGATAACCTTGTTGATCAAACATCTCAAGGCAAGAGAACTTGTACGAGATTTGAACCACTCCACAAGCGAGATTGATCAAGTCAAGCTTGAATGATTCTAAGCATGCAACCTAATCTACATAGAATTACAAAGAAATAGCTCTAGGTTATTAGAAAGCTCAAAAGCTCCTTTTGATTACATTTTCAATCTTTTTTTTTCTCTCAAGGTATATGACTTTATATAGCTTCAAAATCAACCCTAGAGTAACCTATGGTCAATTGAACGGTTGTAACTTACATCCTCATCAATACCATGATCTCCACTAACCAAATTGTAACCTAAATTATTGAAAACAAGACTTTAAAACTGACATTTACATCAAAATATCCATAAATCCGAGATTGAAGTCTTATAGTAATCTTGAAAGTCTTTGTAACCTTCCATGCATAAATGAAGCTTCACTTGATTTAAATTGAAACTCTTGTTGCATAAATGAAGCTTGAGTTATCTTTAAAGACACATTTATTGCACTTGATTTCATTAAATGCATCTTCAGTTTGTCATAAATGAAGTTGGACAACATTTAATTCAACTCCATTTTGAAGCTTTTCTCTCGTCTTGAATAGCATGGTAGGATTCGTATCATTCTCCCCTTCTTCAAGAAGATTCGTCCTCGAATCTAAGGATGTCGTTGTGACACAAACTGAAAATTTATTTCAATCTTCGGTCTTGCTCTCTTGAATTCCTTCTTCGTATCATTTTCTTTGTGAAAGATTGCTGCAAAAATAAGTTAAGAAAATACAAAGGACCTCACAACACTCCCTCCCAAGTTTACACTCAATAATATTTAGGTCACTCATGTTTGCACTCAATTTTGAGAAAACACAATGATTCTTAATCTCACCTCTCAAAATTTGTATGGAGAAGCCAAGATAATTTGCAATTCAATGGATAATTGCACACTTTGAAAACAAACAAACTAACTTGACATTTTAAAAATTTAAGGCCATGGCTAGATAAATGAAGAAGAAGCAATGTAACTCTTGGATAATTAATAACCAATGGCTGGAATTTTTGAACATAGGAGTTACAAATTGAAATCTAATGGTTGAAAAATTCATGTGCATAAATGTAACTGCCCATTTTTAATATGTAACCACCAACTTGTCAAACTTTCAAGGTGTAACATCTAAGATTGAATACCAAATAGTTAAAATTAAACATAATGATCATATCTAATTGGAAATTTTTTGATTTAGCATGCTTTAGAGGCAAAAATAGCAAGAACAAAACAAGAATTCATGTTCTCGGGTATAGCAGTTTTTTTCAGAACCAGTTGTAAAAATGCATCTTTTTCATCCTCAAGAAAACTGAATTAGAAAATCTCAAAGAAGACAAAGTTGAAGCTTAGACCCTAATCTACAATATTTATGAAGATATCAAGATGAATTGGCATATAGAAATATGAGTTTTAGACAATTTTTGAGAGACTACGAAAACTGGACAGATTGTAGAACAAAAAAAAACTAGAACATAAAAATAAAAAATAAATAAAAGATAAGCGCAAAGGAAACATATATCCGATCTTGAGCCTAAGGCTCTGATACCAAATGATATGAAATTCAAGAAGAATTTATAAATCCAACAACCTTGTTATGGAACAAACAAGTGTTGGGTTTTATATCCTAAAACTCGTGGTTTTGTAAACTGAATGTATATTCTATATCACAATAAAGTTGTTATTGAATTTATTCAGTAAAGGTGTTGTGACTTTTGTGTATTGTGTAACCTTAATCCAATAAAGAACCCTTGGCTATAGGATGAATACTTGAACTTTATGTGTGACATAAAAGTGGATCAAGTTCAAGTTATAGCCAGAACAGTCTATAGTATAAGGATAAGGTTGGGTACCTTATCCTGGGGACACTATGGACGCGGCCCACATTGTAGAGAACAAACGATGTGATCCTTAATCGTTCATGTGGAGACATGTGAGTGGGGGCGCCCTATGCAATGAGTTTGCATAAGACTGGACCGCACAATAGTCACTTAGACTTTATAACTCCGTTTACTGTCTTAACTGACTATATTCATACGATGACCTAGGTAACTCGATCTTAATCCTGAGCGTTCTATGGACCCCTGTTTATTCGGATTATCCTTAGATTTGCATGGGTGAGAGTGGCTCGAGACTGCCGACTCAATAAGCCTCCCATTTCAGGGATAAAACCGAGTAGATAGCTGGGAACATAGTTCGGCAAGATGGAATTCATTCCTACCCGCTTTAGGGATTAGTAGAAAGGTTGTTCCCTTAAGTCATCGACTCGGGTCTTGAACAATGGGCCCATCCTCTCATTGGCGAGAGGGATTTGGTTTCTTTGGTTGGACCACAAACCAATTGTTCATTAGAGGATCAGTGGAACTTAAGGAACAAGAGGTAATTACAGGGGTAAAACGGTAATTTTGACCCAGCTGTAATTACGAATGACTTGTGAAGAATCGACTTACTAATCATGGTTATATCGAGTGGACATAAATATATCTACAGTGAGGAGAGTGCAAAACACGGGCTTTAGTGGAGTGTCCGGTGGTTAACGAATGTTGATTAACTAGGCTAAAGAGTTTGGTTGGTTAATCTCGTATCGTTGGAGCTCATGATCTGTAGGTCCATTAGGTTCCCCTTACTAGCTCGGACTAAGCCTTGTAAACATTTTGAGAGAAAAGAATTTGAATTGTTCAAATTCGAGTTTGGGAGAAAGCGTTAATTATATGTGATATATTTAACGAATCATAGCTTAATTATGAATTAAACTATGATTAACAGGATGTGGATATATTTAAATATGATTTAAATATCGGATCGGTTTATAGCATGAATAAGGATTCATGTTCGGAAAATCGATCGGGATCGGGCAATTTATTTAATTTAATATTTGATATTAAATTAAATTAATTTTGAATTATTTAATTAATTAAATTAATTTTGAATTATTTAATTAATTAAATTAATTTTGAATTATTTAATTAATTATATTAATTTTAATTTAAAAACAATTTAATATTGTTTTTAGAATTAAAATTAATTGTAAAATGGGGATTTTCATGAAAATCAAATTGCCAACTTGCCCAATCCTACTCATTTTCATAATTCACCAAAATTAGCCACCTCCATCTCAAACCATCCTCATCACACTTGAGTTGTCACTCAAATGAAGCTTAATGAAGGTTTATTTAATGGTGCTTTGAGGTGTTTTGAGAGAATTTTGCAGAAAAATCTAAATTCCCAAATTAGTGACCTTTGAGGTTTTTTCTTTCAAATTCTCTCAACCTAGGATCCCACAATCCGTTCCAAGGCCTAAGAATAGTAGGGAAGACTCTAACGGTTGTCCACGAAGTGTTCGTGTTGAAAACCATCCACCGGGTGAAGAGAATTTGATCTTCAAAGTCGAGTTTTCTATCCCTCTGTTTTTCCAGCTTTGAGCATGCATTTTATTTTACAAAATTGATCAACTTAAAGTGTTCAAGATCCAAAATTGCTTCCGCTTTCTTAATCTACACTCTTTCAACAAGACCTTTAGATCTAAAATCCAAAAACTTCAAAATCAAAATGAAATCAAAGAAGCCAAAGATTCTAATATCAAAATGTTAAGTAACTCTTGACAATTGGATCTAACAACCTTCCTTAAAGAAACAAGACCCTTAGATAACTCAATCTCAAAGACCCCAAAATCAATTTTGATAATCAACCCAAGGAAAGTAAAATCGGATTACCTTGTCGATCAAACATCTCAAGGCAAGAGAACTTGTATGAGATCAGAACCACTTCACAAGAAAGATTGATCAAGTCAAGCTTGAATGATTCTAAGCATGCAACCTAATCTACATAGAATTGCAAAGAAACATAACACTAGGCTATAATAAGCACAAAGGCCTCTTTTGATTACATTTTCAATCTTTTTTTTTCCTCTCAAGGTACATGACTTTATATAGCCTCAAAATCAACCCTAGAGTAACCTATGGTCAATTGAAAGGTTGTAACTTACATCCCCATCAATACCATGATCTCCACTAACCAAATTGTAACCTAAATTATTGAAAACAAGACTTTAAAACTGAAATTTACATCAAAATATCCATAAATCTGAGATTGAAGTCTTATAGTAATCTTGAAAGTCTTTGTAACCTTCCATGCATAAATGAAACTTCACTTGATTTAAATTGAAACCTTTTTTGCATAAATGAAGCTTGAGTTATCTTTAAGGACGCATTTATTGCACTTGAGTTCATTAAATGCATCTTTAGTTTGTCATAAATGAAGTTGAACAACATTTAATTCAACTCCATTTTGAAGCTTTTCTCTCGTATTAAATAACATGGTAGGATTCGTATCACATTTCTTTATGTCAGTGAGGTATCCTACATCATTCCCAATAAGTAGGATATCGTCCACATAAAGTACTAAGAAAGCTACTTTATCGTTGATGATCCTCTTGTATACACAAGGCTCATCAACGTTTTGGTCAAAACCGTAAGACTTGGTCGTAGTATCAAATCATTCCAAGATCTGGAAGCTTGCTTTAACCCATAAATGGATCGATTAAGGTTACAAACTTTTTGCTCCTGACCTTGGGTTATTAACCCTTCAGGTTGAGACATATAGATACATTCATCAAGATTACCATTCAGAAAAGCAGTATTGACGTCTATTTGCCATATTTCATAGTCATAAAACGTGGCTATAGACAAAAGGATCCTTATAGACTTTAACATAGCAACAAGAGAAAAAGTTTCTTCATAATCAACTCCTTCCCAACCTTTTGCTACGAGTCTAGCCTTAAAGGTTTGTACCTTTCCGACTGCATCTCTCTTTCTCTTATAGATCCATTTATACCGTATGGGTCTTACCCCTGCAGGTTGGTCTCTACAAGTTCCCATACTAAATTGAAGTGCATTGACTTCATTTCAAGGTTCATGGCTTTGATCCATTGGTCCTTGTCTACGTCGTTCATTGCCTGTTTATAAGACAATGGATCCTCTACGTCATCATCAGGTATGACAACCTGAGTTTTAGTTAAACCCAAGTAGCGGTCAGGTTGTGAAATAACCCTCCCACTGCGTCGAGGCATTCCCAACAATTGAGAAGGGTGAGACTGACTAGACGTACTGGCTCCTTCATCAACCCTAGATGAAGGTCCAGCTTGGTCAACAACTCTTGTTGACTCATCAGTAGCTTCAGTTAATATCAGTTTGCTACGTGGTTTATGGTTCCTCATGTGGTCTTCCTCCAAGAAATTGGCATTTGTTGATACAAGTAGCTTGTTTTCTTGTGGGTCGTAGAAAAGACCACCTCTCGTTTCCTTGTGATAGCCTACAAATAGACATAATCTTGAACGAGGTTCCAGTTTCTTCGGGTTTGTTAGTAGCACGTGTGTAGGACAACCCCAAATTCAAAAGTGATGCAAACTAGGTTACGTCCCTTCCATAATTCAAAAGGTGTTTTAGAAACACTTTTTGATGGAACGGTGTTTAAGATTTGAACTGCAGTCTCTACTGCATGACCCCCAGAACGAGTCAGGCAACTAAGCATAGCTCATCATTGAACGAACCATGTCTAACAAGGTTCTATTTCTCCTTTCTAACACACCATTCTGTTGTGACGTGTTAGGCGCTGAGAGTTGCGATTGGATTCCATGTTCTATCAAATAGTCCTGGAATCTTAAGTTCATGTATTCTCCACCTCGATCAAATCGAAGTGTTTTAATGGTTTTTCCTAATGCATTCTCAACCTCAGTCTTAAACTCCTTGAATTTTTCAAGAGCTTCAAACTTATGTTGCATTAGATATAAATAACGATACCTTGGATAATCATCTATAAAAGGGATGAAGTATTCGTACCCTCCTCTTGCTTTAACATTCATTGGATCACAAAGATTCGAATGTATAAGTTTTAAGGGCTTTTTGGCTCTATAACCTTTTTCAGTAAAAGGTGTTTTAGTCATTTTACCCTCTAGACAGGATTCACATGGAGGTAAAGAATCATCTTCTAACTCATTTAGAAGTTCATTCTTTACAAGTCTCTCAATCCGATTGAGATTAATGTGACCAAGTCTTAAATGCCAAAGATAGGTATCTTTATTAAGAGAAATCTTTTGCCTTTTACTTTGAGTGTTAACAGTTTTAAACATTTCATGACTTAAAAGTGTTTTAGTTTCGATTGGTCTTAACACATATAAATTGTTTTCACATTTAGCCAAACAAATATGGACACCACTTTTACTAATTAACGCTTCATTAATATCAAAACAAATAGAGTAAACTTGTTCGATTAAACAGGAGATAGATACAAGGTTACTCTTAATTCTAAGAACTATATACATGTTTTCCAAAAACATAAATCTATCCCTAAAAAACAATTTAACAACTCCAACTATACGAGCTGAGACGACCGTTCTGATGGGATTGAATCCCGTAGCGGAAGCGATTTGAATCGCGTGTTCTTGTAATGTATTACATAGATCAAATCAAAACATACATAAAATGATTAAGCATGCATATTAGATCATATGGACAACAAGTATATTACCTTTGTAGACAAAACAACACGTGCTCCTTTTGATCCTCACATTCTCACGATCTCAACGATCTCGCGTACTCCACAAACTACGAAGTAGTTTTCAATCCGTCCGCTAGATCTTCTCCGTTGTATCTCTAGGAGAGGGAAGGTGGTGGAATCTCTTTTGGAGTTGGGAGAGATTTTTAGGAAAACAAGTGCTTTGGAACTTTTCCAACAAAAACACTTGTCAAAAGAGCACTAGGGTTGCCTTTTAAATTAGGTTAACAAATGTGCATCTCATGCACATATTTATAGAGAAATTGTATGAAAATGACCATCCTACCCTTATAGTGCTCTTATGATATATTTCTCATGGATGGAACCATATGTTATATCAATTATATCATATATAATTGACATATCCCTTTAAACATGAAATTGAACATTTCAACCTCACTCCAAACTATAAACCCTTTCTTATTTCCATGTTGAGCCAACGGAGGGACCTAATGGATCTACAGATCATGAGCTCCAATGATACAAGATTAATTGATTAAACTCTTTAATTCAATTAATCAACATTCATTGACTATAAGTCATTCTACTATAGACTCATAGTTGCACTCTTCTCACTGTAGACTATGTTGTATCCACTGATATAATCAATACTTGTGAGTCAACCCTTCACAGATTGTTCGTAATCACAGTTGGGTCAAATTACCGTTTTACCCCTGTGAATACATCTTGTTCCTTAAACTCTATTGATTCTCTAATGAACAATCAGTCTATGGTCCTACCATAAAACTTGATCCTTCTTAAGCTAGTAAGAAGGCGGGGCCCCATTGTTCAAGACCTAGATTCAGTTCTTAAGAGAACAACCTATCTGATTCTCTAATTCAGGAATGAGTGAATTCCTTCTTGCATAGTTAAGTTCCCAGCTACTTATGTCCCTGAGAAGGTAGGCTTATTGAGTCGGCTACAGGCCACTCTCACCCATACTAGTCTAAGGACAAACCTCATAAGCAGGAGTTCGTAGCTTGCTCAGGATTCATGTCAATTCACTAGTGATCATCTATAAATTATTATACCTATCTTGATAACGGTGTTACTCTAGTAGGTTAATAACTCGTGGTCCGGTCTTGTATAATCTCATTATATAGGATGCCCCCACTCGCATGTCTACCACATGAACGAGTTGGATTACATCGTTTGTACCAAATACAAAGCGGGTCGCATCCATGGTGTTACCAGTATAAGGTTCCCAACCCTATGCATGTACCATAGACCTTTTAGGTTATACTTGAACAACTTAATCCAACTTATGTCTACTAAATAAATGTTCAAGATCTATCATTATAACCTTGGAACTTAGTTTATTAGATTTAGATTTATATGCGAGAATATAATAAATAACAACTTTATTTATTGTGCAATGATAATTACAAAATTACACTTGTTTAGGGCATAAATCCCAACACGTTCCGACCCTGAGCGTCATCTCACCCTCTTCGAGCTCCCTGAAGGAACTTGTCACACCCCCTCCCGAACTACCTGTTAACTTAGCCCGGCAGACGGCGTGAAGCCAATAGACATCGTTTACCTTTCTAACGACCCTGTTGATCCTGTTTTACCTGATAAGCATACTATACTTGAATATGAAATACTTTAGATATAACACAGCGGAACATTGACAATTAGTATACATACGTAAGGAGCAACTCTACTTAAATCTCTCTTGGAAACTCAAACGGGTAAGAGCAAGACAACCAAAAACAATTCCAACCATGGTTTACACAACCACAACCTCTAAGCACACACAAACATAACTACAATACATATGGACTTGTTATACAACCCCACCCACGTACAAAATATTAAGCTTGTGGAGATTTCAGTAGACTATGGCAGGATATCAGGCACCGGGAGCTCGATCTCTACCTGAAAAGTTGGAAAACACTGAAAGAATGAGTTATGAAGCTCAGTGAGTGACTAAGTTCGAAAACTATTTACTCGTAAATCATATCACCTAACAATCTATGAGCATATGCATCTGTAATCAAGCGTTAAATATAAACGTGTAATCATAACAACTTTTTCAGAAAACCAGCAAGTCTGTCATTAAAATCTCGTAAGGCATATCGATAATATTAACCCTTATAAAACATATGGCAATCTACATTGTGTAGGGCGCGCCCAGTACAACCAACGTTTACTCTACGATGTAGTGAGGCCCGCCCAGCACTCTCATCGTCTTTGTCGTAGTGGGGCCCGCCCAACACTCACGACAGCATTGTTGTCACGAGTACACTCAACGTCGACAACAGAAAATGACTGGTGTGCACACGGTACTATATAGCCTCGGCTCAATATCTCAGTCATTTACTCATTCGAGTCTCAGAAAAATACATGAAAATACTTAAACATGTATGCTTATCTTTTCTTTCGTAAAACTCAATCGTACTCAGCTTATTCATGAAAACTGGAAATCTTTAAATAATACTTGCTAGTACATGCTTGCTTGAAATCATAACATTTCTACTAAATTTCGGTAATCAATAAACATATTCTCACATATAAATTTCATTGGGAAATCTAGGCTCACAACGAGCACTTGAAATCATTTCTAAGAAAACATGTATGCTCATAAGTATGTGTTCAAAAGAAAACATAAAGCATTTAAGCCACTTCATTCTAGGAAAGCCTTGTATTTCCTTAAGTAAAATTCAAGCATAAAATCATTTTGGAGGTTCGTTTTATCACTCACAATGTTAGAAGTAGAACCCTGGCCGTACACTTGACCTATTCCCTCTTGGAATGTCAAACAAACTAAAACCAAGCATTAGAACCTCGAGCTCATGAATTTCAACCTTAAAATTACAAAAACCATTCTATCTATTTTTCAGCATTTTACAGATTTCATACACTGACTTCTCACACTCATAACTTCTTCATTACTTAGCCAAAAAGGATGTACTCTATATCAAACTCTTCATTTTTGAACCTTCTAAAACTCATCTAAAGAAATGAAATTGAAGTTCCAAAAGAATTTATCCATAATACCTCGAAAGTTGCTTCCTTAACAATAAGCTTCTGCTATTTCCAGATTTGTTTCCCTGTTGCACCTTTAACTTGACCTGAATTTTAAAGCAACTTTCCGTCGTTTTATACTCACGAGGCCTTGATTAAAGTTATAGGAAATTAAATAAACTTTCCAACCATACCTATTTTAGCTTCTAATTCAAATGCTACAGATCAGAACGACCAGAAGACCAGAAGTTTCTCAGATTTGACAGCAAATTCTCTCCTCTGCCTTCCTCTTCACAAATATGTAACTTAATGTCAGAATTTGCTCGAGATTCCTTCACGAAATTTGTTAAAAAAATGGATTAAATTTCAAGAAAATCAAATCTCACCTCTTAACTCTTCTTGTGGAGCTCAAAACGATTTAAACATCAGAACTGGGCAGAATTGATCACAAAATTGTCATGGAAACTTGTAGTGATATTTCTCCTTTCTTCTCCAACCTCAAAATCAGAAAACTTTCTCCCTTCATCTTCCTTCAACCCTTTCTCACGAATCTACCTTATTTTCATTGTATAATGAGAGCAAATTGGAGAGAATGGTTTATAAAGAGTAAGTTTGGCGGTGGTGCTCCACCCACCATCCATTTTCCCTTTTTTAAAAAACAAATTCCATTATTCTTTCCTTTTCTTTTTTTCTTTTTAAAACAAAACAAAACCAAAACATATCAAAACATATCTTTTTCTTCTTTTTTTTAAGTATATTTCAAGGAGAGATTTCGGGTTTACATAACTAATTTCCTGTAAAGAAGAACAAACGTGATTAGTGACCCCTAAATCCAGTATCAAGGTGGACTTGTCATTTTCCACTAAACAAGATTCTAGAACAAGCAAATCTAATTTACCTTTCTTCTCCTTGAGCTCGGCTAGGTACTTTGGGCAGTTGCATTTCCAATGCCCATCCACGTTGCAGTGGAAACATTTTCCTTTGTCTGCAACTTTGGCTTTTCCTTTGCCTTTGTCTGCAGCGGTAGGAGCCTTCCCTTTCCCTCCTTTCTTTTTCTTCTATATCTTCTTAGGACCAAAAGATTGGTTGCTAGACTTAGTTCTAGAGGATGAACCATTCTGGAACCTCCTGGAATGGGCAAAAAGATTTGCCTTTCCTTCGACCGGTCTCTTATTCTTCATATGAGACTGATAAGTTTGCAGTTCATTGAGGAGGGTAGTCAGGTTATATTGAATCTTGTTCATCACCGCATTGTTGCGCAATTGTAGGAAGCTCATCGGAAGAGCTTCGAGGATGATAGAGACCTGACTTTGCTCGTCTATGACCACTCCGTTCATTTCGACCATATTGAAGTGGACCATCAGATCGAGAACATGTTCTCTCACTGAAGTCCCCTCCTTCATACGGGCGTTATAAACGTACTTGAGGGATTCGTGTCGGTTTTGTCCAGACGGTTGTCCAAACATATCCTGTTAACGAACTCGTGATCTCACGAGCTGAGACCATGCCCTCATACTTCTTAGCTAACACCTCAGATAGGCTAGCCAAGATATAGACCTTGGCCTTGTCATTGGCCTTGGTCCATCGGTCATAGGCGTCCCTAATGGTTTGGAACGCATTACGAGTAGGGATTTGAGGACACTCCTCAATTAAGATGAATGTAGATCGTCAACAACCAAAATTGTATTTAGATTGGACTTCCACGTAGTGTATTTATCCCGAGTTAATTTTTCGTAGCAAGCAATTCGATAATAGAGGACGACATGCTAAAAACAAATTTTTTTCTAATTAGTCATTGATGCCTTAAACCCATTACAAACCAATCAATTTAGCAAAATTATTACAAAGAACCCCAATGTTTCAAACTTAACCTTAATAAATTTAGTACTTCAGAGGTTTAGAATGAAAGCCACCATCGGGTAGTCAATCACTCCTCCCCTGAATTGAGACAATCTCAGCCAATTACCATTCCCAGAATATCTAATATTCCAATGATCTTTAGCTACCCTTATTTGGTCAAGGAATCGTTAACTAGTTTAATTCATCCCGTAAACGTAACCCTACCATTTTTCAGATTTAATAGGTCCGAGCCAATAGGCCACCATTAGGAAAGACAATGGTTGACAAATTACCTAAGAGACCCTATCCATTTCTGGAGTTCGCGATGTTTCGATCCCTATGGTAAAGCCCTCCGTAGGGGTGATTTCCCCCAGGGCAACACGCAAGCGGACCATAGAAATCTCACGGTGCGACCTAATGGAGGAGACCGCAGGATACATTGGCATGTGTCCTTCTCCCATTTACTATAGACACTTCCCTAATTCCTCTTGGTATTAAACCATGCAAATACCACCCGTAGGGGGATGCCCTATTGACGCCACGAGGTCGAGCATGGAACTCACGGTGTGAACTCTTGAGGACGTGGGAGCTAAAACGTGATGCAAACATCTTATTTTCTCCCACTGAAGTATCCTAAGGTTTTAGGGTTAATTTTAACTTAGGTAGATTCAAGCTAAATGAATCTATCTAAGTTTATGCCTATTATAACTCTTATAACTAGGTCTTCTTAACGTCTAGGTGAATTAAACGTTTTAATTACCTAGTGTTCTTGCATACTAACAAGACTATGATTAATTCAACTCAAGTGTCGGGTCAGTTCCCAAGTAGAAGGTGTTCTGTAAACCGTCAATTTAAGTACCCCCAGTCTTAGACAGACCAATTTATATAATGAAACTAAAATAAAAATAATAATAAACACCATATAAATATGCATGACAATGCAATTTCCTTTAATTAATATAACAATTACTTTAATTAAAGAAATTAAAACTTAGAACATGCGTTTATACATAATATAACTCTTATCTATAATCTATAATATATTAAAAAGCTAGTATCCTTGAAAAACTTTTTTGGACAATTATATCCTTTCTTTAATTTATATATTTACTAAATATGTCATTCACAATTAATTATCAATGATATATTAATTAATTAATAGTAAAATATCTCTAAATGTATAATATCTTAAATGTTGGAATCTTAAAGGTTTCTCCTACCACTTAAAATATTAATTTAATTTAAATTAAAATAAAATTTTATAAGTTTAAGAATTCAAAGAGTTTTTGTAACTCTCACATTCTACTACTATAAAAATGAGTTTTCTTCACCATTTTTTCACCAACACCTAAAGCATCATTCTTTCTTTATTTTTGTTCTCTCAATGCATTGCTCTCGAAGGCTTTCAATTTCTAAAGCATCGATCTCAAGGATGTTGGTGTGTTACATTCAAGTTGGAAGGAATGCATATAGGTCATATCGATATCCTACACACATTTTTGTTTTTCTCATCGATGCATTACTCTCAAAGGCTCTTCAATTTTCAAAGCATTTATCTCAAGATGTTCATGTTGCATTCAAGTTGCAAAGAGATGCGTGTGTCGTATCTATATCCCGACCTTAGGCTTGCAACATTACAACTCAACTTTGATGATATTGAATTACAATATTTATCTATCAATTTTCTGCTGAACAAATCTATTTGAGGAGTGTATAACTAAGATCTTGAATTTTTTTGTAAATTTTTTTTATTGTTCTCCTATAATCGGTACATATTTTTTGTTTAAAATATTTGTTGAAAGAATAAATACTTGTCAATCAATTACAAGCTTTATATTCTTTTTGTTGAGAAAATAATTATGTAACCTACTGTCTCACAAGTTTTTAATTAATAATAAACAATAAATTAATTCATTATAAATAATAAATTGTGTGAAATAGGAAGGATTAGAATATAAAAAGTATTGTCATTTCCTTCCCCAAGAAATTAAAGTTTTTTCTTTAATTATAATTAATAATTTTAAGTATAACATAAATAAAAATTAGTAAACTAATTTATCTTTATTGAGGTTGCAAAGTTTAGTATATATGTATCTATAATATATTAAAAAACTATAACTTGGAAAAACTCTTTTAGACTATTTTATCTCTTTGTAAAACTTAAATTTACAAAGTATGTTACTTATAATTAATTACTAATAATTATTCATTTTTAATGTTCAATAATTATTAAATTATATAGTTAATTTAACTCACAAAATAGTATTTAGAAGACAAAAGAATAAAAGTTTTATATTAGTATGTCACTCATAATTAATAACTAATACTTATTAATTTTTTGTACTCAATAATTATTATATTATATAGTTAATTTAACTTACAAATAGCATTTAAAATATGAAAACTTTATCTTTATTTATAAAACTACACAAATAAACTTAATTTAATTTAACTCTAACTCAAAAAACAAAAAATATTAATTCAATTCAAAATTATTGTACAAAACATTGTAATTCTAAAAGTTGTACAATTTAGATAAATTATACGTTAAATTTAAATCATAAATCTATAATCTATGATTTTGGACTTAATAATTGTCACCGTTCATATTAAATTGTGTTAAAATTTAAAAAGAATTATTAAAGGTTTTTTCCTGACACCACACACTCACTCATATAAACGATATTGTCTTCTTTTTAGTTGTTTTACTATTAATTATCCTTTAATTAAAATATAAGTATTTGAAATATAAAAGTTTTTTTTTTTTAACTTCTTAGAGATGTGAATTAGTATACGAAAAGTTGTGTTCTTTTATTTTTATAAATTAATTCTAAAAATTTATAAGTTTAATTTCAATTACATTTAAGGATGATATTCAAGAGTTTTATAAGTTACTAAATATTATTAGTTTTTTTCTTCTATTGTCTTTCTTTAAAATTATTTTATTAGTTATTATAATTTAATTAAAATATAAAATTCATCCATTGCTATAGTCTTTATTTTTTTATTCTTTGTGAATACATCAACATTTGGGGTGGGGGAATTCGAACCTATGACCTCCTGGTCACAAATCTTACTTGATATCAGTTGAGCTACGCTCTTGTTGGCTTGCTATAGTCCTTATTAAATTGAGTTTAAATTAATGAAAGAATTATTAAAGTTTTTTTTTTGTCCACACCACACATCCACCACCCACTAGTTTTTATTTATTCATTTATATTTATTTTTAATTATTATTTAATTAACATATAAGTATTTGAGACTTGAGGGATAAGAGTTGGAATGTAAAAGTTTTTTCTCTTTATTATTGTAAATTATTTCTAAAATTTTATAAGTTTTGGTTTAATTATATTTAATGACGAAATTCAAGAGTTTTGTAACTATTTATCTTATATAACTGTATAAAGAGTTTTCTTTAACATTTTTCCACAAATATTTTGAGTTTGTAGGTTTTTTTTTTTTTGTTCTTTTAAAGATTATTGTTTTTCTTCATTTCTTCATTGTCTTGCTATATATTGTTTTTTCTTATAATTTTTTTTATTGCTTAATCTAACATTCATCTTATCTTAATTTTTTTATGCAATTTAGATACCTTGCCATTTAAAGAAGACTTGAAGATATGTAAAGAAGAGAGTTACAAATGATATACTACCAATTGAATTCAAGTGCAAATATGTTTTAACTTCACATGTATTATCTCTTATATATATTACGTTTTTTGTTTTAGTGCTTATTTTATAATAATAATAATTATTACAAAAAATTATACATAGTAGGAACTTTTTAAATTTAGTTTGCAATGCATTTCTTAGTTTTCTTCTTAAAACCACCAAAATAAGAAACTATATAACATTACCTTTTTTTTTTCGAATAAACATTATATTTTTTGTGTTAAGTATTAAATAAAAATAATGATATATATATATATATATATGTATGTATGTATGTATATATGTATATTTGAACACTTAAAAAACTGAGATTTCGATTTAATATAACATTTGACAAATTAATACTAATCATATTATTTTCTATTCTTTTTTTAATCAAATTTCACACACCCCACACATAGAGTAGAAGAGTAATTTTTGAGTAATAATAATGGTTTGTTATTTAATTAGTTTTCATTTAATAATGTGAAAAGTTAGAGTTTGAATAGTTACAATATGAAAAGTTGGAATAATTTATTAAAAATTGTCTATTTGTTATGAGTTATTTGAAATTAATAATGAAATTTCAAAAAGCTTGGAATTTCTAAAGTTTTGTTGCTTTTTTTGTTTTTCTTTATCTTACACTATTTAAAGAGCAATTTTTTAAACTATTTTTCTAAAATACTTAGTTCTCACACACTACTTAAAGAATTAAGTACATCTCTTTTTTAGATTAAGAATTAGTAACACACCACTTGATTATTAATATATAAAAAAAATCTTAATATGACTATCGAGAACATGAATAATTATTATTTGATACTCACTTCTTCTAACCATAATAATAAGAAATAATACTATATCCATTATTTTTTTATTTTTTAAAAATGAAAGTAACATATTTTTAACATAAAATTTTCTTTTTATATAGCAAAATTCATCATGAATGTAATTTTTTCTATATTATTTTATAGAACAAGTTAAAATTAATTTATGTCTTTACACAATTATGTACACTATTTTTAAAATATATTGTTCATGAAATATATTTTTATTCAATTTATAAAAACATATATTTAAATGTATATGCATGTTTAAATTTTATATATTTCATTATTAATTAGATTATATTTTTCTATACGTTGAATGTTTATGAAACTTTAAAATTTAAATGATTAGAAAATAAAAAAGTAAACATAACGTGCCTCGCACGTGGTAATTATAAATGATGCATGAAACATGTTTATCCTAAGGTGGGATTTGACTAAATGACATTCATAAACCAATAAATAATCATATAGACTAGAATTTTTGGCCCCTAAATAAATAAATAAAATTTTATTAATTTTATTAAAAACTAGACCAGATTGCACGAACCAGACCAAATCTCATGAACCAGGTGAACTGGACCAGATCTCATGAACCAGACCAAATCTCCCAAAACCGGACCAAATCTCCCATACAGAGAAGGTTCTTATCGATTCTATAGAAATTCTCAATACAG
The DNA here is from genome assembly GCA_036507285.1 of Trichosanthes cucumerina. NCBI lineage: Eukaryota > Viridiplantae > Streptophyta > Magnoliopsida > Cucurbitales > Cucurbitaceae > Trichosanthes > Trichosanthes cucumerina. Next base: position 64,300,118 of record CM071836.1, on the reverse strand, counting down.
AATCTCTTCTTATCGACTTCCACAAAAATTTAGCTTCAATTTGCTCTATTCTTCTCAACTAATGAGGCTTCGAACGAATCATGACCAATTACAGACTTAATTTATACAAAAATGCCCAAAAACACAGGGGCTTTTACAAATTGAATCAATAAGACAGTAAACTTATGACCAAAAATTTCCTAAACAGTCTAATGACAATTCAAAAATGTGATTTAATCCCACTAAAAGTCAATGCAAATTTCAAATGCCAAAAAACTCGAGTTGGCTCTGATACCAATTGATGGAATCGAAATTCCAATTGCACAGTGGAAGTCCAATTGAATTGGAAAACACATTTTTCATTTGGAAAACTAAATACTCATACATTGGCAAAATATATATCGATAAACATACAAAAGCATGGATATTGTAATTCAGAATATAGAAGCATGTTTGAAACGTTTTCTAAACTAACAGGTTAAGAATTTTTACCTTTTGCTTCTGAAATTCACCGGGAGTGATTTTTGCAACAACGAACTAGAACTTTTCCTACTTTGGACAGGACACTACCAATAGGAAAACTTCCTATTCTCCAGATGCTTAGATTGAAATTTTTGTGGGAAAACTTCTTGATTTTTGGGAGGAATTATTGAGAGAGAATTTTTCAGGGGAAAAGCATCAGTATGTCAAGCCTATCGATCGATCAACTTATTCCAACTCCCTCTGCCTTTATCGACAGAGTGAGGGAGAAGATGAAAGGGGAGTGGGGAACGTGTCATACGTTCCCCATTTTGTTAATTAATTAATTAAATCATATTTAATTAATATTTAATTAAATCATATTTAATTAAATATATATATACTACATAACCTAAAGTTTTAATTAATTTAATCAAATCATATTTAATTAAGTTAATTAAATATGTAAATTAATTAATAATTCATAAATTAAATATTTAAATATCATATATTTAATTTAGGTTATGAATGATTAAATCATATTTAACCATACTCCTTTTAACCTATAGTTTGAATGTGCATCTTATGCGCATTAAATTGTAACCTATAGCTTTTTAACATGAATCTCATTCACACTAAAACACTATTTGAACCCTTTCAAATATTCAATTCTCTCATAACTTTGAATCATATTCAAATTAAATTTATAGTATAAAATTTTAATGTACATACAAACTTTATATTATAATGTATCTCTATTCATTAAATTAATTTCCAAGGTAAAATTCTAATCAAGGTCTAGCAATCTAAGAACCATTTACGAGCTAGGAAGTGGACCTAATGGACCTACAAATCAGAAGCTCCAACGATACAAGATTAATAGGTTAATCTCATTAACTGTCTAATCAACATTCGTTAACCGCGAGAACACTCCACTAAAGCCCCACAGTTGCACTCTTCTCACTGCAGATATGTTTATGTGTCCATGGATAACGACCAATAACAATGAGTTGATCCTTCACGAGTGTTCGTAACACCGGTTGGGTCAAATTACGTTTTACTCTTGGGTTACATATTTTACCTTAAGTACTAGTGCTTCTCTAATGAACAACTTGTTTCCCTCTCGGGCCAGTGAGAGAGTCGGGTCCTTTGTTCAAGTCCCTGAGACACCACTTATGGAAACATTCATCTTCTTACCCTAAAGTCGGGAAGGAGTGAATTTCTTCTTGCTAGGTTAAGTCCCCAACTGGTTGCGCGATTTTGTCCCCAAGAAGGTAGGCTTATCGAGTCGGCGTCTCAAGCCACTCTCACCCATACTAGTCAAAGGACAATCTCTCGCAAATAGTAGTTTGTAACCTGCTCATGATTGAGATCAAGTTGCTTGGGTCATCCTATTGAAATAGAAACCTAACTAGTCAACGGAGTTACATCTATCAGTTACTATTTCACGACCCGGTCTTATGTAATCTCATCACATAGGATATCCCCACTCACATGTCGTCTACACGAACACGTTGGATCACTGTGTTTGTATCATATACAAAGTGGGCCATATCCATAGTGTCACCATGATAAGGTATCCAATCTCATCCCTATACTATAGACCCTTTACACTGTTTCTCGAACCGTGATCGTCATATGTCTTCTACATACAGTTCAAGAGACATATAACAACCTAGGATGTTCATTTATTGGATTTAGGGTTAATATAAGGCAATATATAGAAATAATAAAAACCAACAATACTTTATTGAATAAAATAGAACAAGAGTTACAAACTATGAGTTTTAGGGCATAAAACCCAACACTATAGTCAAGGGTTATTCACTTATTGGATTTGGGTTATAGAATAAACAACCCACTTTATTTAATAACAACTTTATTGAATAAACCTCGATAACAACTTTATTGTAACATAGAATATACATTCAGTTTACAAACCACGAGTTTTAGGACATAAAATCCAACAAAACATTGTTCCTTTTGGTCCCCTATTGTGGAAAAAAAATCAAAGATTGAATGGTTGGAATAACTCTAATGTCTCTAGAGGGAGGTAGACGTCTCCATTTTTTAAACGCCCAACAAGATTGCCAAATAGAGTATTTCCTTTGGGGAGGTAGAGTTGAGGGGCTTCATAAACATCTTGTTAAATGGGGTGTAAAGTTTCTTTTTCCCATTGAAGAAGGTGGATTGGGTCTCCACTCCATAGCATTAAGAATAAGAACTAGGCCCTTCTTTCTAAATAGTTGTGGAGATACCAAATGCAAAATTTGGCACTAAGGCCTTCCACAATCATTTGGCCTTTTGAAATTTGAATTTCAGAAGAAGGGCTTCAAAGGATGATGAAGTTGAGGAATGGACAAATTTTTTATCTACTTTATCCACCACCTTCCACTTAACTAGTGAAGAGGATAGTTGGGTCATGGGTGTGGTTATTGGAAAATAATGGACTATTAGCAACCCATCTCTTCTTACTAAAAGGTTATTTGGCAATTGGCATGGGAATTATCCTAAGAAGATCAAATTTTTCACTTGGGAGGTGGCACATAAAGCTATCAATACGCATGATCAGACTTCAAAGGAAGCTTCCATATATGTTTTTATCTCTAAATAGGTGTATCCTTTGCAAATCAGATTTGGAAACAAAGTCCCACATATTTATTTTTTGGATCGATATGATGGCAACAAGACTTTCAGTTTGGAATTGGTCTTCTTAATCATCTCCTTTTGGGACAACAAGAAAAAGAAAACATTCGATTGAGAGGAAGTTGAGGCAAGAAAATGTTGAAATTGGCAGCCAAGCCAAGTATCCAACACCAGATGAATTAGATATAGGGGGTGGCAAGTAAGGGTGAATCCAACAGAGATTTGAAGTTTCAAAACGTTAAGAGGATGATGATACCAACAATGAACAAATTGGACAAAAAGAGGAGGAAGAGGAAACATCATCAACAGAGAGACTGACTGACATTAGATGATGACAAAGGATGCAAGGAAGTTCAAGAACAGGTTAGATGCAAACAAAATTACATTTAGACAGGTATTTAGAGTGAGGGAGCAGATGAGTAACTTTTTAGAAAAGTAGAAGTATGAGCAATGGAGGAAGTTTTCAAAGTAGAAGTATGGCAGCAACCATGGCACAAAAAAACATTCTACTAATCTACGATAGCATTTTAGTAATTATAGTTATAAATATTTATTTTTAATTCAAATGAAAGCTATAATATACTTTTGAATTGTCAACTTTTTTATTATTAATGTATATTTTATGGTTTTTTAAATTTATTCATTATGACATTATTCATGCTTCTTGCCTTAATTCAAATTAGAAGTAAAATAATAAATAAATGATCTACAATAATAGATATACAATTAAAATGTGTCTTTATCGAAAGAAAGATTCATTCAATATTTACATTACTCCACTTACATTTGATACAAAACATAAATTTATTGTTTACAAAAGTAGATATAGTAATGAATAACATCAACTTAGAGATGACACAAAATATTAATTTTGTCATCACTATTCATTAAATTACAAAATGTTTCACTATTCAAAATTCAAAATATATAACTCGAGCTAGTTGTGTTCATGGCAAGAACTTCCAATTATATTCTTTCACCAACCTACAAAAAAGTCATCAATAAATAAATAAAAAAGAATATTTACTCAAATAAAATAATTATTAACAAATCAATAATTTTAATTTATAATACATAAATGTACATACTCATTAAAACTTTGTCAAAAGGTCATGCAACTGTACTACCAATAACATCTTCAATGTATGTCATTTCTGAGTTGGATCTCCATAATTATGCTCCTCCAAATCAAGCTTGAACATATTAATAGCTAGTTAATGACGTTTTACCTATTTAGAACATGCAATTCCAAGAAAAGAAGAGCAAAAACTCTAACAACATAACCAACCACAAGAATTCAAGAATTTTCATATTGATAACTACCCCTACCCTACCCCCACAACTTAAAATTAAAGTATCTCACATATCTCTAGCAGTAGCAAGTTAACGAGGCTCTACTCTATTCTAACAAGTATTTTCTATAACACCCCCAAATTTCAACCTAATCTAGGGAATGCCACTAAGTTAACAACCTATATGCTCCAAACATTTCGATAGTATATCGATGTAACTACAACAATACCAAAAATTTTACCCAACACCTGGGGGTAAAAAAGATAAACTTCTATATCCAGAGTAATCAAACCACGACTTCTAACTCTAACTCACAAAGCTATTGAAGATTCAAAAAATGAACCAACATTCTAAATATGGAAAGTACGAGACCAATTCATTACTTTCCATCAAACACAATCCCCAATTAGGTTGAGTTATGAGTTATGAGTTACAATGTTACAGTTATGTTAGATTAAATGATCTATGGATTGGCAAAAAGAAACCCCTTTTGTAGCATTTCAGGAGAAAGAGGAAACTCAAAAAGAACATCCGACGATCCCACTAAATGAAACATATATAATATGTAGAATGAATCAGTCATGCTCAAATGGAGGAAAACAAAGAGACCATTCCTTGGAACACATAATGATGAGATTTTCAAAAGTTATCGGGTATGATTATTCCAACAAGAGAAGAGAACAGAGATTCAACTACAAATATTATGTGCTTTTACATAAGTGTGAGAGCATCCAAATTTCATTACCTAGAGTTGATTGTTTATTAGACGTACTTTTTACAGGGGTATGAACAACATACCATCATATTGAATGGCTACTTGTCCATGCTATTGTGATATTATGTTTTCTTATAAACAAGAACCAGGAGGGATATGACTTCTCATTTCACAAGTTTTTCTATGACAAAAAAAGGATTTAACAGACCAATCAGCAGTGTTACTCGATTCACCATTTCATAGATTTATCTCTTTGAGACAAAGTTAAATTGGAATAACCTTGATAAGGCCAGCTAAACAATGTACATCAATGCCATCCGGTACTACTCCTTGATTTAAGTGATCACGTACATACTCTTCTTGACTGTTCTCTGCATTAATTCTGAAAATACCTTCAACCTGAAGGTGGAAAAACTCGGATCAGGACTACTAGGCTCGACTATTTTTTTTTTTCCTGAAACGGAAACAACTTTTCATTAAGAAAATGAAAAGAGACTAGGCTGGACCAATTTACAAATAACAAAAGACGGAAGAACCTTTTTTCACTGTTTTTTTCAAGCTTCAGTGGCATTATTGAGCCACAGCCAGTATTTTGAATTGCTAATTAAAAAGGAATTGTAGGTAAATGAAAAGAAAAAGTATATGTACCTGCAAGCCACCTTGAGCATTCAAAAGTGTTGCATTAGTATAAGAATTGTCGGCACACTATTCCCTCTTGAGTCATACGACAATTGCATGGATTCCATCGAAACACTGAACCCAGTTGTACTACATATTTAATTTAAACGAAATAAGTCCTATAATAGCTAAGCAACAAGAAAGCAGTCTATAGACATCAAGTGTTAAGGCAGAGAACAACACCCAAAAAGCAGCAAGGATCATGGAATCACATGAGTTGTGATGTAGTGGATCAAGGGCTAAACATTTGGAGAAACCAAATGTATTTGAGAAGACTAGAGTAATGTGGTAGGTAGTTTTACACTGTTAGATGCAAGAGAGAAGCTAAAAGGTATGGTTTAATTACACATCCAAGTATTTCAAGGGAGGGCAGCACAGTATGGCAACAATTTCTCCTACATTTGATATGAGTTTCTAGGATACATTTCAATGAGAAATCAAATTATATGCTTCTCTCCTCTTTCATTTCCATTTCTGGTATGAAGTGCAATGACAAGACTCACTGATCCTTCTTTCTTTTTTAAAGAGACATGAATTGATGCCTCAACTCCAGGAACAGAAACATTACTCAACACATCCTTAATCTCAAAAGAAATGAGGAAAGAAGAACAGAGCCATCAGATATTCACTACAAATGAAAGAGATAGATAGACAACAACCAGAGTTTTGGATGGTTGGACCTCGACCAACTAGAAAGAATTTCCAAACTTCACAATTGCAAAGATAAAAGGACAGTTAAGAGATTGGAAACTCAATTTCAAGAATCCCACAAACAAACCCAACAAAAGAGCATAAAGAACCAGAGTATAGAGAAAGTATGATAAGACCTAACAATCGAAATTCATGGCCAAAGTCCATAAGCGATCGAAAAAAATGTACCTAGCACTGGGAACCCTACGAGGCACTTCATCATTTCAGGGAGATGAAAGCAGAACCTCATATCAACATATGAAAGCAGAACTTCAAGCTCGAACTCAAAATAGACTCCCAACCGATTAAACAAGGTTGGAACGAGAATGGAGCAAACCTGAAGCCAAATGGAAAAATCAAATGCTAATTCTAATGTTGTATTTGTTATAATATATATATTGTTGTCCTTTATCGTAATTGTACATCCTTTAGTATTAGGGTTTCTTTGTACACCTATATATATTTGTCATAGAGCTCAAATGTGAATAGAACGAATATTATTCTTTCTCAATTCTGTATTTTACATGAGGTGTGCAGAATTGAACACTTTACTCTCATTTAGTACAAACATAAAGGTTCAACAAGCTCAAAGAGAAAAGATGGGTGTCATGAGTTTTCTTAATGGGCTTTCTTCTGAATTTGATATGGCCAAATCACAAATTCTCTCAAGTTCCGAGATCCCCTCTTTGGATGAAGTTTTTAGTAGAATTCTCCGTACAGAAAATTCTTCGTCTGGCTCTTCTGTTTCTCAGTCCAACAGTGCTTTAGTTAGTCGCAATGATCCTAAGGTCACTAAAGGAATGAATGGTAAGCCAGGTCATCAAAGACCTGATTCTGATTATCAGAGACATGGGTCCGCTGTTGGGAACCATCAGAGACTTGGTTTTGATCATCATCGACGACAAGAGCCACAAGAGATGATTATATGTAACTATTGTCGTAAGTCAGGTCACTTGAAACATGACTGTTGGAAGTTGTTGAATAGAGGGCAAAGACCTGAAGTGGCTCAGATTGCGTCTACAAATGATACACCTGAGAGAACGGTAACTATTTCTGCAGATGACTTTGCTAGATTCCAGTTGTACCAGGACTCACTACAAGCATCCTCTTCATCGAATCCTATTGCAACTATTGCTGACTCAGGTAAGAATCATTGTCTCCTTACATCTTCCACCAAATGGGTCATCGACTCTGGTGCCACAGCTCATATGACAGGTAATTCTAGCATATTTTGTACCTCTCTGTCCTCTGCACTTTTTCCATCTGTTACTTTAGCAGATGGTTCGACGTCTTCTGTTCTTGGATCTGGAACCATTAACCTCACGCCTTCACTCTCTTTATCTTCTGTCTTACACTTGCCTCGACTTTCATTTAATTTGATTTCTATTAGTAAACTCACTCATGACCTTAATTGCCTTATCTCATTCTTTCCTGGTTATTGCTTGTTTCAAGTGATGAAGACAGCAACGATTGCAGTTCAAAAACAAGGAGAAGACAAAAATATAAAGAGAAGCACGAAGGATACAAGCTGAAAATCGACTTGCCGTACTTTGATGGGCGATTAGACAAGGAAAATTTCTTAGATTGGATCAAACAAGTAGAAGACTTCTTCGAATGCATGGATATCCCCGAAAAAAAGACAAGTTAAATTGGTAAAATACAAATTGAAAGGAGGGGCAGCAGCATGGTGGGACCAACTAACCTCAAATAGAAGAAAAATGGGCAAGAAACCAGTGAAAGATTGGGAAAAAATGAGAAAGATGTTAAAGGCAAGATTCTTACCCGACAATTATGAGCAAATCTTGTATCGATCATATCAAGAATGCAAGCAACATAACCGGTTAGTAGATGAGTATACAGGTGAGTGGTACCGATTGAATGCAAGAAATGATTTGTCAGAGTCCGACTATCAACAAGTTGCACGATACATTCATGGCCTTCGAGAAGAAATTCAAAATCGAATTGACTTATTTCCTTTAGGAGGAATACGGGAAGCAGTAGCAATGGCCTTGAAGGTTGAGAAGAAAATCAAGAAAGAAAGAAGTGGAGGTATGGGCAACCAAGATGGAATGATAATCCAAGAAATTCAAATTGGAATAGAGGAGGAAGGACACCATTTGGTCGCACGATATCTAATTCAAGAAGAGATCCTAGTCAAGCTAACAGAAATTGGGAACAAACTAACGAAGCCTATGAAGGAGTAGAATCAAAGACAACATCTAGATCAAACCACACAAAGAATGGGAGTGAAAGGTATAGTGTGCAGCCTACAAATATCAAGAAAACAGCCACCAAACCAGAAAATCCATATGCAAAAACATCAAGTTCAAAGAAATGTTATAGATGTGGACAAACCGGTCATTTTTCTAATGAATGTCCGGAAAGAAAAAAGATTGCTTTGGTAGAAGAAGGCTCCGAACAAGAAAATTACAGCAGCGAACATGAAGAAAGAAACTCAGAAGAAGAATTTTTGAAGAAGGTGATGAAGGAGAAAGAGTAATTTGCGTACTTCAAAGGCTTTTACTAAATCTAAGAATGGAAGTGAATACAACTCAAAGGCACTCAATATTCAAGACAAGATGCACCGTGAATAACAAGGTGTGTGATGTAATAATAGATAGTGGGAGTTGTGAAAATGTTGTGTCCAAAGCATTAGTAAAGGCTCTTGGATTAAACATAGAACCTCATCCTAACCCTTATAAAATAGGATGGATCAAGAAAGGAAATGAGGTAGCCATTACCGACATTTGTACTATTCCATTATCCATTGGAAAGCATTACAAAGACCAAATCACTTGTGAGGTTATCGACATGGATGCTTGCCACATCTTGCTTGGAAGACCTTGGCAATTTGATCTTTCGGCCACCCAGAAAGGGAGAGAAAACACATATGAATTTACTTGGCTTGGAAAGAAAATAGTTTTATTACCTAGCAAACCAAAGGAGGTAAATTCAACGGGTACATCTTCTAAACTTTTTTCTATTATTCCTGCAAATGAGTTTTTAGGTGAACATAACAAAAACTTAGTTGCATTGTTATTAAGGGTCATAACGAGGATGTTCTAGACACTAAAACTCCACAAGTCATTTCTAATTTACTGCATGATTTCAAGAACTTATATCCTCAAGAATTGCCTAGTGAACTTCCACCTTTGAGAGATATACAACATCATATAGACTTAGTTCCTAGTGCATCTTTACCAAACTTACCACATTATAGAATGAGTCCAACTGAATATAAAATTCTGCATGATCAAGTTGATGACCTCTTAAAAAAAGGATTAATACGTCATAGTATGAGTCCTTGTGCGGTTCCTGCCCTACTTACACCAAAAAAGGATGGAACTTGGAGGATGTGTATTGATAGTCGTGCGATAAATAAAATTACAATTAGATATAGATTCCCAATTCCTAGATTACCCGACCTTCTAGATCAATTATATGGTTCAAAAATCTTTTCTAAAATTGATCTTCGAAGTGGATATCACCAAATTCGTATAAGGTCGGGGGATGAGTGGAAAACCGCCTTTAAAACTAACGAGGGATTGTTTGAGTGGCTTGTAATGCCATTTGGACTCACTAATGCACCAAGTACATTCATGCGTCTTATGAACAAAGTTTTACAACCATTTTTTGGCAAATTTGTGGTAGTTTATTTTGATGATATCTTGGTATATAGCACAAATCTAGATGAACATGTTATTCATTTAAAGCATGTTTTTTCAACTCTTAAAACTAATTCCTTGTATATTAACTTGAAGAAATGTATTTTTGGAGTACCCAAACTTGTCTTTTTAGGCTTTATAATAGGTGAGCATGGCATAGAAGTCGACCCTCTCAAGACTAAAGCCATAAGTGAATGGCCAACACCTTCAAATGTCAAAGAAGTTCAAAGCTTCCATGGTCTTGCATCTTTCTACAGGAGGTTTATTCGAAATTTCAGCACTATAGCATCACCTTTAACCGAATGTCTTAAGAAGAAAGGGTTCCATTGGGGCAAAGATCAACAAAGCAGTTTTGAAGCCCTAAAACAAAGGTTAACTTCAGCACCTATTTTAGCATTACCTAGTTTTGATAAACTTTTTGTTGTAGAAGTTGATGCTTCGGGTTCGGGAATAGGTGGAGTATTAAGTCAAGAAAATAAACCAATTGAATATTTTAGTGAGAAACTTAGTGAAGCAAGACAAAAATGGTCTACGTATGAACAAGAACTTTATGCATTGGTTAGAGCTTTAAAACAGTGGGAGCATTACTTGATAGGAAAGGAGTTTATTTTATATACAGACCATCAATCCCTTTGTTATATCAAATTCCCAAAAACACTTGTCTAGGATGCATACTAGGTGGATTACTTTTATCCAACGTTTTGATTTTTCCATCAAGCACAAATCTGGACAAACTAATAAAGTAGCTGATGCATTAAGTAGAAGATCTCACCTATTAAATATATTGAAGAGTGACATAATTTCATTTGATGGCCTTGTTGATTTATATGAGTTTGATGAAGATTTCTCTGACATTTGGCTTAAATGCAAGGATGGACATGCTTATAAAGATTTTAGTATGACTAATAGATTTCTCTTTAAAGATAATGTACTTTGTGTTCCACGCACATCATTGAGGATATAAATCCTTAGGGATATTCATTCGGGTGGCTTAGGAGGACATTTTGGCCGAGACAAAACATATGAACAAATCTCCAAACGATTCTTTTGGCCACACATTCGAAAGGATGTTGAGAATTTTGTTCAAAGATGTCCAACTTGCCAAGTTAATAAAGGCCAAGGACAAAATACAGGTTTGTACACTCCCCTATCAATTCCAAAAACAATTTGGGAAGATCTCACTATGGATTTTGTGTTGGGCTTACCGCGAACCCAACGAGGTAATGATTCTACCTTTGTGGTGGTTGACCATTTTAGCAAAATGGCTCATTTTATACCATGTAGAAAAACTAATGATGTTATTCATATTGCTAACCTTTTCTTTAAAAAAGTTCGGCTACATGGAATTCCTAAAACCATTACTAGTGATAGGGATACAAAATTTTTAAGCCATTTTTGGAAGTGTCTTTGGCAAAAGTTTGATACCCACTTGAAGTATAGCACCACTTGTCACCCACAAACTGATGGTCAAACCGAAGTCACAAATAGAACTTTGAGAAATTTAATTCGGTATTTAAGCGGTGATAAGCCAAAACAATGGGACATTTGTTTACCACAAGCTGAATTTGCCTTCAACAACATGCAAAATCGATCCACCGGCAAAACACCCTTTGAGGTAGTATATACTAACCCTCCTCGCTTAACTCTTGATCTTATTAGTTTGCCTAGTGCTGCAGATTTGAGTTCAGAAGCTGAATTGATGGCTGATCGGGTTCAAAGAATACACAAAAAAGTCACAGACCATCTTCAAGAAGCTAATACCAAATATGCCCAATTGGCTAACATTAAAAGGAGGCATAAGGAGTTTGCTGAAGGTGATTTAGTCCTTGTACATCTTAAGAAAGAAAGATTTCCCAGGGGGACTTATAACAAACTGCAAAAGAAGAAAATTGGACCATGTCGGATCCTTAAAAGGATTGGCAGCAATGCCTATGTGGTGGAACTCCCTGAAGGATACAACATATCTAACACCTTCAATATTTCAGATTTATCTACCTATTTTCCTCCCGATGAACTTCATATTTAACTCAAGGACGAGTTCTTTTTCATGAAGGGGAATTGATGTAGTTAGTCGACTATCTAGGTTCTCTTTGTAATCTAGCTTAGGTATTTTTATTTGTTCTCTTAGTTAGGTCATTAGTTAGTTAGTTCTGTGGTTAATATAATTCACCACCTTTGTAATTAAAGCCCATTAGCCCAATAGCTAAGCCTATATATATAAAGGCTAAGGCTTCCCCTTTTGTACCCCTTTTTTGGAAGATTAATAAAATACTGCCTAAGGCTTTTTGGCTCCACCAAAACAGCTAGAGGTTTGTCCTTTCAAATGAATGTACCAAAACATTTTTGGGCAGATGCAGTTTCCACAGCTTGTTTTTTGATAAATAGAATGCCTTCTTCGGTTCTTCATGGTGAGATCCCTTATCGTGTTCTTTGTCCACCAAAATCTTTGTTCCCAATTGCACCCAAAATATTTGGTTGCACTTGTTTTGTTCGAGATATCAGTCCTCATCGTACGAAGTTAGATCCTAAGTCCTTAAAATGCATATTTTTGGGTTACTCTCGGGTTCAAAAAGGGTATCATTGTTATTGTCCTAGTCTTAACAAGTATCTTGTCTCTCCTGATGTTACGTTTTTTGAAAATTTACCCTTTACCCCATCATCGTCGAGTTCATGTCAGGGGGAGGACGACACACTTATCTATGAGATCGTCTCTCCTTCATCTCTCTCTACTTACCCGACTTTCCTATCCCATGCGTCCGCCTATTACCCAAGTTTACACTAGACGTATACCACAACAACCTTCAGACACATATCCTATGCTAGAAGATTCTTCAACATCTGATCCAGGAACTTGTGATGAGCTTCCCATTGCCCTTCGTAAAGGTAAACGCACCTGCACTTACCCTATTGCTTCTTGTGTCTCTTATCACCAATTGTCACAACCTACATATTCTTTTTTGTTACATCCCTTGATTCTACCGCCTTCCTAACTCTGTTCATGAAGCTTTATCTCATCCTGGCTGGCGTAATGCAATGATCGAAGAGATGCATGCTTTAGATGATAATGGTACTTGGGATTTGGTATCTCGTCCTGCAGGAAAGAAGGCTATTGGATGTAAATGGGTTTTCGCCATTAAAGTTAATCCCGACGGATCTGTTGCTCGCTTGAAAGCCCGCTTAGTTGCTAAAGGTTATGCTCAGACTTATGGGATAGATTATTCTGACACATTCTCTCCCGTTGCTAAATTGACTTCTATTCGATTATTTATTTCCATGGTCATATTACTCACGGTTGGCCCTTGCATCAGCTTGATATTAAGAATGCCTTTCTCCATGGTGATCTTCAAGAAGAAGTATATATGGAGCAACCACCTGGTTTTGTTGCTCAGGGGGAGAGTGATAAAGTTTGTCGTCTTAGAAAATCTTTGTATGGATTGAAACAGAGCCCACGCGCATGGTTTGGTAAATTTAGCCAAGCACTTGAGCAGTTTGGAATGAAGAAAAGCACATCTGATCATTCTGTCTTTTATCAACGATCTGAGAAGGGTATTACACTGCTTGTAGTGTATGTCGATGATATTGTTATCACTGGAGATGATACTTCAGGTATATCCTCTTTGAAAACTTTCCTTCAGGGTCAGTTTCATACTAAGGATCTAGGAACATTAAAGTACTTCTTAGGCATTGAAGTGATGAGAAGCAAGAAACAGTGTTTTTAAAGGCTTAAGGCGCACTAAGGCGCAATAGCCCTCTGGAGCCTAGGCGCAAGGTGTCACGGTCATGCTTGTCCAAGGCGTGTTGCCCATGGCCGCATGGCCGTCCCCATCCTTTTTCATTGTGTTTTCATGTATGCTTTTGCTTTAGCATTGTTATTTCATTTTCATGTATTTTTGTGGGCGTATGACTCCTCGCCAAAATGACGTGCAAGGGAGTCATAGCCAAATTTCCTAGAATGTACTATAGGGGGATGCGAACATTCATCAATTCTCCCTACCAAGAGTTATATGCTAGATAAGTGTGGCTTTCTTATTATTGCTTGTCAGCTGTATAACTAACTTTCTAAACTCTCACAAACGTTTTCCAAATTGTTTTCACAAATTCTCTCGACCCGTTTTCTAAAACCTTTTCTCAAGAAGGGGGTGGAGGTTGCGACATAGGCCCAGTTGTGCGCGGCGATCCGAATTTGAGTTGGCTTACTTGCTCGTGGCGAGCAAGTGCCGCACGGTCGTGTCGAGACCCTTTCAAAGGTGCGCGGCCGTGACGGTTGGTATCGTCGAGCCTAGTTGGCTTCGGGAAGGCAAGACACGGTAATCATGCTGCAAAAACAAATTAAACAAGTCGGACAAAGAGCGGTTGGCGAGCTCGAGGAGCAATTGCTTCTCTTGACGGAAGTCCCCGATAATATTCGGTCCTTGATCTCGATCGGAAGAGATTGCGGCCAAGGCCGACGCGATTGATGCGATTGCCGGGCGACGAGGGAATGCCCGTCTATGAATTGATGGAGAGTTGAGACCCTCGAGGACAGGGTAAACCGATGTGAAAGCTTCGGGCGTGGTGCTAGCTTCGTCGGCGGCGTCGCCAAATTGAGGAACGTGTCGATGGTCCGGGCGGTTCCCCACAAAGAGTTGGGTCGATGTTTTCGACTTTTACATTGATGTGAGGATGCCCTTAAGATCCGTAGGGGCGAGATAGGTGAGATGGCCGCAAAACTAAATCTCACCATGATTGCGATGGAAAGTCAAGCCTCACCTGGAGGCGCGACCAAGTCGGGGAAGAAGAAGATCCCCGAGCCGAAACCCTTCAGTGGGGTTCGAGATGCCAAAGTGTTGGAAAACTTCATCTTCGATATGGAGCAATACTTTCGAGCAACAGAATCTGGTGGTCGACGAAGAAAGAGTCACCCTAGCAACAATGCATCTGGAAGACGATGCCAAACTATGGTGGAGGACCCGTTATATGGACATCCAAGAAGGCAGATGTACCATTAACACATGGGAGACGCTGAAACAAGAATTGTGCTCGCAATTCTTCCCTGAGAATGTTGAGATAATAGCAAGGCGCAAGCTTCGAGAGTTGAGACATAAAGGTGTCATCCGCGAATATGTCAAACAGTTTGCCAGGTTAATGTTGGACATCCGAGATATGAGTGAGAAGGACAAGATCTTCTCCTTTGTCGAAGGGCTACAACCATGGGCCAGGGCTAAGTTGTATGCGAGCAATGAGTACAACACCGGCCATCAAGCATATGCAAAGCAATGAACAGATCGTTTGACTTTGAGTGGTGATGGTATTAATGCACGAGTTCCAAGAAGCAGGACCGAGCAAAACCTCCCCACGGGGAGATGATCGATCTCATCAGCCTAACTCTCCCAAGAGCGGGGGAGGAGATAGGCCTAGAAGTTCAGGAAGGGACAGCAGGAAGTCCCCACCGAGGAATGGGAATTCGTGGCGAGACCACATAACAAGAACAACAACTACCGTAAGTGCGTTCTTTGTGGCGGGCCTCACCGAGTGAGTGATCGCCGAGTAAAATAGCCCTCAAGGCCCTTCAAGGCGTCCTATGAGGCAAAGAAAGGAAAAGAAATCGATGATACGGAAATGAGTCCGTACAAGACGAAGACCTAGAGAATCGCGCATTGGCGCCATAAGATTCTTTGTCGACCCTCCGTAAGAGTGGGGAGAGACAAAGGGCCCATCCAAAGAAGGGGCCTCATGTGCGTTGGACGCACATGTCAACAACAAAACAACCAAGAGTACTATGGTTGATTCGGAGCCACCCATAACCGTCGCCTCGAGGACGAGGCGAGACGATTGAACTTGTCCCGGAGCCGAGATCCGGAAGGATGAAAGCTGTGGAATTCAGCAGCCACTGCCTATTTCGGGAATTGCAAAGGCGTCTCGGTCAAGATGGGGACCGGGGTGGTCGCGTGAGACCTTGTCGTCGTCGGGATGGACGCGACTTCGATGTTGTGTTGGGAATGGAGTTCCTTCTTCAAAGACAAAAGTCATACCGCACCCCTAGCGAGTTGTCTAGTAATCACGGGAGGAAATCCCGCCGTGGTGCCCGCGAAGTTGAAGCGACCTCTTCGGCGCGCGAGTGTTATCGGCCTTACACCAGAGCGAGCCCAAGTGAATGTTGTGGCGAGATGTCACGAGTAATGCACCATCACGACGAAAAGAAAGAAGCGGCGAATCGAAAGTACACCTCCCGAGAAGAGGATGAAAGAAACGATTCAGTGCAAGAGTGCACACAAAGAGCGCCGAGGCGCGAAGTCGAGGGACTCGATCGAGACAGTTCCTCCGTGAATTGAAGCCAAGCGGCGCGCCGTAGTCGCCGTCGAAGTCGACTACCACTACGGGGCTTGGAAGACGCAATCACGGCGTGGTGCGAAGAGGCGGCGACGTGACAAGCCCGCCGATCAAATCAAGAACTCTTTTGAGGTCCTAGCCGGAGGGGATTTGAGTCGGATCTTGCCCCCCATATGAGAAGGTGCGGCAGTTCTTGCGAATGTGGAAGGAAGTCGTGGGAGCGCGAGTTCGTTGGGACCGAGTGAAGACTTGAAGACCGCCAACCCGTGTCCATCCTGTTCGAAGAGTGTCGGTTGACGAGGCGTCAACCAATTAAGTGGGGAGAATGTCACGGTCATGCTTGTCCAAGGCGTGTTGCCCATGGCCGCATGGCCGTCCCCATCCTTTTTCATTGTGTTTTCATGTATGCTTTTGCTTTAGCATTGTTATTTCATTTTCATGTATTTTTGTGGGCGTATGACTCCTCGCCAAAATGACGTGCAAGGAGTCATAGCCAAATTTCCTAGAATGTACTATAGGGGGATGCGAACATTCATCAATTCTCCCTACCAAGAGTTATATGCTAGATAAGTGTGGCTTTCTTATTATTGCTTGTCAGCTGTATAACTAACTTTCTAAACTCTCACAAACGTTTTCCAAATTGTTTTCACAAATTCTCTCTGACCCCGTTTTCTAAAACCTTTTCTCAAGAACGGGGGTGGAGGTTGCGACATAGGCCCGCCAGTTGTGCGCGATCCGAATTTGAGTTGGCTTACTTGCTCGTGGCGAGAGCAAGTGCCGCACGGTCGTGTCGAGACCCTTTCAAAGGTGCGACCGTGACACAAGGCGCACCAAAAGGCCCGGGCTTTTTTATCTAAGGCGCACTATATATAAAAAAAATATAAAATATATATGTATACATACACAATAAGAAAAAACCCTTCATGGGATGAAATTAAGTTTTAACCAAGGAAAATAAGTAAAAGAAATAAGGTTCAACTTTCAAGTATTAATGTTTGAACATAGAGACAATAGATACTCTATTAAAAAACATGAAACAATTACAATACAAGACTAATAAATTATAAACACTAGAAGATCAAAAGCCTTAAATATCAATATCTTCTTCACTAAATAGATCTTCTTCAACCCCATTCTCTTCATCATTGGACATATAGCCATTTGTATCTTCTTCATCGAGTCATTCTCATAGTCATCCAAGTTAACGGTGGGGCATGGGTTGTGGATCTCGTGGCAATGGTTGTGTGGACGTGGAGGATGAACATGAAGCATTATTCTTGGTTCTTGATTTAGCTCTAGAATAGTAGGCAGGTGCAGGTTCTTTTGCTTCAGCAACTCTTGAAACATCACCCCATGTTAAAGAATCATCATCGAAGACAAGATCATTATCCTCTTCAGAATTATCATCCATTCTTCCAATCAACCACTCATTACTATCATCAATATCTTTTAAAGAAATGGGGTCAATGACATCTCGAATGTTATATCGACGTCTCAAGGCTCTATTATATTTTATGAACACCAAATCATTCAGGCTCTATTATGTTTTAAACGTCTCGAGGCTCTAAAACGAAAAAAAAAAAAAAAGTTGAAGAAGCCCCCGAGGCGCGCGCCTTCTTAGATGCACCTCGCCTCTTCGAGGCGAGGCGCTGAAGTTGCGCCCCGCACCTAGGCACGCCTCGGAGGGCTTTTTAAATCACTGGCAAGAAAAGTATCTTTCTGTCACAACGGAAATATGTACTTGATTTGCTGTCTGAGACAGGAAAACTAGGAGCTAAACCATGTAATACTCCGATGATACCAAATTTGCAACTCACCAAAGAAGGAGAAACATTTAAAGATCCTGAGAGATATAAAAGATTGGTTGGAAAGTTGAATTATCACGACAAGAATACTGACCAGGACATAGCTTATTCAGTGAGTGTTGTGAGCCAATATATGTCTTCACCTACCGTGGATCATTGGGTTGCAGTTGAACAAATTTTGTGTTACTTAAAAGCTGCACCTGGATGTGGGATTTTATATAGAGATCACGGTCATACAAAGATTGAATGTTTTTCTGATGCTGACTGGGCAGGATCTAAAGAAGATAGAAGATCAACATCTGGATATTGTGTTTTTGTAGTAGGAAATTTCGTATCGTGGAGGAGTAAGAAGCAAAATGTGGTATCACGTTCGAGTGCTGAGTCAGAATATAGAGCTATGTCGCAGTCTGTATGTGAAATAGTATGGATACATCAATTTCTGTCTGAGATTGGATTTAGTATGTCTATGCCAACTAAATTGTGGTGTGATAATCAAGTCGCACTTCACATTGCTTCGAACCCAATGTTTCATGAGAGAACTAAACATATTGAAGTGGATTGTCATTTTATTCGCGAGAAAATACAACGAGGTTTGGTGTCCACAGAATATGTGAAGACTGGAGAGCAATTGGGAGATATTCTTACTAAAACTTTAAATGGAGCAAGAATAAATTATCTGTGTAACAAGCTGGGCATGTTTGACATATTTGCTCCAGCTTGAGGGGGAGTTTTATAATATATATATTGTTGTCTTTTATCGTAATTGTACATCCTTTAGTATTAGGGTTTCTTTGTACACCTATATATATTTGTCATAGAGCTCAAATGTGAATAAAACGAATATTATTCTTTCTCAATTCTGTATTTTACAGTATCACAATTAGAAATTACAAATATTAGCTTCATTGTGTTGGTGTTTTTTTAGATGTTTTAAAACCTTGGAAGATGAAGTAGTTATAAACTGATACGAGATACTGAATTATACCTACCAAGGCAAAACTATACAAGTATTAGATTCATTCTTAAATGAGTCAAAATTTTATTTTTTAAGAATGATTAGTTAGAAAATTCTTACTCATCATTGAGTAGAAAGAAGTATAATCTATCTAAAATGCATAATGGAGGCAATTTCAAGGAAGAAACAAGCTACCCAAGTCTCACGCACAATGGTCTTTAAAATGTCTTATCTTTCCTCTGACAGAAAATTCAATCATCGGCCAACAATGGCCTTATTGCATATGTGATTACTACATAGTTGATTGCTAAGTAAATTTGTAGGGTTTTAAATTTGGGCAAGTAGCTACTATAGTTTTAACTCATTTTCTCCAAACTCTCAATGGCCGTCTCTAGTAGACTATCAAAGGTTTGATGACTTAAAATATGATTTGACATCACTAAAAAAGAGAAAAGGAAAAGTTTGAAACTAAGAGGAAGAATGAAAATGTGTTGAGAGTTGAGAAGACCAATTGAGTTAAGAAAAAATGAAAGGATTAAACTAGACCAGACATGAGAATAAAAAGGAAAAGGGAGAAAACAAACAGGGTAAGAAATTGAATAGACTAAGTCACATGAGACCCAAGTTTTTTCGATCTAAGTACTTATGGTTGCTATCTAAGTTTTTGTTTGTGAAAGTTGTTTGCAAGCTCTCCTTTGGTTCAAATGACAAATTCTAACAAAGTCTACATCTCAAGACATGTTATTTTTTATGAAGATCTTCTACTCTTTGCTAATATTTCTACACACAACTATACACACAACTATGCACACAACTAGACAAAAGTGTCTAAAAGGCTCTTAAGCTTACTTTGAGGCCAAAAACAACTCAAAACAATCTAAAAGTAGCTATTAAATATCACAATTTTTTAACCAACAATAGCCAATTAAAAGAACAGATGAGGCACAACTTTAAAACACTCATAACTAACCAAACCAATGAAAATTAAAAGAAGCAAATGGAATGAGATTCTTTCAACTGACCAGCAGGGAGTCCAAATATGACTTGTGCAACAACTTTCAAGTACAGTAAATCTGCATAAACACACCCGAGTTTTCAATATTTGTTGAA
The DNA here is from genome assembly GCA_036507285.1 of Trichosanthes cucumerina. Classification (NCBI taxonomy): domain Eukaryota; kingdom Viridiplantae; phylum Streptophyta; class Magnoliopsida; order Cucurbitales; family Cucurbitaceae; genus Trichosanthes; species Trichosanthes cucumerina. The sequence continues at coordinate 64,279,814 of CM071836.1, read as the reverse complement.
TACTTTCAAGACAACCAATACATTTTTTTTTAGAATTTTGCAGGGTCGAGGCAGTAGTACCAGAAAAACATAACTTTGAATTTACTTTAGTAAGTTCCCCCGAGCTATTCTTTTAATTGATTTGTTTGTATTGGTCAATGTATATTGCATTTACTAAATAAGTTGACCTCATTAACATTTTTGATCTATTAAAGCAAACAACTTAAGAAAGTAAGAAGATATTCCTACTACTGAGGAGACCAGGGTTTTTTCATAAAAACATCGATAATAAATGAATATAAGGAAATTTTCGTTTTTATCTTTCTAAATTCTGGAGTTGTACTAAATTCTAATTCTTGTAACTAATAAGGGTCAATGCACACTCTACTCAAGGACAAAATAATACCTCTTGACATATACGCTCAATGGTCTTGTACAATGAATTGCATTGTCCTTCCGTGTTCTGCTCCACTAGCTGAAAAGATTTTTTGTATATTGAGTTACATGGTGGAAGAATATAGAAAGAAAAGAAGTTTTCATTTATATTTTGAGCATCATGATTGAACAACTTCAAAACATTCATAGCTAACTAAACGAATGAAAACTAAAAGAAGCAAATAGAGTGAGCTTTCTTCAAATGACCAGCTTGGAATCTAAGTATGCCTTGCTCAACAACTTTCAAATACAGTAAATTTGTAAAGTCCTCAACCCGAGTTTTTAACCAACCAATTCTTTTTTGTTCAATACTAGTTTCATTGTGCCAAACCAACACGATAAATCTAGTATTGAACAAAAAAGCACAATCGAGCTTTGCTAATAGTTCCTCATCAATTTGTCCCAAAAAACACTTAAATTCTACATTTTCTCACTGGTAATAATATCCAGTTTCATTGACACAGTTACATTTTACATTTTCTTTTGATAAGTGAGACAAGATAATGAATAGGATGCTTTATTGATTCCTATTTCTTATCATATAAACATAAGATATTTTAGTTTCACGGCTAAAGAACGACTCAGCCATCATCAACACATGATAGAAATTAACTGCTTCAATAGCTATAACAAACAAAGACATTGACACTGAGAGTTAGCATCATAAGACAACAATGTTCATTTCAATTATTCCTCGAATTAAGAAAAACCAACCAAAATACACAAAAATAAACAGGTGAAGATCTCTTTCCTTCAAAATGTAAGGGAAACGACCTAAACAACTTATTATCTCATAGTTGTAAATTGTAACTAGAAAGAGAGAAGACTAAAAGCATCAACGACTCTAGCAAGTAATGAAAGCAAAGAATAAATCAACACATGGAACCTAAAAATGCAGTGTTTTAAAAAGCCCTCCGGGGCGTACGCCTAGGCGCGAGGTGCAGCTTCAGCGCCTCGCCTCGAAGAGAGACTTAAGGATATTTCACCAGAACACTCAAGTCTAGCTTTTAGCAGCAAGGGTCACTCAATTCAACCGTCAGCCAAAAAGTGTTGGTAGTAATAAACAATAGGGTTATATTTGGAATATTATTAGTGGCATAATTGTATTACTTGGTAGTTTATTAGGATGAGGTGGTTATAAATAGAAGTGGTTAGGAAGTTGAGAAGTCAGTCCATAGTAGGTGGATTATGGGAAAGAGATAACCCTCTTGAAAGGCTATTAATATTATAATTTCACTTTTGACATTGCAATACAGTTATATTGTTGTTTCTTGTAATGGGGATCCTAACAAAAATTAGCAACATTATAGTGCCAGTAGAAAGACATGAAATTTCTAAAACAAAACTTTATACTGAGCAATGAATAAACGAGTAATCCAAGCTCTTGTTGGGACTAAAGCACAATAATACAACAATTAGAGTGTGTGCAAACATTACAAGGTCAACCATGCCATTTGTCCACCATAATAGTATTCAAAAAGAAAATTGCATCGGGAAAACTTAATTTTCCTTGCAATCCTATGGTTCCAAATGGCCCTATGAGAGGAAGTTGCCGGATTTGAGCACCAAAGATCTTTAAACCGAGCTGGGACTTCCGCTCCTGATTCCACCTCGAGATCATTCTGAGGGGACGGGCTAGATCAAGACTAGGGGATAATGAACGTCAGGTTATCTCTCTATCCACATCAAGAAAAGAACTAAAAGTGATAAACTCATGGATCCAAGTTCAAAACACTTCTACTAAGACTGTCCATAGAATTATATATGCCTCGAGATAATCTCTATCCTCAATCCAGACATCAGAGAGTTTCAAGACATTGTTTTAATTGATTCTAGTCGGAACTCCCAGATAGAAACCATAATAATTACTCCAGTCAACATTGCTAATGGATGAGCTTTTACGTAACCTCCTCCTTAACCTAGATTGAGGTGATACCTTATCCCATTTTCCACCTTTTGTAATATTTATGTCTAGTACACAGCGTTTGTACTATCCAATGAAAAGAAAATGAATTATATACACTCAGCAGCATGCTAAAAACAAATACAGTGTTTTTATTCAAGCCTAAACCTTCCTCAACGTCTTTTCTTTAGTTATGTCCATTCGCCTACAATAAAAATTGTAAGAGTAATCTTATCAAATAGAATGTGAAACTGACAATCCAGTTTAAGAGTTCTTGACAAGTGTCAAAATGTCAAGGTGTTTGATACATGAAGGAAAATATTTAACCAATTTATATTATCCATACTTCATAGACAAAAATAATATATACATCAAGAGAAAGAAGAATGAAAGTAGTTATTATCTTAATGTTGTCAAAAATCATATTTTGCCGAAATGCTTGTGGCAGACTGTCTAACGAAAAGATGACACCTAAGCTCTATCTCAAAATCAACAAATAAATGAGAAGCTTAACATGGTAAAACAAATTCCCTTCTGAAGAGGTGATAACCATCTCCAAGCCAAGAAAGGCTCTCCAATTAATAAAAGTTGTCAGGTAGTTACCGAGAGAAGAAAGCTTAAAAGAAACAGTCTTATGAATTTTAAAGTTATAAAAAAATATGTAAAATGAAAAGAGTAAAAGTTTACCTTCCCAACGTTGCTGAAGTTTTACTCATTAAGGCACTATTGCCCAAAATCCTAATGTGCACGCTTCACTCAGCAACATAACCTTCAATCATCAGAGAAGTTACTTGCAAAGGTGATAAAGTATCTAGAGGGCAAGTAGGTAATGAATTTGCAGTTCATCAGCACCACTGAAAGACAAAATATGCTTGTCCTTCTTGAACCTGTAAATGATTAATCAATATCCTGAATACCATCAAATCCCTCAATCAACATACTATATGTCTTAGGATGAATTTGGCAACCTTGTCTCTCCATGATGCCAAATAGTTCAGAGCATTTATCGACAAGGCCCTTCTTAAGTAAGCCATCAATAAGTACTTTCCAAGCCATTTCATCATAATTATACCCACACTGAAGTAAACTATAAAACACTGTTTTTGCTTTCTCATTATTTCCTTCGTCATACAAACCACAAAGCAGCAACTTGCAAGAATCTAAATGTGGTAAATGTCCATGCTCTATCATGATATCTAACCACCTTATTGCTTTTCCATACAATCCCAATTGACACGAACAACCAAGAAGAGAATTGTAAATGTCTTCAGTAGGCGATAGTCCTTTTTCTTTCATGTGATCATACAACCTACAGGCTACTTCCAAGCATCCCACCTTGCAAAGACCTGTAATAAACTTGCCATAAGTATTAGCATTAGGTGCACAACCATGCTTGACCATTTTCTCAAACAACTCCAAAGCGAATTCGTAATCTACTCTCCTCCATAAGTTGGCAAAATCATTGGAGGCAACCCCTGATGACAGGTCACTCAACTCTGAACTGCTATTTACTTCTATCAACTTTGCATTTGAGAGATGTTTAATTAAATAAGAATATGTGTAGAAAGATGGCTCACAACCAACATCATGCATGCGCTTCAGAATGTCAAAAGCACTATCAATTGATTCAAACCGTCCATATGCATCAATCAATAATGTATAAAGCAGAGTGTCTGGCAAAATTCCTTTTTCATTCATCTTATGAATAAAAACCTCTGCGTCTTTAAGTCTACCCTGGCTACAATATGCATGAATAAATGCAGTATATATAAATACATCAGGATGAGAACCTGAGGAAAGCATTTGATCAAACATATTGTGGGCACAGTCAAACTCACCATCTTTTAATAAAGTTTCTATAAGAATGGTGTAAGTATCAGTAGTAGGCTTAATGTCCCTCTTTATCATTATTTCCACAAGTAAAAGAGCTTCTTGAAAATTTTTCTCTTTGCAATGTCCATCAATCAAGGAATTATAAGTAATTGAATTTGGAACGCATCCATCACTAAGCATTTTATCAAACAAGGAATGACCATCACTGACTTTTCCGACCTTGCAATAGCCATCAATCAAAGCACTATATATTACTTCATTAGCCTTTACGCCTTTCTCCTTTAGAGAGTCAAAGAGAAAACGAGCTTCTTCAACCCGCCCTTTTTTACAGAGTGTATCTACGAAAACACTGTAAGTCCACTCATCAGGAACCAAACCACTTTCATTCATCAAACTAAGCAGCTTATAAGCACTGCCCAGATGCCCTTCTTTACACTGTCCATGGATTAATAGGTTGTAGGTAACTACATCTGGTTGAAGCTTCCGCTCAAGCATTTTATGAAGCAGTGACATGGCCTTGTGGACATTCTTTGCCCTGCAAAACCCCAATATCAATTCATTATAAGTGCGAGCATTTGGGCTACAATTATTTGATTCCATTAGGCTTAAAATTTCCAAGGCACTCATACCCATTCCTTTCTTGCAATAACCATCAATAAAGGCATTGTATGTGACCACACTTGGAACCAATCCTTTCTCAAGCATCCCATTTAGCATTTTCTTGGCATTATCAAAATTTTTGTCCTCGCATAAACTATGAATAAGGACCGTATAGGTATGTACATTTGGCTCACAGCCCTTCTCAGTCATCTCCTTGAACAAATTAAATGCTTCTATTTTCCTGCCCAAATGACACAATGCACATATGATAATTGTATATGTACGAACAGTTGGCCAACAATTATCCTCATGCATTTGCGAAAACAATTTCAGAGCTTCATCAATCCTCCTGGCTTCACAAAACCCATGAATCAGATTAGTATAAGAAACCTCATTTCTGCGGCAACCTTTACTTGGCATTGACAAAAAAATTCTATTTGCACCATCTACATTATTATTCCTACAATATCCTAATATCAAAGATGTATAAGTAAATGTATCCAAATTCAAACCGGCTTGCACTATCTTACTGGCATACAACTCTGCTTCAACTACATTACCCAATTTACAATATCCATTTACCATTGTGTTGAGTGTGTATATATTCGGTGTAACCATGTCACCCAACATCTCTAAATACACACTTTTCATTTCATCGATCATGAGAAACCTCGACAACAACATCAAGAGCATGTTATAGCACCTAAGAGTGAGCTTAAATTTGAAATCATCCCCCCGGCGGTTCATGCTCCGCAGCATTTCCAACACGAACAGCGCATTCTCTGAGGAATCCGTCGACTTAATCATTAAAATTCTCATCTTTTCAGCAATGCGGAGGTACCCATTGGGGACAAGGATATTTAAAATAGAAACATAGGATTGAACATTGTGTTTGAATCCATGCTTCTGTTCGATCCAATTGAAAAACGCAAGAGCAGTTTGGGGATCGAGATTGAGAGCGAAAAGGGCAGATACATGAGTCGGAGCGATAGAGGAGATTAACTTTTTCAGAGAAGGATGCTTTTGCCAATTGGGGCGAGAGAGAATAGAGAAGAGCTGAGCGGATATATCATGTTCGACAGGAAGGCTTTGTGGAAGAGAAGCAGTTGATGTGAAGAACTTAAGTGTGAGTGTAAATGTGAGTCTGAGCCTGAATCCAAGGATGATGAGGAGCTGACCTGAGTTGATAATGGCGGTAGAATTTCTAATCATCGTGGGGCATCGAACGGCGGTGAAGACTCCGTGCATATATGAAGAGTGTGGCGATGATTGAAAAAGATTCATCAAGCAATCAATGACCCTTGCAGCCCAGATTCGACAATCCAGAAATCGGCGGACTCAGGTCTTGTAATGGTAATGGCCTTTCTCGGAGATGGAGTTTCTACGCGGCGGGGAATTACCCTTCTCGCCGGTTCAGTAAGAGAAGGAACAGAGGAAAAAAAAACGGAAGAAAAAGAGAACAAAAGGGAAAGAGGGTGGATGAAGGGGATTTTGAGACTACATACCCAATTGACATGAGAATCTTTTTTAAAAAAATAAAGGCTAAAAAACACTTTTATGGATTGAGATTAAAATAAATAAATAAAGAAAAAAAATCATTGAGGTTACTTTTTACCAGGTATTTAAACCTCTGGAGTTGTTTGGTCCCTGTATTGGAATCAAAACTATGGGGGTTTATTCTGAGCGTTCTGAAACCTAAAAATTAGAAAACTGTGTTTGGAGTGCAGTGTTCTGAAGCGTGGGAATAAAAAACAGTGTTTGGGGTGCAGTGTTCTGAATCCTGTGTTTTTTTAGCTGTTTTGTTCTCTTATTTTTTAGTGGATGTTTTGTCAATTGTAGAAACCCTTGTATAACATAAATGAGTTATAAAATTGAAACTCTATTTTAGAAATTAAGAAATTGAAAATCTATGTAAAAAATTAGAGAATTTAAAATTCTATTTCACAAAATATTTAGAAAAGTATTTTTGGAACTCTACTTTAGAAATTAAAAAATTGAAAGTCCATTTAAGAAATTAGGGATTTAAAGCTTTATTTCAAAAAATATTTAGAAAAGTATTTTTGAAACTCTATTTTAGAAATTAAAAAAATATAAGTTTATTTAAGAAATTAGGGAATTAAAAACTCTATTTCACGTCACATAATATTCTTAAAACTATTTTTTGGAATTCTACTTCAAAATTAAAAAAATTGGAAGTTTATTTAGTAAATTAGGTAATTTGAAACTAAATTTTATAAAGTATTCACAAACTTTTTTTTTTTTAATTCTATTTTAAAAATTAAAAAATTGAAAGTCTATTTAAGTGATTAGGAAATTTAAAATTTTAGTCTACAAAATATCCAAAAACCTATTTTTGGAACTCTAATAAGAAAAGTGGTGATTGTGCACAAGTTAAGTCGTTAGGGTAGTTGATTGTTTGAGTGATCGGGTTGTTAGGGTAGACGTATACAAGTCTCTTGAGTGGTTGTCGAAAGTAGTCGTTAGTAGGGGTTAGGTCACCGATGTAATCATCAGAGTTATCGTCGAAGGTAGTCGTCAGCGTGGTTGGGGTCGTCGGTGTGGTCGTCGTAGTTGTCGTCAGTAGTGGTTGGGGTCGTTGGTGTGGTCATCGGAGTTTTTGTCGGAGGTAGTCGTCATTAGTGGTCGGGGTCATCGGTATGGTCAACAGAGGTAGTCGTCAACGGTGGCACGGGTCGTCGGTGTGGTCGTCGGAGTTGCCATCAGAGGTAGTCGTCAGTAGTGGTTAGGGTCGATGGTGTGGTCGTCAGAGGTAGTCGTCAGCGGTGGTCGGGGTCATCGGTATGGTCGTCGGAGGTAGTCGTCAGCGATGACAATGATGCTAGTGTGGTCATCGGAGTTGTTATCGGAGGTAGTCGTCACCGGTGGTTAGGGTCGCTAGTGTGGTTGTTGGAGTAGTCGTTAGCGGTAGTTGGGATCATCGATATGGTAGTCGAAATTTTCGTCGGAGGTAGTCGTCAGTGGTGGTCGGGATCATCGGTATGATCGTCGGAGGTAGTCGTCAACGGTGGCAAGGGATCACTGGTGTGGTCGTCGGAGTTGCCGTCGGAGGTAGTCGTCATCGGGGGGTCACCGGTGTAGTCGTCGGAATTACCTTCGGAGGTAGTCGTCAGTGGTAGTGGGGTCATCAATGTGGTCGTCGGAGTTGTCACCAGAGGTATTTGTCAGCAGTGGTCGGATCGTCGGAGTTGTTGTTGGAGGTAGCCATTAGTTGTAGTCGGGTCACCAGTGTAGTTGTTGGAGTTGTCACCGAAATTGTTCTTGAAGTAATCACCGAAAATGAAAGATGACAAATAAAATAGGAAAACATGGAACAAACCCATGGGGTTGCACTATTGTAACCCATGGGGTTGTGTTTCAAAACCAAGGGTTTTGAACACATTAGGCCAAACATGGTTTTGGATTCCAAATCCAAAATCATCCAAATCCAAAACAGGGGGCCAAACGACCCCCTAATTTCTTGTTGAGTACTATTCATAAAATGTAATTACCATAGATATTATATTTGGTTTGGTACTTTATTTTTATCCCATAATTATTTTTTATAAATTTTTTTAATCAAATTTTTTTATTTTTTTAATTATTTTTTATTTTGTTAAAAAATGTTTTAAATTTATTTTATTATTATTTTAAATGAAAAAAGTTTTTTTTTAAAAAATATTTTATTATTATTATTTTTATTTCTTTTATCACTCAACCTCCCAAGATTCAGTTGAGCTCAAAATTCAGTTGCAAGAGCTCCTCGATAAGGGGTTCATTCGCCCTAGTGTCTCGTCGTGGGGTGCGCCGGTGTTATTTGTGAAAAAGAATGATGGGTCGATGCGCTTGTGCATCGATTAAAAGGAGTTGAACAAGGTAACCATAAAGAATAAGTATCCACTCCCAAGGATCGATGATTTGTTCGATTAGTTGCAACGGTTGGTTGTGTTTTCTAAGATTAATATGCACTCGAGTTATCATCAGTTGTGAATCCAAGAGGAAGATATCCCGAAAACTGCCTTCAGGTCCAGGTATGGACATTATGAGTTCACAGTAATGTCTTTCGGGTTGACGTTTTCTTTACGAGAAACTTTTAACCTTTTATTTCGTGTTTCAACAGTTTATATAATTAAGTATTCAAAACATTTTTTATCGAATTAGGTTTTAAAACGTACAATTTATTCTCAAGTGAGGCTGAACAAATCTGAACTCTTTTGATAAAAATAAACACTTTATTCATATCGAAAAAACACAGGAATACAATGTTTTAATAAGCAGGAAATTGAAATAAGGTTTCTAGTAAACCATGGAACTACGTACATATTATCTAATAACAAGTACTTCCTACCAAAATGAAGCTTCACCGTGCCAACTGCTACAGTTGAGACAACTTTCTCGGATCCAACCCTGAGTGTTATCTCCACTTCTTGCAGTCGCTGCCAGGAACTAATGCCCTGAAAAGAAGAGCAAACATGGTTAGTGGCGCTTGAATCAAGTATCCAGACAGAGTCATTACTCTCCAATAAATAGGTTTCTATAACAAGTAAATCACGTTTACCTTCCTTCTTCTTGTCGGCAAGGAATTTAGGATAGTTCCTCTTCCAGTGTTCGTCCCCGTTGCAGTAGAAACACTTTCCTTTGTCTGCAACCTCCTTTACCTTCTTGCCCTTCTGGGCGGTAGCGCAGTCATCTTTCCCAACCTTCTTCAACTTCTTCTTCTTCCCTTTCGGGTCTGAAAATGAAGCTACAGACTTGGTCCCCGAGGTCGAACCTCTATGGAAGGACCTAAAGGCAATATTTGCCTCAAGTTCCTGTCCCCTGACTCTCATCAAGGACTAGAAGGTTTGTAGTTCGTTGAGAAGGGTGGTCAGAGTGTAGCTAATTTTGTTCATAACAACATTGCTATGAAACTGAAGGAAATTCTTCGGAAGAGTCTCCAAGACGATGAAGCTGACCTAGCTCGACTCATCGATAGAAGCCTCATTCATCTCCGCCAGATTAAAATGGACCATCATGTTGAGAACATGTTTCTTGACAGACGTTCCCTCTTTCATCCGTGCGTTGAAGATGTGCTTTAAACCATCGTGCCAGACTTAAAAGGATTGTTGTTCAAACATGGGTTGCAGTGACTCCATGATCTCCTTAGTGATGACCATGCTCTCATGTTTCTTAGCCAAGACTTCAGACAAGTTGGCTAAGATGTAGACCTTGGCCTTTTCATTGGTCTTAGTCCACCTATCGTAAGCGTCACGAACACTTCGTGTTGCTGTCGGGCCTAGCATCTGAGGACACTCCTTAGTGAGCGCGAATTTAGGTCGTCGGTAACTAAAATTGTGTTGATATTACTCTTCCACGACTGATAATTATCGCCTATTAATTTGTCGGAAGCTAAAAGGGCAATGATAGAACTCGACATTCTTGCTGAGAGATAAACACTTTGTATTAGTTTATCGCAAAAACTTTTGAAAAATCCAATCATTTTTTAAAAAAATTTAATCTGTGATCCCGAGGTCATTTAAAATTGCAATGATACCCCAAAGGTTTAGAATGACCACCACCGAAGGGTAGACAAAATCACTCCTCCTCTGGGACGAGACTTTCTGGACCAGACCCCAATTCCAAAATAACTCTTATTCCTATAGGCATCCAGTTACCATTTTTCAGTCGGACTCATTAACTCTTAATGATTCTTGTGAGTGTAACCCTCTATCTTTAGCCAGAGTTCTCATCCAAACAATAGTCGCCGAATGGAGAACTATGTTGAAAGATAAACTAAGGTGATCGTATCCCTTTCGAAAATTCACGGTGTTCCGACCCTCATGATCAAGGCCCTATGAAGGGATTGCCTGGTCCAGGCCAAACTAGCAGGCGGATCATAGATGTCTCACGGTGTGAATCAATAGAAGAGACCGTGGGTCCCATTTTCACAGGTCCCGCTCCCACTCACTATAAGTACTCTCTCCATTCACCTTGAATATTGACCCATACAAATACCATCCGAAGGGGGACGCTACCATTTGCGCCACGAGGCCGAGTATGGATCTCACAGTGTGAACTTAACGGAGATTTGTGGATGGAAACTAAATGTATCATATACACTATATTTCCTCCCACTCAGCACTTTAGTTTAACGGGATTGACCTAGATAAACCAGTTATATTTACCTAAGTCTACCAATATAACTCTTATATTGGATTAACCTAAGTCAATAACAACTTATTAACTTAGGTCTGATGGAGATCCGATCTCCTTGAACAGCGGAAACGTGATTTAAATTCGTAATTTCTTGTTTATTTTGGTTAAACACAAATACCAGTACATTGTGTAAAAACACAGAGAATAAGCATACATTTCCTAATCTAATTAGGCATGAAACTAATCAAGCAAACATGCTGTAAATTTAAGTAAACTAAAAGGGAATTCGAAATTACCTTTGTAGATCAAATCAGCAACTCCTTGCTCGAATTGAACAGCAACACAACAGACACCAATTCCTCTGTTCTTCCTTTCCAACAGGACAACACCACTTGGAGAACTTCCTATTCTCTGAGAAACTTAGACCAATTCCTTTGGTGAAAAGGATACCAACTATTGGAAGTAATGAGAAGGGAATTGAGAGAGAATTTTGAGAGAGAGAAAAAATCACAAAATCACTGATCGATCGATTCCCTCATCTCCCTTCTCACTAGGAGAAGAAGAGTTCTCTGGGTAACTCCCCACTCCCTATCGAGAGGGAATTTGGGAGTGGTGGGGGTGTCATTTTGACACGTTCCCAATTAATTAATAATAATAAATTAATTAACTATTAATTAAATCATATTTAATTTAAATATCACATTAATTAATTAAATGATTAAATCACATTTAATCATTTTACCCTTTATCCTATAGTTTAATGTACATTTTATGCACATTAAATTTTAACATATAGTTTTCAAATATGAATCACATTAACATTTAAATTAATATTTGAACTCTTTCAAATATTTAATTATCTCATACAATTTAATATGAATCATATTCACATTAAATTTATAATATATAGTTCTAAAACTTTATATTATATCGTTTCTATATACATTAAATTTATTCCCTAATGAATTTCAACATTTCAAATTCAAACGATCTAAGAACCCTTTACGAGCTAAAAGGTGGACCTAATGGACCTACAGATCAGAAGCTCCAACGATACGAGATTACTCGGTTAATCTCATTAACCTTCTAATCAACATTCATTAATTGCGAGAACACTCCACTAAAGTCTCGCAGCTGCACTCTTCTCACTGAAGATATTCTGTGTCTACGGATATTGACCAATAACGACAAGTCAATCCTTCGCGAATGTCTGTAACACCAGTTGGGTCAAATTACCGTTTTACCCCTAGTTTACATCTTGTACCTTAAGTACCAGTGCTCCTCTAATGAATAATTTGTTTGTGGTCCTACCAACAAACAGAAGTCCATCTCGGGCCAATGAGAGGGTCGGACCCTTTGTTCAAGTCCCATAGATACCCCTTAAGGGAACATTCGTCTACTTACCCTAGTAGTCGGGAATGAGTGAACATCTTACTAGGCTAAGTCCCCAACTGCTCACTCGATCTTATCCCCAAGAAGGTGGCATATTGAGTCGGCGAATCTGGTCACTCTCACCCATACTAGTCAAAGGACAATCTCTCGCAAACAGGAGTTCGTAACCCGCTCAGGATTGAGATCAAGTTGCCTAGGTCATCCTAGTGAAATAAAAACCTAGCTACTTAACGGAGTTATATCTAGTGGTTACTTTTTCGCGGTCCGGTCTTATGTAATCTCATTAAATAGGATATCCCCACTTACATGTCATCTACACGAATACGTTAGGACACAGTGTTTGTATCATATACAAAGTGGGCCACATCCATAGTTTTACCAGGATAAGGTACCCAAACCTTATCCCCTTACTATAGACCCTTTAGATTGTATCTCGAATCGAGATCCTTTATATGTATACTACATTCAGTTAAAGATACATTTTACAACCTTGGATGTTTAGTTTATTGGATTTAGGGTTAAAACAATGGTAATATCGTAAATAACGTACAATAACTCTTTATTGAAATAATAACATTTTATTACAATAATTAGAACAAATTACAAACTACGAGTTTTAGGGCACAACAACTCTTCGATTGCTTCACTATCACTCCAACTACTTCAAGACATGATAACTAACTCCATCATAGCTCAATATAGTGGGGTTTCACAAAGTTCTTTCTTGTATTCTAAACCATATACTTAGAGAATTGATAGCTTAAGGATGTCAACTGGATACCAACCACCAAAGTTCCAGCAATTCGATGGAAAAGGAAACCCTAAGCAACATGTTGTGCATGTCATCAAGACATGTGAAAATGTTGGCACACGAGGAGATCTACTGGTCAAGCAATTCGTACGAACACTGAAAGGAAATACTTTCGACTAGTACACTAATCTAGAGTCTAAGTCGATAGATAGTTGAGAGAAATTCGAAAAGAAGTTTCTAAATAGCTTCTACAACATGAGACGAATCATCAACATGTTCGAGCTAACCAACACCAAACAACGAAAAGGTGAACCCGTTGTCGACTACATAAATCGTTGGAGAGCCACAAGTCTCGATTGCAAAGATCGTCTCACTGAACTATCTGCTGTTGAAATGTGCATTCAAGACATGCATTGGGGACTGCTTTACATCCTCCAAGGTATAAAGCCTCACATCTTTGAAGAGTTAGCAACTCGTGCCCACGATATGGAGTTGAGTATTGCTAGTCGAAGAGACAAAAACCTTCTAACTTCTAGCATAAAGGAAGAAGGAAGTGACATCGAGGTGACTCCAGAAGAGTCAATGCTTGTCAGTACAACTCCTCTCAAGTAGTCTTCGAAACAAAAATACAAGAAGATCAAAAAACGACAAGAAAATGAAAGAAGTCGCTTAAGTCTAAAGGAAAGACAGAACAAAGTGTTTCATTTTCTTGATTATGACATGCCTGACATGTTGGAACAACTACTGGATGCACAATTGATCAAACTTCCAGAAGAGATGGAAAAATTCGATGATCCCAAGTATTGAAACCATCATCGAGTTGTCAGTCATCCAGTAGAAAAATGTTTCGTCCTAAAAAAACTAGTTCTAAGGTTAGCTAAAGAAGAAAAAATTGAGCTAAACCTTGATGAATTAACTCCAACAAATCATGTTGCAGTGACGACAAACACATGTAGTCAAATACACTATAGTCTGTTTCACAGTCAAGGAGTGTGTCTAATTTAATCTAGAAACCACAAACATAAGAGCAGACGTCAAAGTAAGAAGGATTAAAGGAAACCTAAGTCTAAAAGGAGAGAAACAAAAAATATTCTCAACCTAGAAAACCAGTGACCTTAAAGGAATTCTTCTCTAAAAATTTCCTTCACATGAAAGAGAAGGAAGAAAACTCTGCAAGTGTTTACTATTTTAAAGCATAAGAAGCTAACGACACAAAAAAATTCAAGCAAAGGACTTCCGTCTTCGAACGCATCAAGCCTTCAACTACTCGAACTTTAGTCTTCCAAAGGATGAGTATGGTCACGACAGAAGAAGAAAACCAAAGTCTAACTCCTGCCTCACCTCGACTTTCAACCTTCCAAAAGTTAAGTGTCTCCACATCAAAGAACGATCGACTTTTAAGATCTGTTTTTTATCACCTCAAAGTAACAAACGATCAACATGAAAGAAAGATGAGATCCTTGTAGGAAGAACTGTTCGATGAAGTGAACCACAACAATATCCATAGTATCGTTCCTTCACGTATGAAAAGGAAGTTCTTTATTCTCATAAATACAGAGGGCTCCTTGAAGGTGAGAAAAAGTCTCGTCATTATAACAAATCTTACAAATGAAGGATTTGATCAAGATCATGACAGGATAAAATCATCAAGATGTAAAGAAAGCTCCTTATCGCAAGAGCCTAAACTGCATGATGTTCATGGCCCGCATGAGCTTAAAAGGTGAATGGCAAAAAAAAAAAAATTGAACTATGTATGACTTGATCCTTTTCATTTGAAGGGTACGCAGGCAACTTAAAAACTTTTAAGTTCAATCTCTAAAAAAAAAATTCATCCCCATGAAAACAAGACATTATAGGTTGGATCCATACAAGTGAGCTTCATTCTCCTCAAGTTCGGTTCATTGCTCATTCTCCTAAAGTTTGAGCTTCGTTCTCCTCAAGTTCGTTGCTCATTCTCCTAAAATTCGAGCTTTGTTCATCTCCAAGTTTGATTTGCCTCTTGTTCCCCTAAAGTTCAAGTTTCGTTCCCCTCAAGTTTGATTCGTCGTTGACTTTTCTCTAAAGTTCGAGCTTCGTTTCCTTCAAGTTCGGATTGTTGCTCACTCCTTAAATTTGAGATTTGACAACTTTAAATTTGGTTCGTCACTCTCCCCTAGGTTTGAGCTTCGTTTCCCTCAAGTTCAGTTCATCTTTCATTCTCTTAAAGTTCGAGTTTCATTTCCTTCAAGTTTGGTTTGTGACTCCCTCGCTCTAAGTTTGAGCTTCGATCCTTTCAAATTTGGTTCGTCGCTCACCCCTCTAAACTTTGAACTTCAACCTCTTCAAGTTCGGTTCATCGCTCACATCTCTATACTTTGAGCTTCAACCCCTTCAAGCTCGGTCTGTCGCTCTCCCCTAAGTTTGAGTTTTGTTCCTCTCAAGTTTGGTTCATTGCTCTCTCTTAAGTTTGAGCTTCATTCTCCTTCAAGTTTGGTTCGTCGATCACCCCCAAAGTACCGACTTCGTTCCTCTAAAGTTTTGTTTGTCGCGTACCCCTCTAAACTTTGAGCTTCGACTCCTTCAAGTTTGGTTTGTTGCTCCCTACTAAAGTTTGAGTTTCGTTACCTTGAAGATCGGTTTGTTGCTTATTCTCCTAAAGTTGAGCTTCGTTCCCCTAAAATTTGGTTCGTCGCTCATTCTCCTATAATTTGAGCTTCATTCTCCTCAAGTTTGGTTTGTCGCTCGCTTAAAGTTCAAGTTACGTTCTCCTCAAGTATGGTTCGTTATTGACTTTCCTAAAATTCGAGCTTGAACCCCCTTATGTATGGTTCGTCGTTCACCCTAGTTCGAGCTTTGTTCCCCTCAAATTTGGTTCGTTGCTCATCCACTTTGAGGTCGAGTTTGTCCCACCTCAAGCTTAGGTTTAATCATTGCTCACTTGGGGTTCAAGTTTGCACTTTGCTCTCTTAAAGTTTAAGTCCGAGCGTTGATCGCTTACAAGTTCAACGTTCTGCCTCAAAATACCACATATCAACAACTAGTATGGCGCTTCAACTCTAAGTTCAACGTTGTGCCTTCAAGATTGGCGTTCCACTGAGCTTACTTTTCAAAGTTAAGCGTTGCTTACTTCACAATTAGTGATTCGTTCATTTCAAGTTCGACATATCGCTCCTTCATGAGCTAGGATGCTTCATCCTTCGACACTCGTTCCTCCGTCAAATCAGGAGGTTCCATTTGTCGATGCTGGCTCATTCGCCATGTCAAGAGATTCCATTTTCTGGTGTTCGCTCCTTCGTTAGATCAAGATTGAGGCTTCACTCACTCCTTCAATAAGTTAGGAGGTTTCAGGCGAACAGTAACATCATTGAGAAAATAATAATGAACTAGTAAGAAAAAAATACAAAAATAAAAAATACAACAAAATAAGAAAAACAAGAAAAAAGGGCAGGTTCGACAATTGAAAGTACACACGGAACCGATGAGGGTCCCACAAGCGTACGTGCACTAGGAACGAGAGAATCCTATAGCTGCAAGTACGCCCGTAACCAACAAAGGTCCCACAAGCGTATATGAGTCAGGAACATGAGAAGTTCTGTAGCTGCAAGTACACCCGGAACCGACAAGGGTCCCACAAGTGTATATGTGTTAGGAACAAGAGAGTTCTGTAGCTGCAAGTACGCTTGGAACCGGCAAGGATCCCACAAGTGTATATGAGCTAGGAACATGTGAAGTTCCGTAGATGCAAGTACACCCAAAACTGACAAGGGTTCCACAAGTTTATATGCGCTAGGAATGAGAAAGTCCTGTAATTGCAAGTACGCCCAAAACTGACAAGGGTCCCACAAGTGTATATGCGCTAGGAACGAAGAGTTTTATAGCTCCAAGTACACTTGGAACCGACAAGTGTCCCACAAGTGTATATGAGTCAGGAACAAGAGAAAGTCTTGTAGCTGCAAGTACACCCATAACCAACGAGAGTTCCACGAGTGTATATGAGCTAGAAACAAGAGAGCCCCATACCTGCAAGTACACTCGAAACCGACAAGGGTCCCACGAGTATATATGTGTTAAGAACGATAAAGTCTTGTAGCTACAAGTACACCTGAAACCAACAAGGGTCTCACAAGTGTACCCGCGCTAAGATTGACGTTGTACCTGAAAAAAGAAAAAAGAAAAAATAAGAAAAAAGTGAAAAAAAGAAAAAAAAAGAAAGAAAAAATGAAGAAAAGAAAAAGAAAAAATGAAGTAAAAGGAAATATAAAAGAAGAAAAAAAAAACGAAAGAAATAAAGAAGAAAAAGGAAAAAAAGAAAGAAGAAAGAAAGAAAAAAGAAAGAAGAAAGAAAGAAAACAAAGAAAAAAGAAAGAAAAAAAGAAAAAAAAATCAAAGTTTGGAACTTGCCTCAATCAAAGTTTTAGTCAAAGTTGTCTACGAGATGCGAATATATGGAAGATTCCCCTACTCTATTTATAAGAAGAAGATTGACCTCTTCTATTTATAGTCGAGGAAAAGATAAAAGATCACATTCCAAAATCTAAGTTGGAATTCAAATAAGAATTGAAATTGAAATCTAAATAAGATTTCATCTCAAATCAAAATTTGACATATCTTATCTCCAATAAAAAATTGTCCAAATTAAAAATTTTATTCCAAATCTAAAGTTGAGATTAGATAGAATTTTATCTAAAAAGATTAAAAAAAAAATATTTGGGCGTAATCCACATTTTATCCTAAATCAAATTTGATAAAATTAGTTCTATCAATCAAAATCATGGTAGAATTTTAATTTTATCTCACAAAATAAGATTTGGGCATAATCCAAAATTTATCCCAAATCAAAATTTGATAAAATTAATTTTATCAAGTCTAAATTATGGTAGAATTTTAATTTTGTCTCAAATCAAAATTTGAGCATACTCCAAATTTTATCCCAAATCAAAATTTGATAAAATTAGTTCTATCCAAATCAATATTATGATAGAGTTTCAATTTTATCTCACAAAATTAAAATTGGACATACTCCAAATTTTGTCCCAAATCAAAGTTTGATGAAATTAGTTCTATCCAAATCAAAATCATGATAGAGTTTACATTTTATCTCACAAAGTTAAAATCTAGGCATACTCCAGATTTTATCACAAATCAAGATTGGAGTGAAATTCAAATGTTACTCCAAGTTCAAAAAAAAAAATTGGGTAGGACTCCAAATCTACTCCAATTTGTCCAAATTTTATGTCATGCAAGAAAATCAAAATATTGACCAAATTTCATATTTTGATAAATTGACATGAAGGTGTGTAAAAGGAAAAGAATTATGAACAAAGTTCATATTTCGATTAAATTAACACATCAAGTGTAGTCAAAATTATGAATAAATGTTTTACATTTTGACTCAATTTCGAGATTCACCCATACATACTTAAATCTCAAAAAGGGGCATTTGTTGACATAAAAATTTCAACTAATCTTCAGTTGCCACGTCGTTATTCAAAATTAATGACAAAGTTAAAAATGATTAAATTTTGGACCGATTATAAGTTGACACGTGCCCTAAATTTAGTTTAAATATAAGAATTGACAAATTCTAAAAGTTACAAGGGTCAACATGCAATTTGACCAAATAATTAAATTTAATTTTGATCAAATTGGATTATATGGAATTGGATAAGTTAAATAAAATCCAAGTCTAAATGATTAGGTCCAAAGCCAACAAAGCACAAGCTTAGATGGTTGGGCCCAAATGTTGCTAAAGCCCAAGCCCACATGTTTTGGAAAGCTCTATAAATAGAGAGTTTCCCCTCCATTCTAAAGGTTCAAAAATTTCAATCTCAAGAGAACTCAAAGCAAAGTCTTAACTGTTGAATGCTCCCTGAACTCCTTAGTGTTGAACGCTGCAAGACGAGTCTTTAAGTGCTAAATGTTGTAAGACGAGTCTTTAAGTGTTCAACGATGCAAGACGAGTATTTAGGTGTTGAACGTTGCAGGACGAATCTTTAGGTGTTGAACACTGTAAGATGTTGAACACTTCAAGTCCTTAGGTGTCAAGTGCTTCGTGAAGACTTTCAACAAGCTGCAAGCCGAAGAACTTCAACAAACTGCAAGCCGAAGACCTTCAACAAGCTGCAAGCTACAAGCTGAAAAGCTTTAATAAGCTACAAGTCGAAGACGTTTAACAAGCAACAAGCTGAAAGCGGTTTAACAAGCTACAAACCGAAGACCAAATACTCTTCCAAGTCTACGTTTGAGAACAAGTTACAAAGCCCTTGATACAAATTACATTCGAGAACAAGCTGCGAAGCCCTTAAATCAAATCTACGTCCGAGAACAAGCTATAAAGCCCTCAAACAAATTACAGTTGAGAGAGAGAAATAATCAGAGCAGAAACATTAGAGATTGTAATCCACTACATTCAAATTAATAAAAATACAACGTTTAATTACACGTGTGTTCCTTTTATTGCTTTATTGAAACCACGTGTGTACAAAAAGTGTTGGTGAAAGAATGATGGAAAAATTGCTAGAAATGTCATTTTTATAACCGTAGATGATAAAAAGTTAAAACACTTTTGGTATTCTAAAACTTTTGGAATTCTATATAATAAATTATAATGGAATGTCAAATAAATCCTTAAATGGTAATTAATTATCATTATTGATATATTATCAATAATGATAATCTATATATTTATCATTATTGATAATCTATCAACTATTTATAATTATTTTTTTAGTACAATTTATAATTAATTATTAATGAAATAATTTGTAAATCAATAAATGAGAGAAAGGATAAATTTACATTTTATTAAATTATTAAACTATATTTAAAACAAACGTGGTGGAAAGATATTTTTTTAAATAATTTATTTTTTAATTAGAAATAATTAATAAGGAGAAAGTGAAATCTTTTGTAAATTTTGAACTTGATAAAGGGACAAAATAGTCCAAATTGTTTTTTTAAAGGTCATAGCTTTTTAAGATACTAATTTATTACTGCATTCGTTATATAATTTTGGGGCACTGGCATGAATAACAAAAAAATATATAAATATTGCACACATGTCACTCCTTAATTCAATTTGCAAAAATAGCAACAAAAAAAGGCCCAACCCAAACAAATGGTGTGCAAAGTCAAAAATACCCTTATATTTTTCGCGCGTGTTTTTCAATCTGAAGTATATTAATAGCCTATCAATAGTCTATCAAAAACATATTGATGATGTACTTATGATATACTATTGATATACTAATGATATACCTAAAATGAAATATACTATTGATATACTACTGATATACCAAATATAAATTATATCATATATATTGTTTGTTATATTTACAAATACCTTCTCCGTGTTGTTCAATATCGAGAAAATCAGTAGTCTATCAACAATAGATCTAATATAGCAACCATATATCTAACCAAAAATAATCGCATAAGTGATATACTACTCGATTTTGTTGATTTCACTAATATTAAGAATATATCAATGTGATATACTACTCGATATACTTTATTTAGCATATCAACATTATATCACAAATAGGGATTTATGCTTCATAGTGATTTATGCCGACATATTTTATTCAGTAATATTAGGTATATCAATGAAATCTCAAAATCTATTGCTAGATTTATAAATGTCCTCCTTGTGTTTTTTAATATTGAGAAAATAAAAATAAGTAGTTTATCAATAATAGATTTGATATACCAATGATATATCCAACCAAAAAATAACTACATAAATATATGATATTTGTTGATTTCACTAATACTAAGTATATATTAGTGTGGTATACTAACGATATACTTTATTTAATATATCAACAGTATATCACAAATAGTGCTTTATGTTTGACAGTGATTTATGCTGATATATTTTATTCAGTAATATTAAGTATATCAACGGGATCTCAAAAACTATTGCTAGATTTGGAAATACCCTCCCGTGTTTTTCAATATCGAAAAAATCAGTAGTTTATTAACAATAGATCAGATATACCAATGATATATATCTAACCAAAAAATAACTAATAGCAGTTGAATTCACTAATATTAAGTATATATCGGTGTGATATACTACCAAAATACTTTATTCAGTATATATCAACGATATATCACAAATAGTGATTTATGCTTGATAGTGATTTATGATGATATACTTTATTCAGTAATATTAAGTATATCAATGAAATCTAAAAAACTATTTGTAATGTCCGACATTTCAGGTAGAGTAAATTTCAGGTTATGCTTTTAAATTTCAAATAGAATTCATAATTTAAAACCAAATTGGATTGTTATATCTTATTGTGTGAGATGTGTTATTGTATAAAGTATATCACTAATATACTACTGATATATGTATATGAAGTTAATTAAGAGTATATCAGTAACTCACATAGATATATTAATGATATACTAAATGTTAGGTATATTAGTGAAATAAACATATCTAAAATGAAGTACATTAGTGATATACTAATATGCAAAATATCTCTAATTTGTAACGGATATATAGGACGTATATTATTCTAAATGATATACCTAAAAGAAGGGTATCCGTAGTATATCAGTAATATACTATTAACATATTTCGTTTTAGATATATATTAGTATATAAAAATAAAGTTTATCAGATATACTTATGATATACCAATATAAAGTATATCAGATATACTTCTGATATACCAATGTAAAGTATATCAGATATACTACTGATATACCTGTTGCTACACCAATGAGGGTAAATCTGGAATAATAAAAAAATAAAAATTAGATTTAAAAAA
This sequence comes from Trichosanthes cucumerina, assembly GCA_036507285.1. NCBI lineage: Eukaryota > Viridiplantae > Streptophyta > Magnoliopsida > Cucurbitales > Cucurbitaceae > Trichosanthes > Trichosanthes cucumerina. The sequence continues at coordinate 64,258,027 of CM071836.1, read as the reverse complement.
ATTTGCTAGATTCGCAAATCTAAAAAATCATAGCTAAGTTTGCAAATATGCTAATTTTTTGTGCTACCCATTACAATTCCCCTATAATTTTTTACTTATTTCATATTATAAAAAAATAATTATATTCATTACAAAAATTCCTAACAAATTAATATATATTTAAAACATATAAAAAAACCATAATTTGTTTATACACTACAAATTGATAAATTTATTTTAGGAAAAATTACCTTTTTAGTCCCCGAGTTTTCACCATTAGGTGCATTTGGTCCCTAAGTTTTTAAAATAGACATTTTTAGTCCCCAAGTTTTTAAGAATAGGTTTAAAAGGTCCCTATCACTAACAGAAGTATTAGATATAAACAGGAAGTTGACTGTACTTTTTTAATTGACTATGTGGCTAGATGACAGTGCTAAATGAATGCTGACTGGGCTTAAAAAATTATTAAGTTAAAAAAAAACCTAAAATTGCAATTTCCTTCGTGGGAACGAGAGATAAAATTCCTTTCTTTCTTGCCGGTCATTGTCAGCCAAATAGTATCAAAAACTAGGTTCTACTTATTAAAGAAATAATTGAAGATAGATCTCCTCTAGATAGTAGTAAAATCACATATATAAAATCTGCTTTAACAACCAAATTAAGAATACCAGCTAGGCATATTTGTCAACACTTCCATTTCGCATTTTTCTTTAATTATTTCTCCTCTTTATGCGTTGTAATATAAACATGCTTATCGTGGAAATTTGAGATTGAAATATTTATAGATCAGTAATTGATTTTGGAAGGTTTGTGAGTTTTTAACTCACTTATCTAGTTGAAAGTTGGTAAACATTATTTTCTGATGGAATAGATTACAAAAGTTCAATTATATGAGAATGAAATATGAGTACCATTGATTAACATTGTTTGGATTCATCTATAGGTATAATATGAGTAGCTTGAGCTCAAAAATTTTTATTAAAAAAAAAAATCATTAGACTATTTGGGTCATTGTTGGGAGACAATATGACTAAAGAATGTACACTCAAACTCTGTAATCTGACTCTTCACCCTCTTTACATCACTAGAGGTAGGATACCACTCAATCAATTCATTTGGATTGTGTTCAGGCATCTGCAATTAGAAAATTTTCAAACATTATATTTTCATTAGGAATGGGTTGCTAGAACTCTATTAATTCCATTTGCTTTGATTATGGGGTTGCTAGAACTCTATTAATTCCATTTGCTTTGATTATGTCACACCTCGGATTATCAAGATTTCTCTTACTCTTTTTTCTTAAAAAAATATTTGAATAAATGAGTTTGGATTTGATAATATGATATTGATTAATATTGCCAAGGGAGAGAAAAAGGAAAGTGATGTAAAAGCTAACCAATGTGTTATTTGCACTTGCTAGTAATTCTAGTGTATATGACAATTTTCAAAACAGAATAAGTACCTCAAAAACACCTGCAGTGACAAACAAATCTCTCAAGGTTTTAAGCAGAAGAAATAAGAAAGTGTTCCATCTAATCTAACATATTTCTGGAATCCTACTCTTTGATCTTACCCAAATTGAAGTATAGTTATATCATATAGACATGCATTTCATTAAACTGAACATCAATCAGCAGAATGTTTAAAATACATTACATGTGGCTAGAAAGAACGTAGCAAACTTTCTTTACTTAGAGTCTCAATCAAACTATAATATCATTAAGGTTCTACTCATAAATCAATTACTGTAATCCCAAAACAAGAGAAGACCTCCAGGCACACAAAAAAAAATTTTGCTCCTCACTTCTCACTATCGTGCACACTCTTTAGAAGATCATTCATGCCTTAATGCCTTTTGCCTATTTTTTTCCTCAATAAATTTATCCACAACTAATAGGAACCAAAATTCAAAGTGTATAAACTATAAACTTGCAAACCAATTCCTTGGATTAAATAACAACCTCCCTCCCCAAATACCAAACTCAACTCATGGACATGTCATACTACATAGTGAACAAACCAAGTTATAAGTTTAATTTAGTAGCTCTAGTTGAATTTTAAGGTTAAGTTCTAAAGTTTTTTGAAAAATCAAATCAAAATATCATTGTCATCGAGAGAACAAAGCATCTGTAAGAAAAAAATGGTGCTTTAGTTTCGTTGCCGACATAAAACAATTCAATTTCTTCCTCTAATTTTTTATCTATAAGTTTGATTATCGTCCAGCATTTTGCAGTTTCGAAGAGGAAAGATTTTTACATCCGTTAATTATTTTTCTAAATTAAATCAAAACATCACTAAGAAAAGAAATTAGTGAAGACTAAATGCACGAAATCTTATTTTCACTAAATGAAGAAAGAAAGAAGTTAGTATTTCAACCTCACCCTCGCTGATTGAAGAAGACCCTAAATCGAATTCTTCTCGAAATCTTATCTTCAATTCACACGAAGACCTGAAATCACAAAATTTAGTCAGCGATCTTGATCCTCCAGTTCGGACGAAGAAGACCCCAGAATACTTCGTATGGAAGAAACACAAATGGAATTTTACCTCTCGTTCCCACGAAGGAAATTGCAATTCTAGGGTTTTTTTTTTTAAGTTAGCAATTTTTAAGCCGCAACATCCATTTAGCACTGCCATCTAGCCACATAGACAATTAAAAAAAGTACCGTAAGCTTTCTATTTCTATTTAACACTTCTGTTAGTGATAGAGACCTTTTAAACCTATTCTTAAAAACTCGGGGACTAAAAAGGTTTATTTTAAAAACTCAGGGGTCAAATGCACCCAATGGTAAAAACTCGGAGACTAAAAAGGTAATTTCTCCTTTATTTTATTATTAAATATTAAGTAAAAAAAATATGAAAATGAATTATTATTGATATTACTATTAATAAAATAAGTTAAAAATTTAAAATAGATGGAATATTTCATATTAGTTATGGTTTATAGACAAATAATTATGATTTTTTTTTCTAACAAGAGCATAACTCAATTGGCGTCAAGTAATTATGATTTTTTTTTCTAACAAGAGCATAATTCAATTGACATCAAGTAATTATGGTTTATAGACAAATAATTATGATTTTTTTTTCTAACAAAAGCATAACTCAATTGACATCAAGTAAGATTTTTTACCGTCGAATTCTCCACTCCAATTGTTTTTCATGTTTTAGTGCTCAATTTATCAAACTCATTATTATTTTTCTAATCATTATTAGACTATATTTTGATTTTTTAATAATTATTTTCTTATCTTAATTTTCTTAAAATGTAGATTTTAAATTGGTGTGTAAATGAGTGGAAAAGACAAAATTAGAGTCGAGGAAATAAAAGAATTATAAAACTTTTTGGAATTCCCAAAACTTTCCTATTTTGTAATTAAATATAATTACATAGAAATATGAATATAATTAATTTATTACATGGAGGTAAACTTTTTGCTTTCTAGCTTTTTACATTTTATTCATTTAATGTTTTCTATAAATGCATTTAAATTGTATTATCTCATAAGTCATACCACATTCTTAATGAATTTTAGGTTACATTTTATTTTTTTTAATAATATTAATTAAATATATTGTTTCTTTTCATTTTTTATTTTAAAAAGTTTATTTTACCTAATTTTACCTAATTTAAACTCATTGTTTTTTTCGTTACTTTGTTTAATTATTATAAATTCTAAATATTTTCAAGTTAAATAATTTTTGTTGTGTATCAAATGCTTCCATTTTAATAATTATTATTAAGTATTCATTTGAATTCATATTATATATTTCTAGTTTTTCAATGTTTTATCGTTCATTTCATGAAACTCATAATTATTTTCTTAATTATTAATAGATCATATTTTATTTTTTAATAATTATTTTCTTATCTTAATTTTTTAAAATGTAGATTTAAAATTGATGTGGAAATGAGTGAAAAAGATAGATTTATAGTGGAAGAGAATGAAATAATTCTAAAACTTTTCGCATTCCATAAACTTTCATATTTTGTAATTAATGTTGAGATGTATGTCCTAATCTCGTATATGTTTATAATATTACTTATTGAAATAAATAAGAGTTATTTTTTCATCACTTTGTGTCACACATATTTACAAACTTTATCCAATAAACTAAGCTCCAGGGTCATTGAATTATGAGGGAACTAGAACTTGAACGATGTGCAGTGGACACACAAGGAGGATCACATTCGAGTTTATGACCCGAACGGTCTAAAGTATACGAATAGGGTTGAGACCTAATCCTGGATACGTTGTGGATGTGGCCCGCTTTGTATTAGATACAAACGAGGTGATCCAACTCGTTCATGTGGTTGACATGCGAGTGGGGGCATCCTGTACAATGAGATTGTATAAGACCGGACCGTGAATTATTAGACCTACTGATGTAACACCGTTAACAGTATATGACTAATAACTTTGTAGATGACCAATAGTGACTCGACCTTAATCCTGAGTGTGTTACGGACTCTTGCATTCGGGGGTCTATCCTTTTGACTAGTACGGTGAGGGTGGTCACAGTTACTCACCTAATATGCCTATCTTCTCAGGGACATGACCACGTGGGGAGCTGGAAACTTGACTATGCAAGAAGGAATTCACTCGTTCCCAATTTAGGGAAACTAGGGAGGTTGTTCCCTTAAGTGTGTCTTCAGGGCTTGAACAATGGGGCCCCACACTCTCACTGGCCCGAGTGGGTTGTTGTTTATGGTAGGACCATACAACGTTGTGGTTCATTAGAGGAGCAATGAGACTTAAGGAGCAAGAGGTAGACACGGGGGTAAAATGGTAATTTGACCCAACAGTGTCTACGAACAACCTGTGAAGGGTCGACTCACGGGTATTGGTTATATCAATGGACACAACTTGTCCTATAGTGATGGGAGTGCAGCTATGGGATTTAGTGGAGTGTTACTGTAGCTAATGAATGTTGAATAACCGGGTCAAAGAGTTTGACAGGTTAATCTCGGATCATTGGAGCTCGTCATCTGTAGGTCTATTCGGTTTCTCGTTTGGCTCAAACTGGATAAATTGAGGGTTTACAGTTTGGTGTGGATTTGAAGTGTTCAAATTCATTAAAAGAGTATTTATGTCATTTATATGAGATATGATAGACATAATATATAGTTTTAATGTGAATGAGATTCATATTAAACTATAGGTTAGCCTAATTGATTAATTAGTGCTAATTTAGAGAAATTGAATTGAGAGAAATTAAATTGAATATGATTCAATTTAAAATCAACAATTATACAAATGTGATTTGTATAATAAGGTATGAGATATCTTATTATATGTGTTATGCAAATATGATTTGCATAACCTAATGTTGTGGTAAAATGGTAAATAGGTGGAGATTTCAACTCCACCTATCACCATTATATAAAGACCTTTGCAAGAAGGTTTTGGGATCTTATTTTGCCATTTTTTGGATTTTCATTCAAACAACTCTCTCACCTCTCAAATTCTCTCTACCCCAAACTAAAGGGAGTTCCACCACTCTCACTCAACCGATCGAGAACAACCGAGAAGATCAATTAGAAGTGTCCAATTTTTTTTGGTTCGTGAGATCATTGGAACGAAAGAGATCGAGATCGAAGAAGGAATTCGCGAAGAAAAGTTCTTCAACAAGTAAGTGTTACTTTTAATTTACTGTTTTTTTCCTTCTTCTCAAGCATGTTTAGCCTAGAATTAAAATGTTTAGTTCAATTTTAAGAAACGTTTTTCACAACGAATACCACGACGTTTCAAGTCGTTTCCGCTGCGCGATTTCCATTCCCTTCAATTAAATATAATTAGATAAAAATATTAATTTTAAAATAAATTTTTCTACATGGAGGTAAACCTCTTGATTCTCATCTTCATTCGATAGCTTCTCTTCCTTATCGACAGAAATCCAAGGCTCAGGCCGTCTCACGACTCACGATCTGAAAGTGGAGCTTCGAAACCTGATGAACAACAGACTCGCCGCCAATGAGCTACTTCACTTCAGACCGGCAGCAGAGCCTTTGGCCCTTTAGATTAAGGAATTTCTGGAAAGACAAGATTGTAGAGAGAAAAAAGCAAGACTCTTCACCCTTTCAACATACAACTGTTGGGATGTATGTCCTAATTCGGTTAAAAGTGTTTTGAATACTGAATTGTTTAAGACAATAGAAACACGAACTAAGAGAGTAAAAGTTTCTCCAAAAGAAAGTGCCCATCTTTGGCATCTAAGGTTAGGCCACATAAATCTCAATAGGATTGAGAGACTAGTGAAAAGAGGATTTCTAAGCGAGTTGGAAGAAAACTCTTTATCGGTTTGTGAGTCATGCCTTGAAGGAAAAATGACCAATCGTCCTTTTAATGGAAAAGGATATAGAGTCAAAGAGGCTCTTGAGTTTATACATTCTGACCTCTATGGTCCGATGAATGTTAAAGCACGAGGAGGTTACGAATACTTTGTATCTTTTATAGATGACTATTCGAGGTATGAGTATATTTACCTAATACATAGGAAGTCTGAAACTCTTGAAAAGTTCAAGGAGTTCAAGAGTAAGCTTGAGAACCTATTAGGTAAAACGATTAAAACACTTCGATTGGATCGAGGTGAAGAGTATATGGACACTGAATTTCAGGACTATATGATAGAACATGCAATTACGTCCCAACTCTCAACACCTACTATGCCATAACAGAATGGTGTATCGGAGAGGAGAAACATAACCCTTTTGGACATGGTTCGATCGATGATGAGTTATGCTCGTCTCCCTGATTCTTTTTGGGGTTACGCAGTGGAGACTGCGGTATACATTTTGAACACAGTTCCATCGAAAAGTGTTTGTGAAACACCTTTCGAACTCTGGCATGGTCGTAAAACCAGTTTACGACATTTCAGAATTTGGGGATGCCCGACCCATGTGTTGGTGTAATTCTGAAGAAATTGGAATCCTGTTCAAAGTTGTGCCTCTTTGTAGGTTACCCAAAAGAGACTAGGGATGGTCTGTTTTACGATCCTAAGGAAAATAGGGTGTTTGTGTCGACAAACGCCATATTCCTTGGGGAAAACCACATCAAGGATCACTTACCAAGGAGTAAGATTATGTTAAACGAAATGGACAGTTCATCAGCAAGAGTTGCTGATGAGGCTAATACGTCAACAAGTGTTGTTGATCCTAACTCGTCTAGTCAAGTCCGTTCTCAAGAGTTGAGAATGCCTCGACGTAGTGGGAGGGTTGTGAGACAGCCTGAACGTTACATGGGTTTGGTTGAAACCCAAGTCGTCACCCCTGATAATTACTTCGAGGATCCATTGACCTATGATCAGACAATGACAGACGTTGACAAAGCTATGGACCAGAAAATGGAGTCGATGTACTTCAATTCCGTCTGGGAGCTTGTGGTCCAACCGGATGGGGTTAAACCTATTGGTTGCAAGTGGATATACATGTGTAAACGTGGCGTAGATGGAAAGGTGCAGACCTTTAAAGTTAGACTAGTGGCAAAGGGTTTTACCCAGGTTGAAGGGGTTGACTATGAGGAAACCTTTTCTCCTATTGCCATGCTAAAGTCTATCAGGATCCTTCTGGCCATTGCCGCATATTATGACTATGAGGTATGGCAGATGGATGTCAAGACCGCCTTTCTGAATGACAACCTTGACGAGACCATCTACATGGACCGACCCAAGGGGTTCATTGTCCAAGGCCAAGAGCAAAAGGTTTGTCAGCTTCAAAGATCTATTTATGGACTGAAACAAGCCTCAAGGTCTTGGAATATAAGGTTTGATGAGGCGATCAAATCTTATGGCTTTAATCAAAATGTTGATGAGCTTTGTGTCTACAAAAAAATCGTTAACAGTACTGTCGCATTTCTAATATTGTATGTGGATGATATCCTGCTCATTGGGAATGAGGTAGGATTTGTTACTGACATTAAAGAATGACTGGCTTCAAAATTCCAAATGAAAGAATTGGGAGAGGCACAATAGTTTTAGGTATCCAGATAGTCCGGAACCGAAAAAACAGAACGCTAGCCATGTCTCAGGCATCTTACATTGGCAAGTTGTTGTCTAGATATAAGATGCAGAACTCCAAGAAGGGCTTATTGCCTTTCAGGCATGGGGTTCACTTGTCTAAGGATCAATGTCCTAAGACACCTTAAGAGGTTGAGGATATGAGACGAATCCCCTATGCTTCAGCTGTAGGGAGCCTGATGTATGTCATGCTGTGTACTAGGCCCGACATTTGTTATGGAGTTGGGATTGTCAGTAGGTATCAATCCAATCCATGATTAGATCACTGGACAACCGTAAAGGCAATCCTCAAGTATCTGAGGAGAACGAGGAACTACAATCTTGTGTATGACAGTGGGGATTTGATCCTTACAGGATACACAGACTCTGACTTTCAGACCGATAAGGATTCTAGGAAATCCACTTCGGGGTCAGTCTTCATTCTGAATGAAGGAGCTGTAGTGTGGTGAAGCATCAAGCAGGGATGCATCGCTGATTCCACGATGGAAGCCGAGTATGTTGTGGCTTGTGAAGCTTCAAAGGAAGCTGTTTGGCTTAGGAAGTTCATGCTGGATTTGGAAGTTGTTCCAAATATGAACTTGCCAGTGACCCTATTTTGTGACAACAGTGGTGCAGTAGCCAACTCGGGAGAACCTCAGAGTCATAAGAGGGGCAAGCATATTGAGCGTAAGTATCACCTAATACGGGAGATTGTGCACCGCGGAGACATGACAATCACGTAGATAGCTTCGGAGCACAACGTTGTTGATCCATTTACAAAGGCCCTCACGACTAAGGTGTTTGAGGGTCACCTAGAGAGTTAAGGTCTTCGAGTGCTTCCTGACTATCGAGAGTCTCCTTATTTACCAGCCGCCTAGGGTACAACGTTGCAACGCTGCACCGATTCCATCAATAAATATGTCCTTATGATTTCATGACAAGGGACCCAAATTTGATAGATTTTCCACCCTAATTTCGAAATACACTTTGTAAGAAGAGAGAAAGAGCGTTTTTGGAGCCAAAGCATTCGTTGAGGTTCGAGATCGAAGACGGTAGCTCGGAGACGAATAACCGACATCGACACATAAGTTTAATTTCCTTTTCTTTCAAATTGTAATAGCGTTCTAAGACTTTTTCTACTTGTTTAGTTTGATTTTCATGTGATTTAGAGTAGCTAGACATTGTAGTTAGGATTTGATTTACTTGTTATGACTTTCTTGTTATGTATTGAAGTATGTTTTGTCCTTATTTTTGGCAATTCGTTCTTTACTTCCTAATTTGTTGGTTTAAGTGGACTCGAGAGATAAAACTTGAATTAGAGCAAAATTGTCAAAACCTTTAGAAATCTGACATGAGAATGACTTAGAAATCTTAGGGAAACACATAAAGAAGTTGCTTAATGTCATGCATGTCGTAGGTTCATATGGAGACTATGGAGTTTATTGCATGTGTGAGGCTCACTAAGAATCGAGAGATTTTCTTGAGTATTTTACTTCTTGTTTATAAATTCATCTCATTGGTTCATTGCATGTGTTAATTGAGTCATTAACTTGTATAATCGCTTCCCTCAATTCTATCAATTCGTGTCTCCACATGTTTGTTTGTTTGCTTGTCTTTACTTTCAACCAACTATCCATGTTATGTTTCTTTAGCTAAAATTGAGAATTAGTATCTTAGTATTTAATTAATATAGAAACCCATTTCCGAGGACGATACTTGGACTCATAAATCAGTATACTAAAACTTGACCCGTACACTGCGGTATTGCAATATCCATAATTTTAAGCAACAAAACTCTAAGGGCTCGATGGCTCTATAACCTTTTTCAGTAAAAGGTCGCTTAGTAATCTTGCCTTCCAAGCATGATTCACAAGGAGGTAAAGAATCATCTTACAACTTGTTTAGAAGTCCATTCATAGATAGTTTCTCAATCTAGTTGAGATTTATATGACCAAGTCTAAGATGCCAAAGATAAGTATTATTATTTGGAGAAATTCTTTGCCTTTTACTTTGAGTATTTGTAGTTTTAAACATCTCATGATTTAAAATTGCCTTAGTTTGATTCGGTTTAAGTACATACAAGCCATTTTCTAATCTAGCAGAACAAATATCGACACCATTTTTCAAAATGAACGCTTCATTAATTGAAAAAGAAATACAATATCCATGTTTAATCAGACAAGAGATAGAAATTAAGTTCCTCTTAATCTTAGGAACTATGTACAGATTTTATAAATATAAAAATCTATCTCTAAAAAATAGCTTAGCATCTCCCACTGCACGAGTTGAGACGACGTCTCCCGTTTCGACCCTAAACATCATCTCACCCTCTTCGAGCTCCTTGAAGAAACTAGTTTCTTTCAAAGAAAAGCGAACGTGATTAGTGGCTCTTGAATCAAGTATCCAGGTAAAATCATCATTTTCCACTAAGCAAGTTTCAAGAACAAGTAAATCAAATTTACCTTTATTCTCTTTGAGCTCATCAAGGTACTTTGTGCAGTTTCGCTTCCAGTGCCCGTCCGTGTTGCAGTGGAAACACTTTCTTTTGTCTGCAACTTTGGCCTTTCCCTTGCCCTTATCAGCAGCAGGTGCCTTCCCTTTCCCTGCTATCTTCTTCTTTTGGGTCTTCTTAAGGCAAGAAGATGGACCATAGGACTTAGTCCCAGAGGATGAACCTTTCTCGAACCTTCTGGAATGGGCAAACAGATTTGCGTCTCCATCAGCCTGTCCCTTATTCTTCATAAGAGACTGGAAAGTCTGCAGTTTATTGAGGAGAGTTGTCAGGTTGTACTCTATATTGTTCATCACCGCATTGCTACAGAATTGCAGGAAACTTTTTGGAAGAAATTTCAGGATGAACGACACATGACTTTGCTCGTCTATGACCGCGCTGTTCATTTCAGCCACGTTGAAGTGGACCATCAGATCGAGAACGTGTTCTCTCACCGACGACCCCTCTTTCATACAGGAGTTATTAACATACTTGAGGAATTTGTGCCAAAGCTGTCCAGACGGTTGTCCAAACATATTCTGCAACGAACTCATGATCTCACGAGCTGAGACCATGCCCTCGTGCTTTTTGGCCATAACTTCAGAAACACTAGCCAAAATGTAGACTTTGGCCTTATCATTTGCCTTGATCCAGCGGTCATACGCATCCTTAATGCATTGAGGCGTTTGAGCGGGACACGAGGACATTCCTCGGTCAAGATACAAAGAAGGTCGTCAACAACGAGAATCGTATTCTGGTTGGACTTCCGCGTAGTATAATTTTTGCCAGTTAAACGTTCACTTTTGAGTAAGGCTATAATTGAGGACGACATGCTGAAATTTCAAAAACAGTTCTAATTAGTTATGCCTTTAACCCATTACAAACCAATCAATTTTAGCAAAATTATTAAAGAACCCTACTGTTTAAATTAAACCTTTAATTTTGCAACGATACTTCAAGGGTTTAGAACAAAAGCCACCGTCGGGTGGTCAGTCACTCCTCCCCTGAATTGAGACTATCTCAGCTAATTCTCACTACCAGAACATCTCATGTCCCAATGATTCTTAGCTACCGTTTGTTTGGTTAAGGACTTGTTAACTAGCTTAACTTATCCCATAAATGTGACCCTACCATTTTCAGATCTAATAGGTCTGAGCCAACAAGCTACTATTAAGAAAGACAACTGTTGGCAAATTACCTAAGAGACCCTATCCATTTCTGGAGTTCGCGGTGTTTCGATCCCTATAGTCAGGCCCTCCGTAGGGATTGGCTATTCCAAGACAACCTAGTAGGCGGACTATAGAAATCTCACGGTGCGACCTAATGGAGGAGACCGTAGGATACGTTGACACACGTCCTGCTCCCATTTACTATGGATACTTCCCTTATTCACCTTGTTATTGAACCATGAAAACCCTTACTGTAGGGGGATGCCCTATTGACGCCATGTAGCCAAGCATGAAACTCACGGTGTGAACTCTTGAGGACGTGAGAGTAAACTCGATGTGAACATCTCGTTTTCTCCCACTGAAGTTCCTAAGGTTAGGGTGCAGGTTTAACTTAGTTGGATTCTGGCTAAAAAAATCTATCTAAGTCTATGCCTATTATAAGTATTATAACTAGGTCTTTTAACCTTATGTCTAGGTGAATAAACATTTTAATTACCTAGATATAAAACAGGACTATGATTAATTCAACTCAAGCTCCAGGTCAGTTCCCAGGTAGGAGGTGTTTCGTTAACCGTCAGCTTAAGTACCCCCAACCTTAGACAGAACTTCACCGATAGAGTTCCCTTATAACCAATGTCCTATTGTCCTACTATAATTTAAACTATTTAAAATACTATGTAACACTAATTTCTAATCCTATTAGAAATTAAACTTTGGTCTAAATTAATTTTAAAAAACTTAAAACTAATTTAATTTAACCCAAGTTCCTATGTTTACATGCAATTATTTGTTATAGGTTATGGTTTCTAAAACCCCTTTATTTATAACTTTTATACATTTTTAATAATTAACCTATGACAAGGAACTATGTTATAAAACCAACAAACAATTTCAAATTGAAATTATAAGAAAAATTATTCAACTAATTGAATAACACAAATTACTTAAATAAAATAACATTTATTTTAAACTAAGTAATTTCATACTCTATGCAATTTATTTTCCATATAATCTAATTATAACAATTATAAATAATTATTCATGAAAAATAAATTAAATCATGCATTACTACCATATTTATATAACATTTATACAAATAAAAATGCATGAACATGCTTATCCTAAGGTGAAAAAAAATTCTAAATGACATTCATAAAGAAAAATAGTAGTAAAACCGGAAAAATTTGGCCCATAAAGTGCAAAAATAATAAAATTACATTAATTTCATTACAAAATCGGTCCAAAACACTTGGAACTGGGCTCAGACCGCTCGAACCAGACAAAAAATGACCCAAACTGCCCAAACCGGTTTGCTCCTTCAAGTCGAGCGTTGCAACGCCACCTCATCTCGCGCGCGCGCTTGGCATCGGGGTAGCTTTGCAACGCTGAGGGGCAGCATTGCAACGCTACTAACCCCTCGATCTTCCGCATCGATAGGAGCTTCGACATTACGACGCTGTTCCTCAGCGTTGTAACGCCGCCTCAGCGTTGCAACGCTGATGAACGGCGTTGCAACGCTGCTGGTAGCGTTGCAACGCTGTTGCTTCTGCAACAACTTTTTCCTTCGAACACAACAACTTCAAATGTCAGTTACTCCCTTGATACTCATCCGAATTGCACGAAACCGGTCTCGAGCGACTCACAACTCAATTACAGACTCGATTATGCACTTAATTTCCCAAAACGCAGGGGCCTTTACACTTAATTTGATCAAATAAAAAATGAAACTAAGGCTAAAAATTCCCTAAACAGTTTTATAGCAAACCAAATGTAATTCCCACCTATCCAATGCAAATTTGTTTCAACCAAAACAAAAAAAAACATTGCTCTGATACCAATTGATGGGAATCTGATCCCCTTCAGCAACGAAAATGTATTTTATGGATCGATTTTGCTTGTTTGTTTTAGGTTTAATACAAATACCAGTACATTGTAAAATACCGAGAATAACCATAATCCTAATCGAATTAGATTAAGCATGGAACTAAACAAGCAAACATAGACATGCTGTAAAGTAACTAAACTAAAAGGGAATTCGAAATATTACCTTTGTAGTTTCAATTTGCAACACAGCAACTCCTTGCTCCAAGATTGCACAACAATACAACAAGTTAAACTCCTCTATTCTTCTTTTTCCAACAAGACACCAACCACTTGGAAAACCTCATATATCTATGAGTTGCTTAGATCAACCTTGGTGGAAGGGGCCAAACAATTTGGTTGAGGAAAGAGAATTAGAGAGAGAGAGAGAGAGAATTTTCAGTAGCAATTCAACAACTGCTCCAATTGATCGATTAACCCAAGCTCTCCCTTCCTTCCCTTACTTATCGATGGGTGAGGGAGAGATAAAGGGGTAGTGGGAAACGTGTTTAATTAATTAAATAATAAATAACTAATTAAATAATATAATTAATCAAATTAATTCTATTAAATCATATTTAATTAAAACCAATTAAATCTCATTTAATCATTTTATCCCTTAACCTATAGTTTTAATGTGCATCTCATGTACATTAAATTTTAACGTATAGTTTTTAAATATGAATCACATTCACATTTAAAATAATATTTGAATTCTTTCAAATATTTAATTCTCTCATATAATTTAATATGAATCATATTCACATTAAATTTATAATATATAGTTCCAAAACTTTATATTATAATGTATCTATATACATAAACATTTATTCCCTAATGAATTTGAACATTTCAAATTCAAACGATCTAAGAACCCTTTACGAGCTAGAAGGTGGACCTAATGGATCTACAAATCAGAAGCTCTACGAAATTATTCGGTTAATCTCATTAACCTCCTAATCAACATTCGTTAACTGCGGGAACACTCCACTAAAGTCCCGCAACTGAACTCTTCTCACTGCAGATATATTTCTGTGTCCACGGATATTGACCAATAACAGCAAGTCAATCCTTCACGAATGTTCGTAACACCAGCTAGGTCAAATTATCATTTTACCCCTGGGTTACATCTTGTACCTTAAGTACCAGTGCTCCTCTAATGAATAATTTGTTTGTGTTCCTACCAACAAGCAGAAGTCCCTCTCGGGCCAATGAGAGGGTCGGACCCTTTGTTCAAGTCCCGGAGACACCACTTAAGGGAACATTCATCTACTTACCCTAGTAGTTGAGAAAGAGTGAATTCCATCTTGCTAAGCTAAGTCCTCAGCTGCTCACTCGGTCTTGTCTCCAAGAAGGTAGGCATATTGAGTCGGCGAATCTGGCCACTCTCACCCATACTAGTCAAAGAACAATCCCTGGCAAACAGGAGTTCGTAACCTGCTCAGGATTGAGATCAAGTTGCCTAGGTCATCCTTGTGAAATAGAAACCTAGCTAGTCAACAGAGTTACATCTAGTGGTTACTGTTTCGCGGTACGGTCTTATGTAATCTCATTACATCGGATATCCCCACTCACATGTTATCTACACGAACACGTTAGGATCATAGTGTTTGTATCATATACAAAGTGGGCCACATCCATAGTATTACCAGGGTAAGGTACCCTAACCTTATCCCCTTACTATAGACCCTTGAGGTTGTATCTCGAACCGAGATCCTTTTATGTACACAACATTCAGTCAAGAGACATCTTACAACATCAGATGTTTAGTCTATTGGATTTAGGGTTAATACAAAAGCAATAATGTAAATATCGAACAATAACTCTTTATTGCAAATAATAACTCTTTATTACAATAATTAGAACAAAATTACAAACTACGAGTTTTAGGCACTACCCCCAACACTAATGAGTTGAAAATCAAACCTCAAGGCAGATTACCAGCTGATACTGAACCACCAAAGAGAGAAGGGAAAAAAGAAGTTCAATCAATAGAGCTTAGAGGTGGTAAGGCAGTAGGAAGAAATGAAGAAGCAAAATTGAACAAGCAAGTTGATTAAGAAAGTGAGCAGAGGGGAATGGTCGAATCAGAACCTGAGGGAACAACAAGAAAAGAGAAGGAATCTGAAAAAGGAAAGGCTAAGCTCTCTAAGATCAGGCTTGAGACAATCATAGGATTTACACCTCCACCCCCTCCCTTCCCACAAAGATTGAACAAGAAAAAATCCAAGGAAGCTTATTTTGAAAAATTCTTGGATATTCTGAAGGAGATACACATCAATATACCACTCATTGATGGTTTAAGACAGATGCCCAACTACATGAAGTTTCTCAAAGATGTGTGTTCAGAAAGGGAAAGATCTCAGGAATTCAAGGTGGTATCCTTAAATTAAGAATGCAGTGCAGTCTTTAGGAATAGAATCCCTCATAAGGAGAAAGACCAAGGATCATTCACAATTCCAGTGTCATTCACAATTCCAGTGTCTATTAGAGGTAAGAAGCTGGGAAGATCCCTCTGTGATTTGGGAGCAAGTGTAAACCTTATGCCTCTATCCCTTTACAAAGGATTAGGTATAGGTGAAGCTAGGCCCACAACAATCACTCTCCAATTGGTTGACAGGCCAATAACCTATCCAGAGGGGAAAATCTAAGATATTTTGGTTCAAGTTGGGCAATTCATATTTCCAGTGGACTTCATCATTCTTGATTATGAAGTTGATCAGGATGTCCCAATCATTTTGGGAAGACCATTTTTGAAAACAGGAAGAACCTTAGTGGATGTCTATGAAGGAATAATCACATTGAGAATGAATGATCAAGAGGTAAAATTCAGTGTGTACGACTCCATGAAATACCCAGATGATATGGTGCAATGCTCTGCAATACATTTGATGGAAGAACTGATAACTGAAGTTTTTGAAGAAGGGATTAATGAGCATCACAACCCAACCATAATGAAGAATTGTGGGGAACATTAGAGGTGATCACAGAGAATCAACATGAGGCAGAAGAATCAAAAGTGGTTGAGTACAAGGCAGTTTTTGAGTTTTTAGAATTGGGAGGCAGAAATAAATTGCCATTGCAACCATCTATTCAAGTACCTCCTATACTAGAGCTAAAGCCACTGCCTAAGCATCTCAAGTATGCCTTTCTGGGAGAAAAAAAACTTTGCCGATTGTCATAGCAACAGACTTGATGCCTAACAATCAATTAATGCTGATTAATTTGCTGAAACAATATAGAAAGGTAATTGGTTGGACTTTAGCAGACATTAAGGGAATCGGTCCCACCTACTGCATGCATAAGATCAACCTAGAGGAAGGAAATTTCAAATCAGTAGAGCCACAAAGAAGATTAAATCCAGCTATGAAGGAAGTGGTGAAAAAGGAGATTATCAAATGGTTAGATGCTGATATCATATACCTAACCTCTTATACAACTGGGTTAGTCCAATATAGTGTGTCCCCAAGAAAGGAGGGGTCACTATGGTAGCAAATGCAACCAATGAGCTGATTCCTACAAGGACAGTTAGTGGCTGAAAAATTTGTATGGATTATAGAAGACTAAACAAAGCCACTAGAAAAGACCACTTCCTTTTGCCATTTATTGACCATATGCTAGACAAGTTGGCTGGACAGGCTTATTATTGTTTCCTAGATGGTTATAGTGGGTACAATCAGATAACAATAGCCCCACAAGACCAAGAAAAAACTACCTTTACCTGTCCTTATGGCACCTTTGCCTTTAGAAGGATGCCATTTGGGTTGTGTAATGTTCCAACCACCTTCCAAAGATGCATGATGGCCATCTTCTCTGATTTATTAGAAAACCTTATGGAAGTATTTATGGATGACTTTTCATTCTTTGGGAAGACATTTAAAGATTGCCTGAGCAATTTGGGAAGAGTTTTGAAAAGATGTGAAGACACCAACTTGGTCTTGAATTGGGAAAAATGTCAGTTCATGGTGACAGAAGGCATTGTTCTGGGTCATAAGGTTTCAAAAGAAGGTATTGAAGTAGACAAGGCAAAAATTGAAGTTATTGCTCAATTAAAACCTCCTTCAACCGGGAAGGGAGTTAGGAGTTTTTTGGGTCATGCTGGGTTCTATAGAAGATTTATCAAGGATTTTTCAAGAATTGCCAAGCCTTTGTGTACATTGTTGGAGATAAACAAACCATTTGAGTTCAATGAAGAGTGTTTAAAGGCTTTCTATAACTTGAAATTGACCTTAGTCACAACACCTGTTATCTCAATTCCTAATTGGGAACTACCCTTTGAGGTGATGACTGATGCTAGTGACTATGCAGTAAGAGTTATGTTGGGGCAAAGGCAGGAAAAATTGATTCATCCAATCTTTTATGCAAGCAGGACCTTGAATGAAGCCCAACTGAACTACACAAATACTGAAAAGGAACTGCTAGCTGTTTTTTTTGCCTTTGAGAAATTCATAGCCTATTTAATTGGAATAAGAGTAACAGTGTACATTGATCATGTAGCTATTAAGTACCTCTTAGCTAAGAAGGATGCCAACTCTCGTTTAATTCGTTGGGTGCTGTTGTTGCAAGAATTTGATGTGGATATTAAAGACAGAAAGGGGACAGAAAACCAAGTAGCTGATCATTTGTCCAGAATTGAGCCAACATCTCAAATGCTGCAACATTCTGATATCAAGGATGCTTTTCCTAATGAGCAATTGCTTATGGTTGCACAAGTGCAAGAGATACAAAGTCCTTAGTTTGCTGACTTTGCCAATTTTGCTGCGAGTGGGGTAATACCAGATGATATCAAGGGACAACAACTCAAGAAATTCCTTCATAATGTTAAATCTTATTTTTGGGATGAACCCTTTTTATACAAATAGTGTGCTGATGGAATTTTGAGAAGGTGTGTTGAGGAGAGTGAATTCACATCCATTTTGGAACATTATCACAACTCTACTTATGGTGGACATTTCAGTGGACAGAGAACAACAACTAAGGTCTTTCAGAGTGGTTTATATTGGCCAACCGTTTTTAAAGATGCACATCTATTCAGCAAAATTTGTGAAAAATGCCAAAGAAGTGGAAACACAGGGAAAAGAGATGAAATGCCCCTAACTTATATCCTTGAGGTAGAGTTATTTGATGTTTGGGGGATTGATTTCATGGGCCCCTTCCCACCATCTTTTGGCAACCTTTACATCCTTTTGGCAGTTGATTATGTGTCAAAGTGGGTTGAGGACATGGCATGTGCAACAAATGATGCCAAGACAGTAATGAAGTTCTTGCACATGCATATTTTCACTCAGTTTGGGACACCAAGAGCTCTCATCAGTGATGAAGGCTCACACTTTGTGAATAGACCAATGAGCACTCTCCTTGGGAAGTATAATGTCAAGCATAAATTCTCAACACCATACCACCCCCAAGCCAACGGGCAGGCAAAAGTTTTAATAGAGAAATCAAGAGCGTCTTGGAAAAAGTGGTGAATTCTAATAGAAAAGATTGGTCCATCAAGTTAGATGATTCATTATGGGTCTATAGAACAACCTTCAAGAACCCTTTGGGCATGCCTCCTTACATAATGGTTTATGGTAAGGCATGTCATTTACCTCTTGAGTTGGAGCATAAGGCTTTTTGGCCATAAAAGAGTTAAACCTAGACTTAGCAGCAACAAGGTCCACAAGAATGTTGAAGCTTAATGAGCTCGAAGAGTTTAGACTCCTGGCTTATGAAAATGCTAAAGTTTACAAGGAAAAAAAACAAGACCTGACATGATAAAAAAATTGTCCCTAAGTCTTTTGAAAATGGGCAAGATGTGATGTTATTTAATTTAAGGTTGAAGTTTTTCCCTGGTAAATTAAAGTCAAAATGGTCTGACCCTTTTCGAGTTATGGAAGCATTTCCACATGGTGTTGTTACCTTGAGGGATGAAAAAATGGAAGAGAATTAAAAGTCAATGGCCATAGGCTAAAACATTATTGAGGAGAAGATTTCAAAAGAGGAATAGCCTCTAGGAGGCTACTCTCGGATTGATCAAGCATTCTTACCAAGGCCATGCAAGGGGAGTATTTATTTTTTGAAAATTTAATTACTCCCGTGAGCCAAAGTCATTTCATTTTTTTAAGTGCTTTTGTTGGTAGTTAGCTTATTTTTATTTTCTTTTAGCTTTCCTTCCGAGTGCTTAGTTGTTATTTGCTTTTTGCTAGGCTTTAAGAGCTGTACAACTAGCTAGAGCATCTGGCAGTGCCATCTGTCAACCAGTTTTCCCAATTGGGCAATGCAACAGCTTTCACAGATAAAGTTGTCTGCCGAGCTTGCTCTTTTTCAGCTAAGTCAAAGATCACCTTTGCTAAGAAGATTTGGGAATAAAGGAAAAGCTGTAGTGCAAAGATGTATTGGAAAGGATGATTCAGATGCAGAAGGCTTTAATATATTATTACTATCTCAACCACCTTCTTCATGCTTGGCCCTTGAATAGAGCAACTCGGTAAGGTGTTTAGGCATCCCATCTTCAAGGTTCTAAGTACTAGAAGACACAAAAAGAAAAAGAAGAAAGAGTGAAACAGGCAAGTGATATGGCTCCATCAAAGCAAAAAGGGGAAGAAGAAGCTGTTCGTGGAACCAACTGAAGAGGAGGTTCCAATTCAAGAACCACTAGAAGAAACTGAGAACTCAAGGCATTCTCATGGCAGAAGCAGGTCTAAATCATCAAAGTCTAAAGGAAAGAAGAAGGTAGTTGAGGAAACTGCTGAAAGTGAAGTTGGTTATGATGCTTCCACAAATCCTGAACAAGTAGAACAACAAGTGTTGCCTCCTCCACCGCCAACTTCCAAAAAGAAAGATAAGCAGCTAGCCAAATCTCAAAACGATCTTCTGTGGAAAAGTTTGTGAATGCAGCAGCTAAAAATCGATTTTGAACTCTTTAAGACGAAAGAGATGTTGCCTAAGAAAGGCTTTGCTCAGCCTTTCTCAAGTCTTTCTGTTTTTGTTAAGACCAATATAATCAATCATGGATGGGAGCATTTTTGTCAGCAGCCTGAGCCAACTATCATACCAATCGTGCAAGAGTTCTATGCAAACTTAGATGCAGACTCCAGTTTCCAAACTATGGTCAGAGGCAGGTTAGTAGATTGGTCTCTATCTACTATTAATGAACTTTTTAATTTGTAGGACACACCCAATGCAATCTATAACCAAATTGAAGTAGCCACTCCAGATTCATACCTTAACTCTGCCATCAAAGTAGTGGGAGTTCGAGGGGCACAATGGAGAGTCTCCACCACAGGCATCAGAAGCCTAGAATCTGCCTATCTCACTAATGAAGCTAACGTTTGTATGTCTTTTGTGAAGAGTCGATTGCTACCAACCACTCATGACATCATTCTATCTAAGGATAGAGTTATCCTCACTTTTTCAATCTTAAAAGTTTTAAACATTGATGTGGGCCACATTATTGCAAGGGAGATCCAATCTTGTGCTAAGAAAAAGGTGGGCAAGCTTTTCTTTCCCAGCACCATCACTAAACTGTGCCTGCAGGCTGGAGTTCCATTTCAAGCAAATGAAGACATGATAGGCGAGCAAGCTACAATTGACCTGGGTTGCATTCAAAGGCTAACTAGAGGAGGAAGTAAGGACGCATGAGGACTAGCCGTGGGGATCAACACACTTATGGAGCAACAATCTCAACTCATGCAAAAATGGGACCACTCTGATGGGCAGCACCAAGCCTATTGGTCCTATGCCAAAGCAGGGGATGCTTCAATTCAAGAAGCCATGATGTCTAACTTCAACAACCCATACCCTCCCTTCCCAAATTTTCCAAATGCAGTGTTTAATCAATGGAATTCTCCCAATCTCGATGGAGATCAGAATGAAGATGAGGAAGAAGAACATCTGCCTGGTGATGAAGATTAGAGAGAGGGGAGTTGTGTTGCTCTTATCCTGTTGTGTGCTTGCATGGAGTTTCGTTGTTTCTGTTTATGTTTGACTGCTTGGTTTAGTTTCTTTTACTTTTATCTACTGCTTTGTGATGGTCCTGTCTATTATCTGTCATGCTATCTTTTATCGATATACTCTTTCATTAGGATAGAGATGAGAGTAGATCTAATTGTAGGAAGGTTACTGAAATGAATGAATATCATATCCCTTTCTGTTTGGTGTGGTTGCGCCTTCCTGAATTGTCTTTGCCTAATAATGTTGATTATGCCCTACAACCTTTCCTTTTGATTAGTGAATTAACAAGCCTACTTGCCCCTTGTTATCACTGTGACTTCTTGAGATTTTACTCCAAGGATGCCTTGCAGTTTGGCAGACCTTGTTTTGTTTGCATGTTGATTCCACTTCTCCACTCATTGAGGACAATGAGTCAAGTAAGTTTGGGGGGAGTGGTAATGAGTTGGCTTCCTGGTTAAGTCTAAAAAAAAGAGAGAATGCTGCCTTTATGAGATGTCTTCCCCTTGTTATTATAAAAAAAAAGAAAGAAGAAATGAATAAAAGTGAAGATCAGCTCTGGTTGAAGTTTAAAGAGAATTATTCCTCTATAAGGATTACTTAGTAAGTCAGGGAAAGGCATGACACCCATGTCTGACTTTGTTCTGAAAAGTATTTAGTGCATGAATATGCTAGTGCAACCCAAGTTGTAGCAAAGCTCGTTGTTAGGCAAGCTTCATCACCGATGTCGTTGTTTGAATCGAAGGCTTTGTAGACAGGAAGGGTATTCTCTAAAAAAAGAAGAGAAAAAGAGGGAAACAAGAAAACTATTTGTAGCCTAGGTGAGTTGCATTACAAATGTGGCCATGCTAGGAACTAAGAGAGAGTTAGCTTGAAATGTGTGCTTCCCAAAGAGAAGACAACTTCATAAAAGCAACAATTAAAGAAATCAGTGAAGCAATGCTAATTCTACAAGGTCAGTTTTTTTTTTTTCTGTTGAGTCAATCTAAGGAATGCAAAGTATTGTCTATGAAGGAAGGTGGCAGTGGTGTTGTTGTGGGGCCAATAAAGGAGTGTTGATTTTTATGAAGAAAAAGATAAGGAGTGTTGATTTTTATGAAGAAAAAGATTAGGAGTGTAAGCATTATCAAGAGAATTAGGCAGGACAATTTTCTGTTTAGCTGAGGCCGGACAATTAGTGTTTGTAAAACCCTTTTAATGATACTTTGGGGGATGTCATCAAAGTGTTTTTGATTGAATTCTCATTACTCAGAGACGAGTAATAATTCAAGTTTGGGGGCTTGATAGCTCTGTAAAAGAGAGCTATTTAGTGGATCATTCTGTGTAATGTAAGTCTTTTTTAGTATGGACATTCACATTTTAAGCTAAGGAGTGTGTTATTTAAGCTGTTTGATTATCTTTTTTCTTAGAGAAGTTCATTGGCTAGTAATTTAAGCCATGTGAGGCTTACTGGTTATTATTATGCTATTTGCAGAACAATTGCTGTAGCATTTTATACAAATGTTGATTACATAATGGAGGAATGTTGTAGCATCTGTTAAGCATGAAGAGACAACAGGAAATGCTGGTGCAACATTCCAATTGCTGGAGCATAGATGTGTAGGAATGCTGAAGCTTGAGATGTGTCAGAAGCATTTTGTGGGGAAGTCTGAGCAACTGGAGTACGTGGCAACCACCTCAGTTAATGAATCTGACAATTTGGACTAGTTGGACCATTCAGAAGCTGCTTGCTAGATGACCATTGCCAGAAAAGCCCTGATCCTTTTGTGGGAAGGAGCTATTTAAGCCTCTTTTTACCACTTTTTTGTAGAGAGCCATTTTTTAGAATTTTAGTTAGGTCATTTTCTCGATAAGGAATTTGGAAGACCTCGTGGAGTTGGAAGGAAGGATTCTTGGGAAATGAGATGATCTCTGCTCAAGAGTTACACAGACTATTTACTTCTCTATTCTTAGTTTGAGTTAATTTTAGTGTCTTTTAAGTGTACTGTTTTATTTCCTTTTCTAAATCATTGTTTGTCTTTTGGACCTTGCAATGCTTAGTAAAATGAATTCTAGTTCTGTTAGCTGCTGTTTGTCTTTCTTAATCATGAACTAAATAGCTAAGGGGGAGAATTAGGGAAGGTTATGTAATTCTGAGTTAAATGCACAACATGAACTACACATATCCTCACTTCTAGTCATTGTGAGCTTAATCCCAACTAGGATCCATCTGGCCAACTGGTTTTAGTTTTGTTTATTCTGAATTTGGGAAGAGGAAGAATGAACTGATTTCATTGACTAGGATTAGTTCTGATTAGGAGTTTGCTCTAGGGTAATTGAGGATACTAGGAATCGAAACTTGAATTATTACTCATCTCTGAGTAATTACAATTCAATAACGTCATTGCTAATCTTATAAAAGTAGAATAATTTTAATTTTAAAATTTGAGATCTTAAATTAAAATTTGAAAATTGATTTCTTAAATTTAATTTTTAAAATAATATAAATTTAATTCTAAAATTTTATATCTTAAAATAGAATATCGAAAATGGTTATTCAAAATTTAATAAAACAATTTTCTTTTTTAAGTGAAAACCCCTGAAATAAAGATTTTAGGAAGGAATCGTGTTTTAGTGCTTAGGTCATAAGTTTTTAACTCTAAAAATAGATAATTAAAATTTAAGAAATTGTATGCCCTATCGAAAAGGCGAGTGGGGGCATCCTGTATAATGAAATTATACAAGACCGGACCGCGAATTATTAACCTACTAGTGTAACACCGTTATCAAGATAGGTATAATAATTCATAGATGATCATTAGTGACTTGACTTGAATCCTTAGCATGCTACGGACTCCTACTTGTGAGGTTTATTCTTAGACTGGTATGGGTAAGAGTGGACTGTAGCCGATTCAATAAGCCTACCTTCTCAGAGACATAACTTTGTAAGTAGCTGGGAACTTAACTATGCAAGATGAAATTCACTCATTCCTGAATTAGGGAATCAGATAGGTTGTTCTCTTAAGAACTGAATCTGAGTCTTGAATAGTGGGGCCCTGCCTTCTTACTGACTTAAGAAGGATCAAGTTTATGATCGGACCATAGACTGATTGTTCATTAGAGGATCAGTGGAGCTTAAGGAGCAAGATGTATTCACAGGGGTAAAACGGTAATTTGACCCAACTGTGATTACGAACAACCTGTGGAGGGTCGACTCACAAGTATTGATTATATCAGTGGATACAACATAGTCTATAGTGAGGAGAGTGCAACTACGAGTCTATAGTGGAATGACTCTTAGTTAATGAATGTTGGTTAATTGAATCAAAGAGTTTGATCGATTAATCTTGTATCATTGGAGCTCATGAACTGTAGATCCATTAGGTTCCTCCGTTGGCTCAACATAGAAATAAGGAGCATTTGTTGTTTGGAGTGAAATTGAAATGTTCAATTTCATGTTTAAAGGGATATATCAATAATATATGATATAATTGATATAACATATGGTTTAATCCATGAGAAATATATCATAAGAGCACTATAGGGGAAGGATGGTCATTTCCATCCTATTTCCCTATAAATATGTGCATGAGATGCACATTTGTTAACCTAATTCAAAAAGGCAATCCTAGTGCTCTCTTTGTAAGTGTTTTGTTGGAAGAGTTCCAAAAACACTTGTCTTCCTCAAAATCCCTCCAAGCTCCAAAAGAGGTTTCACCACCTTCCCTTTCCTAGAGATACAACAGAGAAGATCTAGTGGGCGGATCAAAACTACTTCGTAGTTTGTGGAGAACACGAGATCGTTGAGATCATGAGAACGAGAGGATCAAAAGGAGCACGTGTTGTTTTTGTCTACAAAGGTAATACAACTGTTGTGCAATCTTGATAAACATGCTTAACTACTTTAGATATATGTTTTGATTAGATCTATGTAACTTCTTATAGGAACACGCGATCAAAATCTTTCGCTACTGGATTCAATCCTATCAATTGGTATCAGAGCCAACTATGTTCTTGTTTTTGTTCTAGATCTGTCAGAAACATAGGTGGAAAAGCATGAAATTTATAAGATGAATGTTTGGTTTACAAATTTAGATGTTTACATTTTTAGAACTTAGATTTACAATTTTTCCATTGAATCGTTCAATGTAAGAGCCCGTTGTTTTGGGCAATTTTAATTATAAATCGAGTCTGTAAGTCCGTGTCGATCGAGGCAAAGTGGTTGTTGAGAAGAACGGAAAAAAACCGAGCAAAAATGAGGAGAAGCCATACTGTTCTTTGAATGGCGTTGCAACGCTGTTCATTGGCATTGGAAGGCCACTGTGGCAGGCGCACGACTAAGAAGATGACAACGTTGCAACGCCATCCTCGGCATTGCAATGCCGAAGGTGTTATGCAACGCTGATGCTGATGTTGGGATTTGTGCCCTAAACTTATGTAATTTTGATCAAATAAATAAAGAGTTATTTGGTTTGGTAAAATTATATTCTTGCTTTATAAATCCAATAAACTAAGCTCCAAGGTTATAATATATCTTGAACATCAGTGTAGTAAACAGTATTTGGATTATGTTCAAGAGTATAACCTAAATGGTCTATGGTATAAGAATAAGGTTGGAAACCTTATTCTGGTAACACCATGGATGCGACCCACTTTGTAATTAGTACAAATGAGCTCATCCAACTCATTCATGTGGTTGACATCCGAGTGGGGGCATCCTATATGAAGAGTTCATACAAGACCGGACTATAATTATTAGTCTAAACGATGTAACAATCATTAATGTGATAAGGCCCGATAATTTATAGATGGTCATTAGTGACTTGATTTGAATCCTAAGCAAGTTAAGAACTCCTGCTTATAGGAATTTGTCCTTAGACTAGTATGGGTGAAAGTGACTTGTATCCGACTCAATAATCCTACCTTCTCAGGGTCAGAACCTCGTAGGTAGCTGGGAACTTAACCATGCAAGATATAATTCACTCATTCCTACACTAAGGAATTAGATGAGTTGTTCCCTTAAGAACTGAGTCCAGGTCTTGAACAACGGGGCCCTGCCCTCTAAACTTGCTTAAGAGGGTATGAGTTTATGGTAGGACCATAGACTTGTTGTTCATTAGAGGATCAGTGGTGCTTAAGGAACAAAGAGGTAATCACAGGGGTAAAACGGTAATTTGACCCAACTGTGATTATGAATAACCTGTGAAGGGTCGACTCATGGGTAATGATTATATCAATGGACACAATATAATTTACAGTTAATGAATATTGATTAACTGGATCAAAGAGTTTGATAAGTTAATCTCACATCATTGGAGCTCATGAACTGTAGGTCCATTAGGTCTCTCCATTGGCTCAACATGGTAATATTGAGGGTATAAAATTAGGAATGAAATTGAAGTGTTCAATTTCATAGATGAGGTGTTATATCAATTATATGTGATATAATTGATATAATATATGGTTTTAATGTGAATTAGATTCACATATTAAGTATATACTAATGAGAGAATGAAGGAGGGATAGGATGGTAATTTCCATCCTATTTCCCTATAAATAGTTGCATGAGATGGAACTTTGAGAGTAATCTTTTGGTAACCCTAAAGTTCCATATCATTGTGTTGATGGAAAAGTTCCAAACACAACTTCTCTCAAAACCTACACATCTCAACCTTAAAGAACCCACATTCCTCACTCACCAAGAGAACAACGGTGAAGATCTAGTGGTGAATCTTCATACGTTCGGGTTCGAGTTGCTGAGATCGTGATCGTGGGAGAAGGAGCTCGTGAAGAAAGTAATCTTCAAAGGTAATATCTTGTAGTCCTACTTTGTGTTACATGCTTAATCTTATATATAATGTTCTTGATTGAAATCTATGCAACAAAATAAAGAACACGCGATTCACAACGCTTCCGCTGCGAGATTCGATCCCTTCAATTGGTATCAGAGCCCAATTGTGTTCTTGATTTTGTTCTGGATTTATCAAGAACAAAGGTGAGATTTACTGTTTTCATGTGATGAATGAACAGTTTGCAAAATAAGATGTTTTCATTTTTGGCACATAGATTTACAATTTTGTCCATTGAATCGTTCAATGTAAGGGCCCGGTGTTTTGAAAAAATTTAATTGTAAATCGAGTCTGTAAGTTCGTGTCGATCGAGGCAAAGTGGTTGCTGAAAAGAACGGATAAAAAACAAGCAAAACAACAAAAGGTGTTTGTTGTACTATGTGCAGCGTTGCAACGCCAATCGGGCAGTTTTAAGCTACAGATAGGTGCAACGTTACAATGCGCCTCCCAGCGTCACAATGCTTGGATGATGAGGCCTTGGTGTTGCAACGCTTGCACGGGCGTCGCAACGCTAAACCTGTTGAGGCGCGCGACATGAAGGAGTCAACATTGCAATGCGATCCTCAGCGTTGCAACGCTGCTGGAGTAACGCTTCAATGGGCAGAAACGGATAAGGTGCAACGTTGCAACACCAAAGTCGTTTTAGGATTTTCACAACGGGCGAAAAAATGCTTTATTTTTATATATATTAAATATAAAAATGTTTTATATTTAATTAGATTTATTATATTTAATTTTAATTAATATAATTAGATTATATTAATTAAAATTAATTTTAGGGTGCCAAAAATGATCTAATTTTGCTATTTAAATTATGAAATTGTCGTATAACTATTGCCATGCATAATGTATGCTTTTATTTTAGATATCTCACCTTAGGTTAAGCATTACCATGCATCATTTATAATATAAAGTGTTATATTATATAGTTTGCATGTATAATAAATATAAGGTGTTATATTAATTTATGGACAACATTGACATGCATTATAATTCATGAGATGAATATGCTATGTATGTTAATTATTCATGTGATGGATGATCAAGCAAATATAACATAGTATGCATGTCACCTAAGGTTAATTATTAGTTTTAAAATGTTTAAAACTTGGAATTAATAGACCTTAGGTTATCTATTTCTAATTAGATTAGAATTAGGAACCATGCAATTTATAAACAATGATTAAAAGAAGAACTCTGTCTAATGAAGGTTTTGTCTAGGCTGGGGTATTTAAGCTGACGGAAACGGAACACCCCTACTTGGGAACTGACCTATGAGAGAATTTTAATCAGAGGGTTTATAAATTATAGTAGCGTCAGCGGGTTTATTAAGGGGAAACTAGAAATCCTAAGCTTAATATAAAAAGTTATATTAGCAAACTTAGGATAAAATCAATATAAGAGTTATATTCTAAAGCCTATAAGAATAAGAGTTATTCTGGCATTAGGTTTTGGTCAAGAATGCCTTGATCTAGAGGAGAAGTGTTTTTGATTACCCTTCGGTGTCATACATTCTAAACCTTTGGAGTATCATTACACATTATTGATGACTTAGGAATCATTAGATAATTAGCTAAAACGTGATTAGATTAGACAATTATAGCAAGAAGCTTATACAAGTTTTTTTTTGTAAATTTCAGCAAAAATGTCTAGCTCTATTATTTTCTTACTTGGTGCAGAAAAATTAACCGGAGAGAACATAATGACTTGGAAGAATAGACTCAACATAATCTTGGTTGCACATGATCTTAAGTTCGTTCTCAAAGAGGAGTGTCCTTAATTCCCTACTCAAAACACACCTCAATCTGTTGAGGATGCGTATGACCGCTGGATCAATGCCAATGAAAAGGCAAAACCTATATCCTGGCTAGCATACCTGATGTTTTAGCCAAAAGGCTGGAGGGCAAGGTCTCAGCTAGTGATATCATGGATTTTGTGCTAAATTTGTCTAGACAACCGTCAAAACAAATTCGGTATGAAGCCCTAAAGTACGTTTACAACGCACACATGGAGGAGGGAACATCAGTGAGAGAACATGTTCTCAATCTGATGGCTCACTTCAACATAGCAGAAATGAACGGGACCGTCATAGATGAGAAAAGTCAGGTATCGTTCATCCTAGAATCTCTTCCGAAGAGTTTTCTGCAATTCCGCAGCAATGCAACGATGAACAACATAGAGTATGATCTGACTTCTCTGCTAAATGAGCTGCAGAATTACCAGTTTCTTATGGATGATAAGAGACAACAGAATGGAGAGGAAAATCTGTTTGTCTATTCCAAAAGTTCTTAGAAGGGTTCACCCTCTGGAACTAAGTACTGCAGTCATTCTTCTGCACTTAAGAAGATACAGAAGAAAAAGAAAAGGAGCAATCGTCTGGCGAGAAAATGTTGTTATTTGATAACACATATATGTAGTTTCAGGGTTTATTAGAAACCTTATTTCTATTTTTTGCCTTAGCAAACAACGTACTTCAATTTCTTTTCAATTGAATAAAGTGTTTACTTCTGTGGAAAAATATTGAACTATATGTGTTGCTCTTTTTGAGAATTATTTGCAATGATTTAATTCAGTTAAAATAGTTTTAAACACTAAATTATTCAAAATAGAAAGTACATGAACTGATTTCTCCTAAAGAAAATGCTCATCTTTGACATCTTAGATTCAGTCACATTAAACTCAATAGGATTGAGAGATTGGTAAGAAATGGACTTCTAAATGAGTTAGAAGGAAATACTTTACCACTATGTGAATCCTTCCTAGAAGGCAAAATGACTAAAAGACCTTTTAGTGGAAAAGGTTATAGAGCCAAATAACCTTTTGAGCTTATACATTCAGACTTTTGTGGTCCGATGAATGTTACAGCCAGATGAGGTTATGAATATTTCATTTCTTTTATAGATGATTATTCTAGATTTGAGCATATTTACCTAATGCATCATAAGTCTGAAGCACTTGAAAAGTTCAAGGAATTCAAGACTGAAGTTGAAAATCAATTAGGTAAAACAATTAAAACACTTCGATCAGATCAAGGTAGAGAGTATATGGATTTAAAATTCCAGAACTATATGATAAAACATGGAATTACATCCCAACTCTCAGCTCCCGCTACGTCACAACAAAATGGTGTATCAGAAAGGAGAAATAAGACCTTGTTGGACATGGTTCGATCAATGATGAGTTATGCTCATCTCCTTAATTCTTTTTGGGGTTACGTAGTAGAGACTGCGAGATACATTTTGTACAATGTGCCATCAAAAAGTGTTTCTGAAACACCTTTTGAACTCTGGAAAGGACGTAAAGGTAGTTTATGTCATTTCAGAATTTGGGGCTCTCCAGCACATGTGCTAGTGACAAATCCAAAAAAGTTGGATTCACGTTCAAAATTGTGCCAATTCGTAGGCTACCCAAAAGAAACAACAGGTGGATTATTCTTTGATCCTAAGGAAGATAAGGTATTTGTGTCGACAAATGCCACTTTCTTGGAGGAGGACCACATAAGAGACCACAAACCAAGAAGTAAAGTTGTGTTATGTGAGTTAGACGGAGCAATAGCAAAGGTTGCTAATAAAACTAGTACGTCAACCAAAGTTGTTGATACTAGCTTGTTTAGTCATGAGAGTCCATCTCAAGAGTTGAGTATGCCTCGACGTAGTGGGAGAGTTATAACACAACCTAACCGTTACATGAGTTTATCTGAAACCCAAGTTGTTATATCAGATGACGACAGTGAGGATCCATCGACTTCTAATCAAGAGATGGTTGACAAAGACAAAGACAAATGGGTCATAGCCATGCACCAAGAAACAGAGTCTATGTACTTCAATTCTGTTTGGGATCTTGTAGATAAACCTGATGGGGTAAAGCCTATAGGTTGTAAGTGATCTACAAGAGAAAGCGTGGTGTAGATGGAAAGGTGCAAACCTTTAAAGCTAGACTAGTACAAAAAGGGTTAAACCAGTTGAAGGGGGTTGACTATGAGGAAACCTTTTCGCCTATTGCTATGGTAAAGTCTATCCGTATCCTACTTGTCGTTGCCACATATTATGACTATAAGGTATGGAAAATGGATGTCAAGACATCATTCTTGAATGACAATCTTGACGAAAACATTTACATGGACCAACCCAAATGGTTCATTGAACCAGGACAAGAGCAAAAAGTTTGCAGGCTTAAAAGGTCAATCTATGGACTAAAACAAGCCTCTAGGTCCTGGAATATAAGATTTGATGAGACAATCAAATCTTTTAGCTTTGATCAAAATGATGATGAACCTTGTGTCTACAAGAAAATCATCAATAGTTCTGTCGCATTCCTAGTTCTATATGTGGATGGTATCCTACTCATTGGGAATGATGTAGGTTATCTTACTGATATTAAGAATTGGCTAGCAACGCTATTCCAAATGAAAGATTTGGGTGAAGTGCAGTTTCTTCTAGGGATCCAGATTGTCCAGAACTACAAGAATAAAACACTAGTTCTGTCTTAGACATCTTACATCGACAAAGTATTGTTGACGTTTAAGATGCAAGATTCCAAAAAGGGTTTATTGCCTTTTAGATATGGAGTTCATTTGTTTAAGGAACAGTGTCCTAAGACACCGCAAGGAGTCGAGGACATGAGACAGATTCCTTATGCATCAGCTGTTGGGAGCCTAATGTACGCCATGCTGTGTACTAGGCCAGACATCTGTTTTGCAGTTGGAATGGTCAGTAGATATTAATCCAATCCAGGACCTGAATACTGGACAACGGCTAAAACGATCCTTAAGTATCTACGGAGAACAAGGAACTACATGCTTGTGTATGGAGCTAAGGATTTGATCCTTACAAGATACACAGATTCTGACTTTCACACTGATAAAAATTCTCGGAAATCTACATCAGGGTCAGTATTTACTCTTAACGGAGGAGCTGTAGTATGGGGAAGCGTCAAGCAGGGATGCATCGCTGACTCCACCGTGAAGGCCGAATATGTAGCAGCTTGTGAAACAGCAAAAGAGGTCGTTTGATTAAGGAAATTTATGTTAGATTTGGAAGTTGTTCCAAATATGAGTTTGCCCATCACACTGTATTGTGATAACAGTGGTGTCGTGGCAAATTCAAGGGAACCCCGAAGTCACAAGAGGGGAAAGCATATTGAGCAGAAATATCATCTCATCTGGGAGATCGTGCATCGAGAAGACGTGATCGTCATGAAGATAGCCTCAGAGCACAACATTGTTGATCCTTTTACAAAAGCTCTCACGGATAAAGTATTTGAGAGTCACTTAGAAGGTCTAGGTTTACAAGTCTTCCCCAACTAGGGCAAGTGGGAGTATATTCTACAAAGGGTTTCAATGCCCTAGTTTATTGTATTTACATTATTATAATGTTTAGTACTCCACAAGCTTTAGGTCAAGTGGAAGATTGTTGGGATTTGTGCCCTAAACTTATGTAATTTTAATCAAATAAATAAAGAGTTATTTGTTTTTGTAAAATTATATTCTTGCTTTATAAATCCAATAAACTAAACTCCAAGGTTATAATATATCTTGAACATCAATGTAGTAGACATTATTTGGATTATGTTCATAGTATAATCTAAATGGTATATGATATAAGAATGAAGTTGGAAACCTTATTCTGGTAACACCATGGATGCGACCCACTTTGTAATTAGCACAAATGAGGTAATCCAACTCATTCATGTGGTTGACATGCGAGTGGGGGCATCCTGTATGAAGAGTTCATACAAGAACGAACTGCAAATTATCAATCTAACCAGTATAACGTCGTTAATAGGATAAGACTTATAATTTATAGATGGTCCTTAGTGACTCGACCTGAATCCTAAGCAAGTTAAGAACTCCTGCTTATAGGGGTTTGTCCTTAGACTAGTATGGGTGAGAGTGACCTATAACTGACTCAATAATCCTACCTTCTCAGGGACAGAACCTCGTAGGTAGTTGGGAACTAAACCATGCAAGATGGAATTCACTCATTCCTACACTAAGGAATTAGATGAGTTGTTCCCTTAAGAACTGAGTCTAGGTCTTGAACAATGGAGCCCCGCCCTCTAAACTGGCTTTAGAGGGTATGAGTTTATGGTAGGACCATAGACTTGTTGTTCATTAGAGGATCAGTGTTAAGGAACAAAGAGGTAATCATAGGGGTAAAACAATAATTTGACCCAACTGTGATTACGAAACAACCTGTGAAGGGTCGACTCATGAGTAATGATTATATCAATGGACACAATATAATCTACAGTGAGGAGAGTGCAGCTACAAGTCTATAGTGGAGTGACTTGTAGTTAATGAATATTGATTAACTGAATCAAAGAGTTTGATCAGTTAATCTTGTTGGGATTTGTGCCCTAAAACTCGTAGTTTGTAATTATGTTCTAATTAATGTAATAAAGTGTTATTATTTCAATAAAGCGTTATTGTTCGTTATCTACGAGTTTACCTTTATTTAAACCCTTAATCCAATAAACTAAACATCCAAGGTTGTTAAATGAATCTCTAAACTGAATGTAATGTACATAAAAAGGATCTCGGTTCGAGATACAACCTAAAGGGTCTATAGTAAGGGGATAAGGTTTGGGTACCTTACCCTGGTTAAACTATGGATGTGGCCCACTTTGTATTTGATACAAACACTGTGATCCTAACGTGTTCGTGTAGAAGACATGTGAGTGGGGATATCCTATGTAATGAGATTACATAAGACCAGACCACGAAATAGTAATCTCTAGCTGTAACTCCGTTGACTAGTTAGGTTTCTATTTCACTAGGATGACCTAGGCAACTTGATCTCAATCCTGAGCAGGTTGCGAACTCCTGTTCACGAAGGATTATCCTTTGACTAGTATGGGTGAAAGTGACCAGATTCACCGACTCAATATGCCTACCTTCTTGGGGACAAGACCGAGTGAGCGGTTGGGAACTTAACTTAGCAAGATGAAATTCATTCCTTCCCGCTTACTAGGGTAAGTAGAGGAATGTTCCCTTAAGTGGTGTCTCCAGGATTTGAACATAGGGCCCGACCCTCTCATTGGCTCGAGAGGGACTCTGTTTGTTGGTAGGACCACAAACAAATTGTTCATTAGAAAAGCACTAGTACTTAAGGCTTGAGGTAACCCAGGGGTAAAACGGTAATTTGACCCAGTTGGAGTTACGAACATTCGTGAAGGATTGACTTGCTGTTATTGGTCAATATCCATGGACACAGAAATATATTTGCAGTGAGAAGAAGAGTGCAAACGTGGGACTTTAGTGGAGTGTTCCATGATTAACGAATGTTGATTGGGAGGTTAATGAGATTAACAAAGCAATCTCGTATCGTTGGAGCTTACGATCCAGAGGTCCATTAGGTCCACCTTCTAGCTCGTAAAGGGTTCTTAGATCATTTGAATTTGAAATGTTCAATTTCGTTAGGGAATATATTTAATGTATTTAGATGCGATATAATATATAGTTTTGGAACTATATATTATAAATTTAATGTGAATATGATTCATATTAAATTATATGAGAGAATTGAATATTTGAAAGAGTTCAAATATTATATTAAATGTGAATGTGATTCACATTTGAACACTATAGGTTGAAATTTAATGTGCACTGGATGTACATTAAAACTATAGGTTAAAGGGGTGATATGATTAATGAGATTTAATCCAAATTAAATATATGATATTTAATTTATATTATTTTAATAATTAAATTTGATTTAATTATTATTATTATTATTATTATTATTATTATTTTAATAATAAAATAAGGGAACGTGTCATCCAGATACATTCCCATTACCACTCTCCTTCTCCCTATCGATAGTACAACAAGGGGAAGGGGGTTGCTCTTGCAGTCTGATCGATCAACTGAATTGTTCAAGCAATTGAAGAATTGCTCTCTCTCTCTCTCACATTCTCAAACATTTTTCCAATTGTTGGATTACCTTCCCACCAAGGTTGATCTAAGTGGAATCCAGAGAATAGGAGGTTTGCAATTTTGGTGGTGTCACATTCTTTGGAAGAAAGCAGAGAAGTTAGTTCTCTGTGTTCTTTGAAAAGCTAGGAGTAAGGTGTTGCTGGAGAATTAGAAACTACAAAGGTAATTCTTTTCTGTTCTTAATTTAATAGTTAAATTTAGGAATGTTTGCATGTATATCTTCATGCCTAATTAGATTAGAATTATATGCTTGTTCTGTATATTTTGTCAATGTATGAGTTTTTGTTTCAATTAAAACAATCAAGCAATTACGATCCCAACCACGTTTCCGGTGCTCAAGGAGATCAGATCTCCATCAACTGGTATCAGAGTGATGCCTGTATTGTTTTGTTTTGAAACAAAATTGCATTGATTTGGTGGGAAATGCATTTGGTTTGCTTTAAAACTGTTTCGGAGTTTTTTGGCCATAGTTTACTTTTGATTTGATAAAATTATTGTAAAGGCCCCTGCGTTTTTTGGGCAATTAAAGTGCATAATTGAGTCTGTATTTGAGTTATGAGTCGTTCGCGACCAGTTTCATGCAATTCGGTGGAGAATCGAAAGAGAAATTGCAATTGGAAGCTACTGTGTTCGTGGAAGAAAGCTGCTACCGAAGCAGCAACGTTCCAACGCTACGGCGAACGTTACAACGCCGTTCATCATCGCGTTAACGCTGGCGAAGAACAACGTCGAACGCCGGCGTTCCCTATCAACGCGGCGTTTAAGGTCGGGCGACGTTGCGTGGCTTGTCCCCTCGCCGTTACAACGCCACTTCGATAGCGGCGCGCGCCAAGACAAGCCAAACCGGCATTGCAACGCTCGCGCCGCGCGTTACCGCCGTGAGGCATTCCAAAGAAATACAGATTCGTTCACCGTTTCGTTGGTTTTGGTCCTATCAAGAGTGGTTCAAGGCAAGTTCGGGTGTTTTTGGACCGGTTTCATGAAATAAAATTAATGTAATTTTATTTTTGCACTTTAGGGGCCAAATTATTCCGGTTTTACAGCTATTTATCTTTATGAATGTCATTTAGATTTTTTCCACGTTAGGATAAGCATGTCATGCATTTCATTTGTATAAATGTTATATGAATATGATGAATGCATGATTAATTTATTTTTCATGAGTAATTAATTATAATTGTTATGATTAGATTATATGGAAAATAAATTGCATGGAGCATGGAATTACTTAGTTTAAAATAAATGTTATTTTGTTTAAGTAATTTTATTGTTCAATTAGTTGAATATTTTATAATTCCAATTTGAATAATGATTGTTGGATTTATAATATAGTTTCTTTATCATAGGTTAATAATTAAATTTATAAAAGTTATAAATTAAAGGGGTTTTAGAAACCATAACCTATAATAAAGAAATGCATGCAAACATAGGAACTTGGTTAAAAATTTTAATTAGTTTTAAATCGTTTAAAATTAATTTAGACCTAAGTTTTAATTTCTAATAGGATTAGAAATTAGTTTTATGTAGTATTTTAAATAGTTTAAAATCTAGTAGGACGTTGGAACTTTGGTTATAAGGGAACTCTCTAGGGAAGTTACATCAAAGGTTTGAGGGTACTTAAGTGACGGTTAGCAACTAACACCTCCTACCGAGAACCGACCGGAACCTAAGTTGAATAAACGTTAGTTCTATTTTATCTCTAGGTAATTAAAATGTTTATTCACCTAGACATAAGGTTTTAAGACCTAGTTATAATAGTTATAATAGGCATAGACTTAGATAGATTCTTTTAGCCAGAATCCGACTAAGTTAAACCTATACCCTAATCTTAGGAGCTTCAGTGGGAGAAAACGAGATGTTCGCATCGAAATTACTCTCACGTCCTCAAGAGTTCACACCGTGAGTTCCATGCTCGGCTACGTGGCGTCAATAGGGCGTCCCCCTATGGTATGTGTTTGCATGGTTCAATACCAAGGTGAATGAGGGAAGTATCGATAGTAAATGAGAGCAGGAGTCTCCTCCATTAGGTCGCACCGAGAGATTTCTATAGTCCGCCTGCTAGGTTGTCCTAGAACAGCCAAACCCTACGGAGGGCCTGACCATAGGGATAGGAACACCGCGAACTCCAGAAATGGATAGGGTCTCTTAGGTTATTTGCCAACAGTTGTCTTTCTTAATAGTAGCCTGTTGGCTTGGGCCTATTGGATCTGAAAATGGTAGGGTCACATTTACGGGATGAGTTAAGTTAGTTAACAAGTCCTTGACCAAACCAACGGTAGCTAAGGACCATTGGGACATGAGATGTTCTGGTAATGAGAATTGGCTGAGAAAGTCTCAATTCAAGGGAGGAATGACTGACCGCCCGACAGAGGCTTTTGTTTTAAACCCCTGAAGTATCGTTGCAAAATTAAAGGTTTGATTTAAACAGTGGGTTTAGTTTAAACACTACGGTTCTTTAAGAATTTTGTTAAATTTGATTGGTATTTACAATGGGTTAAAAGGCATAACTAATTAGAACTATTTTGGATTTTCAGCATGTTGTCCTCAATAATAGCCTTACTTAAAAGCGACCGTTTAACTGGTGAGAATTTTACTACGTGGAATCCTACCTGAATACGATTCTGGTTGTTGATGACCTACTATTTGTACTGACTGAGGAATGCCCTCAGATCCCTGCTCGTAACACTCCTCAATCTATTAAGGAAGCGTAAGACCGCTGGATCAAGGCTGATGATAAGGCCAAGGTCTACATTTTGGCTAGTGTTTCTGAAGTTCTGGCCAAAAAACACGAGGGCATGGTCTCAGCTCGTGAGATCATGAGTTCGCTGCAGGAAATGTTTGGACAACCGTCTGGGCAGATTCGGCACGAATCCCTCAAATACGTTTATAACTCCCGTATGAAGGAGGGGTCATCGGTGAGAGAACATGTTCTCGATCTGATGGTCCACTTCTACGTGGCTGAGATGAACGGAGCGGTCATTGACGAGCAACGTTAGGTATCGTTCATTCTGAAATCTCTTATGAAGAGTTTCCTGCAATTTCGCAGTAATGCAGTGATGAACAAGATAGAGTATAACCTGACTACTCTCCTTAATGAACTACAAACTTTCCAGTCTCTTATGAAGAATAAGGGACAGGCTGATGGAGAGGCAAATCTGTTTGCCCATTCCAGAAGGTTCCAGAAGGGTTCATCCTCTGGGACTAAGTCCTGTAGCTCATCTTCTGGGCTTAAGAAGACCCAAAAGAAGAAAATATGAGGGAAAGAGAAGACACCTGCTGCTGACAAAGGCAAGGGAAAAGCCAAGGTTGCAGATAAAGGAAAATGTTTCCACTGCAACGTGGATGGGCACTGGAAGCGAAACTGCCCAAAATACCTTGTTGACCTCAAAAAGAAGAAAGGTAAATTAGATTTACTTGTTCTTGAAACATGTTTAGTGGAAAATAATGATTTGACCTGGATACTTGATTCAGGGGCCACTAATCACGTTTTCTCTTCATTTCAGGAAACTAGTTCCTTCAAGGAGCTCGAAGAGGGTGAGATGACGCTAAGAGTCGGAACAGGAGACGTCGTCTCAGCTCGTGCAGTGGGAGATGCCAAGCTGTTTTTTGGAGATAGATTTCTTTTATTAAAAAATCTGTATATAGTTCCTAAGCTTAGAAGGAACTTAATTTCTATCTTTTGTTTAATAGAACTTGGTTATTGTATTTCTTTTTCAATTAATGAAGCATTCATTTTGAAAGAGAGTGTCAATATTTGTTCTGCTAAATTGAAAAATGGCTTGTACGTATTGAAACCGAATAAAAATAAAGCAATTTTAAATCATGAGATGTTTAAGAATGCTAACACTCAAAATAAAAGGCAAAGAATTTCTCCAAATAATAATACATATCTATGGCATCTTAGACTTGGTCATATTAATCTTAATCGGATAGAGAGACTCTCTAAGAATGGACTTCTAAACAAGTTAGAAGATGATTCTTTACCGCCTTGCGAGCCTTGCTTGGAAGGTAAAATGACCAAGCGACCTTTTATTGGAAAAGGTTACAGAGCTGTAGAGCCCCTAGAACTTGTACATTCGGATCTTTGTGGTCTAGTGAATGTCAAAGCTCGAGGAGGGTACGAATATTTCATCTCTTTCATAGATGATTATTCGAGGTATGGTTATCTATACCTAATGCATCACAAGTCTGAAGCTCTTGAAAAGTTCAAAGAGTATAAGGCTGAAGTAGAGAATGCATTAGGGAAAACCATTAAAACGCTTCGATCCGATCGAGGTGGAGAGTATATGGATTTGAGATTCCAGGACTATATGATAGAACATGGAATTAAATCTCAACTCTCAGCACCTAATACACCACAAAAAATGGTGTGTCAGAAAAGAGAAATAGAACCTTGTTAGACATGGTTCGTTCTATGATGAGCTATGCTCAATTGCCTGCCTCGTTTTGGGGATACGCAGTAGAGACTGCAGTTCAAATCTTGAACAGTGTTCCATCAAAAAGTGTTTCAGAAACACCTTTTGAACTTTGGAAGGGGCGTAAACCTAGTTTACAACACTTCAGGATTTGGGGTTGTCCGACACACGTGCTCGTGACAAACCCAAAGAAACTGGAACCTCGTTCAAGATTGTGCCAATTTGTTGGCTATCCAAAGAAACGAGAGGTGATCTTTTCTACGACCCACAAGAAAACAAGGTGATTGTATCGACAAATGCCACGTTCTTGGAGGAAGATCACATGAGGAACCACAAACCGCGTAGTAAATTAGTACTAAATGAAGCTACACATAAACCAACAAAAGTTGTTGATCAAGTTGGACCTTCATCAAGAGTTGATGGAAGAACCAACACCTCAAGTCAGTCTCGTCCTTCTCAATCGTTGGGAATGCCTCGACGAAGTGGGAGGGTTGTTTCCCAACCTGACCGCTACTTGGGTTTAGCTGAAACTCAAGTTGTCATACCTGATAACGGCGTAGAAGATCCATTGTTTTATAAACAGGCAATGAATGACAGAGACAAGGACCAATGGATCAAAGCCATGGACCTTGAAATGAAGTCAATGGACTTCAATTCAGTATGAGAACTTGTAGACCAACCTGAAGGGGTTATACCCATAGAGTGTAAATGGATCTATAAGAGAAAGAGAGATGCAACCGGAAAAGTACAGACCTTTAAGGCTAGGCTTATAGCAAAGGGTTTTACCCAAAGGGAAGGAGTTGACTATGAAGAAACCTTTTCCCCTGTTACTATGCTGAAGTCTATAAGGATACTCTTGTCCATACCCGCGTTTTATGATTATGAAATTTGGCAAATCGACGTCAAGACTGACTTTTTGAATGGTAATCTTGACGAGAGCATCTATATGTCTCAGCCCGAAGGGTTCATAGTCCAAGGTTAGGAGCAAAAAATTTGCAAGCTCAATCAATCTATTATGGGTTGAAACAAGCCTCAAGATCTTGGAATATAAGATTTGATACTGCGATCAAGTCTTACGGCTTTGACCAAAACGTTGATGAGCCTTGGCCCCTAAAGTGCACAAATAAAATTACATTAATTTTATTTCATGAAACCGGTCTAAAAACACCCTGAACCGACCTTGAACCACTCGAACCAGACCAAAACCAACGAACCAGCTGAACCGGTCTGCAGCTGCTGGAATGCCTCACGGCGTTGCAACGCTGATGCGAGCGTTGCAACACCCGCTTTGTCGTTATGCGCGCCTGCTATCGGAGTGGCGTTGCAGTGGCGAGGGCGCGTTAACGCCACGTGACCCGAACGCCACGTCGATAGGCAACGCTGGCGTTGCGACGCCGTTCTTCAGCGTTGCAACGCTGTTGCTTCGGCAACAGCTTTCTTCCACGAACACAACAACTTCCAATTACAATTTCTCCTTTGATTCTCCATCGAATTGCATGAAACTGGTCCCGAACGACTCATAACTTAAATACAGACTCAATTATGCACTTTAATTGCACAAAAACGCAGGGGCCTTTACAATAATTTTATCAAATCAAAAGTAAACTATGGCCAAAAAACTCCGAAACAGTTTTACAGCAAACGAAATGCATTTCACACCAAATCAATGCAATTTTGTTTCAAAACAAAACAATACAAGCATCACTCTGATACCAGTTGATGGAGATCTGATCTGCTTGAGCAGCGGAAACGTGGTTGGGATCGTAATTACTTGATTGTTTTAATTGAAACAAAAACCCATACATTGACAAAATATACAGAACAAACATATAATTCTAATCTAATTAGGCATGAAGATATACATGCAAACATTCCTAAATTTAACTATTAAATTAAGAAGAGAAAAGAATTACCTTTGTAGTTTCTAATTCTCCAGCAACACCTTGCTCCTAGCTTTTCAGCAACACAGGAACTAAACTTCTCTGTTTTCTTCCAGCAACAGGACACCACCAAAATTGCAAACCTCCTATTCTCTGGATTCCACTTAGATCAACCTTGGTGGGAAGGTAATCCAACAATTGGAAAAATGTTTGAGAATGTGAGAGTGAGAGAGAGAGAGCAATTCTTCAATTGCTTGAACAATTCAGTTGATCGATCAGACTGCAAGAGCAACCCCCTTCCCCTTGTTGTACTATCAATAGGGAGAAGGAGAGGGGTAGTGGGAATGTATCTGGATGACACGTTCCCTTATTTTATTATTAAAATAATAAAAATAAAAAAAATAATAATAATTAAATCAAATTTAATTATTAAAATAATACAAATTAAATATCATATATTTAATTTGGATTAAATCTCATTTAATCATATCACCCCTTTAACCTATAGTTTTAATGTACATCCAGTGCACATTAAATTCAACCTATAGTTTTCAAATGCGAATCACATTCACATTTAATATAATATTTGAACTCTTTCAAATATTCAATTCTCTCATATAGTTTAATATGAATCATATTCACATTAAATTTATAATATATAGTTCCAAAACTATATATTATATCGCATCTAAATACATTAAATATATTCCCTAATGAATTTGAACATTTCAAATTCAAATGATTTAAGAACCCTTTACGAGCTAGAAGGTGGACCTAATGGACCTACAGATCAGAAGCTCCAACGATACGAGAGATTGCTCGGTTAATCTCATTAACCTCCCAATCAACATTCGTCAAGCTGCGGAACACTCCACTAAAGTCCCACAACCGCACTCTTCTCACTGCGGAGATATTTTTTGTGTCCATTGATATTGACCAATAACAAAGTAAGTCAATCCTTCACGAATGTTCGTAACACCACCGGGTCAAATTACCGTTTACCCACAGGTTACCTCTTGTGACTTAAGTACCGGTGCTCCTCTAATGAACAATTTGTTTGTGGTCCTACCAACAAACAGAGTCCCTCTCGGGCCAATGAGAGGGTCGGGCCCTTTGTTCAAGTCTCGGAGACACCACTAAAGGGAACATTCCTCTACTTACCCTAGTAGGCGGGATGGAGTGAATTCCATTTTGCTAAGTTAAGTTCCCAGCCGTCACTCGGTCTTGTCCCCAAGAAGGTAGGCATATTGAGCCGGCGAATCTGGGCACTCTCACCCATACTAGTCAAAGGACAATCCCTCGCGAACAGGAGTTCGTAACATGCTCAGGATTGAGATCAAGTTGCCTAGGTCATCCTAGTAAAATAGAAACCTAACTAGTCAACGGAGTTACAACTAGAGATTATTATTTCGTGGTCCGATCTTATGTAATCTCATTGCATAGGATATCCCCACTCATATGTCTTCTACACGAACACGTTAGGATCACAGTGTAGGTCCATTAGGTCTCTCTGTTGGCTCAACATGGTAATATTTAGGGTATAAAGTTAGGAATGAAATTGAAGTGATCAATTTCATATATGAGATGTTATATCAATTATATGTGATATAATTGATATAATATATGGTTTTAATATGAATTAGATTCACATATTAACTATATACTAATGAGAGAATGAAGGAGGGATAGGATGGTAATTTTCATCCTATTTCCCTATAAATAGTTGCATGAGATGCAACTTTGAGACTAATCTTTTAGTAACCCTAGAGTTTTATATCATTGTGTTGTTGAAAAAGTTCCAAACACAACTTCTCTCAAAACCTCCACATCTCACCCTAAGGGGCCGTTTGGTGCAAGGTTTTGTGGATGGGAATTGGTAAGGGTTTTAAATCTCCTTGTTTGGAACAAAGTTTGTAAGCATGGGCATGGGTATCACTTATTCCCATGCATCACTTTTTCCCATGGTGGATGAGTTTCCTATGCCCTTCAAGAATGATGGGTTTTCTTTATACCCATCCATATGTCTCTTTCTCTCTCTTATTTATTAATATCTCTCTCTTTCTTTATTAATATTTATATATTATTATTTATTTATTTATTTATTTTCAATAATCATAATTAATTATTTAATTAAAAATATTTATAATTAATTAATTTATTTTTATTAGTTGACACTAATTTTGATTAGTTAATAAAATAATATTTTTAAGATTAATTTCATCAAACAAGCATAAACATTCATTATAAAAATATTAAATCACTAATTAATATTATATTAATCAATTAATTATAAATATTATTAATTTATGGTAAGGATAATCATTATAGTTAGATCAATTAATAAATTTTTGTATTAAAAAAATATTAATTAATTATTATTTTTTAAATGCATTTTTATTATTTTATTAATAATAGATAATAATATATAAAATTTATAAGATAAATATCATAAAATAAATTTGCACATTATTTATTACATCGTAAGTATATATTATAAAGATTTATATATTAATTTCGTCAAATAAATATAAAATATCATTTTTTTACATAAAAATCTGATAGCATTCCCATGTAGAACCAAACACAATCATCTTATTCCCAAACATTTATTATTCCCAGACATCTTATTTCCAGACATCTATTACCCATTCCCATACAATAAAACCTTAAACCAAACAACTCCTAAAGGAACCCACCTTCCTCCCTCACCTAGAGAACAACGGAGAAGATCTAGTGGTGAATCTTCATACGTTCGGGTTCGAGTTGTTGAGATCGTGATCGTGAGAGAAGGAGCTCGTGAAGAAAGTAATCTTCAAAGGTAATATCTTGCTGTCATACTTTATGTTACATGATTAATCTTACATATATATTGTTCTTGATTGAAATCTATGCAACAAAATAAAGAACACGCGATTCACAATCGCTTCCACTGCAGGATTCACAATCATTTATAATATAAAGTGTTATATTATATAGTTTGCATGAATTATTAATATAAGATGTTATATTAATTTTTGGATAGCATTGACATGCATTATGATTCATGAGATGAATATGCTATGTATGTTTATTATTCATGTGATGGATGATCAAGCAAATA
Source organism: Trichosanthes cucumerina (assembly GCA_036507285.1). Taxonomy (NCBI): domain Eukaryota; kingdom Viridiplantae; phylum Streptophyta; class Magnoliopsida; order Cucurbitales; family Cucurbitaceae; genus Trichosanthes; species Trichosanthes cucumerina. Next base: position 64,213,442 of record CM071836.1, on the reverse strand, counting down.
TAACATATTATGCATGTCATCTAAGGTTAGTTATTAGTTTTAAAATGTTTAGAACTTGGAATTAATAAACCTTAGGTTATCTATTTCTAATTAGATTAGAATTAGAAACTGAATAATTTATAGACTATGATTAAGAGAAACTCTGTCTAAGGAAGGTTCTATCTAGGTTTGGTATTTTAAGGTGTGAAACAAACACCCCCTACACGGAACCGACACAGGAGTGAATTAATCTTAGAGTCTATAAATTATTAAAATGTCAGCAAAGTTTATTAAGGGTTGATAAACTAGAAACCCTAGGTTTGTAGACTTAGGTAAAATTCAATATAAGGGGTTATGTTGATAGACTTAGGTAAAATCATTAGCCGAATTTAACCTAGGTAAAATTCTTAAAACACTTAAAGTACTTAGTGGGAGGAAATAGATGTATATGATACATCAAGTTTTCCACTTACATATCTCCGGAAATCCACACCATGAGATCCATACTTGGGCTCGTGGTGCAAACAGGAGCGTCCCCCTTAGGATGGTGTTTGTTTGAATCAATATCAAGGTGAATGGAGAGGGTACTTATAGTGAGTGGGAATGAGAATTGTGAAAACAAAACCCATGGTCTCTTTTATTGGTTCACACCGTGAGATTACTATGATCAGCCTGCTAGTTTGGCCTGGACTAGACAATCCCTTCGGAGGGCTTTGATCATAGGGATCGGAACAAAGTGAACACCTGAAAAGGATACAGATTACCTCAGTTTATTTTCCAACCTAGTCCTTCCTTCGGCGGATTTTGTTGGTTCGGGACTCTGGAATCCAAAGATAGAGGGTTACACTCACAGGATACATTAGTTGTAATAGTATCCATACCGAAGAATGGTAACTAAAGCCTATAGGAATAAGAGTTATTCTGGCATTAGGTTTGATCAAGAATATCTTGATTCAGAGGAGGAGTGTTTATGATTACCCTTCGGTGTCATACATTCTAAACCTTTGGAATATCATTGCGAATTATTAATGACTTAAGAATCATTAGATAATTAGCTAAAAATGATTGGATTAATTAAAGGTTTAGCGAGAAACTAATACAAGTATTTTGTATTTCAACAATATGAATAGTTCAATCATTTCCTTATTGGCTATTGAGAAATTAACTGGAGAAAATATGATGAGCAGGAAAAAAAATCTTAATATCATCTTGGTTGCGGACGATCTAAAGTTTGTGCTTACTGTAAACCCGAGATCTCACTTTAGAATTTTCTTACAAGAAAGAAAAAAAAAAGAAACAAGAAAGGAAAAGGTTAATATATTTTGGTTTGTTATGTTTTAAGAAAAGAAAAGAAAAGAAAAGAAAAGAAAAGAAAAAGTAAAAGGGGGAAAGGACAAAAGAAGGCCCACCGCTTACCTTTTTCTTTTATTTTCTTTTAAACCCATCTTCTCTCCATTTCATTCACGAATTTTATCAAGAAAAAACAGGGGCCTTCGTGGGAGAGAACCTAAGGAAGAAGAGGTGAAGAGGGTTCTGGTTTTGGGTTTGAAGAAGAAGAGAGAAGAGTTACTCAAGTTCTATGGAATTCTATGATCAATTCAACCATGTTATGATGTTTTGATCATTTTGAGCCCAACAAGAAGAGGTAAGAGTTTAAGTTTAGTTTTATTGAAAGTTAATTCATTTTTTAACAAAGTTTGTGAAGGAAGCTCGAGCAAATTCTAAGTCTAAGTTACTGTTTTGTTTAAAGAAAGGCAGAGGAAAGATTTTGCTGTCAATCCGAGAAGTCTCTGGTTTTTTTGGTCGTGCTGATCTGTAGATTTGGAATCAGAAGCTCTAATAGGTATGATTGGAAAGCTTATTGAATTTCCTACAACTTTCATGAAGAAATCGTGAGTAGAAATCGACTGGAAGATGTTTTAAATTTCAGGTCAAGTTTCGGGTTGTAACAGGGAAACGAATCTGGAATAGCAGGAGTTTGTTTATGGGGAAGAAGAATTCGAGGTATTTTTGAACAAATCCGTTGGGAATCTCAATTTTATTTCTTCATATGATTTTTAGAGGGTTCAAAAAGGAAGAGTTTGGTATAAAGTATATCCTTTTTGGCTAAGTAATGAAGAAGTTATGATTGTTTGAAGACAGGGTATGAAATCTGTAAAATGCTAGAAATTGGATGGTGTGTTTTTTGTAATTTTAAGGTTGAAAATCATGAGTTGGAGGTTCTAATGCTTGGTTCTGGTTTGTTTGACAGGCCAAGAGGAAATAGGTCGAGTGTACGGGCCAAGGTTCTAGTTCTAACATTGTGAGTGACAAAACGAACTTCGAAACGATCTATGTGCTTGAAATATGCTTTAAGAAATACAAGTTTTGCTAGAATGAAAGGGTTTCAATGCTTTATGTTTACTTTTGGAACACATATTTATGAGCATTCATGTTTTCCTTAAAATGTTTTCAAGTACACGATGTGAGCCTAGATTTCCTGATGAAACTTATACATGATCATATGTTTATTGATTTCTGAAATTTATGGAAATGTTATGATTTCGAGCAAGTATGCACTAGCAAGTATGATTTAAAGATTTCCAGATTTTATGAACAAGCTAAGTATGCTTGAGTTTTACGAAAGAAAAGATAAGCAGACATGTTCAAATATTTTTATATGTTCTCTGAGATATTGAGCCCGAGGCTTTATGGTACCCCGTGCACACAGGTCATATATTGTTGTTGACATTGAGTGTACTCCGTGACAACAATGCTGTCGTGAGTGCTGGGCGGGCTCCACTACGACAAAGACGATGGGAGTGCTGGGTGGGCCCCACTATATCATAGAGTAAACGTTGGTTGTACTGGGCGTGCCCTACACAACGTGGATTGTGACATGTTTTAAAAGGATTTATATCATTCATATGCCTTACGAGATTTTAACGACATACTTGCTGGTTTTCTGAAAAGCTATTATGATTACACGATTACTTTAACATTTGATTACAGATGCATATGCTCATAGATGGTTAGGTGATATGACGAGTTAATAGTTTTTTTTTAAACTCAGTCACTCACTGAGCTTCATAGCTCATTCTTTCAGTGTTTTCCCACTTTTCAGGTAGAGATCGAGCTCCCAATGCCTGATATCCTGCCATAGTCTGCTGGAAGCTCACGAGTTTGATATTCTGTACGTGGTTGGAGTTGTATAGCAAGTCTATATGTATTGTAGGTGGACTATGTAGTTATGTTTGTGTGTACATTCTAGGTCGTGGCTGTGTAAACCATGGTTGGGTATGTTTTTGGTTGCGATGCCCTTACCCGTTCTAGTTTCAAGAGAGACTTAAGAAGAGTTTCTCCTTACGTACGTTTAGTAGTTGTCTAGTTTCCGCTGTTTTATGTTTAAAGTGTTCCATATGCAAGTATAGTATGTTTATCAGGTATAACAGGGTCAACAGGTATTGTTAAAAGGTAAACAATGTCTGTTGGCTTCACGCCGTCTTCCGAGCTAAGTAGTGAGTAGTTCGGGAGAGGGTGTGACACTTACTAATGAGTGTCCTCAGGTGCTAAGTTCGAATGCGTCACGAAATATTCGTGATGCATATGATAGATGGATCAAGGCCAATGACAAGGCCAAGGTATACATCTTGGAAAGTATGTCAGACATACTAGCCAAGAAGCACGAGGGCATGATGACCGCCAAGGAAATCATGGATTCGTTGCAGGGCATGTTCGGACAACAATCTGTTCAGGTCAGACACAATGCCCTCAAGTACATCTTCAACGCTAGAATGTCGGAGGGATCATCTGTTCGGGATCATGTTCTCGATATAATGGTTCACTTCAACACGATGGAGTCGAATGATGCTTCTATCGACGAATCGAGCCAGGTCAGCTTTATATTAGAAACTCTACCAGAGAGTTTTCTACAGTTTCAAAGTAACGTTGTTATGAACAAGCTTACTTTTAACCTTACCTCTCTTCTGAATGAACTCCAAACCTTCCAAACTCTGATGAAAATCAAGGGACCGAAAGGTGAGGCAAATGTTGCAAGTAGGAGTAATCACGAAGGTTCAACCTTTGGAACAAAATCAGTGGCTTCATCTTCCTTAAGCCTGAAAGGCAAGAAGAAGAAAATGAAGAAGGTTGGTAAGGGGAAACGGGCTGACAAAGCTGCCGCCCCGAAGGGCAAGAAGGTCAAAGAAATTGTAGACAAAGGAAAATGTTTCCACTGCAATGAAGACAGGCATTGGAAACGGAACTATCCGAAGTACATTGCAGAAAAAAAGAAAGAAGGTAAATATGATTTACTTTGCTTAGAAGCTTGTTTAGTGGATGATGTTAATTGTGCCTGGATATTGGATTTGGGAGCCACTAATCATGTCTGTTCTTTTTTTCAGAGAATTAGTTCCTTGCAGCAGCTACAAGAAGGGGAGATAACACTCCGTGTTGAAAATGGGGAAGTTATATCAGCTGTAGCAGTGGGCACCATGAAACTATTGTTTGGCAAGAAACATATGTTGTTGAACAATGTATTAGTGATACAAGTGTTTACTAGAGACCTAAGTTCAATTTCTTGCCTAGTAGATCAATGTATTTCATTATCCTTTTCTTCTAATAAAGTGTTTAATTTTAAGAATGGTATTGAAATATGTGTAGTTTCATTAGAAAATGAGTTGTATGTTTTAAGGCCTAATTCAGTCAAAATTGTTTTGAACACTGAATTATTTAAAACTGCAAACACACAAACTAAGAAACGTAAAATTTCTCCTAAATAAAATGCTCAACTTTGGCACCTTCGATTAGGTCACATTAACCTCAATAGGATTGAGAGATTGGTAAGAATTGAAATTCTAAATGAGTTAGAAGAAAATGCTTTACTAGTATGTGAGTCCTGCTTAGAGGGAAAAATGACTAAAACAACTTTTAGTGGAAAAGGTTATAGAGCCAAAGAACCTCTTGAGCTTATACATTCTGACCTTTGTGGTCCGATGAATGTTAAAGCTAGAGGAGGTTATGAATATTTCATCTCATTTATAGATTATTATTCAAGATTTGAGCATATCTACCTAATGCATCATAAGTCTGAAGCACTTGAAAAGTTCAAGGAATTCAAGGCTGACGTTGAGAATCAATTAGGTAAAACAATTAAAACACTTTGATCGGATCGAGGTGGAGAGTTATGAATTTAAAATTCCAAGGCTATATGATAGAACATGGAATTACGCCCCAACTTTCAACACCTGGTACGCCTCAACAAAACAGTATATCAGAAAGGAGAAATAGAACCCTGTTGGACACAGTTCGATCAATGATGAGCTATACTCATCTCCCTAACTTGTTCTGGGGATACGCAGTAGAGACTGATGTATACCTTTTGAACAATGTTCTATAAAAAAGTGTTTTAGAAACACCATTTGAACTCTGGAAAGGACGTAAAGGTAGTTTACGTCATTTAAGAATTTGGAGATGTCCAACACATGTGCTCGTGACAAATCCAAAGAAATTGGAATCACGTTCTAAATTATGCCTTTTTGTAGGGTACCCAAAAGAAACGAGAGGTGAGTTATTCTATGATCCTAAGGAAGATAAGGTACTTGTGTCGACAAATGCCACTTTCTTAGAGGAGGACCACATAAGGGATCACCAACCAAAAAATAAAGTTGTGTTAAGTGAATTAGATGGAACAACAACAAAAGTTGCTGATAATACATCAACAAGGATTGTTGATACAAATTTGTCAAGTCCACCTCAAGAGTTGAGAGTGCCTTGACGTAGTGGGAGGATTTTAACACAACCTGACCGTTACATGGGTTTAACTAAAACCAAAATTGTCATATCAAATAATGATTGCGAGGATCCATTAACTTATAACCAAGCAATGGTTGACAAAGACAAAGACTAATGGGTCATAGCCTTGAACCAAGAAATGATGTCTATGCCCTTCATTCTGTTTGGGATCTTGTAGATAAACCTGATGGGGTAAAACCTATAGGTTGTAAGTGGATCTACAAGAGAAAACATGGTGTAGATGGAAAAGTGCAAACTTTTAAGGCTAGACTAGTAGCAAAGGGTTATACCAAGGTGGAAGGGGTGGACTATGAGGAAACCTTTTCACTTGTTGCTATGGTAAAGTTTATTCGTATGCTACTTGCCATTGTTGCATATTATGACTATGAGGTATGGAAGATGGATGTCAAGACAACATTCTTAAATGAGAATCTTGACGAAAACATCTACATGGACCAACCCAAAGGGTTCATACAACCAGGACTAGAGCAAAACGTTTGCAAGCTTAAAAGGTCCATCTATGGACTGAAACAACCTTCTAGGTCCTGGAATATGAGATTTGATGAGGTAGTCAAATCTTATGGCTTTGATCAAAATAATGATGAACCTTGTGCCTACAAGAAAATCATTAATAGTTCTGTCGCTTTCATAGTCTTATATGTAGATGATATGCTACTCATTGGGAATGATGTAGGTTATCTTACTGACATTAAGAAATGACTAGCTATGCAATTCCAAATGAAAGATTTGGGAGAGGCGCAGTTTGTTCTTGGAACCCAGATTGTCCGAAATCGCAAGAACAAAACTCTAGCATTGTCTCAAACATCTTACATTGACAAAGTGTTGTCAAGATTTAAGATGCAAGATTCCAAGAAAGGTTTATTACCTTTCAGGCATGGAGTTCATTTGTGTAAGGAACAATGTCCTAAGACGCCTCAAGAAGTTGATGATATGAGACGAATTCCTTATGCATCAGCTGTTGGAAGCCTGATGTACGCAATGTTGTGTACTAGGCCAGACATATGCTTTGCAGTAGGAATGGTCAGTAGATATCAATCTAATCTAGGATCAGAACACTAAACAACGGTTAAGATAATCCTCAAGTATCTTCGGAGAACGAGGGACTACATGCTTGTGTATGGAGCTAAGGATTTGATTCTTACAGGATACACAGATTTTGACTTCCAAACTGACAAAGATTCGAGGAAATCTACGGCGGGGTCCGTTTTCACTCTTAACGGAGGGGTTGTAGTTTGGTGAAGTATCAAGCAAGGATGCATCGCAGATTCAACTAAAGCCGATTATGTAGCAGCTTGTGAAGTATCAAAAGAAGTCGTATGGCTAAGGAAATTCATGATGGATTTGGAAGTTGTTCCAAACATGAGTTTGCCGGTCACACTTTATTGTGATAACAGTGGTGTTGTGGCAAATTCAAGAGAACCCCGAACTCACAAGAAGGGTAAACACATTGAGTGAAAGTATCACCTAATTAGGGAGATCGTGCATCGGGGAGATGTGATCGTCACAAAGATAGCTTCAGAGTTGCTGGCCCATTAAAGGCTCTCTCGGCTAAAGTGTTTGAGAGTCACCTAGAAGGTCTAGGACTACGTATCTTACCCTAACTAGGCAAGTGGGAGTATGTTGTACAAAGGGTATTTAGTGCCCTAGTTTATTGTATTTACATTACTGTAATGTTGATTATGTATTCCACTAGCTTTAGGACAAGTGGGAAATTGTTGGGATTAATGCCCTGGACAAGTATAGTTTTGTTTCAAATAAATAAAGATGTTATTTATTATATTCTCGCATATAAATCTAAATCCAATAAACTAAGTTCCAAGATTATAATGATAGATCTTGAACATTTGTGTACTAGACATAAGTTGGATTAAGTTGTTCAAGTATAACCCTAAAGGTCTATGGTATATGCATAGGGTTAGGAACCTTATACTGGTAATACCATGGATGCGACCCGTTTTGTATTTGGTACAAACGAGGTAATCCAACTCGTTCATGTGGTAGACATGCGAGTGAGGGCATCCTGTATAATGAGATTATACAAGACCAGATCGTGAATTATTAACCTACTAGTGTAACACCGTTACCAAGATAGGTATAATAATTCATAGATGATCATTAGTGACTTGACCTGAATCCTGAGCATGCTACGGACTCCTGCTTATGAGGTTTATCCTTAGACTAGTATGGGTGAGAGTGACATGTAGCCGACTCAATAAGCCTACCTTCTCAGGGACATAACTTTGTAAGTAGCTGGGAACTTAACTATGCAAGATGAAATTCACTCATTCTTGAATTAGGGAATCAAATAGGTTGTTCTCTTAAGAACTGAATCCGAGTCTTAAACAATGAGACCCCGCCTTCTTACTGGCCTAAGAAGGATCAAGTTATGGTAGGACCATAGACTGATTGTTCATTAGAGGAACAGTGGAGCTTAAGGAGCAAGATGTATTCACAGGGGTAAAACGGTAATTTGACCCAGCTGTGATTACAAACAACCTGTGAAGGGTCGACTCACAAGTATTGATTATATCAATGGATACAACATAGTCTATAGTGAGGAGAGTGCAACTACGAGTCTATAGTGGAATGACTCTTAGTTAATGAATGTTGGTTAATTGAATGAAAGAGTTTGATCGATTAATCTTGTATCATTGGAGCTCATGATCTGTAGATCCATTAGGTCCCTCCGTTTGTTAAACATAGAAATAAGGAGGGTTTATAGTTTGGAGTGAAATTGAAATGTTCAATTTCATGTTTAAAGGGATGTATCAATAATATATGATATAATTGATATAACATATGGTTTAATACATGAGAAATATATCATAAGAGCACTATAGGGGTAGGATGGTCATTTCCATCCTATTTCCCTATAAATATGTGCATGAGATGCACATTTGTTAACCTAATTCAAAAAGGTAACCCTAGTGCTCTATTTGTAAGTGTTTTGTTGGAAGAGTTCCAAAAACACTTGTCTTCCTCAAAACCCCTCCAAGCTCCAAAAGAGGTTTCACCACCTTCCCTCTCCTAGAGATACAATGGAGAAGATCTAGCGAGCGGATCAAAACTACTTCATAGTTTGTGGAGAACGCGAGATCGTTGAGATCGTGGGAACGAGGGGATCAAAAGGAGCACGTGTTGTTTTTGTCTATAAAGGTAATACAACTGGTGTCCAATCTTGATAAACATGCTTAACTGTTTTAGATATATGTTTTGATTAGATCTATGTAACTTCTTACAGGAACACGCGATCGAAATCGCTTCCGCTACTGGATTCAATCCTATCAAATACGAGGGTGAAACAAGTTGAAATCGAGCAGGGACCGAAGCAAGGCAAAAAGGGATGAGAGGAAGCGCTTGGCTTTGACCCAAGCATGTGGTCGACCTCGGCCGACCAGGGTAGAGCCCTCCCATTCGGGCTCTACCCTTGCCCAACATCCCGAGAAGGGAGATCGGGCTTAGGTCGAAGCCCAAGCCGTGGTCGACCTCGGCCGACCAGATGCAAGGCCACCCTTTGGGCCTTGCATTGATCCTGCACAATCCCGAGATTAGTTTCCAGCCCTCTCATGACCTTTCCTTTTTCCAATGGGCCATGGAAACCCACAAAATACCCTTGAAGAAAGCCATTTAAGCTCACCCGGAAGTGGAGAGCAGGGTAAGTTCATTCCAGCAATCTAAAGTCTCTACAACTCTCAAATTCTCTCTAAACTCTCTTTGACTTAAGCACTAGAGTCGGTGTGGCCTACACCACAACGGTGTCTAGGTTTTTCTTGTCTTGCAAGCCACATTCTTCCCCCAAGAGATACAAATTTACCGTCGTTGTCACGTGGAGGTCAGGTGCGTTCTTCTGTCCAAAATTTGACAACAACAGCACATAGTCACAGAAAATAAGCAAATACCCAATCCAATAAGAAAATAGAGAATAAGTACAAATCTCATAATTGGAAGAATAAAATACTTTAATTAAACCTTGAACTAGATAAAAGAGTTTAGTTTTTCATGGAACCCATAAAATAAAAGAAAAGAAAAGGGAAAGAAAAACCTGGAAAAGTTGCAGAGAACAATGGGGATCTTGAGAATATGTAGAATGAGATATGAAAGGGGATGGAGGCTAACCCTAATTTATAATGTGTTTCCCTATCTAAAAATAGGAAATTAATTTAAAAATATTCTCTAATTAATGGTCCTAGTCGTCCATATGGCAACTTTAACTTTCTAAAATTTATGTTTTCTCCAAAAATGACCCAAATCCATGTTCTCCTTGAAATTTTCGATATCAATCTTCCAGAAAACAGAAGAGGAAAGGTCACGCCAGACCAAAATTTTTTATTTTTGCTCCAAAATTCTCCTACTTCTTTGTATTACTCTACAATGGTCTAAATAAGCTTCAAAACTCTAAATTTATGTGTTTTAACCTACGAAATATAAAATCATCCTTAAACATAGTATGCAAGCAAATTAAATCTATAAAACAATAGAGAATTCAATCTCAATGTATGTAAAATATGTTCCTATTAAATTCTCCCATACTTAAATAATGTTTGTCCTCAAGCATGCAATGGTTCAAAGTCGTCAACCTCTAAAGTACCAAGTCAAAACACAAATAGGAAATAAAGTCATTCCTAGAATAATTCCTCGTAAGCCAATACAAATAAGTAATCACCTATTTTATCTTTCAAAATCAAAATGAAATAGGACTTAATACTCTCACAGGTATGCTCTCAATTCGCTCAGAATGTTTAAGGTTCAACTGTATATGTAATACCCTCAAGTTAATGTCTAGTAGACGTTTTGCCATAAGCTTGCAAATATATCACCTCTTCACCAAACTTTTAGAGATTAAACACTAAGATTTAAGGATCATTTCAAAGGTTGTAATGGGGCTTAGGTTAAGGTGGGATACAATGGATATTTTTGGGCTTAAGGACTAAAGAAATTTACAAAATTTTACTTTTAACTCATAAATGTAAACTCGAAACCTGAAACGAGAATGTATATGGATAGAGAAGAGAAACAAATAACATGATGCATAGAGGCATTTTCGTTTTTTCTTCTTCTTCTTCTTTTTTATTTTTTTATTTTTTGAAGAGAGGCATTTTCTATCTTTTTTTTCTTTTTTTTTCTTTTTCTGTTTGGAAGAATAAAAACATACTATAATGCATGTATACAATGGAATGAAGAAAAAGAAAATGCTAGAATGATTTGAGTTTTGTTTGTCTTAAGGTAAAATTAATGTAATTTCTCTAGTAAGGTTCAAAATAGAGGAAATCAACAAAAGATAGGTCAAAATGGCTCATAACGTGGCTAATTTCTAAGAAAAGGCTCAAGCTCAATTTGGTTACGAGTCGTAAAATGTTTCGAGTTGACTGTTTGGTCTAATTAGCTTATCATAGTGTCCTTTTCACTTCAAAGTACTCAACCTCCTATTGAAGTTGACATGTATGAAAATGAAAGTTCTAGAATTAATCAAACCAGACATGACAATCACTCAAGAAAGAAATATTAAGCATATTTATAATGAATGCATTTAAGCTCAAAGATCTTACAACAGGGGCTAATTGTATTCAAGTCCTAGAATAAATAAAGATGTTATTTATTATATTCTTGCACATAAACCTAAATCCAATAAACTAAGTTCCAAGGTTATAATGATCGATCTTAATCAATTGTGTAGTTGACACAAATTGGATAAATTTGTTCAAGTATAACCTAAATGGTCTATGGTATATGCATAAGGTTGGGAACCTTATACTGGTAACACCATGGATGCGACCCGCTTTGTATTTAGTACAAACGAGGTAATCCAACTCGTTCATATGGTAAACATGCGAGTGGGGGCATCCTGTATAATGGATTATACAAGACCAAACTACAAATTATTAACCAACTAGTGTAACACCGTTAACAAGATAAGTCTAATAATTTATAGATGATCATTAGTGACTTGACCTTAATCCTAAGCAAGTTACGAACTCCTGCTTATGGGGTTTGTCCTTAAACTAGTATGGGTAAGAGTGGTCTGTAGCCGACTCAATAAGCCTACCTTCTCAGGGACATAACCTTGTAAGTAGTTGGGAACTTAACTCTACAAGTTGGAATTCACTCATTCCTAAATTAGGGAATCAGATAAGTTGTTATCTTAAAAACTGAATCCAAGTCTTGAACAAAATGGGGCCCCACCTTTTTACTGGCGTAAGAAGGATTAAGTTTATGGTAAAACCATAGACTAGTTGTTCATTAGAGGATCAGTGGTGCTTAAGGAACAAGATGTAATCACAGGGGTAAAATGGTAATTTGACCCAGTTGTGATTATGAACAACCTATGAAGGGTCAACTCACGTGTATTGATTATATCAATGGACACAATACATTCTACAGTGAGGAGAGTGTAGTTACGAGTCTATAGTGGAGTGACTCGTAGTTAATGAATGTTGGTTAATTAGATCAAAGAGTTTGATCGATTACTCTCGTATCACTGGAGCTCATGATCTGTAGGTCCATTAGGTTCCTCTGTTGGCTCAACATGGAAATATTGAGGGTTTATAGTTTGGAGTGAAATTGAAGTGTTCAATTTCATATATAAGGAGATATATCAATTATATGTGATATAATTGATATAGTATATATAGTTTAATCTATATACTAAATGAGAAATATATTATAAGAGCACTATAGGTGTAGGATGGTCATTTCCACCCTATTTCCCTATAAATATGTGCATGAGATGCAGATTTGGTAAGCATTCCAAGGCATTTGTAAGAAACTCTACGTGCTCCCTTTTGTAAGTGTTGATGGAAAAGTTCCAAAACACTTATGTTTCTCAAAATTCTTTATAACTCCAACAGAGGTTTCCCACCACCTTCCCTCTCCTAGAGATACAACGGAGAAGACTTAGTGGTTGCGTCAGGATCGTTGGAAACGTGAGACCAGATCTGTTCGTGATTCGTTGAGAACGTAAGTTGCTTGATATCACAAAAGAGGAGCACTAGGAGGTCTACAAAGGTCATATACTTGTTGTCTAATTCTGATTTATATGCTTAATCGCTTTTATATGTGTTTCTGATTGGATTTACGTAGCATATTACAAGAACACGTGATTCAAATCGCTTCATATATAAGGAGATATATCAATTATATGTGATATAATTGACATAGTATATATAGTTTAATCTATATATTAAATTAGAAATATATTATAAGAGCACTATAGGGGTAGCATGGTCATTTCCACCCTATTTCCCTATAAATATGTGCATGAGATGCACATTTGGTAAGCATTCCAATGCATTTGTAAGAAACTCTAAGTGCTCCCTTTTGTAAGTGTTGTTGGAAAAGTTCCAAAACACTTATCTTTCTCAAAATCCCTCCTAACTCCAAAAGAGGTTTCTCACCACCTTCCCTCTCCTAGAGATACAGCTGAGAAGACTTAGTGGTTGCGTCGGGATCGTTGAAAACGTGAGATCAGATATGTTCGTGATTCGTTGAGAACGTAAGTTCGTTGATATCACAAAAGAGGAGCACTAAGAGGTCTACAAAGGTAATATACTTGCTGTCTAATTCTGATTTATATGCTTAATCGCTTTTATATGTGTTTCGGATTGGATCTACGTAGCATATTACAAGAACATGCGATTCAAATCGCTTCCGCTCCAGGATTCGATCACATCAATTGGTATTAGAGCCAATTGTGTTCTTGTTTTTGTTCTAGATCTGTCAAAAACATAGGTGGGATTGCATTCATAAGATGAATGTTCGGTTGGTAAATTAGATGTTTTCATTTTTGGCACTTAGATTTACAATTTTTCATTGAAATGTTCAATGTAAGGGCCCGATGTTTTGGACAATTTTAATTGTAAATCGAGTCTGTAAGTCCGTGGCGATCAAGACAAAGTGGTTGCTGAGAAAAACGGAGCAAAAACGAGCAAAAATGCAAGAAAGGATTGTTGTTCTGTGAATGGCGTTGCAACGCCACTGCAGTAGGATTTTGGCTGAAGAGACGGCAGCGTTGCAACACCATCCTCGGCTTTGCAACGCCAAAGTGTTGACGCTGGTGCAAGGTGGACCAGCGTTGCACATTGGCGCCGCAGCAGTTACACGTGCAACAACGAGCAGAAAATGACATTTTGCGTTTTTATTTATTATATTTAATATATAAAACATTTTTTTATTAATTTATTTAGAGAAACGTTTTATATTTAATTTTTTAATTTATTATTATTAATTTTAATTAATATAATTAGATTATATTAATTGAAATTAATTTTTAAGGTGCCAAAAATTGTCTAATTTTGCTATTTATTTTATGCAATTGTTGTGTAATTATTTCCATGTATAATGTATGCTATTTAGAAAAATCCCACCTTAGGTTAAGCATATTCATGCATCATTTATAATATAAGGAGTTATGTTATATAGTTTGCATGATAAATTAATTAATTTTTGGATAGCATTGACATGCATTATGATTCATGAGATGAATATGTTATGTATGTTTATTATTCATGTGATGGATATTCAAACAATTATAGCATAGTATGCATGTAACCTAAGGTTAATTAATTACTTTTAAAATGTTTAGAACTTGGTATTAATAGACCTTAGGTTATCTAGTTCTAATTAGATTAGAATTAGGGACTGAATGATTTATAGACTATGATTTTAAAGAAGAACTCTGTCTAAGGAATGTTCTGTCTAGGTCAGTATTTAAGTCGACTGAAACTAACAACACCCCTACACAGAAACCGACACAGGAGTGAATTTAATCTAAGAGTCTATAAATTATTAAAACGTCAACACAGTTTATTAACGGGTTAATAAACTAGAAACCCTAGGTATATATACTTATGTAAGATTCAATATAAAGAGGTTATATTGATAGACTTAGGTAAAATCATTAGCCGAATTTAACCTAGGTAAATTTCCTAAAACACTTAAAATATTTAGACGGAGGAAAAAGGTGTATATGATACATCAATTTTTCACCTACATATATCCGGGAAATTCACACCGTGAGATCCATACTTGGCCTCGTGGCACAAATGGGAGCGTCCCGCTTTGGATGGTGTTTGTATGGGTCAATATCAAGGTGAATGGAGAGGGTACTTGTTAACACACAAAATGTGCTATACTCAGGCTTAATTATTGTTAGTTTAATGTTAATTTCAGAGTTTTGATGTGTTTAAATCACGCAATTTCAGGTAAAGAGCTTAAACAAGACATTTGGAGACATTATGAATCACTCAGATCAAATCGAGGCTTTTTGGAGGTTAAAATAACATCAATTGGAAGTAGAAGGACCATTCCAAGCTAGTAGACCCGAGGTGATGGCGTTGCAACGCCCTGCAGAGCGTTGCAACGTCGTACTTGTTGTTTTTATGCATAGAAGACCCATGTCGATAGCATTACAACGTTGCCTTGCAGCGTCGCAACGCTATCTCGATAAGAAAACCATCTTGAAGGACCGTGGCGAGGGCGTTGCAACGCAGCTTATTAGTGTTGCAATGCTAGATCGATAAGTTGGGGTGGCTTAAGGTAGCGGAGTTGCAACGTCGCCGAGTATTTCCATATCTACTACCCACCTAGGGCACAACATTGCAACGGTATCCCTAGCGTTGCAACGCTGTGCCGAGAATCCTTATAAATAGAACATGATTTCCAACTTGCAAGGGGAGCCGAATTTGATAGTTTTTGCACCCTAATTTCGAAATACACTCTCTAAGAGGAGAAATAAGAGCATTCCTTGGGAACCAAAGCATTCGTGGAGGTTTGAGATCGTGATGGGATCTCAGGGACGAGAGACCGACATCGACACATAAGTTTATTTTCTCTTTCTTTTAGAATGTAACACCGTTTAAAGACGTTTCTATAACCTTAGCTTGGTTTTATTGTTAATTAGAGTGGCCAAACGTTGTAGCTAGGATTTGATTTGCATGTTTAAGACTTATTTGTTTATGTATTGAACTATGTTTTGTTATTTATTTTTGGCAATTCGTTGTTCAATTCTTTGATCTTGTTGGTTTAAGTGGACTCGAGAGAAAGAAACTTAGATTAGAGCAAAGTTGTCAAAACTCTTAGAAGTCTGGCATGAGAATGACCTAGAAGTCTAAGGGAAACACATAAAGAACTTGCTTAATGTCGTACATGTTTTTAAAATTCATAAGGAAACTTTAGAATTTATCGTGTCTGTGAGGCTCACTAAGGATCGAGAGATTGTCTTGAGTATCTTCACTTCTTGTTTATAAATTCATTATGTTAGTTCATTGCATGTGTGAAACAAGGTTTTAACTAGTGAAGTCAATTTCCTCCAATTCTATCATATTTGTGTCTCCAATTGTACATTTATATTCTATCTTTGTTTCCTATCTATCCATCACGTTTTGTTACTTTAGCTAAAATCGAGGATTAGTATCTTGGTAATTAATTAATCTAGAAACCCATTCCCGAGGATGATACTTAGAACTCGAAATCACTATGCTAGAACTTGACCCGTAAACTTGCGGTAATGCATTATCAAATTTTACGCAACAAGTTTTTGGCGTCGTTGTTGGGGAATTGCGATTATTTAGATTAATTGATATTAGGAGAAAATCCAAAATTTTATACTAAAGTGTTTGTGTGTTTTCCCCTTTTTGTGATTTTCCTTATTTGTTTTCTTTCCTTTTTTATTTTTCTGTCTAACGCTTGGTTCTTTTTGGTACCTCAAGGTGTATGTCCAAGGATAGACTTGCAGACTTGCACCCTTTTGATCTTGAGATTGAAAGGACATGTAGGAGACTCCTAAGGCAAGGGAGAGATGAAATTCAGACAATGGCAGATCAGGAGCTAATGAACAACCCTAAACCCATCAAGGAGTAATTCCAACCTATGTTTAATTCTAAGCAAGTTGGAATTGTCCATGCCCCTATAAATGCTAATAATTTTGTACTGAAAACAAGGCTTATCCAAATGGTTGGGGAAAATGCCTTTAGAGGGCAAGCCATAGAGGATCCAAATTCACATTTGCAAAACTTTCTAGAAATCTGTGGTACAGTTAAATTGAATGAGATTTCTGCTGATAGTATTCGCTTACGTCTCTTTCCTTTTTCTTTGCAGGGTAGGGCTAAGGAATGACTAGGGTCCCTCCCACAAGGAAGTATCACTTCTTGAGAGGAGTTGGCTCAAGCCTTCATGACCAAATTCTTTCCACTTGTGAAAGCTGCAAAACTAAGGACTGAGATAGGAACATTCAGGCAACAAGAGGAAGAACAATTATTTGAGGCATGAGAATGACCTAGAAGTCTAAGGGAAACACATAAAAAAGTTGCTTAATGTCGTGCATGCTTTTAAAATTCATAAGGAAACTTTAGAATTTATCGTGTGTACAAGGCTCACTACGGATCGAGAGATTTTCTTGAGTATCTTCACTTCTTGTTTATAAATTCATTATGTTAGTTCATTGCATGTGTGAAATAAGGTTTTAACTTGTGAAGTCAATTTCCTCCAATTCTATTATATTTGTGTCTCCAATTGTACATTTATTTTCAATCTTTGTTTCTTATCGATTCATCACGTTTTATCACTTTAGCTAAAATTAAGGATTAATATCTTGGTAATTAATTAATCTAGAAACCCATTTCCAAGGACGATACTTGGAACTCTAAAATCACTATACTAAAACTTGACCCGTACACTTGCGGTATTGCATTATCAAATTTTACGAAACAAGTTTTTGGCGCCATTGCCGGGGATTGACGATTATTTAGATTAATTGTTATAAGGAGAAAATTCAAAATTTTAGACTAAAGTGTTTGTGTGTTTTTTATTTATTTGTTTTCTTTCCTTTTATATTTTTCTGTCTAACGCTTGGTTCTTTTTGGCACCTCAAATTGTATGCCCAAAGCTAGAGCTGCAGACTTGCACCCTTTTGATCATGAGATTGAGAGGACCTGTAGGAGACTGCTAAGGCAAGGGAGAGCTGAAATTCAGACAATGGCAGATCAAGAGCTAGTCAACAACCCTAAACCCATCAAGGAGTATTTCCAACATGTGTTTAATTCTGAGCAGGATGGAATTGTCCATGACCCGATAAATGCTAATAAGTTTGAACTGAAAATAGAGTTTCTTCAAATGGTTAGGGAAAATGCCTTTAGAGGGCAAGCCACAGAGGATCCAAATTCACATTTGCAAAACTTTCTAGAAATCTGTGGTACAGTTAAATTGAATGAGATTTCTACTGATAATATTCGCTTACGTCTCTTTCCTTTTTCTTTACAGGGTAGAACTACGGAATGGCTAGGATCCCTCCCACCAGGAAGTATCACTTCTTGGGAGGAGTTGGCTCAAGCCTTCATGACCAAATTCTTTCCACCAGTGAATGCTGCAAAATTAAGGACTGAGATAGGAACTTTCAAACAGCAAGAGGGAGAACAGTTATTTGAGACATGAGACCGTTATAAAGACATGCTTAGGAGATGCCCATAGCATGGGTATCCAGATTGGCTCCAGGTTCAATTATTTTATAATAGACTTACAGGTCAAACCAGGATCATTCTGGATGCCACAGCTGGAGAAGCTTTCTTGGCAAAGACTATGCCTGAAGCACGGGCTCTCCTAGAGGAAGTGTCAACTGTCAGCTACCAGTGGCCCACAAACAATGACAGTGTTGGGATGTTTGTCCTAATCTCGTTCAGTTTGTAAATTACTATTTGAAATTAATAAAGAGTTATTCACAGCTTTTGTGTCTCGCATTTATTACAAACTTTGTCCAATAAACTAAGCTCCAGGGTCATTGAATACATGAAAGAACTAGAACTTTAACGGTGTGTAGTAGACACACAGGGAGGATCACGTTCGAGTTAATGACCCGAACGGTTTACAATATATGGATGGGGTTGGAGACCTAATCCTGGATACACTGTGGATGCGACCCGCTTTTTATTAAGATACAAATGAGGTGATCTGACTCGTTCATGTGGTTGACATGCAAGTGGGGGCATCCTATACAATGAGATTGTACAAGACTGGACCGTGAATTATTAGACCTATTGATGTAACACCGCTGGTGTGTGATGAGACTAATATCTTTGTAGATGACCATTAGTGACTCGACACAAATCCGAGCGTGTTACGGACTCCTCGTCTGCGGGGTCCGCCCTTTGACTAGTAGGGGTGAGGGTGGTCACAGTTACTCGCCCAATATGCCTATCTTCTTAGGGACTGGACCAAGTAGGGAGCTGGAAACTTAACTACGCGAGATGGAATTCACTCGTTCCTGCCTTTAGGGAAACTATATGGGTTGTTCCCTTAAGTGTTGTCTCCAGGGCTTGGACAACGGGCGCCCACCCTCTCACTGGCTTGGGAGGGTTGTTGTGTATTGTTGGACCATTACAACGTTGTTGTTCATTAGAGAAGCAGTAGGGACTTAGGGAGCAAGACGTAGACAAAGGGGTAAAACGATAATTTGACCGAACAGTGTCTACGAACAACCTGTGAAGGGTCGACTCATGGGCATTGGTTATATTAATGGACACGTAATATCTTGCACTGACGGTAGTGCAACTATGAGCTTTAGTGGAGTGTTACCGTAGCTAATGAAGGTTGGTTAACCGGGTCAAAGAGTTTGATAGGTTAATCTCGGATCATTGGAGCCCGTCACTGTAAGTCCATTAGGTCCCTCGGTTAGCTCAAACTGGTTAAAAGAAGGTTTAATGTTTTGGTGTGAATTGAAGTATTCAATTTCACTAAAAGGCATTTATGTCATTTATATGAGATATGAATGATATAATATATAGTTTAATGTGAATGAGATTTATAATAAACTATAGGTTAGCCTAATTGTTGAATTAGGGCTAATTAGGAGAAATTAAATTGAGAGATATTAGATTGGATGTGATTTAATTTAATAAATCCACAACATTGCAATTGGGATTTGTAAAATAAGATATGAGATATCTTATAATATATGGTTATGCAAATATGATTTGCATAACCTATAGTTGTGGTAAAATGGTAAATAGGTGGAGATTTCAACTCAACCTATCACCATTATTTAAACTCCTTTGCAAGAAGGGAAAGACAATCATTCTCTCATTTTTTGGAAATCTCACCAAAAAGAAGATATCACACTCTCTCAATTCTCTCTCAAGTTTTCTCCTCCCAAAAACCAAAACACAAGATCCCACCATCTTCCTTCTTCCAAAAGAAGAATAACCGAGAAGCCAAGTGGTTGTGTTCGTTCTTGTTCGTGAGAAGAATTCGAGATCGTAGAGATCGAGGAGAACACGAAGAGTTCGTGATCGTGAACGGAAAGGAATCCTTGAAGAACGTCTTCAACAAGTAAGTAACGAGAACTTGCTGTATTTTCTTTCCTAAATATGCATGTTTAACCTAATTCTAAGTGTTAGATTGTTTTAACGAATAATAGTCGCACAACTTCACCACGACGATTCGATCGTCTTCCGCTGCGTGGGAGTTTCATTCCCTTTAGACGGATCCAAACCAGTAGTTGGACTATATCAACTGGATGAGGTAACTGCTCTTAAATCTCATATGGCATCTCTCACTCACGCCCTGAATAAACTTGTAGGAACTCCCCAATCAGTGGTCCCCTCTCAATGCTCCCAGCTGGATGGAGAATCTACTATGGAGTAAGCACATTATCTAAACAATCGAGGCAATACCTATGGAGGAAATCAGACTCAGAACACTCTTCCAACACATTATAATCCAGGTTTGAGGTATCATGAAAACTTTTTCTATGCTAATAATAAAAATGTGTTGTATTCTCCTACAGGTTATGGTTCTCCACCTGAGAGGAAGCCATCTTTGGAAGAAACAGTGCACTCTTTTATTGTTGAATCTAGAAATAGGTCTAACCATCTGAAAAATGCAGTCACCAGTCTAACTGATGTTGTGACAAGTCATGGAGTTGCCTTGAAGAATATAGAGACTTAGATCAGCCAGATGAGTGTGGAAATTCGTACATTGCAGAAAGGTAAGTTCCCTAGTGACACAAAGGTAAATCCAAGAGAAACCTGCAATGCAATCACACTGAGAAGTGGAAGGAACATCACAAGGGAAAAAGCTAAAGAGGAAAAGACTCCTAAGATGGTAAAAGAGAAGTCACAACCTGCCAGTGACAAACAGAAGAAACAAACTAAGGCTTCTAACCCTTCTCATTTTAATTCTATTCCTTATCCACAACGTTTTGCAAAGAAAAATGATGATCAGCAGTTTAAAAAATGTTTAGATGTGTTAAGAAAGCTGAATGTGAGTATTCCCTTTTCTGATGCCTTGGAACAGGTTCCCAACTATGCAAAGTTCATGAAACAGATCCTGTCCAAGAAGCAGAAGTTAAAGGAGTATGAAACTATCAATCTATCTGAGGAATGTAGTGCCATCATACAACAAAAGTTGCCATAAAAGTTGAAGGAGCCAGGGAGTTTTACTGTTCCCTACTCTATAGGCAACTTTAGTTTTAAAGTTTTATCTGATTTGGGGGCTAATATAAACTTAATGCCTTACTCTGTGTTTAAAAGATTAAGTTTATGAGAGGTAAAACCCACCACTGTATCCTTGCAGTTGATAGATAGGTCTATCATATATCCACGGGGAATAGTGGAGGGCATCCTAGTCAAGGTGGATAAATTTGTATTCCCTGTGGACTTCCTTGTCCTGGACATGGAAGAGGATGCAAAGATTCTCATCATCCTGGGGAGACCATTTCTGGCTACAAGTAAGGCAGACATAAGCTTGCGTGAGGGTACCCTAAAGCTGCATGTAGGGCAAGAGGAGGTAAAATTTCAAATCCTTACTCCTCAGAAATATGAATCATAAATAAACTCCTGTTTAAAGATTGATTGACTAATGCTTTACCTTTTGACTTAGGGACTGACATTCTTTTGAGTGATACCTTAGACAAGGTAGCAAAGGAAACTGGAAAGGATTTGAAGGACAATGAGTTGCACGAGTTAAAGAAGACAACTTGAGGGAGTACAGTCTAGCTAAAGACGTTAAAGAAAGCGCTTCTTGGGAGGCAACCCAAGCTTTTAGTTCTCAGTTATTTTATTTTTATTTTAGTTGTTTGTTTTCTTATTAGTTTGTTTTGTTTTGCTTTATTGGGTTGTTGTTGATGCCACCCCTCGTTGAAATCCATGCTCCCGTTCAGTGGAACTTCAACTCACGTGTCTTGGCTATCCAAGAAACTCAGAAAATAATAAATGATCTCCATCACTCAGGACAGTATCGTTCACTCTTACCTTTATACTTGCTTTAAGGTTATTGTGCGAACATTGGAAACATTGTTTAGTTTAAGTTTTGGGGGTGGACGTTGTTTATCTGTTGTGACTGTCCTGAGTATATACTAAATTGTTGATTGATCTTATGCATAAGTTATTATGATAGCCTAGGATGAGACTTAATTGAAAATTTTTTGTGATTCTGCTGAAACTTGAGAGCATGATATGGATTTGAGTTAATTTTAAAATTTTCTTGAGTTTTTCTTGCACTATTATGCACATAGCCTGTGCTCCTGTAGTTTTGAAATGCTTAGAACAAAATTGTTAGGTTTAGAAGTTTGGTGTCACCTCGATAGGTCTAAGAGCTGATTTGAGAGTTAAACTACAGGATAGGGTGAATGACAATACGAAACGCATGATCTTTAAAATATGTGTTTTATGTGAAAAGTTTGTTTTTGTTGTTTGTTTGTTAAAGAAAAAAAATCGTGAGGACAAAAAAAGCTACCTTCATTGTGATCAGTTAGGCCACTCATTGAGCGAGTGCTCTGGGAAAGGGTCCCTGCAGTGGATGTGTGAAAGCTAGTGTCCTTGCACAAAAAAAAAGAAGAAAATAGGAAAAGTGATATAAAGTGATTAAGTGTTGAGTAGAGTTACTTATTTCTTGAATGTGGAGAGGCTCAAGGATTAGTAATTATGACTAGTGTAGGGGAAAGTTGAATGGAGAGCCTAATGGAGTTGATCCGAGCTTAGTAAAGATGAAAGGAACATAGGCTAATCACACACACACGTAGGAACACTTAGAAAGAGTTTTAAATTGCTCGTTGAAGTATTATATTTGAGTGTTTTCTGTGATTGCCAAAACAATTTCCTTTTAAATCTTTGAGGCTTGAGTCAGATGTATATGTAAGAATAATCTCATGTTTAATTCTATTTTTGCCCGAGACTAGCAAAAGTTTAAGTTTGGGGGTGTTTGATAACACACAAAATGTGATATTCTTAGGCTTAATTATTCCTAATTTTATGTTAATTTCAGAGCTTTGATGTGTTTAAATCACGTAATTTCAAGTAAAGAGCTTAAACAAGACATTTGGAAACATTATGAATCACTCGGATCGAATCGAGCTTGTTTGGAGCTTAAAATAACACAATTAGAAGTAGATGGACCATTCCAAGCTAGTAGACCCGAGGTGATGGCGTTGCAACGCCCTGCAAAGCGTTGCAACGTCGTACTTCCTGTTTTTGTGCATAGAAGACCCATGTCGATAGCGTTGCAACGCTGCCTTACAGCTTCGCAACACTATCTCGATAAGAAAACAATCTTTAAGGACCGTGGAGAAGGCGTTGTAACGCAACTTATTAGCGTTGCAACGCCACCGAGTATTTCCATATCTGCTACCCGCCTTGGGAAAAGCATTGCAACGTTGTCCCTAGCGTTGCAACGCTGTGCCGAGAATCCTTATAAATAGAACATGATTTCCAACTTGCAAGCGGAGCCGAATTTGATAGTTTTTGCACCATAATTTCGAAATACACTCTCTAAGAGGAGAAAGAAGAGCGTTTCTTGGGAACCAAAGCATTCGTGGAGGTTCGAGATTGTGACGGGAGCTCGAGGACGAGGGACCGACATCGACACATAAGTTTATTTTCTTTTTGTTTTAGATTATAACACAGTTTAAAGACGTTTCTATAACCTTAGTTTGGTTTTATTGTGATTTAGTGTGGATAAACGTTGTAGCTAGGATTTGATTTGCATGTTTAAGACTTATTTGCTTATGTATTGAACTATGTTTTTTTATTTATTTTTGGCAATTTGTTCTTCAATTCTTTGATCTTGTTGGTTTAAATGCACTCGAGAGAAAGAAACTTGGATTAGAGCAAAGTTGTCAAAACTCTTAGAAGTCTGGCATGAGAATGACCTAAAAGTCTAAGGGAAACACATAAAAAAGTTGATTAATGTCGTGCATGCTTTTAAAATTCATAAAGAAACTTTAGAATTTATCGTGTGTGTGAGGCTCACTAAGGATCGAGAGATTCTCTTGAGTATCTTCACTTCTTGTTTATAAATTCATTATGTTAGTTCATGCATGTGTGAATAAGGTTTTAACTTGTGAAGTCAATTTTCTCCAATTCTATCATATTCGTGTCTCCAATTGTACATTTATTTTCTATCTTTGTTTCCTATCTATCCATCACGTTTTGTTACTTTAGCTAAAATCGAGGATTAGTATCTTGGTAATTAATTAATCTAGAAACCCATTCCCGAAGACGATACTTGGAACTCTAAAATCACTATACTAAAACTTGACCCGTACACTTGTGGTATTGCATTATCAAATTTTACGCAACAGTACTTATAGTGAGTGGGAGCGAGAATTGTGAAAACAAAACTCGCGGTCTCTTCTATCGGTTCAGTGAGATCACTATGATCAACCTACTAGCTTGGCATGGACCAGACAATCCCTTCGGAGGGCTTTGATCATAGGGATCAGAACACAATGAACACTTGAAAAGAATAGAGATTACTTTAGTTTATTTTTCAACCTAGTTCTCCTTTTGGTGGATGTTGTTGGATCGGGACTTTTAAATCTAAAGATAGAGGGTTACACTCACGGGATACATTAGTTGTAATTGTATCCAGACCAAAATAATGGTAACGAAAGCCTATGGGAATAAGAGTTATACTGGCATTAGGTTTTGGTCAAGAATGTCTTGATCTAGAGGATGAGTGTTTTTTATTGCCCTTCGGTGTCATACATTCTAAACCTTTGGAGTATCATTGCGAATTATTAATGACTTAGGAATCATTAGATAATTAGCTAAAGTTGATTGGATTAGTTAAAGGTTTAGCAAGAAACTAATACATGTAATTTGTATTTCAGCAAAATGAATAGCTCAATCATTTCCTTATTGGCTACCGAGAAATTAACCGGACAAAACATGATGGCTTGGAAAAACAACCTAAACATTATCTTGGTAGCGGGCGATCTTAAGTTTGTGCTTACTGAGGAGTGTTCTCAGGTGCCAAGCTCGAATACAACACGAAATGTTCGTGATGCATACGATAGATGGATCAAGGCCAATGATAAGGCCAAGGTCTACGTCTTGGCAAATATGTCTAACATACTAGCCAAGAAGCATAAGGGCATGATGACCGCTAAGGAAATCATGGATTTGTTGCAAGGCATGTTCGGACAATAGTTTGTTCAGGTTAGACACAATACCCTCAAGTACATCTTCAATGCTAGAATAGTGGAGGGATCGTCTGTTCGGGATCATGTTCTCGATATGATGGTTCACTTAAACACGACGGAGTCGAATAGTGCTTCTATCAATGAATCGAGCCAGGTCAGCATATTAGAAACGCTTTAACCTTACAACCATTCTAAATGAACTCCAAACCTTCAAATCTTTGATGAAAATCAAGGGATTGAAAGGTGAGGAAAATGTTGCCAGTAGGAGTTATCACAGAGGTTCAACCTCTGGGACAAAATCAGTGGTTTCATCTTCTCCAGGCTTGAAAGGCAAGAAGAAGAGCATGAAAAAGGTTGGTAAGGGAAAAACGGGCTGACAAAGTTGCTGCCTAGAAGGGAAAGAAGGTCAAAGAAGTTGTAGACAAAGGAAAATGTTTCATTGCAATGAAGACAGAGCCTTTGAAACGGATCGTCCAAGTACATTCATTGCGAAAAGAAAAAGAAGGTAAATATGATTTACTTTGCTTAGAAGCTTGTTTAGTGGATGATGATAACACTACCTGAATATTGGATTCGGGCACCACTAATCATGTTTGTTCTTCTTTTCAGAGAATTAGTTCTGTCAACAGTTACAAGAAGGTGAGATAACACTCCGTGTTAGAAATGGGGAAGTTGTCTCAGCTGTAGCAATAGGCACGATAAAGCTGTTGTTTGGCAAGAAACATATGTTGTTAGACAATGTATTAATGATACCAGGATTTACTAGAAACCTCATTTCAATTTCTTGCCTAGTAGAACAGTGTATTTCAGTATCATTTTCTCATAATAAAGTGTTTATTTTAAAGAATGGTGTTGAAATATGTAGCTTCATTAGAAAATGATTTGTATGGTTTGAGACCTAATTAAGTCAAAATGGTTTTGAATGCTGAATTATTTAAAACTACAAACACACAAACTAAGAAACGTAAATTTCTCCTAAAAAAATGCTCAACTTTCGCACCTTAGGTTAGGCCACATTGAGAGATTGGTAAGAAATGAACTTCTAAATGAGTTAGAAGAAAATGTCTTACCAGTATGTAAGTCCTACCTAGAGGGTAAAATGACTAAAAGACCTTTTACTGGAAAAGGTTGTAGAGCCAAAGAACCCTTAGAGCTTATACATTCAGATCTTTGTGGTCCGATGAATGTTAAAGATAGGGAAAGGTATGAATATTTCATCTCGTTTATAGATGATTATTCAAGATACGGGCATATTTACCTAATGTATCACAAGTCTGAAGCACTTGAAAAGTTCAAGGAATTTAAGGCTGAAGTTGAAAATCAATTAGGTAAAACTATTAAAACACTTCGATCTGATCGAGGTGGAAAGTACATGGATTTAAAATTCCAGGGTTATATGATAGAACATGGAATTACATCCCAACTCTCAGCACCTGGTACGCCTCAACAAAACAACGTATCAGAAAGGAGAAATAGAACACTGTTAGACATGGTTCGATCAATAATGAGTTACACTCATCTCTCTAACTCGTTATGGGGTTATGTAGTGTAGACTGCAGTTTATATTATGAATAACGTTCCATCAAATAGTGTTTCAGAAACACCATTCGAACTCTGGAAAGGACGTAAAGGTAGTTTACGTCATTTCAGAATTTGGGGATGTCCAACACATGTGCTTGTGACAAATCCAAAGAAATTAGAATCACGTTCATGTCTATTTGTAGGCTACCCAAAAGAAACGAGAGGTGGGTTATTCTATGATCCTAAGGAAGATAAGGTACTTGTGTCGACAAATGCGACTTTCTTAGAGGAGGACCATATGAGGGATCACAAACCAAGAAGCAAAGTTGTGTTAAGTGATTTAGACGGAACAACAACAAAAGTTGTTGATAGCACTAGTACATCAACAAGAGTTGTTGATACTAGTTTGTCAAGTCCACCTCAAGAGTTGAGAGTGCCTCGACGTAGTGGGAGGGTTATAACACAACCTGACCGTTACATGGGTTTAACTGAAACCCAAGTTGTCATACCAGATGATGACTGTAAGGATCTATTGACTTATAACCAAGTAATGGTTGACAAAGACAAAGACAAATGAGTCATAGCCATGGACCAAGAAATAGAGTCTATGCACTTCAATTTTATTTGGGATCTTGTAGATAAACCTAATGGGGTAAAACCTATAGGTTGTAAGTGGATCTTCAAGAGAAAACGTGGTATATATGGAAAGTTGCAAGCCTTTAAAGCTAGACTTGTACATAGATATGACAGATTTAGAAGTTGTTCCAAATATGAATTTGTCAATCACCCTTTATTGTGATAATAGTGGTGCAGTGGCGAATTCGAGGGAACCTCGAAGTCATAAGAAGGGAAAACATATCGATCGGAAGTATCATCTGATACGAAAACTGTGCATCAGAGGGACGTGGTCGTCACGAAGATAGCTTCGGAGCACAATGTTGTTGATCCTTTTACAAAGGTTCTCACGGCAAAGGTGTTTGAGAGTCGCCTAAAGAGTCTAGGTTTACAAGTGATACCTTGACTAGGGCAAGTGGGAGTATTTTGTACAAGGGTATTTTGTACAAGGGTATTCAATGCCCTAGTTTATTTTATTTACATTATTGTAATGTTGTACTTGTAAGATTGTACTCCACTAGCTTTAGGTCAAGTGAGAGTTTGTTGGGGTTTTATGCCCTAAACTCGTGTAGTTTGTAAATATTCGATGACATCAATAAAGAGTTATTATTCATCATTTATCGTGTTCTCACATTTAAAATTTGAAATCCAATAAACTAAGCTCCAGGGTTATAATTATGAGAACTTGAACAGTGTGTAGTAGACACATAGGTAGGATCGTGTTCAAGTGTGTAACCCAAATGGTCGATAGTATATGGATAAGGTTGGGAACCTCATCCTGGTAATACTATGGGTGTGTCCCACTTTGTATTTGATACAAACGAGGCGATCCAAATCGTTCGTGTAATTGACATGCGAGTGCAAGCATCTTGTGCGATGAGTTCATACAAGACCGAACCACAAATTATTAGCCTACTGATGTAACATTATTAACAGATTAGGTCTAATAGTTTATAGATGACCATTAGTGACTTGATTTGAATCTTGAGCTTGTTACGAACTCTTGTCTGGGGGGGTTTGTCCTTAGACTAGTATGGGTAAGAGTGGCTAGAGCTGCCAACTCAATATACCTTCTCAGGGACAAAACCTCGGGGAGATGGAAACTTAACTCCACAAGATGGAATTCACTCACTCCCGAACTAGAGAAATAGATCAGTTGTTCTCTTAAGGACTGAATCCATGTCTTGAACAACAGGGCCCACCTCTCACTTGCCCGAGAGGGACTTGTTTATGATAGGACCATAAACAAGTTGTTCATTAGAGCATCAGTGGTACTTAAGGAGCAAGAGGTAATTACAAGGGTAAAACGGTAATTTGACCTAGCTATGATTATGAACAACTTGTGAAGGGTCGACTCACGGGCATTGGTTAATTCAATAGACACAACTTGTCCTACAGTGAAGAGAGTACAACTACGAGTCTATAGTGGAGTGACTTGTAGTTAATGAATGTTGGTCAACCGGGTCAAAGAGTTTGATCGGTTAACCTCGCATCATTAGAGCTCATGAAATGTAGGTCCATTAGGTTCCTCCATTCGCTCAACATGGATATATCGATGGTATAAAGTCTTGGAGCGAACTTGAAGTGTTCAATTTCGTAAATGGAAGTTATATCGATTATATGTGATATAATCGATAAAATTTATAGTTTTATGTGAGTATGATTCATAAACTATATGCTATATTTGGATTAATTTTCAAATATTGTTTTAGTATGAAATTGTTTCATATTAAATACTAGAGGAAATAATTAAATTGAGAGACAAGCAAAATCGAATATGATTCAATTTATAAAGTATATGATACTTTATAGTTCAATTATGCAAATATGATTTACATAATAAGGTATAGGATACCTTATATTATGCAATTATGCAAATGTGATTTGCATAATGCATAATTTGTGCATTTAGTTGGATAATGGTTGGAGAAAGTTATCTTCATCCCTCACTCTATATATAAGAATGCATGTAGATGCATTTTTTAGGTCAATGTTCATTTTTGGAAATAGGGATTTCCATAACTCTCTAATTCTCTCAATTCTCCAATTCTCTCTCTAAAAAAAAAAAAAAAAAAAGGGAAAAACTCTCCCAAAGAAAAAAAGAACTATCAATGTTCTCTCTCTCCTAGAGAACAACGGAGAAGACTTGTTGGAGGTGTTCGTGTTGATCGTTGACAACGAGGATCAAGTACGAGATTGGAGAAGGATCACAAGAGGAGGTTTCTTCAAAGGTAAACTCCTCTTCTCCATTGATGTTTAACCTTATTTTACTATTTTTGTGCATAACCATAATGTAATTGTGGGCAAAAGCGATTCCAATGCTTCCGCTGCGGGATATGATGTTGGGGTTTGTGCTTTAAAACTCGTAGTTTGTAATTATGTTCTAATTATTGTAGTAAAGTGTTATTATTTCAATAAAGAGTTATTGTTCGTTATTTACGATATTGTCATTGTTTTAACCCTAAATCCAATAAAACTAAACATCCAATGTTGTAAAATGTATCTTGAACTGAATGTAGTATACATATAAAGGATCTCGGTTCGAGATACAACCTAAAGGGTCTATAGTAAGGGGATAAGGTTTGGGTACCTTACCCTGGTAACACTATGGATGTGGCCCATTTCGTATATGATACAAACACTGTGATCCTAACGTGTTCGTGTAGATGACATGTGAGTGTGGATATCCTATGTAATGAGATTACATAAGACCGGACCGCGAAATAGTAACCACTAGGTGTAACTCCGTTGACTAGCTAGGTTTCTATTTCACTAGGATGACCTAGGCAACTTGATCTCAATCCTGAGCAAGTTACGAACTCCTGTTCATGAGGGATTGTCCTTTGACTAGTATGGGTGGGAGTGACCAGATTCGCTGACTCAATATGCCTACCTTCTTGGGGACAAGACCGAGTGAGCAGCTGAGGACTTAGCCTAGCAAGATGGAATTCACTGCTTCCAGCCTACTAGGGTAAGTAGATAAATGTTCCCTTAAGTGGTGTCTCCGAGACTTGAACAAAAGATCTGACCCTCTCATTGGCCCGAGAGGGACTTCTATTTGTTGGTAGGACCACAAACAAATTTTTCATTAGAGGAGCACTGGTACTTAAGGTACAAGATGTAACCCAGGGGTAAAACGGTAAGTTGACCCACTTGTTCTGAACATTAAATGAAGGATTGACTTGTTGTTATTGGTCAATATCGTGGACCGCGAAGTATATCTGCGATGAGAAGAGTGCAGTGCAATGCGCGCACTTTAGTGGAGTGTTCCATGATTAACGAATGGTGATTAAGAGGTTAATGAGATTAACCGAGTAATCTCGTATCGTTGGAGCTTCTGATCTGTAGGTCCATTAGGTCCACCTTCTAGCTCGTAAAGGATTCTTAGATCGTTTGAATTTGAAATGTTCAAATTTATTAGGGAATAAATTCAATGTATATAGATACGATATAATATAAAGTTTTGGAACTTTATATTATAAATTTAATGTGAATATGATTCATATTAAATTATATGAGAGAATTAAATATTTGAAAGAGTTCAAATATTAATTTAAATGTGAATGTCATTCATATTTGAAAACTAAAGGTTAAAATTTAATGTGCATAAGATGTACATTAAAACTATAGGTTAGAGAGAAAAATTGATTAAATATGATTTAATCATAATTAAATATATGATATTTAATTTAATTTTGGTTAAATGTGATTTAATTAAAATTAAAATTAATTTATAATTAATATGATTTAATTATTAATTAAATTAATTAATTTATAATTTTATTAAATTAATTAAGGGAACGTGTCAGGATGACACGTTCCCATGATCCCTCTTCTTCTCCCTATCGATAGTTATACAAGGAGAAGAGAGATCAGTTGGTTGATCGATGTTTTTGAGTGAAATTTATGAAATTTCTGAAAACTCTCTCTTCCAATCTTTTCTCATTCTCTTCCAACTGTTGGAGACCTTCCCACCAAGGTTAGATCTATGTAGAACTCAGAGGATGGGAGGCTTTCCTGTTGGTGTTGTCCTGTTGTAAAGAAAGAACAGAGGTTTTGTGTTCCTGTGTAGCTGTGAAAAAAAGGGAGCAAGGAGTTGGTGTTGATTTGATCTACAAAGGTAACTAACTCTTTTCTTTTAATTTATATTATTCACAACATGTTTGCATGTCTAGTTCCATGTCTAATTAGATTAGAAATGTATGCTTATCTCTGTTTTTACACCAATGTACTGGTATTTATGTTCAACCAAAATAAACTGGAAAAATCCATTTCAAAACACGTTTTCGCTGCTCAAGGGGATTCGATCTCCATCAATTGGTATCAGAGCAATGCTTGTTTTGTTTTGGTTGAAACAATTTTGCATTGGATAGGTGGGAATTTCATTTTGGTTTGCTGTAAAACCGTTTAGAAATTTTTTGGCCTTAGTTTATTTTGATTTGATCAAATTAAATGTAAAGCCCCCTGTGTTTTGGGCAATTAAGTGCATAATCGAGTATGTAATCGAGTTGTGAGTCGTACGGGACCAGTTTCGTGCTATTTGGATGAGTATCGAAGGAGTAATTGGCGTTTGAAGTTGTTGCGTTCGAAAAACAATGTTGTTGCCGAAGCAACAACATTGCAACGCCGTTCATCAGGGTTGCAATGCTGATGAACGGCGTCGCAACACTGAGGCTCCCTATCTATGCGGAATCTCCAGGGGTCAGCAACGTTGCAACGCTGCCCCGATGCAAGGCGCGCGCGGATGAAGCTGCCGTTGCAACGCTCCCATCAGCTTTGCAACGCCGTGACGCCAACCTGAAGCTGCAGACCGGTTTGGGCGGTTCAGGTTCCTTTTGGTCCAGTTCGAGCGGTTTGAGCCCGGTTCAAGGAGTTTTGGACCGATTTTGTAATAATATTAGTGTAATTTTATTATTTTTGCACTTTAGGGGCCAAATTTTTCTGGTTTTACAACTATTTTTCTTTATGAATGTCATTTAGAATTTTTCCACTTTAGGATAAGCATGTTCGTGCATTTTATTTGTATAATTGTTATATAAATATGGTAGGGATGCATGATCTAATTTATTTTTCATAAGTATTTATTTATAATTGTTATAATTAGATAATATGGAAAATAAATTGCATGGAGCATGAAATTACTTAGTTTAAAATAAATGTTATTTTTTTTAAGTAATTTAATTATTCAATTAGTTGAATAATTTTTTATAATTCCAATTTGGTTTTATAATATAGTTTCTTGTCATAGCTTAATTGTTATAATTTATAAGAGTTATAAATTAAAGGGGTTTTAGAAACCATAACCTATAACAAAGAATTGCATGCAAACATAGGAATTTGGGTTAAGTTAAATTAGTTTTAAATTGTTTAAAATTAATTTAGACCTAAGTTTTAATTTCTAATAGGATTAGAAGTTTGTCTTACATAGTATTTTAAATAGTTTAAAATATAGTAGGACAATAGAACTTTGGTTATAATGGAACTCTACCGGTGAAGTTCTGTCTAAGGTTGGGGGTACTTAAGCTGACGGTTAACGGAACACCTCCTACCTAGGAATTGACTCGAAGCTTGAGTTGAATTAACCATAGTCCTATTTTATATGTAGGTAATTAAAATGTTTATTCACCTAGACATAAGGTTAAAAAACCTAGTTATAATAGTTATAATAGGCATAAACTTAGATAGATTCTTTTAGCCAGAATCCGACTAAGTTAAACTTACACCCTAACCTTAGGAGCTTCAATGGGAGAAAACGAGATGTTTGCATCGAGTTTACTCTCACGTCCTCAAGAGTTCACACCGTGAGTTCCATGCTCGGCTACGTGGCGTCAATAGGGCGTCCCCTACGGTAAGTTTTTGCATGGTTCAATACCAAGGTGCATGAGGGAAGTATCTAGAGTAAATGGGAGCAGGACGTGTGTCAACGTATCCTACGGTCTCCTCCATTAGGTCGCACCGTGAGATTTCTATAGTCCGCCTGCTAGGTTGTCCTGGAACTGTCAATCCCTCGGAGGGCCTGACTATAGGGATCGGAACACCGCGAACTCCAGAAATGGATAGGGTCTCTTAGGTAATTTGCCAACTGTTGTCTTTCTTAATAGTAGCCTGTTAGCTCGGATCTATTGGAACTGAAAATGGTAGGGTCACATTTACGGAATAAGTTAAGCTAGTTAACAAATCCTTGACCAAACAAAAGGTAGCTAAGGATCATTAGGACATGAGATGTCCTGGTAGTGAGAATTGGCTGAGATAGTCTCAATTCAGGGGAGGAGTGACTGACCACCCGATGGTGGCTTTTGTTCTAAACTCTTGAAGTATCGTTGCAAAATTAAACGTTTAATTTAAACACTAGGGTTCTTTAATAATTTTGCTAAAATTGATTGGTTATAATGGGTTAAAGGCATAACTAATTAGAACTATTTTTGAAATTTTAACATGTCGTCCTCAATTATAGCCTTACTGAAAAGCGAACGTTTAACTGGTGAAAACTATACTACGTCGAAGTCCAACCTAAATATGATAAGGATGCGTACGACTGTTGGATCAAGGCCAATGATAAGGCCAAGGTCTACAATTTGGCCAGTGTTTCTGAAGTCCCGGCCAAAAAGCACGAGGGCATGGTCTCAGCTCGTGAGATCATGAGTTCGTTGCAGAATATGTTTGGACAACCGTCTGGACAGCTTCGGCACGAATCTCTCAAGTACGTTTATAACTCTCGTATGAAGGAGTGGTCGTCGGTGAGAGAACACGTTCTCGATCTGATGGACCACTTCAACTTGGCTGAAATGAACGACACGGTCATAGATGAGCAAAGTCAGGTCTTGTTTATCCTGGAATCTCTTCCGAAGAGTTTTTTACAATTTCGCAGCAATGCAGTGATGAACAAGATAAAGTATAACCTGACTACTCTCCTTAATGAACTACAAACTTTCCAGTCACTTATGAAGAATAAGGGACAGGCTGATGGAGAGGAAAATCTGTTTGTCCATTCCAGAAGGTTTCAGAAGGGTTCATCCTCTGGGACTAAGTCATGTAGTTCATCTTCTGGGCTTAAAAAGACCCAAAAGAAGAAGATAGGCGGAAAAGGGAAGACACCTACTGTTGATAAGGGCAAGGGAAAATCCAATGTTGCAGACAAAGAAAAGTGTTTCCACCACAACATGGACGGGCACTAGAAGCGAAACTAGTGCAGTGAGAGATACCAAGTTGTTTTTTAGAGATAGATTTATCTTTTTTAGAAAATCTGTACATAGTTCCTAAGATTAAGAGGAACTTAATTTCTATCTCTTGTTTAATTGAACTTGGCTATTGTATTACTTTTTCTTTTAATGAAGCGTTCATTTTAAAGAAAGGTGTTAATATTTGTTCTGCTAAGTTAGAAAATGGCTTGTATGTACTTAAACCGAATCAAACAAAAACGATTTTAAATCATGAGATGTTTAAAACCGCTAATACTCAAAGTAAAAAGCAAAGAATTTCTCCAAACAATAATACCTATCTTTGGCATCTTAGACTTGGTCATATAAATCTCAACCGGATTGAGAGCCTCTCTAAGAATGGACTTCTAAACAAGTTAGAAGATGGTTCTTTACCTTCTTACAAATCTTGTTTGGAAGGTAAAATGACTAAGCGACCTTTTACTGGAAAAGGTTATAAAGCCATAGAACACTTAGAACTTATACATTCGGATCTTTGTGGTCTGGTGAATGTTAAAACTCG
Organism: Trichosanthes cucumerina; assembly: GCA_036507285.1. Taxonomy (NCBI): domain Eukaryota; kingdom Viridiplantae; phylum Streptophyta; class Magnoliopsida; order Cucurbitales; family Cucurbitaceae; genus Trichosanthes; species Trichosanthes cucumerina. The sequence continues at coordinate 64,178,410 of CM071836.1, read as the reverse complement.
ATGAGGGTACGAATATTTCATCTCTTTCATAGATGATTATACAAGGTATGGTTATCTATATCTAATGCATCATAAGTCAGAGGCTCTTGAAAAGTTCAAAGAGTATAAGGCTTAAGTAGAGAATGCATTAGGGAAAACCATTAAGACACTTGGATCCGATCGAGGTGGAGAGTATATGGATTTGAGATTCCAATACTATTTGATAGAACATGGAATTAAATCTCAACTCTCAACACCTAATACACCACAACAAAATGGTGTGTCATAAAGGAGAAATAGAACCTTGTTGGACATGGTTCGATCTATGATGAGCTATGCTCAATTGCCTGCCTCGTTTTGGGGATACGCAGTAGAGACTGCAGTTCAAATCTTGAACACTGTTCCATCAAAGAGTGTTTCAGAAACACCTTTTGAATTGTGGAAGAGGTGTAAACCTAGTTTACAACACTTCAGGATTTGTAGTTGTCCGACACACGTGCTGGTGACAAACCCAAAGAAACTGGAACCTCGTTCAAGATTATGCCAATTTGTTGGATATCCCAAAGAAACGAGAGGTTGTCTTTTCTACGACGCACAAGAAAACAAGGTGATTGTTTCGACAAATGTCACTTTCTTAGAGGAAGATCACATGAGGAACCATAAACCACGTAGTAAACTAATACTAGATGAAGCTATAGATGAACCAACAAGAGTTGTTGATCAAGTTGGACCTTCATCAAGAGTTGATGAAGAAGCCAGCACATCAAGTCAGTCTCGTCCTTCTCAATCGTTGGGAATGCCTCGACGTAGTGGGAGAGTTGTTTCCCAACCTGATCGCTACTTGGGTTTAGCTGAAACTCAAGTCGTCATACCTGATGACGGCTGTCGCGTAAAATTTATGATATTGCAATACCGCAGTGTACGGGTCAAGTTTTAGTATAGTGATTTAGGAGTCCAAGTATCGTCCTCAAGAATGAGTTCCTAGATTAATTAATTACCAAGATACTAATTCTCAATTTTAGCTAAAGAAACATAACATTGATAGTTGATTGAAAGTTAAGACAAGCAAACAAACAAACTTGTGGAGACACGAATTGATAGAATTGAGGGAAGTGATTATACAAGTTAATGACTCAATTAACACATGCAATGAACCAATGAGATGAATTTATAAACAAGAAGTAAAATACTCAAGAAAATCTTTCGATTCTTAGTGAGCCTCACACATGCAATAAACTCCATAGTCTCCATATGAACCTACGACATGCATGGCATTAAGCAACTTCTTTATGTGTTTCCCTAAGATTTCTAAGTCATTCTCATGCCAGATTTCTAAGGGTTTTGACAATTTTGCTCTAATTCAAGCTTTATCTCTCGAGTCCACTTAAACCAACAAATTAAGACATAAAGAAAGAATTGCCAAAAATAAGGACAAAACATGCTTCAATACATAGCAAGAAAGTCATAACAAGTAAATCAAATCCTAACTACAATGTTTAGCTACTCTAAATCACATGAAATTCCAACTAAACAAGTAGAAAACGTCTTAGAACGCTATTACAAATTGAAAGAAAAGGAAATTAAACTAATGTGTCAATGCCGGTTCTTCGTCTCCGAGCTCCCGTCTTCGATCTCGAACCTCCACGAATGCTTTGGCTCCCAAAAACGCTCTTTTCTCTCTTCTTACAAAGTGTATTTCAAAATTAGGATGAAAATCTACCAAATTCGGCTCCCCCATAATGAAAACATAAGGTTCTATATATAGGATAAATCGGTGCAACGTTGTACCCTAAGTGGCTGGTAAATAAGGAAATAGTTAACGGTGTTGCAACGCTGAGGACAGCGTTGCAACGCCGCTACCCTAACGCGCGCGCCTCTTATCGATCTGGCGTTGCGACGCTGCAAGGCAGCGTTGCAACGCCCTCTGTGCGGCTCCTCGTGCATGCCTTCTTATCGAGATAGCGTTGCAATGCCCTAAGGCAGCGTTGCAACGCTATCACCTGTAGTCTTCAATACAGCTTCACAGCACGCTCGGCGTTGCAACGCCATAGACAGCGTTGCAACGCCATCACTTCGGGTCCATTAGCTTGGTTTGGTCCTTTCACTTCCAATTGATGTTATTTTAAGCTCTAATTAGCCTCGTTTTGATCCCGAGTGATCCAAAATATCTCTAATTGTTCTGTTTACGCTCTTAACCTGAAATTAAATGATTTAAACACGTAAAAGCCCTGAAATCGTCATAAAACTAGCAGTAATTAAGCCTAAGGATAGCACATTTTGTGTGCTATCAAATACCCCCAAACTTAAAATTTTGCTAGTCCCAAGCAAAAATAGAATTAAACATTAGATTGTTCTTAAACATACAGTTGATTCAACCCTCAAAGATTTAAGAGGAAATCTAGTAATCACAGGAAACATTCAAACATAATACTTCAGTAAGCAATTTAAAACTTTTCCTAAGTGTTCCTACGTGTATATGTGATTAGCCTATGTTCCCTTCATTCTTACTAAGCCCGGATCAAATTTATTAGGATTTCCCTTCAACTTCCCCCTACACTGGTCATAATTACTAATCTTTGTGCCTCCCCACAATCAAGAACTAAATAACTCTACTCAGCACTTATTCCCTTTTTATCAATTTTTTTTTATTTTCTTCTTTTTTTTTTTGTGCAAGGACACTAGCTTTCACACATCCACTGCAGGGACCCTTATCCAGAGCACTCGCTCAATGAGTGGCCTAACTGATCACAGTGAAGGTAGCTCTTTTTGGCCTCACGAAATTTTTTTTCTTTAGCAAACAAACAACTAAAACAAACTATTTAACATATTATACAGATCGTGCACTTCATAATGTCATTCACCCTATCCTGCAGTTTAACTCTCAAATCAGTTCTCAGACCTATCTAGGTGACATCAAACTTCTAAGCCTAATAACTTTGTTCTAAGCATTTCAAAACTACAGGAACGCATGCTATGTGCTTAATAGTGCAGGAAAAACTCAAGAAAATTTTTAAATTAACTCAATTTCATGCCATGCTTTCAGGTTTCAGCAGAATCACAAGAATTTCCAATTAACTCTTATCCTAGGCTATCCTGATCATACTTATGCAAAAGATCAATCAACAATTCAACACATACTCAGGACATTCAACATAAACAACATCCCACCCCCAAACTTAAACTAAACATTGTCCCCAATGTTTGCAGAACTAAGCACAAATTAAGTATAAAGGTAAGAGTGAACAATACTGTCCTGAGTTATGGAGATCTTTCTGAGTTCTTTGGATAGACAAAGCATGTGTGTTGGAGTTCCTCAGAAAGAGAGCATGGATTTTAACGAAGGGTAACATCGTCACAACCTACAAAGCAAAACACACAAACTGGTAAATACTAAGAACTGGGAAAAACAACTAAAGCAAGAAAACAACAAAATAAGTGAAGCTTGGGTTGCCTCCCAAGAAGCGCTTTGTTTAACGTCTTTTAGCTAGACTGTACTCCCTCAAGGTGTTTCTTTCCTTGCTTCCAGTGCCTGAAGTGATGTGTTCATTTGGCCAATCTGGGTCTCTATGTTCTTTATTGCAGCTCTATGACTTGTCACTATACCAGATAGACTAGTGACTGCATTTTCCAGCTGGTTGGACCGACTTCTGGATTCAGCTATGAAGGAGTGCAATGTCTCTTCCAGAGATGGTTTCCTCTCTGATGTAGAAGCATGCCCTGTAGGAGGATTCAACACATTTTGTTGTTAGCATAAGAGAAATTCTCGTGATACCTCAAACCTGGATTGTAATGTTCTGGTAGGTTATTCTAATTTTGGTTTCCTCCATAGTTGTTGCTTCTATTGCCCAGGTAGTATAATTTCTCCATAGTGGATTCTCCATTGGGCTGGGAGCATTGAGAGGACATCCCTGTTTGTGGTGATCCTGCAAAATTATTCAGAGCATGAGTGAGAGATGCCATATGAGATCTAAGAGAGGTTACCTCATCCAGTTGATACAAGCCAGCTACTGGCTTAGATCTGTCATTGTCCGTAGGCCACTGGTAGCTGCCAGTTGACACTTCCTCCAAGAGGGCACGTGCTTCTGGCACAGTATTCGCCATGAAAGCCCATCCAGCAGTGGCATCTAGAAGGGTCCTGGTCTTACCTTCCAGTCCATTATAAAACAGTTGTACCTGGAGCCAGTCTGGGTAGCAATGCTGTGGGCACCTCCTGAGCATGTGCTTGTACCTTTCCCATGCCTCAAATAGTTGTTCTCCCTCCTGCTGCCTGAATGTTCCTATCTCAGTCTTTAACTTTGCAGCTTTCACAGGTGGAAAGAATTTTGTCATGAAGGCTTGGGCCAACTCCTCCCAGGAAGTGATACTACCTGAGTGAAGGGACCCTAGCCATTCTTTAGCTCTACCCTGCAAAGAGAAAGGAAACAGACGTAAGCGAATATTATCAGCAGAGATACCGTTCATTTTAACTGTTCCACAGATTTCTAAGAAATTTTGAAGATGAGATTTAGGATCTTTTGTGGCTAAGCCTCTAAAAGCACCTTTCCTAACCATCTGTATCAACCCTGTCTTAAGTTCAAAGTTATTAACATTTATAGGGACATGAACTATTCCAACCTGTTCAGAATTAAACACAGGTTGGAAATACTCCCTGATAGGTTTAGGGTTATTGATGAGCTCCTGATTAGCCATAGTATGAAGCTCTGCTTTTCCTTCCCTTAGGAGTCTCCTACAGGTCCTCTCGATCTCAGGATCAAAAGGGTGCAAGTCTGCAGCTCTCCCCTTCGGCATACACCTAGAGGAACAAAAAGAACGAAATTAGACAAGAAAACAAACACAAACAACTAGCAAATAAAACAAAAAAAAAAAGAAAAGAGAAAAAAAAAAGATATGAAACATAAAACTTGGGTTGCCTCCCAAGAAGCGCTTTCTTTAACGTCTTTAGCTAGACGGTGACTTATCAGGGCACATAAAATTGCTCATATTTTTTTGGGCCCTTCTTGCTCAAATCGATATAGCCTTCTAAGTCTAAAAGGCTATCCTACTTTTCATGGGCACCAGAGATATAATTATTTTTGGTATTTTCGTTTAGTAAAATGAAAGAACTGAAATTAAAGCAAGACTCGTGAGTATAAGACAAATGGTAATAAAAAATAAAGGAAATTTTTGGGGATAAAAGGAAAGAAGACTTCTCAGTCTCTAACCCTATCACCTGGATCTCCCCTGTGGAACTAATTGTATCACCAATGTCTTTCTCACTAACCTGATCATGGTGTGCCTCAGCCTCCCCCAAACTGTCCTCATATGAACAAATCCTCCCAGGTGGCACCTCCTGAGTGGAAAGGATAAGAAATTGCTCCTGTAAGGCCTTAAGGGAAACTACTAGCTGGTTAAGGTATTGAGCTTTATCTTGTACTATTTCCCAATGTCCTACCACCTCAGCTTCTAACCTATCCAACCTCTCTAATTCACTATGAACCAAATTTTTAAATTTCAATTCTAAGGTATATTCCGCCAATTGGTCCATAAGAGAAGATTTTTTTAGGGGTTGGTTAAGGTACGAAAAACTATGGTTCCAACTGCCTAGATGACTACCATTACATGAATGTTTATCAATGTCAGGTGCATAATGGTAAAAATTAAACAGATGAAATTTAGAGAAATCATGATGCACATACCTAGGGTCCTGGGAGGGACAATAGAATGGTGGAGAAAAATCATGCAAAGTCATAATTGAAAAATCAAGAATTTCACAACAATACTTCAACACAATAACAACACAACCAAAACAGGGGATAAAGACTCAAAAACACACGAAACTAAAATAAAACAAATAAGGCAACAAATAGCACACAAAACAAATAAGGAAAAACACACAAACACACTTTAGTCTAAAATTTCAAATTTTCTCCTAATATTAATTAATCTAAATAATCGCCATTCACCGACAACGGCGCCAGAAACTTGTTGCGTAAAATTTATGATATTGCAATACCGCAGTGTACGGGTCAAGTTTTAGTATAGTGATTTAGGAGTCCAAGTATCGTCCTCGGGAATGGGTTTCTAGATTAATTAATTACCAAGATACTAATTCTCAATTTTAGCTAAAGAAACATAACATGGATAGTTGATTGAAAGTTAAGACAAGAAAACAAGCAAACATGTGGAGACACGAATTGATAGAATTGAGGGAAGTTATTATACAAGTTAATGACTCAATTAACACATGCAATGAACCAATGAGATGAATTTATAAACAAGAAGTAAAATACTCAAGAAAATCTCTCGATTCTTAGTGAGCCTCACACATGCAATAAACTCCACAGTCTCCATATGAACCTACGACATGCATGGCATTAAGCAACTTCTTTATGTGTTTCCCTAAGATTTCTAAGTCATTCTCATGCCAGATTTCTAAGGGTTTTGACAATTTTGCTCTAATTCAAGCTTTATCTCTCGAGTCCACTTAAACAAACAAATTAAGACGTAAAGAACGAATTAACAAAAATAAGGACAAAACATGCTTCAATACATAGCAAGAAAGTCATAACAAGTAAATCAAATCCTAACTACAATGTTTAGATACTCTAAATCACATGAAATTCCAACTAAACAAGTAGAAAACATCTTAGAACGCTATTACAAATTGAAAGAAAAGGAAATTAAACTTATGTGTTGATGTCGGTTCTTCGTCTCCGAGCTCCCGTCTTCGATCTCGAACCTCCACGAATGCTTTGGCTCCCAAAAACGCTCTTTTCTCTTTTCTTACAAAGTGTATTTCAAAATTAGGGTGGAAATCTACCAAATTCGGCTCCCCCATAATGAAAACATAAAGTTCTATATATAGGCTAAATCGGTGCAGCGTTGCGCTGGTAAATAAGGAAATAGTCGACGGCGTTGCAACGCCGCTACCCTAACGCGCGCGCCCCTTATTGATCTGACGTTGCGACGCTGCAAGGCAGCGTTGCAACGCCCTCTGTGCGGCTCCTCGTGCATGCCTTCTTATCGAGATAGCATTGCAACGCCCTAAGGCAGTGTTGCAACGCTATCGCCTGTAGTCTTCAATACAGCTTCACAGCACGCTCGATGTTGCAACGCCATGGACAGCGTTGCAACGCCATGGACAGCGTTGCAACGCCATCACTTCGAGTCCATTAGCTTGGTTTGGTCCTTTCACTTCCAATTGATGTTATTTTAAGCTCCAATTAGCCTCGTTTTGATCCCGAATGATCCCAAATATCTCCAATTGTTCTGTTTACGCTCTTATCCTGAAATTAAATGATTTAAATACGTAAAAGCCCAGAAATCATCATAAAACTAGCAGTAATTAAGCTTAAGGATAGGACATTTTGTGTGCTATCAACGGCGTAGAAGATCCATTGTCTTATAGACAGGCAATGAATGACGTAGACAAGGACTAATGGATCAAAGCCATGAACCTTGAAATGGAGTCAATGTACTTCAATTCAGTATGGAACTTATAGACCAACCTTAAGGGGTAAGACCCATAGGGTGTAAATAGATCTATAAGAGAAAAAGAGATGCAGCCGGAAAGGTACAAACCTTTAAGGCTATACTTGTAGCAAAGGATTTTACCCAAAGGGAAGGAGTTGTCTATTAGGAAACTTTTTCCCCTGTTGCTATGCTTAAGTCTATCATGATACTCTTGTCCATAGCTTCATTTTATGATTATGAGATTTGGCAAATGGACGTCAAGACTGCCTTTTTGAATGGTAATCTTGACGAGAGCATCTATATGTCTCAGCCCGAAGGGTTCATAACCCAAGGTCAGGAGCAAAACGTTTACAAGCTCAATCGATCCAATTATGGATTGAAACAAGCATCCAGATCTTGGAACATAAGATTTGATATTGCGATCAAGTCTTATGGTTTTGACTAAAACGTTGATGAGCCTTGTGTTTACAAGAGGATCATCAACGGCAAAGTAGCTTTCGTGGTACTTTATGTGGATGATATCCTACTCATTGGGAATGAAGTAGGATACCCAACTGACATAAAGAATTGGTTGGGGGCCCAATTCCAAATGAAAGATTTGGGAGAGGCGCAGTATGTTCTTGGGATTCAGATTTTCAGGAATCGCAAGAACAGAACGCTAGCTCTGTCTCAAGCATCTTATATCGACAAAATGTTGGTCTGATATTCGATGCAGAATTCTAAGAGGGGCTTATTACCCTTTAGGCATAGAGTTCATCTGTTTAAGGAACAGTGTCCTAAGACACCTCAAGAGGTTGAGGATATGAGACGTATTCCCAATGCCTCTGCAGTAGGTAGCTTAATGTATGTTATGTTGTGCACGAGGCCAGACATTTGCTATGCAGTGGGAATAGTCAGTAGATACCAATCCAATCCAGGGTTAGACCACTGAACCACAGTTAAAAATATCCCCAAGTATCTTAGGAGAACGAGGGACTATACGCTTGTGTATGGGACTAAGGATTTGATCCTTACTGGATACATTGATTCTGATTTTCGGATCGATAAGGATTCTAGGAAATCCACATCAGGATCAGTTTTCACCCTTAATGGCGGAGCTATAGTATGGCGAAGTATCAAGCAATGATGCATCGCTGACTCCACGATGGAGGTTGAGTATGTCGCTGATTGTGAAACAGCTAAAGAGGTTGTTTGGCTAAGGAAATTCCTTACTGATTTGAAAGTTGTTCCAAATATGGAATTTCCCATCACCTTATATTTTGACAACAGTGGTGCGGTAGCCAATTCGAAGGAACCTCGCAGCCATAAGCGAGGCGAGCACATCGAGAGGAAGTATCACATGATACGAGAAATAGTGCAACGAGGAGATGTGACAGTCACGAATATCGCTTCGGAGCACAACAATGTTGATCCGTTTACAAAAACTCTCACGACTAAAGTGTTCGAGGGTCATTTAGAAAGTGTAGGTCTACGAGATATGTACATTGGCTAATCTAGGGCAAGTGGGAGATATGTTGGGGTATATGGATGCCCGAGTTTATTGTACTTGTATCATTGTAACCACTGTTTTGGATTGTAATTTACCCCACTAGAGTTTTAGTTCAAGTGCGAGTTTGTAGGGTTTGTGCCCTAAAACTCGTAGTTTGTAATTATGTTCTAATTATTGTAAAAAATGTTATTATTTCAATAAAGAGTTATTATTCATTATTACGATATTGCCATCGTTTTAACCCTAAATCCAATAAACTAAACATCCAAGGTTGTAAAATGTATCTTGAACTGAATGTAGTGTACATATAAAGGATCTCGGTTCGATATACAACCTAAAGGGTCTATAGCAAGGGGATAAGGTTTGGGTACCTTACCCTGTGATCCTAACGTGTTCGTGTAGATGACATGTGAGTGGGGATATCCTATGTAATGAGATTACATAAGACCGAATCGCGAAATAGTAACCACTAGGTGTAACTCCGTTGACTAGCTAGGTTTCTATTTCACTATGATGACCTAGGCAACTTGATCTCAATCCTGAGCAGGTTACAAACTCATGTTCACGAGGGATTGTCCTTTGACTAGTATGGGTGAGAGTGGCCAGATTCATCGACTCAATATGCCTACCTTCTTGGGGACAAGACCGAGTGAGCAGCTTAGGACTTAGCCTAGCAAGATGGAATTCACTCCTTCCCGCCTACTAGGGTAAGTAGATGAATGTTCCCTTAAGTGGTGTCTCCGGGACTTGAACAAAGGGTCCGACCCTCTCATTGGCCCGAGAGGGACTTCTGTTTGTTGACCACAAACAAAGTGTTCATTAGAAGAGCACTGGTACTTAAGGTACAAGATGTAACCTAGGGGTAAAATGGTAATTTGACCCAGCTGGTGTTACGAACATTCATGAAGGATTGACTTGCTGTTATTGGTCAATATCCGTGGACACATAAATATATCTGCAGTGAGAGAAGAGTGCAAATTGTGGGACTTTAGTGGAGTGTTCCCATGATTAACGAATGGTGATTAGGAGATTAATGAGATTAACCGAGTAATCTCGTATCGTTGGAGCTTCTGATCTGTAGGTTCATTAGGTCCACCTTCTAGCTCGTAAAGGGTTCTTAGATCCTTTGAATTTGAAATTTTCAAATTCATTAAGAAATAAATTCAATGTATATAGATACGATATAATATAAAGTTTTGGAACTTTATATTATAAATTTAATGTGAATATGATTCATATTAAATTATATGAGAGAATTAAATATTTGAAAGAGTTCAAATATTAATTTAAATATGAATATGATTCATATTTGAAAACTACAGGTTATAATTTATGTAGAATACTAAGAGTAGAATGTATTATTTCTGTATATTTACTATGAGAACGAATGGTTTCTTATATAGGAGAGAACCCTTAATTACAGAAAGGGAAATAATCTTCCAGTATATCTAATTCAAATAATATAAAAGATATTAGATAATATCTAATTCAAATAATATAAAAGATACTAGATAATATCTAATTCAAATAATATAAAACATACTAGATAATATTAAATATTCTCATCAACAAATAAGGAAATAATCAACACTCCCCCTCAAGCTGATTTGAAGATATCTTCCATTGCCAGCTTGGTGATCATCTCGTCAAATTGTACTTTAGGAAGTCCCTTTGTCAGCACATCAGCTATTTGTTCTGTCGTAGGGAGATAGGGAATGCATATGACTCCTGCATCAATCTTCTCCTTTATGAAATGTTTATCAACCTCAATATGTTTTGTCCTATCATGAAGGACTAGATTGTGGGAAATGGAAATTGCTGCCTTATTGTCACAATTAATACGCATTGGTTGTTTCTGAGGAAACTTTAACTCTTTTAATAATCTTTTTATCCATATACCTTCACAAATCCATGAGCTAAGACTCTGAATTCAGCTTCAGCACTACTTCTGGCCACCACATTTTGTTTTTTGCTATGCTAGGTAACTAGGTTACCTCCAACAAATGAGCAATATCCAGAAGTAGATCATCTATCTGTCGTACTCTCTGCCCAGTCAGCATTGGTGTAAACTTCAACATCTAAGTTATCATGCTTCTTAAACAGTATACCTTTTCCAGGTGTTCCTTTTAAGTATCTTAGGATCCTATAGACTACTTCAAAATGAGAAGATCCCAGGGCATGCATAAATTGGCTTACTACGCTTACTGCGAATGCAATGTCAAGACGTGTGTGAGATAAATAAATGAGTCTTCCCACAAGTCTGTTGTTCGATAGGAGTTCCTGTTGTTCTACAACCAAGTAGGCCTATCTCTTCAAGTAAATCAATGATATACTTTCTTTGATTTACAAGAATGCCCTCCTTTGACCTAGCAAATTTCATTCCTATAAAGTACTTCAAGGTACCCAAGTCTTTGATTTGGAATTCATTAGCCAGGTTTTTTTTCAAAGTTGTCAACCCTGTCTCGTCATTTCCTGTAAGAACAATGTCATTATATACTATTAACACAACAATTTTGTTATTTTCAGTATGTCTATAGAAAATAGTATGATCTTCTTGACTTTGACAGAATTCATAATTCATGACTACTTTTCCAAACCGTTCAAACCATTCTCTAGGGGATTGTTTAAGGTCGTATAGAGATTTCTTCAACCTGCACACTTTGTTAAGTCTCGGTTCTTCTTCAAATCCAGGTGGTAAATCCATAAATACCTCTTCTTCAAGCTCCCCATTGAGAAATGCATTCTTGATATCAAGTTGATAGAGAGGCCAATCTGCATTGACAGCAATCGATAACAAAACTCTAATAGAGTTAATTTTAGCAACAGGAGCAAATGTTTCCTAATAATCAATCTCATAGGTCTGAGTGAAACCTTTAGCAACAAGTCTAGCCTTGTATCTTTCAATACTGCCGTCAGCTTTACATTTTATGTTAAACACCCATTTACATTCTACTGTCTTCTTACCTTTTGGTAATTCTGTTATGTTCCATGTGTCATTCTATTTAAGAGCATCAATCTCCTCCATAACTACTGATTTCCAATTCGAATCATTCAGGGCCTCCTGTATATTTCTTGGGACAAACAGATTGGTTATCCTAGATGTGAAAGCTTTGTGGTTATCAGATTGTCTATGGTAAGATAGATAATTCGAAATAGGGTATTTGGTGCAATTACGAGTACCTTTCCTATGGGCTATCGGAATATCAAGATCGGGTAAATGATTCATACTAGAAGAAAAATTGGGAATAGAAGATGTGTTACCTGGATCTTCAGAATCATTAATCGGAGTATCAGATTGGTTCTGTGACAAGTCTACTATCTGGTCCCGGTTCTTTTGATTCAATGTCCTCCTAGTATAAACCAGAAGCTTAGGTTTATCTTGTAGTGTTTCTCCCCCTGAAGAATAGGTTTCCATACGTGGCATTAGAGAGTTAGAACTCGTAACCGCAAGATTAATAAGTGTGGGAAGAGTAGACGTGTCCCAGAAATTATCTTGTAAGTTAGGTGTTATCTCCCCTAGAAGAGAATTTGAAAAAAAGGTTGATTTTCCAAAAACGAGATGTCCATGCTTTCAAAGTATTTTTTGGTTATTGGGTCAAAACTTTTATAAGCTTTCTTGTTGGATGTACATCCTAAGAAAACACACTTAACAGCTCTAGGATCATGTTTAGACTGAGAAGGACTCGAAAGATGAACATAAGCAGTACACCCAAACACTTTGAGTGGTAAGTCAGAAAACAATCGGACTGAGGGAAAAAAGGTTTTAAGTAAATCCAGGGGCGTTTTAAAATCCAACACTTTTTGGGGCATTCGATTAATAAGATATGTTGTCGTAAGGATAGTCTCTCCCCACAAATAGGTCGGAACATGCATAGAAAATATAAGGGCACGAGCAACATCAAGCAAGTGTCTATTTTTTCTTTCAGCAATGCCATTTTGTTGTGGAGTGTCACGACATGTAGATTGATGACAAATCCCTTTAAATTTTAAAAACTCATTTAAGTATTCGTTGAAATACTCTATTCCATTATCAGAGTGCAAAATGTTAATTTTTGTTTGAAATTTATTTTCAATCATGTTGTAAAACTGAATAAAGATTTCCTTCACATCCGACTTTTTTTTCAGTAAATAAATCCAAGTTAAACGAGTATGGTCATCAATGAAGGTAACAAACCATCGTTTTCCACTATGAGTTAAAACTTTAGACGGACCCCAAACATCACTATGAATCAAGTAAAAAGGAGCGGAAGCACGGTAAGGTTTGGGCAAATAAGTGGATCGATGATTTTTCGCAAAAATACAGCTTTCACAATGAAGAGCAGAACAATCAATTCCTTTAAATAAATTTGGAAACAAATACTTTAAATAAAAGAAACTAGGATGTCCTAATCTACGATACCAGAGAAATATAATTTCTTGAACAGGGAAAGAACTAACACTACTCAAGCCCTGAGCTTTTTTATGACTAGTTGGAGATTGCTCAAAATAGTAGAGACCTTCAAGCATCTTAGCACGCCCAATCATCTCCCCCGATTCCTGATCCTGAAAAATACAATGGGAGTCACAAAAGATAACACGACAATTAGCATCTTTGGAGATTTTACTAACAGATAACAAATTATAAGCTAGTTTAGGAACATGCAGAACAGAGTGTAGAGCAATTTTTTAGAACAATTTAATAGTTCATTTCCCTGCAATTGAGTTAAAACTACAAAATCGCAATTCGAATTTTCTCATTACAAGATTACATCGGGAGTATGATTCAAATATTTTGGAGGAACTGGTCATATGATCGAGAGGCCCCAATCTATGATCCATGGGGGTGAGTTAAGGCAAGAGAGGGCTCGAGGGTCATTACCTGTTTGTGCCAAGGAAACACTAGGATTACCAGGTGATGAAGTGGTCTTCAACAGTTTCAGGATTTGATCAACTTGCTCCTTGCTAAATAGATTAGAGTCAACAATATTAGCAGAAGATGAGTGTTGATTCATACCCTTTTCACCTTGCTTACTACTCTTCCAATTAGCAGGCTTTCCATGAATTTTCCAACAAGTTTCACGAGTATGTCGAGGTTTGTTGCAGTAGTCATACCAGACTCTAGGTTTATCATTTGTCTTGGGTGTGTGGTCTGAAGCCTTGAGAGCTGAAGGTTCAACTATTAATGCAGAACTTTCAACAGAATCAGACACTTTCTTACCTATCATAACATTTTGACGACTCTCTTCCCTGCGAACTTTAGAAAACACATCATTAATAGTAGGAAGAGTAGTCTTACCAAGTATTCTCCCTCTAACCTCATCAAATTCCACATTGAGGCCAGCAAGAAATTTATAAATTCGATTGTCTTCCACAACTTTTCTATAGTGTTTTTGGTCATCAGTTGACTTCCATTAATAAGAATCGAATAGATCAAGATCTTTCCAAATTCGCTTCAACAAATGAAAATATCTGTAACCGAATTATTTCCCTATCTAATGTCACTCAGTTTGAGATTGAGCTCAAATACCTGTGATTGATTCCCTAAGTTGAAATACATCTGAGCCACGTTATCCCATAATTCCTTAGCTGTAGAATAACACATATAATTGCAACTAATCTCTTCTACCATGGAATTTACTAACCAGGTCATCACCATGGAGTTCTCAAAGATCCCACCCAAAGAAATGAAGGATCATCTTTGGCGTGCATGAGCTTATCCCGATGGGGTAGTCAATCTTCCCTTGTCCTCGGATATACATTCGAACGCTCTGCGACCAACGAAGGAAATTATCGCCATTGAGTCGAATTGTAGTAATTTGGACAGTAGGGTTGTTGGAATGGATCCGACCATCTGAGCCTTTAATAACGAACAAAGATTTATTTTCTGACATCTTTCCTAAAGATCAATCAAGGACAGAGAAGTAAAGATAAAAATCACCAAAAGAAAACAAATAGTGCAGTCAACAAAAGAAGATCCAGTCATCCCGATACAATACACTGTTTTTTAGAAAAAATAGAGGAAATCGGCCGGCAGAGGTGAAGTCGGCGACGACGGCGAGGAGGCAATCGATAAGGGAGACGACGGCGAGAAAGGAACCTACAGGCGACAACACTACGAACAGGCTCTCACTCACGTGGGTCGTGGGTCTCAAGTTCGCGGACGCGGGTCACGAATCACGGGTCGCAGACGTTCGCGAGTTTGCAAGTGTCGGATCGCAAGCATCTATTATCTCCGGCAAGGGTTGGTTACCTCCGGCAAGGATCCTAGGGTTTAAAGCACCGGTCGGCAGGCAATGTCACCGACGATGTGGTGTCAACGAATGAGGCTAGGGGTTTTTTTATGGCGGCTAGGGTTTTTCTTTTGGTGTTTAGAAAGAAAAGAAATTAGGGTTTTGACAGAATTTAGGGTTTCTGCTCTGATACCATGTAGAATACCAAGAGTAGAATGTATTATTTTTGTATATTTACTATGAGAATGAAGGGTTTCTTATATAGGAGAGAACTATTATTTACAGAAAAGGAAATAATCTTCCAGTATATGTAATTCAAATAATATAAAAGATACTAGATAATATCTAATTCAAATAATATAAAAGATACTAGATAATATCAAATATTCTCATCAACAAATAAGAAAATAATCAACAATTTAATGTGCATAAGATGTACATTAAAACTTTAGGTTAGAGGGAAAATTTTATTAAATATGATTTAATCATAATTAAATATATGATATTTAATTTAATTTTTGTTAAATGTGATTTAATTAAAATTAATATTAATTTATAATTAATATGATTTAATTATAAATTAAATTAATTAATTTATAATTTTATTAAATTAATTAAGGGAACGTGTCAGGATGACATGTTCCCACGATCCCTCTTCTTCTTCCTATCGATAGTTATACAGGGAGAAGAGAGATCAGTTGGTTGATCGATGCTTTTGAGTGGAATTTGTGATATTTCAGAAAACTCTCTCTTTCAATCTTTTCTCATTCTCTTCCAACTGTTGGAGACCTTCCCACCGAGGTTAGATCTAAGTAGAACTCATAGGATAGGAGCTTTTCCTGTTGGTGTTGTCCTGTTGGAAAGAAATAACAGAGGTTTTGTGTTCCTGTGTAGTTGTGAAAAAAAGGGAGCAAGGAGTTGTTGTTGATTTGATCTACAAAGGTAACTAACTCATTTTTTTTTAATTTATATTATTCACAGCATGTTTGCATGTCTAGTTCCATGTCTAATTAGATTAGAAATGTATGCTTATCTTTGTTTTTACACCAATATACTGGTATTTGTGTTCAACCAAAATAAACTGGCAAAATCGATTTGAAATCACGTTTCCGCTGCTCAAGGGGATTCGATCTCCATCATATGATCCCTTCACTGCAATAGCCAACCCATTGCTTCTTTTCTTCACTTCAATACTTGAATCAACTTTTGTTCTCCAAAACTGCTCAACTTCTTGGATATTATGACACTTGAAGTATGTAATCGTCTCCCAAGTAAGTATACCTTAGATGTTCTGGTAATGGCTTCAACTCGAGCCTCGATGCCAAGTCTCGCAATGTCTCCTCCAACTCCCAATCTATTATTGGCGCTTTATTGACTTTATTGCTAGTTTCAAAAGTGACATCATTCTTAAGTATTATCCTCAGTTTGTCTCCACCATTAAATCAAATGCTTCTTGCATTAATAGGTCAATAACATCTATAGAGAAAACAGAGGATACATCATCAGGATTTTTCATGGCATCATTAATATTGAACTTTATAACATCACCATCAAACTCCATAGTAAGTGTTCCATCATGTACGTCGATATTTGTTTTAGATGTTTTGAGAAAAATGTCCTCGTAATAAAATCATTGTGAGATTAGAAGAAACATCTTCATCCATGTCCAACACATAAAAGTGTACAGAAAAAACCATTCTGTCAACTTGAACTAAAATATCCTCTAAAATACCATTAGAATACATGTTAGACCTATCAACAAGCTGAATAAGTACACCCACTTCTTTCAAAGGACCCATATTCATAGATGAATATATCGAAAGAGACATAACATTAATTGAGACTCCAAGATATTATTGGGTTTTATGTCCTAAAACTTGTGGCTCTATAAATTGAATGTATATTTTATTTCACAATAAACTTGTTATTGAAATTTATTCAGTAAAGGTATTATTGAATATTGTGTATTATGTAACCTTAATCCAATAAAGAACCCTTGGCTATAGGATGAATACTTGAACTTTATGTGTGACATAAAAGTGGATCAAGTTCAAGTTATAGCCAGAACAGTCTATAGTACAAGGATAGGGTTGGGTACCTTATCCTGGGGGCACTATGGACGCGACCCACTTTGTAGAGTACAAACGATGTGATCCTAAATCGTTCATGTGGAGACATGTGAGTGGGGGCGCACTATGCAATGAGTTTGCATAAGACTGAACAACGAAATAGTCACTTAGACATTATAACTCCGTTTACTGTCTTAACTGACTATATTCATACGATTACCTAGGTAACTCGATCTTAATCCTGAGCGTTCTATGAACTCCTGTTTATTCGAATTATCCTTAGATTTGCATGGGTGAGAGTGACCCGATACTACCGACTCAATATGCCTCCCATTTCAGGGATAAAACCGGGTAGATAGCTGGGAACATAGTTCTGCAAGATGAAATTCACTCCTACCCGCTTTAGGGATTAGTAGAGAGGTTGTTCCCTAAAGAGCTGACTCCGGGTCTTGAACAATGAGCCCACCCCTCTCATTGGCCCGAGAGGGATTCGGTTTGCTGGTTGGACCACAAACCAATTGTTCATTAGAGGATCAGTGGTACTTAAGGAACAAGAGGTAATTACAGGGGTAAAACGGTAATTTTGACCCAGTTGTAATTACGAACGACCTGTGAAGGATCGACTTACTAATCATGGTTGTATCAAGTGGACGGAAATATATCTACAGTGAGGAGAGTGCAACCACTAGGCTTTAGTGGAGTGCCCCGGTGGTTAACGAATGTTGATTAGCTAGGCTAAAGAGTTTAGCCGGTTAATCTCGTATCGTTGGAGTTCATGATCTGTAGGTCCATTAGGTCCCCTTACTAGCTCGGACTTAGCCTTGTAACATTTTGAGAGAAAAGAATTTGAATTGTTCAAATTTGAGTTTGGAAGAAAACGTTAATTATATGTGATATATTTAACGAATCATAGCTTAATTATGAATTAAACTATGATTAATAGGAGATATATATATTTAAATATGATTTAAATATTGGATCAGTTTATAGCATGAATAATGATTCATGTTTGGAAAATCGATCATGATCGGGCAATTTATTTAATTTAATATTTGATATTAAATTAAATTAAAAATTAATTAATTAAATTAATTTTGAATTATTGAATTAATTATATTAATTTTAATTAAAAATAAATTTAATATTAGTTTTAGAATTAAAATTAATTGTAAAATTAGTGGATTTTCATGGATTTTCATAAAATCCAAAGTGCAACTTGCCCAATCCCTCTCATCTTCAAAATTGGCCAAAATTGGCCACCTCCACCTCAATCCATCCTCATCACTGTTGAGATGTCACTCTAATAAAGCTTATTGAAGAGGAATTGCCCAAAGTACCTTGCAGAAAAGAAAGTTGGGAAGGAAAAACAAGGTAAATATGATTTACTTGTTGTTGAAACATATTTAGTGGAACATGATGATTCCGCCTGGATATTAAATTCAGGAGCCACTAACCATGTTTGTTCTTCTTTTCAGGAAACTAGTTCCTGGCAAAGAGCTTGCGATGGGGAGATAACTCTCGTGGTTAGAACGGGAGAGGTTGTCTCAAATAAAGCGTTGGGAGCGATGAAGCCATATGTGTTTAGAGATAGATTGGTTTTATTAGAAAATATACTTTTGGTTCCTGGAATAAAAAGAAATCTTGTATCTATCTCTTGTTTGCTTGAACATATGTATAAAGTAACTTTTGATCATAATGAAGCGTTCATTTGCAAAAGAGGTGTACAAATATGTTCTGCTAAACTTGAAAACAACTTATACGTGTTAAGACCAACTGAAATAAAAGCTATTTTGAACACCCGAGATGTTTAAAACAGCTGATACTCAAAATAAAAGGCAGAAACTTTTTTCCTAGTACCTATCTTTGCCACTTGAGACTAGGCCACATTAATCTCAATAGGATTGGGAGATTGGTCAAGAGTGGTCTCCTAAGTCAGTTAGAGGACAACTCTTTACCACCATGTGAGTCCTGTCTTGAGGGAAAAATGACTAAAAGACCTTTTTTCTGAAAAAGGTTATAGAGCCAAAGAGCCATTGGAACTCGTGCATTTCGATCTCTGTGGTCCTATGAATGTCAAGGCACGAGGAGGGTATGAATATTTCATCAGTTTTATTGATGATTATTCTAGGTATGGTTATCTATACCTAATGCATCATAAGTCCGAAACCAATGAAAAATTCAAGGAGTATAAGGCAGAGGTTGAGAACACATTAGGTAAAATGATTAAAACACTTCGATCAGATCGAGGTGGAGAGTATATAGATTTAAGATTCCAAGACTATATGATAGAACATGGAATTGTATCCCAACTCTTAGCGCCCGGTACACCTCAGCAGAATGGTGTATCTGAGAGGAGAAATAGAAACTTGTTAGACATTGTTCGATCCATGATGAGCTACGCTCAGCTGCCGAGTTCATTTTGGGGATATGCAGTAGAAGCTGTTGTATATATTTTGAACATGGTTCCCTCTAAGAGTGTTTCAGAAACACCCTATGAGTTATGGAAAGAGCGTAAAGGGAGTTTACGTCACTTCAGGATTTGGGGATGTCCGACACATGTGTTGGTGTCCAATTCAAAGAAATTGGAACATCGTTCAAAATTATGCCTATTCGTAGGATACTCCAAAGAAACGAAAGGTGGTATGTTATATAATCCTCAAGAGGACAAGGTGCTTGTGTCGACAAATGCCACGTTCTTAGAGGAAGACCACATGAGAGATCATCAGTCTCGTAGCAGGATTGTCTTAAGCGAAATTTCTAAGGAAGCTACAGATAAATCAACAAGAGTTGTTGATGAAGTTGGTCCTTCTCAAGAGTTGAGAATGCCTCAACGTAGTGGGAGGGATGTTAGACAACCTGACCGTTACATGGGTTTGACTGAAACTCAAGTCATCATACCTGATGATGGCGTTGAGGATCCATTGACCTATAAACAGGCAATGAATGATATAGATAGGGACGAGTGGATTAAAGCCATGGACCTTGAAATGGAGTCAATGTACTTCAATTCAGTTTGGGAACTTGTAGATTAACCAGATGGTGAAAGACCTATCGGTTGTAAGTGGATCTACAAGAGGAAACGAGATCAAGCCGGTAAGGTGCAAACCTTTAAGGCTCGACTTGTGGCAAAGGGTTATACTCAAAGGGAAGGAGTGGACTATGAAGAAACCTTCTCCCCTGTTGCCATGCTTAAGTCCATTAGAATACTCTTGTCCATTGCCACATTTTATGACTATGAAATTTGGAAAATGGATGTCAAGACAGCCTTTCTGAATGGCAATCTTGAAGAGAGTATCTATATGGATCAACCAGAGGGGTTCGTAGTTCAGGGTCAAGAGCAAAAGGTTTGTAAGCTTAAACGATCCATCTATGGATTGAAACAAGCTTCTAGATCCTGGAATATAAGATTTGATACTGCGATTAAATCTTATGGCTTTGAATAGAATATTGACGAGCCTTGTGTTTACAAGAAGATAGTCAATACCACTGTAGCTTTCTTAGTTCGATATGTAGACAATATCTTGCTCATTGGGAATGATGCAAGGTTCCTGACTGGTGATAGCATGCAAATATGCTATCTTATTTCTATATTTTAGCTAGTTTTTATATTTAAAACATAAGCTTTCATGGCATTTTATGTTTAAATTCAGGAAACTAAGCTTGAGAAGCAAGAATTGAGTGTTTTTAGGCTATTTTGGTGCAATTTGGAACATGTGCATACTTAATTAAAGACCCAAGAAAACTCTAGATGTATTTTGAGTATGAAAAGTATACTGAGAGATTCTACATCGAATCACGATTCCAACGCATCAAACCAGAGGTCATTTGGACACCCGAGCGAAAAGATATGACAAAAATGGTCGCAGTGGGCTGGCTGGCAGCAGGCACAGCGTTGCAACGCCATGACCAGCGTTGCAACGCCGTACCGAAAAGCCCTATAAATACAACATGTTGTTTTCATTGCAAGGGGAGCCGAATTTGGTAGTTTTTAGCCCTAATTTCGAAATACACACTCTAAGGGGAGAAAAAAGAGCATTCCTTGGGAGCCAAAGCGTTTGTGGAGGCTCGAAATCGTGACGGGAGCTCGGGAACGAGGGATCGACATTGACACATAAGTTTGTTTCTCTTTCTTTTAGTTTGTAATTGAGTTTAAAGACTTTTCCTATGACTTTAGCTTGTTTTTATGGTGATTTTGAGTAGCTAAACGTTGTAGTTGGAATTTGATTAGCATGTTGTAGATTTATTTGATTATGTATTGAACTTTGTTATGTTATATTTTTGGCAATTCATTCTTAATTTCATAAATCTTGTTGGTTTTAGTGGACTCGAGAGAAAAAGCTTAGATTAGAGAAAAATTGTCAAAACTCTTAGAAGTTTGGCACGAGAGTGACCTAGAAGTCTAAAGGAAACACATAAAGAAGTTGCTTAATGTCGTGTATGCTTTTAAAATTCATAAGGAAACTTTAGAATTTATCGTATGTGCGAGGCTCACTACGGATCGAGAGATTCTCTTGAGTATTTTCACTTCTTGTTTATAAATTCATAATATTAGTTCATTGCATGTGTTAAATAAAGAATTATCTTGTGAAATCATCTTCCTTTAATTCTATCATATTCGTGTCTCCAATTGTACATTTATTTTCTATCTTTGTTTTCACTATCCATCAAAGTTTTGTTACTTTAGATAAAATTGAGAATAAATATCTTAGTAATTAATTAATCTAGAAACCCATTCCCAAGGACGATACTTGGAACTCTAAATCACTATACTAAAACTTGACCCGTACACTTGCAGTATTACAATATCATAAATATCACGCAACAAGTTTTTGGCGCCGTTGCCGGGGAATGAAGATTATTTAGATTGATTAATATTGGGAGAAAATTCGAGTAGACTAAAGTTTTTTTTTTTCTCTTTTGTGTTTTTTTCCTTATTTGTTTTTTTCCTTATTTGTTTTTTTTTTCCTTATTTGTTTTCTTTCATTTTTTGTTTTTTTTTTCTTTTCCTTATTTGTTTTCTTTACTTATTTGTTTTCTTTCCTTTTGTGTTTTGTTTTCTTACTTGTTTGTTTTTATTGTTTTTTTCTTATTTGTTGTTTTTCTTTTTTTTTTCCTTATTTCTTGTTTTTCCTCTTTTTCCCTTTCTTTGTTTTCTTCCTTTTTTTTCTTTCCTTATTTCTTTCCTTGTTTATTTTTTTCGTTATTTATTTTTTTCTTCGTTTTTGTTTTGCTTATTTGTTTCTTTCCTTTTTTATTTTTTTCTCCTTATTTGTTTATTTTTTTCTTTTTTGTTCTTAATTTAATCTTATGTGTTGTTCGAGTCTTTGTCTCCTGTTTTGGTTGTGTTGATTTTGTGTAAAAGTTTAGATTTGAATTGTCGTGATTTAAAGTATGAATTTTCATGACCATAGTTATTCGCCAATGTATTATCCTTCTCAAGATCCTAGGTATGTGAATAATGATTTCTCGGGATACCAAATGTCTAATCCTTACCATTCTTAATCTATGATTTATGAAAATTCTTTTGATCGTAATCATATAAGCACTTGGAAGTAAAGTTTTTCCTACCCTAACCAATCTATAGAAAACTCTTCTCTTGTGGATTTATTAATGGAATATACTTTGGAGTTGAGGGTTAAAAATTTGTGTCACGCTGAATTAGAAAGGTTGGATAGGTTAGAAGCCAAAGTGGTAGAACTTGGGACAATAATACATGAAAGGACTCATCATCTTAATCTATTGGTAGAATCCCTTAAGGCCCTACAGGAGCGAATTCTTATTCTTGCAACTGAGGAAGAGCAACCTAGGAGGACTTATGCATATGATAGTGAGGATGAGTTGGAGGAGACTGAAACACACCAAAAACAGGTTTGTGAGGTCGAGCATAGTAATGCAATCACTTCCAAAAAAGAAATCCAGGTGATAGAGTTCAAGACTGAAAAGTCCCCCTTCCCTTTATCTCCAAAAGTTTCTTTTAAGCTTGATAACCATTTTTCCTATACTCACGAGTCTTGTTTTGAATTTTGTTCTTTTATTTCAAACAAAAATAACAAAAATATTTATCTTTCAGGTGCCCAAGAAAAACAATAGAGCCTTTTAGACTTAGAAGGCTATATTGACTCAAGCAAGAAGGGCCCAAAGAAATATGAGCAATTTTACGTGCCTTGATGCCAACCATGGGTCCAGTCTAGCCAAAGACGTGAAAGAAAGCGCTTCTTGGGAGGCAACCCAAGCTTTACATTTCATTTACGTTTTTGTTTTTGCTTTAGTTGTTTTATTTCTTTGCTTAGTTCTTAGTTTTCGTTGTTTTTGTTTTGTTAGGTTGTGTTGATGTCTCCCTCGTGAAACCCATGCTCCCGTTCGCGATGCTTCATCTCACGTAACTTGGCCGCTTGAGGAATTCAAAAGAAAATAAAAATCTCCATTACTCGGGATGATGTTGTTCACTCTTACCCTTTTTACTTTATTTGAGTTTATTTTGCAAACATTGGGGGCAATGTTTAGTTTAAGTTTGGGGGTGGGATGTTGTTTATCTATTGTGACTGTCCTGAGTATGTGTTGAATTGTTGATTTATTTTATGCATAAGTATGATTAGGATGGCCTAGGATGAGATTTAATTGAAAAATTCTTGTGATTCTGCTGAAACTTGAGAGCATGATATGAATTCGAGTTAATTTAAAATTTTTCTTGAGTTTTTCTTGCACGATTATGCACATAGCCTGTGTTCTAGTAGTTTTGAAATGCTTAGAACAAAGTTATTAGGTTTAGAAGTTTGATGTCACCTCGATAGGTCTGAGAACTGATTTGAGAGTTAAACTGCAGGATAGAGTGAATGACAATATGAAGTGCATGATCTGTAAAATTTGTGCATTATGTGAAAAATTTTGTTTTGTTTATGTTCTTTTAGTTTGTTAAAGAAAATAAATCGTGAGGACAAAAGAGCTACTACCTTCATCAGAATCGTTAGGCCACTCATTGAGCGAGTGCTCTGGGTAAGGGTCCCTGCAGTGGATGTGTGAAAGCTAGTGTCCTTTCACAAAAAAAATAAATAAATAAGTGACATCAAAATAGTGATTAAATGTTGAGTAAAGTTGTTTATTTCTTGAATGTGGGGAGAATCAAGGATTAGAAACTATGACCAATGTAGGGGGAAGTTCAATTGAGAACCTAATAAAGTTGTTCCGGGCTTAGTAGAGATTAAAGGAACGGAGGCTAATCACACACACACGTAGGAACACTTAGGAAAAGTTTTAAATTGCTTGTTGAAGAATCATGTTTGATTGTTACTCATGATTAATTAAATTTCCTTTTAAATCTCTGAGGCTTGAGTCCGATATATGCATAAGAAAGATCTTATAGTTTAATTTTATTTTGCTCGGGTCTAGCAAAAGCTTAAGTGTGGGGGTATTTAATAGCATGCAAATATGCTATCTTATTTCTATATTTTAGCTAGTTTTTATATTTAAAACATAAGCTTTCATGGCATTTTATGTTTAATTTCAGGAAACTAAGCTTGAGAAGCAAGAATTGAGTGTTTTTAGGCTATTTTGGTGCAATTTGGAACATGCGCAAGCTTAATTGAAGACCCAAGAAAACTCTAAATGTATTTTGAGTATAAAAAGTATACTGAGAGATTCTACTTCGATCACGATCCCAACGCATCAAACCGGAGGTCATTTGGACATCCGAGCGAAAAGATATGACAAAAATGGTTGCAGTGACACAGCGTTGCAACGCCATGACCAGCGTTGCAACGCCGTACCGAAAAGCCCTATAAATACAACATGTTGTTTTCATTGCAAGGGGAGTCGAATTTGGTAGTTTTTAGCCCTAATTTCGAAATACACACTCTAAGGGGAGAAAAAAGAGCATTCCTTGGGAGCCAAAGCGTTTGTGGAGGTTCGAGATCGTGACGGGAGCTCGGGAACGAGGGATCGACATTGACACATAAGTTTATTTCTCTTTCTTTTAGTTTGTAATTGAGTTTAAAGACTTTTCCTATGACTTTAGCTTGTTTTTATGGTGATTTTGAGTAGCTAAACGTTGTAGTTGGAATTTGATTAGCATGTTGTAGATTTATTTGATTATGTATTGAAGTTTGTTATGTTATTTATTTTTGGCAATTCATTCTTAATTTCATAAATCTCGTTGGTTTAAGTGGACTCGAGAGAAAATGCTTAGATTAGAGCAAAATTATCAAAACTCTTAGAAGTCTGGCACGAGAGTGACCTAGAAGTCTAAGGGAAACACATAAAGAAGTTTCTTAATGTCGTGCATGCTTTTTAAAATTCATAAGGAAACTTTAGAATTTATCGTATGTGCGAGGCTCACTACGGATCGAGAGATTCTCTTGAGTATTTTCACTTCTTATTTATAAATTCATAATATTAGTTCATTGCATGTGTTAAATAAAGAATTATCTTGTGAAATCATCTTCCTTTAATTCTATCATATTCGTGTCTCCAATTGTACATTTACTTTCTATCTTTGTTTTCACTATCCAACAAAGTTTTGTTACTTTAGATAAAATTGAGAATAAATATCTTAGTAATTAATTAATCTAGAAACTCATTCCCGAGGACGATACTTGGAACTCTAAATCACTATACTAAAACTTGACCCGTACACTTGCGATATTGCAATATCATAAATATCACGCAACAATTGGCGTTAAGCAATGGCTAGCGATCCAATTCCAAATGAAAGATTTGGGAGAGGCCCGGTTTGTTCTTGGAATCCAAATTGTTCGGAATCGCAAGAACAAAACGCTAGCACTGTCTCAGGCATCTTATATCGACAAGATGTTGGTTAGATACAAGATGCAGAATTCCAAGAAGGGTGCATTACCTTTCAGGCATGGAATTCATTTGTCTAAGGAACAGTGTCCTAAGACACCTCAAGAAGTTGAGGATATGAGACGCATTCCCTATGCATCTGTTGTCGGTAGTATGATGTATGTCATGCTATGTACTCGACCGGACATATGCTATGCAGTGGGAATAGTCAGCAGATATCAGTCTAATCCAGGATATGATCACTGGACTGCCGTTAAGAACATCCTCAAGTATCTTAGGAGAACGAGGGACTATATGTTTGTGTATGGTGCAAAGGATTTGATCCTTGCAGGATACACTGACTCTGATTTTCAGACTGATGTAGATTCAAGGAAATCCACATCAGGATCAGTGTTCACTCTTAACGGAGGAGCTATAGTATGGAGGAGTATAAAGCAAGGTTGTATTGCTGACTCCACCATGGAGGCTGAGTATGTCGCAGCTTGCGAAGCAGCGAAGGAGACTGTATGGCTTAGAAAATTCTTGACTGATTTGGAAGTTGTTCCAAATATGAATTTGCCTATCACCCTTTATTGTGATAATAGTGGTGCAGTGGAAAATTCCAAAGAACCTAGAAGCCATAAGCGCGAAAAGCACATAGAGCGCAAATATCATCTCATCAGGGAGATTGTGCAACGAGGAGACGTGATCGTCACATAGATCGCTTCGGAGTACAACATTGTTGATCCGTTTACAAAGCCCCTCACGGCTAAAGTGTTTGAGGGACACCTAGAGAGTCTAGGACTACGGATTGTACAGTAGGGCAGTTTTTCTTTACTCAGCATGTTTTACCCCACAGACGTTTTAGTTCAAGTGGGAGTTTGTTGGGTTTTATGTCCTAAAACTTGTGGTTTTGTAAACTGAATGTATATTCTATATCACAATAAACTTGTTATTGAAATTTATTCAGTAAAGGTGTTATTGAATATTGTGTATTATGTAACCTTAATCCAATAAAGAACCTTTGGCTATAGGATGAATACTTGAACTTTATGTGTGACATAAAAGTTGATCAAGTTCAAGTTATAGCCAGAACAGTCTATAGTATAAGGATAGGGTTGGGTACCTTATCCTAGGGGCACTATGGACGCGACCCACTTTGTAGAGTACAAACGATGTGATCCTAAATCGTTCATGTGGAGACATGTGAGTGGGGGTGCCCTATGCAATGAGTTTGCATAAGACTGGACCGCGAAATAGTCACTTAGACTTTATAACTCCATTTACTGTCTTAACTGACTATATTCATACGATTACCTAGGTAACTCGATCTTAATCCTGAGCATTCTATGAACTCCTGTTTATTCGGATTATCCTTAGATTTGCATGGGTGAGAGTGGCCCGAGACTACCGACTCAATATGCCTCCCATTTCAGGAATAAAACCGGGTAGATGGTTGGGAACATAGTTCTACAAGATGGAATTCACTCCTACCCGCTTTAGGGATTAGTAGAGAGGTTGTTCCCTAAAGTGCTGATTCCGGGTCTTGAACAATGGGCCCACCCCTCTCATTGGCCCGAGAGGGATTCGGTTTGTTGGTTGGACCACAAATCAATTGTTCATTAGAGAATTAGTGGTACTTAAGGAACAAGAGGTAATTACAGGGGTAAAACGGTAATTTTGACCCAGCTGTAATTACGAACGACCTGTGAAGGATCGACTTACTAATCATGGTTGTATCGAGTGGACGGAAATATATCTACAGTGAGGATAGTGCAACCACTGGGCTTTAGTGGAGTGCCCCGGTGGTTAACGAATGTTGATTAGCTAGGCTAAAGAGTTTAGCCGGTTAATCTCGTATCGTTGGAGCTCATGATCTGTAGGTCCATTAGGTTCCCCTTACTAGCTCGGACTTAGACTTGTAACATTTTGATAGAAAAGAATTTGAATTGTTCAAATTCGAGTTTGGAAGAAAATGTTAATTATATGTGATATATTTAACGAATCATAGCTTAATTACGAATTAAACTATGATTAATAGGAGGTAGATATATTTAAATATGATTTAAATATTGGATCAATTTATAGCATGTATTAATGATTCATGTTTAAAAATCGATCATGATCGGGCAATTTATTTAATTTAATATTTGATATTAAATTAAATTAAAAATTATTTAATTAAAGAATTATTTAATTAATTATATTAATTTTAATTAAAAATCAATTTAATATTGATTTTAGAATTAAAATTAATTGTAAAATTAGTGGATTTTCATGGATTTTCATAAAATCCAAAGTGCAACTTGCCAAATCCCTCTCATCTTCAAAATTGGCCAAAATTGGCCACCTCCACCTCAATCCATCCTCATCACAGTTGAGATGTCACTCTAATGAAGCTAATGAAGCTTATTGAAGCTTTATATAATGGTGATTTGAGGTATGTTGATAGAATTTTGTAGAAAATTCTAAATTCCCGAATTTGTGACCTTTGAGGTCTTTTCTTCCAAATTCTCTCAACCTAGGATCCCACAATCCGTTCCAAGACCTGAGGATAGTAGGGAAAACTCTAACGGTTGTCCACGAAGTGTTCGTGTTGAAAACCATCCACCGGGTGAAGAGAATTTGATCTTCAAAGTTGAGTTTTCTATCCCTCTATTTTTCCAGCTTTGAGTATGCATTTTATTTTACAAAATTGATCAACTTAGAGTGTTCAAGATCCAAAATTGCTTCCGCTTTCATAATCTAGACTCTTTCAGATCTAACATAGCTTTTTCAATCTTTACATTTCCAATAGTGCAAGGAATAGTGAACATACCTAGATCTGTGTATTTTGGCGATAATTCTCGTTGGAGGATGACAGGGACATTCTCCCCCACACTTACCTTTTCATTACCTTTCAACTTCCTTTTATTTGTGCACAACTCCTTCAAAAATTTGGTATATCCAGCCATTTGTTTAATTTCATCAATCAATAGAATGTTGACGTTTTTGTGAAACATCTCAAGTAACTCCTTCTCATTTTCATATTTCTTTGCCATTGCCAACCGACTTGGGAATGGTGGAGGAATAGTCAAAGGCTTTGTGATGTCTTTAGGAGTTGCTCGGTTCTCCTCGTCTTCAGCTCGATTGTCTTTGTTCTTATTATGCATCGTTGATTCATTCAACTCTTTGTCACTTCCCAAGGTGATGACATTGGCATTCTACTTTGGGTTGATTACCACTTGTGATGGTAACTTACTAGAGGAGTCCGACTTGTGGCTTGTGGAAGTTAGTTGACTGATTTGATTCTCCAGGTTCTTGATGTTTGTCCTTGTCTCCTATTGAAATTGGTTTAAGTTAGTAGCTAGAGATTGGACAATTTCCTCAAGGGACTTACTTGGCTTTAAGAAGGAAGCTTGTTGATTGTCATGGAATTGTTGATAATTTTGTTGTCTTCCTCCGTAGCTAAAGTTAGGATGGTTCCTCCAACCCAAATTGAATGTGTTTGAGTGGGGGTTATATCTTCGATCGAGCGGTCCAGAGAATTCTCTCATCGCTTGCACTTGTTCAACTTGGTCTTCTTGTAACGTGGGGACACATATCAGTTGGATGCCCAACCGTCGTGCATATTCTGC
Source organism: Trichosanthes cucumerina (assembly GCA_036507285.1). Taxonomy (NCBI): domain Eukaryota; kingdom Viridiplantae; phylum Streptophyta; class Magnoliopsida; order Cucurbitales; family Cucurbitaceae; genus Trichosanthes; species Trichosanthes cucumerina. The sequence goes on along the minus strand of CM071836.1, from coordinate 64,148,820 downwards.
ATGTTTTGGCTAGTTGAATGTTACCTATAACCAATTGTTGCACAAGAGATATGAGATTTTGTAATTCTTAAGGCAGTTTGTTGATATGTCCCAAATTGTTGGGAACTGGCAGCCATGATATCAACTCTCTCGCCTCCCTCAGAGTTTTGTTCACAATTGCTCCACCACTTGTTGCATCCATCATTTGTCGCTCCATAGGTAGTAAACCCTCGTAGAAATATTGGATGAGAAGTTGGTATGTGATCCCGTGATGTGGAAAACTTGCACACAATTGCTTGAAACATTCCCAATACATGTGCAGAGTCATAACATCCCGTTGACTTATTTTGCAGATTTCTGCCTTATGTTTGCACCACGAGTGGCGGAAAAATATTTGTTCATGAACAGCCTCGGTAGCACCTTGTGGCTTCATGCTCAAACACACCACATGAAATTCCTTTAACTGCTTATGTGGGTAGACCTCTAAATGTAGGCAACAGATGAATAAGGTCTAACTCTAATTTGAACGATGTTTCCACGTCTGTATACTCAATGTAAAGTGGTTGTTGATTGACGTCAGAGGCAGTTAATTCTCAAAGCGTTCTATCGATCATCTTGTTATCTGTTTAAACTTCCACGTCAGAATCACTCGATGAATGAATTGATTCGTCCTCCTTTTCGCTTGTCGGGGATTGAAATTTCTTGTGAAGGGTGGTTTCCTTTCTCAATCATTGTGCAATTTTCTCAATTTCAGGATCAAATTCAAGTTCACCTGCACGAAGAGATCAAGCCATCAATAGGGGGAATAGAAATAAAGACAAATAAATAAAAACAAACAAATAAATAAAAGAATTAAACAAAAACAAATTTAGTTGGTCGTCCCCAGCAACGGTGCCATTATTTGATGCATGTCAAGAACACCAAAAATAAACCTACAAAATATTTGTAGAAGCGGTAAGTAGGGTTGAACCCAAGAGACTGGAACTAGACAGATTTTTGTATAATATGAAATATATTAAAATAGGGGATTTTGGATTGAAATCAAATAGATGAAAGCCATGTTGGGATTTTTATGCCCTAAACTCGTGTTGTTTGTAAATATTCAATGAATTTAATAAATAGTTATTTTTTTCATCATTTCTTATGTACTCAAACTTAAATCCAATAAACTAAGCTCTAAGGTTATGAATATGAGATCTTGAGCAGTGTGTAATGGACACACAGGTAGGATCGTGTTCAAGTATATAACTCAAATTGTCTATAGTACATAGATATGATTGAGAACCTCATCCTAGTAACACTATGGATGCGACCCACTTTGAGGCGATCTAACTCGTTCATGTAGTTACTATGCGAGTGTGGGCATCCTGTGCAATGAGATCGTACAAGACCGGACTACGAATTATTAGCCTAATGATGTAACACCGTTAACAGATTAAGTCTAATAATTTATAGATGACCATTAGTGATTCGACCTGAATCCGAGCGGGTTACGAACTTCTGTCTGCAAGAGTGTGTCCTTTGTCTATTATGGGTGAAAGTGGACAGAGTTTTCGACTCAATATAACTACGAATTAGGGGAAAATCCTCGTGAGGACCTAGGAACTTAACTCTGCAAGATGGAATTCACTCATTCCCGAGCTAGGAAATTTAGATAGATTGTTCTCTTAAGGGCTTAATCCAGGTCTTGAACAATGGGGCTTCCGCCCTCTCACTGGCCCGAGAGGGGCTTTGTTTATGGTACGACCATAAACTAGTTGTTCATTAGAGGATCAGTGATACCTAAGGAGAAAGAAGTAATCACAGGGGTAAAACGATAATTTGACCCAGCTGTGATTACGCACAACCTGTGAAGGGTCGACTCATGGGTATTGGTTAAATCGATGGACACAACTTGTCCTACAGTGAGGAGAGTGCAGCTACGAGTCTATAGTGGAGTGACTCATAGTTAATGAATGTTGGTTAACCGGGTCAAAAAGTTTGATCGGTTAACCTCGTATCATTGGAGCTCATGAACTATAGGTCCATTAGGTCCCTCCGTTGGTTCAACTTGGACCTTATCGAGGGTATAAAGGTTTAGAGAAAACTTGAAATGTTCGAATTCGTAAATGAGAGTTATATCGATTATATGAGATATAATCATATAATATATAGTTTAATGTGAATATGATTCATATTGAACTATATGTTATATTTGGATTATTATCCAAATGATTAATTTAATGTGAAATAGTTTCATATTAAATAGGGAATATGAGAGTTAAATGCAAAATTGAATATGATTCAATTTATAAAGTATATGATACTTTATAATGTGCATTATGCAAATATGATTTGCATAAATAAGAGTATAGAATACCTTATATCATGCAATTATGCAAATATAATTTGTGTAATGCATAAATTGTGCACATAGTGGGAATATGGGTGAAGAAAGTTATCTCCATCTTCACACCCTATATAAGAGTGCATTGGGATGCACTTTGCAAGTGGATTGCTCATTTTTGGAATTTTGGGTTTTCAAAAGTCAAGCTCTCTCTTAAAATCTCTCCCTACTTAATTCTCTCCCAATTCCAAAAGAGATCCCACCATCTTTCCTCTCCTTGAGAATAACGAAGAAGACTTGTTGGAGGTGTTCGAGAACGGAACAGGTTCGTGATCAGTTCGAGAATAAGAGACTTGTTGAATGATTACTAGAAGAAGAAAGGTTCTTCAAAGGTAATTATTCTTCTTCCCTAAACGCTTAACTTAGTTTCTATTTTGTGTAAGTTTTCATAACGTAATTGTGGGCAAAAGCGATCACATGCTTAAGCATCGGGATTTGATCCCTTCAAGCTAGAGATAAAATGGGTTTCTAATAGACAAATAAAATCTAGCCAAGATTAATCTTAGTATCTATTCATTCCAATCAATCATTGACACTAAGTAAATCAAGTTGAATATAGATAAATTTGTTATGGTTCTCGAAAGTTATGATTACCTCATTTTTTTTAGTTAGTCGATAAAACAAGTTTTGCGCATTGAATTATTTCTCTATTCAAATAGAGATTCTCGTAGAGCCGCTCCTAGGATTTAACCTATCGAATACATTAAGGATTAAAAGACCCAATCCTAGCCAGTCCCACTCACTTCACACGGGGCATTTAAACTAGATTGCTTACGTTCATAGTTCAAGACTATTTTACTACTTGGTTTGATTTCCTAAAACAATTACGGATTTCAAGATTTCAAATAGTTGTAAATTAATTTGAGAAATTATAGAGTGATCAATTCGTACAATTCTTAAACTAATATTGGTTCATAATCACAGAAAATAAGCAAATACCTAATTCAACAAGAAAGTATAGAATAAGTACAAATCTCACAATTTGAAGAATAAAATACTTTAATTAAACCTTGAACTAGATAAAAGAGTTTAGTTGTTCATGAAACCCATAAAAATAAAAGAAAAGAAAAGGGAAATTAGAAAAACCTAGAAAAGTTTTAGAGAACCATGGAGGTTTTGAGAATGTCTAGAATAAGATATGAAAGGAGATGGAGGCTAACCCTAATTTATAATGTGTTTCCCTAACTAAAAATAGGAAACTAATTTAAAAATATTCTATAATGGTCCTAGTTGTCCATATGGCAACTTTAACCTTCCAAAATTTAGGTTTTCTCCCAAAAGGGCTCAAATCCATGCTCCTTAAAATTTTCGTATATCGAGCTTTCAGAAAATAGAAAAAGGTCTCATAATAAGGCATGGTCACGCCTTATGGTCACGCTAGACCAAAAATCTTCATTTTTGCTCCAAATTGTGATGGAGGACATAGCTTACGATCATCGGCTTTGATCATGCCACTAGGCATTTGATTAGGACATTGCACAATGATCCGAACACTTTGTCCTACGGCTTTGATTGTTATTACTTCTGCAGGAGCTGCCCTCGCCATTATGGAAAAATCCTTTACGAAGGAGAGACGTTTTTTACATTTATATATGCAAAATCACGATCTGGTGATATAACGCAGGGTCTTCCAAAAGTGGAACAAGTGTTAGAAGGATTTCTCATGCTTCTTTGTATTGCTCCACAATGGTGCAAATAAGCTCCAAAACTCTAAATTTATGTGTTTTAACCAACAAAACATAAAATCATCCTAAACCAATGGTATTCAAGCAAATTAAATCTATAAAAAAAAATAGGGAATTCAATCTCAATATATGTAAAATATTTTCCTATCAGCTAGTATTTTTTCCTCACCAAGAAAGGTCAGGATGATGTTTCCACCCTAGATTATATGTATTGGAGTATGGATTCAACTTGTTTTGCGCTATATAACACATAGGAGTTGGATTATAAGGACAATTGTCAAAAACATGATTCTCATTGCAATAGGCCCACATAGTTGTAGAAATCTAATTTAAAGCAGCAACAAGGGTCTGATTCTCCAAAGTAAGGGTCTTTAATGTGTCATTCATGGCAGATATTTGCGCACTTAGGGCATGTTTGGGAGTGATTTTGGCATGTTTTCTTTTAAGTATTGATGTTTGGCAAATTATGAAATTGATTTTAGAAAAATCTAAAATCATTTAAAATTGATTTTGCAATAATTAGTTGGAAGGTGATTCTACATGAGTTGATGAATCACTCTCAAAATTTGCACTCATTCTATTCAAGGGTTGAAATACCAAAATTGCCCCCATATTTAAGCAGAAAAATTTTGCCCTAGCTCATTTTTCTCTTACGATTGGAGGTTCCTCACCATTGCAGCAGCTTATCGCGATTGCTTCTTGGTCTCTCAGATAGGCATTATCTTTGATTTCGTCTTTCTAACTTTCCTCTTTTTTGCTTTCTTTCTGTCTCTGGCATGCTCCAACAGGGCTCGCGATGGGTTATTGGCGTTTAAGAGTGAGGATTTTAGTGTTAGTATTTGAAAACCCTTGTGTATGTGCTTGGATCTTTCCTAGGTTCATTAAACAAGATTAAGGATGAAACAATTAATTGTTATATCTGCTCCTTTTGATTACGAACTAGTTTCTTTTATTGTCTATAAATCCACTTGTTTTCATTTCTTGCAAAATTGATTGATCGTATTCTCCCATTCTTCTATTTGAAAATTTGCAGATATGTTGGGAATTCGAATGTTTTATGGTGAAGAAAATTTGTGTATAAAAATTTGCAGATCGATTTGTTTTTATTTGTCGATCTTTTTTCTTTGAGCACTAGGTCTCGTTTTTCACAACAGATTCATTTGTTGGAGTTTTGAAATCTTTTGGGGTTCTGTTTTGACCTTCTTATTTTAGATTTAGAAGCTATATGATAAAGCCAAATTCTATTTTGAGTAATTAGAAGTTGAAAATCTTAGGATGGCTTCTTTTTGTATAGTGTGTGAATTTCTTATTCCCCATCAAAATAAATTTTTGGCTTTTACTATAGTGTTCTTATTTCAACTCATCTGGAAGACTTGTAATAGATGATTTTCTCTTTTGGGTTTTGAGTTTTTTTGTGACTTACAATTTTGTCTTCTTGAAATATATGTTGATTTCAACTTGGTTTATGCCCCTCAACCCTTCCTTTTCGTGATTTGGTTTATGAATTAAAGGTCTGAAGCCAACAAGATCATAGCTCAATTGGTATCAAGTATGACTCATGACCAAAAGGTCATGAGTTCGAATCCCCTACCCCTAATTGTTGATGTACTAAAAAAAATGAATTAAAGCTCTGAAAAGTGAATGCTCATCTTCTTTCTTATTCCTTCAACTCATTTGTTGATTTGCTCCAAAGAAGCTAGTCGGCCATGACAACACTACATTATTACAACTTGAGTAATTCTTCAAATTGGCTCATTATTTGGAGCATTTGGAATACCATTAGCTTTAACTCGAAGTGAGTTGCCTCGATGTTGGGTTCCACAATTCTTGTGTTCAGATTCTAGATAGTGGCAGTTGCATAGTCTCTGATCTCTCTTATTCCATTTTGTGTTCAACTCTTGTTGCTCCTTTTTTTCCTTTGTTGTCTATGATGTTGGTGGAAAGTTGTTTCTATTTCATGTTCTCACTCAAATAGACAAAGCTTTTTTTTTTTTTGCATGCAACCACGTTGCAAATGAGTTTAATTTCCTATAATAGAAAAAAATTTAGTTGCAATTTGCTCACAATTTGTGTTGTACAATTGAATTTTCTTAGTAATATTGTTTCCAACAACAACGCCAAAAATTAGATGCTTGAAAACGTGCAGGGTTTAGCAGAAATCTTTTTTTTTTATGGGAAAACTCTCAATCTAGTGCAAGTGCACATTATTATCAAGCAAGTTGTTAGTGGAAGTATTCTGAATATCGTGTCCTAAAGGAGCAGATAAAACAAAATTCAAAAGGGAGCAAAAGATGTGATCACAATGCAACTTTAGTAACTAATATAGGTAAAAATGGCAAGGTTGTATGCCACTAAAAAGTAGAAATAAAAAATAAAAAATGAAAAAAAAAAAAGATTCAAACATGCTCATGCACTTTTGAATGGAATTGCAGCCTAATATACCATTATAATTTTCACTCAAACACCAAAATAATTTAAACCACATTTAACTTCTATTCTATCTTTAGAACCTAAGCAATTAAACCTATATTCTATAGTTAATTCAAGTTAATTAATTCAAACATAATCATTTTGGTTTTAGAGGCTTTGCCTTATGTCGAAGATAAAAAATAACTCTTATTTTTGAGCTTTTCTCCTCAATTACTTTTATGAAAACGAAGTCTTATCTAACCTTTTTTAATATTAGAGTTGATTTTTATATGTTAATCTAGGTGATTAATCTAAACTCAAATGAGAAATTAAGTCATTAAAAGCAATCAATACTACAGTACTAAGCAAAGTTAATTTTCACATATTAGGACTTAATTACTTCCCTTCTCTAGGGCATTCATGTATTTGAATCACAAAGAGAGGTTTAGCTCATGAATAATAAAAAAGAAAATAACAAAACTTGGAATACATTAAAGTTTCACATAAGATGTGAACACTACAAGAAAAACTGTCTACGATAGCTTCGAAAAAATGTTGGAATAAGCCTTTTATAGCTTTTTCTTCAGAGTCATGACAACCCAAACTATTAAAAATCTGGGACTTTTTATAGCATTTTATAAAAGTTATAAGAAGTAGACTTTTTATAGCATTTTATAAAGGTTATAAAAAATGATATATCAAAACTCTTTTAATAGCATAGTTTCCTCTTTTTCAAATCTTCGATAGTATTTTATAAATGCTATAAATAGCATTTTAGTAATCTATAATAGCATTTATTAAATATAACATTTATATATAGCTATAAATGCTTGTTGTAAAGCTATAATATATTTTTGAATTGTCACATTTTTTTTATATTATTGTATCTTCTATGCTCTTTCAAATTCATTCATATTGATTAATTCAAGTTTCATACCTTATTTGAAATTAGAAGTAAAATAATAAATAAATTATCTACAAGAATAAATATACAAACAAAATTTGTCTTTGTCTAAGCAAACATTCATTCAAGACTTACATTGCCCCACTTAGAGTTGATACAAAACATAAAACTTTTCAATTTATTGTTCCACAAAAATAGATATATAATGAATATCATCAACTAGGAATGGTACAAAATATTAACTCTTTCCATCACTATTCATTAAATTACAAAATTATCACAATTCAAAATCAAAATATATAACTTAAGCTAGTTGTTTGTGGCCAAGAGCTTCCAATGATATTCTTTCATCAACCTACAAAAAGTCAACAAGAAAGAAATTAGAAAAGAAATACACTAAAATTACCATAGATAACAACAAAAGTGAACATAACTAACAACAACGGTATTTTGACGAGGTTATACTCTTTTCTTACAAGCAAGACGACATGTCCTCGATGAGCATAAAGTTGAACAAAGACTAAAATTGAACAAAGACGTTGTTAATCTATCCCAAAAGAACACATCATGAACAAACCATTAAGCTAACATAAGATTGAGAATCAAATATAAGGTTAAAAACTATACTTATCTTACCGACTCAAGAGGAAATAGTGTACCTACAACTTCAATTTATTGTATGTTTATGTGTTTCAAGGTGATTCTCCATCGACTTTTGTGAAATAACCAAGAGGGGGAAGTAAGGAAAAAATTGAACGTGAAAACTATGGAGTTAGAAAGATTCCATTCGGAAGGCTCAATGTACTCTCTCTCGAGGAACTTCTACAATGTAACACCAAAAAGGAGTTAGTCGAGCTTTTGCAATGTAATAAAAGCAACTGATTAGGGATCCTCGTGTCTCAAGAATTCGATCAGAAAGTAACTTTCAATATGGGTTCTCAATAACATTCAAGTTCAGGGGAAAATAATCATTAGGAGCTATAAGGAACCATTAACATGATTACACTAAAAAACTAAACAACTGAATGACTAAAACTCAAACATCGTTTTATCATAACATAAGCACCTCCATTCCAAAAATCACAAACTTTTTTAACAGTTAGCACGAACCACACAATTATTACTTCAAAAACTTTGTGTAGCTAAAAAAATAAAAACTAAAAGAGCATTTCTAAGTACCTTGAAAGGGATTGCGTTCTCCCATATGACGGAAACTCTTGATGAATTTTCAGATTAGTATCCATGTATTTAAATGCAAGAATGATTTTCCTTTTCTCGTTCTGGCCTTATTTGACATTCATCAATCTGCATAAATTTCATACTACATCAAATATAGAAAGAAGCAATTATATCAGCCTTATGCAGGAATTAATTCCATATATCAGCTGTGGCAATTTCTTTATCAATCTTTGGACTAAATCATCAAACAAACACTTACCTTATCCATCAGAACAATGCAAAAATATAATGACATTCATCTTCACTGGATAGGCCCTGACAATCAAGCTAAAATCAAGCTATGATTTGTGCATTGACAATCTTTGACCCTTGCATCACAATAGATATTCTTGAAAGATGACAAGATTATTATGTTAGTAACAATGGTGAAGGCTTAGATAACTCATAATTCAAATTGAGGAAATGGAAAAATATCAACTCAAAATGGTTCGCTGAAACATTAAAAAGTTCTAGACTACACGTGACTATGAAAATATCAGTAATGGCTATAAGCACCAAAAATTGGTCTTAGACTTGCAATTTGCAGCAAGCTCATCCCAATAAACACCAGTCCAAGCCATTCCATTATTTCAGTAAAAGTTCAGATCAGTAAACCCATGAGAGTATGGTAGGAGCTCCTCCACATCAACCTTGGAACTAGAACTCGTGCTTTTCTTAAAACTTAGCTAATACTTCTCAAAATTCATTAACATAGCATCTAAAAACTCAACTACTAACAACACTCGAACAAACAATAAATTCGATTACAAAAACTAAAACTAACTTTACTAACTCACAAAAGTTACACAAACATAATAAGTATAACATCATTTTGCGAAGAACGATCATATGGATGGTACACCACAAATCAATGCCTCCCTTGCTCCAGCAAGGACACCTAAGTAAAACCTCAAGTAGCCAAAAGATAAATCCAATCCACAAAAAAAGAAGGATAAAAAGAAAGAAGATGAACTCACAATTGCAGAGCGCAGATATGGGCGTTGTAAGAACCTTCACGAACAAGGCCTTCAATGAGGTAAGTGACAACATCAATAAATTGTTCAATAGAGGGTGACGGCATACAGATTCATTCAGCACCAATCCTCATATGAAGAGCATTTTGGTGTGGATGAAAGAGAAGAAGACCTCCATCTTCTTTCCTATACGCTTTCAGACCTTCAAACAATCCCTGCTCAAATTTCGAACACTACTCCTTAAACTCTATTATCTATTGAGTTTATGCAAAGAAACTTAGGAGTCAACCTCCCAACTTCTAACAAGTTTTTATCTCAAGTTTGACTTCCAAGAACTTATATTGATTGGGCATGATAAGAGTCAAACCTCGTCTGATCGAAGAGAATCTTGATGAACAAGCGCAAATCTGTTGAACATACCTAAATGACAGTCTACTCACAAAGTTGTTATTATTTATAAGCATAGTCTCTTTTTCTTTGTAATCTACTTAATATGATGTTCAAAGATAACTCGAACATAGTTCTCATATATAAAATACAAAAAACAAACACTATTATACTTGCAAATATAGATATGGAAATTAGATATCTAAAACAAAATACTTCAATTTAAATATGTAACTTAAACTCATAAGTTAGGAAAGTTTCACAAAATGAACCAACAATCTAAAACTAAAGTACTAGACAAATCATTAATTTCTAACAAACACAATCCACAAGGTAGTAACCTAAATGTCTATTGTTACAATTTCAACACAAATAATAGACCTAAGATATCATTCACTCAAGCTTAAACTTTTTAAGAAGGAAGCAACACTCCAATAACTAGCCTGCAAGTAAACATGACCAACTACAATTGTATTTTAACGAGGCTCTACTCTTTTCTAACAAGCTAACAACCTAATCATTCACTAAGCTAACAACCTCTATGCTCCGAAAATTTTGACAATATAACGACGTAACCACAACAATACCAAAAATGTTACCTAGCACCTATTGGTAAAAGAAGATTACACTTCTATATCCACATTAACCAAACTACGACTTCCATTTGGGATAAAGACAACATAGGTGAATTACAATAGAAGAATATGATATCATGGAGGCCATAACAATTTTTCAAGCATAAAGTGATAAGATGTTGAGACTCTCCCTATTTCTCATGCATGATTTATTCTGACTCTACATTTATATGTTCATATGTTATTCTAAGACTAAAAAATTTTAAGATAATATTCTCATTAGTGAGCACAAATAAAGGAAATAAGTGACAACTATCACACAAACCAATAGTTAGAAAAATCAATTCAATTAGCTTGCATTTTTAAAAGGTAAAATGAAGGCCAAAATGAGTTAAGATTGTTATATGTATTTCCTTTTGGCTAACAATGGGCAGTTGCCAGTTGGGTGTCCAGACATCTCTTGCTCCATTTCATGCTACCAATTATAAAAAGAAATTTAGGGAAACTTCAATTCATGGGAACTACTAAACATAAGAAGGGAACTATGTTATTAGAAGAAGAAAAAAAGGACCCCCACTGTGCTACCCCAGGACAGAAAATTAACATAACTATCATAAGAAAGAAGAAATAACTCATGCAATATATTGCTAGTGCATTTAAAACCAAATTTCAACTATGTGCAAAATTTCATTATTGAAACAACAGAATTTTAAACTTCTCTCTTCTTAACAAGAGGTCATCATTTCATTTAAACCTCTAAAAGTAACACTATACCAAACATATAGTTCACTCCTTTATAATTGACCAACATAAATTAGATATAAATTACATATAGTAGGAAACTCAAATTCACGGAGAAGGAATCCTGATAAAATTGAACATAGGAAGCTAATGACAAATTTCAAAATCAACAACTTCAAATGTAGCAAAATTTGGGCAAAAGAATTTATTGTTAAGAAACTACCTATTGCACAAAACACTCACATAAGGAAGCATTTACAAATATGCTTAATGAGTTATAATCACCATGTACTTGAACCAAATGATTTCTTTTCCTTGCTCATTCGAGTCCATCGGGCTCTATAACCATTTCCTGAAATGATAGCAATAAACTACTTCAGAATCAAAGAGTGGTGCCAAGACTATAACATGAAACTTTAATGAAGAAACTAAATAAAAAAGTTACCCCTGTTTACAAAATACGATTGCAACCTCAACGAAAAAAAATATATACTGCCAAATTCATGGATTTCTTATTCAAGAGCTCAACTAAGTGAAAATTAAAATAAACTCAAGTAGAAAAAGCATCAGTGCCAGTAATTAGGATGCCAAGGGAAAATTAAAAGACGAACTTCTGCTAAATACCACAGATATCTCTTTACTATGTAGAGATTGAAGAATAAGGAGTTCGAACTGCTAAATGTTCTCAAAGCCCTGAAGCTAGAACCTTATACAACATACCACTTACACTAATAGCAACACTAAGAATGTGGATTTCCAAACAAATATGAACTCCATCAATTATAATTGACAATCATTAACCGTGAATAACCTTGAATTATTCATTTTTCTAGAAGCAAAGTTAGCACATAAAACACTACGATTAAACAAACAGAAATCAGATAGAGGAATAAAGTAGAAAAAATTGAGACAAGCAGTGTAACGTCTATACCTCAGGCTCCGTGAGGTCTTCAAACTGAGGAGCCACCCGAATGAAAACCCCATCATCGTAGAACTTGAACCAAGACTTTGTATTTGCTATTCCCGAAGGCCTTATTTCGAAGTTGGAGAAATTTCTGAAGATTGGGCAAGTGACCATTTTGGGATCAGGGGAATTAGAGAGAGTGGGAAGCTCAATTTTATGGGACACCAAATCGGAGAGCTATGAACAGAAATTTACCTAAATATGTCACAAACAAGTGTAGTTGCTGCACCTAACTCAACCAGAGAATACGAAGGTGTTGCAATCCGGTCGAGAAAATCACAGATATCTCTGTACTCTGTAGACATTGGAGAATGAGGAGGAGTTCGAACTGCTTCATTTTCTTGTTGGATTGTTCGCTTCGTCATTGTTGGTCGAAGAGAAACTGAAAAACGCCTGCTCTAGCACCCTGGTCGACGAAGGATGATGTGCGAAGAGAGACAACGACGAAGGATGAAGAGAACTGTGAAGGAGGATGAAGAAAACGACGAAGGTGACTCTCGGGTGATTTGCGTGTGATTGAGAAAGAGAATGAAGGTGAAATACAGAAAGTGGCGCAAAATCTAAAATGTGTTCCCTCACTTTTTTTCACGGCAAATTTTTAGAAGCTTTAATAGCATTTTGTAAAAATACTATTAATAAATGCTATCTTATCTATAATTTGTTGCAGTGGAACAAGAAAAAAAATAAAATGAAACCCTAAAGAGAGATTCAGTTGGTGAAATTAAATTTAAACGCCTGAATTAGCTTGTTGGTAAATTAAGAAGAGATTACAACTTGAGTGAAGTTTTTATAAGAACAGAAAGAAAAGAACAAAAGTCAAAGGTAAAAGAGCAAAACATGAAACCTAAACTAAAAACAACAGAGAATGTCGAGAACTGCTGCACTTGCTCCTCAATTCTACCGTTTTCATGGAGAATAGAGTTTGTAATTGACAATCCTCTTTGTGGTAGTTGTCGACTTTGTTTTATGGAAAGTTAGTATGTTCGCAATTGCTCATTATTCTTGCACAAAGTCACCAAAATTACTAATAAGTTTCACCTATTTTCAACTTAATACATCCATAGTTCTAGATCACAGCAGCATATTTTCGTGGATTGTCCTATTTTCTCTTCATTTGACTCAAGTTTATGGGCATGCACATACATGAACTCCTACAAATATCTTGGTATTAAGGCCTAAATAAGCCTCAATTATGAGCTGAAATCAAATTAAGACTTAAATGGGTATCTAATAAGATGGACTGATGCATTTTTTAGTCGGTTTACCTGGGACAACAAGAAAAATGTCTATTTTAAAATAGGCTAACTTAAAAAATAGCTAAACATGTTTTGTTTTATAATTATGTCTAAAATCAGTTTTTACTAAAATATTGAGATTACTTTTCTAACCAAAATAACCTCGATAGAGATTTAAGCAAACCATCTAAAAGCATGCCTGCAATAAAACATTGTATTAAGGAAAGTAAATATGTTACATTAATTTAAATAATCATTCTTTTAAATTTCTACCAATAATTAGTTTGTGGGATAAATTTGAATATGTTACCGTTTTTATGAGTTGGTAGATGAACAAAAAAAAATAGTCAATTAGATCAATTTAAATTACAACAATTGAAGTAACTATGAGTTAAATTCAACAACAATGATTACAGATAAACATACGAATGAGACCCATGGCATAGATAGGTGGAAACGTGCATATATAATGACAATTACCCCTAATGCACAAGATAGTAAAGTCATCCAAAAATTAATGAAATGATACTAGTTCATTCACAATAGCAATTACAAATAAACACTTCATTCACCAATTTTATAACTCAATCAATCAAGTCAAAAATGCAATAGAATAAGAGAAAACTGTAAAAATAAGAAAATTTTTTTAAAAAAGGATTATTTGCTGGTAACCATAAATTCACCTACTGAAAACCTCATTGCCTTCAACCTCCCCAACTTTAAAAACTTCTTTACCCACGTTGTTCCTTTGTATTTATACTCATTAAAGCTTTGGATGAATTTTTAATTCTAAAAGTTGGGACTTGAAGACAAAGTTTTGTTTTTCATTTAACTACAATTTTAAAACGAAATGTTATGTATTTAAATCATTAGCTCTTCTCCAATATTTTAGGAATATTGTTCAATATTGAAAAACCTACGTTTCACATTTTTAAATAAAAAATTTGAGTTCTAAAACTCCATTCCAAATATTTTAGGGTTTTTTTTTTTTAATGTTTTGTTTTTTAAGAAATTTGGGCTTATAGGACTCCATGTATTGCATTTATCTCTCGAGTTACTTTATTAATCACATGTATATACTCTTATGTACATAGGGGTATAGGTGATTGATAGAGTGATTAGGTGTATTTGGGTTATAGTTATATGCATATAGATATAAGTTTGCTATATTTATTGTCTATATCATCTTTTATACTCATGTATGTAAGACAAGTGTATGTTACTAGTATGTAGTATTATAAATTGCGATAATTTTTTCATGTTTGTATCATTATATACACATAAGTATTGAGTGATTTGATTTATTTAATTACATGCATATGAGACACATTATTGTTGATCTTGATGGTTAGTATACATGTGTATATAATACTATACACTCTATTAATAATTGTATCATAGTTTTATATCAATTTTTTTTTGTTGTTGTATTCATTTGGAATCTTACTTTCGTATCATACTTATGCCCATGAATTACACTGTTTTGATAAAATCGAGAAGACCCAACAACTTTCTTTCTCATTAATTTATGTCATTATTAGAAAGAGGTGTAAATTTCTCTCTTCAATTTTGAGTCTAAGGTAATTGTCAATGATTCCATGAGTTGAGAAAAAAGAGTTATAGATATTTTTTTCGTGCCAATTACCATAGTATAGAATCTAAATTGGCTGACTATTATAATACGATATTGAGCTATTTTTTGACAAACAATTCAATCAGAAGGCAAAAAATGTTTGAAAGTCGAATTTGAATTACAAAATATGAATAAATCGGAAGTTTGAAAATTGGTATTTAAAATGGAATAGATAAGTTTGATATTTAAAAATGAGTCTAAGATATATATTTTTTAAACATGAATCTTGATGTGAGATTTGTTTTATTTATTTTCTACCAATTTCAGTTAATTCGAATGACAAAGAATATACATGCATATCAAGGGAATAATTGAAAGGAAAAACTTTCACTCTCATTTGCTAGCAAAGTATGGTAGCCATAAATCTAAATATTGAAAATTTTTAGCTATTTTTCATTACGGTTAAATTTTTTTTTAGCCATTAGTTACAATTTCCCTGAAATCAAAATGTGTCTTTCTGTTCGTGTCTTATCTGTCATTGATTTGGGGCAAATTGTTATCCATTCAACTGGCCCAAAAAATATTTAAATTAATGAATAAACTTTTATACTTTTTAAATGAGTTAAAATATGGTTTGAGAAGTTGTGAATTAACATTAAAAAAAAAAACGCACCATTCGTAGATTCAAGAATGTCATGAGAAATTTAACCAAACATGGACCAAATTGGAACTTGTAAAACCACAAATAGTCGAGTTAAATCTAAGCATAAGCAGTAGAGACAAACAAAAATAAAGAACATTTAGATATAAATAGTTCATAATTTTAAGAATAGAAACTAAAAACAAAATTGTCGTCATAAAAAAGACAGTTGAGAAAGTTAAATCTTGAGTAAGGGAAGCAGGTTGGTATCTTATTATTGAAGATCCTCAAGTGGTAAATACAATTTTGGCAAAATTTCTTTACCTCCATTGCAACATTGGAGGTTGGGGGGTGCGTATTACATACAATGATGCCCACAAAACACCTGAACACTACAATGATAATCAACCATCTATAGTCATATCTATCTTGAGCTCATTGGGGCCAAGGCAATGTCAAAACCTAAAGCATCAAAAAACTCATCTAACAATGAATGTTCAAGACAGCTGCAGCAAAAATCTGTCTTAAAAGCCTTATATGCACTGGTAATGAATGAGGAAGATGCAGAGCATAGAATGTGAAATATTGCCTTCCTTCCCATGCAAATTTGCATTACCCCGAAACTGATAGCTGTGCTCACATATGGTTTTGCAGGTATTCTGTACAAATTCATCAAATAGGGGTTGGGTTGGTGTGTTCGGATCATCTGTCTCTATGCTGTACTTTTTTTACCTGAAACACCCAGTAAATATAAAAAAAAAAAAAGAACATCAACTTAAAAGAAGAATCTCAAGAAATAATCCGCGATAGGAAGCTAGGGTCGTGGTACGCAGTTTTATAAAATATAATTTAAAAGGAAAAAAAATCAGTAACACGTCACTAAAATCCATAACATTCTCCTGGATATAACACTGGTAAGTCAAGCGATCAAACAATTTGAAAAGGTGAAGCTTACCCTATGGGATAGTTGTGATTGTGAACAATAAATTGGATTTATTAAGTCTCAGACGGATTTTTTATATTTACAAGGGGAATAATACAGGTATTGCAGCAACCGTCCAAGTTCAAAGAGTGAGAAAGTATGCACCTTTTACGCCTTTTATGCTTTCCTTCACATATAAGGGTGTTGATTATTTCCTTATTTGTTGATGAGAATATTTGATATTATCTAGTATCTTTTATATTATTTGAATTAGATATACTGAAAGATTATTTCCTTTTCTGTAAATAAGGGTTCTCTCCTATATAAGAAACTCTTCCTTCTCATAGTAAATATACAGAAATAATACATTCTACTCTTGGTATTCTACATGGTATCAGAGCAGAAACCCTAAATTCTGTCAAAACCCTAATTTCTTTTCTTTCTAAACACCAAAAGAAAAACTCTAGCCGCCACAAAAAAAAAAAAACCCCTAGCCTCCTCTGTTGACACCACATCACCTGCGACATTGTCGACCGACCGATGCTTTGAACCCTAGGATCCTTGTCGGAGATAACCAACCCTTTCCGGAGATAATAGACGCCTGCAATCCGACACTTGCAAACTCGCGAACGTCTGCGACCCGCGATCCGTGACCCGCGTCCCGCGAACTTGCGACCCACGACCCACGTGAGTGAGAGCCTGTTCGTAGTGTTGTCGCCCGCCGGTTCCTTTCTCGCCGTCGTCTCCCTTGCCGGTTGCCTCCTCGCCGTCGTCGCCGTCGTCGCCTCTGTCGGCCGATTTCCTCTATTTTTTCTAAAAAACAGTGCACTGTATCGGGATTACTGGATCTCCTTTTGTTGACTGCACTATTTGTTTTCTTTTGGTGATTTTTATCTCTACTTCTCTATCCTTGATTGATCTTCAGGAAAGATGTCAGAAAATAAATCTTTGTCCGTTATTAAAGGCTCGGATGGTGGATCCATTCCAACAACCCTCTTCATCCAAATTACTACAATTCGACTCAATGGCGATAATTTCCTTCGTTGGTCGCAGAGCGTTCGAATGTATATCCGAGGACAAGGGAAGATTGGCTACCTTACTGGGGATAAGCTCATGCCTGCCAAAGATGATCCTTCATTTGTTGGGTGGGATGCTGAGAACTCCATGGTGATGACCTGGTTAGTAAATTCCATGATAGAAGAGATTAGTTGCAATTATATGTGTTATTCTACTGCTAAGGAATTATGGAATAACGTGGCTCGGATGTATTCCGACTTAGGGAATCGATCCACGGTGTATTTGAGCTCAATCTCAAACCGAGTGACATTAGACAGGGAAATAATTCGGTTACACAATATTTTCATTTGTTGAAGCGAATTTGGCAAGATCTTGATCTATTCGATTCTTATGAATGAAAGTCAACTGATGACCAAAAACACTACAGAAAAGTTGTGGAAGACAATCGAATTTATAAATTTCTCACGCCCTCAATGTGGAATTTGATGAGGCTAGAGGAGAATACTTGGTAAGACTACTCTTACATTAGGCCACCCATCACAAACCGTTTATGAGAGGAAGGGTAGAAAGGGAAAGAATCCCACCTAACAGTTGCCTGTGGGTGTGTCAGTGCACGTGGGTGTGAGCGCCTGGATAGGGGTAGGGACCACAATATTTTGTTATTTAGGTAATCTTTTGTTTTGTTGGGGCATTGGGAATTTTGGTGCCTATTTGCTAGAGCGAATAGAGAGGGAAGAGAGCTCTCAGCTCTCTGGTTTGTTTGAATGCTTGTAACGCCCTTGGGCAAACTATCTTGTTAGAATATAATATCAATAGTAACGAAGATACCTTACAAATTGGTATCAGAGCATCGATCCACCGGTGTGAAATCTAATGGCGCGAGAAGAGAATGGAGGAACGATTAGAATTAGGCGATCGTGAGCGTGAGGAGCTAAAAGTAGAGGTTGAAGGGATACAGGAGAAGCTGTTGCGACTACCGGGCATTGAGGAACAATTAACCTCAATCTCGAAATCAGTAGCTCTTCTCGTCTCTGAGTTTGCCGGTTTCCGATCTCGTTCAGGGGTAACGATGACGGGGGAAAGTGTGGCTTCCACCAAGACACCGGTCGGCGACTCCAAGGGAGGGACCTTATCGATGGAAAAGAAAGAAACGGAGGAGGATAAAACGACCAGTCAAAAAGCGACGAAATGGCGGAGATCGGAGCAAGTTCAAGAAGGTCGAAATGCCCATATTCAATGGAGAGGATCCCGACTCGTGGCTCTTTCGGGCCGACAGGTATTTCCAAATACATAAACTAACTGATTCCGAAAAGCTAATAGTAGTTGTGATTAGTTTCGAGGGCATCGCCCTCAATTGGTATCGAGGAAAAGAGGAACGCGAACCATTCTCTAACTGGGAAGATTTGAAGGTCCGGCTACTCGCGAGGTTTCGAAAGGCAGGACGAGGTAGTGTGCTCGGAAGGTTTTTAGCAATCCGGCAAGAAACTACGGTCACCGATTACTGTAACGAGTTCGAGCTATTGATGGCCCCATTGCCTCGGCTAGCTAAAGACGTTACGAGAACACCTTCATGAACGGACTGAAACCATTGATACGATCGGAAGTGCTTTGCTGGCGGCCAGGGCATCTCGAAGAAATGATGGAGATGGCCCAACTGGTAGAAGATCGAGAACAGTTGCGGTTGGATGAGTACGCCAAAGGTAGCCCAAACAGAGGCAAAGGAAACGAAAGCTACTTAGGCCCACGATCGACAGCAGCCCAATCAAGCCCAAAATCACCCTGGACCGAATCGAAGGATTATGCAAAAAGCTCAGAGTCCATTCCCACGAGCGATTACCTAACGGATCCTCGGCCACAATTCCACGTCGCGAAGGAAGTATGAAACGACTGACAGATGCCGAGTTTCAAAATCGTAAGGCGAAGGGTCTATGTTTTCGTTGTGACGAGCGGTACACTGTGGGGCATAAATGCAAGGTAAAAGAGGCGCGAGAATTAAGAACTCTGGTCGTTCATGCAAACGGAGAAGAATTTGAAATTGTCAAAGAAATAGAGACGAGGCCAGAAGAAACGATGGAAGTCACCGCAGAAGAAGGAGAAGCGGTCGAATTATCCATAAATTCTGTAGTCGGCTTCTCAAACCCCGGAACCATTAAGTTAAAAGGGAGGGTCCTAAGTGAAGATGTTGTGGTGTTGGTCGACTGCGGAGCAACACACAACTTCATCTCCCAAATGATTAGTCGAGAGTCAAGCTTCCCTTACAAAACAAACAAACTATGGGATCATCATGGGCAGCGTCAGAATAGCTATTAAAGGGAAGGGAATCTGTAAGAATGTGATGTTGGAATTGGGGGAGCTTACTGTAGTGGAGAGTTTCCTACTGTTGTTAGAGCTGGGAGGAGTAGATGTGGTTCTGGGAATGCAGTGGTTGCACACATTGGGCGAGACGAGTGTTCATTGGTTGTCCCTAACGATACGAATCACAACAGAAGGTGGGCAAATATGTTTAAAGGGGGACCCAAGCTTGACCAAATCTCGAGTATCACTGAAGAACATGGCCAAGGCACAGGAAGAGAGTGATCAAGGGTTCTTAGTGGAATTTAAAGCACTTTGGAGGCCGGACCTTCGCCAGGAGAGCCTATGGTCATTCCCAAACGAACATCCGCCACTGCATAATGGACCTCCTAGGAACACAATGGAGTGTTTCGGATGCACGAAGGGCTCCTCCCCCGAAGCGATTGACCATCATATCCACCTCAAAAGGGGGCTAATCCGGTAATGTCCGACCCTACAGGTACGCCCAAACCCAGAAGGAGGAGATTGAGCGACTGGTAGAAGAAATGTTGCAAGATGGAATCATCCGCCCAAGTAGTAGCCCATATTCCAGCCCGGTCCTGTTAGTCAAAAAGAAGGATGGGGAATGGCGATTCTGCGTCGACTACCGAACCTTGAATAATATAATTGTTCCGGATAAATTCCCTATACCGGTGGTGGAAGAATTATTAGATGAGCTCCACGGGTCAAGAATCTACTCCAAGATCGACTTGAAGTCGGGTTATCACCAGATTCGAGTGAGTGAGATGGATATCGAGAAGACTGTCTTCCGGACGCATGAAGGGCACTACGAGTTCCTCGTCATGCCATTTGGGCTCACCAATGCTCCATCGACATTCCAAGCCTTGATGAATCAGGTATTCAAACGGTTCTTGAGGAGATTTGTACTGGTGTTCTTCGATGACATTCTAATCTATAGCAAAGATCTCACTGAGCACCATCAACATCTGTCCATTGTCTTAGAGGTACTACGAGACAACCAACTGTATGCGAATAAAAAGAAATGCCAATTTGCTCAACCTCGAATTGAATACCTGGGGCACTGGATATCCGAACAAGGGGTCGAAGCCGATGGACGGAAGGTCCAAGCAATGTGGGAGTGGCCGAGACCGCAAGCAATAGGGGAATTACGGGGATTCCTCGGTTTAACTGGGTACTATCGACGGTTTGTCCAGAACTACGGAACAATAGCTACTCCACTGACACAGTTACTAAAAAAGGGGAGTTTCGATTGGAATGAAGCGGCAACAGAAGCTTTCGAGAAGTTGAAAACAGCCATGGTAACCCTCCCGGTATTAGCTCTGCCAGATTTCAATAGACCCTTCGTGGTGGAGACAGACGCTTCGGGAAAAGGTTTGGGGGTTGTACTTTCGCAAAATGGGAGACCAATTGCTTATTTCAGTCATACATTGGCCGCCCGAGCGCAAGCGAAACCCATCTACGAGCGAGAGTTGATGGCTATAGTACTGGCGGTCCAACGATGGCGCCCCTACCTCTTGGGGCAAAAGTTTGTAGTTCGAACTGATCAAAGAGCCCTGAAATTCTTGTTGGATCAGAGAATGATACAGCCACAGTACCAGAGATAGGTAGCTAAATTATTGGTGTAAAATATAAAAGGAGTAGAAATATTTTCTGTATATTACAATGAAGGTACAAGGTTTCTTATATAGGAGAAACCTTTATTTACATACAAGGAAATAAAATCACAGCACTATATTATGGCAAATACAAGGGAATAATATTTATTGACAAATAAGGGAATATCTAATATTTCCTTATTAATAAATAAAGAGAATAACCAACACTCCCCCTCAAGCTGGTTTGAATATATCTTCCATTGCCAGCTTGGAGATCATCTTGTCAAACTGTAATTTGGGAAGTCCCTTTGTTAACACATCATTTACATTACTTTGTAGGAGATAAGGAGTACATATTACACTGCATCAATCTTCTCTTTTATGAAGTGTTTATCTACTTCAATATGCTTTGTTCTATCATGAAGAACCGGATTATGGGCAATGGAAATAAGCGCCTTGTTGTCACAATAAATATGCATTGGTCTATCCTCGACTAAATTTCAATTCATCCAATAATCGTTTTATCCATATGCCTCATAAATTCCATGAGCCAAGGCTCTAAATTCAAACAAAGACTACTTCTAGCCACCACACTCTGCTTTCTTACTTCTCCATGTGACTAGGTTGCCTCCAACAAACGAGCAATGCCCGTAGTAGATCTTCTATCTGTTATACTCCACACCCAATCAACATCGGTGTATACTTGACATGTAAATTATCATGTTTCTTGAATAGTATGCCTTTTCCAGAGTGCCTTTTAAATACCTTAGAATTCTGTAAAGTCGCTTCAAAATGAGATTGTCTGGGGCATGCATAAATTGACTCACCACACTTACAAAGAAAGGCAATGTCGGTCGTGTATGTGACAAATAAATGAGTCTCCCTACCGGTCTACGATATTTTTCTTTATCTTTTACATCTCCTCCTGTTGCAACTTGCAATTTTAAGTTTGGCTCAATAGGAGTTTGGATATCTTGCACCCAAGTAAGCTGTTTCTTGAGTAAATCAACGATATACTTACTGATTTACAAGGATCCCTTCTTTTGATCTGCAAATTCCATTCCTAGAAAGTACTTGGACTTCCTAAGTCTTTAATTTGGAATTCATTTGCAAGTTGTTTCTTCAAGGTGGTCACTCCCCCCTTCCGTCATTTCTGTGATAATAATATCATCAACATACACAATTAGAACAACAACTCTGTTATTTTCAGTATGTCTATAGAAAATAGTATGATCTGCTTGGCTTTGATAAAATCCATAGCTCATAACTACTTTCCCGAATCGTTCAAACCACGCCCTCGAGAGATGTTTAAGTCCATATAGAGCTTTCTTTAATCTGCACACTTTGTTAATCCCAATTTCTTTCTCAAAACCAGGTGGAGGTTCCATAAATACCTCTTCCTCAAGATCCCCATTGAGGAATGCATTCTTGACATCAAGTTGATAAAGGGGCCAATCTGAATTGACAGCAACAGATAATAATACTCTTATAGAGTTAATTTTAGCAACAGGGGCAAATGTCTCCTGATAGTCAATTCCATAGGTTTGAGTGAAACCTTTAGCAACGAGTCTGGCTTTATACCTCTCAATACCCCCATCGGCTTTACACTTTATAGTAAACACCCATTTGCAAACCTCGAGTTTCTTACCTTTTGGCAATTCAACTATGTTCCAGGTGCCATTTTGTATAAGAGCATTCATTTCTTCCATAACCGCTTTCCTCCAATTCGTATCATTTAGGGCATCCTGTATATTCCTTGGCACAAATAAGTCTGTTATTCTAGAGGTAAAGGCCCTATGATTATCAGATAATCTATGGTAGGAAAGGTAATTTGATATGGGATATTTGGTGCAATTACGAGTGCCTTTCCTATGGGCTATTGGGATATCAAGATCGGATATGTCAGATAAGTGATTTGAAGCAGAATGAGAAATAGAAGTACCTGGATCTTCAGGATCAGTTGTCGGAGTTTTAGATTGGTCTTGTGACAGATCTATTCTCTGGTCCTGGTTCTTTTGATTTACACCCCTTCTAGTATAAACCTGTAGCTCAAGTTTTCGATCAATAAGACCACTTTGTAGTGTTTCTCCCCATGAAGAAGAGTTTTCCACACTTGGCATTGGAGAATTAGGATTTGTAACCTCGGGACTCACGAGTGTGGGTAGAGGTGACGTATCCTGAAATTATCTTCTAAATTAGATACCATCTCCCCAAAGATAATTTGGTGAAAAAAAGGATTAGTCTTCCAAGAATGAAACATCCATGCTTTCAACATATTTTTTCTGTATGGGGTCAAAACATTTGTATGCTTTCTTGTTTGAAACATATCCAACGAAAATACATTTAGAAGCCCTAGGCTCAAGTTTGGACCGACAAATGTTAGGAAGGTGAACATATGCTGTACACCCAAAAACCTTGATAGGTAAATCCAGAAATAAGCGGACGGAGGGAAAAAAGGTTTTAAAATGATTTAGGGGTGTCTTAAAATCCAAAGTTTTTGAAGGCATTCGATTAATAAGATATCTCTTAGTGAGAATGGCCTCTCCCCACAAATAATTAGGAACATGCATAGAAAACATAAGTGCACGAGCAACATCAAGTAAGTGTCTATTTTTCTTTCAAAGAATGCCATTTTGTTGGGGAGTGTCACGACACGTCGATTGGTGAAAAATACCTTTGATTTTAAAGAATTCATTTAAATGTTCATTGAAATACTCTTTTCCATTATCAGAATGCACAATGCTAATTTTGGTTTTGAATTGAGTTTCAACCATGTTATAAAACTGGATAAAGATATCTTTCACATCCGACTTGTTTTTAGCAAATAAATCCAGTTAACTCGGTATGGTCATCAATAAAGGTGACAAACCACCGTTTTCCACTATGAGTTAAAATTTTAGAAGGTCCCCAAACATCACCGTGAATTAGGTAAAAGGAGTAGATGCTTTGTAAGGGGTTGGGTGAATAAGTTGATCTGTGGTTTTTTGCAAAAATACAACTTTCACACTGAAAAATGGAGCAATCAATACCTTTAAATAATTTAGGAAACAGATACTTTAAATAGAAAAAACTGGGATGCCCTAATCTACGATGCCAAAGCATAATAGTTTCTTTAACAGGGGAAGAACTAACACTACTCAAGCCTTGAACTGTTTTATGACTAGTCGAGGGTTCCTCAAAATAGTAGAGGCCTTCAAGCATTCTAGCACGCCCAATCATCTCCCCACCCCGATCCCGAAAAACACAATGGGAATCACGAGAAGATGACACGGCAATTAGCATCCTTAGATATTTTATGACAGATAACAAATTGCATTCTAGTTTTGGAACATGCAATACAGAATATAGATTAATGTTTGAGGATAGTCTAATAGTTCCTTTCCCTGCAATGGAATTAAAACTACCGTCTGCAATTCGAATTTTTTCATTACAGTACATCGGAGAGTATGATTCAAATAACTTTGAGGAACTGGTCATGTGATCGAAGCCCCGAATCTATGATCCATGGGGAGGAAGTAAGACAAGAAAGGGCTTGAGGACAAACTGCTTGTGCCAAAGAAACACCGGGATTACCCGATGATGAATTGACCTTTAGCGGCTTTTCCGGAGTTGATCGACTTGCTCCTTGCTAAATGGATTAGAATCGACAATATTAGCGAGAGAAGGATGATTGATTACCGGATGAGTGTTGATTTATACTCCTGTCATCGGATGAAGTGGGGCCATGCTTATTACTCTTCCAGTTAGCAGGTTTCCCGTGAAGTTTCCAGCATGTTTCACGAGTATGTCGAGGCTTGTTGCAGTAATCACACCAAACTCGAGGCTTATCATTGTTTCTGGGTGCCTGATTTGATGCCTTATGTGCTGTAGCTTCAACTGCTAGAGCCGAACTTTCAACTGAATCAATGACCTTTTTGCCAATCATAACGCTTCTGCGACTCTCTTCCCTACGAACTTCAGAGAACACATCATTAATATTTGGGAGTATAGTTTTTCCCAGTATTCGTCCTCTAACCTCATCGAATTCGACGTTGAGCCCGGCGAGGAATTTATAAATCCTCCCGTCTTCCACAACTTTCCTGTAATGCCTCTGATCATCAGTTGACTTCCACTCATACGTATCAAATAAATCCAAGTCCTGCCAAACTCGTTTTAACAAATGAAAGTATTGTGTAATAGAATTATTTCCCTGTCTTATATCACCCAGTTTAAGATTGAGTTCAAACACTTGTGATTGATTTCCCAGGTCAGAATACATCTGAGTCACATTTTCCCACAATTCCTTAGCAGTAGAGTAGCACATATAGTTAGAACTTATTTCTTCTACCATGGAATTTACTAACGAGTCATCACCATGGAGTTTTCAGCATCCCATACAGCGAACGAAGGATCGTCTTCTGCAGGTATGGATTTGTCTCCAGTAATATATCCAATCTTTCCTTGTCCTCGGATGTACATTCGAACACTTTGCGACCAACGAAGGAAGTTATCGCCATTAAGTCGAATGGTTGTAATCTGGACAACAGGACTGTTGGAGTGGATCCGACTATCTGAGGTTTTTACAATGGGCAGCAACTTATTGTCTCGACATTCTCATTGTAGATCACCACACAACACAGTAACAACAAACAAAACCAAAAAAAAACAGAAACTCCCTTTTATCAAGAAATCTTTAAGTAAAGGTATAGAGACCAAAGATCGACAAACGCTGGTTAGTTCGTGGCGGAGACCGACGGCGGAGACCAGCGGCGGAGACCGGCGGCGGAGACCGGCGGCAGAGATCGACGGCGGAGACCAGCGGAGATCAACAGTCTCTCTGAGCGTTGACGATGGGTCCGACGGCAGGTTTGGATGTTTGGATCGGGTGAAATTTTTTGTTGCTTGTGGATCGTTGCTCGTGGGTCTTCACGCAGATTGAAGCGGGTCTTCTCAGATCGGGCTGGGCTGGATCTTCACTGATCAACAGAAGTGTCCAAACGATCTTTCCTTGCTCGTGGGTTTTTTCCAGACGACGAACGGAAGAGTAAATCAACTGAAGTTTATGGGTATACCAGTGAGTTTGAAGATTATGGGTTCCTTACCAGAGGTTTGAAGATTTAAACGGAAGTTTTATGGGTATAAGTTTGCTGATCGTGTTTTGAAAAAAAGAGGGATTAGGGTTTCGCTTTCTCGATACCATGTAAAATATAAAAGGAGTAGAAATATTTTACGTATATTACAATGAAGGTACAAGGTTTCTTATATAGGAGAAACCTTTATTTACATACAAGGAAATAAAATCACAGCACTATATTATGGCAAATACAAGGGAATAATATTTATTGACAAATAAGGGAATATCTAATATTTCCTTATTAATAAATAAAGAGAATAACCAACAATTGGGATATGACTTCGAGGTTCACTATAAACCGGGGCGAGAAACAAGGGGCGAATGCGCTATCCAGATATAAAGCCTCGTGCCAGATCCACCATATGTCAGTTCCAATGATACTCGACGTTGAAACAGTCCAGCGAGAGGTCGAAGCTGATAGTAAGTTACGGCAGATTATCGAGGGCTTGAAGGAAGATGAGTCTGCTACCCCAAAGTTCTCCATTGCACAAGGAAGGCTCCTCTATAAGGGAAGGTTAGTACTGTCCAATACCTCCTCCTTAATTCCACACCTTCTCCATGCTTATCATGACTCTGTTCTGGGGGCCATTCGGGATTTTTACGAACGTATAAACGATTGACAGCGGAGGTGTACTGGGAAGGAATGAAGAGAGATACGAAGGAATATGTCGAGAATTGTATGATCTGCCAACAGAATAAAACGCTAGCAACTTCACCAGCCGGGTTATTATCGCCCCTAGACATTCCCGAGAGAATATGGGAAGACATATCCATGGATTTCATTGAAGGATTACCCAACAAAATGGCATTGCTGAAAGAAAAAAGAGACACTTGCTTGATGTTGCTCGTGCCCTTATGTTTTCTATGTTTTCTATGCACGTTCCTTACGGCAGCATATCTTATTAATCGAATGCCCACAAAAGTGTTGGATTTTAAAACGCCCCTGGATTTACTTGAAACCTTTTTTCCTTCAGTCCGATTGTTTTCTGACTTACCACTCAAAGTGTTTGGGTGTACTGCTTATGTTCATCTTTCGAGTCATTCTCAGTCTAAACTTGATCCTAGAGATGTTAAGTGTGTTTTCTTAGGATATGCATCCAACAATAAACCTATAAGAGTTTTGACCCAACAACCAAAAAATACTTTGAAAGCATGGACATCTCCTTTTTGGAAAACAACCTTTTTTTTCAAATTCTCTTCAGGGGGAGATAACACCTAACTTAGAAGATAATTTTTGGGACACGTCTCCTCTTCCCACACTTATTAATCTTGAGGTTACGAATTCTAGTTCTCCAATGCCACGTATGGAAACCTCTTCTTCAGGAGGAGAAACACTACAAGATAAACCTGAGCTTCAGGTTTATACTAGGAGGACATTGAATCAAAAGAATCGGGACCAGATAGTAGACTTGTCACAGAACCAATCTGATACTCCGATGAATGATTCTGAAGAGCCAGGTAACACATCTTCTATTCCCAATGTTTCTTCTAGTATGAATCATTTACCTGATCTTGATATTCCGATAGCCCATAGGAAAGGTACTCGTAATTGCACCAAATACCCTATTTCAAATTATCTCTCTTACCATAGACTATCTGATAACCACAAAGCTTTCACATCTAGGATAACCAATCTGTTTGTCCCTGAGAAATTGTCAAATAGTCATAAAGTCTTTACCTCTAGGATAGACAACTTATTTGTTCCAAAGAACATACAAGAAGCCCTAGATGATCCAAATTGGAAATTAGCAGTCATGGAAGAGATGAATGCTCTGAAACAAAGTGGTACTTGGGAAATAACAGATTTGCCAAAAGATAAGAAGATAGTGGGATGCAAATGGGTGTTTACTGTAAAGTGTAATGCTGATGGTTCTGTTGAGAGATACAAGGCTAGATTAATAGCAAAAGGTTTCACTCAAACCTATGGAATTGATTATCAGGAGACTTTTGCTCCAGTTGCAAAAATCAACTCTATCGAAATTCTTTTGTCTCTTACAGGCTAATTTAGATTGGTCACTTCATCAACTAGATGTTAAGAATGCTTTTCTCAATGGTGATTTAGAGGAGGAGGTATTCATGAGTCTACCACCAGG
Organism: Trichosanthes cucumerina; assembly: GCA_036507285.1. Lineage (NCBI taxonomy): Eukaryota > Viridiplantae > Streptophyta > Magnoliopsida > Cucurbitales > Cucurbitaceae > Trichosanthes > Trichosanthes cucumerina. Next base: position 64,120,097 of record CM071836.1, on the reverse strand, counting down.
TTTTGAAATAGAACTTGGAAATAATAAAGTTTGTAGACTGAGAAAATCTCTATATGGTCTCAAACAGTCTCCAAGAGCTTGGTTTGAACGGTTTGGAAAGGCAATCACTAGTTATGGATACCTTCAAAGTCAAGCAGACCATACCATTTTCTACAAACACGCTGAAAATAGTAAAATTGCTATTTTAATTGTTTATGTTGATGTTATTATTCTCACAGAAATGATGAAGAAGGCTTGATCGATCTTAAGAAAAAACTTGCAAGGGAGTTTCAGATCAAAGATTTGGGAGCCCTAAAGTATTTTTTGGGGATGGAATTCGCAAGATCCAAGAAAGGTATCTTTGTTAATCAAAGGAAATATGTTATTGACTTACTTCAAGAGACAGGTTTACTTGGTTGTCGAACGACAGAAACTCCTATCGAGCCAAATGTAAAGTTACAAAGTCGCAAAAAGTCAAAGAGGTAAAGGACAAAGACAGGATATCAAAGACTTGTGGGTAGATCGATCTATTTATCTCACACACGTCCGGATATAGCATTTGCGATAAGTATGGTAAGTCAATTTATGCACTCGCTTTGGACCTACTCATTTCAAGTCGTGTATAGAATCTTGAGATATTTGAAAGGAACTCCGGTAAAAGGTATGTTGTTTCAAAAACATGACCATCTTCAAGTTGAAGTGTATCTTGATGCTGCGATTGGGTGGAAGTTCTATCGATAGAAGATCTACATCAGTTTATTGCTCATTTGTTGGAAGAAATTTAGTTACATGGCGTAGTAAAAACAAAATGTAGTAGCTGTAAGTAGTGTCTTTGAAGCGGAATTTAGAGCCCTAGCACATGGAATTTGTGAAGGTATATGGATTGACAGATACTCGGCGAGCTGAAATTGTCTCAAAAGACACCTATAAGAGTATATTGTGATAACAAAGCTACCATTGCCATATCTCGTAATCCAGTTCTACATGACAGAACAAAGCATATAGAAGTTGACAAGCATTTTATAAAGGAGAAGATTGATGCAGGTGTGATATGCATATCGTTGCCTTCCAACGCATGAGAACAAACGGGGATATATGCTAACCAAAGGACTTTCAAAAGGACAATTCAATAAACTTATCAACAAGCTGGCTATGGAGGATATCTACAAACCAGCTTGAGGGGGAGTGTTGGATTTTCTGTGTATCTTTGATAATAATGTTGGATTTTCTGTGTATCTTTGATAATAATGTGTATTATTTGTATCTTTATTATTTATACCTGTAATATTCTTTTTCCTTATTGATAGATATTTCCTTATTAGTAGATATTAGTAGATGGTCTCTCTCCTATATAAGAAGACCTTGTATCTTGATTAAGTAAGAAGAAATACAACATATCTATTTCTCTTCTAAATTCAAGTGTACTCAATTCTGAATTGTCTTCCAAATTTTCATCCTTAGTAGAGTTGGGAGGAATTCAGATGCAGCCTTTTAGTCCTCTAAGGATAAAAGCTTGAAAGTTTGTTTCATCATTAGTAATGAAGATAATTTCGTGGAATACATGGGGGCTTGGAGACCATTCTAAAGGGGTTGCCTTGAAGAAAAATTTGCCCAGTTTTGGCTTTAATCCAAGAAACGAAAAGAGGATCCTTTGTTCAAGATTTTAGTAAATCGTTATGGAGTTCAAGGGGAATTGGGTGGATTAGTATTGATGCTTTTGGAAAATCAAGAAGCATTTTAACGATGTGGGATGAAAGTAAATTGGAACTCCTTGAATACTTCAAGGTGGTTATACTTATCGGTAAAATTTTCAACTCATTGCAAGAAAATTATTTGGGTGACAAATGTTTATGGGCCAAATGATTACAGGAGGAAAAAAAAGCATCTTTGGAGTGAATTGAGATCCTTATCTTTTTATTGTACTGAACCATGGTATATTTGAGGTGAGTTAAATCACTCGGTGGATCCATGAAAGAGTTCCGATGAGAAGATATACAAAAGGCATGAGAGAGTGATGTGAATCAAACCATTGATCCATTGCATGTACCTGAAGGAGCAATAACAAGAAGCAAGGCAAAGAAGATTCAAGAGACTATCAGATTGCATCTCCAAGAGCTCATTAATGCACAAGGAGAGAGATTTTTTAGCCCAAAATTCTTTATAATGTTAGTTCAACAAGTCAAGATGAGAATGGATTGAAGACGGCACAGGAAAAGTTGTCTAGTTTGAAAGATGGCGGAGGACAAAAAGAGAGTGCAGAAAATTTGAAGAGGTGGCAGTCCAGAGTGCACCTCTTGTGATTTCGTGATGTCAAACCTCGTCGAATGAACTCCTCATGCACGGCAGCTCCTACAGTGTTCATTAAGACAATTTAAAGCATTTCTATGTTTTTTGTTCCGTATTTAGAGCTCTCAAACGTTGTGCAATCAAGTTTTAATTTCCTATGTCAAATTTTTCTTCAAATGCTTTTTGAAGACTTTAGGTCTTTGGTGCTTTGCACGACTGTTTTAGCCTATTTAAGGGCTTGTATTGGCATGGAAAAGGTAGAACCTTATGGATAAAAACTTATGTTTTGTTTAAACCTCATTGGGTGTTAATTTCTTTCAAATCTTGCTTTAGGTTTGATGTTAAACCGATTCATTGGATTAGTCTCGATCAAGCTAATTTTGGAGTGAGTCGTCTTAGGATCTAGGAGGGATCATCCTTATTCTAAGTTTGATCTAAGAGTGATTCGCCTTCTAACTAAACTCTTGGTTGGAATCAATTTCGTTAAGTTTGCCTTATCCGCGAAGTTCGCAAAGATCCTAGAAGGACCTCTAGCTTTGTTAAACTAACAAGTTCGGTGCTTATCAGAAAGTTTAATAAATTTATTGATGAAGCCAACCTTAAGAAAATGCCCTTGTCTAGTGGGAAATTTACTTGGTCTAAAGTTGGAAGTAATTCCTCACGGCCACTTATTGACCGATTCTTGATTTCCAAAGCTTGGGATGAGCTATTTGACAATTCCAGAGTTTCTAGACAAGCTCAGTTATTTTCTGATCACTTTCCTCTATTATTTTAATAGAAGCAGATTCTTTTGTTTGGGTCGAGGCCCTCGCCTTTCAGATTTTGTAACAATTGGTTGTGTGTCAGCCGGATTGTGTGGAAGAAGTGGAAAAATCATTATCAAATGATCAATCTCATGGGTGGGTTGGTTTTGTTATTTATTCTAATCTCCAAAATGTAAAAGAAGCAGTAAAGAAATGGCATTATGAGTATTGAAAAAAAAAAAAAGAAAAAGAAAAAGAAGACGGGAGAAATTATTGCAGAAATTGAGTACTCCGATTCTAAGCTGCAAATAAATTATCAATTTTAGAGATGGATCTCAGATTTACAACAAAAAAAAAAAAAAAAGAATTACTGGAGTTATATGAGGCAAAAGAAAGAGATCTCATCCAAAAAAGCAAGTTGAATTGGTTAAAATTGGGGGATGAAATTCTGGTTTTTTTCATAGACTTTTTGGCCACCAAGAGGAGGAAGCTTGTTATTTCTGAATTAATGTCTTCTAATGGGAGTCCACTACTTTGCATTCAAAGAGAATGAAGATGAGATTGTGGGGTTCTATACTAGTCTGTATCAGAAGACACCTGGTGCAAGGATGTTTCCATCTAATTTTGAGGGGTCTAAAGTCACTACAACCCAGAGTATAGCTTTATTAGCTCCGTTTACTCATGAGGAAATTTGGTTGGCAATTAAGAACCTTGGAAAAAATAAGGCCCTGGGCCCAGATGTCTTTACTACGGAAGTCTTTTAAAATTCTAGTCTTTATTGAAAAATAATTTTGTGAGATTCTTTGCAAACATTTCAATGGTCAACTGAATTCTTGCATGAAGGAGAATTTTAGGGCCTCTTTGGTAGGCAATCTGAAAACACAATTTTGAAGACAAGAAATTCAATGAAAATAGAGTTGTATTTCATATTTTCAGATATGTGTTTGGTAACAAATTTCGAAATTGGATTCCAATTTAAACAATAGTTCAAAATGTGTTCTATAATATCTTTATAGAAAACTAGTTTTAGTTGCAAAACTAATATTAGGTTGAATATAAACCATTATTAATTAATTTATCAACATGTTTTTTTTGTCATAAATTATGTATAATTATTATTTTACAATACCATAAAATTTATAATATATTATATTATATATATTTTAATTTAACAAAAATAAGTTGAGTTTTTAACATGAAATCCTATATATATTAAAGTTTTTATCCTTTTTAATCGAATTTTGTATTTTAAATTTTCAAATTCAAAATCGAGATACAATAAAAATATAAAAATGTTATTTTCAAAATTTCAACTATTTCAATCACATAATCCAGAAACAGTTTTCGAAAACACATCTGTCAAATGCATATTTACTAAACTCAGTGAATCTGAAAACATAAAACAAAATCCAGATTGTCTACCAAACATACCCTTATTTGTTTAATTCCAAAGAAAGTCGAAAGATTTGGTTGTTTTTGTAAAGGATTTTCGTCCAATCAGTCTTACTTCTTTGCTTCAGTGTGCCCATTTTGTTAGCAGATTCTTTACATCATTCATTTTTTTGTGTTGTTATGCAAGAAGTTGTTGGTGGAAGTTGTTTTTTGTGTTCAATATACAATGGATTTTCTTCTGAAGTTTTAAAGAGAATGTTCTCCACGTCCTGTTAAGGCCTTGTCCTCGGCAAAAGCAAAGACTATTGGATGCAATGCAGTTAAAGCTTTATTGTCAGAAGTTTAGTTTGAAAGGAATTAGAGTCTTTCAAAATAAGTCTCTACATTGGTCAGATCGCTTTGATTCAGCTTGTCTAAAAGCTTCATCATGGTGCTCTCTTCCCAAGCTTTTTACTGATTATTCTTTTCAGAGTTTATGATTAAACTAGAGCGCTTTTATTTCTACTTTGTAGTTTTAATTTGTCTTTCTTTCTTTCAATTTTTTTTTGTTTTCTTAGTATTTTGAAGGTGGGTCTCTTTTCATTTCATCAATGAAAGTTTCATTTCCTTTAAAAAAAAAAAGGAATGAACTTCGGTAACGATGTCTAAAAAGCAAAGAAATCTGAAACGAGAGTCCAAACCTGCTTCAAATTTGCATCTCCCCAAAATCATTGCACTCCCCATAATGAGGCTATGGAATTCTCAAGAACGCATGCCCATGTAGTGTATAGTGGATTATTAAAATATGGATATTTTCCTTTGAAGCAGTGTTATTAAATTCGTACAATACACAAGTTGTATCATATGATTCAACTCGAAACGTAAAGAAATCGATACAGATCGTGGTTTTGAATCGGAAATGAGAAGTATCGTACACTTCGAAATATTGAATCGTACGAATCGACTTGAATCGAAATGGTCCGACTCAACTAAAAAAAATTAAAACAAAAAAATACTGTGTTGTGCGATGCTGGCGTGTTATCCGGAGAAGAAGACTTCGTGGAGCTAGCCAGAAAAGAAGCCTTTGTGTTGTGTGTTGAAGAAGAAAGAAGAAAGAGAATGAAAAGAAAATAGCCTTCGTGTTGTGTGCTGAGGAAGAACCAGGAAAGAGAATGAAAAGAAAAAAAAAACATAAAAAAAATGAAGACCACGAGAAGATGAAGAAGAAACTTGGACAAAAGTGTGTTGAAGACGTAAAAAGAAAAGAAAATGAAATGATTAGCCTGGTAAGTGGTGATTTTGGAAGAATAAAAAATTAATATAACTAAAATATCTTTTAAAGAGACTTTTCAATTCTTTTGAATTTTTCCCTTTGTACTAAATTGTTTATTATTATTATTTTAAATGGTTTTTTCTCTCTCCATGAACGTGGGTAATTGTTTTTAACCTTTTTTTATACTTATTTTGAAGTTAGTTGATGTTTTCTTTTCTGGTTGGAGTTAGTTTATGTTTTTGATACTTATTTTAGAGTTATTTAATATTTAGCTATTTATTTCTCCATTTTAATCTGTGTTGTTTATTATATTTCAATAAAATTTATCAAATTGTAACTTACGATACACAATACACTAAAATTTAATTTTGATACTCGTTTCGTTTCTCGAGTTAACAACCTTGCTTTGAAGAACTAAATGCGCAGTGGTGCTATCTTTTGGGGAATTTTGAGATCGGTTCCTACTGATTTTCAGGTTACAGCTACAAAAGAAAAAAATGTTGTGGGATTACGTTTGAAGGCACTACCTTTTTGCATAATAATAGATGGAGGATGCGTTCTGAAGATATGTGGCAATACGATGACATATACTAGATAGAATTGTGTTCTAAGCTTCTCTAAATGAGCTACCTAGATCAAACACTACCACAATTATCTTTCTTTCTGCTCAAGCCAATTGGAATTTCACCCCCCAAAAAAGGCAGAGGTTGTTTTTTCTGTACTTGTTCTGATCAGTAAAATTGTTTATCAAAATTCAAATAAATAAATAATATTATCAAAATGCTTGTAATATGGCATTAAACCCAAACATAAAGGAACTGCCAAAGGATTAACACTTACCTCTGCAAGTAGCTTCTATCGGCTTTTCTGATCCTTCCACACATGAAGCAATTAAGGCATCCAATTTAACCAACCAGAACGCAAGAGCAGAGGTCGTCTGGGGTAAGGAGACAAAAGATGCTAAAGTATCTTGAATACCAACCGAAGAACCTTCTGCGAAATTACAGAACCAATCCTCATTGATGGCACCAACAAAATCAGAAACAACCTGTTAAAATCAAAGACCAAACTTTACCACATATTATTAATACTACGATTCCAAATGACTACAAGTACAAGAAGAAACAAGTGGTGCACGACTTACAACAAGAAATGTTAAAAATATAAGCCAATATTAACCAGAAAAATAAAATTAAAGACCTGCAAAAGTTCTGCCAAAGAGGAAGTACGCCTGAGCCGTTTGATCCACAATTTATGAGCAGATTTAGTCCAAGCTCCAACCATGGCACCCTCGGGCATTATGGACTACATCAAAATAGGCGGAATAAATGATTTGCAAACCACTAGCAAGCAGTTAAACACATCAACCGAACCAAAAAAAAAACACATTCCAAGAGCGTGGTATTGCAAACAGAAATATTCTCCCGTGGAAAACAAAAGCAAATTAGAGAATAATTGGAAGCCTCTTCTTTTTTCTTTTCTTTTTTTCTTTTTTAAAACCCAAGCTTTCATTGAGATAAAAATGAAAAAATACACGGGAATACAAAAGAAAAAGCCCACTAAAGGGAGTCAACTATAAAAAAAGGTTTCAATCAAGTAAAATAAGATTTAGAATAATTACTAAATAGCCTCGACACCGAGGCCCACAGAAAAATGTAGAATCTAGAAGGAACCACCCTTCCATAGAAGAGGCATCTCTCCCCCAAAAGATTCTATTACTTCTCTCCCACCACATATCCCACAAAACAGCGCACACCCAAGCTTGCTACAGAAATAATCCTTTCTCACGAAAGGGTAGCTAAGGAGAAGCTCAATGAACAACTCTCTGATGTTCAAAATTCCCATGTAACTGAAATGATCTTCTAAAAGAAAGAACTCCAAACCACCCTAGCAAAATCACACAACCATAAAAAATGATCAAGGTCTTCAACTGCCCTCCTACACAAAATACAACAGAATGGACCTGACAAAGGGAACCCCCTAGTCATCAACCGATCCAAAGTGTTAACCCTTCCATGTCAAACCTGCTAAACAAAGAACTTAACCTTCTTCGGGACCTTAATCTTACAGAGAGAGGAAAAAAAGGTACCACTCGACCCATCCGGATTAACTAGGCACTGAAAGAAGGAGCTACAAGAAAAACCTCTAGAGGGAGAAGGAATCCAGAGACGGGCATCCCGCCGATGAGGATTGGAAGGAAGATAACTGATAAGAGATAACAAAGAGGCTACATCTGTTGTTTTCCTATCAGCACGACAGAAACCAAGAAAAGGGGGTAGACCGGCTTGAGGGTAGAGGAATACCGAGGAAAAACCGAAACTTAACAGAAGACAGAATATATAAACAAGGAAACATAAAGCAGAGGGGGATATCCCCCACCCACTGGTCCTCCCAGAAATAAGTATCTCTCTCGTCCTGCACAACACACCGGACAAACTGAGACTTAACGGGAAACTTCGAAGAAATCTCTTTCCACGGATTTCTGGAAGTGTCTGGAATCCCCTTATCAGACCACTCAAAAGGGTGGGGGCCATACTTATGACCTTGTGCCATAAAGTGTCGGGTTCATGATAGAATCACCAAAGCCATTTAGCTAGTAAGACCTTGTTTCTTGTCCTCACATTACCAATTCCTAAATCTCCCAAATCGAGAGGTCTAGAAATCACCTCCCAATTGATCAGGTGAGAACCTTTGACTTCATCCACCCCTTCCCACAAGAAATCCCTCATAAACTTCTCAATTCCTTTACTAATTAACAAGGGATTCTAAACAGGGATAAAAAATATGTTGGAATGTCACTCAAAACGGACTGAATAAGGGTCCGTCTTCCACCTTTTGAGAAAAAACTCTTCCTCCAAAACGCCAGTCTTTTTCGGATCTTATCCAAAACTGGATCCCAATTGGGTGGCGTTCCCTCTATCCCCAGCCCTGAGATGTTTCTTCATTTTGTGAGTAATTATATTGTTTCTTGTCTCCAAAAAAAAAAAATTTAAAAAACAAAAAAGCAACGGAAGAGTGAATACTTGATTACAAGTTGATCCTCCAAAAATATGAAATCCAACACCACAAGTCAAAGCTTAGAAAGGGACACCTGCTGACCCTTTTTCAATAACCAAATAATGCATCTTCCCATAAACTAAATAATGCATGAGATCATACTTTTAGCTTGGCCTCGATAAAGGCATCTTCAACTATATTAAAAATTGTGGTTTTTTAGTTTAAATAAATTTCAAACGTTAGAGAGCCTTCTTATCATCCCCTTTGTATTTACTAACAGGTGGACTTTTGGTGCCTATCTTCAAAGAATAAGAACCAATTATGCAATGATATATACATATATTTGACACGACAATTATATTTAATATCTAAATAAATTTTATAATTTTTATGGCCAAAAACTAAACAACTTAGTTGTGGTTTCGTACATAAATAGGGATGGACTTTTTGTCCAGTCTTCCCTTGATATGCGAACATGCTTCTTATAAAAAGAATAACAGTAATAAAAAAAAACAAGTAAAATAAAATGAAATACCTCGATTGCATGAACTGCAGCTTTCAGCGATTGGAACTGTGATGATAAAACCTTATGCTTCGGAAATACAGCATCATCCTCTTTCTCTCGACAAGATGCTCTATGAATGGTATACCTTTCCTCCAGGTTGAAGTCAAGCTCAAAGGTAGTATGGCAAACTTTACAATGTTTCTCATCTCTCCAATACAAATCATGACAACGTTCACATCTAGCAAGTGAATCAAGATAAGACCTTCTACCATGCCTTACAGCATAAAGTGCATGGTAGAAGAAATTCCATACCCATGAATCAAACGCCTGGAGACGTTTCCAGCTGTGCTTTTCTTCTTCTCCCTTCCTTTTAACTTCAAGAACTATAGCACTACATGAAGGCAACGTATTGCCAGTAGTCACAGTTTGGTTTAGGCTATTATCGACATCAGACACAGGAGAATAACTGCTTTCTCTAATTCTCTCCATATCAGATTGATCAGATTGTGCAAAGCTCCTGCTCACAAGATTCCTAGTGCTATCATTTGACATAGCTTCACATAGAAATGGTAGACGCTTGTCCAGAGACTCAATGAGGAAAGCTTCCCGCTTACCTCTATCATCCAACACAGATAACAAGGCACACAAAGCCTACATTGAGAATAGAAAACAGAACAATAATTAAACTAACACTTGCGTTTAAGTTTGGAAAATATTATCTATGAAAGGTAAACTTGTCATAAAATTGTCAGGATAATACCTCTTCAGTATCAATCACTTCCCAGTGACCATCCTCTGAAGATTCAAAATAAACCCTCCTATGACCAGGATCAGATGCATTACAAGGACCAAGAAAAAGCCAATATCTATTATACCTACGATCAGAACCTAAAAAGATAGATTGCATTGGATGCAAGTAAATAGCATCTTTCATTTTCTTTGCACCCTTTCCTTGACTTACTGAATTCTCATGGAATTTTGAGATCGCTGTTGCCGAATCAATAGGATGATGTTCCAATGAAGCATATCCGACATGTGCACCATGCAACTGTCCTGAACCAGACAAGAATGGCCTCGACAGGTTGTGTCTTCTGGCTGATGACTTCTTTATTTTTGCTCCAGAACCATAACATTGAATGTCGGGAGCATAATCAACAATGGCACAGGATGTAGACGTACCCTATCAAAATATTGAAAAATCTTGAGTACTACACCTTAAATCATGAAACAGTATATCAAAGAAATATAAAATGGACAGATTCCTAAGTGACACCGCCTGCAAGCGCCAAAGTATAATAGAATAAAGTACACTAGAAAACTGTCCCTGCAATGAGCAACTAACTTCTCTCCCAGATAAAAAATAAAATTTCATCTAATAGGAGGAAGAGTAGGTGTCTTTAATTTTCTGAAGACGAGAGAATTTGTGAGAGAGAAATTTCAAATAGGTGAAAATAGATTTTCATCTTTAAGATATAAATACAAACACTGATCAATTTCTTTCATGCTTTACCAAATATCACAAAATTGTGATGTAAACATGCAAATACTCGAAAAATGACCCTTACAACATAGTATATAATTTACCTTTGACCTAATACTTGATCCATCAGAAAGAAGATCAATTAAAGCCACCAATGCATTCAACTTCTCTTCAATGCTTAAACCTGAATATTCATCTTCCATCAGTCCTAACAGCCATGCTTCACCTGGATGGCTTACATCAATCTCTGTGAAAACAGTCAGGTTTTCGTTTTTGGATTTCTTAACTCTTTGAGAACGGAGATTTTCTGAATCACATTCAGAATCATAACTGCTGCTGCATATAGATGCATTAGCTGCTATATCATCTACACTTCCGAAATCAGTGTCTGACTGAAATTCATCAACATCCATTGTAGCAGAACTAGGCCGGAGACGGTACGCAGACGAAGATATCTTTTCAAATAAACTTATATCGCTAGACAGAGTGGAACATATGAGAAGCTCCAGTTCTTCAGTAGTGCCAGCAACGTTCAGCTCAACAATCTTCATGACAAAATCAATGTCAAATGGATTAATATGGTAATTTGATGCCCACCTTTTCAACAACTATAATAATAACGACAATGAAGTAATCCACATTTGTCACAACATTGTTAACATTACTATCACTATTAAAGAAGGCACCTACCTTTGACTCCCTTGCCAAATCAGAAACCTTGATCCCATTGTTTCCTTGCTCTGATAAAATTATAAATAATTCACCCTTCAATGTTTGACGATGCAGACCATATATAGCCATAAGGTTCATTTCCTAGAAAAAGGACAAGAATAGAGGATAAACATGAAAGTTTTTTTTAATAAGAAACAATTTCACTAATCTCTGAAATTTACAAGAGGGTGGAAAATCCTTATAAATATGAAAGTTTATAATAAAAGCATTCACAAAATAAACTTTCCAACATAAAGTTATTTATTTATAATAAAACAGAACAAAAGGACAAGAGTGGTTCAGGTTCTGGATCTCCAAGGTTCGGGCTGCATTTCTTAGGTTTTCTGGTTGGCCTTATTGTAGGCTTTAGTTTATTTGGGTTGGACTACAATTGTATCGATCCAAGAGCATTGGAAAAGCTGTGCAAGTCTATCAAATCAAATATAATAGAAGAAGCTAACAGGTACCTCCATGCTTTCAAGATTATAATCATGGGAGTTTGTGCTATTTTATGGAGTCGAGAGAAATAACTGAATCTTTAGGGGACAGGAGAGTTCTTTTATGGATGTATGGTCCCTTGTTAGATTCTCCGTTTCTCTTTTGGCTTCGGTGTCGAGGCTTTTTTATAACTATTCTTTAGATCTTATCTTGCTTAACTGGAGTCCCTTTTTGTAGTTGGCTCCCCTTCTTTTTTGTGAGCCTCTTCTTTTGTATGTCCGTGTATTCTTTCATTTTTTCTCAATGAAAGTTCGGTATTTTATTTTTTAAAAAAATTAATCAATGCATTTAGGATAAAGTCATAAACTACAAAACGTAAGGCAATTTCATACTTGGGTATTTTCACTTAAAAAGTCACTACTTGGGCATAATATAACCAATACTCGAATCTCCGTAGCCACTTTATGGGTAATTTAATGCAGGAGTGATGGGTGAACATGGCTCTGACTCTCCCACATAACCTGTCCAGTATCATTTTAATTCTAGATAAGTATACGGCCTATATTTAATACTAAAGCTGAAAACTTCACTGAAACAGCAAATTTACAAAATTATGGTTGAACAAGGATCACAAATGATACGATCAAACCAAATCTTAGAGCTTCCATCACAAAAAATAACAAGATACCTAAATATTGAAAATATTTAAGAGTAAAACAGTGGGTTACTCCAACCATTTCTAGGTTTCATAGGCTCCTATGAAAAAATATGGGACATCCTTTTTGTTGCAAGGATATGCTATGATTTGGGAGGTTCTCCTGGGTTTGCCTTTTCGTGAAAAGGGCAAAGTTTTGTGGCAGGCTAGTTTTATTGTGATTTTGTGAGGGGTTCGGCTTGGGAGAAATAATAGAATCTTTAGCACAATTAAGTGGTCTTGTGACGAGGTTTAAGAGTTGGTGAGGTTTAATTCCCCCTTGTGGGTGTTGGTCACTAGGCCTTTTGTAATTATGATCTTGATTTGATTTTGCTAGATTGGAATCCCTTTGTGCAGTTTTTGGAACTTCTTTTTTGTTGGCTTGGTTATTGTATGCACTTGTATTTTCTTTGATTTCATACTATATATATGTATATATATGGAACATCTAGTGACATTGAAGTAGAAAAGTACGAAAACTAAATACCTTAGAAAGGGTTTCCTTTTGCAATGCACCTTGCTTAGAACAAAAGCCAGCCGCAACCAACAGTTGACGTAGTATTTCCTTCCATGTTAAAGGGTTCAATGATTTCTTCCATACCTCAAGAGCAAAATCTTGGCTTTCAAGCTTCAGAGTGATGAAAATAAGATATAAGCACCGATGTTTTCTTCATATTTTTAGAGCAGAAGACAACTAACAAACGTGCAGAACTATATGATAGATCTCGCATCCATCTTGGTCCTAGTTAGAAGAGTTTCCATCTTATTTTCTGATTCAATTGGCTTTTACATATTATCAATAAAGCAATGAGGGAAAGTTTTTCAAAGCTTTTTCCTTATAAGAAACCTAATAGAACTAGAAGATTATATTCTTAAAAAAAACAAACAAGAACAGCCTAAAGGCCCAAAGCCGTGTGCTCCCTCCCAAAAAAAAATCACAAAAAGGCTTTTCAATTTCTAATAATCGTGGAAAGACTATAGTTACAAAAGAAGTCTTTGTGATTTGAACTCCACCAAGAGGCCATAAATACTATAGACAAAAGAAGCCTCAGTATTCCACTTGTTTTCAAAGCAGCAATTGAAAGATTACAGTAAAAAGAGATACAATTTGACAAATTTAGGGGGAAACTTACTTTTTTCAAGAATCAAAAGATTACAAAAAGACACTATCTAGAATCACCAATTTATTGAATCTAGTCATGCCTCATACTTCTTAGTCTCCTGCCTACCAAATATATTTATTGAGCCCAAGTCCCCAGCAATCATTACAAATATCAAAAAGTTCTTCCAATTCCGTTCCAATAATAAGGTCATTTACCATTATTACTATTTTGATGGAAATACATATCAGGTCTTTAATAGAATAAAACTTATAGTTCGGCTTGGCTGGAGGCTCTTATTAAAGACACTAGTATACCCTCGTCTCATTTAACATATATTGACTTGTAGAAATTTCATCCAAGTCTTTTGCTTTGACGGCTTAACTTCAAACGAGTTACTTCCTACATGTCAATTGATGTAGACTGCAAAGTATATACTACAATATTTTCTGATGAGAAAACATGCTTCATTGAGAATAAATGTAAGAGTACTGAAAAAAAAAAGAAATAGCACAATAAAGCAGAACGCCCCCAACCCAGACAAACTATGCAGAACATGGAGTCCAAACTAAAAGGACTAGACCTAGAGGATAAATGCAAAAAGCCTTAAGTCACTGACACCCAAAGACAAACATGAAATCTAGCCAGAAACCACACCCCTCCCAATATCTTTCAATCCCCTCAAAAACTCTCCTATTCCTCTCTAAGTTCTAACGACAAGCAAATAAAGAAAACTGCCACAAGATGCACCCCTTATCACAAAAGTGGGGTGGAAGAGCACCTCCTCCATCATCCATGAATACTTGCATTCTCGGGCCCAACTAACACCAAAAAACTCAAGAAAACAAATCCAAATCGAATAGGCTAAGGGGAATCTCCAAAGAATATGATCCAAATCGTTTGTTGCCCTCTTGCAAAGAGTACACCACTGCGGATCCAGCAAGACTAATAATACGATCTCCATTATTAACTCTCTAAACCAAAACTACCAAGCAAAGAAACACACCTTCTTGGACACTTTGACCTTCCACACCGAGGTGAATAAAGGAGAATGTTGGATATTTTTTTTCAAAAAAGGAGAATGTGGAATATTAGGCAGCACAGAATATGAAAGGAGGATTGATAAGAAAACCCCTCAGAAGAACACGAGTAGACTAAAATATCCTTGCCACCAGGATTCAGACGATCCGAATCCAACAAAGCAAGTAAAGAAGCAACATCCACAACCTCCTTATCCAACAAAGACGGACAAAAACCCAGATTAAACAAAGCAGACCTCCCCAAGGGATAGTTGGTCGAGGCCACAACACATCCTTTCAAGGACAACAAATGGTAAAGATGATGGAAGAACAAAGTAAGAGAGGTATCTGCCACCCAACAATCATTCCAAAAACATGTATTGAAGCCATTGCCGACCGAACATTTCATTAAACTCAAAAACAACAAATAGCTTGAAGAAATAGCTTTCCAGGGGCTACTAGGCATGCTTCAAACTACCCTAGATGAGGCCCATTTGATGAAAGGTTCAGGGCCATGATTACTAGCCATCACCCCATGCCACAAAGAGTTTGGTTCCAAAGGGAAACGCCACAACCACTCAGCTAGCAAGGCCCCCTAACTCAACCGGCCTAGAGACAAGCTCCCACCTAACCAAATGGAACCCTCTCCCTCACTAGCTTTTTTTTTGGATGAAAAACCCCCTCCCTCAATAAAAGAAAAAAGTCTACAAAAAAAAAGGGGAGGTAACTACAAAAAAAAAGGACTCCAGTCCAACAAAATAAGACTTAAAGAATAACAAAAAAGCCTAGATACTGAAGCCCAAAGAGAAACGTAGAATCTAATAAGGGACCTACCCTCTCATAGAAAAGATCTCTCTCCAGTCTCCCCTGAAAGATTTTGTTATTTCTCTCCCGCCCCAAGCCCCGCAGAATAGCCCAAACCCCAGCCTGCCACAAAAATAAACCTTTTTCACGAAAAGGTGACCTAGTGAGAAGCTCCATGAATAACTCTCTACTATCCAAGTTCCCAAGAAAGCTAAAGTTAAACTGTTGAATGAAAGCACTCCAAACTGCCCAAGCAAAGTCACAAGACCAAAGAATATGATCAAGATCCCCACCTACCCTCGCAAAGAATAAATAAAACAACCCGACCAGGGGGTGGGGGGATTGGCCTACAAATAATCCAAAGTGTTATCCCTTCCATGCCAAACCTGCCACACAAAAACTTGAGCTTCGTTGGGACCTTCACCTTCCACATAGAGGAGAACGAGGAACCACTCGACATGACCAGGCTAACTAAACACTAAAAGAAAGAACTATACAAAAAACCTCTAGAAAGAGGAGTCTAAAGACGGGCATCCCTCCGATGTGAATAAGAATGAAACCGACTGATCGGAGACAACAACGAGACAACTTTCGTTGTTTCCCTATTGGTCAAAGCACAACAGAACCCAAGGGAAGGAGAAGGACAGGCTTCTTGAGAAGAGGTAGAAAAAGAGAGAATTGAAGCCACCAACTGATTCTTTAAAGAGGGCAAATGGTATAAACGAGGAAACAAAAAGCAAAGGGGCTTGTCCCCCAACCACTAATCCTCCTAGAAATATGTCTCTCCGTCCCCACCACACAACGGACAAACTGAGAAAAAAAAAAGAAGCTCGAACAAAATCTCTTTCCACAGGCTTCTGGAAGTGTCGATAGCTCCACCAACAATCCACTCAAAAGGGTGAGAACCATACTTGCTTACAATAACCTTGTGCCATAAAGTGTCAGGTTCATGATGGAATCGCCAAAGCCATTTAGCTATAAGGACCTTGTTTCTTGCTCTCATATTACCAATCCCTAAACCTCCCAAGTCGAGTGGCCTAGAGACCACCTCCCAACTCACAAGGTGCGAACGAGGTTGTTAACTCGTAAAACGGAACAAGTACATAAATTAAATTTTAATGTATCGTGTATCGTAATGTATCGTATCGTATATCGTAAGTTTCAATTTGGTATATGACATTAAAATGTAAGTAATTAATATTACGACCATGATCTAAAATAAAGAAATAAATAACCAAATCATTACTCTTTAAAATTCACCCACCTTAATCAACTTTTGAAATCCACCTCACATTAATTAAGAGAGAAAAAATCACTCAAAAAGAAAATAATAAACAAATAAAACCTCAAACAAAGGGTCAAGATGGAAGGAAATAAAGAGTTTCCAACCTTATTTCGGGACATGTGTTGAGAATATGGCATGCATGACTTTAAAATTTAATTAATATTTATTATTGTTAATTTTTTATTCTTCCCAGATTTCAATTTTCTCACTCCTTCCCAAATAAGTATTATATTAAATTTTTTCGTTCTCTCCACTCTTTCTGTTGGGGTGTATGCTCTAATCTCGTGTAGTTTGTAATACAGTTGATTTAATGAATAAAGGTTATTTATTATTCAAACTTTGTATCTCACATTTTATAAACTTAATCCAATAAACTAAGCTCCAGGGTCTTAATATTTGAGAGAACTTGAACAGTGTGTAGTGGACACACGGGGAGGATCACGTTCGAGTTATTGACCCGAACGACTACCGTATATGGATAGGGATGGGAACCTCATCCTGGTAACACTGTGGATGCGGCCCGCTTTGTATTAGATACAAACGAGGTGATCCAACTCATTCATGTGGTTGACATGCGAGTGGGGACATCCTGTGCAATGAGATTGTACAAGACCGGGTCGTGAATTATTAGACCTACTGATGTAACACCGTTAACAGTATAGGACTAATATATTCGTAGATGAACATTAGTGACTCGTCCTTAATCCTGAGCGTGTTACGGACTCCTGTCTGCGGGGGTCTGTCCTTTGACTAGTACAGGTGAGGGTAGCCTAAGTTGCTCGCCCAATATGCCTATCTTCCTGGGGACAGAACCACGTGGGGAGCTAGAAACTTAACTACGCAAGAAGGAATTCACTCATTCCCGAGCTAGGGAAACTAGAGGCGTTGTTCCCTTAAGTGTTGTCTCCAGGGCTTGGACAACAGGGCCCCACCCTTTCACTAGTCCGAGAGGGATGTTGTTTATGGTTGGACCAGGCAACAAAGTTGTTAGTACTATCAGCATCAGCAAAGGATATCGTAATTATGTCGAATACGTTTTTCTTGCTTGCCACATACCCTGAATACGAACTAAGCAAGAACATGTGAACTAAGCCCATGGGATGATCGAGGATTGAAGGTCTGGAATTGTGGACACAGGGCGGAGGCATACCAGGCTTAATAACGACTAAAGACCATTGGACGACCGAGAAAACGGTAATTTGACCCAGCTGTGACTACGAACAACCTGTGAAGGGTCGACTCACAGGCATTGGTTATATCGATGGACACAACTTGTCCTACAGTGAGGAGAGTGCAACTACGGTTATAGTGGAGTGTCTCTGTAGTTAATGAATGTTGATTAACTAGGTCAAAGAGTTTGATCGGTTAATCTCGTATCATTAGAGCTCATGTTCTGTAGGTCTATTAGGTCCCTCGGTTGGCTCAACTTGGACTAAATGAGCGTGTATAGCTTGGAGTGGATTTAAAGTGTTCAAATTCATTAAAAGGGTATTTATGTCATTTATATAAGATGTGATTGACATAATATATAGTTTAATGTGAATTAGATTCATAGTAAACTATAGTATAGCCTAATTATTTAATTAAGGCTCATTTGGAGAAATTAATTTGAGAGAAATTAAATTGGATGTGATTCAATTTAAATTCCACAATTATGCAAATGTGATTTGTATAATAAGGTATGAGATACCTTATATTATGTAATATGCAAATATAATTTGCATATTATATAGTTGTGGTAAAGTGGTAAATTGGTGGAGATTTTACTTCCACCATTCACCACTATATAAGGGTTGATTGAAAGGTTTTTGTGAGAGCTCATTCTCATTTTTTCGTTTTCCACCTAAAAGAGAAAAGCATTTTCTCTCAAAGTTCTCTCTAATCTCACCAATCCTCTCCAACCCAAAATCCAAAGGGAGTCCCACAACTCTCCCTCGTCTTCTCGAGAACAACCGAGAAGATCAAGTGGAGGTGTCCAATTGATCGAGTTCGTGGTTCGTGATTGGAGAATTTGTTGGATCGTGAGATCATGACCGGACGAGAAAACCGCGAAGAAGAGTTCTTCAAGAGGTAGGTTTTCTAAAACCTTTCTGTTTTTCTTCTCAAATGCTTGCTTAATCTAAAATGTATGTTGATACTTTCGGTTATAAGAAAATTAGAACAACAACGAAACAACGTGATTCACATTGCGCTTCTGCTGCGGGAAATCCATTCCCTTCACTTTCAACCTTCCTCTTTCTTCTCTCCTTGAAACCAACAGAACCTCCAAAATGGGAATCTGATGCGTTTCTTCTCTCATTGCAGCTTTCGCCCGTTCTCGTCGCTGACTTTCTGCTCTCATCGACGACAACCATCAATTTCTTTGGCGACCACAAGCTCATTCCCTTCACTCTCAACCTTCTCTTTCTTCTCTCCTTGAAACCAACAGAACCTCCAAAATGGGAATCGACGCGCTTTTCTCTCATCATGCAGCTTTTCGCCCGCTCTCCGTGACTTTCTGCTCTTATCGACGACAACCATCAATTTCTCTGGCGACCACAAGCTCTTCTTCGTTTCGACCAAATCCGAGTACCTCTTTGCCTTCTCTCCACTCCTTCAACCTCCCAATTCGTCTTCTCTCCACTCCTTCAACCTCCCAATTCGTCTTTTCTCCACTCCTTCAACTTGTCCCGATTGATTTTTGATCTCTATCCTATTTCTTCAAATTGTCGGCATTGGCAAGATTTTTTTCGATTATTTCGTGATTTTTGTTTGCCATTGTCGCCAACCATCCACGCTAAACACAGTATTTTTCCTATTTTTTTTATTTACTGTTTTTTTAATCGTACCATTGCGATTCAAACCGATTCGTCCGATTCAGGAAGACCAAATCGTACGATACTTTTCATTTTCGATTCAAATTTACGATTTGAATCGTTTTCCCTTTGTTTCGAATTGAATCGAACGATACAACTCGTGTATCATATGAGTTTAATAACATTGGGTGTGAACCTTTGCCTTTATCCCCCCTTCCCAAAGGAAATCTCTCATAAGCTTCTCAACTCCCTTGCTAACAGAACTAGGGATTCTAAAAAAGGACATAAAGTACATCGGAATGCCACTCAAAACATACTAGATAAGGGTAAGTCTTCTACCATTTGAGAAGAAGCTCTTCCTCCAAGATGCCACCCTCTTGCAGATCTTACCAATTCCCAAAAAGAGATGCCTCTAGGGGTATGACCTAAGGGAAGACCCATATAGGATGAAGGGAAAGCGCCGATCTCACACTACAAATAAGACGCCCATCTATCCAGCTTAGAAGGATCACAGTTAAGGCCCAAGATCTGACATTTGCCTCTGTTTATACGCAACCCCAAAATGACCTCAAAAAACTTAAGAATCTGACTCAAATTAAGAAATGAATCCTTCTCACCAGAGCAGAACAAGATCGTATCATCAGCAAACTAGAGATGAGACAGAGAGACCTTATTCTTCCCAACCGTGAACCCTTCAAAAATACTACCCTCCACCCTCTTTGAAATAATCCTACTTAGGATATCCACCACCCAAAGAAAAAGGAATGGAGAGACAAGTCACCTTGTCTTAGGCCTCTAGAAGTGAGAATCATGCCCCTGAGTTTGCCTTCAACCAGGATAGAGTACCTAACCATCCAGATGCAACTCCACATCCAAGACCGCCACTTAAAACCAAAGCCTTTTTTCGCCAAGACCTTATCCAAGAAATCCCAATCCACATAATTATAGTTTGTTGACGGGAGAACCTTTTTCGCCAATTTTTTAGTCCTTTTTCGCCAATTTCTGCCACTCAATGAGCCTTTTTCGCCAAGACGTTATCCTACAACTCCCTCGTTAACTTGATTAAACTACAATATCTTCTTCAGTTCTCTTTTATAATCAAGTTCGCTTGTGGCATTCGGTGATTAAATGAGCTGGGAACTTATTACAGTTAGTTACTATCGGAGTAGATAAACTGCAGAACTGACTGTTGAGAGACACTATTTAAATCCGAATTGCTGCAAATAATGTCAGAGTACATTTTATTAGAAAATCAAGAATTAAGAACCATTATGGTCCAACTGTCCAAGATCTAAACAATTCTGCACCTTACTAGAATTTAATCACATTCACACCTTCTGAAGTAATTTGTAATAGCTGAGCTTGACTATTACTATGAATAAATTCATCATTCCAACAAAAACAATCTTCCCCTCACGATAAAACATAAAGACAAAATCAAGCCAAAGAACCTATTATCGTCAGCGAGCAACCCTAAATTAATAGTGCACTAAGAAAACAAGGTGCTCAATAACCAAATGTCAGTTCTTTCATTCATTCTCAATAGAAGTTGCCCTCTTTGTTAAAGGAAAAGAATGTCAGTGGCCTAAATTACTAACCGAATGAACTAAAGCAAGAAATTTGCAAGACTTGCTCAGATGAGTTAAACATGCATTACTAAGTTCTCCCTCGATATCACAAAATAGTAGTTTGAGAAGGGCCACGTGAATCTTTCCAAGTAAGAACGAATCCTGCAAATGAGAAAAACAAACCCAGAAAAGTGTAAATGTCAACACTAACATTTTCTATCCCCAGCAGGAAGGAGCCTTATAGGTAAAAAACTAGATTGAAGAGACTATTTAACCTTGTCATGAAATGCTTGAGTAAACTCATCAAGAGTGAAGGGGCATATGTCTAATGCGATGGCATACGTGTAAAGAAAATGGAGGACCTGCAAAAATTCAAAACCCAAAAATTTAATCTTGGCATTTTAAGTGACAAGATAAACTTCCAAATGTAATCACCACTGAGTCAAGCATTTTTTTCCTCTTATTCTTTTTCTTTTTATATATTAAGAAACAAGAAATTCATTGATTTAAAAATAAAATTAAAAAAAAAAAAAACTCAAGTACAAAAGCACATTCCAATAAGAAACCAGAGGAAGAATAATTCAATAACTCTTTGTAAATATTTGTGCTAATTGGAAGAACTTTTTGTAATCCTTTTGGTTTCTCCTGTTTATTACATTCTTTCAACGAAATTTGTTTCTTAATATTAAAAAGATGATACTAATAATAATAATAATAATAATAATAATCAAATAAAAACACTACCCAATCAAAGTTATCTAAAGGATGTTTCATCTTCATGGAAAGGGTATTACAGATGCAATGCTACTTTTCTAAATATGTAAATAAACAGGATTCACAGATACTGTATGGAGGAAAACACATCCTATTGTAAAGGGAATAATTTTCATAGCTAACATTCTTATCTTAATAAGTGAAAGCAAAACCAAAACCAATTATAAGGGTAAGGATTAAAAAATTAGAGCCCAATGGGTGTTTCCAAAAAAAAATCAAATTAGTAAGAAGGCTAGCAAACAAAAACTTTTCCAATTGAGGAGAGGATGGGGGACACTAGAGATGATCATCCAATGAACTAAACAGACAAGGATCAACTCCATAGATAATATAAACCTTGAATAGCTTCTTCCCAATGTCTAAAGATGAATCCCAAGGTTGCATGCCAAATGGTTGTTTCATCTTCACAGAATTTGGAGGGAACTTGGCCAGCATATCTGAAAGAAAAAAATATATTAAAGATGGCATCTATTTGAAGGATCTCCTTATTTATAATAGAAACAATTTTTCCTTCCAGAAACAACAGAAATTTCATTCAATTCCATCAACTTAAAAAAAGCATATAAACGCAACAACAGGTGAAGAAGAATTTCGCCCCCGAGTATGGGTCTATAACACAACCCATAAAAAGACCAAAAGTCTAATTCTCCATTGATTGTGTGGTGAGTGGCTATGCTAAATTAGTAGTAGAAGAAGGATATTAAAAAGGTAAAAGGAATTGCAACTCCAAAATCATCCTACCTCTTTCGACAACAAGGAAATTCTTTGAACTTTTCAGTTCTTCACCAACTTCCCAGAAACGAGGTCTTCTAAACAGTTTTTAGCATGTCTTACTAAGCAACCATTACCATTAGTTCACCACAATGGATGCTTTCAAAAAACATAGTCTAGGTCTACTTGTGGGGAGAACCTTTTCGAGGGTCACAAATAGTTCATTGGGATACCAAAAGTGCTCCTCTCACTCTTTTCTTCTTTTTCCTTCAGAAGTCTTTAGGGAAAAAAAAAGGAAGAAGAAGAGAGAAGAAGAAGAGAGGAAGAGGGAACGGAAATCAAGGTTTTTGTAATTTAGACCGTGCAGCTATTTACAGAACACTAATTTTCCAAAATCAATATTATCAAGAGAGCAACTATTCAGTTTATAGAAACCAAAAAAAACGAAACTAATGTGATTCAACTCCTTCAAAATTCATCTTTCATGACCCATAAAAATTTCTGCTAAATCTCTCCAAGTTACAAAACAGAAAAAAACTAAAAACCAATTGGATCAAAAAAAGTAAAATCTGCCATGGGCTTGGGAACACTGATGAATTAACAAAAAAGATGACCAATGGAACCGGGGAGCGCCCAGTGGCAGCCAAGAGTTTGTAGGAAATTTCTCCCAAAAAGCTGTAATAGGAGGGTAGTGCGAGTGCCCAGAAAGTGAACGAGGTTCTCTCAGTAATTTTCAAAATCACACATGTTTGCAGATTAAGAGCCAGAGTGATGGAATCTTCAAGAATTATCCTCATCTTCAGTCATTTACTTAAAGCTACCATTGGAAGGAAAGTGTAAAAATGTGGTAGATAGGTATTGTCAGGTTCTTCCTTCACCTTTGCAAAGTGAGCAACTATTAACACCCTTTGTCATGAAATGATCACAAGAAGCCATGATATGTTTTCCTGCTTGCAACTCTCTCAGCTCCAACTCTTCATCATCTCCCAGTAAAGCAAATTGGTTTATGCATCCTTGAAATTCCATTCCTTCCCAAGAAAGTTCACATTTTTCATAGAATAATTGCTTTTTATTCTTTTCTCCATCACGTTCCTCCTGGAACACAACAGGAACTCAAGCAAACAGGAGATGACAAATTGCTGAGGCAACAGAAATCGAAAAATGTAAATTTACCCGTCTGTGTTTTATTGAAGGCTTTCTCTTTCCCTGTACTTTGTATCCCAGCCTTTCCTGTTTATAAGTAGGAAACATCCCATCAGCAAACCTTTTTTATTTTAAAAGTAACAAATATGGAAATATTCTATATTAGATATAGTAAAGGAAAAATAAATACCAAGAATAAGAACTACTCAAATTACCTTCATTTTAGCTTTTCGTAGTGGTCGTTGTCCTTTTCGTAATGATTCTTCAGATGAAGATGTTGAAACTGGAGATGCATCCATAAATTCTCGGCCACCAAAATTTATCCCAGTAGGCAAATCCCCAGCATCAGGATTGGTTGCCTGCCAAACTGTCATCAAACCCTTTCCAATACCATGAGTTTTAATCGGAGCAGCCATCTTCCCACAGCAATCGGCAGGGACTGAACTAGCTTGCTTTGAAACCTGCAATTTTACAGTACAAAGATGTGAAAAAAGAAGGATATGGAAGATGGCAGAGAAGCTGGAGTAAGGTCCACTTAGCAATAGAACATAAAGACTATTATCGTAAAACTTTCAAATACCTTTCTCACTTTGGTTTCTCTATGATTCTCTTGGCATGTAAAACAAGAATTTTTTGGGTCAGTTCCTGCAAAAATCATGTGCTACGCATATGAATTCTCAAGCCCCTCAATATTCAACAATCAACATTCATTCAAATTTACCTATCCACATGTCGTTTTATAGGCTCACAGATAGAGGGAAAGAGGTCATGAAAAGTTCTTTCACTTTCCTCTCATGAAATAGCAAATATCAACTCCAACAGAAGTTCTAACGCCCAACTTTTTTTCAAATATTATTAATTTTCACTTTGGAGTTAATTTTTAGGTTTAATCTCCCAACTAAATTAATGTTGGATTCATTCTTTTGGATTCAGCCAATTGGAGTATTGTTTGAAGTATGGCTGGAAGAATTTTGGCTGAAGTAAATTAATGGGAAGTTTTGTCTAAAAATTTTTAAAGTCTAAATTAGTGAAAAGAGGAGGAGAAATAAAAGGAAAAGAACTGAAGAGGAAAAGAGGAAAAAAAGGGTAATAGGAAAGAATTAAATTTTCTTAAGAAAAAAAAGGAAAAAATACATTTTTAGTCCCTCAGTTTAGAGGCATGTTTCTATTGAGTCCCTGAGTTTCAAAATTGAACAATGAAACCCCTTAATTTGGTAAAATAGTTCAATTGAATCTTTCCGTCATAACTATGGTTAAGTTTTTAACAGATGGTTGACGTGGCAATATTTAATATTATTTAATATTTAATATTAAAATAATGATTATTATTATTAAAAAAAATAATTATTAAAAAAAGCATTCGATCTTCCTCTCTCCTTCCCTTCTTACTTCTTCTTCTTTCTCTCCCTGCCCCTCACCCTTCCCCCTCGTTTCTTCTGCCTCTTCCCTTTCTTTTTCCCTCCCCTCTCTTCCTCTCTCATCTCAAACCCCATATCATCATAGTCACTCAATTTTCACCGAAAATTGTGAACTCCGACAAGATTCAGAAGTAGAGGTTTCAGAGAGATTATCACAAAGTCAATTGGTAGCAATTAATTTAGATAACAAACAAGAAAAATTGAGGCCATCAGTTTATGCAATAATCAGAATCTTAAAAGAAACAAGATCTCAATAAAGAAGAAAATACAACAATCTCAACCAGAGAAGAAAAGAAAATTCAAACACACAAACAAACAGTTCAAAGAATCAGAAAAAACAAAGGCACTTGAAATCACTCAAAACCAACAAAATTAACCTAAAAAAGCCTCAACCGAGAGAACCCACAAGACAAAACCAAATCCCCCTTCTTAGTTTTTAGTATTTTGCCCCTTTTGGACTCAAAAGATTAAAAAGAAAAGCCAAAGACGAAAAGAGAATGTAAACCCTTCGAATCTTGTTGGAGTTCAGAAGTTTGTTGCCTCAACGCTCGAATCCAAACTCATCTTCTTCGATCAGACCTCTTGTGCTCTAGTCTATGACACCTTGGCCTTGTTCTCGTCGGAGATGAAACAACCGCCGATCGTCCTCATCGTCGATGACGCTGCTACGGAGGAATCGTTGTCTTCCTCTCCTCTATTCTGAGTTCCGATGGATTCGGTCGGCGACTGAGTGGGATCCAATCGTTATAAACTATAGAGGAGGATGGAAATGGTTAATAAATGATTTGGCCGACGATGATTTTGTCGATCACTATGGCATAGGAGGATGAAGACGGGAGGGAGAAGGGGGAGAGGATGGAGAGAGAAGGAGAAGTTTTTCATTTTTCATTTTATTATAATAATTATTATTTTAATATTAAAAAATTGTCACATCAACCATCTGTTAAATAGTTAACGGTGTTAACATCGAGGGACTCAATTGAACAATTTTACCAAATTAAGGGGCTTGATTGTTCCATTTTAAAACTCAAGGACTTAATAGAAACACACGTGTAAATTGAGGGACCAAAAATGTATTTTTCCAAAAAAAAAAAAAGAAAAAAACCCTAAAGCTTCTTTGTCGTCTTCTTCAACCTTTTCTTCACATTCAGCCACCCCAGCCACCACCACCTTTATTCTCCTTTTTCATCCTCGTACGTTTAGCTTGACTAAATGAAGGCCATCAACTGCTCAAGGAAATCCGGGTGAGCACAACCATCCAGAGAGGCAGTTGTGGGAAGCAACTCTTTTCCGCACCTTCTTGTGTAATATTTTGCACAAAAATTATCTCTTACCTCCCTGAGCTGGAATTGGTGAAGAAAACAAAGCACCAACCGCCTACTTATCACCTTGATCTTCACTATCCGACAGCAACAAGCTCCCAACATCCGAAGGGATAATTCCATTCTCATTCATCCCCTCAACATTACAATTCGAGGAGCTTCACAAACTTCAGAAATTAAACCAGCATTAACCACACTCAGACTAATGGCTTCTAAAACCAAAGAGACACCTTTATTTTTTTTTTAGAAAAAGATAACAACTTTCATTGAAATAATGAAATGAATCAGAAACATCAAAAACAAACTCCAACTGAAGGAAACAAGAACAGAAAAAAGAGAGACTAAACCAGGTAAATCCTCAAGAAACACATCCGCACGCACTCTGATTACTGGGACTGCCGACACGTCCCCTTTCTCATTTCTCAGGTCTGACACACTTGCCAAGAAGGCCCAAGCTCATTGGCCAACCAACCTACTTGCCTTTAGGGTTGAAACCACATGTGGAGTCGTTCCTAACTCCGTCCCCTTGAAATTGAAGCTCGGTTCTGATGGAGGTTTAAACACGACCTCCCTGCGGTGACCGTTGATGTGGGCATGATTCGCAGTCAGCCAATCCATACCTCGAATCACATCGAAGTCACTCATCTCCAAGACAATCAAGGTCACTTCCAACGAGCGACCTTCCACTAAACAAACAATACAACGACCAAGTGGCCAAGGATGGGTCTACTACTAGATTCTGTCCACGGCCTCTACGACCATGACCTCTCCCCAACCACCCCAGCCACGTTCGTCGGTGGCTGGCCTTCCACGACCCCTCCCACGGGCCATTAACCTGAATTTCAAGTCAGCAAACAAGCATCTCACAGCTACCCACCTTAAGAGCAAGGTCAGATAAATTCAACGCGTAGCAATGAAAGAACAGTAAGATGAGCAAACATATTAGTCCCTATCTACTTTACTAATTAGTTAACAGATACCAAACCTGGCAGCGACGAGACGACTTCCCTGCGAGAGGTTGTGAAGAACAGGAAGTTCACGATATGAGCAAGTCTACAGAATCTAGAACCTAGGCTCTGATACCAACTGTAACGACCCTAAAATTCGAGACAAACCTACGTTAGGGAAGTTACTCCGCCACACCATTCGCGTCGAAATTTCGGAAACATAACGACATAGCAAGGAGAAAACCAAAATTTTTCCTACAACCTATCAAGTAGAAAACACTTCAAAGAGTTTCATAGAATGTCCAACCCCCACCAAACTTCATTCAGAAAATGGGTTGGGCTACAACCAGAGTTCCAACACAACTTCTCAAATAGATAAACATGCAGCGGAATTTTATCTAAGACAAAAGAGAACCAACAACTATGAAGCAACACGGAGAAGAGAACAGGACTGTCGAGCAACTAAGTGAAACAAGCAATGACAAGGATAAACTCAAGAAAAGTAAACTAAGCCTAAAGACAAGAAACTGGAAGTGTCCACAACCTCGCCCGGTCGTCGTCGTCGTCAACTGCCTCAGGATTTCTTACCTGCAACCAAACACATCAAAGTAGACGGGTGAGTATAAAAAAAATACTCAGTAAGCAGCTCATTCACGTCCAAACAAGCTATCATGCAATCAAAGCAACCACAGTAGCACCTAGATCTCAACTTAAGACATCAGGACCCCGTGTCCGCGCCCGACTCTCCTAACCTAAGTTCAACCTCACAACCCGAGTTAGTCGATGGCATTGAGAAGAGGTGACACTCACTCACACCCTAGCAATGGGGATTCACCCCTCAAGTCATGTACTAGAGGGAGGGGCACGTCCGTACGACTCTCGAGCCCATTGGGAACCACCCCTAAGCTCCCTCGCCGAACAAGCACCGTGTCACCGCTCCTGCCCATAGGGATAACGTCCCGGAGCCATCATGTCGAGTGGAGGGTCTCTCTCCCTGCCACCCATCTCGTAAAGGGAATCCACCCCTCACGTCACGTACTAGATGGAGGGGCACGTCCGTACGACTCTCGAGCTCGTCGAGAATCACCCCTGAACTCCCACGCCGAACGAGCACCGTAGCACCGCTCCTACTCATAGGGATAACGTCACGGAGCCATCATATCGAGTGGAGGGTCTCTCTCCCAACCATCCGTCTAGTCATCATGTCGATGGGTCTCGCTCCCAACCATTCGTCTCGTCATCATGTCGAATGATGAGTCTTTCTCCCAACCATCTGTCTAGTCATCATGTCGAATGATGGGTCTTCCTCCCAACCATCCGTCTCGTAAACTCGCCAACCCGAGGCCTGAGACCAACTATAAAGGTTCGGAAGTAAGGGGCACAGGTCCTATAACACGATTCTAGGGTAACCTAGGCTTCAGAGTCCCTGGGTCTGACCACAGCCTAGATGTTCCTAGAACCAAACGTCTCATGACATAACCAGCTCGATTCAAGAATAAAAGTCCAGGTAAAATAGGTCTCGCAATATTCAGTAATTAGCCAATCTCGCGATAAGCTAAACAACTCTGCATAAGTCAAAATTCAAGCAAGAATACTGAGCACAAGATACAACAACCACGTACGGGTTAAGGTACAAGCAAGAAATCCGAACACAAGATACAACCACCACGTACAGGTTAAAGTTCAAGCTAGAAACCCAAGCACAAGATACAACAGACACATCATGCTAAATCTCATAATATTCCAAGCCAGTTAAACACAAACGTGATCTTACTCCTACGCAGGCAAGCATACTACCAGATCCAACAAGTCAAAACAGGTAAATCTTTAACTACGCAAGTACGCTCGCCTTCGAACTTGCGTGCAAATCCAAATGGCTACTTACCTCGGGTCGGGGTCCCACCAACTCAACCCTCCCCTTTCTAACCAGAGGCAACCCTGCCCACGAACACGTGCCAAGAGAACTAAACCTCACCTGACGCGTCGGACGTGTAATTAATTTGAGCTCGATGGTTCACCAAACCTTTCTGAACCCCAAACGTCGATATCATTCCAAAACCTTGGGCACCTATCCAGCTAGAGTTTACTCGTGACTCACAAACTCCAAATACAACCCTCGAGATGGAACCCGAGCATAGTACCACTTTTCAACCACATCAGTCCCAAACTCACAATGTTCGTTCTCAGCTTATTACGATCAAAGGCTTTAAGTCTCACCCTTAACTTGAAGCCTTAAGCCCCTATTCCCATTTTACTACCTTCTTAGTCCACTAGTGGTTCAGGCAACACCAGCACAAACCCAATATCGACAGTATGCATCATAACATAATCTCAGTGCATTAACTTACAATTTACGAATTACCACAATCAAGCAATTCAAATAATAACTTTCAGGGGCTTAATCCAACTAACTACTTACCTGGATGTTTGAAGGTTCAAGATTCGACATGCTCTCCAAGCAACTCCCTTAACACGAGCGAGTTCCTATTAAACAAACAAAGGACTTGACATAACATGTTCCAAACACTTCAATCCAATTAACAATCAAAGTAACCAAACCATCACATGGAGCACTAAAACGGCATCGAGAGAATGAGGCTAACCGTCTGTAACGAACGGCGGCATGTGGAGCTCGGATCCAGGATGCACGTGACCCGATCTTTTCAAAACCAAACCCCATTCTATGAGAATCGAAATAAAAACCCATGAACCGAGCAAACCAAACTAATGGGTTCTCTGAGAAAACTCACCGGCGACGAGGCTACGGTGGGCAGCTCCACGAGGGATCTGGTCAGAGGCGGCGAGCTCGAGTTCGGAAGGTGAGACGAAGATGGCCGACGACAAACTCCTCCACCCGCGACGACGAGGTTGTCGGATCCGTTGGCTGCGATCCTCGCGCGAAGAAGCAGAAGAGGGAGGGGGTTCGGCTGGAGGGAGGGGGCTCGGCTGGAGGAAGAGGAAGAAGACGAACAACGACCGACTTCACGAGGGGGCGCCGGCGGTGACTGTTGTCCGAAGAAGAAGGAGAACGAAAGGAAGTCGGCGGCTGGGGCTGCAACACGAGAGAGAAGAAGAAGGAACCGAGGGCCTGCTTTCTTGTTTTTTTTTTCTTTTCTTTTATTAAAACTTCCCTTTTTAAAAACTAAATTCCTTTTCTAAAAAAAAATACTTTTCCTTATTTAAATAAACTTACTTCCAAAATTACACAACGAGCCCAAATTTAAATCTTGAAAAAAAATTTAGAAAAACAACTGAAAATTACCGGGCATCACAAATTGAGTAGGGTAAGTATGAAGTACCTCATATTCATTTGATCACATTGATCATAACTTACGATCTTTTCTTGAAATATCACATTTTTATGCATATGTATTCACAATTATTTTACTAAAATATAATTGGTCGACCAGTGAATAAAGTGTCATGTGACACTAGAAATGATCTCTTTTCTAAAATATTTCCATTTCAAAAGAATTGATTACTCTAGGTTCCATTAGATCGAATCCTTCATAACTATCGGTAACCTCCTAAGATAGCTAACATCGAAGTGAAACTTCAAACAATTTTAGCCAAAAGGTCATGAGGGTACTTTTGGAGTTTTTTTAATCTCAAGGGTCTCACACAACAAATAAGT
This sequence comes from Trichosanthes cucumerina, assembly GCA_036507285.1. Classification (NCBI taxonomy): domain Eukaryota; kingdom Viridiplantae; phylum Streptophyta; class Magnoliopsida; order Cucurbitales; family Cucurbitaceae; genus Trichosanthes; species Trichosanthes cucumerina. The sequence continues at coordinate 64,089,100 of CM071836.1, read as the reverse complement.
AGAGATTAATTAACTTCTGCTACCCTTTGTGGTCATATTGAGCGCATGTGGTATGAAACACATGTTACAATATTAAACAAATGTTACTGTTTAGCATAAGAGTGTATGTCTCAAGTAATACCGTACAGATGATAGTTCAAATACACTCAGTATCTAACTTTAGTCCACTACTCTACCTTAATATTCTATCAACAAATGATTACATGACTTCTATCTGGCATTCTTAGATAGATAAAGATGCACAGTGGGATTGTCATCTTCGATCATAATATGATCTCATCTTGATCACTTATCAAGATGATATTTTCTAATTTTAAGCACACACTCTTGTTCTATTATACTACTATAACAATAAAAATGCTTAAATAATATCTAATTTCTAATTGACACAAAAGTCATAGAAGTGATTGCTTGTGTGAGAAAGTCAATCTTCTGTCCAACATACTTTTGATTATGTGTACTAAACATTTTTGTGTGCATGCATTCTAAAGTACAAAACTTTATTTCATATATATCAGACTGAGTGTAATACCATTTTTTTTAGAAATACAAAGTCAAAACCTACGCAATCCCAAAGATTTAATATGACTATAGAAAATATCTTTAGGTATAGGTTTGGTAAAGGGGCCTGCAACCATGTTGCTCGTTGATATGTGTTGCACATTCACTTCCTTTTGTGCAACTATATCTCTAACAAAATTGTATTTAATGTGCTTTGTCTTATAATGATACTCGGGATCCTTTGTGAATGTTATGGCAGCCTAACTATCGCAGTTCGCCAATACTGAGTCAGGCATACTTTCTTTAAATCCCAAATGGCTTAAAAATCTTTTAAGCCACACTACTTCTTGTACTATCATTGAAAGTGCCACAAATTCAGCTTCCATTGTTGATAATGAAGGGATCGTATCCCATAACGGAAGCATTTGAATCGTTTTGCCCTCAATTACGATGTTGAATTTGCACAAAAACAGTAACTGAGGTTAAGCAAAAAGGAGGAGAAGATGAGTTTACCTTTGAAGAATCTTTGTTCTAGTAATCCTTCTCCAATCTCGTACTTGTTCATCATTCTCAACGATCAACACGAACACCTCCAACAAGTCTTCTCCGTTGTATTTTAGGAGAGGGAAGATGGTGGGATCTCTTTTTGGAGAAAGGGAAAGAGTTTCTAGAGAGAGCATTTGAGAGAGTTATGAAATATGGAAATCTCTATTTCCAAAAAATGAGCAAAAAAATTCCTCAAATGCATCTACACCATTATCCTTATATAGGAAGTGATGGTAGAGATAACTCCCTTCACCATTATCCCACTAAATGCACAAATTATGCAAATCATATTTGCATAATTGCATAATATAAAGTATCTCATACCTTATTATGCAAATCATATTTGCATAATGTACATACTTTATAAGTTGAATCATATTCAATTTTGCATATCTCCCAATTCAATTACTTCTCCTAGTATTTAATATGAAACAATTTCATACTAAAACAATATATGAAAATTAATCCGAATATAGTATATAGTTTATTATGCATCATATTCACATTAAACTATATATTATATCAATTATATCACATATAATTAATATAAATCCCTTATATGAATTTGAACACTTCAAATTCATTCTAAAACTTTATACCCTCTTTTGTATCCTTATCGAGTCAACACAAGGACCTAATGGACCTACTGATCATAAGCTCCAATGATACGAGATTAATTGATCAAACTCTTTGATCCCATTAACCAACATTCATTAACTATGAGTAACTTCACTATAGCCTCGTAGTTGCACTTTCCTCACTCTACAACAAGTTATGTCCCTAAACTTCTAATAGGTCCCTAACATATTCATAATTTTTTAAAATTAATCGATCTATTATATATAAAATTGTCCAATAGAAACTTAAGCTTTCAATTTTGTGCCTAGTAAGTTCATGAATTTTAAAAAACGTCAACTAGGTCGAGGATCTATTAGACACAAAATCGAAAATTCAGAGACCTATTGGATACAAAATTAAAAAGTTGAGAACTTATTAGACACATTTCAAAGTTTAGGGACCAAATAGATACAAAATTGAAAGTTCAGGGACCTATTTGACACTTTTGAAAGTTCAAGGACCAAATAGACACAAACCTCAAAGTTCAGGGACTAAACTTGTAATTTAACTTTTTTTTTCCATACTCATCATGCCATTTCTTTACTGCTTCTTTCACATTTCGGAGCTTAGAATAAATCACAAAACCAACCCACCCATGAGATTGTTCATTTGATAATGATATTTCCACTTCTTCCACACAATCCGGTTGACCCACAACCAATTGTTACAAAATCTAAAAGGCGAGGGCCTCGACCCAAACAAAAGAATCTACTACAAATAATAGAAGAAAGTGATCAGAAAATAACTGAGCTTGCCTAGAAACTCTGGAATTGTCAAATAGCTCATCCCAAGCTTTGGAAATCAAGAATCGGTCAATAAGGGACCGTGAGGAATTACTTCCAGCTTTAAACCAAGTAAATTTCCCATTAGACAAGGGCATATTCTTAAGGTTGGCTTCATCAATAAATTTATTAAACTTTCTCATGCCTTTTGTATATCTTCCCATAGGAAATCTTTCATGGATCCACCGAGTGATATTAAAATCACCTCCAATATACCATGGCTCAGTACAATAAAAAGATAAGGATCTCAATTCACTCCAAAGATGCTTTTTTTTCCCCTGTAATCATTTGGCCCATAAACATTTGTCACCCAAATACTTTTCTTGCAATGAGTTGAAAATTTTACCGATAAGTATAACCACCTTTGAAGTATTCAATGAGTTCCAATTTACTTTCATCCCACATAATTAAAACGCTTCTTGATTTTCCAAAAGCATCAATACTAATCCACCCAATTCCCCTTGAACTCCATAATGATTTACTAAAATCTTGATCAAAGGAGCCTCTTTTTGTTTCTTGGATTAAAGCCAAATCTGGGCAAAATTTTTTTAAAGGCAACCCCTTTGGAATGGTCTCCAAGCCCCATGTATTCCACAAAATTATCTTCATTATTAATGATCAAACAAACTTTCAAGCTTTTATCCTTAGAGGACTAAAAGGCTGCATCTGAATTCCTCCCAACTCTACTAAGGGTGAAAATTTGGAAGACAATTCAGAATTGAGTACTGAAGGGGGTCCTTCCACCAACCTGGTTGCTTCTGTTTCATTACTTGGAAATATAACTTCAAAAGCTTCAGCCAAATAATCTTCAATAATCTAGACAGGTTGCTCTGTCTCCTAGAGAATCTTCTAATTCCTTCCTGCTAACACGCACTTACATCTAATTCCTTCCTGCTAACACGCACTTACATCTGACTCCCCATTCGAATCAGATGAATTATCTACTGCATTAGGAATGGAGGAATTCTCCTTTAATAAAACTAACTTCTGACCCTGGAATTTTTAACCCTGATTGTTTGAATTTGCCTTCAGAATTACTGGTATTAATGGGCTAACTGGTAGAGTCTTCATTTTTTTACAATAGAACTGAAGGAACAATTAATCTAGCACATGATTCGCCAAAACATCTAAATTAATTCCATCCCGATCATTAAAAGATACAACCCCCTTTTCCGTGAAAATGCAGAGAACAAGCCTATTTGAAAATCGGTTTTTTAGGTAAAGAACGAAAAGGCTCGGACTTCTTAAAGTTTTCATTAAAAAGAATCGACTCCCGCAAGTTCTTTTTATAACCGAGAAGCTCCATATTATTGCAGCCATTATAATTTAAATCCTTATTGGTATTCTGTTAGGAATTCAAACACAGAAAATACAACTAACACTAAGAAACTAATATATTGCAATAACTATGAAGAAATTACAATACTCAATAGCCTTTCGAGAGGGCTATCTCTCTCCTAAGTCCCACAATGGGCTCTCTACCAAAATCATCCACACCCAAAAAAGAGGACCCTAAAACTACTATATATAACCAAGACACCTTAAATTAATTACCAAAATACACCTCCATGATATACTAATAATCTACCACATATACTCCATAGAATACCCTACTAGTACTCTCACACTACTCCGCCCTTCAAAGACACCTTGTCCTCAAGGTGTGTTTAACAAAACACAATCACACAAAAAGTAACAAACACACAGTTTTTTCTTTTACTCGGAACCTAGCTGCTCCTTAAAAAAAAGAAAACAAACATTCTATAACATAGACCCAACTGGTCAGTGCTTCCTCAGCCATATGCAATAGTGGAAATCGGGGGTGATGACCGGCAATGAGAGCTTTTCCCGTGCAAATGTTGACAGCGCAAGTCAAAAGCAGAAGGTGGATAGGGATGCTTATTTCACGGGAATCTAATGACATATTGGCCTTAGTTAAATCCTTTAAACTAGGCCCACTCCAAAATCTCTAGCCCACATGATTAAGGTTAGCCCATTTCCCTTTTATATCTTCCTTTCTACCGTAACTGCCAACCTTTTCACTAGGCTTTAAGGTATGAATAAATCCAACCCAAGTTCCATCCGTTTCTAATGCATTCTTTAAAAGAAATTGGGCCTCAAACAATTTAGGTAAATCCAATCCATGGTCCTCTCCAGAATTAATGCTGCAACTTTTTCCAAACCCTAGCCCCACTTCCTGACACTTCACATGGCTACGTTTTTCTTTGCCCACTTCTTCACGAAATTTACAATGGCCTCTTCTTGAAGTATTCATCTTCATTTGCATCTACGTTGTGCGATGTCGATGACCTCCGACCTCCGACCATTACTTGTCTCAATTTTTTTCCCTTTTTTTATGACCGTCCTCCTTCGATCCCTCCACTGCCCTTCCACGAACCTTGCGTTGGAGTCGTCCCCTCGGCTTCGTCTCCAGCCACCCATGCCGACAATGTCAAATACGGTCCTTGTTGGACTTTTTCTTTCTTTGTTGTTTTGAAGCTTGCAGATAACGAAGCTTTCCCTCCCCCTTAATGATCGATTATCCACCCTTCGAACTCCATCCTTTGGTATCCCAAATATTCCAGACCATTCGCGTGTGGTTTTTGAACTCCAATAGAAAACAGGTTGGTCTTGTTTCGATCGTTTCTCTCTATTTTTCTTCTTTTTTGATTGTTGCACTGGTTTCATCTTCCAAACAACCTCACTCTTCTGAATTTTTTTCATTGACTTCTCTTTTTCTCCATCATTCTTGCACTGAGATGATTCATCTTCATCAACAATCATGGGGTTCTACTGATTCTTCCTTGTTTAATAGCTAAAAATTTGGCACATAAACTCCCTTCTTGCCGATCGAATATTCTTGACTTCATATCTTCCCACAAAACCACCTTCGATCGACTGTTAGTGTATCAATACCACTCGATGACCTCAGGATCAAAACTAACGATGGAAATGTTGATTTTCTCCAGCTCACTCAGTTGATGCACCTCAAAGTAAGTCTCTTCTCTAAACAACCACGAGTCTGGATTCGTCCTGTCGAAAACTGGCATTTCGAGTTTCTTGAACTTACCTCGATCATTAGACGGTTCCATTCTTTGACTCCAACTTCCATCCCCCACCTTCATTCCTTCCGATGGGTTGCCCGAGCTTTCTCCAATCCGCAAGCCCAACTAATACTGAGCCGTAATAGTGGTCGAGCTATCTCCATGTATCCTCCCTTTTTCGGTAATCATCATCACAAGGGCCTTATGATTTTCCCGCATCTCCTCTGTTAACCTCTTCTGATTTTCTCGCATCGCCTCCGAGTTTCTCTGGCTTTCATTTACTCGATCTGATAAGCTTCCCACACTCTTCGTTAATCCATCAAGGTTGCCCAAAGGTCACTCATTTCCCTCTCGGTTCCTTCCACCCTCTCCTCTATTTGCCTCCGTGTCATAGCTCGCGTTCTCTAATACCAATTTGTTAGGAATCCAAACACAGAAAATACAAATAACACTAAGAAACTAATATATTGCAATAACTATGAAGAAATTACAATACTCAATAGCTTTTTGAGAGGGCTATCTCTCTCCTAAGTCCCACAATGGACTCTCTACCAAAATCATCCACACCCAAAAAGAGGACCCTACCACTACTATTTATAAGACACCTTAATCTAATTACCAAAAGGTTGCTCTTTGTTTAAACAACAATTCTCTTTCAATAATAAATGATCACTTTCTCTATCTTGTAATAAAACATTCTTTCATGCACGCCCATATTCTCTGACAATAATAAAGTCTCACCTTCTCTTTCTCTTTCTTCATTTACAAGTCCCCCCGACCGTTTGTAAAGCAAAATTCTTTTCCGAAGACCTCTCCAAATGAAAAGCAATTAATGATCATCTGTTCCTTTTGCCCAGATCCTTTTCTTTCAAGGAAATTTCTTCACCTTTTTGATAACAACTCTCCAGCCGTTTATCAAAAAAAGCTTCCTCACAAAAGACTCTTCATATATACCATCATTCTCTTTCAGTAATAAAGACTCATCATCAATTTCTTTTCCATTCTCTGGCAGAAATAGATGCCCTTTTCTCCTTCTCCGAATCCTTTGGCTTATTTATTCCTTCTCTTTTTTTTTTTTTTGTTGAACTCGGTCATTCCTCTCTCTTCCTCGACTATTTCACCATCTTCAACCTCAAACAACCCTAAATGCTTCTCCTTCAATTGAAAGTGTAAGTCAGGAATGCCACAATCAATTGTCTTTTATCAACATTCTGCAAATTTCCATATACTTCACAAACTGCTCCTTCATCAGCTTCTTGAGATTCAATCAAGCTCTCCTTAGAACAACCATCACCTGCTACAATATCGGATGGTCTTGAACAAGGATCATTAGACACCATGATTAAACCTGGCTCTTGAGCCTTAACATAATTTTCCTGCAACTTTTCATAATGAATTACAACCTCATTACCAATCGGAAAATTAATTACCCCTTCATCCACCATCACTTGCTGTAATCTGAAAAGATCCATTGGATTATCAAAATCCTCAAGAACCATTTATCCTTTTACAATATTTTGAGGATCTAATGCCACCACTTCACTTAGGAAAATAGTTGCCCTTGTCTTGTTTCTAACTTGAATTGTAGTTGGTATGATGCCCAAATTGGAAGAGTTTATGGGAAGAGTTTGTACCCAAAAAAATCCCCAAAAGGAGTTTTTGTTTCCTGAGAAAATCGGCTTCTTCGCCTTAAATCTATTGGGTTGTATTATCTCTGTACGCAAAATGGAAAATCACTTTGCTACACAACTAGGAACATGAGACAAAGAGGAGAGTAGGGAGAGTTGATAAGCCACTAGTCTTCCCAACATTTCCAACTTGAAAAAGCCATTGGATAAAATTGAATGGGCCAACTGCCAACCGGGGGAAAACTTTGTCTAGGTTGCCAGCTTCAAAGAAAAAAAAAATCATGAATAAGAATGAATGACAGAACAACAAGGATGGCCTTGCAGAAAACAGACCCCAATTCACACGGCAGGGCAGAAAAACAGTATACAAAGTCATAGTAGTATCCTAACACATAAAAACATTATAATCCGTACCAATAAAAACTACAGCTTTTTGTTCCCCTGTAGATAATAGGGTCCTTAATCACCCAAGCATAACATGATTAATGGGTGGATATATGTACAATCTAACTTTTGAATGATGTTCATGTCAGTGGACATGTTTAATTACATGGAGAAAAAGATGTTGGTGCCATGTAGAAGTTGTAGTGAAAGTAGCTTCGATGTCAACTAGAGTCAGGCATAAGCAAAACCCAAAATACAACACTCAATCTTCTTTCATAATATTGGGACAAGAACTAACTAATTCAGTAATAGGATGATTTACGCAACATACTTTATTACTTATATGCTTTCTTGGGTTACTAGGGGAATAGGCAAGAGCTTGTAACCTGTAGAATACCTTTGCAATGGAAAAATGCTCCAGTAGGAAGACAATCAAAATTTGCACCAAGAGAAGGGCCATCTTTGCGAAATACCTTCATCAGAATGTGATCTGAAGAACGCAAACTCTGAATTGAATCTAACCTCTTCCTTCTATTAACAATGTTACCCTCAACCATAATTTCAGATTTATTTTTTGAATTTAGAATCCTCCCTGCAAGTGCAAGATCAGACGCATTTCTTTGGTTGAGACTATGTTCGTTACCATTAGATGATACCGTAGTTTCACCCTCCTTTTTGTCCCTCCTCCTCTTCTGAGCAAACCACCCTTGTACCTGCCTGTAGGTCAATCCTAAAGTGGCAGCGTATGTTTCTAATGCGCTTTGCGTAGGATATTTGTCCTCTGCAAGAACAAAAGGTAAGAAGAGTAGAAACACTAAACAAACTTCGAACAAATAGATGTACAATATGTCTTGCAAATGAGACCCTAAACGAGTACAAGTGAAAGTTGATTTGACATTTATGACAAGTAAATAACTACATTAATCTGAGTGGAGAAATTACAACCTGGCAGTTACAAGTGACCTATGCATATAAAATGCTCAAACACAAGTTTACCTGAATAGAACATATCGAGGGCTTGAAGCTGTTGAGGTGTTTTCCTCCTAAATTCCATTCCTCTAGATTCCATAATGCAAAGAAATTCAAAAGCCAACCAACCAAAAAGAGTAGACCTGAGTGTTAGTTAATAAATACAATCCAACTTTTGTGAGAAAGTAATAAAGTCAAAACAAATGAAAGGTGAACAAATTGAGTTCATGGCATTGCTCAAGGCTTGCAAAGTTCCTTTTTTTCTTATTTCAACAAAGAGAAAATCAGGTCAAAATAAGAACAATCAGAACGAACTTCTATTTAATCTATACCACCATCTGCATATTAAGGAAGAAAATAAATCCAAAAATAGAACACTGCAAAGAAGAAAATCCTGCACAAGCGAAGGGAAAGAAAAGGCCAACCCAGGGAGGCGTAATCAATAAAGTGAAAAAATTAGAATCTTTAGAATCCTTTAAGTATAACTTTCAATGAACAGCTCCACACATGCAATGTGCATATTTTCCAAAACAGTAACAGAATAAAATTCTAACTCCATATGCTGGCAACTCGGTCATTGCACAGTGGCGACCTCAGTTTCACACTAATATTCCGTCGCCAGCAACCTAAAGTTCGACCGAATTGCTGACTCCCCTGACCCCAACTCCAGTATCGGTTCCACTCCATTGCCAACCATGGATAGAAAGAAACGCGATCACCAAAATTTCAGAAGCATTGACGAGACCAGTTTCACATACGAAAAAGACACAAGAGAGAAAAATGAAATGAATTATGAAAATTACCTCTGGAACATATGTACAACATCGCTTCCTCTTCCTCACATGATTAAGCTTGGCTGAATTCAGTCAGTTCCACTCTATCTGGTTGAATTGAAGAGGCAGGGAGGTTGGGCAGAGAAATTAGGACAGCATATGGTGAAGAAATGAGAGGAAGAAAGAACAGAGCAAGAGACTTTTGAAGAAAGTGGAGAGTAAGAGATAACAGGGAAACAAGAGTGGAAGAGAGAGAGAGAGAGAGGGAAGTAGGGTTTTGGGTTTTACACCAAAAAAATATCTTCGTGCTAGCGTGCTTTAAGCCCCATTCTGCCCGTACTGCCCGCGAATTTCATCGGATTAAAGAAATATCATAACTTTATCCAACTTTTGACTAAAATACCCTTGAAGATTTTCAATACATTAATATTAGTTTACATATTTTAGTTATAAAACGATTAAATAACAAGTTTAATCCTTAAATTTTCAATATCTTGTCTTGTGTGTCATTAACTTTAAAAAGCTTCAAATTAAATTTTCAATTCTATATTTAATAGGTAGTTAAATTTTCAATTTTGTATCAAATAAATCTTAGCTCGTAAGAGATCTATTAAACATTAAATTAAAACTTTAAAAAGCTTCAAACTAAACTTTCAATTCTATATTTAATAGGGGGTTGAATTTTCAATTTTGTATCAAATAAATCTTCGAGCTTCCAAAAAACAGTATAGCTCGTAAGGATTCTATTAGACATCAAATTAAAAGCTCGTAAATCTACTAGATGTAAAATTAAATGTTTAATGATCAATTAGACTTTTAAATATATATATATATAACATTACCTTATTAGATATAACTCTCGAAGTTTATAGATCAAACTCCTAATCTAATCTAATCAAATACGATTGATTTTGCATACATGCCAAGAACAGTCATGGATTCGAATCTCTCCACCCAAAATACATGTGGGCTTGGGCTTGGGCTTTTTAGGCTTTTGGTTCAACCTAAACTTGAACTTTGGTTAGATTTGGGTCTAACCATTTCAATTTATTTATCTTTAACCTAAATTCCATATAACTCAATTTGACCAAATTAAATTTAATTATGTGGTCAAATTGTCAAGACATGTGAGTTTTTTAATTTCTTAGATTTTTAGCTTTAAATTAAATTTAGGACATATGTCAATTTATGATTGGTTCCCGTTGGGATTTTCTAATAAAAATACTACTTTTGTAGTGGAATGTTGAAAATCCAATATTGGTTGTAGAATGATCAAGATTCCCACTTTTTCACAACCCAAGTTCTAGATGGTAAAGAACGATCGAGAAATTATCTCTCTCTGTTATTGGAAAATCGACAGAACATACGTCTTCACATCGAGAAAAAGTGAATCAGGAACACTGCCCACCGTTTCCTTTTTTATATATTTATTTAATTATTTTTTACGATATATATCCAAGAGGCAGTTACAAAAATTGTATCTCTAATATTAAAAAATATTTAATACTTTCATCTAACATTATATATTTGTTGTTGTTTTATAGATACTTTAGGAATAATTTTATATGATTTTAATTTGTTGTTGTTTTATAGATACTTTAGGAATGATTTTAAATTATTTACAAAATAATATGACCTCTAAATTATTTAGGTTATAAAGAAAAAAAAAGTATTTATATATTTTTCAATAAACAAATTTTTAAAAAATTGTTTTTAAGCAAAAGTACTTTGCAGAGAAAAAACAAAAATGGAGTTCAATTTAAAAAAGAAAAAATACGATTGATTTTGCATACATAAATAATAAAGTTTTATGCCAAGAAGAGATCATGGGTTCAAATCTCTCCACCCAAAATATATGTGAGCTTGGGCTTTTTAGGTTTTTGGTTCAACCTAAACTTAAACTTTGCTTAGATTTGGGTCTAACCATTTGGCTTTATTTAACTTTAACCTAAATTCCATATATCTCAATTTGACCAAATTAAATTTAATTATGTGGTAAATTGTCAAGACATGTGAGTTTTTTTAATTTCTTAGATTTTTATCTTTAAATTAAATTTAGGACATATGTCAATTTATAATTGGTTCCCGTTGGACTTTCCAATAAAAATACTACTTTTGTAGTGGAATGTTGAAAATCCAATATTGGTTGTTGAATGATCACTAGGAAGATTCCCACTTTTTCACAACCCAAGATCTAGATGGTAAAGAACAATCGAGAAATTATCTCTCTCTGTTATTGGAAAATCAAGAGAACATACGTCTTCACATAGAGAAAAAGTGAATCAGGAACACTGCCCACCGTTTCCTTTTTTATCTATTTATTTAATTATTTTTTACGATATATATCCAAGAGGCAGTTACAAAAATTATATATCTAATATTAAAAAATATTTAATACTTTCATCTCCCACTCGTACATAATGTACTTTCATTATGGGCGTATAAGACATAACCCATATCTTCATTTCTCAATTAAAATGGAACACATTCCTTTTTTGTTTTCATCAAATTTCACACAAGAAGATAGGTCGTGTGACTATCATACTTTTATCTCGAGAGCTTATCACTTTACAATGGTTAAGTATATAAAGTAACCTTATAATTGAGTAGAGTAAGTATGAAGTACCTCGTAGGATTAAGTTCCTACGAGGATTCAGACGCCACTAACCATGTTTGCTCTTCTTTTCAAGGATTAAGTTCATGGCAGCGGCTGCAAGAGGGTGAGATAACACTCAGGATTGGATCTGGAGAAGTTGTCTCAGTTGCAGCAATTGGCACGGTGAAGTTGTTCTTTGGTGGGAAGTACTTATAATTAGATAATTTGTACATAGTTTCAGGGTTTACTAGAAACCTAGTTTCTATTTCCTGCCTATTAGAACAAAATATTTCTGTTTCTTTCATGAGTAATAAAGCGTTTATTTCTCGAAATGGAAATTTGTTATGTTCTACTTCACTTGAGAGTAATTTGTATGTTTTAAAGCCTAATTCGATCAAAAGTGTTTTGAATACTGAATTATTTAAAACAGTAGAAACGCGAACTAAGAGAGTAAAAGTTTCTCCAAAAGAAAGTGCCCATCTTTGGCATATAAGATTAGGCCACATCAATCTCAATAGGATTGAGAGACTAGTGAATAGCGGACTTCTAAGCGAGTTAGAAGAAAACTCTTTACCGGTTTGTGAGTCATGCCTTGAAGGCAAAATGACCAAACGTCCTTTTAGTGGAAAAGGATATAGAGCCAAAGAGCCTCTTGAGCTTATACATTCTGACCTCTGTGGTCCGATGAATGTTAAAACACGAGGAGGTTACGAATACTTTGTATCTTTTATAGATGACTATTCGAGGTATGGGTACATTTACCTAATGCATAGGAAGTCTGAAACTCTTGAAACGTTCAAGGAGTACAAGACTGAGGTTGAGAACCTGTTAGATAAAACGATTAAAACACTTCGATCGGATCGAGGTGGAGAGTATATGGGCACTGAATTCTCGGACTATATGATAGAACATGGAATTATGTGCAAACTCTCAGTGCCTGGTATGCCACAGCAGAATGGTGTATCGGAGAGGAGAAACAGAACCCTGTTGGAGATGGTTCGGTCGATGATGAACTATGCTCGTCTCCCTGATTCTTTTTGGGGTTACGTAGTGGAGTCTGCGATTATATATTTTGAACACAGTTCCGTCGAAAAGTGTTTGTAAAACACCTTTCTAACTCTGGCATGGTCGTAAAACCAGTTTACGGCATTTAAGAATTTTGGGATGCCCGACTCATGGGAGTCGGAACACCGTGAATTCTCGAAAGGGATACAGTTTCCTTGTTGGTTTTTCTTCTTGGTTCACCCTTCGGTGGCTATTGTTTGGACGGATACTTGGAAACTTAAAGATTGAAGGTGACACTCACGTGATTCATTAAGAGTTAATGGATTCTGACCGAAAAATGGTAATTGAACACCTAATGGAATAAGAGTTATTCTGGTATTAGGGTCTACTCGAGAAAGTCTCGTCCTAGAGGAGGAGTGTTTTTGTTCACCCTTCGGTGGCGGTCATTCTAAACCTTTGGGATATCATTGCAAATTTTTAATGATCTAGGGATCATAGGAAAAATTTTTGCTAAAACTTGATTGGATTTTAGAAGGTTTTTTTACGAGATTGACATAAAGTTTTTACTTGTTTTTCAGCAAAATGTCTATATCAATAATAGTTTTACTCGCTTCCGACAAACTAGTGGGAGATAACTACCAAACTTGGAAAAACAATATAAACATGATTCTAGTAACTGACGACCTTAAGTTCATGCTCACTGAGGAGTGTCCTCAGTTGTCGAGCTTGACCGCGTCACGAAGTGTTCGTGATGTGTACGATCGATGGATCAGGGCCAATGAAAAGGCCAAGGTCTACATCATTGCCAGCTTATCTAAAGTCTTGGCAAAAAAGCATGAGTTGATGGTCACCGCTAAGGAGATCATGGAGTCATTGCAAGAAATGTTTGGACAACAGTCCTTTCAGGTCTGGCATGACTCGCTCAAACACGTCTTCAACGTCCGGATGAAAGAAGGGGCGTGCATGCGGAAACACGTTCTGACATGATGACCCACTTTAATCAAGCGAGATGAACGGGGCTTCAATCGATGAGTCAAGCCGTGTCGACTTTATATCGAGACTCTTCCAAGAGTTTCCTTGATTTAAGAGCAATGTTGTTATGAACAAAATTAGCTACACTCGACCACCCTTCTCAATGAACTACGTAACTTCCAGTCCTTGATGAGGATCGGGACACCTAAGTCGAGGCGGACATTGCCTTGTGTCCTTTCACAGGGGTTTGACCTCTAGGACAAAATTTGTGGCTTCTTCTCACCCGAAAGGGAAGAAGAAGAAGATGAAGAAGGGCAAAGTCGACCAGCGTTGCCGCCAAAAGGGAAAAAGGTCAAGGAAGTTGCGAGAGAAAGGAAAGTGTTTCTCTGCAATGGGGACGATCATCGGAGCGTAATCGTCCCAAGTTCCTTGCCGACAGAAAGAATCAAGGTAAATGTGATTTACTGGTTACAGAAACTTGTTTAGTGGAGAGTAATGACTCTGCCTGGATATTGGATTCGGGCGCCACTAACCATGTTTGTTCTTCTTTCGGGAATTAGTTCTGGCGGCAAGAATGCGAGAGGGTGAGATAACGCTACGGGTTAGATTCGGGGAGGTTGTCTCTGTTGCAGCGGTCGACACGATGAAGCTTTATTTCGGCGGGAAGTACTTATTATTAGATAATTTGTACATAGTGCCAGGGTTTACTAGAAACCTTGTTTCCATTTCCTGCTTAATTGAACATTGTATCTCTGTCTCCTTTGAATATAATAAAGCGTTTATTTCTTTCAAAGGCAATTTACTTTATTCTGCTTCACTTGAGTCTAACTTGTACGTTTTGAAACCTAATTTGGTCAAAAGTTTTTGAATCTTTGAATTGTTTAAAATGTGAACACGAATCGAGAGAGTGTGAAGTTTCTCCTAAAGAAAATGTCCATTTTTGGCATCTACGGTTAGACGACATCAATCTCAATAGGATTGAGAGACTAGTGAAGAGTGGACTTCTAAACGAGTTGGAAGAAAACTCTTTACCGGTATGTGAGTCATGCCTTGAAAGCAAAATGACCAAACGTCCTTTTAGTAGAAAAGGATATAGAGCCAAAGAGCCCCTTGAGCTTATACATTCTGACCTCTGTGGTCTGATGAGTGTTAAAGCACGAGGTGGTTACGAATACTTTGTATCTTTTATAGATGACTATTCAAGGTATGGGTATATTTACCTAATGCATAGGAAGTATGAAACTCTTGAAAAGTTCAAGGAGTACAAGACTGAGGTTGAGAACCTGTTAGGTAAAACCATAAAAACACTTCCATCGGATCGAGGTGGAGAGTATATGGACACTGAATTCCAGGACTATATGATAGACACAAAATTACGTCTCAACTCTCAACACCTGGTATGCCAGAACAGAATGGTGTATCAGAGAGAAGAAACAGAACCCTGTTGGACATGGTTCGATCGATGATGAGCTATGCTCGTCTCCCTGATTCTTTTTGGGGGTACGCAGTGGAGACTGCGGTGTATATTTTGAACAACGTTCTGTCGAAGAGTGTTTGTGAAACACCTTTCGAACTCTGGAATGGACGTAAAGGCAGTTTACACCATTTCAGAATTTTGGGATGTGCGACCCACGTGTTGGTGTCAAACCCGAAGAAGTTGGAACCCCGTTCAAAATTGTGCCTATTTGTAGGTTACCCAAAAGAGACTAGGGATGGTCTATTTTTCGATCCTGAGGAAAATAGGGTGGTTGTGTCGACAAAGGCCACTTTCCTTGAGGAAGACAACATCAGAGATCATTTGCCTAGAAGCAAAATCTTGTTAAACGAAATGGACAGTACATCAGCGAGAGTTGCTGATGGGGCTAGGACGTCAACAAGTGTTGTTGATCCTATCACGTCTAGTCAAGTCCATTCCCAAGAGTTGGGAATGCCTCGACGTAGTGGAAGGGTTGTGAGACAACCTGAACGTTACATAGGTTTAGCTGAAACTCAAGTCGTCACTCCTGATGATGAATACGAGGATCCATTGACCTACGATCAGGCAATGGATGACGTTGACAAAGACGAATGGATTAAAGCTATGGACCAGGAAATGGAATCGATGTACTTCAATTCCGTTTGGGAGCTTGTGGATCAACCAGATGTGGTAAAACCTATTGGTTGCAAATGGATCTACAAGCGTAAACGTGTCGTAGATGGGAAGGTGCATACCTTCAAAGCACGACTAGTGGCAAAGAGTTTTACCCAGGTTGAAGGGGTTGACTATGAGGAAACCTTTTCGCCTTTTGTCATGGTAAAGTCGATCAAGATCCTTATGGCCATTGCCGCATATTATGACTATGAGGTATGGCAGATGATGTCAAGACCGCCTTTCTGAATGGCAACCTTGACGAGACCATCTACATGGACCAACCCAAAGGGTTCATTGCCCAAAGCCAAGAGCAAAAGGTTTGTCAGCTTCATAGGTCCATTTATGGACTGAAACAAGCCTCGAGGTCTTGGAATATAAGGTTTGATGAGGCGATCAAATCTTATGGCTTTGATCAGAATGTTGACGAGCCTTGTGTCTACAGGAAAATCGTCGACAAAACTGTCGCATTTCTGATATTGTATGTGGATGTTATCCTTCTCATTGGGAATGGGGTAGGATTTCATACTGAGATAAAGAAATAGCTAGCTTCACAATTCCAAATGAAAGATTTGGGAGAAACACAGTATGTTCTAGGTATCCAGATTGTCTGAAATCGGAAGAACATAACGATGACCATGTCTCAGGCATCTTATATTGACAAAATGTTGTCTAGATATAAGATGCAGAACTCCAAGAAGGGCTTGTTGCCTTTCAGACATGGGGTTCACTTGTCTAAGGATCAATGTCCTAAGACTTCTCAAGAGGTTGAGGATATGAGACGAATCCCTAATGCTTCAGCTGTTGGGAGCCTCATGTATGCCATGTTGTGTACTAGGCCCGACATCTGTTATGCAGTTGGGATTGTCAGTAGGTATCAATCCAATTCAGGATTAGATCACTGAACATCCGTAAAGGCAATCCTTAACTATCTTAGGAGAACGAGGAACTACAGCCTAGTGTATGGGAGTGGGGGTTTAATCCTTATGGGATACACAAACTCTGTTTTCAGACCGATAAGGATTCTAGGAAATCCACTTCGAGGTCAACCTTCATTCTGAATGAAGGAGCTGTAGTATGGCGAAGCATCAAGCAGGGATGCATCGCTGATTCCACTATGGAAGTTGAGCACGTTGCGGCTTGTGAAGCTGCAAAGGAAGCTGTTTGGCTTAGGAAGTTCATGACAGATTTGGAAGTTGTTCCAAATATGAACATGTCGATCACGCTGTTGTGTGACAACAATAGTGTTGTAGCCAACTCCAGAGAGCCTCGGAGTCATAAGAGGGACAAGCACATTGAGTGGAAGTACCACCTGATACGGGAGATTGTGCACCGCGACGACGTGACAGTCACAGAGATAACGTCGGAGCACAACATTGCTGATCCATTTACAAAGTCCCTCACGACTAAGGTGTTTGAGGGTGACCTAGAGAGTCGAGGTCTTCGAGTGCTTCCTGACTATGGCAAGTGGGAGTATTGTAGAGGGTATTCAATCACTAGTTTATTGTATTACTTTATTGTAATTCTTGTACATTTGAGAAATGTATTATTTGCTCCACTAGCTTAGTCCAAGTGGGAGTTTGTTGGGATGGATGTCCTAATCTCGTTCTGTTTATAAATTAACATTTGAAATTAATAAAGGTTATTTATTTCATCATTTTGTGTCTCGCAATTCTTACAAACTTTGTCCAATAAACTAAGCTCCAGGGTCATTGAATATATGAGAACTAGAACTTGAACGCTATGTAGTGGACACACAGGGAGGATCACGTTCGAGTTAATGACCCGAACGGTCTACAGTATATGGATAGAGTTGGAGACATAATTCTGGATACGTTGTGGATGCGGCCCGCTTTGTATTAAGATACAAACGAGGTGATCTGACTCGTTCATGTGGTTGACATGCGAGTGGAGGCATCCTGTACAATGAGATTGTACAAGATCAGACCGTGAATTATTAGACCTATTGATATAACACCGTTGACAGTATAGGACTAATAACGTCGTAGATGACCATTAGTGACTCGACCTTAAACCTGAGCGTGTTACGGACTCCTGTTTGTGGGGGTCTGTCCTTTGACTAGTACGGGTGAGGGTGGTCACAGTTACTCACCCAATATGCCTATCTTCTTAGGGACTTGACCACGTGGGGAGTTGGGAACTTAATTACGCGAGATGGAATTCACTCGTTCCCGACTTTAGGAAAACTAGAAGGGTTGTTCCCTTAAGTGCTATCTCCAGGGCTTGGACAACGAGCGCCTACCCTCTCACTGGGTCGAGAGGGGTGTTGTATATGGTTGGACCATTACAATGTTGTTGTTCATTAGAGGAGCAGTGGGGACTTAAGGAGCAAGAAGTAGACATAGGGGTAAAATGGTAATTTGACCCAGCAGTGTCTACGATCAACCTGTGAAGGGTCGACTCACGGGCATTGGTTATATCAGTGGACACAACTTGTCTTACAGTGACGGAAGTGTAGCTACGGGCTTTAGTGGAGTGTTACCGTAGCTAATGAATGTTGATTAACCGGGTCAAAGAGTTTGACAGGTTAGTCTCGGATCATTGGAGCTCGTCACCTGTAGGTCCATTAGGTCCCTCGGTTGGCTACTAGATTAATAGAGGGTTTATAGTTTTGGTGTGGATTTGAAGTGTTCAAATTCATTAAAGGGTAATTATGTCATTTATATGAGATATGATTGACATATTATATAGTTTAATGTGAATGAGATTCATAATAAACTATAAGTTAGCCTAATTGCTTAATTAGGGCTAATTTGGAGAAATTGGATTGAGAGAAATTAAATTGAATGTGATTCAATTTAAAATCCACAATTATACAAATGTGATTTGTATAATGAGATATGAGATATGTTATTATATGTGGTTATGCAAATATGATTTGCATAACCTATGGTTGTGGTTAAATGGTAAATAGGTGGAGATTTCAACTCCACCTATTACCATTATTTAAACTCCTTTGCGAGAAGGATTTCATATATGAAAGTTCATTTTTTGGATTTCTCACCAAAAAGAACTCAAGATTCTCTCAACTCTCATCTCAAATCTCTCATCCCCTTTCACCAAAAGGAGTCCTACTACTCTTCTTCTACCTAAAAGAGAACAACTGAGAAGCCTATCAGAGGTGTCCGGTTCGTTGGTTCGATGGAGGAGATTGTATTCGCGAAAAGTTCGTGACTGGAGGAGGAAAACATGAAGAACGGTTCTTCAACAAGTAAGTCTCTCTTACTGTTTTTTCCTTCTAGATTGCATGTTTAAACCTAGGATGATGACTGCGAGGATCCATTTGAAGGGAATCGTAGTCCCGCAGCGAAAGCAATTGCGAATCACACACTCTTGATTTAGTTACAACGATAAATTCAAGAACAAATATAACTAGATTAAGCATGTAAATAGAATGGACAACAAGAAAATTACCTTTGAAGAACCTTTCTTCAAGTGTTCCACTCTCCACGATCTCGATCTCAGCGACAGGAACACGAACGTACGAAGAGGTGAGGTATTTTTGTGAGAGAGATGTGTGCTTTGGAACTCTTCCAACAACACAACAAAAGAGCTTGTAAAACCTTCACCTAGTTGCATCTCATGCAACCATATATATAGAGAAATATGATGGAAATGACCATTCTACCCCTCTTTTAATCTCTCTTTAGTATATAGTTTATATATGAATCTAATTCACATTAAAACCATATATTATATCAATTATATCATATATAATTGATATAACATCTCATGCATGAAATTGAACACTTCAATTTCATTCCTAACTTTATACCCTCAATATAACCATGTTGAGCCAACGGAGGGACCTAATGGACCTACAGTTCATGAGCTCCAATGATGTGAGATTAACTGATCAAACTCTTTGATCCAGTTAATCAATATTCATTAACTACAAGTCACTCCACTATAGACTTGTAGTTGCACTCTCCTCACAGTAGATTATATTGTGTCCACTGATATAATCATTACCCATGAGTCGACCCTTCACAGGTTGTTCATAATCACAGCTGGGGCAAATTACCATTTTACCCCTGTGATTACCTCTTTGTTACTTAAGCACTACTGATCCTCTAATGAACAACAAGTCTAAGGTCCTACCATAAACTCATACCCTCATAGAGGGTGGGGCCTCGTTGTTCAATACCTGGAGTCAGTTCTTAAAGGAACAACCTATCTAATTCCTCAGTGTAGGAATGAGTGAATTCCATCTTGTAGAGTTAAACCACCAGCTACCTACGAGGTTCTGTCCCTGAGAAGGTAGGCTTATTGAGTCAGCTACAGGCCACTCTCACCCATACTAGTCTAAGGACAAACCCCATAAGCGGGAGTTCTTAACTTGCTCATGATTCAGTAGAGTCACTAATGACCATCTATAAATTACTAGTCTTATCCTCATTAACTGTGTTACACCGGTTAGACTAATAATTTCATGATCCAAAGTTGTATGAACTCTTCATACAAGATGCCCCCACTCGCATGTCAACTACATGAATGAGTTGGATTACCTCATTTGTACTAATTACCAAGTGGGTCGCATCCATGGTGTTACCAGAATGAGGTTTCCAACCTTATTCTTATACCATAGACCATTTAGATTATATTCTTGAACTCAACCCAAATAGTGTCCACTACACTGATGTTCAAGATAAATGTTATAACCTTGGAGCTTAGTTTATTGAATTTATTAAAGCAAGACTGTAATTCTATCAAAACAAATAACACTTTATTTAATTGATCAAAATTACACAAGTTTAGGGCATAAATCCCAACAATCTCCCACTTGACCTAAAGCTTGTGGAGTACTAAACATTACAGTAATGTAAATACAATAAACTAGGGCATTTAAACCCCTTTGTACAAAATACTCTCACTTGCCCTAGTTGGGGAAGACTTGTAAACCTAGACCTTCTAGGTGACTCTCAAATATTTTAGCCGTGAGAGCCTTTGTAAAAGGATCAACAATGTTGTGCTCTGAGGCTATCTTTGTGACAATCACGTCTCCTCTATGCACGATCTCCCGGATGAGATGATACTTTCGCTCTATGTGCTTTCCCCTCTTGTGACTTCGGGGTTCCCTCGAATTTGCCACTGCACCACTGTTATCGCAATACAACGTGATGGACAAAGTCATATTTGGAACAACTTCCAAATTTAGCATGAATTTCCTTAACCAAACGACCTCCTTAACTGCTTCACAAGCTGCTACATATTCGGCAACCATGGTGGAATCAGCGATGCATCCTTGCTTGATGCTTCGCCATACTACAGCTCCTCCGTTAAGAGTGAATACTGACCCTGATGTAGATCTCCGAGAATCTTTATCAGTCTGAAAGTCAGAATCCGTGTATCCTGTAAGGATCAAATCCTTAGCCCCATACACAATCATGTAGTTCCTTGTTCTCCGAAGATACTTAAGGATTGTTTTAACCGCTGTCCAGTGTTCAAGTCCTGGATCGGATTGATACCTACTGACCATCCCAACTGCAAAACAGACGTTAGGCCTAGTACACAACATGGCGTACATCAGGCTCCCAACAACCGAAGTATAAGGAATCCGTCTCATATCCTCAACTCCTTGAGGTGTCTTAGGACACTGTTCCTTAGACTAATGGATTCCATGTCGAAAAGGCAATAAGCCTTTTTTGGAATCTTGCATCTTAAACCTTGACAACACTTTGTCTATGTAAGATGCTTGAGACAAGGCTAGTGTTTTGTTCTTGCGGTTCCGGACAATCTGGATCCCAAGAACAAATCGCGCATCACCCAAATCTTTCATTTGGAACTGCGTAGCTAGCCATTCCTTGATGTCAGTAAGATAACCTACATCATTCCCAATGAGTAGGATATCATCCACATAGAGAATTAGGAAAGCGACAGAACTATTGATGATTTTCTTGTAGACACAAAGTTCATCATCATTCTGGTCAAAACCATAAGATCTGATTGCCTCATCAAATCTTATATTCCAGGACCTAGAGACTTGTTTCAGTCCATAAATTGACCTTTTAAGTCTTCAAACCTTATGCTCTTTTCCTGGTTCAATGAACCCTTTGGGTTGGTCCATGTAGATGTTTTCCTCAAGATTGCCATTCAAAAAGGCTGTCTTGACATCCATTTGCCATACCTCATAGTCATAATATGCGGCAATGGCAAGAAGGATACGGATAGACTTTACCATAGCAACAGGTGAAAAGGTTTCCTCATAGTCAACCCCTTCAACCTGGGTATAACTCTTTGCTACTAGTCTGGCTTTAAAGGTTTTCACCTTCCCATCTACACCACGTTTTCTCTTGTAGATCCACTTACAACCTATAGGTTTTACCCCATCAGGCTTATCTACAAGATCCCAAACAGAATTGAAGTACATCGACTTCTTCTTGGTCCATGGCTATGACCCATTTGTCTTTGTCTGTGTCAACCATTGCTTGATTATAAGTCAATGGATCCTCGCAGTTGTTATCTGGTATAACAACTTGGGTTTAAGCTAAACCCATGTAACGGTCAGGCTGTATTACAACCCTCCCACTACGTCGAGGCATACTCAACTCTTGAGATGGACTCTCTTGACTGGACAAACTAGTATCAACAACTCTTGTTGACGTACTAGTGTTCTTATTAGCAACCTTTGCTATTGTTTCGTCTAACTCACTCAACACTACTTTGCTTTTTGCTTTGTGGTCCCTTATATGGTCCTCCTCCAAGAAAGCGACATTTGTCGACACAAAAACCTTATCTTCCTTAGGATCATAGAATAAACCACCTCTTGTTTCTTTTGGGCATCCTACAAATAGGCATAACTTTGAACGTGAATCCAACTTCACAAGCACATGTGTTGGACAACCCCATATTCTGAAGTGACATTCTACCTTTACGTCCTTTCCAGAGCTCAAAAGGTGTTTCAGAAACACTTTTGGAGGGATCATTATTCAAAATGTATACTGCAGTCTCCACTGCGTAACCCCAAAAGGAACTAGGGAGATGAGTATAACTCATCATTGATCGAACCATGTCTAACAAGGTTCTATTTCTCCTTTCCGATACACCGTTTTGCTGTGGTGTGCCTGGGGCTGAGAGTTGGGATGTAATTCCATTTTCTATCATATAGTTCTGGAATTTTAAATCCATGTACTCTCCACCTCGATCCGATCGAAGTGTTTTAATAGTTTTACCTAATTGATTTTCAACCTCAGTCTTGAATTCCTTGAACTTTTCAAGTGCTTCAGACTTGTGATGCATTAGGTAAATATGCCCAAATCTAGAATAATCATCTATAAAAGAGGTGAAATATTCATATTCTCCCCTGGCTTTAACATTCATCGGACCACAAAGGTCTGAATGTATAAGCTCTAGAGGGTCTTTGGCACATAACCTTTTCCACTAAAAGGTCTTTTAGTCATCTTGCCTTCTAGGCATGATTCACATACTGACAAAGAATTTTCCTCTAACTCGTTTAGAAGTCCGTTCTTTACCAATCTCTCAATCCTATTGAGATTAATGTGACCCAATCTTAGATGCCAAAGATGAGCATTTTCTTTAGGAGAAATTTTACGTTTCTTAGTTTGTGCGTTTGCAGTTTTAGATAATTCAGTGTTCAAAACCATTTTGACTGAATTAGGCCTTAAAACATACAATCCATTTTCTAATGAACCTGAACATATTTCTAAACCTTTCTTCAAAATAAACACTTTATTCATAGAAAAGGAAACAAAAATACATTGTTCTATAAGGCAAGAAATGGAAATAAGGTTTCTAGTAAACCATGGTATCACTAATATATTGTCCAACAATACATATTTCTTGCCAAAATAAAGCTTCATTGTGCCTCTCGCACTCATTTGTGAAGACTTCTCAATTTCCAACCCGGAGTGTTATCTCTCTCTCTTGAGTTCTTTGCCAGAATCAATTCCACAAAAGAAGAGCAAACATGATTAGTGACGCCTGAATCAAGTATCCAAGTTGTTTTAACATTATCCACTAAACAAGCTTCTAGGCAAAGTAAATCACATTTACCTTCCTTCTTCTTTTCTGCAATGTACTTCGGACAGTTCCGTTTCCAATGCCCGTCTTCGTTGCAGTAGAAACATTTTCCTTTATCAGCAATGTCTTTGACTTTCTTGCCCTTCTCAGGCGATGACTTTGTCGACTGTTTCCCTTTACCAACCTTCTTCATGTTCTTCTTCTTTCCTCTCAGGTTAAAAGAAGATGAAGCCACTGTTTTTGTCCAAGAGGTCGAATCTCTGTGATAACTCCTACTGACAACATTTGCCTCACCTTTCGATCCCTGAATTTTCATCAAAGACTGAAAGGTCTAGAGTTCATTCAGAAGGGAGGTAAGATTAAAAGTAAGCTTGTTCATAACAACATTACTTCTAAACTGCAGGAAACTATCTGGAAGGGTTTCCAGAATGAAGCTGACCTGGTTCGACTCATCGATGGAAGCACCATTCGACTCCGCGATGTTAAAGTGCACCATCATATCGAGGACATGATCTCGAATGGATGTACCCTCCGCATCCTCGAGTTGAATATGTACTTTAGGGCATTATGTTCGTCCAGTGGATCATTGTCCAAACATACTGCACGAGAATCCATGATTTCCTTGGCGGTAATCATGCCTCTCATGCTTCTTGGCTAATATGTCGGACATACTTGCCAAAGATGTAGACCTTGGCCTTATCATTGGCCTTGATCCATCGATCATATGCATCACGAATATTTCGTGGCGCATTCGAGCTCATCACTGAGAGACACTCCTCGCTTAACACAAACTTCGATTATCCACTACCAATATAGTGTTGAGTTTGTTTTTCCATGTCATCATATTCTCTCCGCTTAACTTTTCCGCACCCAATAAGGAAATTATAGAGCTAGACATTTTTGCTGAAAAATTTACAAACAAACTTGTATGAGTTTCTTGCTATAACTCTAATCCAATCATGTTTTAGCTAATTATCAAATGATTCCTAGGCCATTTATAATTTGCAATGATACTCCAAACGTTTAGAATGTATGACAGAGAGGGTAATAAAAACACTCCTCCTCTAGATCAAGAAGCTCTTGACCAAAACCTAATACCAGAATAACTCTTATTCCTATAGGTTTCATTACCATTTTTCTGGCCGGATACATACACAACTTATGTACCCCGTGAGTGTAACCCTCTGTCTTTAGATCGCAGAGTCTCGATCCAATAAAATCCGCCGAAGGGAGGACTAGATTGGAAAATAGTCTAAGGAAATCTTTATCCCTTTTCGGGTGTCTACTGTGTTCGATCCCTTATGATCAAGCCCTCCGAAGGAATTGTCTGGTCCAGGCCAAACTAGCAGGCTGACCATAGTGGTCTAACGATGTAAACCGACAAAAGAGACCGTAGGTTTTGTTTTCACTAAACCTGCTCCCACTCACTATAAGTACCCTCTCCATTCACCTTGATATTGACTCATACAAACACCATCCGGCGGGGCGCTCTGCTTGCGCCACGAGGCCAAGTATGAGTCTCACGGTGTGAACTTCCCGGAGATAGCGTAGGTGAAAAAATATGTATCTCATACACTTTTTCCTCCCACTGAATACTTTAAAGTTTATAGGAATCTTACTTAGGATAAAACTCGACTAATGGTTTTAGCTAACTCTATCAATATAACTCTTATATCGATAATCAATATAACTCTTATATTGATTTTATCTTAAGTTTGTTAATATAACTTCTTATATTAAACCTAGGATTTCTAGTTTATTAACCCCTTAATAAACCCGTTGATGCTACTGTAATTTATAAAACTCTCTAATTAAATTTCACTCCCAGGTCAGTTCCCAGGTAGGGGTGTTCCGCTTCCAAACCGACTTAAATACCCCAAATTTCTAGACAGAACTTTCCTTATATAGAGTTTCT
The DNA here is from genome assembly GCA_036507285.1 of Trichosanthes cucumerina. Classification (NCBI taxonomy): domain Eukaryota; kingdom Viridiplantae; phylum Streptophyta; class Magnoliopsida; order Cucurbitales; family Cucurbitaceae; genus Trichosanthes; species Trichosanthes cucumerina. Next base: position 64,063,238 of record CM071836.1, on the reverse strand, counting down.
CTTTTAATCATTGCTTATAAATTACTTGATTCCTAATTCTAATCTAATTAGAACTAGATAACCTAAGGTCTATTATTTTCAAGTTCTAAACACTTTAAAACTAATAATTAACCTTAGGTGACATGCATACTATGTTATAGTGCTTGATCATTCATCACATGAATAATAAGACATTCATAGCATATTCATCTCATGAAATATAGTGCATGCCATGCTGTCCATAAATTAATATAACAACTTTATATTAATTAATCATGCAAACTATATAATATAACTCCTTATATTATAAATGATGCATAAAAATACTTAACCTAAGGTGAGATTTCTAAAATAAAAGCATACACTATGCATGACAATAATTACACAACAATTGCATAATTAAAATAGTAAAAATAGACCAATTTTGGCATCCTAGAAATGATTTTAATTAATATAATCTAATTATATTAATTAAAATTAAATATATTAAATATATTAAATATAAAACATTTTTATAATTAATATATATAATAAAATCCGTTTTTTCGCCCGTTGCTGAAATCTGCGAAACGCCTCTAGCGTTGCAACGCTGATAGCAGCATTGCAACGTTGCTCCTTGTCGTCTTCTGCGCAGCGTTGCAACGCCAATGACAGCGTTGCAATGCTGTCGTCTCCTGCGCGCTCCTTCCGCAAGCGCAGCGTTGCAACGCTCCACATAGACAACAAATGGAATCCGCTATTCCTTGCTCGTTTTCGTTCCGATCTTCTCAGCAATCGCTTTGCCTCGATCGACACAGACTTACAAACTCGATTTAGAATTAAAAATGCCCAAAACACCGAGCCCTTACATTGAACGATTCAATGAAAATTGTAAATCTAAGTGCCAAAATTGAAAACATCTAATTTTGCAAAACCGTTCATACATCTCATGCAAAAACAGTAAATCTCACCTTGTTCTTGAAAAATCCAGAACATAAATCAAGAACGCAATTGGGCTCTGATACCAATTGAAGGGAATCGTAGTCCCACAACGGAAGAGATTGCGAATCGCACGCTCTTGATTTAGTTACAACGATAAATTCAAGAACAAATATAACTAGATTAAACATGTAAATAGAATGAACAACAAGAAAATTACCTTTGAAGAACCTTTCTTCAAGTGCTCCACTCTCCCACGATCTCGATCTCAGCGACGGAACACGAATGTACGAAGACACGACCACCAGATCTTCTCCGTTGTTCTCTAGGTGAGGGAGGAAGGTGGGTTCCCTTTAGGAGAGGTGAGGTATTTTTGTGAGAGAGATGTGTGCTTTGGAACTCTTCCAACAACACAACAAAAGAGCTTGTAAAACCTTCACCTAGTTGCATCTCATGCAACCATATATATAAAGAAATAGGATGAAAATGACCATCCTACCCCTCTTTTAATCTCTCTTTAGTATATAGTTTATATATGAATCTAATTCACATTAAAACTATATATTATATCAATTATATCATATATAATTGATATAACTCCTCATGGATGAAATTGAACACTTCAATTTCACTCCTAACTTTATACCCTCAATATTACCATGTTGAGCCAACGAAGAGATCTAATGGACCTACAGTTCATGAGCTCCAATGATGTGAGATTAACTGATCAAACTCTTTGATCCAGTTAATCAATATTCATTAACTACAAGTCACTCCACTATAGACTTGTGGCTGCACTCTCCTCACTGTAGATAATATTGTGTCCACTGATATAGTCATTACCCATGAGTCGACCCTTCACAGGTTCTTCGTAATCACAGCTTGGTCAAATTATCGTTTTACCCTTGTGATTACCTCTTTGCTCCTTAAGCACCACTGATCCTCTAATGAACAACAAGTCTAAGGTCCTACCTTAGACTAATACCCTCATAGAGGGCGGGGCCCCGTTGTTCAAGCTTGGAGTCAGTTCTTAAGGGAACAACCTATCTAATTCCTTAGTGTAGGAATGAGTGAATTCCATCTTGCATAGTTAAGTTCCCACCTCACCGACGCGAGTTCTCTCGTCACCCCTAAGGTAGGCTTATTGAGTCTCCGCCACAGCCACTCTCACCCATACTAGTCTAAGGACAAACTCCTATAAGCGGGAGTTCTTAACTTGCTTAGGATTCTGTGTAGAGTCACTAATGACCATCTATAAATTACTAGTCTTATCCTCATTAGCGGTGTTACACCTGGGTTAGACTAATAATTTCTGCGATCCATATTGTATGAACTCTTCATACAGGATGCCCTCACTGCATGTCAACTACATGAATGAGTTGGATTACCTCATTTGTACTAATTACAAAGTGGGTTGCATCCATGGTGTTACTGAATGAGGTTTCCAACCTTATTCTTATACCATAGACCATTTAGGTTATGTTCTTGAACTCAACCCAAATAGTGTCCACTACACTGATGTTCAAGATAAATGTTATAACCTTGGAGCTTAGTTTATTGGATTTATTAAAGCAAGACTGTAATTCTATCAAAACAAATAACACTTTATTTAATTGATCAAAATTACACAAGTTTAGGGCATAAATCCCAACACTATTGACCTATGATCAGGCAATGGCAGACGTTAACAAAGACGAATGGATTAAAGCTATGGACGAGGAAATGGAGTCGATGTACTTCAATTTTGTCTGGGAGCTTGTGGACCAACCGGATGAGGTTAAACCTATTGGTTGCAAGTGGATCTACAAGCGTAAACGTAGCGTAGATGGGAAGGTGCATACCTTCAATGCTAGACTAGTGGCAAAGGGTTTTACCCAGGTTGAAGGGTTGACTATGAGGAAACCTTTTCTCCTGTTGCCATGGTAAAGTCTATCAGAATCCTTCTGGCCATTACCACATATTATGACTATGAGGTATGGCAGATGGATGTCAAGACCGCCTTTCTGAATGGCAACCTTGACGAGACCATCTACAAGGACCAACCCAAGGGGTTCATTGCCGAAGGCCAAAAGCAAAAGGTTTGCCGGCTTCAAAGGTCTATTTATGGACTGAAACAAGCCTCGAGGTCTTGGAATATAGGGTTTGATGAGGCGATCAAATCTTATGGCTTTGATCAAAATGTTGACGAGCCTTGTGTCTACAAGAAAATCGTTAACAGTAGTGTCGCATTTCTGATATTGTATGTGGATGATATCCTGCTCATTGAGAATGAGGTGAGATTTCTTATTGATGTTAAGAAATGGTTGGCTTCGCAATTCCAATGAAAGATTTGGGAAAGGCTCAGTATGTTCTAGGTAGATTGTCCGGAACCGGAAGAACAAAACGCTAGCCATGTCTTAGGCGTCTTATGTTGACAAGATGTTGTCTAGATATAAGATGCAGAACTCCAAGAAGGGTTTGTTGTCTTTTCGGCATGAGGTTCACCTGTCTAAGGATCAATGTCCTAAGACTCCTAAAGAGGTTGAGGATATAAGACGAATCCCTTATGTTTCAGTTGAGGATATAACCGGGTCAAATAGTTTGACAGGTTAGTCTCGGATCATTGGAGCTTGTCATTTATAGGTCAATTAGGTCCTTCGGTTGGCTCAAATTGGACAAATTGAGGGTTTACAGTTTGGTGTGAATGTGAAGTGTTCAAATTCATTATTTGGGTATTTATGTCATTTATATGTGATATATATGACATAATATATAGTTTGATGTGAATGAGATTCATAATAAATTATAGTATAGCCTAATTGATTAATTAGTGCTAATTGGAGAAAGTGAATTGAGAGAAATTAAATTGAATGTGATTCAATTTAAAATTTCACAATTATGCAAATGAGATTTGTATAATAAGGTATGAGATACCTTATAATATGTGATATGCAAATATGATTTGCATATAATATGGTTGTTGTAAAATTGTGATTTGGTGGAGGTTTTATCTCCACCTTACACTAATATTTAAAGGGCTTGCAAGAAGCCCTTGGTATGCATTTGCCATTTTTTGGATTTTCATCCAAAGAGAGCAAGGAAAATTCCCTTATTCTCTCTCAATTCTCTCTAATTCTTCTCGTCACCCAAAACCAAAGGGAGTCCTACATACTCTCCCTCAACCTCTCGAGAACAACCGGTAAGACATTTTGGAAGTGCCTTACCGTTCGGTTAGAGGATCGTGTTCTTAGAGATCGTTGATTCGAGAGGGATCGTGACCGGAGGAGGAAAAGCTTTGAAGAAGAGTTCTTCAAAAAGTAAGTAACAAGTTACTCACTGTTTTTCTTCTCTTGTGCATGTTTAGCCTAGAATTAAAGTAGTTTAATTCAATTTTAAGATACGTATTACACAACGAAACAACGACGTTTCACAACGTTTTCTGCTGCGGGAATTCCAAATCCCTTCAGTTCATTATTTACAATATTGCCCTTTTATTAACCCTAAATCCAATAAACTAACATCCAACGCTGTAAAATGTCTCTTGAACTGAATGTAGTGTACATATAAAGGATATCAGTTCGAGATACGACCTAAAGGGTCTATAGTAAGGGGATAAGGCTTGGGTACCTTACCCTGGTAATACTATATGATACAAACACAGTGATCCTAGCGTGTTCGTGTAGACGACATGTGAGTGGGTATATCCTATGTAATGAGATTGCATAAGACCGAACCACGAAATAGTAACCACTAGGTGTAACTCTGTTGACTAGTTAGGTTTCTATTTCACTAGGATGACATAGGTAACTTGATCTCAATCGTGAGCAGGTTACGAACTACTGTTTGTGAGGGATTGTCATTTAAATAGTATGGGTAAGAGTGGCTAGATTCGCCGACTCAATATGCCTACCTTCTTGGGGACAAGACCGAGTGAGCAGCTGGGTACTTAACTCAACAAGATGGAATTCACTTCTTCCTGCCTATTAGGGTAAGTAGATGAATGTTCGCTTAAGTGGTGTCTCCAAGACTTGAACAAAGGGCCCGACCCTCTCATTGGCCCGAGAGGGACTTCTGTTTGTTGGTAGGACCACAAACAAATTGTGAAGGGAATTAGAGTCCCAACACAGTGGAAGACGATCGAATCGTTGTGGTATTGTTGTGCAACTCAATTTCATTAAAATTAGCTATCACATAGTAAAGGCTAAACATGCAATTCTAGAAAGAAAACAACAAGTGTAAAGTAGTACTTACTTGTTGAAGACAATCTTCAAGCTTTCCTTCCGTTTGATCACGAACTCTTCGTGCTCTCCTCGTTCTCAACGATCTCGTACTCTTCACACGAACACAGATCGAACACCTCCACTTGGTTTCTTGGTTGTTCTACTTTAGGAAGAAGGAGGATTGTGGGATCCTTCTTTTTGGTTAGGAAGAAGAAGTTGAGAGAGAAGAGGATGCTTCTTTTGGTGAGAAATCCAAAAATGAGCATTAGATCCGTGAACGCTTCTTGCAAAGGGGTTTATATAATGGTGATAGGTGGAGTTGAAATCTCCACATATTTACCATTTTACCACAACCATATGTTATGCAAATCATATTTGCATAACCACATATTATAAGATATCTCATATCTCATTTTACAAATCACATTTGTATTATTGTGGATTTCTAAATTGAATCGCATCCAATTTAATATCTCTCAATCTAATTTCTCCAAATTAGCCCTAATTCAATAATTAGGCTAACCTATAGTTTATTATGAATCTCATTCACATTAAACTATATAATATATCATTCATATATCATATAAATGACATAAATTTCCTTTAGTGAACTTGAACACTTCAAATTCACACCAAAATAGTAAACCTTCTATTAATCCAGTTTGAGCTAATCGAGGTACCTTAAGGACCTGTAGTGACGAGCTCCAATGATCCGAGATTAACCTATCAAACTCTTTGACCCAGTTAATCAACATTCATTAGCTACGATAATACTCCACTAAAGCACGTAGCTGCACTCCCGTCAGTGTAAGACAAGATGTGTCCACTGATATAACCAATGCCCATGAGTCGACCCTTCACAAGTTGTTCGTAGACACCGTTGGGTAAAAATACCATTTTACCCTTGTGTCTACTTCTTGCTCCTTAAGTCCCCACTGCTTCGCTAATGAACAACAATGTTGTAATGGTCCAACCATACACAACAACCCTCTCGTGACAGTGAGAGGGTGGGCGCCCGTTGTCCAAGCCCTAGAGACAACACTTAAGGGAACAACCCCTCTAGTTTCCCTAAAAGGCGGGAACGAGTGAATTCCATCTCGCGTAGTTAAGTTCCCAGCTCCCTACTTGGTTCTGTCTCTGAGAAGATAGGCATATTGGGCGAGTAACTGTGACCACCCTCACCCGTACTAGTCAAAGGACAAACCCTCGCACAGGAGTCTGTAACACGCTCAGGATTTAGGTCGAGTCATTAATGGTCATCTACGAAGTTATTAGTCCATACTATCAACGGTGTTACATCAGTAGGTCTAATAATTCACGGTCCGATCTTGTACAATCTCATTGTACAGGATGCCTCCACTCGCATGTCAACCACATGAACGAGTCAGATCACCTCGTTTGTATCTTAATACAAAGTGGGTCGCATCCACAACGTATCCAAGATTATGTCTCCAATCCTATCCATATACTGTTGACCGTTCGGGTCATTACCTCGAACGTGATCCTCCCTGTGTGTCCACTACACAGCGTTCAAGTTCTAGTTCTCTCATATATTCAATGACCCTGGAGCTTAGTTTATTGGACAGAGTTTGTAAGAATTGCGAGACAAAAAATGATGAAATAAATAACCTTTATTAATTTCAAATGTTAATTTACAAACAAAACGAGATTAGGACATCCATCCCAACAAACTCCCACTTGGACTAAGCTAGTGGAGCAAATACATTTATGAAATGTACATAAATTACAATGAAGTAATATAATAAACTAGGGCATTGAATACCCGTTTACATATCTCCCCCTTGCCCTAGTCAGGAAACACTCGAAGACCTAGACTCTTTAGGTGACCCTCAAACACCTTAGCCGTGAGGGGCTTTGTAAATGGATCAACAACGTTGTGCTCCGACGCTATCTGTGTGACTGTCACGTCGCCACGGTGCACAATCTCCCGTATCAGATGATACTTTCGCTCAATGTGTTCGCCTCTCTTATGGCCCCGAGGCTCTATGGAGTTGGCTATAGCACCACTGTTGTCACAAAACAGTGTGATTGACAAGTTCATATTTGGAACAACTTCCAAATCTGTCATGAACTTCCTAAGCCAAACAGCTTCCTTTGCAGTTTCACAAGCCGCAACATACTCTGCTTCCATAGTGGAATCAGTGATGCATCCCTGCTTGATGCTTCACCATACTACAACTTCTCCATTCAGAATGAAGGCTGACCCCGAAGTGGATTGCCTAGAATCCTTATCGGTCTGAAAGTCAGAATCCGTGTATCCCGTAAGGATCAAATCCCCACCGCCATACAATAAGCTATAGTTCCTCGTTCTCCTAAGACACTTGAGGATTGCCTTTACGACTGTCTAGTGATCTAATCCTGGATTGGATTGATACGTCATCGACAATCCCTCTTCGCATAATGATGTCGGGCCTAGTACACAACATGGCATACATCAGGCTCCCTACAGCTGAAGCATAGGGGATGCGTCTCATATCCTCAACCTCTTGAGGAGTCTTAGGACATTAATCCTTAGACAGGTGAACCCCGTGCTTGAAAGGCAGCAAACCCTTCTTGGAGTTCTGCATCTTATATCTTGACAACATCTTGTCAATATAAGACGCTTGAGACATGACCAACGTTCTGTTCTTCCGGTTCTGGACTATCTAGATACCTAGAACATACTAAGCTTCTCCTAAATCTTTCATTTGGAATTGCGAAGCTAGCCATTTCTTTACATCAGTAAGAAATCCTACCTCATTTCTAATGAGAAGGATATCATCCACGTACAATACCAGAAATGCGACAGTTTTGTCAACGATTTTCTTGTAGACACAAGGTTCGTCAACATTCTGATCAAAACCATAAAATTTGATTGTCTCATCAAACCTTATATTACAAGACCTCGAGTCTTGTTTCAGTCCATAAATAGACCTATGAAACCGACAAATCTTTTGCTCTTGTCCTTGGGTTATGAACCCTTTGGACTGGTCCATGTAGATGGTTTCGTCAAGGTTGCCATTCAGAAAGGCGGTCTTGACATCCATCTGCCATACTTCATAGTCATAATATGCAAAGAATGGCCGAAGAATCCTCGATCGACTTTACGTGGCAAACAGTGAAAAGTTTCCTCATTGTCAACCCCTTCGACTGGTAAAACTCTTTGCCACTAGTCGTGCTTTGAAGGTCTGCACCTTCCCATCTACTCCACGTTTTCGCTTGTAGATCCATTTGCAACCAATAGGTTTTACCCCATCCGATTGATCCACAAGCTCCCAGACATAATTGAAGTACATCGACTCCATTTCTTGGTCCATAGCTTTAATCCATTCGTCCTTGTCAACATCTGCCATTGCCTGATCATAGGTCAATGGATCCTCACAGTCATTATCAGGGGCGACGACTTGAGTTTCAGCTAAACCCATGTAACGTTTAGGCTGTCTCACAACCCTCCCACTACGTCGAGGCATTCCGAACTCTTGGGAACAGACTTGACTTGACGTGCTAGGATCTACAACACTTGTTGACGTACTAGCCCCATCAACAACTGTTGCTGATGTATTGTCCATTTCGTTCAACACGATTTTGCTCCTGCGCAAATGATCCCTGATGTGGTCTTCCTCAAGGAAAGTGACGTTTGTCGACACAAACACCCTATTTTCCTTAGGATCGAAAAATAGACCACCTCTGGTCTCTTTTGGATAACCTACGAATAGGCATAATTTTGAACGGGGTTCCAATTTCTTCGGGTTTGACACCAACATGTGGGTCGGGCATCCCCAAATTCTGAAATGGTGTAAACTACCTATACGACCATTCCAGAGTTCGAAAGGTGTTTCACAAACACTCTTCGACGGAACGTTGTTCAAAATATAAACCGTAGTCTCCACTGCGTAACCCAAAAAGGAATCAGAGAGACGAGCATAACTCATCATTGACCGAACCATGTTCAACAGGGTTCTGTTTCTCCTCTCCGATACACCATTCTGCTGTGGCATACCAGGTACTGAGAGTTGGGATGTAATTCTGTGTTCTATCATATAGTCCTGAAATTCAGTGTCCATATACTCTCCACCTCGATCCGATCGAAGTGTTTTTATGGTTTTACCTAACAGGTTCTCAACCTCAGTCTTGTACTCCTTGAACTTTTCAAGAGTTTCAGACTTCATATGCATTAGGTAAATATACCCATACCTCGAATAATCATCTATGAAAGATGCGAAGTATTCATAACCACCTCGTGCTTTAACTCTCATCGGACCACAGAGGTCAGAATGTATAAGCTCAAGAGGCTCCTTGACTCTATATCATTTTCCACTAAAAGAACGTTTGTTCATTTTGCCTTTGAGGCATGACTCACACACCGGTAAAGAGTTTTCTTCCAACTGACTTAGAAGTCCACTCTTCACTAGTCTCTCAATCCTATTGAGATTAATATGGCCTAACCTTAGATGCCAAAGATGGGCATTTTCTTTTGGAGAAACTTTAACTCTTTCAGTTCGTGTTTCTGCAGTTTTAAATAATTCAGTGTTCAAAACGCTTTTGACCGAATTAGGTTTCAAAACATACAAATTTGACTTAAGTGAAGCAAAACAAATTAAGTTACCATTTCTGGAAATAAATGCTTTATTACCATTGAAAGAAACAAATATACATTGTTCTAAAAGACAGGAAATAGAAACGAGGTTTCTAGTAAACCCTGGAACTATGTACATATTGTCTAACAAAATGTAATTCCTACCAAAGAAAAGCTTCACTTTGCCGATCGCTGCAGCAGAGACAAACTCCCCGGATCCAACCCGTAGAGTCACCTCACCCTCTCGCAACTGCTGCCAGGAATCAATTCCCTGAAAAGAAGAACAAACGTGGTTAGTGGCGCTCGAATCCAAAATCCAGGCTGAGTCACTACTCTCCACTAAACAAGTTTCAGTCACAAGTAAATCATGTTTACCTTGATTCTTCCTCTCGGCAAGGAACTTAGGACAGTTTCGCTTCCAATGGACGTCCCCATTGCAGTGGAAACACTTTTCTTTTTCTGCAACTTCCTTGACCTTCTTACCCTTTTCGGCGGCAGCTCGGTCAACTTTACCCTTCTTCATTTTCTTCTTCCCTTTCGGGCGAGAAGGAGCAACAGATTTGGTCCCAGAGGTCGAACCCCTGTGATATGATCTTTAGGCAACATTTGCCTCAGCTTCCAGTGTCCTGATCCTCATCAAATGGAAGTTCTGTAGCTCGTTCAGAAGGGTGGTAGGAGTGTAGCTAATTTTGTTCATAACAACATTGCTACGAAACTGAAGGAAACTCTTCGGAAGAGTCTCCAAGATAAGGCTGACCTGACTCGACTCATCGATCGAAGCCCCGTTCATCTCCGCCAAATTAAAGTGGGTCATCATGTCCAAAACATGTTCACAGACAGACGCACCTTCTTTGATTCGGGCGTTGAAGACATGTTTGAGCAAATCGTGCTTGACCTGAAAGGACTGTTGTCCAAACATGTCCTCCAACGACTCCATGATCTCCTTAACGGTGATCATCAACTCGTGCTTCTTTGCCAAGACTTCAGATAAGCTGGCAATGATATAGACCTTGGCCTTTTCATTGGCCCTGATCCATCGATCGTATGCATCACGAACACTTCGTGATGCAGTTGAGGTCGGCAACTGAGGACACTCCTTAGTAGCACGAACTTTAGGTCGTCGGTTACAAGAAACATGTCAATATTGTTCTTCCATGTTTGGAAGTTATCTCCCACTAACTTATCGGAAACGAGTAAAGCAATTATCGAGCTAGACATTTTGCTGAAAAAATAAAATTACAAATTTTGTGTAAAAAACTTTTAAGTCCAATCAAGTTTTAGCAAAAATTAATCCTATGATCCCTAGGTCATTTAAAATTTGCAATGATATCCTAAAGGTTTATAATGACCGCCACCGAAGGGTGAACAAAAACACTCCTTCTCTGGGACGAGACTTTCTCGACCAGACCCTAATTCCAGAATAACTCTTATTCCATTAGGCGTCCAGTTACCATTATTTGGTTGAATTCATTAACATTTAACGAATCCTGTGAGTGTCACCCTCAATCTTTAAGTTTCCAAGTATCCGTCCAAACAATAGCCACCGATGGGTGAACCACGAAGAAAAACCAACAAGGAAACTGTATCCCTTTCGAAAATTCACGGTGTTCCGACTCCCATGATCAAGGCCTTACGAAGGGATTGTCTGGTCCATGCCAAACTAGCAGGCGGATCATAGAGAGCTCACGGTGTGAATCGAAAGAAGAGACTGTGGGTCCCGTTTTCACAGGTTCCTCTCCCACTCACTATAAGTACTCTCTTCGTCTACGTTGATATTGATCCATACAAATACCATCCGAAGGGGAACACTCCCATTTGCGCCACGAGGCCGAGTATGGATCTCAAGGTGCGGACTTAACGGAGATTTGTGGTCGGAAAAATAAATGTATCTCATACACTTTATTTCCTCCCACTCAGCACTTTAAATTTTTCGGGATTGACCTAGATAAACCGGCTAAAATTTACCTAAGTCTACCAATATAACTCTTATATTGAATTAGGCCTAAGTTTATAATCACATTATTACTTAGGTCTATGTGAGTAAATTAATCATCTTTTAATTAACGACACTCACGAAAAATATAACCTAAGAATCTCCAGACCGAATTCACTCCTAGGTCGGTTTCCGTGTGTACTGTGTTCATGGCGTCAACTTAAATACCCCACCTTTAGACAAAACCTTCCTTAGACAGAGTTACTAATCAGTCACCATTCAAAGATTACATTTTGATTTCCTAATTCTAATCTTATTATAACTAGAAAACCTAAGTCTAATTATTCAAGTTCTAAACACTTTAAAACTAATAATTAACTTAGGTTACATGCATTTCTATGTTATAGTGCTGGATCACTCATCACATGAATAACTATACTATAACATAATAATTCATCACATGAAATTAAAATGCATGAGCGTACTTTATTTTAAAAATATTACACTTATATTTAATTAAATTAAAACATGCATTTAATTATATTATATAATATAACCTATCATGCAAACTATATATTATAACACTTATAATATAAATGATGCATGAAATGTTTAACCTAAGGTGGGTTTTTAAATCTATATGACATACATTATGCACATAGAATTTAATTAAATCATACATCACATGCATAAAATAATGAAATAGCAAAAATTGACCAGTTTTGGCACTTGGGGGCATTTATTTAATTAAATAACATTAATATTAATATTATTTAATAAAATAAAATAAATAAAATAAAAATATTACATTTGTAAATACAAAATAAATAAAACTAATTAAAAAAAAGTCTCATGAAGCCATTTGTGAGAAACTGCCAACGTTGTCGCACACACGCCTCGCAAAACTGCCCACTACGCTTGCGCCTCGGTGTTGCAACGCTGCTCTACAGTTAAGCCTCCGCCCGCGATTGCAACGTTGAGACGCCGATGAACAACGTCTCAACGCTATCGACAGAACAACAAGCACCTCTTGTTGTTCTTCGCTGTTTCTCGCCCGTTTCCGCTCCAATTTCTTCACAGCATCTCATGCCACGAACGACATGGACTTACAGACTCGATATATTAAAATTACCCAAAACAGGGGCCCTTACATTGATCAAATCAACTTTAATGTAAATCTAAATAAAAGTGCAAAAACCAAAAACATCCATTATGCAAACCATCATTCATCTCATGAATCAAAGCATAAACCCACCTAATTTTAACAAAATTAAATGCTCAACAAGAAAGCCAACGATTTGGCTCTGATACCAATTGAAGGGAATTAGAGTCCCAGCGTAGCGGAAGACGATCGAATCGTCATGGTATTTTTGTGCAACTCAATTTCATTAAAATTAACTATCACATAGTAAAGGCTAAACATGCAATTCTAGAAAGAAAACAACAAGTGTAAAGTAGTACTTACTTGTTGAAGACAATCTTCAAGCTTTCCATCCGTTAGATCACGAACTCTTCGTGCTCTCCTCGTTCTCAACGATCTCGTACTCTTCACACGAACACTGATCGAACACCTCCACTTGGTTTCTCAGTTGTTCTACCTTAGGAAAAAGGAGGATTGTGGGATCCTTCTTTTTGGTTAGGGAGGAGAAGTTGAGAGAGAATTTGAGAGAGAAGAGGATGCTTCTTTTGGTGAGAAATCAAAAAATGAGCATTAGATCCATGAACCCTTCTTGCAAAGGAGTTTATATAATGGTGATAGGTGGAGTTTGAAATCTCCACCTATTTACCATTTTACTACAACCATAGGTTATGTAAATCATATTTGCATAACCACATATTATAAGATATCACATATCTCATTTTACAAATCACATTTGTATTATTGTGGATTTTTAAATTGAATCACATCCAATTTAATATCTCTCAATCTAATTTCTCCAAATTAGCCATAATTCAACAATTATGCTAACCTATAGTTTATTATGAATTTCATTCACATTACACTATATAATATTGAAGGGAATCGGAGTCCCGCAGCGGAAGCGATTGCGAATCGCGCGCTCTTGATTTAGTTACAACGATAAATTCAAGAACAAATATAACTAGATTAAGCATATAAATATAATGGACAACAAGAAAATTACCTTTGAAGAATCTTTCTTCAAGTGCTCCACTCTCCCACGATCTCGATATCAGCAACTGAAACTCGAACGAACACCAACACCACCACCGGATCTTCTCCGTTGTTCTCTAGGTGAGGGAGGAAGGTGGGTTCCCTTTAGGAGAGGTGAGGTATTTATGTGAGAGAGATGTGTGTTTTGGAACCCTTCCAACAACACAACAAAGAGCATGAATAATCCTTTGAAATTTCTTAACCTAGTTGCATCTCATGCAACCATATATATAGAGAAATAGGATGAAAATGACCATCCTACCCCTCCTTTAATCTCTCTTTAGTACATAGTTTATATATGAATCTAATTCACATTAAAACTATATATTATATCAATTATATCATATATAATTGATATAACACCTCATGTATGAAATTGAACACTTCAATTTCACTCCTAACTTTATACCCTCAATATTACCATGTTGAGCCAACGGAGGGATCTAATGGACCTACAGTTCATGAGCTCCAATGATGTGAGATTAACTGATCAAACTCTTTGATCCAGTTAATCAATATTCATTAACTACAAGTCACTCCACTATAGACTTATAGTTGCACCCTCCCCACTGTAGATATTATTGTGTCCACTGATATAGTCATTACCCATGAGTCGACCCTTCACAGGTTGTTCGTAATCACAGCTGGGTCAAATTACCGTTTTACCCATATGATTACCTCTTTGCTCCTTAAGCACCACTGATCCTCTAATGAACAACAAGTCTAAGGTCCTACCTTAGACTCATACCCTCATAGAGGGTGGGGCTCCGTTGTTCAAGACCTGGAGTCAGTTCTTAAGGGAACAACCTATCTAATTCCTTAGTGTAGGAATGAGTGAATTCCATCTTGCACAGTTAAGTTCCCAGCTACCTACGAGGTTCTGTCCCTGAGAAGGTAGGCTTATTGAGTCGGCTACATGCCACTCTCACCCATACTAGTCTAAGGACAAACCCCTATAAGAAGGAGTTCTTAACTTGCTTAGGATTCAGGTCGAGTCACTAATGACCATCTATAAATTACTAGTCTTATCCTGTTAACGGTGTTACACTGGTTAGACTAATAATTTGCGATCCAGTCTTGTATGAACTCTTCATACAGGATGCCCCCACTCGCATGTCAACTACATGAACGAGTTGGATTACTCCATTTGTACTAACTACAAAGTGGGTCGCATCCATGGTGTTACAAGAATGAGGTTTCCAACCTTATTATTATACCATAGACCATTTAGGTTATATTCTTGAACTCAACCCAAATAGTGTCCACTACACTGATGTTCAAGATAAATGTTATAACCTTGGAGCTTAGTTTATTGGATTTATTAAAGTAAGACTGTAATTTTATCAAAACAAATAACACTTTATTTAATTGATCAAAATTACACAAGTTTAGGGCATAAATCCCAACAATTTCCCACTTGACGTAAAGCTTGTAGAGTACTAAACATTACAGTAATGTAAATACAATAAACTAGGGCATTTAAACCCCTTTGTACAAAATACTCCCACTTGCCCTAGTTGGGGAAGACTTGTAAACCTAGACCTTCTAGGTGACTCTCAAATACTTTAGTTGTGAGAGCCTTTGTAAAAGGATCAACAATGTTGTGCTCTGAGGCTATCTTCGTGACAATCACGTCTCTTCTATGCACGATCTCCCGGATGAGATGATATTTCCGCTCTATGTGCTTTCTCCTCTTGTGACTTCGGGGTTCCCTCGAATTTGCCACTGCACCACCGTTATCGCAATACAACGTGATGGGCAAAGTCATATTTGGAACAACTTCCAAATTTAACATGAATTTCCTTAACCAAACGACCTCCTTAGCTGCTTCACAAGCTGCTACATATTCGGCCTCCATGGTGGAATCGATGCATCCCTTGCTTGACGCTACGCCATACTTCAACTCCTCGTTAAGAGTGAATACGACCACGATGTAGATTTACGAGAATCTTTATCAGTCTGAAAGTCAGAATCCGTGTATCCTGTAAGGATCAAATCCTTAGCCCCATACACAAGCATGTAGTTCCTTGTTCTCCGAAGATACTTAGGGATTGTTTTAACCGTTGTCCAGTGTTCAAGTCCTGGATTGGATTGATACCTCACCGACCATCCCAATCGCAAAATGATGTCGGGCCTAGTACACAACATGGCGTACATCGGGCTCCCAACAAATAGAAGCATAAGGAATCCGTCTCATATCCTCAACTCCTTGAGGTGTCTTAGGACACTGTTCCTTAGACTAATGGATTCCATGTCGAAAAGGCAATAAGCCTTTTTTGGAATCTTGCATCTTAAACCTTGACAACACTTTGTCTATGTAAGATGCTTGAGACAAGGCTAGTGTTTTGTTCTTGCGGTTCCGGACAATCTGATCCCAAGAACAAATCGCGCATCACCCAAATCTTTCATTTGGAACTGCGTAGCTAGCCATTCCTTGATGTCAGTAAGATAACCTACATCATTCCCAATGAGTAGGATATCATCCACATAGAGAATTAGGAAAGCGACAGAACTATTGATGATTTTCTTGTAGACACAAGGTTCATCATCATTCTAGTCAAAACCATAAGATCTGATTGCCTCATCAAATCTTATATTCCAGGACCTAGAGGCTTGTTTCAGTCCATAAATTGACCTTTTAAGTCTGCAAACCTTATGCTCTTTTCCTGGTTCAATGAACCCTTTGGGTTGGTCCATGTAGATGTTTTCCTCAAGATTGCCATTCAAAAGGTCATCTTGACATCCATTTGCCATACCTCATAGTCATAATATGCGGCAATGGCAAGAAGGATACGGATAGACTTTACCATAGCAACAGGTGAAAAGGTTTCCTCATAGTCAACCCCTTCAACCTGGGTATAACCCTTTGCTAAGGTTTGCACCTTCCCATCTACACCGCGTTTTCTCTTGTAGATCCACTTACAACCTATAGGTTTTACCCCATCAGGCTTATCTACAAGATCCCAAACAGAATTGAAGTACATCGACTTCATTTCTTAGTCCATGGCTATGACCCATTTGTCTTTGTCTGTGTCAACCATTGCTTGATTATAAGTCAATGGATCCTCGCAGTTGTCATCTGGTATAACAACTTGGGTTTTAGCTAAACCCATGTAACGGTCAGGCTGTATCACAACCCTCCCACTACGTCGAGGCATACTCAACTCTTGAGATGGACTCTCTTGACTAGACAAACTAGTGTCAACAACTCTTGTTGCCGTACTAGTGTTCTTATTAGCAACCTTTGCTATTGTTCCGTCTAACTCACTCAACACTACTTTTCTTTTTGGTTTGTGGTCCCTTATGTGGTCCTTTTCCAAGAAAGTCGCGTTTGTCGACAAAAAACCTTATCTTCCTTAGGATCATAGAATAAACCACCTCTTGTTTCTTTTGGGTATCCTACGAATAGGCATAACTTTGAACGTGAATCCAACTTCTTTGGATTTGTCACAAGCACATGTCTTTGAACCCCATATTCTCAAGTGACATAAACTACCTTTACGCCCTTTCCAGAGTTCAAAAGGTGTTTCAGAAAAGCTTTTTGAGGGCACACTATTCAAAATGTATACTGCAGTCTCCACTACGTAACCCCAAAAGGAACTAGGGAGATGAACATAACTCATCATTGATCGAACCATGTCGAACAAGGTTCTATTTCTCCTTTCCGATACACCGTTTTGCTGTGGTGTGCCGGGAGCTGAGAGTTGGGATGTAATTCCATGTTCTATCATATAGTTATGGAATTTTAAATCCCCGTACTCTCCATCTTGATCCGATCGAAGTGTTTTAATAGTTTTACCTAATTGATTTTCAACTTCAGTCTTGAATTCCTTGAACTTTTCAAGTGCTTCAGTCTCCACTGCTCCTCTGAAGAACAACAACGTTGTAATGGTCCAACCATACACAACAAGCCTCTCGTGTCAGTGAGAGGGTGGGCGCCCGTTGTCCAAGCCCTGGAGACATCACTTAAGGGAACAACTCGTATAGTTTCCCTTAAGGCGGGAACGAGTGAATTCCATCTCGCGTAGTTAAGTTCCCAGCTCCCTACTTGGTCTTGTCCCTGAGAAGATAGGCATATTGGGCGAGTAACTATGACCACCCTCACTCGTACTAGTCAAAGGACAGACCCCCGTAGAAAGGAGTCCGTAACACGCTCAGGATTCAGGTCGAGTCACTAATGGTCATCTACGAAAGTATTAGTCCATACTGTCAACGGTGTTACATTAGTAGGTCAAATAATTCACGGTCCGGTCTTGTACAATCTCATTGTACAGGATTCCCCCACTCACATGTCAACCACATGAACGAGCCAAATCACCTCGTTTGTATCTTAATACAAAGCGGGCCGCATCCATAGCGTATCCAGGTGATAACACACAACATGTGCTATCCTAAGGCTTAATTATTGCTAGTTTTATGATGATTACAGGGCTTTACGTGTTTAAATCATTCAATTTCAGGATAAGAGCGTAAACAGAACAGTTGGAGACATTTTGGATCACTCGGGATCGAATCGAGGCTTTTTGGAGCTAAAAGTAAAATCAATTGGAAGTAAAAGGATCATCCCAAGCTGGAAGACCTGAAGTGATGGCGTTGCAACGCTGTCCATAGCGCTGCAACACCGAGCGTGCTGTGTAGATGCGTTGAAGGCATATGCAGGTAATGTTGCAACATTGCCTTTTAGCGTTGCAACGCTATCTCGATAAGGGATCAAGCACGGGGGACCGCACAGAGGGCGTTGCAACGCTAGATCGATAAGGGGCGCGCGCGTTAGGGCAGCGGCGTTGCAACGCTGCCCTCAGCGTTGCAACGCCATCGAGACATTCGTTATATGACCAGCCGCCTAGGGTATAGCGTTGCAACGCTTTCCCTAGCGTTGCAACGCTGCACCGATTGAACCTATAAATATATCATTATGCATTCTTGTAAGTAGAGCCGAAATTGATAGACAATCCACCCTATTTTCGAAATACACTTTGTAAGAAGAGAGAAAAGAGCTTTTTTGGGAGCCAAAGCACTCGTGGAGGTTCAAGATCGAAGACGGGAGCTCGGAAATGAAGGACCGACATCGACACATAAGTTTAATTTCGTTTTCTTTCAGATTGTAACTCCGTTTGAGACGTTTTCTACATGTTTAGTGTGATTTTCATGTGATTTAGAATACCTAAATATTGTAGTTAGGATTTGATTTACTTGTTGAGACTTTCTTACTATGTATTGAAGCATGTTTTGTTCTTATTTTTGACAATTCGTTCTTTAACTCTTAATTCCGTTGGTTTAAGTGGACTCGAGAGATAAAACTTGAATTAAAGCAAAGTTGTCAAAACCTTTAGGAGTTTGGCATGAGAATGACCTAGAAGTCTAAGGGAAACACATAAAAAAGTTTCTTAATGTCGTGCATGTTGTAGGTTCATATGGAGACTATGCAGTGTATTGCATGTGCGAGGCTCACTAAGAATCGAGAGGTTTTTTTTTTTAGTATTTTACTTTTTGTTTATAAGTTCATCTCATTGGTTCATTGCATGTGTTAATTGAGTCATTAACTTGTATAATCACTTTCCTCAAATCTATCAATTCGTGTCTCCACGTGTTAGTCTGTTGTTTGTCTTTATTTTCAATCACCTATCCATGTTTTGTTGCTTTAACTAAAATTGAGAATTAGTATCTTAGTACCTAATTAATCTATAAACCCATTCCCGAGGACGATACTTGGACTCTCAAATCATTATACTAAAACTTGACCCGTACACTGCGGTATTGCAAAATTTACGCAAAAGTTTTTGGCGCCGTTGCCGAGGAATGACGATTATTTAGATTAATTAATATTAGGAGAAAATTTGAAATTTTAGACTAAAGGTGTTTGTGTGTCTTTCCTTATTTGTTTTTGTGTGTTTGTTTGTTTTCCTTATTTGGTTTATTTTAGTTTTGTGTGTTGTTTTTGAGTCTTTGTCTCCTGTTTTTTGGTTGTGTTGCTATTGTGTGAAAGTCTTGAACTGAATTATTAATTTTTCAAGTATGACTTTGCATGATTTTTCTCCATTTTTCTATTGTGCCTCCCAGGACCCTAGGTATGTGCATCATGATTTTTCTGAATACCATGTGTCTAATTTTTACCATTCTGTAGCTGACATTTATGAAAATTCACATGAGGGTAGTTATTTAGGCACTTGGAACCATAATTTTTCGTACCTTGACCAACCTAATGAAAATTTTTCTCTTGTGGACCAATTGATGGAATATACCTTAGAATTGAAAATTAAAAATTTGGTTCATAATGAAATAGAAAGGTTGAATAGGTTAGAAACCGAGGTGGTAGGACTTTGGGAAATAGTATAGGATAGAGCTCATTATCTCAATCAACTAGTAATTTCCCTTAAGGCCTTACAAGAACAATTTTGTATCCTTACCACTGAGGAGGTGCCACCTAGGAGGACATGTTCATATGATAGTGAGGATAGTTTGGGGGAGACCGAGGCACACCAGAAACAGGATGGTGAGGTAGACATGGGTGATACAATTATTCCCACAGGGGAGGTTCAGGTGATAGAGGTTGAGGCTGAGAAGTCCTTTCCCCTTTTGTCTCCAGAAATTTCCTTTAATCTACATAACCAATTGTCCTACACTCACGAGTCTTGTTTTGATTTTTGTCCTTTTATGTTGATAAACAAAAATATAAAAAATATTCATCTCTCTGGGGTCCATGAAAAACAGGATAGCCTTTTAGACTTAGAAGGCTACATCAATTCGAGCAAGAAGGACCCAAAGAAATATGAGCAGTTTTATGTGCCCTGATAAGTCACCGTCTAGCTAAAAACGTTAAAGAAAGCGCTTCTTGGGAGGCAACCCAAGCTTTATGTATCATATCTTTATTTTTTTAATTTTCTTTCTTTTATGTTTTATTTCCTAGTTCTTTTTGTGTTTTTGTCTAATTCCTTTCTTTTTGCACCTCTAGGTGTATGCCCACGGGGAGAGCTGCAGACTTGCACCCTTTTGATCCTGAGATCGAGAGGACCTGTAGGAGACTCTTAAGGGAAGGAAGAGCAGAACCTCAGACTATGGTTGATCAGAAGCTCATCAATAACCCTAAACCTATCAGGGAGTATTTCCAACCTGTGTTTAATTCTGAGCAGACTGGAATAGTCCATGCCCCTACAAATGCTAATAATTTTGAACTTAAGACAGGGATGATACAGATGGTTAGGGAAGGTGCTTTCAAAGGCTTAGCCACAAAAGATCCTAACTCACACTTACAGAATTTCTTAGAAATCTATGGTATAGTTAAAATGAACGGTATTTCTGCTGATAATATTCGCGTACGTCTCTTTCCTTTCTCTTTGCAGGGTAGAGCCAAGGAATGGCTAGGATCCCTTCCCTCAGGTAGTATCACTTCCTGGGAGGAGTTGGCCCAAGCCTTCATGACCAAATTCTTTCCACTTGTGAAAGCTGCAAAGTTAAGGATGGAGATAGGAACATTCAGGCAGCAGGAGGGAGAGCAGCTATTCGAGGCATGGGAAAGGTACAAGGACATGCTCAGAAGGTGCCCACAGCATGGCTACCTAGAGTGGCTCTAGGTACAACTGTTTTATAATGGACTGGAAGGTAAGACCAGGACCATTCTAGATGCCACTGCTGAAGGAGCTTTCATGGCGAAGACTGTGCCAGAAGCACGTGCCCTCCTAGAGGAAGTGTCAACTGCCAGCTACCAATGGCCTACGGACAATGACAGATCTAAGCTAGTAGTTGGATTGTATCAACTGGATGAGGTAACCTCTCTTAGATCTCATATGGCATCTCTCACTCATGCGCTGAATAATTTTGCAGGATCACCACAGACAGGGATTCCCTCTCAATGCTCCCAGCCCAATGGAGAATCCACTATGGAGCATTTGCACTACCTGAACAACAGAAGCAACAACTATGGAGGAAGTCAGACTCAAAATAACCTCCCAACACATTACAATCTAGGTTTGAGGTATCATGAGAATTTCTCTTATGCTAACAACAAAAATGTGTTGAATCCTCCTACAGGGCATGCTTCTACATCAGAGAGGAAACCATCGCTGGAAGAGACATTGCACTCCTTCATAGCTGAATCCAGAAGTCGGTCCAACCAGCTGGAGAATGCAGTCACCAATCTATCTGGTATTGTGACTAGTCATGGAGTTACAATAAAGAATATAGAGACCCAGATTGACCAAATGAACACATCACTCCAGGCACTGCAAGCAAGGAAAGAAACAGCTTGAGGGAGTACAGTCTAGCTAAAGACATTAAACAAAGTGCTTCTTGGGAGGCAACCCAAGGTTTACTTTTGTTTTTCTGTCTTCTGCTTTAGTTTGTTTTAGTTGTTTTTCAGTTCTTAGTTTATTTACTAGTTGTTGTTTTTCTTTGTAGGTTGTGAAGATGCCTTTTTTCGTTGAAATCCATGCTCCCACTCTGAGGAACTCCAACACACATGCTTTGGCTATCCAAAGAACTCAAAAAAATCTCCATCACCCAGGACAGTATTGTTCACATTTACCCTTATACTTAATTTGTGCTTATTCCTGCGAACATTGGGGACAATGTTTAGTTTATGTTTGAGGGTGGGATGTTGTTTATTTGTTGTGACTGTCCTGAGTATGTGCTGAATTGTTGATTGATCTTTTACAGAAGTATGATCATGATAGCCTAGGATGAGATTTAATTGGAAATTCTTGTGATTCTGCTGAACCTTGAGAGCATGACATGAATTCGAGTTAATTTAAAAATTTTATTGAGTTTTTCCTGCACTATTATGCACATAGTCTGTGTTCCTGTAGTTTTGAAATGCTTAGAACAAAGTTATTAGGTTTAGAAGTTTGATGTCACCCCGATTGGTCTAAGAACTGATTTGAGTGTTAAACTGCAGGATAGGGTGAATAACAATATGAAGTGCATGACCTGTGTAATATGTGAAAAAGTTGACTTTTGTTGTTTGTCTGTTAAAGAAAAAAAAATAGTGAGGGAATAAAGAGCTACCTTCACTGTGATCAGTTAGGCCACTCATTGAGCAAGTGCTCTGGGTAAGGGTCCCTACAGTGGATATGTGAAAGTTAGTGTCCTTGCACAAAAAAAAGAAGAAAATAGAAAAAAAAAATTTATAAGGGGCGCGCGCGTTAGGGTAGCGGCGTTACAGTAACGCCGCCTCGCCACGTTAACGCGCCATCGAAACATTCCTTATATGACCAGCCGCCTAGGGTACAACGTTGCAACGCTGCACCGATTGAACCTATAAATATATCATTATGCATTCTGGTAAGGAGAGCCGAAATTGATAGACAATCCACCCTATTTTCGAAATACACTTTGTAAGAAGAGAGAAAATAGCATTTTTGGGAGCCAAAGCACTCGTGGAGGTTCGAGATCGAAGACGGGAGCTCGGAGACGAAGGTTTGGCATCGACACATAAGTTTAATTTCCTTTTCTTTCAGATTGTAACTCCGTTTGAGACGTTTTCTACATGTTTAGTTTGATTTTCATGTGATTTAGAGTACCTAAAATATTGTAGTTAGGATTTGATTTACTTGTTGAGACTTTCTTACTATGTATTGAAGCATGTTTTGTTCTTATTTTTGACAATTCGTTCTTTAACTCTTAATTCCGTGGGTTTAAGTGGACTCGAGAGATAAAACTTGAATTAGAGCAAAGTTGTCAAAACCTTTAGGAGTCTGGCATGAGAATGACCTAGAAGTCTAAGGGAAACACATAAAGAAGTTGCTTAATGTCGTGCATGTCGTAGGTTCATATGGAGACTATGAAGTTTATTGCATGTGCGAGGCTCACTAAGAATTGAGAGGTTTTCTTGAGTATTTTACTTTTTGTTTATAAGTTCATCTCATTGGTTCATTGCATGTGTTAATTGAGTCATTAACTTGTATAATCACTTTCCTCAAATCTATCAATTCGTGTCTCCACTTGTTAGTCTGTTGTTTGTCTTTATTTTCAATCACCTATCCATGTTTTGTTGCTTTAACTAAAATTGAGAATTAGTATCTTAGTACTTAATTAATCTATAAACCCATTCCCGAGGACGACTTGGACTCTCAAATCACTATACTAAAACTTGACCCGTACACTGTGGTATTGCAAAATTTACGCAACACCAGGATTAGGTCTCCAACCCTATCCATATACTGTAGACCGTTCAGGTCATTAACTCGAACGTGATCCTCCTGTGTGTCCACTACACAACGTTCAAGTTCTAGTTCTCTCATATATTCAATGACCCTGGAGCTTAGTTTATTGGACAAAGTTTGTAAGAATTGCGAGACACAAAATGATGAAATACATAACCTTATTAATTTCAAATGTTAATTTACAAACAGAACGAGATTAGGACATCCATCCCAACAAATTGTTCATTAGAGGAACACTAGTATTTAAGGTAAACGATGTAACCTAGGGGTAAAACAATAATTTGACCCAGCTGGTGTTACGAACATTCGTGAAGGATTGACTTGCTGTTATTGGTCAATATCCGTGGACACAAAAATATATATGCAGTGAGAAGAGTGCAGTTGCGGGATTTTAGTGGAGTGTTCCCGCAGTTAACGAATGTTGATTAGGAGGTTAATGAGATTAATCGAATAATCTCGTATCGTTGGAACTTCTAATCTGTAGGTCCATTAGGTCCACCTTCTAGCTTTTAACGGGTTCTTAGATCGTTTGAATTTGAAATGTTCAAATTCAATGAGGGAATAAACATTAATGTATTTAGATACATTATAATATAATGTTTTAATTTAATGTGAATATGATTCATATTAAATTATATGAGAGAATTAAATATTTGAAAGAGTTCAAATATTATGTTAAATGTGAATGAGATTCATATTTAAAAACTATAGTTTAAAATTTAATGTATATAAGATGTACATTAAAACTATAGGTTAGAGGGAAAATTGATTAAATATGATTAAATCTAAATTAAATATATGATATTTAATTCATTTATAAATTAAATATATGATATTTGATTTAAAGTTAATTAAATATGATTTAATTAATTAATTATATTATTTAATAATTAATTTGGTTATTTATTAAATAATATAATAAAAATAAAATAAAAAGGATGGAACGTGTCAGGAGGACACGTTCCCTTCTTCCCCACTAAACTCTATATCGATAGGAGTGGAGAAGAGTCCCTCTTTATCTTCTCGTTGGACAGAAGAGAATGACTAATTGATCATTTGATTTGCAATTTGTGAATTGCTAAAAGAATTCCCTCTCTAAACTCAAAATTCCCTATCTCTTCCAATTGGTTGGAGAGCTTCCCACCAAGGTTAGATCTAAGTTTCTTAGAGGATAGGAGGTTCTCCAAGTGGTAGTATCTTGCTAAAAAACAAAGGATCACTTAAGGTTGTTGTGCATTTGGAGCAAGGAGTTGCTGTGTTGGATAAAAAACTACAAAGGTAATTACATCTTCCTTTTTACTTTAATTTCTGTACATCATGTTTCTATGCATAATCCATGCTTTAGTAAATAGATTGCTTATCTCTGTATTATTTATCCAATGTAATGGTATTTGAAGTAAACCTACACAAACGAGTAATAGATCTTTAAATCACGTTTTCGTTGCTCATGGGGATCAGATTCCCTTCAGTTTGCCTTAATCTCGTGAAGTTTGTAATACTTGTTGATTTAAATGAATAAAAGTTATTTATTTATCAAACTTTGTATCTCACATTTTTTAAACTTAATCCAATAAACTAAGCTCCAAGGTCATATTATATGAGAGAACTAAAACTTGAACGGTGTGTAGTTGACACATGGGGAGGATCACGTTCGAGTTAATGACTCGAACGGTCTACAGTATACGGATAGGGTTGGGAACCTCATCCTGGTGAAACGATGGATGCAACCCGCTTTTTATTAGATACAAACGAGATGATCCAGCTCGTTCATATGGTTGACATGCGAGTGGGGGCATCTTATGCAATGAGGTTGTACAAGACCGAATCGTGAATTATTAGTCTTACTGATGTAACATTGTTAACAGTATAGGACTAATAACTTCGTAGATGACCATTAATGACTCGCCCTTAATTCTGAGCGCGTTACGGACTCATTTCTGCGGGGGTCTGTCCTTTGACTAGTACGAGTGAGAGTGGTTAGGGTACGCCCAATATGCCTTCCCTCTTGGGGATAGGACCACGTGGGGAGCTGAGAACTTAACTACACAAGAAGGAATTCACTCGTTCCTGACCTAGGGAAACTAGAGGGGTTGTTCTCTTAAGTGCTGTCTTCAGGGCTTGGACAACGGGCGCCCACCCTCTCATTGGCACGAGAGCGATGTTGTTTATGGTCGGACCATGCAACAAAGTTGTTCATTAGAGGAGCAGTGGGACTTAAGGAGAAAGAGGTAGACACGAGGGTAAAACAGTAATTTGACCCAGTTGTGACTACGAACAACCTGTGAAGGGTCGACTCATGGGCATTCGTTATATCGATGGACACAACTTGTCCTACAGTGATGGGAGTGCAGCTACGAGTTTTAGTGGAGTGTTAACGTAGTTAATGAATGTTGATTAACCAGGTCAAAGAGTTTGATCGGTTAATCTCGTATCATTGGAGCTCATCATCTATAGGTTCATTAGGTCCCATGGCTCAAATTGGACTAAATGAGGGTCTACAGTTTGGAGTGGATTTGAAGTATTCAAATTCATTACAAGGGTATTTATGTCATTTATATGTGATATAATAGACATAATATATAGTTTAATGTGAATGTGATTCATAATAAACTATAGTATAACCTAATTATTTAATTAGGGCTAATTTGGAGAAATTGATTTGAGAGAAATTAAATTGAATATGATTCAATTTAAAATTCCACAATTATGCAAATGTGATTTGTATAATAAGGTATGAGATACCTTATATTATATGATATGCAAATATGATTTGCATATTATATAGTTGTGGTAAAATGGTAAATGGTGGAGATTTTAACTCCACCACACACCATTATAAATAGGTGGAATGTGAGACATTCCATAAGGTTGGTTCTCATTGAGAACAAGTTTTCTCTCTCATTTCTCTCTCAAATCTCACCAATTCTCTCCACCTCAAAATCCAAAGGGAGGCCCACAACTCTTTCCCATCCTCTCAAGAACAATCGAGAAGATCCAGTGGAAGTGTCTGGTTGATCCGTTCGTCGTATGTTCGAGGTTTGAGAGTTCGTTCGATCGAGAAAGATCATAACCGGAGGAGAAAATATCGAAGAAGTGTTCTTCAACAGGTTAGTAATAATTACTTTCTTTTTTCTTGTCAATTAAAGCCTGCTTAATCTAGAAATGTATGTGATACTTTCAATTTTAAGAAAACTAGAACTACAGCGAATCAACGACGTTTCACAACGCTTCCGCTGCGGGAAATCCATTCCCTTCAGTTATGTCTATTGATTTAACCAATACTCGTGAGTCAACCCTTCACAGGTTGTTCGTAATCACAACTGGGTCAAATTACTGTTTTACCCCTGTGATTACCTTTTGCTTCTTAAGTACCACTGATCTTCTAATGAACAACTTGTTTATGGTCCTACCATAAAGAAAGTCCCTCTCGGGCCAGCGAGAGGGTGGGGCCCCATTGTTCAAGACTTGGAGCTGGAAACAAAAATCAATACTATATCAGGTTCTGCAGACCTGGTTGAAGGTTTTGGAAAAGCTAGTTTTATCTTGCCTAGAGGAACAAATTTTCAATTAATAATGCTTTGTTCTCTAGCAAATCAAAGAGAAATTTATTAAGTTTCAAAGACATACGTAATAATGGTTATCATGTTGAAACTGATCGTAAAATAATATAGAGTATCTCTATATCACATCTATTGTTTCACATGAAAAACGTATATTAGAAACACTGCTAGCTTTTTCTTCTGGATTATATTATACTCATATACGAGTAATCGAAAGTTATGCAACAATGAACCAGAAGTTCATGAATCTAGAAATATTCAGTGTTTGGCATGATCGACTGGGTCATCCAGGATCGATAATGATGAGGAAAATTATTGAAAATTCACATGGACATCATCTAAAAAACCAGAAGATTCTTCAATCCAATGAGTTGTCATGTGATGCTTGCTCTCAAGGGAAATTAATTATTAGACCATCACCAGCTAGAGTGGGGATTGAATCACCTGCATTTTTAGAGCGAATTCAAGGTGATATTTGTGGACCTATTAACCCACCAAGTGGTCCATTTAGATATTTTATGATATTAATTGACGCATCCAGCAGATGGTCACATGTATGCTTATTATCAAGTCGAAATCTTGCATTTGCAAGATTACTTGCTCAAATAATTAAGTTAAGAGCACAATTTCATGATTAGGATTCAACTCTTAAGAAAATAACCGATCTAATTTCCCTAGCTCGGGAACGAGTGAATTTCATCTAGCGGAGTTAAGTTCCCAACTCCCCATGAGGTTTTGTCCCTGAGAAGGTAGGCTAATTAAGTCAACAACTTTGACCACTATCACCCATACTAGTCTAAGGACAAACCCTCACAGACAGGAGTTCGTAACTCGCTTACAATTCAGGTCGAGTAACTAATGGTCATCTATAAACCATTAGACCTAATCTGTTAACGGTGTTACATCAATAAGCTAATAGTTTGCAATCTGGTCTATAAACCATTAGACCTAATCTGATGCCTCCACTCGCATGTCAACAACATGAACGGGTTGGATCGCCTTGTTTCTATCAAATATAATGTGGGTCCCATTTATTGTGTTACCAGGATGAGGTTCCCAACCTGATCCATGTACTATAGACCATTTGGGTTACATAATTGAACATGATCCTACCTATGTGTCTACTACACACTTTTCAAGTTCTCATAATCATAACTTTGGAGCTTAGTTTATTGGATTTATGTTTTAAATGGAAGAACACGAGAAATGATGAATAATAGCTCTTTATTGATTTCATCGAACATTTACAAACTTACAAACTACACGAGTTTAGGGCATTAGACCCCAACAAATAAGGTTATACAAGTTTGTTTCTTACTACTCTATGAAATTGCTCATTTGTTCAGTAAGAATATGTAGAGATGTCCATTTCATCGCGGGGACCCACCCCTAACGGGGCGGGGAACGGGGAAGGGAGTGGGGATGAATTTTTCTTCGTTGGCTAAATGGAGACGAGGACGGGGAATACATTCCCCGTCCCTGACCCCGACCCCATCTCCGACCCGATTAATATATTTAATTTTAAATTTATATATTTGTATAGATCTCATAAACCATAAGTCTAAAATTTTATTAAATATCATTTTATTTTTCTAAAAAAAATGAAAAATGTCTCTTAACTAGAAATCTCTAAAGAATAATTAACCATTTAAATATAACTTTTCAAATAAAAAAAAATTAGTTAATAAAATTTTAAAAAATAAAATTCTAAACAGGGAATTATTCCTCGCAGGGAACTCGATCCCCGCGAATTCCCCGCGGGGAATCCCCCTCCTGTTCCCTGCGAAATTAAATGAGGAATTTCGCGGAGACGGAGAATGAAATGGGGGGCGGGGACGGGGACGAGGACGGAGAGTCATTCCCTGACCCCACCCCGTGGACATCCCTAAGAATACGTATCCTGAGATAGAATCACAATAGTATATCATCCACATATAGTGAAAGAATCACAAGCTTATCTTTGTTTGTTTTGACATATACACAGTGGTCTTCATCGATCATATGAAAATCATATGAAATGATTACTTGATGGAATCTAATGTACCACTGTCTGGAAGATTGTTTGAGGCCATAAATTAACCTCATTAATTTACATATTTTATCTTCTTGCCCTTCAGTAACAAAATCGATGGGTTGTTGCATGTAAATTTCATCTTCCAATTTACCGTTTAGAAATATTATTTTCACATCCATTTGATATAACTTTAAGTCTAAACTGACAACTATAGCTAGGATGAGCCTTATATAGGTAAACCTCATAACATGTGAGAAAGTCTCTTAATAATTTATTCCTTCCTGTTGTGTGAATCCTTTGGCTACAAGTCGGGCCTTGTACCTTTCAATCGAGCCATCAACTTTACGCTTAATTTTAAGAATCTACTTGTTACCAATTGTTTTGCGTCCTTTAGGGAGTGTTGGGGTGGATGTCCTAATCTTGTGTAGTTTGTAAAACTTGTTGAATAAATGAATAAAAGTTATTTGTTATTCAAACTTTGTATCTCGCATTTTATAAACTTAATCCAATAAACTAAGCTTCAGGGTTATATTATATGAGAGAACTTGAACGGTGTGTAGTGGACACACAAGGAGGACCACATTCGAGTCATCGACCCGAACAGTCTACAGTATATGGATAGAGTTGGGAACCTCAACCTGGTAACACTGTGGATATGACCCACTTTGTATTAGATACAAATGAGGGGATCCAACTCGTTCATGTGGTTGACATGCAAGTGGAGGCATCCTGTGCAATGAGATTGTGCAAGATTGGACCGTAAATTATTAGACCTACTAATGTAACACCGTTAACAGTATAGGACTAATAACTTCATAGATGACCATTAGTGACTCGTCCTTAATCCTGAGCGTGTTACAGACTCCTGTCTCCGGAGGTCTATCCTTTAACTAGTACGAGTGAGGGTGGCCTGAGTTGCTCACCCAATATGCCTATCTTCATGGGGACATGACCACGTGGGGAGCTGAGAACTTAACTACACAAGATGGAATTCACTCGTTCTTGAGCTAGGAAAACTAGAGGGGTTGTTCCCTTAAGTGTTGTCTGCAGGGCTTGGACAACGAGGCCTAACCCTTTGACTGGTCCGAGAGGGATGTTGTTTATGGTAGGACCATGCAACAAAATTGTTCATTAGAGGAGCAGTGGGACTTAAGGAGCAAGAGGTAGACATAGGGGTAAAACGGTAATTTGACCCAACTGTGACTACGAACAACCTGTGAAGGGTCGACTCACGGGCATTGGTTATATCGATGGATACAACTTATCCTACAGTGATGGGAGTGAAGCTACGAGCTTTAGTGGAGTGTTACCATAGTTAATGAATGTTGATTAACCGGGTCAAAGAGTTTGATCGATTAATCTCGTATCATTGGAGCTCATCATTTGTAGGTTCATTAGGTCCCTCGGTTGGCTTAAATTGGGCTAAATGAGGGTCTACAGTTTGGATGTCTAAAGAGTTAATGAGTACGATCGAAAAATGGTAACTGGATGTCTACCCTTCGGTGGCGGTCATTCTAAACATTTAAGGTATCATTGCAATTTTTAAATGACCTAGGGATCATGGATTAAAATTTGCTAAGAAATGATTGGATTTTCAAAAATTTATGTGAGAACTAATAGAAAGTTTTTCCTTTCAACAAAATGTTGAGTTCAATTATAACCCTCTTAGCTTCCAACAAACTCGTAGGTGATAACTACCAAACTTGGAAGAATAATATAAACACAATATTAGTCACCGAAGACATGAAATTCGCGCTCACTAAGGAATGTCCTCAGGTGCTCGACCTGACCGCATCACGAAGTGTTCGTGATGTGTACGATCGATGTACCAAGGGCAATGAAAAGGCCAAGGTCTACATCATAACCAACTTGTCTAAAGTTTTGGCTAAGAAGCACGGGAACCTGGTCACTGCTAAGGAGATCATGGAGTCGTTGCAGAATATGTTTGGACAAGAGTTCTTTCAGCTTAGGCACGACACTCTCAAACATGTGTTCAATGCTAGGATGAAGGAGGGAACGTTTGTTAGGGAACATGTTCTCGACATGATGACCCATTTTAACTTGGTGGAAATAAACGGCGCTTCGATCGATGAGTCGAGCCAGGTTAGCTTTATCATGGAGACTCTTCCGAAGAGTTTCCTTCAGTTTCGTAGCAGTGCTGTTATGAACAAAATTAGCTACAATCTGACCACCCTCCTCAACGAACTATAGACCTTCCAGTCCTTAATGCGAGTCAAGGGATATGAAGCTGAGGCAAATGTTGCCTTGAGGTCCTTTCACAAGGGTTCGACCTCTGGGACAAAGTCTGTGGGTTCATCTTCAGGCCCGAAAGGGAAGAAGAAGAAGTTGAAGAAGGTCGAGAAAGCTGACCGTGCTGCCGCCAAAAAGGGCAAGAAGGTCAAGGAGGTTGGAGATAAAGGAAAGTGTTTCTACTGCAACGGGGGCGACCACTGGAAGAGGAATTTTCCCAAATTCCTTGCTGACAAGAAGAAGGAAGGTAAATATGATTTTCTTGTTACTGAAACTTGTTTAGTGGAGAGTAGTGACTTTGTCTTGATACTTGATTCAAGCGCCACTAACCATGTTTGTTCTTCTTTTCAGGGAATAAGTTCCCGGCAGCGACTACATGAGGGTGAGATAACACTCAAGGTTGGATCCGGAGAAGTTGTCTCGGCTGCAGCTGTGGGCATGGTGAAGCTTTTCTTTGGCAGGAAGTACTTATTATTAGATAATTTGTAAATAGTTCCAAGGTTTACTAGAAACCTAGTTTCTATTTGAACACTGTATTTCCGTTCATTTTGATTGCAATAAAGCGTTTATTTTATTTAAAGGAAATGAGTTATGTTCTATTTCACTTAAGAATAATCTATACATTTTAAAGCCTAATTCGGTCAAAAGTGTTTTGACTACTGAATTGTTTAAAACCGCTAAAACACGAACAAAAAAGTTAAGAGTTTCTCTGAAAGAAAATGCCCATCTTTGGCATCTAAGGTTAGGCCACATAAATCTCAATAGGATTGAGAGACTAGTGAAGAATGGACTCCTAAGCGAGTTAGAAGAAAATTCTTTACCGATTTGTGAGTCATGCCTTGAAGGAAAAATGACCAAACGACCTTTTAGTGGAAAAGATTTTAGAGCCAAAGAGCCTCTAGAGCTTATACATTCTGACCTATGTGGTCCAATGGGTGTTAAAACACGGGGAGGTTACGAATACTTCATCTTCTTAATAGATGACTATTCGAGATATGGTACGTTTACCAAATGCATCGCAAGTCTGAAGCTCTTAAAAAGTTCAAGGAGTACAAGACTGAGGTTGAGAACCAGTTAGGTAAAACAATCAAAACACTTCGATCGGATCGAGGTGGAGAGTATATGGACACTGAATTCCAGGACTTTATGATAGAACATGGAATTACGTCCCAACTCTCAGCACCTGGAATGCCACAACAAAATGGTGTATCGGAGAGGAGAGACAAAACCCTATTGGACATGGTTCGGTCGATGATGAGTTATGCTCATCTCCCTAACTCGTTTTGCGGTTACGCAGTGGAGACTGCAGTATACATTTTGAATAACGTTCCATCGAAGAGTGTTTGTGAAACACCTTTCGAACTCTGGAATGGTCGTAAGGCTACTTTGCGTCATTTCAAGATTTGGAGATGCTCGACCCATGTGTTGGTTGTTGGGATTTTTGTCCTAATCTCGTGTTTGTAACATATTGTTTGAAATTAATAAGAGTTATTCATTTCATCACTTTGTGTCTCGCAATATTTATAAACTTTTCCAATAAACTAAGCTCCAGGGTCATTGAATTTATGAGAGAACTAGAGCTTGAACGGTGTATAGTGGACACACAGGGGAGGATCACGCTCGAGTTAATGACCCGAACGGTCTACAAAGATATGGATAGGGTTGGAGACCTAATCCTCGGATACACCGTGTGGATGCGCCCGCTTTGTATTAGATACAAACGAGGTGATCTCGACTCGTTCATGTGGTTGACATGCGAGTGAGGGCATCCTGCGTGCAATGAGATTGTACAAGACCGACCGTGATTTATTAGACCTCACCGATGTAACACCGCTGATGTGAAGGGACTAATAACTTCGTGAGATGACCATTAGTGACTCGACTTTGATCCCGAACGTGTTACGGACTCTTTGTCCGGGAGGGTCTATTCTTTGACTAGTGCGGGTGAGGGTGGTCACGCTTACTCGTCCAATATGCCTATCTTCTCGTGTGACGAACCAAGTAGGGAGTCGGGAACTTAACTACGCAAGATGGAATTCACTCGCTTTCGCTTTTTAGAGAAACTAGAGGGGTTGTTCCCTTAAGTCTTCGCCTCCGTGGCTTGGACAACGGCGCCCACCTTCTCACCGCCCGAGAAGGGTGTTGTGTGTGGTTGGACCATCACAATATGTTGTTCATTAGAGGAGCAGTGGGGACTTAAGGAACAAGAGGTAGACACAGGGGTAAAACGGTAATTTGACCCAGCCGTGTCTACGAACAACCTGTGAAGGGTCGACTCATGGGCATTGGGTATATCATCGGACACGTAATATTCTCGCAGACGACGGAGTGCAGCACTACGCTATATAGTGGAGTGTTACCGTAGCTAATGAATGTTGATTAACTGGTTCAAAGAGTTTGACAGGTTAATTTTGGATCATTGGAGTCCGTCACTGTAGGTCCATTAGGTCCCTCGGTTGGCTCCACCTGGGTTAAAAGAAGGGTGAATGTTTTGGTATGAAATTGAAGTGTTCAATTTCACTTTAAGGGCATTTATATCATTTATATGAGATATGAATGATATAATATATAGTTAATGTGAATGAGATTCATAATAAACTATAGGTTAGCCTAATTGTTGAATTAGGGCTAATTGGAGAAATTAAATGAGAGAAATTAAATTGGATGTGATTCAATTTAATTAATCCACAATTATTGCAAATGGGATTTGCAATATGAGATATGAGATATCTTATATTATGTGGTTATGCAAATGCCTATGGTTTTGGTAAAGTGGTAATAATGTGGAGATATCAACTCCCTCATTCCACTATTTAAACCCTTTGCAAGAAGGTTTTGGTAAGCTCTCTTCTCATTTTTTGTTTTTCACTAAAGAGAAGAAAAGAGAATTCTCTCTACTCTCTCATTTCTCCTCACTCTCCAAAACACAAAGAAGTTCCCACCAACTTCCCTTCTCCAAAAGAGAACAACCGAGAAGATCACTTGGTGGTGTTCGAGATCGTTTTGTGGGAAGATTTCATCGAGATCGAGTAGCACGAAGAGTTCGTAATCCGAGGAAGAAATTACTGTGTTTGTCTACAACAAGTAAGTAAAATCTCTACTTGTTGTAAATTTCTTCTTCTTTAAGCATGTTTAGCCTAGATCTAAGTGTTAGATCAATTTTAATAAACACAAGTTGCATAGTGATACCTCGATGATTCAATCGTCTTCCGCTGCGTGGGATTTTCATTCCCTTCAATTGGTATTAGAGCCAAGTTGATGGTTCTTCATTTATGCACTGTTTTGTTAAAATTAGGTGGGTATTTTGCCATAATTTCATGAGATGATTGCTTGGTTTGCATTATGGATGTTTTCGGTTTTTGGCACTAGATTAGATTTACAATTATGTTGATGAGATCAATGTAAGGGCCCGTTGTTTTTGGACATTTTGTTGTAAATCGAGTCTTTAAGTCCGGGTCGTTCGTGACAAGAGTTGCTGTGAAGAAATCGAAGCGAAAACAGGCGAAAATCGATGGAAGAACAGCAAAGTGTTTGCTGTTTTGTCGATGGCGTTGAGACGCTGCCCAACGCGCCTCAACGCTGTTTCGCGCGGAGGCATTGCTGCAGAGCGGCGTTACCAACGCCACACCGGGCGTTGAGAACGCGGCTCAACGTCAGTAGGCGATAAGCGTTAACGCCGCCTTCACGGCGTTATAACGCCGCAGCGCGCGTTGAGGCGATGGCTAGAGGTGGTTTCGCGAGAACGTGGGAGTTATTCACATCATTGGCAGTAGTTTTTTACGTGTTTTATTTATTTTTATTTCTAAAATGTATTTATTTATTTAATTTAATTATTTTATTAAATAATATTAATATAAATGTTATATAAATGTTATTTAATTAAATAATTGCCCCTAGGTGCCAAAAATCGGTCCATTTTTGCTGATTAATTATTTTATGCATGAGATGTATATTTTAATTAATTTCAATGTGCATAATGTATGCCATATAGATTTAAAATCCCACCTTAGGTTAAACATTTCATGCATCATATTTATATTATAAGTGTTATAATATATAGTATGCATGATAGGATTATATTATAAGAGTTATAATATAATGTATGCATGTTTTAATTTATTTAAATATAAGTGTTATATTTTTAAATTAAAAGCATGCTCATGCATTTAATTTATGTGATGAATGTATGTTATAGTATAGTATTATTTATGTGATGGATAATCAAGCACTATAACATAGAAATGCATGCAACCTAAGTTAATTATTAGTTTTAAAGTGTTTAGAACTTGAATAATTAGACTTAGGCTTTCTAATTTTCTAATAAGATTAGAAATTTAGGAAATCAAATATAACCTTTGAATGGTGACTGATAAGTAACTCTGTCTAAGGAAGGTTTTGTCTAAGGCTGGGGTATTTAAGTTGACACTTGCGAACACCCCTGCCAAAACCGACACGGGAGTGAATTCGATCCGAGATTCTTAGGTTATATTCTCGTGAGTGCCGTTAATTAAGTGTTAATTAAATTACTCACATAGACCTAAGTTATAATGTGATTATAGACTTAGGTTAATACCATATAAGAGTTATATTGGTAGACTTAGGTAAATTTTAGCCGGTTTATCTAGGTCAATCCCTATTAAAATTAAAGTGCTGAGTGGGAGGAAATATAGTGCATGAGATACATTTGAATTTCCAACCACAAATCTCCTTTAAGTCCGCACCGTGAGATCTATACTCGGCCTCGTGGCGCAAATGGGAGCGTCCCCATTCGGATGGCATTTGTATGGGTCAATATCATCGTGGATAGAGAGAGTACTTATAGTGAGTGGGAGCGGGACTTGTGAAAACGAGACCCACGGTCTCTTCTTTCGATTCACACCGTGAGACGCCTATGACCCGCCCGCTAGTTTGGCTCGGACTGCACAATCCCTTCGGAGGGCTTGATCATGGGAGTCTGAACACCGTGAATTCCCGAAAGGGGATACTGCTTTCTGGTTGGTTTTCCTTCTTGGTTCACCCTTCGTGGCTATTGTTTGGACGGATACTTGGAAACTTAAAGATTGAGGTGACACTCACTCACAGAATCGTTAGTGTTAATGAATTCGACCGAACAATGGTAATTGGGCGCCTAATGGAATAAGAGTTATTCGAGATTAGGGTCCGATCGAGAAAGTCTCGTCCCTAGAGGAGGAGTGTTCTGCTCACCCTTCCTGGCGGTCATTCTAAACCCTTAGGGTATCATTGCAAAATTTTGAATGACCTAGGATCATGAAACAATTTTGCTAAAACTTAATTGGATTTCAAAAGTTTTTTGCGAGACTAATACAAAGTTTTTTCTTTTCAGCTAATAATGTCTAGCGCTATAATAGCTTTACTCGCTTCGGATAAGTTAGTGGAAGATAATTATCAGAGTTGGAAAAACAACATTAATACAATTTTGGTACAGATTTACATAAAAAGTTCGTGGCTATCCGAGGAGTGTCCTCGATGATGCGGGCTCGATCTAAGTGTCGCGAAGTGTTCGCGATGCGTATGATCGATGGATCGGGGCCAATGAAAAGGCCAAGGTCTACATAATTGCCGCATGTCCGATGTCTTGGCAAAGAAGCATGAGCCGATGGTTTCCGCTAAGAGATCATGGAGTCCTTGCAGAAATGTTTGGGCAAAGAAGCTTTTCAAGTCCGACACGACTCGCTCAAATACGTTTTCAACGCACGGATGAAAGAGGGTCGCCTGTCCGTGAACACGTTCTAGACATGATGACCCACTTCAATCTGGCCGAGATGAACGGGGCTTCGATCGACGAGTCGAGCCAGTCGATTTTATTTTGGAGACTCTTCCAAGAGTTTCCTTGGGCCAGAGCAATGTCATATAAACAAAATTAGCTACACTCTGACTACCCTCCTCAATGAGCTACAAAATTTCCAATCCTTGAACAGGTCAAGAAATCGAGGCAAATGTTGCCTCACGTGTCTTATCACAGGGTTCGACCTGCGGGGATGAAACTCGCGCTGCTCTTTCACGTCCGAAAGGGAAGAAGAGGATGAAGAGGGGAAAATCGACCGTCTTTGCCGCCGCCACAAGGGGCAAGAAGGTCAAGGACATTGCAGAAAAAGGAAAGTGTTTCCACTGCAATGGGGGCAGTCACTAAAAGAGAAACTGTCCCAAATTCTTGGCCGAGAGGAAGAATCAAGGTAAATGTGATTTACTTGTGGATCAAACATGTTTAGTGGAGAGTAGTGACTCTGCTTGGATATTGGATTCGGCGCCACTAACCACGTTTGTTCTTCTTTTCGAGATTGATTCTCGCGCACGCCGCGAGAGGGTGAGGTGACTCTACGGGTTGGATCCGGGAGCTTGTCTCTCGCTGCAGCCGATCGCACATGAATGAAGCTACAATTTGGCGAAGTACTTATTGTTTGACAATTTGTACATAGTTCCAGTGGTTTACTAGAAACCTTGTTTCAATTTCTGCTTAATTGAACATTGTATTTCATTTTCTTTTGAATTTAATAAAGCGTTTATTTCTTTCAAAGGGAATGTTATTTGTTCACTTTCACTTGAAAATAATCAGATGTTTTGAAACCCAATTCGGTCAAAAGTGTTTTGAATATCGAATTGTTTAAAATCACAGAAACACGAACTAAGAAAGCAAAAGTTTCTCCAAAAGAAAATGCCCATCTTTGGCATCTTGGTTTAGACCACATTAATCTCAATAGGATTGAGAAACTAGTGAAGAGTGGACTTCTAAACGAGTTGGAAGAAAACTCTTTGCTTGCAGTGTGAGTCATGCCTTGAGGGCAAAATGACCAAACGCCCTTTTAGTGGAAAAGGATATAGAGCCAAAGAGCCTCTTGAGTTAGTACATTCTGACCTCTGTGGTCCGATGAATGTTAAAGCTTGGGGCGGTTATGAGTACTTTGTGTCTTTCATAGATGATTACTCCAGATATGGGTATATTTATCTAATGCATAAGAAGTCTGAAACTCTTGAAAAGTTCAAGGAGTACAAGACTAAGGTTGAGAACCTCTTAGGTAAATCGCTTAAAACACTTCGATCGGATCGAGGTGGAGAGTACATGGACACTGAATTCTAGGACTATATGATAGAACACTTTAATCACGTCCCCAACTCTCAAAGACTGGTATGCCACAATGTAATGATGTATCGGAGAGGAGAAATGTAACCTTGTTGGACATGGTTCGGTCGATGATGAACTATGCTCGTCTCCCTGATTCTTTTTGGGGGTACGCAGTGGAGACTGTGGTTTATATTTTGAACAACGTTCCGTCGAAGAGTGTTTGTGAAACACCTTTCGAGCTCTGGAGTGGACGTAAAGGCAGTTTACATCACTTCGTGGATTTGGGGATGCCCGACCCACGTGTTGGTGTCAAACCCAAAAACTGGAACCCCGCTCAAATTGTGCCTATTCGTAGGTTATCCTAAAGAGACTAGGGGTGGTCTGTTTTACGATCCTAAGGAAAATATGGTGCTTGTGTCGACACAAACCCACTTTTCTAAAGGAAGACCACGCCGTGATTATTTACCAAGGAGTAAAATTGTATTGAATGAAATGGATGCGACATCGCCAAAAAGTTGCCGATGGGGCTAGTACGTCAACAAGTGTTGTTGTTCCTAGCACGCCTAGTCAAATCCGCTCCTAGCACGCCTAGTTTAGCCGAAACCTCGCTTGTCGCTCCCGATGATGATCGTGAGGATCCATTGACCTATGATCGTGCAATGGTTGATGTTGACAAAGACGAGTGGATTAAAGTTATGGACTCGAAATGGAGTCTATGTACTTCAATTATGTATGGGAGCTTGTGGATCAACCTGATGGGGTAAAACCTATTGGTTGCAAATGGATCTACAAGCGTAAACGTGGCGTAGATGAGGAAGGTGCGCACCTTCAAAGCACGCACTAGTGGCAAAGGGTTTTACCTGTGTTGAAGGGGTTGACTATGAGGAGACCTTTCACCGCTGCCATGGTAAAGTCGATCGAGATCCTTCCGCCATTTCCGCGTATTATGACTACGAGGTATGGCGGATGGACGCCAAGACAACCTTTATGAATGGCAAACTTGATGAGACCATCTACATGGACCAAATTTAAAGGGTTCATTGCCCAAGGCAAAGAGCAAAAAAGTTTGCCACCATAGGTCCATTTATGGACCGAAACAAGCTTCGAGGTCTTGGAATATAAGATTTGATGAGGTGATCAAATCTTATGGCTTTGATCAAAATGTCGACGAGTCTTGTGTCTACAAGAAAATCGTTGACAAAACTGTCGCATTTTTGGTGTTGTACGTGGACGATATTCTTCTCATTGGGAATGAGGCGGAATTCCTTCGACGTTAAAAGTGGCTAGCTTCGCAATTCCAAATGAAAGATTTGGGAGAAGCTCATATGTTCTAGGTATCCAGATAGTCCTAACCTAAGAATGTAAATCAGTA
The DNA here is from genome assembly GCA_036507285.1 of Trichosanthes cucumerina. Lineage (NCBI taxonomy): Eukaryota > Viridiplantae > Streptophyta > Magnoliopsida > Cucurbitales > Cucurbitaceae > Trichosanthes > Trichosanthes cucumerina. The sequence goes on along the minus strand of CM071836.1, from coordinate 64,023,026 downwards.
GCCTTGTCTCAAAGCGCCTTATATTGACAAGATGTTGTCTAGATATAAGATGCGAGAACTCCAAGAAGGGCTTGTTTGCCTTTCGGCATGGGGTTCACTTGTCTAAGGATCAAGTGTCCTAAGACTCCTCAAGATGTTGAGGATATGAGATGGATTCCATATGCTTTAGCTGTAGGAAGCCTGATGTATATCATGTTGTGTACTAGGCCCAAAATCATATGCAAAGAGGGAATTGTCGGTGAGATATCACCCAATCCAGATTAGATCACCGGACATGTACCGTAAAGGCAATCCTCAAGTATCTTAGGAGAACAAGGAACTACAACTTAGTGTATGGTAGTAGGGATTTGATCCTTACGGGATACACGGATTCTAATTTTCAGACCGATAAGGATTCTAGGAAATCCACTTCGGGGTCAACCTTCATTTTGAATGGAGGAGCTGTAGTATGGCGAAGCATCAAGCAGGGATGCATCGCTGATTCCACTATGGAAGCGGAGTATGTTGGGCTTGTGAAGCTGCAAAGGAAGCTGTTTGGCTTAGGAAGTTCATGACAGATTTGGAAGTTGTTCCAAACATGGACTTGCCAATCACACTGTTCTGTGATAACAGTGGTGCAGTAGCCAATTCACGTGAGCCTCGGAGCCATAAGAGAGGCAAACACATTGAGCGCAAGTATCATCTAATACGGGAGATTGTGCACCGTGGAGACGTGACGGTCACGCAGATAGCGTCGGAGCACAACGTAGCTGATCCATTTACAAAACCCCTCACGACTAAGGTGTTTGAGGGTCACCTAGAGAGTCTAGGTCTTCGAGAGCTTCCTGACTAGGGCAAGTGGGAGATGTGTAAACGGGTATTCAATGCCCTAGTTTATTGTATTACTTCATTGTAATTTATGTACATTTCTGAAATGTATTTTCTCCACTAGCTTAGTCCAAGTGGGAGTTTGTTGGAATTTTTGTCCTAATCTCGTGTTTGTAACATATTGTTTGAAATTAATAAGAGTTATTCATTTCATCACTTTGTGTCTCGCAATATTTATAAACTTTTCCAATAAACTAAGCTCCGTGGTCATTGAATTTATGAGAGAATCGAGCTTGAACGGTGTGTAGTGGACACACAGGGGAGGATCACGCTCGAAAGTTAATGACCCGAACGGTTTACGATATATGGATAGGGTTGAGACCTAATCTCGATACACTCGTGGATGCGCCCGCTTTGTATTAGATACAAACGAGGTGATCGACTTCTCGCTCATGTGGTTGACATGCGAGTGGGGGCATCACGTGCAATGAGATTGTACAAGACCGGATCGTGATTTATTAGACCTCACGATGTAACACCGCTGACAAGAAGGACTAATAACTTCGTGAGATGACCATTAGTGACTCGACCTAAATCCCGAGCGTGTTACGGACTCGCCATCGCGAGGGTCCGTTTTTTGATTAGTACGGTGAGGGTGGTCACGATTACTCGCTCAATATGCCTATCTTCTCGTGGACGTAACCAAGTAGGAGAGTCGGGAACTTAACTACGCAAGATGGAATTCACCCGCTTCCGCCTTTAGGGAAACTAGAGGGTTGTTCCTTAAGTCTTTGTCTCCGTGGCTTGGACAACGCGCCCACCTTCTCACTTGCCCGAGAAGGGTGTTGTGTGTGGTTGGACCATCACAATATGTTGTTCATTAGAGGAGCAGTGGGGACTTAAGGAACAAGAGGTAGACACAGGGGTAAAACGATAATTTGACCCAGCCGTGTCTACGAACAACTTGTGAAGGGTCGACTCATGTGCATTGGTTATATCACTGGACACGTAATATTCTGCACTGACGGGAGTGCAGCTACGGCCTATAGTGGAGTGTTACCGTAGCTAATGAATGTTGATTAACCGGTTCAAAGAGTTTGACAGGTTAATTTTGGATCATTGGAGCCCGTCACTGTAGGTCCATTAGGTCCCTCGGTTGGCTCCACCTGGGTTAAAAGAAGGGTGAATGTTTTGGTATGAAATTGAAGTGTTCAATTTCACTTTAAGGGCATTTATATCATTTATATGAGATATGAATGATATAATATATAGTTTAATGTGAATGAGATTCATAATAAACTATAGGTTAGCCTAATTGTTGAATTAGGGCTAATTGGAGAAATTAAATGAGAGAAATTAAATTGGATGTGATTCAATTTAATTAATCCACAATTATTGCAAATGAGATTTGCAATATGAGATATGAGATATCTTATATTATGTGGTTATACAAATGAGATTTGCATAACCTATGGTTGTGGTAAAGTGGTAATAATGTGGAGATATTAACTCCCTCATTCCACTATTTAAACCCTTTGCAAGAAGGTTTTGGTAAGCTCTCTTCTCATTTTTTGTTTTTCACTAAAGAGAAGAAAAGAGAATTCTCTCTACTCTCTCATTTCTCCTCACTCTCCAAAACACAAAGAAGTTCCCACCAACTTCCCTTCTCCAAAAGAGAACAACCGAGAAGATCACTTGGTGGTGTTCGAGATCGTTTTGTGGGAAGATTCCATCGAGATCGAGTAGCACGAAGAGTTCGTGATCCGAGGAAGAAATTGTTGTGTTTGTCTACAACAAGTATGTAAAATCTCTACTTGTCAGAAATTTTCTTCTTTAAGCATGTTTAGCCTAGATCTAAGTGTTAGATCAATTTTAATAAACACAAGTTGCATAGTGATACCTCGACGATTCAATCGTCTTCCACTGCATGGGATTTTCATTCCCTTCATTGGCGTCAAACCCGAAGAAACTGGAACCTCGTTCGAAGTTGTGCCTCTTCATAGGTTACCCAAAGGAGATGAGAGGTTGTCTATTTTTCGATCCTAAGGAAAATAGGGTGTTTGTGTCGACAAACGCCACATTCCTTGAGGAGGACCACATCAGGGATCATAAACTTAGGAGTAAGGTTGTGTTAAACGAAATGGACAGTGCATCAGCAAGAGTTGCTGATGGTGCTAGTACATCAACAAGTGTTGTTGATCCTAACTCGTCTAGTTAAGAGTACGTTCTCAAGAGTTGAGAATGCCTCGACGTAGTGGGAGGGCTGTGAGACAACTTGAACGTTACATGGGTTTGGCTTAAAGCCAAGTCGTCATACCTGATGATGACTGCGAGGATCCATTGACCTATGGTCAGGCAATGAATGACATTGACAAAGACGAATGGATTAAAGCCATGGACCAGGAAATGGAGTCGATGTACTTCAATTTCGTCTGGGAGCTTGTGGACCAACTGTATGGGGTAAAACCTATTGGTTGCAAATGGATCTACAAGCGTAAACGTGGTGTAGATGGAAAAGTGCAGACCTTCAAAGGCAGACTAGTGGCAAAGGGTTTTACCCAGTAAGAGGGAGTTGACTATGAGGAAACCTTTTTTTCTGTTGCCATGGTAAAGTCTATCAGGATCCTTCTGACCATCGCCACATATTTTGACTATGAGGTATGGCAGATGCATGCCAAGACAACCTTTATGAATGACAATCTTGACGAGACTATCTACATAGACCAGCCCAAGGAGTTCATCGCTCAAGGCCAAGAGGAAAAGGTTTGCAGGCTTCAAAGGTATATTTATGGACTGAAACAAGCCTCAAGGTCTTGGAATATAAGGTTTGATGAAACTATCAAATCTTATGGCTTTAATCAAAATGTTGATGAACCTTGTGTCTACAAGAAAATCATCAACAACACTGTCGCATTTCTTATATTATATGTGGATGATATCCTACTCATTGAGAATGATGTAGGTTTCCTTACTGACGTTAAGGTATGGTTGTCTTCGCAATTCCAAATGAAAGATTTGGGAGAAGCACAATATGTTCTAGGTATCCAGATAGTCCGAAACTAGAAGAACAAGATGCTAGGCATGTCTCAGGCATCTTATATTGACAAGATGTTGTCGTGATATAACATGCAAAACTCAAAGAAGGGCTTGCTGCCTTTTAGACATGGAGTTCACCTGTCTAAGGAATAGTGTCCTAAGACACCTCAAGAAGTTGAGGATATGAGACGGATCCCTTGTATTTCAGCTGTAGGGAGTCTGATGTACGCCATGTTGTGTACTAGGCGCAACATCTGTTATGCAGTTGAGATTGTCAGTAGGTATCAGTCCAATCCAAGATTAGATCAACTGGATAGCCGTAAAGGCAATCCTCAAGTATCTAAGGAGAACAAGGGGCTACATGCTTGTTTATGGAAGTGGGGTTTGATCCTTACAGGATACACAAACTTTGACTTTCAGACCGATAAGGATTCTAGGAAGTCCACATCGGGGTTAGTGTTTACTCTTAATGGAGGAGCTGTAGTGTGGTGAAGCATCAAACAGGGATACATCACTGATTCCACGATGGAGGCCGAGTATGTTGCAGCTTGTGAAGCTGCTAAGGAAGCGGTTTGTCTGAGGAAGTTCATGTTAGATTTGGAAGTTGTTCCAAATATGAACTTGCTAGTGACCCTGTTATGGGACAATAGTGGTGCAGAAAGCCAACTCGAGAGAACCTTGGAGTCATAAGAGGGGAAAGCATATTGAACGCAAGTATCATTTGATATGGGAGATTGTGCATCACGGAGACGTGGTGGTCACGTAGATAGCTTCGGAGCACAATGTTGCTGGTCCGTTTACAAAGACCCTCACGACTAAGGTGTTTGAGGGTCACCTAGAGAGTCTAGGTCCACGAGTGCTTCCTGACTAGGGCAAGTGGGAGTATTGTAAAGGGATATTCAATGCCCTAGTTTATTGTATTACTTATGTATTACTTTACATTTATGAAATGTATTATGTACTCCACTAGCTTAGTTCAAGTGGGAGTTTATTGGGGTGTATGTCCTAATCTCGTGTAGTTTGTAAAACTTGTTGAATAAATGAATAAAGGTTATTTGTTATTCAAACTTTGTATCTCACATTTGGTAAACTTAATCCAATAAATTAAGCTCTAGGGACATATTATATGAGAGAACTTGAACGATGTGCAAGGACACACAAGGAGGATCACGTTCGAGTTATTGACCCAAACAATCTACAGTATATGGATAGGGTTGTGAACCTCATCCTGGTAACACTTTGGATGCGACCCGTTTTTTATTAGATACAAACGAGGTGATCCAACTCGTTCATGTGGTTGACATGCGAGTGGGGGCATCCTGTGCAATGAGATTGCACAAGACTGGACCGTGAATTATTATACCTACCGATGTTACACCGTTAACAGTATAGGATTAATAACTTCATAGATGACCATTAGTGACTCGTCCTTAATCCTGAGCATGTTACAGACTCCTGTCTGGGGGGGGGTCTGTCCTTTGACTAGTACGGGTTAGGGTGACCTGAGTTGCTCACCCAATATGCCTATCTTCTTGAGGACGTGACCATGTGGGGAGCTAGAAACTTAACTACGCAAGATGGAATTCACTCGTTCTCGAGCTAGGGAAACTAGATGGGTTGTTCCCTTAAGTGTTGTCTCCAAGGCTTGGACATCGGGGCCCCACCCTCTCACTAGGCCGAGAGGGATGTTATTTATGGTAGAACCATGCATCATAGTTGTTCATTAGAGAAGCAGTGGGACTTAAGGAACAAGAGGTAGACACATGGGTAAAATGGTAATTTGATCTTGCTGTGACTGCGAACAACCTGTGAAAGGACGACTCACGGGCATTGGTTATATCGATGAACACAACTTGTCCTACAGTGAAGAGAGTGCAACTACAAGCTTTAGTAGAGTGGTACTGTAGTTAATGAATGTTGATTAACCAGGTCAAAGACTTTGATCAGTTAGGCTCGTATCATTGGAGCTCATCATCTGTAGGTCTACTAGGTCCCTCGGTTTACTCAAATTGGACTAAATGAGAGTTTACAGTTTGGAGTGGTTCATTTAAATGATATTTATGTCATTTATATGTGATATAATGGACATAATATATAGTTTAATGTGAATGAGATTCATAATAAACTATAGTGTAACCTAATTATTTAATTAGGGCTAATTTGGAGAAATTGATTTGAGAGAAATTAAATTGAATAAGATTCAATTTAAAATTCCACAATTATGCAAATGTGATTTGTATAATAAGGTATAAGATACCATATATTATATGATATGCAAATATGATTTGCATATTATATAGTTGTAGTATTTTGGTGAATTGGTGGAGATTTTAACTCCACCACACACTATTATAAATAAGTGCTTGGAGAAGCACATTGTATGCATTCTTGCCATTTTTTGGAATTCCATCCCAAAGTGCAAGACAATTCTCTCTAGAACTCTTCTCTCAATCTCACAAATCCTCTCCACCCCAAAATCCAAAGGGAGTCCCACCACTCTTCCTTATCCTCCTGAGAACAACCGAGAAGATCAAGTGAAGGTGTCCCTTTGATTCCGTTTGTGGTACGTTCGTGATTGGTGAGGTCGTTGGATCATGAGATCGTGACCGGTGAAGGAAACATGAAGAAATGTTCTTCTAGAGGTAGGTTCTCGAACCTTTACTTTCTGTTTTTCTTCTCAAAAGCATGCTTAATCTAGAATGTATGTTGATACTTTCAATTTTAAGAAAATTAGAACAACAACGAGACAACGACGATTCACATCGCACTTTCACTGTGGGAAATCCATTCCCTTCAAGGAGATCAACTAGTTCCCAAACTTTATTAGATTTCATTAACTCAATTTCTTCTTCCATTACTCTCATCCAATATTCCTTATTAGGACATTGGAGAGCCTTTTGAACATTTTTTGGCTCTTCATCATCGTCAAGTATAACTATGTATATCTCATCATCCAAGAGACGTTTTGGTATTCTACCACGATTACTACGTCTAATTTGTGATTCATTTAATTGTTGTTCAATCGAATCACACGTTGCTTGTGGTTCTGTTAAATCACACGTAGTATTTAAATCTCTCCCACTTGGATGAGATACTTTTGGTGGATCGTTTAGAGTCTCCCATGATGGATTTGATAAAAGCAAATCATTTTGATTATTGTTTTCAAATAGGGATATCTCAGTATAGACCTCACCTTGCTCCTGATGGAATTCGACGTAATTCCATATACACTCCATGTTCTCTAGCTACATGGTATGTGGCTCTTGAGTCTACAGTCCACAAAGGATGTGAGTCAACCAAAAATACCGAGCTAGAAACATAACTTTTAGAAATAAAAGGATGAATCTTAAATTTTTCGAAGGTTTGTACCTTTTTGGGTCAGTACAATTACGAGCGTAATGACCTTCATCATTCTTACCTTGCTTATGTTTCTTATTCTTATGATCTTCCTTCCCCCTAAAATCTCCTTGATGTTTACGTGTGTGACCTTTGTTTCCATGAGAACTAGGTCCTGCCATATACACATCAGTATTGTCAGGCCTTGTTGCCTCCATTCGATCTTCTTCTTGTTCGAGGTGACGTGCAATATCAGTAAGAGTTTTAATTCCCCCATTGTGGGTAAGGTGCACCTTCATGTGCTCCCAATTATGGGGAAGGGATCTGATAGTAGCTTGAACTTATTGTTCATCTGTCAGGACTTGACCAACATGAAGGGAATCATAGTCCCGCAGCGGAAGCGATTGCAAATCGCGCGCTCTTGATTTAGTTACAACGATAAATTCAAGAACAAATATAACTAGATTAAGCATGTATGTAGAATGGACAACAAGAAAATTACCTTTGAAGAACCTTTCTTCAAGTGCTCCACTCTCCCACGATCTCGATCTCAGCGACAGGAACACGAACGTACGAAGACACGACCACCGGATCTTCTCCGTTGTTCTCTAGGTGAGGGAGGAAGGTGGGTTCCCTTTAGGAGAGGTGAGGTATTTTTGTGAGAGAGTTGTGTGCTTTGGAACTCTTCCAACAACACAACAAAAGAGCTTGTAAAACCTTTTTCCTAGTTGCATCTCATGCAACCATATATATAGAGAAATAGGATGGAAATGACCATCCTACCCCTCCTTTAATCTCTCTTTAGTATATAGTTTATATATGAATCTAATTCACATTAAAACTATATATTATATCAATTATATCATATATAATTGATATAACTCCTCATGTATGAAATTGAACACTTCAATTTCACTCCTAACTTTATGCCCTCAATATTACCATGTTGAGCCAACGGAGGGATCTAATGGACCTACAGTTCATGAGCTCCAATGATGTGAGATTAACTGATCAAACTCTTTGATCCAGTTAATCAATATTCATTAACTATAAGTCACTCCACTATATACTTGTAGCTGCACTCTCCTCACTGTAGATAATATTGTGTCCACTAATATAGTCATTACCCATGAGTCGACCCTTCACAGTTATTCGTAATCACAAAATTGGGTCAAATTATCGCTTTACCCCCGTGATTACCTCTTTTACTCGTTAAGCACCACCGATCCTCTAAAGAACAACAAGTCTAAGGTCCTACCTTAGACTCATACCCTCATAGAGGGCGGGCCCCGTTGTTCAAGACACGGGGTCGCTTCTTAAGGAACAACTTATCTAATTCCTTAGTGTAGGAATGAGTGAATTCCATCTTGCATAGTTAAGTTCCCGCCTACCTACGAGGTTCATCACCCCTAGAAGGTAGACTTATTGAGCCTCGCCTACAGTGCCACTCTCACCCATACTAGTCTAAGGACAAACCCCTATAAGCGGGAGTTCTTAACTTGCTCAGATTCAGTCGAGTCACTAATGACCATCTATAAATTACTAGTCTTATCCTCATTAACGGTGTTACAATCGGTTAGACTAATAATTTCGCGATCCATCTTGTATGAACTCTTCATACAGATGCCCCCACTCGCATGTCAACTACATGAATGAGTTGGATTACCTCATTTGTACTAATTACAAAGTGGGCCGCATCCATGGTGTTACCAGAATGAGGTTTCAAACCTTATTCTTATATCATAGACTATTTAGGTTACATTCTTGAAGTCAACCCAAATAGTGTCCACTACACTGATGTTCAAGATAAATGTTCTAACCTTGGAGCTTAGTTTATTGGATTTATTAAAGCAAGACTGTAATTCTATCAAAACAAATAACACTTTATTTAATTGATCAAAATTACACAAGTTTAGGGCATAAATCCCAACAATCTCCCACTTGACCTAAAGCTTGTGGAGTACTAAATATTACAGTAATGTAAATACAATAAACTAGGGCATTTAAACCCCTTTGTACAAAATACTCCCACTTGTCCTAGTTGGGGAAGACTTGTAAACCTAGACCTTCTAGGTGACTCTCAAATACTTTAGCGGTGAGAGCCTTTGTAAAAGGATCAACAATGTTGTGCTCTGAGGCTATCTTTGTGACAATCACGTCTCCTCCATGCACGATCTCCCAGATGAGATGATACTTCCGCTCTATGTGCTTTCTCCTCTTGTGACTTCGGGGTTCCCTCGAATTTGCCATTGCACCACTGTTATCGCAATACAACGTGATGGGCAAAGTCATATTTGGAACAACTTCCAAATTTAACATGAATTTCCTTAACCAAACGACCTCCTTAGCTGCTTCACAAGCTGCTACATATTCGGCCTCCATGGTGGAATCAGCGATGCATCCTTACTTGACGCTTCGTCATACTACAGCTCCTCCGTTAAGAGTGAATACTGACCCTGACGTAGATTTCCGAGAATCTTTATCAGTCTGAAAGTCAGAATCCGTGTAGCCTGTAAGGATCAAATCCTTAGCCCCATACACAAGCATGTAGTTCCTTGTTCTCCGAAGATACTTAAGGATTGTTTTAACCGTTGTCCAGTGTTCAAGTCCTGGATTGGATTGATACCTCACCGACAATCCCAACTCGCAAAAAGATGTCGTGCCTAGTAACAACATGGCGTACATCAGGCTCCCAACAGCCAAAGCATAAGGAATCTGTCTCATATCCTCAACTCCTTGAGGTGTCTTAGGACACTGTTCCTTAGACAAATGGATTCCATGTCTAAAAGGCAATAAACCCTTTTTGGAATCTTGCATCTTAAACCTTGACAACACTTTGTCTATGTAAGATGCTTGAGACAAGGCTAGTGTTTTATTCTTGCGGTTCCGATAACTGGATCCCGAGAACAAATCACGCATCACCCAAATCTTTCATTTGGAATCATGAGCTAGCCATTCCTTGATGTCGATGAAGATAACCTACATCATTCCCAATGAGTAGGATATCATCCACATAGAGAATTAGGAAAGCGACAGAACTATTGATGATTTTCTTGTAGACACAAGGTTCATCATCATTCTGGTCAAAACCACAAGATCTGATTACCTCATCAAATCTTATATTCCAGGACCTAGAGGCTTGTTTCAGTCCATAAATTGACCTTTTAAGCCTGCAAACCTTTTGCTCTTGTCCTGGTTCAATGAACCCTTTGGGTTGGTCCATGAAGATGTTTTCCTCAAGATTGCCATTCAAAAAGGTTGTCTTGACATCCATTTGCCATACCTCATAGTCATAATATGCGGCAATGGAAAGAAGGATACGGATAGACTTTACCATAGAAACAGGTGAAAAAGTTTCCTCATAGTCAACCCCTTCAACCTAGGTATAACCCTTTGCTACTAGTCTAGCTTTAAAGGTTTGCACCTTCCCATCTACACCACGTTTTCTCTTGTAGATCCACTTACAACCTATAGGTTTTACCCCATCAGGCTTATCTACAAGATCCCAAACAGAATTGAAGTACATCGACTCCATTTCTTGGTTCATGGCTATGACCCATTTGTCTTTGTCTGTGTCAACCATTGCTTGATTATAAGTTAATGGATCCTCGCAGTTGTCATCTGGTATAACAACTTGGGTTTTAGCTAAACCCATGTAACGGTCAGGCTGTATTACAACTCTCCCACTACGTCGAGGCATACTCAACTCTTGAGATGGACTCTCTTGACTGGACAAACTAGTATCAACAACTCTCGTTGACGTACTAGTGTTCTTATTAACAACCTTTGCTATTGTTCCGTCTAACTCACTCAACACTACTTTGCTTTTTGGTTTGTGGTCCCTTATGTGGTCCTCCTCCAAGAAAGTGACATTTGTCGACACAAAAACCTTATCTTCCTTAGGATCATAAAATAAACCACCTCTTATTTCTTTTGGGTATTCTACGAATTGGCATAACTTTGAACGTGAATCCAACTTCTTTGGATTTGTCACAAGCACATGCGCTGGACAACCCCATATTCTGAAGTGACATAAACTACCTTTACGTCCTTTCCAGAACTCAAAAGGTGTTTCAGAAATACTTTTGGAGGGCACATTATTCAAAATGTATACTGCAGTCTCCACTGCGTAACCCCAAAAGGAACTAGGGAGATGAGCATAACTCATCATTGATCGAACCATGTCAAACAAGGTTCTATTTCTCCTTTCCGATGCACTGTTTTGCTGTGGTGTGCCGAGAGGTGAGAGTTGGGATGTAATTCCATGTTCTATCATATAGTTCTAGAATTTTAAATCCATGTACTCTCCACCTCGATCCGATCGTAGTGTTTTAATAGTTTTACCTAATTGATTTTCAACCTCAGTCTTGAATTCCTTGAACTTTTCAAGTGCTTCAGACTTGTGGTGCATTAGGTAAATATGCCCAAATCTAGAATAATCATCTATAAAAGAGATGAAATATTCATATCCTCCCATAGCTTTAACATTCATCAAACCACAAAGGTCTGAATGTATAAGCTCTAGAGGGTCTTTGGCTCTATAACCTTTTCCACTAAAAGGTCTTTTAGTCATCTTGCCTTTTAGGCATGATTCACATACTGGCAAAGAATTTTCTTCTAACTCGTTTAGAAGTCCGTTCTTTACCAATCTCTCAATCCTATAGAGATTAATGTGACCCAATCTTAGATGCCAAAGATGAGCATTTTCTTTAGGAGAAATTTTACGTTTCTTAGTTTGTGCGTTTGCAGTTTTAAATAATTCAGTGTTCAAAACCATTTTGACTGAATTAGGCCTTAAAACATACAATCCATTTTCTAATGAAGCTGAACATATTTCTAAACCTTTCTTCAAAATAAACACTTTATTCATAGAAAAGGAAACAAAAATACATTGTTCTATAAGGCAAGAAATGGAAACAAGGTTTCTAGTAAACCCTGGTATCTCTAATATATTGTCCAACAATGCATATTTCTTGCAAACATAAAGCTTCATTGTGCCTACTGCTACAGCTGAGACGACTTCTCCCTTTCCAACCCGGAGTGTTATCTCTCTCTTGTTGTAGTCTTGCCAGAATCAATTCCCAAAGAAAGAAGAGCAAACATGATTAGTGGCGCCTGAATCAAGTATCCAAGTTGTTTTATCATTATCCACTAAACAAGCTTCTAGGCAAAGTAAATCATATTTACCTTCCTTCTTCTTTTCTGCAATGTACTTCGGACAGTTTCGTTTCCAATGCCCATCTTCGTTGCAATGGAAACATTTTCCTTTATCAAAGAACGCGTTTTGACTTTCTTGCCCTTCCGGCGCAAACTTTGTCACTGTTTCCCTTTACCAACCTTCTTCATGTTCTTCTTCTTTCCTCTCAGGTTAGAAGAAGATGAAGCCACTGTTTTTGTCCCAGAGGTCGAACCTCTTGATAGAGATCTGATCTCCTTGAGCGGCGGAAACGTGTTTGGGATCGTTAATTGATTGATTGTTTTAATTGAAGCAAAAACCAGTACAATTACCAAAAATACAAACCAAGCATGAAATTCTTTTCCTATTAGACATGAATTATAACAAACATGCAAACATGTGTTTAACAATTAAACTAAAGGGAAGAAGAAGAATACCTTTGTAGTTTCTAATTCTCCATCAACGCCTTGCTCCAAGCTTTTCAGCAAAACAGCAGAACTTCTCTGTATTTTCCAATTAAGACACTACCAATTGGAAAACCTTCTATATCTCTGAATGCTTAGATCTTTCCTTTGTGGGAAGGATTCCAACAGTTGGGAAGATTAAGGGAATTTGAGAGTGAGAGAGTTTTTTTTTCAGCAATTCTCCAATTGCTTGAATTATGCAAAGATCGATCACCTGCTTCTTCCAACTCCCTACACTTAACGATAGGGAGTGAAGAAGAAACTGGTGAGTGGGGAACGTGTCATCTACACGTTCCCCTCTTTTAATTAATTAAATAATTAATTAAAACATATATAACCTATTAAATAATTAATTAATTCTCAATTAATTAATTTGAATATCTTATATATCAAATAGATTATATGTATATGATTAAATCACATTTAATCATTAACCTATAGTTTTAATGTACATCTAGTGCACATTAAATTTTATCCTATAGTTTGCAAATGTGAATCACATTCACATTTAATATAATATTTGAACTCTTTCAAATATTCAATTCTCTCATATAATTTAATATGAATCATATTCACATTAAATTTATAATATATAGTTCCAAAACTATATATTACATCGTATCTTAATACATTAAATATATTCCCTAATGAATTTGAACATTTCAAATTCAAATGATCTAAGAACCCTTTACGAGCTAGAAGGTAGACCTAATGAACCTACAGATCAAAAGCTCCAACGATACGAGATTGCTCGATTAATCTCATTAACCTCCCAATCAACGTTAACTGCGGGAACACTCCACTAAAGTCCCACAGCTGCACTCTTCTCACTGCAGATATATTTCTGTGTCCATGGATATTGACCAATAACAGCAAGTCAATCCTTCACGAATGTTCGTAACACCAGCTGGGTCAAATTATCGTTTAACCCCTGGGTTACATCTTATGCCTTAAGTACCAGTGCTCCTCTAATGACGAAAACCTGCAGAAGGCGTATCAGAGAGAACACGAAGGATAATTTGAAGATGGTAGACAAAGAGATGCAAATGAACCTAAACCCATCAGGGAGTATTTCCAACATATGTTTAATCCCGAGCAGGCAGACAATTGTCCATGCCCCAATTAATGCTAACAATTTTGAACTAAAAACAGGGCTAATTCAGATGATTAGGGAGAATGCTTTTAGGGGGTTAGCCAAAGAGGACCCTAATTCTCATTTACAAAATTTTCTTGAAATCTGTGGTACTGTTAAATTGAATGGTATTCCTGCTGACTGTATTCACTTACATCTCTTTCCTTTTTCTTTGTAGGACATAGCTAAGGATTAGTTGGGGTCCCTCCAACCAGGAAGTGAAGAATTGACCCAAACCTTCCTGACAAAATTCTTTCCACTTGTGAAAGCTGCAAAAATGAGGACAGAGATAGGAACTTTCAGGTAGTATGAGGGAGAGCAGCTATTTGAGGCTTGGGAGTGCTACAAAGATCTTTTGAGAAGGTGCCTACAACATGGGTACCCAGTTTGGTTGCAGATCCAATTATTTTATAATAGACTTTCAGGTCACACAAGGACCATTCTGGATGCCACAACTAGATGAGCAATAATGACCAAAACAGTTGCTGAAGCTAGAGCCCTCCTGGAAGAGATGTCAACTACCAGCTACCAGTGACCTATGGAAAGAGAGAAGCCTAGACCAGTAGCTGGACTGTATGAACTTGATGAGGTAACAACTCTAAAATCACAAATGACATCTCTCACTCATGCTCTCTCTAAACTTGTAGGAACACCACAATTTGTACCCTCTATGGCTACCTCTCAGTGCTTCCAGCCCAATGGAGAAGTCAACATGGAGCAAGCACATTATTTGAATATCAGGAGCAACAATCATGGTGGGCATATTGAGTCGGCGAATCTGGCCACTCTCACCCATACTAGTCAAAGGATAATCCCTCGCAAACAGGAGTTCGTAACCTGCTCATGATTGAGATCAAGTTGCCTAGGTCATCCTAGTGAAATAGAAACCTAAGTAGTCAACGGAGTTACATCTAGTGGTTACTATTTCGTGGTCCGGTCTTATGTAATCTCATTACATAGGATATCCCCACTCACATGTCATCTACACGAACACGTTAGGATCACTGTGTTTGCATCAAATACAAAGTGGGCCACATCCATAGTTTAACAAGGGCAAGGTACCCAAACCTTATCCTCTAACTATAGACCCTTTAGGTTGTATTTCGAACTGGGATCCTTTATATGTACATTACATTCAGTTAAAGATACATTCTACAGCTTTGGATGTTTAGTTTATTGGATTTAGGGTTAAAACAATGGCAATATCGTAAATAACGAACAATAACTTTTTATTGAAATAATAACACTTTATTGCAATAATTAGAACATAATTACAAACTATGAGTTTTAGGGCACAAACCCCAACAAATATACCCTATGAATCTCCAGACCAAATTCACTCTCAAGTCGGTTCCCAGGTAGGGGTGTTCCGCAAAGCGTCAGCTTAAATACCCCAGCCTTAGACATGACCTTTCTTAGACAGAGTTACTATTAGTCGCCATTTATAATTCTAATCTTATTAGAACTAGAGAATCTAAGTCTAATTATTCAAGTTCTAAACTATTTAAAACTTATAATTAACTTAGGTTACATGCATTTCTATGTTATTGTTGCGTAAAATAATATTGCAATATCGCAAGTGTACGGGTCAAGTTTTAATATAGTGATATGAGTACAGAGTATCGTCCTCAGGAATGGATTTTCTAGATTGATTAAATGCCAAGTTACTAATTCTAAATTTTATCTAAAGCAACACAAATTTGATAGATAGGTGAAAACAAAGATAAGAAAATAAATGTACAATTGGAGATACGAATATGATAGAATTGAAGGAAGTTGATTTCACAAGTTAATTCTCTATTTAACACATGCAATGAACTAATATTATGAATTTATAAACAAGAAGTACATTACTCAAAAGAATCTCTCGGCCCATGGTGAGCCTCGCACACACGATAAATCCTAAAGTTTCCTTATGAATTTTAAAAGCATGCACGACATTAAGCAACTTCTTTACATATTTCCCGAAGAATTCTAAGTCATTCTCATGCCAGATTTCTAAGGATTTTGACAACTTTGCTCTAATCTAAGTTTCTTTTTCTCGAGTCCACTTAAACCAACAAGATTGATGAAATTAAGAACGAATTGCCAAAAACACAACAGAGTTTAGTACATAATTAAATAAATCCAAAACAAGCTAATCAAATCCTAACTATAACGTTTAACCACTCAAAATCACCATAAAAACAAGCTAAAGTTGTATGATAGTCTTTAAAACTAAGTTATAATCTAAAAGAAAGAGAAATAAGCTTATGTCTCGATGTCGGTCCCTCGTTCCCGAGCTCCCGTCACAATCTCGAGCCTCCACAAATGCTTTGGCTCCCAAGGAATGCTCTTCTTTCTCTCCTTAAAGAGTGTATTTCAAAATTAGGGTACAAATTCTATCAATTTCGGCTCCCTTTGAAAGTTTGGCAAAAAGTTATATTTATAGTGCAATCGACACAGCGTTGCAATGTTAGGGACAGCGTTGCAACGCTATGCCCTAGGCGCCAGGTATATATGGAAATTATTGGCGCCGTTGCGACGTTAACGGTCAGCGTTGCAATGTCGCTACCCTAACGCACACATTCTTATCGATACAGCATTGCGACGACGCTACCTTCACGGGTCGCCTAAGCATGAAATCCACAACATCGACGTTGTGACGCCCTGCAGGGCGTTGCGACGCCGTCTCCTCGGGTCCAATAGCTAGATTTGCTCATTCTTCTTCTAATTGATGGTATTTTAAGCTCCAAAAAGCCTCGATTTGAACCCGAGTGATCCATAATTTCTCTCAATGTTCTGTTTAAGCTCTTAACCTGAAATTAAATGATTAAAACACATAAAAACTCTGAAATTATCATGAAAACTAGAAAATTATAAGTCTAAGGATAGCACAATTTGTGTGTTATCAAACACCCCCAAACTTAAACCTTTGCTAGTCTCAAGAAAAACCAGAATTAAACATAAGATCTTTCTTATACATACATCTGCCTCAAGCCTCAGAGATTTAAAGGGAAATTTTGGCAATCATAGGAAACACTCAAACACAATACTTCAACAAGCAATTTAAAATTGTTCCTAAGTATGTTGGGATGTTTGTCCTAATCTCGTACTGTTTGTAAATATATATTTGAAATTAATAAAGAGTTATTCATTTCATCATTTTGTGTCTTGCATTTAATACAAACTTTGTCCAACAAACTAAGCTCCAGGGTCATTTAATACATGAGAGAACTAGAACTTGAACGGTGTGTAGCAGACACACAGGGAGGATCACGTTCGAGTTAATGACCCGAATGGTCTACAGTATATAGATGGGGTTGGAGACGTAATCCTGGATACACTGTTGATGCGGCCCACTTTGTATTAAGATACAAACGAGGTGATCTGACTCGTTCATGTGGTTGACATGCGAGTGGGGGCAACCTGTACAATGAGATTGTACAAGACCGGACAGTGAATTATTAGACTTACTGATGTAACACCGTTGACAGTAATGACTAATAACTTCGTAGATGATCATTAGTGACTCGACCTGAAATCCTGAGTGTGTTACAGACTCCTGTCTGTGGGGGTCTATCCTTTGACTAGTACGGGTGAGGGTGGTCACAGTTACTCGCCCAATATGCCTATCTTCTCAGGGACAGAACCAAGTAGGGAGCTGGGAACTTAACTACGCGAGACGGAATTCACTCGTTCCAGCCTTTAGAGAAACTAGAGGGGTTGTTCCCTTAAGTGATGTCTCTAGAGCTTGGACAACGGGCGCCCACACTCTCACTGGCCCGAGAGGGTTGTTGTGTATGTTCGGACCATAACAACGTTATTGTTCATTAGAGGAGCAATGGGGACTTAAGGAGAAAGAAGTAGACACAGGGGTAAAACGATAATTTGACCCAACAGTGTTTACGAACAACCTGTGAAGGGTCGACTCATGGACATTGGTTATATCAGTGGACACGTAATATTCTGCACTGACGGGAGTGCAACTACTGGCTTTAGTGGATTGTTACCGTAGCTAATGAATGTTGATTAACCGGATCAAAGAGTTTGATAGGTTAATCTCGGATCATTGGAGCTCGTCACTGGAGGTCCATTAGGTCCCTCGGTTGGCTCAAACTGGGTTAAAAAAGGGTTAATATTTTGGTGTGAATTGAAGTGTTCAAGTTCACTAAAAGGGCATTTATGTCATTTATATGAGATATGAATGATATAATCTATTGTTTAATGTGAATGAGATTCATAATAAACTATAGGTTAGCCTAATTGTTGAATTAGGGCTAATTAGGAGAAATTAGATTGAGAGATATTAAATCGAATGTGATTCAATTTATAAAACCACAATATTGCAAATGTGATTTGTAATATGAGATATGAGATATCTTATAATATATGGTTATGCAAATATGATTTGCATAACCTATAGTTGTGGTAAAATGGTAAATAGGTGGAGATTTCAACTCCACCTATCTCCATTATTTAAATCCTTCTTGCAAGAAGGGTTGGAAGGCATTCTCTCATTTTTTGAAATTCTCACCCAAAAGAAGAGATCTCTCTCTCTCAAACACTCTCAATTTCTACTCCTCCCTTCACCAACAAAAAGATCTCACTATCTTCCTTCTTCCAAAAGAAGAACAACCGAGAATCCAAGTGGTGGTGTTCTTGTTCGTGAGAAGAGTTCGAGATCGTTGAGTTCGAGAAAGCACGAAGAGGTCGTGGATCGTTGGAAGGAATCTTGAAGAAAGTCTTCAACAAGTAAGTAGCTTCTTTACTTCCTGTTCTTCTTCCATATTAAGCATGTTTAGCCTAGATCTAAGAGTTAGATTGATTTTAACGAACAATAGTTGCACAATTTCACCATGACAATTCGATCGTCTTCCGCTGCGTGGGAGTTTCATTCCCTTCAAAGTATTCCTACGTGTGTGTGATTAGCCTACGTTCCTTTCATCTCTACTAAGCTCAGAACAACTTTATTAGGCTCCCCATTCAACTTCTCCCTACACTGCTCATAATTACTAATCCTTGAGCGCCCCCACATTCAAGAAATAAACAACTCTACTCAGTACTTAATCATTTTTTTATGTCACTTTTTCTATTTTCTTCTTTTTTTTTTTGCAAGGACACTAGTTTTCACACATCAACTGCAGGGACCCTTACCTAAAGAACTTGCTCAATGCGTGGCTTAACTGATCATAGTGAAGGTAGCTCTTTTTGTTTTCACGATTTTTTTTCTTTAACAAACTAAACAACAGAAACAAAACAAACTTTTTCACATAATGCACAAATTTTACAAATCATGCACTTCATATTGTCATTCACCCTATCCTGCAGTTTAACTCTCAAATTAGTTCTCAGGCCTATCGAGGTGACATCAAACTTCTAAACCTAATAACTTTGTTCTAAACATTTCAAAACTATAGGAACACAAGTTATGTGCATAATAGTGCAGGAAAAACTCAAGAAAAATTGTAAATTAACTCAAATTCATATCATGCTCTCAAGTTTCAGCAGAATCACAAGAATTTTTCAATTAAATCTCATCCTAGGTCATCCTAATCATACTTAGGCATAAAATTAATCAACAATTAAGCACATACTCAGGACAACCACAACAGATAAACAACATCACACCCCCAAACTTCAACTAAACATTGTCCCCAATGTTTGTAAAATAAGTTCAAAGAAAGTAAGAAGGGTAAGAGTGAACAATATTGTCCTGGGTAATGGAGATCTTTATTTTTTTTTTTTTGAATTCCTTGGATGACCAAATTGTTGGGATGTTTGTCCTAATCTCGTTCAGTTTGTCAATTACTATTGTGAAATTAATAAAGAGTTATTTATTTCATCTTTTGTGTCTCGCATTTTATACAAACTTTGACCAATAAACTAAGTTCTAGGGTCATTGATTATATGAGAGAACTAGAACTTGAACGGTGTGTAGTGGACACACAGGGAGGATCACGTTCGAGTAAATGACCCGAACGGTCTACAGTATATGGATGGGGTTGGAGATCTACTCTTGGATACACTGTGGAGGCGGTTCGCTTTGTATTAAGATACAAATGAGGTGATCTGACTCGTTCATGTGATTGACATGCGAGTGGGGGCATCCTGTACAATGAGATTGTACAAGACCGAACCATGAAATATTAGACCTACTGATGTAACACCGTTGACAGTAAGGACTAATAACTTCGCAGATGACCATTAGTGACTTGACCTGAATCTTGAGCATGTTACGGACTCCTGTCTGCGGGGGTCTGTCCTTTGACTAGTACGGGTGAGGGTGGTCACAATTACTCGCCCAATATGCCTATCTTCTCAGGGACAGGACCAAGTAGGAAGGTGGGAACTTAACTATGCGAGACGAAATTCACTCGTTCCCGCCTTTAGGGAAACTAAAGGGGTTGTTCCCTTAAGTGCTGTCTCCAGGGCTTGGACAACGGGCGCCCACCCTCTCACTGGCACGAGAGGGTTGTTATGTATGGTTGGACCATTACAACGTTGTTGTTCACTAGAGAAGCAGTGGGGACTTAAGGAACAAGAGGTAGACATAGGGGTAAAATGGTAATTTGACCCAACAGTGTCTACGAACAACCTGTGAAGGGTTGACTCATGGGCATTGGTTATATTCAGTGGACACGTAATATTTTACACTGACGGGAGTGCATCTACGAGCTTTAATGGAGTGTTACCATAGCTAATGAATGTTGATTACCCGGGTCAAATAGTTTGATAGGTTAATCTCGGATCATTGGAGCCTGTCACTATAAGTCCATTTGGTCCCTCGGTTGGCTCAAACTGGGTTAAAAGGAGGATTACATTTTTGGTGTGAATTGAAGTGTTCAATTACACTAAAGGGCATTTATGTCATTTATATGAGATATGAATGATATAATATATAGTTTAATGTGAATGAGATTCATAATAAACTATAAGTTAACCTAATTGTTGAATTAGAGCTAATTGGAGAAATTAGATTGAGAGATATAAATTGGATGTGATTCAATTTAATAAATCCACAATATTCCAAATGTGATTTGTAATATGAGGTTATGCAAATATGATTTGCATAACCTATAGTTGTGGTAAAAAGGTAAATAGGTGGAGATTTCAACTCCACCTATCTCCATTATTTAAACCCCTTTGCAAGAAGGGTTGACTAAGCATTTGCTCATTTTTTGGATTTCTCACAAAAAAAAGCAAACTCCTTTTCTCAATTATCTTTCAAGAATTCTCCTCCCTTCACCAAAACAAAGAAGATCCCACCATCTTCCTTCTTCCTAAAGAAGAACAATCGAGAAGCCAAGTGGTGGTGTTCTTGTTCGTGAGAAAAGTTCGGGATCGTAGAGATCGAGGAGCACACGAAGAGTTCGTGATCGTGAACAGAAAGAAAATTGAAAACTGTCTTCAACAAGTAAGTAATGAGATCTTGTTGTTTTCCTTCCTGTTTTTGCATGTTTAGCCTTATCTAAGAGTTAGTTTTAACGAAATTTGGTTGCACAACAACACCGCAACGATTAGATCATCTTCCGCTGCGCGGGGAGTTTCATTCCATTCAATTGATATCAGAGACACTCGTTTGTTCTTGTTGTGCACTATTTTTCGTTAAAATTAGGTGGGTATTGCCTTTAATTTATGAGATAAATTGTTGGTTTGCATGATGAATGTTTTCGATTTTGGCACTTGTTTAGATTTACATTATATGTTGATGTGATCAATGTAAGTGCCCGTTGTTTTAGGGCATTTTAATGTAAATCGAGTCTGTAAGTCCAATTCGTTCGTGGCGAGAGTTGCTGTGAAGAAATCAGAGAGAAAACGGACGAGAAACGAGGAAGAACAGCAAGAGGAGCTTGTTGTACTGTCGACAACGTTGAGACGTTGTTCATCGATATCTCAACGCAACCATTGCGGGAGCTAGGCGCGCTGCAGAGCAGCGTTGCAACGCTAGGCGTAGCGTTGCAACGCCACTGGCATGATGCTGGATGCTGCAGCGTTGCAACGTTGCCCACGGCGTTGCAACGCTACATGCGTAGTGGGCGAGTGCAACAAGCTTTTCGCGCGAACGTGGGCAGTTGGAGAAATTAGACTTCGTGGGGCTGTTTTACAAACGTGTATTTTATTATTTTTATTGTAAAAAATGTATTTATTTGTTTTATTTATTTATTTTATTAAATAATATTAATATAAAAGTTATATTAATGTTATTTAATTAAATAAATGCCCCTAGGTGCCAAAACTAGTCCATTTTTGCAATTTAATTATTTTTATGCACAAGATGTATGATTTAATTAAATTCTATGTGCATAATGTATGTCATATAGATTTAAAATCCCACCTTAGGTTAAACATTTCATGCATCATTTATATTATAAGTGTTATAATATATAGTTTGCATGATAGGATATATTATAAGTGTTATAATATATTTAAATGCATGTTCTAATTTAATTAATATAAGTGTTATATTTTTTAGATTAAAGTATGCTCATGCATTTTAATTTCATGTGATGAATTATTATGTTATAGTATAGTTATTCATGTGATGAATGATCAAGCACTATAATATAGAAATGCATGTAACCTAAGTTAATTATTAGTTTTAAAGTGTTTAGAACTTGAATAATTAGACTTAGGTTTTCTAGTTCTAATAAGATTAGAATTAGGAAATCAAAATGTAATCTTTGAATGGTGACTAATTAGTAACTCTGTCTAAGGAAGGTTTTGTCTAAGGCTGAGGTATTTAAGTTGACGCTTGCGAAACACCCCTACCTGGAAATCGACCTGGGAGTGAATTCGGTCCGGAGATTCCTAGATTATATTTTTCGTGAGTGTCGTTAATTAAAAGTTGATTAATTTACTCACATAGACCTAAGTAATAATGTGATTATAAACTTAGGCTAAATACCATATAAGAGTTATATTGGTAGACTTAGGTAAATTTTAGCCGGTTTATCTAGGACAATCCCAAAAATAATAAAGTGTTGAGTGGGAGGAAATATAGTGTATAAAATACATTTAATTTCCGACCACAAATCTCCGTTAAGTCTGCACCGTTAGATCCATACTCGGCCTCGTGGCGCAAATGGGAGCGTCCCCCTTCGGATGGTATTTGTATGAGTCAATACCAACGTGGATGGAGAGAGTACTTATAGTGAGTGGGAGCAGGACCTGTGAAAACGGGACCCACGATCTCTTCTTTCGATTCACACCGTGAGACCCCTATGATCCGCCTGCTAGTTTGGCCTGGACCAGACAATCCCTCAGAGGGCCTTGATCATGGGAGTCGGAACACCGTGAATTCTCGAAAGGGATACAGTTTCCTTGTTGGTTTTCCTTCGTGGTTCACCCTTCTGTGGCTATTGTTTGGACAGATACTTGGAAACTTAAAGATTGAGGGTGACACTCACAGAATTCGTTAAGTGTTAATGAATTAGACCAAATAATGGTAACTGGACGCCTAATGGAATAAGAGTTATTCTGGGATTAGGGTCTGGTCGAGAAAGTCTCGTCCTAGAGGAGGAGTGTTTCTGTTCACCCTTCGGTGGCGGTCATTCTGAACCTTTAGGATATCATTGCAATTTTTAAATGACCTAGGGATCATAGGATTAAATTTTGCTAAAACCTGATTGAACTCAAAAGTTTTTTACAAGACTGACACAAAATTATTTGATTTTTTCAGCTAAAAATATGTCTAGCTCAATAATCGCGTTACTCGTTTCCGACAAACTAGTGGGAGATAACTTCCAAACGTGGAAGAATAATATCAACACGATTTTAGTAACTGACGACCTGAAGTTTGTGCTTACTGAGGAGTGTCCTCAGTTGTCGAGCTCGACTGCATCACGAAGTGTTCGTGATGCATACGATCGATAGATCAGGGCCAATGAAAAGGCCAAGGTCTATATAATTGCCAGCTTATCTGAAGTTTTGGAAAAGAAGCATGAGTTGATAGTCACCGCTAAGGAGATCATGGATTCGTTGCAGGACATGTTTGGACAACAGTCCTTTCAGGTCAGGCACGATTCGCTCAAACACGTCTTCAACGCCCGAATGAAAGAAGGGACGTCTGTCCGTGAACATGTTCTGGACATGATGACCCACTTTAATTTGGCGGAGATGAACGGGGCTTCGATCGACGAGTCGAGCCAGGTCAGCTTTATCTTGGAGACTCTTCCGAAGAGTTTCCTTAAGTTTCGCAGCAACGCTTTTATGAACAAGATAAGCTACACTCTGACCACCCTTCCTAATGAGCTACAGAACTTCCAGTCCTTGATGAGGATCAGGACACCGGAAGCTGAGGCAAATGTTGCCTACAGGTCTTATCACAGGGGTTTGACCTCTGGGACTAAACCTGTTGCTCCTTCTCGCCCGAAAGGGAAGAAGAAGATGAAGAAGGGTAAAAATGACCGAGCTGCCGCCCAAAAGGGCAAGAAGGTCAAGGAAGTTGCAGAGAAAGGAAAGTGTTTCCACTGCAATGGGGATGGTCACTGGAAGAGAAACTGTCCCAAGTTCCTTGCCGAGAGGAAGAATCAAGGTAAATGTGATTTACTGGTAATTGAAACATGTTTAGTAGAGAGTAGTGACTCTACCTGAATTTTAGATTCGGGCGCCACTAACCACGTTTGTTCTTCTTTTTAGGGAATTGATTCCTGGCAGCAGTTGCGAGAGGGTGAGGTGACTCTACGGGTTGGATCCGGGGAGATAGTCTCTGCTGCAGCGATTGGCAAAGTGAAACTCTATTTTGGCAGGAGTTACATTTTGTTAGAAAATATGTACATAGTTCCAGGGTTTACTAGAAACCTTGTTTCTATTTCCTGCTTATTAGAACAATGTATATCCGTTTCATTTAATGGTAATAAAGCGTTTATTTCCATAAATGGTAACCTTATTTGTTCTGCTTCACTTAAGTCTAACTTGTATGTTTTAAAGCCAAATTCAGTCAAAAGCGTTTTGAACACTGAGTTATTTAAAACTGCATAAACGCGAACTAAGAGAGTTAAGGTTTCTCCAAAAGAAAATACTCATCTTTGGCATCTAAGGTTAGGCCACATTAATCTCAATCGGATTGAGAGACTAGTGAAGAGTGGACTTCTAAGTCAGTTGGAAGAAAATTCTTTATCGGTGTGTGAGTCATGTCTCGAAGGCAAAATGACCAAACGTTCTTTTAGTGGAAAAGGATATAGAGCCAAGAAGCCCCTTGAGCTTATACATTCTGACCTATGTGGTCCGTTGAGTGTTAAAGCACGAGGTGGTTATGAATACTTCGTATCTTTCATAGATGACTATTCGGGTATGGGTATATTTACCTAATGCATAAAAAGTCTGAAACTCTTGAAAAGTTCAAGGAGTACAAGACTGAGGTTGAGAACCTGTTAGGTAAAACGATAAAAATACTTCGATCGGATCGAGGTGGAGAGTATATGGACACCGAATTCCAAGACTATATGATAGAACATGGAATTACGTCTCAACTCTCAGCACCTGGTATGCCACAGCAGAATGGTGTATCAGAGAGGAGAAACAGAACCTTGTTGGACATGGTTCAATCGATGATGAGCTATGCTCGTCTCCCTGATTCCTTTTGGGGTTACGCAGCATGCATCGCAGCTTTATATTTTGAACAACGCTCCGCCAAGAGTGTTTGTGAAACACCTTTTGAACTCGGATCGGGCGTAAAGGGAGTTTACACCATTTTAGAATTTGGGGATGCCCGACCCACGTGTTGGTGTCAAACCCGAAGAAATTGGAACCCCGTTCAAAATTGTGCCTATTCGTAGGTTACCCATGAAGGGAATGAGAATCCCGCGCAGCGGAAGACGATTGAATCGTCGAGGTATCAATATGCAACATGATTTTATTAAAATTGATCTAACAATTAGACCTAGGCTAAACATGCTCAAAGAAGAAGAAAATTACAGCAAGAAAAGTTCTTACTTACTTGTTGTAGACAATTACAGCAATTTCTTCTTCGGGTCACGAACACTTCGTGCTACTCGATCTCTACGAAATCTTCCCACAAATTGACCTCTTGAACACCACCAAATGATCTTCTCGGTTGTTCTCTTTTGGAGAAGGGAAGATGGTGGGATCTTAGCTGTGTTTTGGAGAGGGAGGAGAATAGAGAGAAAGTAGAAAGAACTTTCTTCTTCTCTTTTGTGAAAATCTAAAAAATGAGAGAAGTGATTGTCAATCTCTTCTTGCAAAGGGTTTAAATAGTGGAATGAAGGAGTTAATATCTCCTCATTATTATCACTTTACCACAACCATAGGTTATGCAAATCTCATTTGCATAACCACATAATATAAGATATCTCATATCTCATATTGCAAATCTCATTTGCAATAATTGTGGATTAATTAAATTGAATCACATCCAATTTAATTTCTCTCAATCAAATTCTCCAATTAGTCCTAATTCAACAATTAGACTAACCTATAGTTTATTATGAATCTCATTCACATTAAACTATATATTATATCATTCATATCTCATATAAATGACATAAAAGCCCTTAAAGTGAAATTGAACACTTCAACTTCATACCAAAACATTAACCCTTCTTTTAACCTGTGGAGCCAACCGAGGGACCTAATGGACCTACAAAGGATGGGCTCCAATGATCCGAGATTAACTCGCCAAACTCTTTGACCCGGTTAACTAACATTCATTAGCTACGGTAACACTTCACTATAGCCCGTAGCCGCACTCCCATCGATCAGAGATATTACGTGTCCACCGATATAACCAATACCCATGAGTCGACCCTTCACGGGTTGTTCAGAGACACTACTGGGTCAAATTACCGCTTTACCCTCTGTATACCTCTCTTGTTCCTTAAGTCCCCACCGCTCCTCTAATGAACAACATATTGTGATGGTCCAACAACACACAACACCCTTCTCGGCCAAAGAGAAGGTGGGCGCCGTGTCCAAGCCCTCGAGACAAAGACTCAAGGAAACAACCCCTCTATTTTCCCTAAAAGGCGGGAACGAGTGAATTCCATCTCGCGTAGTTAAGTTCCCGACTCTCTACTTGGTTTTGTCCCCGAGAAGATAGGCATATTGGGCGAGTAATCGTGACCACCCTCACCTGCATTTAGTCAAAGAATGCACTCGCATGGGCGGAGTCCGTAACACGCTCGTGATTCGTGTCGAGTCACTAATGGTCATCTCACGAAGTTATTAGTCCCATCACAACAGCGGCGTTACATCGAGGGTCTAATAAATCACGGTCCGGCCTTGTACAATCTCATTGCACAGATGCCCCCACTCGCATGTCAACCACATGAACGAGTCGATCACACCTCGCTTGTATCTAATACAAAGCGGGCGCATCCACAGTGTATCCGGATTAGGTCTCCAACCCTATCCATATACTCAGAGACCATTCGGCCATTAACTTTCGAACGCGATCCTCCCCGTGTCCACTACACACACGCTTCAAGCTCTAGATCTCTCATAAATTCAATGACCTCGAGCTTAGTTTATTGGAAAAGTTTATAAATATTGCGAGACACAAAGTGATGAAATGAATAACTCTTATTAATTTCAAACAATATGTTACAAACACGAGATTAGGACAAAAATCCCAACAACCCAAACGAGACCAGAGGTGGTCTGTTTTACGATATAAAGGAAAATAGGGTGCTTGTGTCGGCAAACGCCACTTTCCTTAAGGAAGACCACATCAGGGATCATTTGCCTAGGAGCAAAATCGTGTTGAATGAAATGGACAGTACATCAGCAAAAGGTTCTAATGGGGCTTGTACGTCAACAAGTGTTGTTGATCCTAGCACGTCAAGTTAAGTCCGTTCCCAAGAGTTGGGAATGCCTCGACGTAGTGGGAGGGTGCCAGCCTGAATGTAACATGGGTTTAGTTGAAACCCAAGTCGTCAATCCTGATGTTGACTGTGAGGATCCATTGACCTATGATCTGGCAATGGCTGATGTTGACAAGGATGAATGGATTAAAGCTATGGACCAGGAAATGGAGTCGATGTACTTCAATTCTGTCTGGGAGCTTGTGAATCAATCGGATGGGGTAAAACCTATAGGTTGCAAATGGATCTACAACTCGTAAACGTGGCGTAGATGGGAAGGTGAAGACCTTCAAAACACGACTAGTGGCAAAGGGTTTTACCCAGGTCGAAGGGGTTGACTATGAGGAAACCTTTTCACCTGTTACCATGGTAAAGTCGATCAGGATCCTTCTGGCCATTGCCGCGTATTATGACTACGAGGTATGGCAGATCGATGTCAAGACCGCCTTTCTGAATGGCAACCTTGACGAAACCATCTACATGGACCAGCCCAAAGGGTTCATAACCCAAGGCCAAGAGCAAAAGGTTTGCCGGCTTCATAGGTTTATTTATGGACTGAAACAAGCCTCGAGGTCATGGAATATAAGGTTTGATGAGGCAATCAAATCTTATGGCTTTGATCAGAATGTTGATGAGCTTTGTGTCTACAAGAAAATCGTCGACAAAACTGTCGCATTTCTGATATTATACGTGGATGATATCCTTCACATTGGGAATGATGTAAGATTTCTTACTAACGTAAAGAAATGGCAAGCTTCGCAATTCCAAATGAAAGATTTGGGAGAAGCTCAGTATGTTCTAGGTATCCAGATTGTCTGGAACCGGAAGAACAGGACGTTGGCCATGTCTCAAGCGTCTTATATTGACAAGATGTTGTCTAGATATAAGATGCAGAACTCCAAGAAGGGTTTGCTGCCTTTCAGGCATGGGGTTCACCTGTCTAAGGATCAGTGTCCTAAGACTCCTCAAGAGGTTGAGGATATGAGACGGATCCCCTATGCTTCAACTGTAGGGACCTGATGTATGTCATGCTGTGTACTAGGCCCGACATTTGTTATGCAGTAGGGATTTTCAGTAGGTATCATTCCAATCCAGGATTAGATCACTGGACAACCGTGAAGGCAATCCTCAAGTATCTTAGGAGAATGAGAAACTACAGCTTAGTATATGACGGTGCGGATTTGATCCTTACGGGATACACATATTCTGACTTTTAGACCGATAAGGATTCTAGGAAATTCACTTCGGGGTCAGCCTTTATTCTGAATGGAGGAGTTGTCGTATGGCGAAGCATCAAGCAGGGATACATCGCTGATTCCACTATGGAAGCGGAGTACGTTGCGGCTTGTGAAACTGCAAAGGAAGTTGTTTGGATAAGGAAGTTCATGACAGATTTGGAAGTTGTTCCAAATATGAACTTGCCGATCACACTGTTTTGTGACAACAGTGGTGCAGTAGCCAACTCGAGGGAGCCTTGGAGCCATAAGAGAGACAAACACATTGAGTGGAAGTATCACCTGATACGGGAGATTGTGCACCGCGACGACGTGACAATCACGCAAATAGCGTCGGAGCACAACGTAGCTGATCCATTTACAAATTCCCTCACGGCTAAAGTGTTTGAGGGTCACCTAGAGAGTCTAGGTCTTCAAGTACTTCCTGACTAGGGCAAGTGGAAGATATGTAAACGGGTATTCAATGCCCTAGTTTATTGTATTACTTCATTGTAATTTATGTACATTTCATAAATGTATTTGTTCCACTAGCTTAGTCCAAGTGGGAGTTTGTTGTGATGTTTGTCCTAATCTCGTTCAGTTTGTAAATTACTATTTTGAAATTAATAAATAGTTATTTATTTCATCTTTTGTGTCTCGCATTTTATACAAACTTTGACCAATATACTAAGCTCCAAGGTCATTGATTATATGAGAGAACTAGAACTTGAACGGTGTGTAGTGGACACACAAGGAGGATCACGTTCGAGTAAATGACCCGAACGGTCTACAGTATATGGATGGGGTTGGAGACCTAATCCTGGATACACTGTGGATGTGGCCCGCTTTGTATTAAGATACAAACGAGGTGATCTGACTCGTTCATGTGGTTGACATGCGAGTGGGGGCATCCCGTATAATGAGATTGTACAAGATCGACCGTGAATTATTAGACCTCACGATGTAACACCGCTGATGATGGACTAATAACTTCATAGATGACCATTAGTGACTCGACCTGAATTCTGAGCGTGTTACGGACTCCTGTCTGCGGTGGTCTGTCCTTTGATTAGTACGGGTGAGGGTGGTCACAGTTACTCGCCCAATATGCCTATCTTCTCAAGGGCAGGACCAAGTAGGGAGTTGGAAACTTAACTACGCGAGACGGAATTCACTCGTTCCCGCCTTTAGGGAAACTAGAGGGGTTGTTCCCTTAAGTGTTGTCTTCAGGGCATGGACAACGGGCGCCCATCCTCTCACTGGCACGAGAGAGTTGTTATGTATGGTTGGACTATTACAACGTTGTTGTTCATTAGTGAAGGGATTTTGAATTCCTGCAGCGGAAGATGTTGTGAAACGTCGTTGATCCGTTGTGCAAAACGTGTCTTAAAATTGAATCTATCTCATAGATCCTAGGCTAAACATGCAAATAGGAGAAGAAAATAGTAAGGAAAAATAAGATACTTACTTGTTGAAGAACTCTTCTTCAACGTTTTTCTCCTCCGTCACGATCTCTCTCGATCCAACGATCTCCTCGAACACGAACCACGAACAGGGAGACACCTCCAAAGGGTTTTCTCGATTGTTCTCGGGAGGTTGAGGGAGAGTAGGTGGGACTTCCTTTGGTTTTGGGTGAGGAGAAGTTTTAGAGAGAATTGAGAGAGTTCTAGAGAGAATTGCCTTGCTCTCTTTGGATGGAAATCCAAAAAATGGCAAATGGCACACCAAAGGTTTCTTGCAAAGCCTTTAAATACTATTGTGTGATGGAGTTAAAACCTCCACCAAATCACAATTTTACCACAATCATATAATATACAAATCACATTTGCATATTGTATAATATAAGGTATCTCATACCTTATTATACAAATCTCATTTGCATAAATGTGGAATTATAAATTGAATCACATTCGATTTAATTTCTCTCAATTCAATTTCTCCAATTAGCACTAATTAATCAATTAGGCTATACTATAGTTTATTATGAATCTCATTCACATCAAACTATATATTATGTCATCTATATCTCATATAAATGACATAAATACCCAAATAATGAATTTGAACACTTCAAATTCACACCAAACTGTAAACCCTCAATTTCTCCAATTTGAGCCAACCGAGGACCTAATGGACCTACACGTGACGAGCTCCAATGATCCGAGACTAACTCACAAACTCTTTGACCCAATTATTCAACATTCATTAGCTACGGTAACACTCCACTAAAGCCCGTGAGCTGCACTCTCATCACCAGTAGGACAAGTTGTGTCCATCGATATAACCAATACTCATGAGTTGACCCTTCACAGGGTTGTTCGTAGTCACACCGGGTCAAATTACCGCTTTACCCCCAGTGTCTACCTCTTGCTCCTTAAGTCCCACCGCTCTCTAATGAACAACTACATTGCATGGTCCAACCATAAACAACAACCCTCTCGGGCCAATGAGAGAGTGGGGCCCGTTGTTCAAGCCACGAGACAACACTTAAAGGAACAACCCCTCTAGTTTCCCTAAGTCTGAACGAGTGAATTCCTTCTTGCGTAGTCAAGTTCCCAACTCCCACGTGGTCCTCGCCCCCCGAGAAGATAGGCATATTGGGCGAGCAACAAAGTGGCCACCCTCACCCATACTACTCAAAGGATGACTCCCGCAGATGAGAGTCCGTGTACACGCTCGGGATTAAGGTCGAGTCACTAATGGTCATCTACGAATTTATTAGCTCTATAGTGTTAACGGTGTTACATCAGTAAGTCTAATAATTCACGGTCCGATCTTGTACAATCTCATTGCACAGGATGCCCCCACTCGCATGTCAACCACATGAACGAAGTCGATCACCTCGTTGTATCTAATACAAAGCGGGCGCATCCACAAAGCAGTATCCGAGGATTAGGCTCCAACCGTATCCATATATCGTGAGACTCCGCTCGGGTCATTAACTCGAACGTGATCCTCCCCGTGTGTGTCCACTACACACCGTCCAAGTTCTTAGTTCTCTCATAATGCAATGACCCTGGAGCTTAGTTTATTGGATTAAGTTTATGAAAAAATGCGAGACACAAAGTTTAAATAAATAACTCTTATTTATTACACAATGTTGAAATAAATAACTCTTATTCATTTACAACTTGGAATATTACAAACTACACGAGATGGGGACATACATCCCAACAATTAGAGGAGCAGTGGGAACTTAAGGAACAAGAGGTAGACACAAGGGTAAAACGGTAATTTGACGCGGCAGTGTCTACGAACAACTTGTGAAGGGTCGACTCATGGGCATTGGTTATATCAGTGGACACGTAATATTTTACACTGACGGGAGTGCAGCTACGGGGTTTAGTGGATTGTTACCGTAGCTAATGAATGTTGATTAACCGGGTCAAAGAGTTTGATAGGTTAATCTCGGATCATTGGAGCCTGTCACTGTAAGTCCATTAGGTCTCTCGGTTGGCTCAAATTGGGTTACAAGGAGGGTTACTATTTTGGTGTGAATTAAAGTGTTCAATTTCACTAAAGGGCATTTATGTCATATATATGAGATATGAATGATATAATATATAGTTTAATGTCAATGAGATTCATAATAAACTATAGGTTAGCCTAATTGTTGAATTAGGGCTAATTAAAGAAATTAGATTGAGAGATATTAAATTGGATGTGATTCAATTTAATAACTCCACAATATTGAAAATGTGATTTGTAATATCAGGTTATGCAAATATGATTTGCATAACCTATAGTTGTGGTAAAATGGTAAATAGGTGGAGATTTCAACTCCACCTATCTCATTGATTATGTGAGAGAACTAGAACTTGAACGGTGTGTAGTGGACACACAGGGAGGATCACGTTCGAGTAAATGACCCGAACGGTCTACAGTATATGGATGGGGTTGGAGACCTAATCCTGGATACACTGTGGATGTGGCCCGCTTTGTATTAAGATACAATCGAGGTGATGTGACTCGTTCATGTGGTTGACATGCGAGTGGGGGCATCCTGCATAATGAGATTGTACAAGACCGACCGTGAATTATTAGACCTCACGATGTAACACCGCTGATGTGATGAATGACTAATAACTTCGTAGATGACCATTAGTGACTCGACCTGAATCCTGAGCGTGTTACGGACTCCTGTCTGCGGTGGTCTTTCCTTTGACTAGTACGGGTGAGGGTGGTCACACTTACTCGCCCAATATGTCTATCTTCTCAAAGGCAGGACCAAGTAGGGAGCTAAGAACTTAACTACGCGAGACGGAATTCACTCGTTCCTGCCTTTAGGGAAACTAGAGGGGTTGTTCCCTTAAGTGTTGTCTCCAGGGAATGGATAACGGGTGCCCACCCTCTCACTGGCATAAGAGAGTTGTTGTGTATGGTTGGACCATTACAACGTTGTTGTTTATTAGAGGAGCAGTGGGGACTTAAGGAACAAGAGATAGACAAAGGGGTAAAACGGTAATTTGACCCGGTAGTGTCTACGAACAACCTGTGAAGGGTCGACTCATGGGCATTGGTTATATCAGTGGACACGTAATATTTTACACTGACGGGAGTGCAACTACGGGCTTTAGTGGATTGTTACCGTAGCTAATGAATGTTGATTAACCGGGTCAAAGAGTTTGATAGGTTAATCTCGGATCATTGGAGCCTGTCACTATAAGTCCATTAGGTCCCTCGATTGGCTCAAATTGGGTTAAAAGGAGGGTTACTGTTTTGGTGTGAATTGAATAGTTCAATTTCACTAAAGGGCATTTATGTCATTTATATGAGATATGAATGATATAATATATAGTTTAATGTCAATGAGATTCATAATAAACTATAGGTTAGCCTAATTGGTTAATTAGGGCTAATTGGAGAAATTAGATTGAGAGATATTAAATTAGATGTGATTCAATTTAATAAATCCACAATATTGCAAATGTGATTTGTAATATGAGGTTATGCAAATATGATTTGCATAACCTATAGTTGTGGTAAAATGGTAAATAGGTGGAGATTTCAACTCCACCTATCTCCATTATTTAAACCCCTTTTCAAGAAGGGTTGATTAAGCATTTGCTCATTTTTTAGATTTCTCACCAAAAGAAGCAAACTCCTTCTCTCAATTCTCTCTCAAGAATTCTCCTCCCTTCACCAAAACAAAGAAGATCCCACCATCTTCCTTCTTCCTAAAGAAGAACAACCGAGAAGCCAAGTGGTGGTGTTCTTGTTCGTGAGAAGAGTTCGGGATCATAGAGATCGAGGAGCACACGAAGAGTTCGTGATCGTGAATGGAAAGTAATGAGATCTTGTTGTTTTCTTTCATGTTTTTGCATGTTTAGCCTTATCTAAGAGTTAGATTGTTTTAACGAATTTTGGTTGCACAACAACACCGCGACGATTCGTTCGTCTTCCGCTGCGCGGGGAGTTTCATTCCCTTCACAAATCACGTGAGATTAAGTACTGCAGAACGGGAGCATGGGTTTCACGAGGGAAGATATCGGCCACAACCTAACAAAACAGAACAAAACAAAGCAAACTAAGAACTGAACAAACAAACAAACAAAACAAACTAAAAATATAAAACATAAATAAAAGAAATGTAAAGCTTGGGTTGCCTCCCAAGAAGCGCTTTCTTTAATGTCTTTAGCTAGACTACACCCATGATTGGCATCAAGGCACGTAAAATTGCTCGTTTTTCTTCAGGTCATTCTTCCTTAAGTCAATATAGCCTTCTAAGTCTAAAAGGCTATCTTGTTTTTCTTAGCCACCTGAAAGATAAATATTTTTGTTATTTTTATTTATCGAAATAAAAGAACAAAATTCAAAACAAGACTCGTGAGTATAGAAAAAATGGTTATCAAGATTAAAAGAAATTTTTGGAGATTAAGGGAAGGGAGACTTTTCAGCCTCAAACTCTATCACCTGGATTTTTTCTGTAGAAGTGATTGTATTACCATGCTCAACCTCACACCTATTTTTGGTGTGTTTGAGTCTCCTCCAACCATCCTCACTATCATATGCAAAAGTCCTCCTAAGTTGTTCTTCCTTAGTGGCAAGAATAAGAATTTGCTCCTGTAGGGCCTTAAGGGATTCAACCAGTTAATTAAGATGATGAGTCCTTTCATATATTATTGCCCCAAGTTCTACCACTTTAGCTTCGAACCTATCCAACCTTTCGAATTCAGCATGACACAAATTTTTAACCCTCAACTCCAAAGTATATTCCATTAATAAACCCACAAGAGAAGAGTTTTCTATAGAATAGTTGGGGTAGGAAAAATGGGGTATTATTATCATCAAAAGAATTTTCATAAATCATAGATTCAAAATGGTAAGGATTAGACATTTGGTATCAAGAGAAGTCATGATTCACATACCTAGGGTCCTGAGAAGGATAGTACATTGGCGAAAAATTAAAATCATGAAAAGTCATACTTTAAATCACAACAATTCAAATCTAAACTTTTACACAAAATCAACACAACCAAAACTGGAGACAAAGACTCAAAAAACACACAAGACTAAATTAAGAACAAAAATAAAAAAAAAACACAAAAACAAATAAGGAGAAAAAAATAAAAAAAGAAAGAAATAAAAAAGGAAAAGAAAACACAAAAGGGAAAAAAATAAATAAGGAAAAAAATAAAGAAAACAACAAAAAAAAACAAAAAAGGAAAAAATAACTTTAGTCTAAAATCTCGAATTTTCTCATAATATTAATCAATCTAAATAATCGTCATTACCCGGCAACGGCGCCAAAAACTTGTTGCGTAAAATAATATTGCAATACCGCAAGTGTACGGGTCAAGTTTTAATATAGTGATTTGAGTACAGAGTATCGTCCTCAGGAGTGGGTTTTCTAGATTTATTAAATACCAAGTTACTAATTCTAAATTTTATCTAAAGCAACACAAATTTGATTGATAAGTGAAAACAAAGATAAGAAAATAAATGTACAATTGGAGACACGAATATGATAGAATTGAAGGAAATTGATTTCACAAGTTAATTCTCTATTTAACACATGCAATGAACTAATATTATGAATTTATAAACAAGAAGTACATTACTCAAAAGAATCTCTCGACCCATGGTGAGCCTCGCACACAAGATAAATACTAAAGTTACCTTATGAATTTTAAAAGCATGCACGACATTAAGCAACTTATTTATATGTTTCCCAAAGAATTCGAAGTCATTCTCATGCCAAATTTCTAAGGATTTTGACAACTTTGCTCTAATCTAAGTTTCTTTCTCTCGAGTCCACTTAAACCAACAAGATTGATGAAATTAAGAACGAATTGCCAAAAATAAATAACACAACAAAGTTCAGTACATAATTAAATAAATCCAAAACAAACTAATCAAATTCTAACTACAACGTTTAGCCACTCAAAATCACCATAAAAAAAAGCTAAAGTTGTATGATAGTCTTTAAAACTAAGTTACAATCTAAAAGAAAGAGAAATAAACTTATGTGTCGATGTCGGTCCCTCGTTCCCGAGCTCCTATCACGATCTCGAGCCTCCACAAACGCTTTGTGTAAACCCGAGATCTCTCCTTGCAGTTTCTTTACAAAAATAAAAAAAAAAAAAGAAAGGAAAACGAAAAAGAAAAGAAAAAGAAAAGGTTTGGTATGTTTTGGGTATGTTAAGTTAAAAAAAATAATAATAAAAGGAATTGTGATTTAAAAATAAAAAGGAAAAAGGAAAGTGGAAGGTGAGAACTCCACCACCGCCTAAGTCGTTATTTTAATCCATTTTTACCCATTTCCTTCTCATTTTACAAACACAATCAGAGAGCTTCGTGGGAGAGGGTTGAAGGAGGAAGAAGAAAGGTGAACTGCTGGTGTTGAGGTTGAAGAAGAAAGGAGAAAGATCATTACAAGCTTCCATGGCAATTCTATGATAAATTTTGCCCAATTCTGATATTTGGATCATTTTAAGCTCCACAAGAAGAGTTAAGAGGTTAGGTTTTATTTTCTTAGAATTTAACTCATTTTTTAACAAAGTTCATGAAGGAAGCTCGAGCAAATTCTGACCTTGAGTTACTGATTTGTGAAGAGGAAGGCAAAGGAGAGAATTTGCTGTCAAATCTAAGAAACCTCTGATTTTTTAGTTGTGTTGATCTGTAGAATTCGAATAAGATGTTGTAATAAGTATGGTTGGAAAACTTATTTAATTTCCTATAACTTTCATGAAGAACTAGTGAGTAGAAAACGACTGGAAGTTGCTTTAGATTTCAGGTCAAGTTCAGGGTGCAGCAGAAAAACGAATCTAGAAATAGCAGAAGTTTATTTTTAAGGAAGCAGCTTTCGAGGTATTTACAGAAAAATCCTTTGGGAATTTCAATTTCATTTCTTCCAATGCGTTTTAGAGGTTTCCAAAAGGAAGAGTTTGGTACAAAGTACATCCTTTTTGGCTAAGTTATGAAGAAGTTATGAGTATCTGAAGTCAGGGTATGAAATCTGTAGGATGCTGGAAAATAGATAGAATGGTTCTTGTAATCTTAAGGTTGAAATTCATGAGCTCGAGGTTCTAATGTTGGGTTTTTGTTTGTTTGACAAACCAAGAGGAGATAGGTCGAGTATACGGGCCAAGGTTCTAGTTCTAACGCTGTGAGTGACAAAACGAACCTCCAAAACGATTTTTATATGCTTGAATTATGCTTAAGGAAACACATGATTTCCCTAGAATGAAATGACTTAAATGCTTTATGTTTTCTTTTGAACATATACTTATGAGCATACAAGATTTCCTAGAAATGATTTTAAGTGCTCGTTGTGAGCCTAGGTTTCACAATGAAATTTATATGTGAGCATATGCTTTTTGATTACCGAAGTTTTGTGGAAATGTTATGATTTCAAGAAAGCATGTACTAGCAAGTATTATTTAAAGATTTTCAGTTTCCATGAACAACCTGTGTAAGCTTGAGTTTTACGAAAGAAAAAGATAAGCAGGCATGTTCAAGTATTTTCATGTGCTTTTCTGAGACTCGAATGAGTAAATGACTGAGATATTGAGCCCGAGGTTGTATAGTACCGTGTGCACACATGTCATTTTCTGTTGTCGACATTGAGTGTACTCCGTGACAACAATGTTGTCGTGAGTGTTGGGTGGGTTCCACTACATCGTAGAGTAAACGTTGGTTGTACTGGGTGTGCCCTACACAACGTAGATTGCTATATGTTTTTATAAGGGGTTAATATTATTGATACGCCTTGCGAGATTTTATTGACATACTTGTTGGATTTCTGAAAAATCTTTTATGATTACACGTTTATTTTTAACGCTCGATTACAGATGCATATGCTCATAGGATATTAGGTGATATGATTTACGAGTTATTAGATTTTAAAATCAGTTACATAGCTCATTCTTTCAGTGTTTCAAACTTTTCAGGTAGAGATCGAGCTCCCGGTGCCTGATATCCTTCCATAGTCTGCTGAAAGCTCCACGAGTCTGATATTTTGTACGTGAGTGGGGTTGTATAGCAAGTTCATGTATATTTTGTAGGTATTTTGAAAGGATTGTATAGCTAGTTCCATGTATGCACTAGAGGTTATGGTTGTATAAATCATTGTTGGGTATGCTTTTGGTTTTAGTGCTCCTTATCGGTCTACTTTTCGAGTGAGCATTAAATAGAATTGTTCCTTACGTAGGTATGGTAATCTTTAAAGTTCCGTTGTGTTGTGTTGTGTTTAAGTATTTTCATATACAAGTATAGTATGTTATCAGGTAAAATAGGATCAACAGGTATCGTTAAGAGGTAAACGATGTCTGTTGGCTACACGTCGTCTTCCGGCTAAGTTAGTGAGCAGTTCGGGAAGGGGTGTGACAACTTGGTATCAGAGCAGTTAGCTCCATGGGGAATGAGACAGAGCAAGTTAGCTTTAAAAAGAAACTTAGAAGTAAATAACAAGTTATTGAGTTAGTTCAGATAAAACTAATGAAACATGGTCCAAGTAAGGATAAGAGTAAGTCCAGTCAGGACTAGAATGTGGATAGAAGTTTTGTATTGTGTATTTGAGATAAGCACCCATAGCATGTATAACTTATTGATATGTTATAAGAGTCATGCCACCATGTACTAACAGACGACGCAGGTAGGATCAGAACGGGATGTAGGATCCTACCTAAGGTCAATCTGAGAGGGGATCTAGTGCCCCGAGAGTTCAAACTGGGCCAGAGAGAGCAGGGCCAAGTGATCCAGAGAAGACATATGGAATAGAACGCCTAAAGAAATTGGGATCCACAATGTTTGAGGGTTCCACAGATCCAACTGACGCTGAGGTTTGGGTGAATATGCTTGAGAAATGTTTTAATGTGATGAGTTGCTCTGAGGAGCGAAAAGTCAAATTGGCAACATTCCTGCGACAGAAGGAGGCAGATGATTGGTGGAAATCAATAATAGTCAGGCGTAGTGATGCACGTACTTTAGACTGGAAAACTCTTAGAAGCATATTCGAAGATAAGTATTACCCTAACACGTACCGCGAGGCAAAGAGTGATGAGTTTTTGGAGTTGAAGCAAGGGTCACTTTCAGTGATCGGGTACGAGAGGAAGTATATTGAGTTGTCGCAGTATGTTGATTTGATTGTGGCATCTGAGAGTGACAGGTGGCGAAGGTTTGAAAGAGGATCACGTTCTGAGATATGTACTCCAGTTACAGCTATTTCTAAGTGGATAGACTTTTCTCAGATAGTACAGACTGTCCTATGTGCAGAGCTGAGTATAGCAGAGAATAAGTCAATACTGGAGCCTAGTCATGGGGCTTCGACAGCTAGTAGTTTCCGAGGTCGTGAGCAGCAGAGGTTCACACCTGGAGTGAGTGTTTCAAGTCCTCGGGACTTTAAGAATCGGTCTGGTGGCCAGGCATCGAGGCAGATTAATGTGGGTGATACCTACCAGAGGCAGAGCAGAGAGCACCTAGTCAGTCTGCTAGATTAGCAACAAGACTGCAGACAGGGCAAGAGTTTATTGCCAGTGTATCAAGGAAAACCCCATGTGCGAATTGTGGCAAGAATTATCAGGGTCATTGTCTTGTTTGTGTCGATGTGTGTTACCAGTGTGGTCAACCAGGGCATTTCAAGAGGGATTGCCCACAGCTGAGAGCAGCCGCATGGAGGGACCAGGGAGTTGAGTCCAAGACAGTTGAGCAGTCGAGAGTTCCAGTAGCTGCAGGAGAGGGCACCAGCGGTGCTAGAAAGAAGGGAGTTGTAGGGAGACCTAGACAACAGGGAAAGGTCTACACTACAACTCAGCAAGAAGCAGACGATGCACCATATGTGATTACTGGTACGATTCCTATTTGTAATGTATCTGCACGTGTTTTAATATATCCAGGTGCTACACCTTCCTTTCTTTCTAGTATGTTCTTAACTAAGCTGAATGGGAAGCTAGAGCCTTTATTTGAGAGGTTAGTTATATACACTCTGGTGGGTGATGTTTTACTAGTGAATGCAGTGTTGCGGGATTGTGAGGTCTTAATAGAAAGTCTCAGTATGTTAGTGGATCTTCTTCCACTAGAGTTACAAGTGTTAGATGTAATTCTAGGGATAGATTTCTTATTTACTCACTATACTTCCATGGATTGCCATAGAAAGGAAGTGGTTTTCAGGAAACTAGGTTTGGCTGAAGTGGTTTTCAAAGGTGAAAGCAAGATTATTCCTACAAGTTTGATTTCAGCTTTAAAAGCAGAGAAGTTGCTGAGAAAAGGTTGCACGTCGTTCCTTGCACACGTAGTAGAGGTGCAGGAGGAAAAGCTAAAACCAAAAGATGTTCTTGTCGTGAACGAATTTCTTGATGTTTTTCCAGCTAATCTGTCAGGTTTACCACCTGATAGAGAATTTGATTTCACTACTGAATTATTACAAGGAACAACACTTATTTCGCAAGCGCCGTATAGAATGGCTCCAAGTGAACTCAGCGAGCTGAAGATGCAGCTACAAGTACTAGTTGACAAGGGATACATCAGACTTAGAATATCGCCTTGGGGAACTCCAGTGTTATTTGTAAAGAAGAAAGATGGTACTCTAAGATTATGCATTGATTATAGGCAGTTAAAGAAGGTCACGATACGTAACAAGTATCCTTTGCCACGCGTAGATGACTTGTTTGACCAATGAAGAGGAACATCAGTGTTCTCTAATATTGATTTAAGATTAGGATACCATCAGTTAAAGGTTATAGAATCAGACATTCCTAAGACAACATTCAGAACGAGGTATGGGCATTATGAGTTTTTAGTAATGTCATTCGGTTTAAAATGCGCCAACAGTTTTCATGGACCTCATGAACAGGATTTTCCATCAGTATATGGATCAGTTTGTGATAGTATTCATTGATGACATACTAGTTTACTCAGTTGACAGGAAAATCCATGAGGAACATCTGAGGATTATTCTACAAACACTGCGTGATAAACAGTTGTACGCTAAATTCAGCAAATGTGAGTTCTTGTTGAAGCGGGTAGTGTTTTTAGGACATGTTGTTTGAGCAAATGGAGTTAGTATTGATCCGCAGGATGTGAAAGCTGTGGTCAACTGGGAGAGACCAGCTACTGCGACGGAGGTACGTAGTTACCCTAGGCTTGGCAGGACACTACAGACGATTTGTTAAGGATTTCTCACGGTTAGCATTACCCTTAACAACTTTGACAAGGAAGAATGCTAAGTTTGAGTGGTCAGAAAGAGTTGAATATGAGACAGAGAAGATGACTAGAACTGATTAAAGATTATGATTATACCATAGAATACCATCCAGGAAAGGCGAACGTAGTAGCAGATGCATTAAGTAGGAAGTCGAGACTTCCTACGGATTCCTTGTGTGGTATTCATGCAACCTTTTTAAGTGCACTAAGGGATTCTAAGGCGGTTGTGACTGCAGAGAATTCAGGGGGCCTTTAGCTCAATTTCAGGTCAGGTCTTCACTCGTAACAGAGATTGTGAGAAGACAACCAGAGGATAATAACTTGCAGAAGATGTTTGGAAAGTCCAAACAGAGCCTAGAGGCAGAATTTAAAATGAGATCAGACATAACCATAGTTAGGCAAGGAAGACTATGCGTTCCAAGTATTAGTGAGCTTAAAGATGCTATACTAGAGGAAGCTCATAGTTGCTGCGTTATTCATCCAGGAAGCACCAAGATGTACAAAACTTTGAAGAGGACGTATTGGTAGCCTGGTATGAAGCGGGAGATAGCCGAATATGTTGATAGATGTTTAATCTGCCAACAAGTTAAACCAGTTAGACAGAGGTCAGGAGGACTCCTTAATCCATTGTCAATGCCAGAGTGGAAATGGGAACATATCATTATGGATTGTCTATTTGGATTATCACGTACTTCTAGTGGACATGATAGTATTTAGGTAATAGTGGATAGACTCACTAAGACAACACGGTTTATACCGATTAAAGCGATGCCTACACTTGATCATCTTGCTAAGCTATATGTCGACAGAATTGTGAGTCAATACGTAGTGTCAGTGTCCATAGTTTTAGATAGGGATCTGAGATTTACGTCTAAGTTTTGGCCTAATTTACAGAAAGCTATGGGAACAAAGTTGAATTTCAGTATAGCGTTCCATCCACAAATAGATGGTCAGTCAGAGAGAACCATCCAGACCTTAGAGGACATGTTGAGAGCATGTGTCCTTCAGTTTAAGGGAAGTTAGGATACCCACTTATCACTTATGGAGTTCGCTTATAATAACAGGTATTAGTCTAGTATCGGCATGACACCGTTTGAGGCTCTGTATGGAAGACCATGTAGAACACCCGTGTGTTGGAACGAAGTGGGGGAGCGAAAGCTAATCGGTCCTAAGTTGGTACAAGTTACAACGGACAATATTAAGGTAATTAGAGAAAATCTGAAAGCAGCTCAAGATCGCTAGAAGATTTACGCAGATAAGCGACGGAAGGACTTAGAATTCCAGGTCGGAGATCAAGTTTTCTTGAAGTTATCTCAGTGGAGAGGTGTTCTTCGCTTTGGCAGGAAAGGTAAGTTGAGTCCTAGATATATTGGTCCTTATCAGATAACAGAACGAGTTGGGCCAGCAACCTACAGACTTGAGTTGCCAACATAATTATCTCAAGTACATGATGTTTTTCATGTGTCCATGTTGAGGAAGTATATTACAGATCCGACACATGTGTTGCCTGCGCAACCAGTTGAGCTGAAAGAAGACCTGAGTACATAGAGGATGCAGTTTAAATCTTCGACCGGAAAGAACAAGCTTTGAGAAACAAGATGATCCCACTCGTGAAGGTTCGTTGGAGACATCACGGAGTGGAGAAGACAACGTGGGAGTTAAAGGACCAAATGAGGAAGAATTACCCAACGCTCTTCACTTGAGGACTACTAAATTTCGAGGAGGAAAATTCTTAAGAGGGAGGTAAGTTGTAAACCCGAGATCTCTCCTTGGAGTTTCTTTACAAAAAAAAAAAAAGAAAAAGAAAAGGTTTGGTATGTTTTGGGTATGTTAAGTTAAAAAAAAAAAGAAAATAAAAGGAATTGTGATTTAAAAATAAAATTGATAAAGGAAAGTGGAAGGTGAGAACTCCCCCACCGCCTAAGCCTTTATTTTAACCCATTTTTACCCATTTTCTTCTCATTTTACAAACACAATCAGAGAGCTTCGTGGGAGAGGGTTGAAGAAGGAAGAAGAAAGGTGAACTGCTGGTGTTCAGGTTGAAGAAGAAAGGAGAAATATCATTACAAGCTTCTATGGCAATTTTATGATCAATTCTGCCCAATTCTGTTATTTTGATCATTTTGAGCTCCACAAGGAGAGGTAAGAAGTTAGGTTTGATTTTCTTGGAAGTTAACTCATTTTTTAACAAAGTTCGTGAAGGAAGCTCAAGCAAATTCTGACCTTGAGTTACTGATTTGTGAAGAGGAAGGCAGATGAGAGAATTTGTTGTCAAATCTGAGAAACCTCTGGTTTTTTAGTCATGTTGATCTGTAGAATTCGAATAAGAAGCTGTAATAGGTATGTATGTAATTTCCTATAACTTT
Source organism: Trichosanthes cucumerina (assembly GCA_036507285.1). NCBI lineage: Eukaryota > Viridiplantae > Streptophyta > Magnoliopsida > Cucurbitales > Cucurbitaceae > Trichosanthes > Trichosanthes cucumerina. Next base: position 63,979,051 of record CM071836.1, on the reverse strand, counting down.
ATGAAGAACTAGTGAGTAGAAAACGACTGGAAGTTGCTTTAAATTTCAGGTCAAGTTCAGGGTGCAACAAAAAAATGAATCTGGAAATAGCAGAAGTTTATTTTTAAGGAAGCAGATTTCGAGGTATTTATGGACAAATCCTGTGCGAATTTCAATTATATTTCTTCTGATGAGTTTTAGAGGGTTCAAAAAGGAAGAGTTTGATATAAAGTTCATCCTTTTTGGCTAAGTTATGAAGAAGTTATGAGTGTGTGAAGTCAGGGTATGAAATCTGTAGAATGCTGAAAAATAGATAGAATGGTTCTTGTAAGCTTAAGGTTGAAATTCATGAGCTCGAGGTTCTAATGCTTGATTTTTGTTTGTTTGATAGGCCAAGAGGAAATAGGTCGAATATACGGGCCAAGGTTCTAGTTCTAACACGGTAAGTGACAAAACGAACCTCCAAAACGATTTTTATATGCTTGAATTATGCTTAAGGAAACACATGATTTCCCTATAATGAAATGGCTTAAATGCTTTATGTTTTCTTTTGAACACATACTTATGAGCATACATGATTTTCTAGAAATGATTTCAAGTGCTCGTTGTGAGCCTAGTTTTCACAATGAAATTTATATGTGAGCATATGTTTATTGATTACCGAAGTTTTGTGGAAATGTTATGATTTCAAGCAAGCATGTACTAGCAAGTATTATTTAAAGATTTCCAGTTTCCATGAACAAGCTTTGTAAGCTTGAGTTTTACGAAAGAAAAAGATAATCAGGTATGTTCAAATATTTTCAAGTGTTTTTCTAAGACTCGAATGAGTAAATGACTGAGATATTGAGCCCGAGGTTGTATAGTACCGTGTGCACACAGGTTATTTTCTGTTGTCGACGTTGAGTGTACTCCGTGACAACAATGTTGTCGTGAGTGCTGGGCGGACCCCACTTCGACAAAGATGATGAGAGTGTTGGGCGGGCCCCACTACATCGTAGAGTAAACGTTGGTTGTACTGGGTCCCTACACAACGTAGATTGCTATATGTTTTTATAAGGGTTAATATTATCGATACGCCTTGCGATATTGTAATGACATACTTGCTGGATTTCTGAAAAATCTTTTATGATTACACGTTTACTTTTAACGCTTGATTACAGATGCATATGCTCATAGGTTGTCAGGTGATATGATTTACAAGTTATTAGATTTTAAAATCAGTTACTCACTAAGCTTCATAGCTCATTCTTTCAGTGTTTCAAACTTTTCAGGTAGAGATCGAGCTCCCGGTGCCTGATATCCTACCATAGTCTGCTGAAAGCTCCACGAGTCTGATATTTTGTACGTGGGTGGGGTTGTATAGCAAGTCCATGTTTATTTTGTAGGTATTTTGAAATGACTGTATAGTTAGTTCCATGTATGCACTAGAGGTTATGGTTGTATAAATCATTGTTGGGTATGCTTTCTGTTATAGTGCTCCCTATCGGTCTACTTTTCGAGTAAGCATTAAATAGAATTGTTCCTTACATAGGTATGGTAATCTTTAAAGTTTCGTTGTGTTGTGTTTAAGTATTTTCATATACAAGTATAGTATGTTATCAGGTAAAATAGGGTCAACGGTATTGTTAAGAGGTAAACGATGTCTGTTGGTTTCACGTCGTCTTTCGGCTAAGTTAGTGAGCACATCGGGAGGGGTGTGACACTTTGGCTCCCAAGAAATGCACTTCTTTCTCTCCTTAAAGAGTGTATTTCGAAATTATGGTACAAATTCTATCAATTTCGGCTCCCTTTGAAATTTTGGCAAAATGTTATATTTATAGTGCAATCGGCACAACATTGCAACGTTAAGGACACCGTTGTAACGTTGTGCCCTAGGAGGCAGGCATATATGGAAATTATCGGCGCAGCGTCGCAACACCGCTACCCTAATGGACGCGCCTTCTTATCGATACAGCGTTGCGATGTTGCGAAGCAGCGTTGCAATGTTGCCTTCACGGGTTGCCTAAGCATGAAATCCGCAACATCGGCATTGCGACGCCCTGCAGGGCATTGCAACGCCGTCTCCTCGGGTCAAATAGCTAGATTTGCTCATTCTTCTTCTAATTGATGGTATTTTAAGCTCCAAAAAGTCTCGATTTGAACCCGAGTGATCCATAATGTCTCCCAATGTTCTATTTAAGCTCTTATCCTGAAATTAAATGATTCTGAAATTATCATGAAAACTAGCAAATTATAAGTCTAAGGATAACACATTTTGTGTGCTATCAGTTATTGTGCTTGATCATTCATCACATGAATAATTAAACTATATAACATACATACATCACATGTACAAATGCATGTCAATGCTTTTAATCTAAGTATTATAACTCTTATATTAATTAAATTAAAACATATATTTTATTAAAACACTTATAATATAATCCTATCATGCATACTATATTTTATAACTCTTATAATATAAAATGATGCATGAAATGTTTAACCTAAGGTGGGATTTTAAACTTATATGACATACATTATGCACAAAGAATTTTCATACAACACTTACATCAAAATAAATAGCATAATTGGACCAGTTTTGGCACCCTAGAGACATTAATTTAATTAATTAAAATTAATATAACATTTATATTAATATTAATTAAAATAAATTAATAAAACTTAATTTACAAAAACATAAATTAAATAAAAAAACGGTTGTACAACTCCTGGCTCGAACTGCAGCACGCCTCCGATCTTATGCAAACGCATTGCATAGGACTCCTCCACTCGCATGTCTCCACATGAACAATTTAGGATCACATCGTTTCTACTTTACAAAGTGGGTTGCGTCCATAGTGTCCCGAGGATAAGGTACCCAATCCTATCCCTATACTATAGAGCATTTTGGTTATAACTTGAACTTGATCCACTTTTATGTCACACATAAAGTTCAAGTATACATCATATAGCCAAGGGTTCTTAGTTTATTGGATTAGGGTTACAAAATACACAATTCACTTTATTCAATAACACTTTTACTGAATAAATCTCAATAACAAATTTATTGCAAAATAGAATGTACATTCAGTTTACAAACCACGAGTTTTAGGACATAAAATCCAACAACAAATCCATCCACTCCCGACTGAGAGCTTGCTCTGTTGGGATTTGTGCCCTAAACTTATGTAATTTTGATCAAATGAATAAAGAGTTATTTGTTTTCATAAAATTATATTCTTGCTTTATAAATCCAATAAACTAAACTCCAAGGTTATAATGTATCTTGAACATCAGGGTAGTAGACACTATTTGGATTGTGTTCAATAGTATAACCTAAATGGTCTATGGTATAAGAATAAGGTTGGAAACCTTATTCTCGTAACACCATGGATGCGACTCACTTTGTAATTAGTACAAATGAGATAATCCAACTCATTCATGTGGTTGGCATGCGAGTGGGGGCATCCTGTATGAAGAATTCATACAAGACTGGACTGCAAATTTTTAGTCTAACCAGTATAACACCGTTAACAGGATAAGACTGATAATTTATAGATGGTCATTAGTGACTCAACCTGAATCCTGAGTAAGTTAAGAACTCCTGCTTATAGGGGTTTGTCCTTAGACTAGTATGGGTGGGAGTGGCCTGTAGCCGACTCAATAAGCCTACCTTCTCGTGACGTAACCTCGTGAGGTGGTCGGGACTTAACTATACAAGATGGAATTCACTCATTCCTACATTGAGGAATTAGATAGGTTGTTCCCTTAAGAACTGAGTCCAGATCTTGAACAACGGGGCTCTGCCCTCTAAACTGACTTAAGAGGGTATGAGTCTATGGTAGGACCTTAGACTTTTTGTTCATTAGAGGATCAGTGGTGCTTAAGGAACAAAGAGGTAATCACAGTGGTAAAACTGTAATTTGACCCAGTTGTGATTACGAACAACCTATGAAGGGTCGACTCATGGGTAATGATTATATCAATGGACACAATATAATCTACAGTGAGGAGAGTGCAACTACAAGTCTATAGTGGAGTGACTTGTAGTTAATGAATATTGATTAACTAGATCAAAGAGTTTGATCAGTTAATCTCACATCATTGGAGCTCATGAACTGTAGGTCCATTAGGTCCCTCCGTTGGCTCAACATGGTAATATTGAGGGTATAAAGTTAGGAATGAAATTGAAGTGTCCAATTTCATATATGAGATGTTATATCGGTTATATGTGATATAATTGATATAATATATGGTTTTCATGTGAATTAGATTCACATATAAACTATATAATAATGAGAGAATGAAGGAGGGATAAGATGGTAATTTCCATCCTATTTCCCTATAAATAGTTGCATGAGATGCAACTTTGAGATGTAGAAAAAGTGCTTTTGGAAAACCCTAGAATTCCATACAATTGTGTTGTTGGAAAAGTTCCACACACATCTTCTCTCAAAAACTCCACATCTCACCCTAAAATGAACCCACCTTCCTCCCTCACCTAGAGAACAACGGAGAAGATCCGGTGGTGGTGTCCGTGATCGTTCGGGTTCGAGTTGTTGAGATCGTGACCGTGGGAGAAGAAGCACTTGAAGAAAGAGTTCTTCAAAGGTTATATCTTGTTGTCCAATATCTTATAGCATGCTTAATCTTAGATTTATTTGATCTTGATTGAAATCCATGAGACTAAATAAGAACACGCGATTCACAATCATTTTCGCTGAGGGATCCGATCCCTTTCAATTGGTATAAGAGTCCAATTGTGTTCTTGTTTTAGTTCTGAATTTATCAAGATCATAGGTGGGATTTACTGTTTTTCATGTGATGAATGAACGGTTTGCAAATTAGATATTTTCAATTTTGGCACCTAGATTTGTAATTTTTTCATTGAATCGTTCAATGTAAGGGCCCGGTGTTTGGGCCAATTTTAATTGTAAATCGAGTCTGTAAGTCCGTGCCGATCGAGGAAAAGTGATTGCTGAGAAGAACAGAGCAAAAACGAGCAAGAAAAGGAAGAACAGAAGTTGTTCAGTGAATGGCGTTGCAACGATGTTCATTGGTGTTGCAACGTCACTGCGGCAAGCGCGCGGCTGAGAAGACGACAGTGTTGAAACGCTATCCTTGGCGTTGCAACGCTGAGGCGTTGTGCAACGCTTGTGCTGAGGCGCGCTTCAACGGGCAGAAAAGGACAAGCTGCAGCGTTAGCGTTGCAACGCTTGTATTAGCGTTGCAACGCCACAGGCGTTTCACGAAAAGAAGCAACGGGAAAAAACGTTTTTATTTATATATAATAAATATAAAAACGTTTTGTATTTAATTATATTTAATTTTATTAATTTTAATTAATATAATTAGATTATATTAATTAAAATTAATTTTAGGGTGCCAAAATTGGTCTAATTTTGCTGTTTAAATTATGCAATTGTTGTGTAATAATTGTCATGCATAATGTATGCTTTTAATTTAGATATCCCACCTTAGGTTAAGCATTTCCATGCATCATTTATAATATAAAGTATTATATTATATAGTTTGCATGAATAATTAATATAAAGTGTTATATTAATTTTTGGACAGCATTGACATGCATTATAATTCATGAGATGATTATACTATGTATGTTTTATTATTCATGAGATGAATGATCAAGCACTATAACATAGTATGCATGTCACCTAAGGTAAATTATTAGTTTTAAAATGTTAGAACTTGGAATTAATAGACCTTAGGTTATCTAGTTCTAATTAGATTAGAATTAGGAACCAAGTAATTTATAAACAATGATTAAAAGAGGAACTCTGTCTAAGGAAGGTTACATGCCGAGGTCAGGGTATTTAAGTTTGACGGAAAACGGAACACCCCTACCGAACCGACTGGAGTGAATTTTAATTCGAGAGTTTATAAATTATAGTAGCGTCAGCAGGTTAAGGGGATAATAAACTAGAAATCCTAGGCTTAATATAAAGAGTTATATTAGCAAACTTAGGATAAAGTCAATATAAGAGTTATATTGATTATCAATATAAGAGTTATATTAATAAGTTTAGGTAAAACCATTAGCAGAGTTTTCAGCCTAAGTAAATTTCCTATAGATTTAAAGTATCCAGTGGGAGGAAAAAGTGTATATGATACATATTTTTCCACCTACGTATCTCTAGAAAGTTCATACCATGAGACTCATACTTGGCCTCATGGCGCAAACGGGAGCGTCCCCCTTCAGATGGTGTTTGTATGAGTCAATATCAAGGTGAATGGAGAGGGTACTTATAGTGAGTGGGATTAGGTTTAGTGAAAATAAAACCTATGCTCTCTTCTGTCGGTTTACACCGTAAGATCACTATGGTCACCGCTTTAGTTTGGCTCGGACCGCACAATCCCTTCAGAGGTTTGATCATAGGGGATCGAACACAGTAGACACCTGAAAGGGATAAAGATTTCCTTAGTCTGTTTTTCAATCTAGTCCTCCATTCGACGAATTTTATTGGATGGGGACTCTGGGGTATAAAGGCAGAGGGTTACACTCACAAGGTACATAAGAAGTGTATGTATCCTGACCGAATAATGGTAACTAAAGCCTATAGGAATAAGAGTTATTCTGGCATTAGGTTTTGGTCAAGAATGTCTTGATCCAGAGGAGGAGTGTTTTTGAATACCCTTCGGTTTCATACATTCTAAACCTTTGGAGTATCATTGCAAATTATAAATGACCTAGGAATCATTTAATAATTAGCTAAAACATGATTGGATTATACAATTATAGCAAAAAGCTTATACAAGTTTATTTTGTAAATTTTCAGTAAAAATGTCTAGCTCTATAATTTCCTTATTGGGTGCGGAAAAATTAACCGGAGAGAATATGATGACATGGAAAAACAAACTCAACACAATATTGGTAGTGGACGATCTGAAGTTTGTGCTGATTGAGAAGTGTCCTAAGGTGTCAGGCTCGAATGCTACACGAAATGCCCGTGATACATGTGATCGATGGATCAAGACCAATGATAAGGCCAAGGTCTATATGTTGGCAAGTATGTTTGACATATTAGCCAAGAAGCACGAGGGCATGATGACCGCTAAGGAAACGGATTCAGTGCAGGGTATGTTTGGACAACAGTCTACACAGGCCTGGCACAATGCCCTCAAGTATATATTCAACTCGAGGATGCCAGAGGGTACATCTGTTCGGGATCATGTCCTGAATATGATGGTATACTTTAACATCTTTGAGTCGAATAGTGCTTCCATCGATGAATCGAGCCAAGTCAGCTTCATTCTGGAAACTCTTCCAGATAGTTTCCTACAGTTTAGAAGTAATGTTGTTATGAACAACTTACTTTTAATCTTACCTCCCTTCTGAATGAACTCCAGACCTTTCAATTTTTGATGAAAATTCAGGGATCGAAAGGTGAGGCAAATGATGCCAATAGAAGTTATCATAGAGGTTCGACCTCTGGATCAAAAATAGTGGCTTCATCTTCTTCTAACCTGAAAGGGAAGAAGAAGAACATGAAGTAGGTTGGTAAAGGGAAACGAGCTGACAAAGTTGTCGCCCAGACGAGCAAGAAGGTCAAAGAAGTTGGAGACAAAGGAAAGTGTTTCCACTGCAACAAGACAGGCATTGAAAACGAAACTGACCGAAGTACATTGCAAAAAAGAAGAAGGAAGGTAAATATGATTTACTTTGCTTAGAAGCTTGTTTAGTGGATAATGATAAAACTGTTTCGATACTTGATTCAGGCGTCACTAATCATGTTTGCTCTTCTTTTCGTGAATTGATTCTGGCAGTGACTCTGAAAGGAAGAGATAACGCTCCGGGTTCGAAATAGAGAAGTCGTCTCAGCTGTAGCAATAGGCACGATGAAGCTAAATTTTGGCAAGAAATATATGTTGTTAGACAATATATTAGTGATACCAGAGTTTACTAGAAACCTTATTTCAATTTCTTGTCTTATAAAACAATCTATTTTTGTTTCTTTTTCTTTGAATAAAGTGTTTATTTTAAAGAAAGGTGTGGAAATATGTTCAGCTTCATTAGAAAATGGGTTGAATGTTTTAAGGCCTAATTCAGTCAAAATTGTTTTGAATACTGAATTATTTAAAACTGCAAACACACAAACTAAGAAACGTAAAATTTCTCCTAAAGAAAATGCTCATCTTTGGCATCTTAGATTGGGTCACATTAACCTTAATAGGATTGAGAGATTGGTAAAGAATGGACTTCTAAATGAGTTAGAAGAAAATGCTTTACTCAGATGTGAATCCCGCTAGAAGGCAAAATGACTAAAAGACCTTTTAGTGGAAAAGGTTATAGAGCCAAAGAACCTCTTGAGCTTATACACTCAGACCTCTGTGGTCCGATGAGTGTTAAAGCAATAGGAGGTTATGAATATTTCATCTCTTTTATAGATGATTATTCTAGATTTGGGCATATTTACCTAATGCATCATAAGTCTGAAGCACTTGAAAAGTTCATGGAATTCAAGACTGAAGTTGAAAACCAATTAGGTAAAACAATTAAAACACTTTGATCAGATCGAGGTGGAGAGTACATGGATTTAAAATTCCAGAACTATATGATAGAACATGGAATTACACCCCAACTCTCAACTCCTGGTACACCACAGCAAAATAGTGTATCGGAAAGGAGAAATAGAATCTTGTTGGACATGGTTTGATCAATGATGAGTTGTGCTCATCTCCCTAATTCCTTTTGGGGTTACGTAGTAGAGACTGCGTGATACATTTTGAACAATGTGCCATCAAAAAGTGTTTCTGAAACACCTTTTGAACTCTGGAGTTGTCTAGCACATGTGCTTGTGACAAATCCAAAGAAATTGGATTCACGTTCAAAATTGTGCCTATTCATAGGCTACCCAAAAGAAACAAGAGGTAGTTTATTCTATGATCCTAAGGAAGATAAGGTTTTTGTGTCGACAAATACCGCTTTCTTAGAGGAGAACCACATAAGGGACCACAAACCAAGAAGTAAAGTTGTGTTAAGTGAGTTAGACGGAACAATAGCAAAGGTTGCTAATAAAACTAGTACGTCAACAAGAGTTGTTGATACTAGCTTGTCTAGTTAAGAGAGTCCATCTCAAGAGTTGAGTGTGCCTCGACGTAGTGGGAGGGTTATAAAACAACCTGACCGTGCGTTTATCTGAAACCCAAGTTGTTATACCAGATGACGACTGTGAGGATCCATCGAATTATAATCAGGCGATGGTTGACAAAGACAAAGACAAATGGGTCATAGCCATGGACCAAGAAATGGAGTCTATGAACTTCAATTCTGTTTGGGATCTTGTAGATAAACCTGATGGGGTAAAAACTATAGGTTGTAAGTGGATCTACAAGAGAAAGCGTGGTGTAGATGGAAAGGTGCAAACCTTTAAAGCTAGACTAGTACCAAAGGGTTATACCCAGGTTGAATGGGTTGACTATGAGGAAACCTTTTCACCTGTTGCTATGGTAAAGTCTATTCGTATCCTACTTGCCATTGCCACATATTATGACTATGAGGTATGGCAAATGAATGTCAAGACAGCCTTTTTGAATGGCAATCTTGACGAGAACATCTACAGGGACCAACCCAAAGGGTTCATTGAACCAGGACAAGAGCAAAACATTTGCAGGCTTAAAAGGTCAATCTATGGACTGAAACAAGCCTCTAGGTCCTGGAATATAAGATTTTATGAGGCAATCAAATCCTATGGCATTGATCAGAATGATGATGAACCTTGTGTCTACAAGAAAATCATCAATAGTTCTGTCGCATTCCTAGTTCTATATGTGGATGATATCCTACTCATTGGGAATGATGTAGGACATCTTACTGACATTAAGAATTGGCTAGCTATGCAATTCCAAATGAAAGATTTAGGCGAAGCGCAGTTTGTTCTTGGGATCCAAATTGTCCGGAACCGCAAGAATAAAACACTAGCCTTGTCTTAGACATCTTACATCGACAAAGTGTTGTCGAGGTTCAAGATGCAAGACTCCAAAAAGGGTTTATTACCTTTTAGACATAGAGTTTATTTGTCTAAGGAACAGTGTCCTAAGACACCTTAAGGAGTTGAGGATATGAGACGATTCCTTATGCATCAGTTGTTGGGAGCTTGATGTACGCCATGTTGTGTACTAGGCCAGACATCTGTTTTGCAGTTGGAATGGTCAGTAGGTATCAATCCAATCCAGGACCTGAACACTGGACAACGGTTAAAACAATCCTTAAGTATCTACGGAGAACAAAAAACTACATGTTTGTGTATGGGGCTAAGGATTTGATCCTTACAGGATACACGGATTCTGACTTTCAGACTGATAAAGATTCTCGAAAATCTACATCAGGGTCAGTATTCACTCTTAACGGAGGAGCTGTAATATGGCGAAGCGTCAAGAAGGGATGCATCGCTGATTCCACCATGGAGGTCGAATATGTAGCAGCTTGTGAAGCAGCTAAAGAGCTCGTTTGGTTAAGGAAATTCATGCTAAATTTGGAAGTTGTTCCAAATATGAGTTTTTCTATTACGTTGTATTGTGATAACAGTGGTGTCGTGGCAAATTCAAGGGAACCCCGAAGTCACAAGAGGGGAAAGTATATTGAGCGGAAATATCATCTCATCCGGGAGATCGTGCATCGAGGAGACGTGATCGTCACGAAGATAGCCTCAGAGCACAATGTTGCTGATCCTTTTACAAAGGCACTCACGGCTAAAGTTTTTTAGAGTCACCTAGAAGGTCTAGGTTTACAAGTTTTCCCCAACTAGGGAAAGTGGGAGTATACTGTACAAAAGGTTTAAATGCCCTAGTTTATTGTATTTACATTACTGTAATGTTTTAGTACTCCACAAGCTTTAGGTCAAGTGGGAGATTGTTGGGATTTGTGCCCTAAACTTATGTAATTTTGATCAAATGAATAAAGAGTTATTTGTTTTGATAAAATTATATTCTTGCTTTATAAACCCAATAAACTAAGCTCCAATGTTATAATGTATCTTGAACATCAGTGTAGTAGACACTATTTGGATTGTATTCAAGAGAATAACTTAAATGATTGTATTTAAGAATATAACCTAAATGGTCTACGGTATAAGAATAAGGTTGGACCTTATTCTTGTAACACCATTGATGCGGCCCACTTTGTAATTAGTACAAATGAGGTAATCCAACTCATTCATGTGGTTGACATGCAAGTGGGGGCATCCTGTATGAAGAGTTCATACAAGATCGGATCAAGAAATTATTAGTCTAACCAAATAACACCGTTAATGTGATAAGACCGATAATTTATAGATGGTCATTAGTGACTCAACCTCAATCCCGAGTAAGTTAAGAACTCCCGCTTATGTAGGGGTTTGTCCTTAGACTAGTATGGGTGAGAGTGGCACATGGCCGACTCAATAAGCCTACCTTCTCAGGGACAGAACCTCGTAGGTAGCTGGGGACTTAACTATACAAGATGGAATTCACTCATTCCTACATTAAGGAATTAGATAGGTTGTTCCCTTAAGAACTGAGTCCAGGTCTTGAACAACGGGGTCTCGCCCTCTAAACTGACTTAAGAGGGTATGAGTATATGGTAGGACCTTAGACATATTGTTCAATAAAGGATCGGTGGTGCTTAAGGAACAAAGAGGTAATCACGAGGGTAAAATGATGAATTTGACCCACCCAGATTCCAACAACTTTGTGAAGGGTCGACTCATGGGTAATGATTATATCAATGGACACAATATAATCTACAGTGAGGAGAGTGCAGCTACAAGTCTATAGTGGAGTGACTTGTAGTTAATGAATATTGATTAACTAGATCAAAGAGTTTGATCAGTTAATCTCACATCATTGGAGCTCATGAACTGTAGGTCCATTAGGTCCCTCCGTTGGCTCAACATGGTAATATTGAGGGTGTAAAGTTAGGAATGAAATTGAAGTGTTCAATTTCATATATGAGATGTTATATCGGTTATATGTGATATAATTGATATAATATATGGTTTTAATGTGAATTAGATTCGCATATAAACTATATAATAATGAGAGAATGAAGGAGGGATAGGATGGTAATTTCCATCCTAGTTCCCTATAAATAGTTGCATGAGATGCAACTTTGAGATGTAGAAAAAGTGCTTTTGGAAAACCCTAGAATTCCATACAATTGTGTTGTTGGAAAAGTTCCACACACATCTTCTCTCAAAAACTCTACATCTCACTCTAAAAGGAGCCCACCTTCCTCCCTCACCTAGAGAACAATGGAGAAGATCCAGTGGTGGTGTCCGTGATCGTTCGGGTTCGAGTTGTTGAGATCGTGACCGTGGGAGAAGGAACACTTGAAGAAAGATTTCTTCTAAGGTAATATCTTGTTGTCCAATATCTTATAGCATGCTTAATCTTAGCTTTATTTGATCTTGATTGAAATCCATGAGACTAAATAAGAACACGCGATTCACAATCGCTTCCGCTGCGAGATCTGATCCCTTTCATGCTCTTCATCTCGAGACACACAGCACAATACGAACACACTTGCTCTTATTAGGGTGAGTGGAAGAACACCCAGATAGAGCACAATCGAGGCTCACTAATCTTTGTTCCTTGTTCCACTTTGAGGATTACTCCACCACACAACTAAGTTTTTACAGCATTGCTTTGATACCAATTGATAAGGACAACGAACCCCGACAGATCTCCACTATGGTATGATATTGTCAACTTTGGGCATAAGCCCTCGTGGCTTTGTTTTTTGCTCCCACCAAAAGGTCTCCAACCAATGGAGATATTGTCCTCACTTATATATCATGGATCATTTCCTTTCCTAACCAATGTGGGACATTGTGAGCACTCCTAATATTAATGCCCCTTTTCGAGATTTATACACAAGTATGTGTGTGAATTTCGAAAAAGTTATTTTGGAATGAAAATTTAGGAGGTGTGCTCTAGTTTGGATGTGGTTTGCTTCTAATTTGAATTTCATTTAATGTGTTAATTTAATCAATATATGAAATTTGGTTCACAATTAAGTTTTTTTTTATTTTGACACTATTTTTTTATGCCAAATTATAAAAATATAAATTTGAGTCAGTGTTTTGATTTTTTTTTTTTTTTTTCATAAAATTTTTTTAATTAGTTTATGTTCTACTCTATTTCAGGTTAAAATTATATCCCAAATTTAATTTGAAATTGGATAAGGACTTGGAATTTTTATCCCATTTTTGTTGGATTTGGAATAAAATTTGAAAATTTTCTCCAACTTTGACTTCGGATAAAATTTGGATACCAACCTTGACTTGGGATAAAACTTGGATAATGCACAAATTTTGGTTTGAGGAAAATTTCTACCCAATTATAATTTGGAATTGGAATAGAATTTGAATTGTAATTTGAATTTCAATCCAATTTTGATTTGGGATAAATTTGGATTATGCTCAAATTTTTGTTTGAGGGACTTAATTTGGGGTTATGGTCAGAACTTGGTTTGGGACAAAAATTTGTATTATGCCCAAACTTTGATTTGTGAAACTTAGCGTTTGTTTGTTAGGTAATCCTGATTCTGTTTTATGTTTTCGGATCACTGAATTCAGTGAATACATGTTTGACAGACGTATTTTTTAAAACTATTTTCGGATTCTGTGATCCAAATAGTAGAAATTCTAAAAACAACATTTTTATGTTTTCATTGTATCCAGATTTTGAATTTGAAATTTTAAAATGCAGAATTGTATTAAACAAAGATAAAATATTAATAAATATAGTATTTCATGTTTATAAACTTAATTTACTTTTTTTAAATTAAAATATGTATAATATAATATATTATAAAATAATAATTATATAAAATTTATTAAAAAACACATGTTCATAAATTAATTAATAATGTCTTATATTCAACTTAATATTTAACTTTGCAACTACAACTAATTTTATGGTTTATAAATATATTATAGAACACACTTTAAACTACTGTTGAAAATGGAATTAAATTTCTAAATCTGCTACCAAACACATATCTGAAAACATGAAATACAACTTTATTTTCATTGAATCTTTTGTTTTTAAATTTCTGTTTTCGGATTCCCTACTAAATAGGCCCTTAATTTTGAAATTTGACCAAAATTTGATTTGGGACCAAGTATTTGATTTATGCCCAATTTTTTAGAGAATTTTGGTATTCCCCGATTTGACTTGAATTTGAAAATTTTTGAATGTGCCCAAATTTTAATTTGAGATAATTTAACAAAATTTTGTTTGAATTTGGAATAGAATTTGCCCCGATATTTAGTTCAAGGTAGGAATGAATTTAATTCTTCCAAGATTTTGACCACGAGGAAAGAAAACTCTATTTGCTTGAAATTGGATTCAAACACCATTGGAATTTTCGCTTGATTTCGGATTAAAATTGGATGGATTGAATAACCCACATTGGCATTTGAATTTTATACAAAATTTAGTTAGGATAAGAAAGAAAAATAAAACAAACTGGTCCAACTGCCTGTGATTTGAGCTAACAAAATGGATTGAGATTTGGTCCAGATGGTAGTCCTATTTGAAATCTTTTTTTAAAAAAAAATCAATTTAAAATTGGCATTTAGCAACATGTGCCAACAAAAATATAACTCAAAGACTTATGACCCAACATGTATGGATTTTAAATCATGTCCACTGACTTTGAAGTAGATGTTGAGTTGGAACAACTAGTGTCGACAACAACCTTCTTGCCATGGCCATTTATTTGGTCCACCACTACATTCGTTGGAGCTTGTCACCGTCGATTCGTGTGTTGGGAGAATCATTGTAGATCATCGTTGGTGCGTGGGTCTTTGTTGAATCATCTCGGGTTGTTGTCCATTCTGGTTGCGGTGGGTTGAGGATGAGGGAGAGAGTTTTGTGAGAAAGAAAAGGAAGATGGAGAGGGAGGTTTGAGAGAGAAGGAAGGGTTCTAGAGATGGAGATAATGGTTTCCAAATGAAGAAAGGCAAAAAAAAAAATTGGGAATTGGGGAGAGAGAAAGTGAAGAAAAAATATGAAAAGAAAAAGAAAAAAAGAAAAATATTATAAATATTATACAAATGTTCATTCCACGTGCCTTTTGATACCGACAAATTATCCATAGTCAAGTGTCTCCAATGTGTCCAACAAAGACAATAGATTAGTGTCCAAATGGACCACATCATTCTCTCCAAATTGTCTAGCTTTTGGTGGATAAATAAAATGCACAATTGGTGAAAAAATTTCTCCAATATTCTCTCTCTCCCACTTTTCTCTAATTTCATTTGTCTTTTTAATTTGTCATAGAACTCCACTACCTTTTCTTTATATTACATATATATCTATATTATATTATTGTTGTTATTATTGTTGTTGTGGTTGTTGTTGTTATTATTATTATTATTATTATTATTATATTAGTATTTAAATATTGGTAAAATTATACCCGATTTCCATCCAATTTTTAAAACACGTTATCAGTATGAAGATCTGTCGATTTTTCCACTGAAGGTAAGTCTTCTAGGTCAACTATTTTTTTTATTATTTTATGCATTTGGTTTATGTTAAATTTCTAATATGAATATATAATATTATTTTGATAGTATTATTATGGCAAACCTTACACAACTAGAATTTGCGCCCTAGATATTAATGGAAATAACTACTTGTCATGGGTTTTTGACGCTGAGATCCATTTAGATTCCATGAATCTTGGAGAAACAATTAAAGAAGGAAATGATGCATCAAATCAAGAAAAAGCAAAAGCTCTGATATTCCTTCACCATCATCTTCACGAGGGATTGAAAATGGAGTATCTCACAGTAAAAGATCCCTACATTCTATGGCAAGGTTTGAAAGAAAGGTACGATCATAAAAAAAAAGTTATTCTTCCAAAAGCTCGTTATAACTGGATGCACCTAAGGTTGCAGGACTTCAAATCAGTAAGTGAGTATAATTCCGCACTATTCAGAATTAGTTCAAAATTAAAATTATGCGGAGAAAAGATTACTGATGTTGATATGTTAGAGAAGACATTTTCCATTTTCACGTCTCAAATATGCTCTTGCAGCAGCAATATCGAGAGAAGGGTTTTACAAAATATTTTGAACTTATCTCATGTATTCTCATTGTTGAACAAAATAACGAGTTATTGATTAAAAATCATGAATCCCGACCAACTGGAGCAACACCATTCTCTGAAGTGAATGTTGTGAATTTCAATAATCGTGGTCGAGGTCGTGGTTGTGGTCGAGGTCAAGACCGCAGTAGAGAAAGAAATACCTATTTTCGTGATGGGCATTATAATTTTAAGAAACCCACACGAAGTGATGATTATAAAGGAAAGGTTCCACAAGATAGGAGTTCGAAAGGTAAACATAAATGTTTTCGGTGCGGAATGATTGCGCACTTGTCACGTACATGTCGTACGTCAAAACACCTAGTTGATCTCTATCAAGCTTCCCTAAAGGAAAAAGGAAAAGGGAAGAATGTGGAGATAAATCTTGTCATTCAAGAAGATTATGTGTTTGACCCCTCCAATATGATGCATCTTGATGTGGCTGATTATTATGAATCTCCTTGAGAGAGAAATGATGCAATCAAACAAGTAGAGGATGCTTTGTATGAAAATATATAATTAAGTATTGTTTGTAATTCTAGTATGTTTTTGTTGTTTTTGTATATATATTTAAGGCTCTTTGTAATCGCTTTTCTTTTCTTTTCAATGAAGAAATATGTACAATTTCAATATGTTGAGTAACTCGAAAATGAGCAATGAGGATTTATGTCTGGCAGACTGCGCAACTACACACACGATACTCATAAGTAGAAAATAATTTACTAGATTGACAATGTTCAAAGCAAAAGTCAATACTATATCGGGTTATGCAAATCCGATTGAAGGTTTTGGAAAAGCAAGTTATATTTTGCCTAGAGGAACAAGATTTACAATTAATAATGCTATGTTCTCTAGAAAATCAAAAAGAAACTTATTGAGTTTTAAAAATATACGTGAAAATAATTATCATGTTGAAACTGATTATAAAAATAATATATAGTGTCTTTATATGACATCTATTGTTTCACATGAAAAACGTATATTAGAAACTCTGCCTGCTTTTTCTTCTGGATTATATTATACTCATATTCGAGTAATCGAAATATATGCAACAATGAACCAGAAGTTCATAAAGCCAGAGTTATTCAGTGTTTGTCATGATTGGTTGGGTCATCTAGGATCAATGATGATGAGGAAAATTATTGAGAATTCACATGGGCATCCTTTAAAGAACCAGAAGATTATTCAATCCAATGAGTTGTCATGTGATGCTTGCTCTCAAGGGAAATTAATTATTAGACCATCACCAGCTAAAGTGGGGATTGAATCACCTGCATTTTTAGAGTGAATTCAAGGTGATATTTGTGGACCATTAACCCACCAAGTGGTCCATTTAGATATTTTATGGTATTAATTAACGCATCCTGCAGATGGTCACATGTATGCTTATTATCAAGTCGAAATCTTGCATTTGCAAGATTACTTGCTCAAATAATTAAGTTAAGAGTGCAATTTCCTGATTATACAATTAAGACCATTCGACTTGATAATGTTGGTGAATTTACATCACAAACTTTTAATAATTATTGTATGTCAATTGGGAGTAGCTCATGTTCATACACAAAACGGTCTAGTAGAATCATTTATAAAACATCTGCAACTAATTGCAAGACCATTGTTTATAAGAGTTAAACTTCCTATATCGGTTTGGGGTCATGCTAATTTGCACGTTGCATCATTATTACGTATTAGGACAATAGCTTATCATAAGTACTCCCCATTAAAGTTAGCTTATGGCCAGGAGCCGAATATTTCCCATCTAAGAATTTTTGGATGTGTAGTATATGTATCGATTGCTCTACCACAACGTACTAAGATGGGTCCTCAAAGGAGGTTAGGAATATATGTTGGTTTTGATTCCCCATCAATTATTAAATATCTTGACCTGATGGGTGATGTATTTACTGCACGATTTGGTTGACATTTTAATGAGGCAAATTTTCTAACATTAGGGGGAGGAATTAAGAAGTTGGAAAAAGAAATTACATGGAATGCATTATTATTATCTCAGTTAGATCCTCGTAGAGATAAATGTGAACTTGAAGTTCAAAAGATAATTCATTTACAAAATATACCAAATCAATTACCAGATGCATTCACATATGCTAAAAAAGTGACTAAATCATATATAACAGCTGCAAATGCTCCATCAAAAATTGATATCCCAAAGGAACAAGTTGTCAATAATGAGTCTGGAGCACGCCAGAAGCGTGGTAGACCAATGGGTTCCAAAGATAAAAATCCTCGAAAAAGAAAAGTAGTTGAGAATCAAAATGATTCAATAATAGGTATGGATGTTCCAGAAGAAATCCATAATACAATTACTCAAAAGAGTATTGATGAAAATCAAACGCTTGAGAATAATAATGAAATTTCTATAAACTATGTTACAACAGGAAAGAGATAGAACCGAAATGATATCATTGTTGACAATATTTTTGCTATAATGTTTCTCATAATATTATTCATGAAAGCGACGATTTTGATCAAAAATCTATCAAAGAATGTCAACGTAGAAACGATTGGTTGAAGTGGAAAGAAGCAATCCAAGCAGAGTTGAACTCACTTTCAAAACGTGAGGTTTTTGGACCAGTAGTCTCGACACCGGATAATGTCAAACCTGTGGGATATAAATGGGTATTTGTAAGGAAAAGAAATGAAAAAAATGAAGTCACAAGATATAAAGCGAGACTTGTTGCACAAGGATTCTTGCAAAGACTTGGTATTGATTATGAGGAAACATATTCTCCTGTGGTGGATGCAATAACGCTAAGATATTTGATTCTTCTGGTTGTATATGAAAAACTTGATATGCATCTAATGGATATAGTCACGACATATTTATATGGATCTCTGGATAATGACATTTATATGAAAATCCTGGAAGGATTTAAAATACCAGAAATATATGAATCAAGTTCTCGGAAATTGTATTCAATAAAGTTACAGAGATCATTATATGGATTAAAACAATCAGGACGAATGTGGTATAATCGGCTGAGTGAATATTTGTTGAAAAAAGGATATCAAAATAATTCAATATGTCCATGCATTTTTATAAAGAAATCTCAATCAGGATTTGCTATTCTAATTGTATATGTTGATGACTTAAATATAATTGGAACTCCTGAAAAGTTATCCAAGGCGATAGAATATCTTAAGAAAGAATTTGAGGTGAAAGATCTTGGAAAAACAAAATTTTGCCTTGGTTTGCAAATTGAACATTTAGCAGATGAGATATTTGTTCATCAATCAACTTATACAGAGAAAATCTTAAAAATATTCTATATGGATAAAGCACATCCATTGAACATTGCAATGGAAGTTCGTTCACTGGATATAAAGAAAGATATATTTCGACCTCGAGATGACAATGAAGAACTACTTGGTCCTGAAGTACCATATCTTAGTGCAATTGGTGCACTTATGTATATCGCTAATAATACAAGACCAGATATTGCATTTTCAATAAATTTATTAGGTAGATATAGTTCATGTCCTACAAAAAGACATTGGAACGGAGTTAAACATGTACTTCGATATCTTCGAGAGGCGATTGATATGGGTTTATTTTATTCTAACAAATCAAATTATGATCTAGTTGGTTATGCAGATTCAAGTTATCTATCTGGTCCACACAAAGTTAGATCTCAGACTAGTTATCTATTCACATGTGGAGGAACTGTCATATCCTGGCGATCAGTGAAACAAACTATAACAGTCACTTCTTCAAATCATGTTGAAATCCTTGCAATTCACGAGGCAAGTCGAGAATGTGTATGGCTAAGATCAATGACTCAATACATTCGTGAAACATGTGATTTGTCTTCTAGTAAACATCTTCCAATAATATTATACAAAGACAATACAGCCTGTATAGCCCAAATCAAAGGAGGGTATATCAAAGGAAATAGAACGAAGCATATCTCATCAATGCTTTTCTTCACTCATGATCTTGAAGAAAATGGTGACATCACTGTACAACAAATTTGTTCGAAGGATAACCTGACCGACTTATTTACGAAGGCATTACCAACTGCAACCTTCGAAAAATTAGTACATAGCATTGGAATGCGGCGACTCAGAGACTTTAAGTGATGTCTCCATGAGGGGGAGTGAATGTATTATAGTAAACTATATAAAATATGTACTTTTTTTCCTTCACTATAATTTTTCTTCCCATTGGATTTTTCCCTAGTAAGGTTTTAACGAGACATATTTTATATAAATGGACATTTAAGGGGGAATAATATAAATATTACACATGTAAATGCTCATTCCACATGCTCTTTTTGTTGGGATGTTTGTCCTAATCTCGTTCAGTTTGTAAATTACTATTTGAAATTAATAAAGAGTTATTTATTTCATCTTTTGTGTCTCGCATTTATTACAAACTTTGTCCAATAAACTAAGCTCCAGGGTCATTAAATACATGAGAGAACTAGAACTTGAACGGTGTGTAGTGGACATATAGGGAGGATCACGTTTGAGTTAATGACCCGAACGGTCTACAGTATATGGATGGGGTTGGAGACCTAATCCTGGATACACTGTGGATGCGGCCTCCTTTGTATTAAGATACAAACGAGATGATCTGAGTCGTTCATGTGGTTGACATGCAAGTGGGGGCATCCTGTACAATGAGATTGTACAAGACTGGACCGTGAATTATTAGGCCTACTGATGTAACACCGTTGACAGTAAGGACTAATAACTTCATAGATGACCATTAGTAACTCGACCTGAATCCTATTCGTGTTACGGACTCCTGTCTGCGGCTAGTACGGTGAGGGTGGTCACAGTTACTTGCCCAATATGCCTATCTTCTCAGGGACAGGACCAAGTAGGGAGTTGGGAACTTAACTACGCGAGATGGAATTCACTCGTTCCCGCCTTTAGGGAAACTAGAGGGGTTGTTCCCTTAAGTGTTGTCTCCAGGGCTTGGACAACGGGCGCCCACCCTCTCACTGGCCCGAGAGGGTTGTTGTGTATGGTTAGACCATTACAACGTTTTTGTTCATTAGAGGAGCAGTGGGGACTTAAGGAGCAAGAAGTAGACACAGGGGTAGAATGGTAATTTGACCCAGCAGTGTCTACGAACAACCTGTGAAGGGTCGACTCATGGGCATTGGTTATATCAATGGACACGTAATATCTTGCACTGACGGGAGTTCAGCTACGGGTTTTAGTGGAGTGTTACCGTAGCTAATGAATGTTGATTAACCGGGTCAAAGAGTTTGATAGGTTAATCTCGGATCATTGGAGCTCGTTACTATATGTCCATTAGGTCCCTCGGTTGGCTCAAACTGGATTAAAAGAAGGTTTACTGTTTTGGTATGAATTGAAGTGTTCAATTTCACTAAAGGGCATTTGTGTCATTTATATGAGATATGAATGATATAGTATATAGTTTAATGTGAATGAAATTCATAATAAACTCTAGGTTAGCCTAATTGTTGAATTAGGGCTAATTAGGAGAAATTAAATTGAGAGATATTAAATTGGATGTGATTCAATTTAATAAATCCACAATATTCCAAATGTGATTTGTAAAATAAGATATGAGATATCTTATAATATATGGTTATGCAAATATGATTTTGCATAACCTATAGTTGTGGTAAAATGGTAAATAGGTGGAGATTTCAACTCCACCTATCTCCATTATTTAAACCCCTTTGCAAGAAGGGTTCATGGATGATTCTCTCTTTTTTTTGGAAATCTCACCAAAAAGAAGAGATCACTCTCTCTCAATTCTCTCTCAAGTTTTCTCCTCCCAAAAATCAAAACACAATATCCCACCATCTTCTTTCTTCCAAAAGAAGAACATCTGAGAAGCCAAGTGGTGGTGTTCGGTTTACGTTCGTGAGAAGTGTTCGAGAACGTTGAGATTGAGGAAGCACGAAGAGTTCGTGATCATGAACAGAAAGGAAGCTTTGAAGAAAGTATTCAACAAGTAAGGAACGAGAACTTGTTGTATTCCTTTCAATTTTATGCATGTTTAGCCTATTCTAAGTGTTAGATAATTTTAACGAAACTAAGTAGCAAAACAACACCGCGACGATTCGATCGTCTTCCGTTGCGCGGGGAGTTTCATTCCCTTCACCTTTGATGCCCATGTCATGTGGCAAATTATCCATAGCCAAAGTGTCTCTCATGTGTCCAACAAAGGTCATAGATTGGTGTCTAAATGGACCACATCATGCTCTCCAAGTTGCCTATAAATAGTGGATTTTAGTGGATAAATAAAATGCATAATTGGTGAAAAAAATTCTCCAATATTTTCTCTTCTCTCCCACTTTTCTCTAATTTCATTTGCCTTTTTAATTTGCCATAAGACTCCACTACCTTTTCTTCATACTATATATATATATATATATATATATATATATATATATCCATATTATATTATTATTGTTATTATTGTTATTATTATTATTATTATTATTATTATTATTATAAATATATTATATTAGTATTTAAATATTGGTAAAATTATATCCGATTTCCATCCTATTTTTACAACAAAAAAGGGAAAAGAAAAAAAGGGGCCCACCAATTTAATTATTTTTTTAGGCCCCGTTTGATAACGTTCTTGTTTCCTGTTTCCTGTTTCTTGTTCCTTGTTTCTTGTTTCTCATTTTTTAAGAATAAGAAACAAGAATATGTTTGATAACTATTTCTATTTCTTGTTTCTTTGAAAATAAGAAATAGAAACATAAACCTGTTTGATAACTGTTTCTTGTTTCTTGTTTCTTGTATACATAAATATACAATTAATTATAACAAATTTATATTATCAAATACCAACAAGTCTCGATACAAAATTAACTAATAATAAAAGTAAATAAATAAAATTATTTTATCCTTTAAATGTCGTTAAAATTTGAATTGTATTATTATCTCTTACTCGAGTCATTCGTCTTAAATAATGTCGACTCAGTTCAAACTCAATTATATTGTTAAATGTAGTGGTTGTAAAATATTAAAATGAGGCTAAAGACATGTTTTAGTGAACAAAATTTATTTATTGCAAAATTACAATAATATATAAATATAAAGATTGCAAAATTAAAATTCAAAATTCAAATAATACATATATATAAAATTTTAAATTTTAAATTAAAATAATATAAATATACATATGGTAAAATTGAGAAATAAAATAAAAATAAATAAATTTATATATATTGCAAAATCCGAAATTCATTAAAAAAAAAATTGTACTCTTTAGGAATCGAACTCAAGATTGGTTAGGGAAGGAGATAAAAACTACCAAACACTTTACCAACAAACTGGATAGTCAATTAAAAACATTAGGGAACATTTAAAATTAAAACGAAACAGAACAAAAAGAAACTACTTTATGTTGTTTCTAAAATTTAGTCCAAATTTTTAGAAACGTTTTTCAAATTTTGGGAACAAGAAACGGGATGGATTATCAAACAAGTCTGTTTCTTAAAAAATGAGAAACAGAAACAAGAAACAGGAAACGGGGCCTTAATTTTCTTTTACTTTTTTACTTTTTATCCATTTTTTTAACCAATGTATTTTCTCTTTATATATATATATATATATATAGTTTCTAACTTTTTTTTTTCAAAATCCCAAATCTTTTTTTCTTCTTCATTTTTTCTTCTCCTTTTTTAATCACTTTTTTTTTCTATTTCTTTTCTTTCTTTTTCTTTTCTTTACAACTTTTCTTTTCCCAATTTTGTTTTGAAATCTTTTTCCCCCTTTTTTTTCTTTTAGGAAATTTACAACCGCTCTCACTCAGACTTAAGTAAATAACTTACATAAATTCAACTATATTAAGTAGTTCATTTGGAGTAAATTGTGTCTGTTTGAGTAAGGCTCATTGTATTTCTTAGTTAGAAGTTGTCTTTAGAGTTGTAAGAATCCTCTTTATGTGACAAAGTTCTTCTATTGTTATTTTAAGTAGTGTGATCTTTGTAGGGGGGATTGTTGCAGCATAACAACCAAAGTGATAAAAACTTAACAATGAATGTTGCAGCATCTGTTGCAAAAGTGGAATAAAACACCAATTGTTGGAGCATTTATAATGTCTCAGTAATATTTCAGTGTTTGGAGTAAAGAAATACAAGAATGTTGAAGTTGTGGTTGTGTCTCAAGCACTCAGTTGGAAAGAGTTAGCTTGGGAGGTTGTATTTAAACTCCTTTTTGCCATTTTGAGAAAAGAGTAAGAGCGCATTCCAAGGTTAAGCATTAAAAGGGGAGAAGTAAATTACCTTTGAAGAAAACATTTTCTTCTTGTATTCCTCTCCCGCGGTCTCAACGTTCCCAACGATCTCACGATCTCGAACCCACGAACTGGGCACTTCCAAAATGCCTTCTCGATTCTTCTCAAGGAAGAGGGAGAATTCTTCTCAAGGAAGAGGGAGAATGGTGGAATTCTATTTGGAAAGGGATGCTAGAGAGAGTTTTGAGAGAAAATTTTCTTTTTGAGTCTCAAATTCTAAAAATGAGATCAAGTCTCAACAAATGCTTCAACAAGCATTTATTTATAGTGGGTAAGGATGGAGAGAATTTCTCCACCCATTTAGCCCACTAAATCCACAAGCATATATTATACAAATCATATTTGTATAATATAAGACATCATTGATGGAGATCTGATCCCCGTGAGCAGCGAAAACGTGTTTTAAGATCGATTTTGCTCCTTTGTTTTGGTTTACTAGAAATACCAATACATTGGAAAAATACAGAGACAAGCATTCTAATCTAATCTAATTAGGCATGGAACTAAACATACAAACATGCTATAAAAGTCTTAAACCAAAAGGATGGAATCATTACCTTTGTACTTTTCAATGCAGCAACATTTTGCTCCAAATTTGCACAGCAACAACAAATTTTCCTTTTCCTCTGTTCTTCTTATCCAACAAAACACAACCAAAATGGAGAACCTTCTATGTCTCTGGATATCAACATAGATCTCTCCTTGGTGGGAAGGAGCCAACAAATTAGAAGAGGAAAGGGAATTTTAGAGAGGAGAGAATTCTAGCAATTCCTTAATTTCATCAAAATCATCGACTAATTCTTCTCTCAATCGAGAAGAAGTTAAAGGCCAGAGAACTTCTCACTCCCTTACAATAAGGAGAAGGTGGGAGGGGGGAACGTGTCCTTCTGACACGTTCCCACATATTTAATAATAATTAAATAATAATAATTAATCTAATTAATTATTATATTAAATTAAATTAAATGAATTTAAATATCTTATATTTAAATAAGATTAAATCACATTTAATCATTTTTCCCCTTAACCTATAGTTTTAATGCACATCTTATGTACATTAAATTTTAACCTATAGTTTTAAATATGAATCACATTCACATTTAAATTATTATTTGAACTCTTTCAAATATTTAATTCTCTCATTTAATTTAATATGAATCATATTCACATTAAATTTATAATATAAAGTTCCAAAACTTTATATTATAATGTATCCATATACAATAACATTTATTCCCTAATTGAATTTGAACATTTTAAATTCTAACGATCTAAGAACCCTTTACGAGCTAGAAGGTGGACCTAATGGACCTACAGATCAAAAGCTCCAACGATACGAGATTATTTGGTTAATCTCATTAACCTCCTAATCAACATTCGTTAACTGCGGGAACACTTCACTAAGGTCTCACAGTTGCACTCTTCTCACTGCAGATATATTTTTGTGTCCACGGATATTGACCAATAACAGTAAGTCAATCTTTCACGAATGTTCATAACACAAGCTGGGTCAAATTACCATTTTACCCCTGGGTTACATCTTGTACCTTAAGTACCAGTGCTTCTCTAATAAACAATTTGTTTGTGGTCCTACCAACAAACAGAAGTCCATCTCGGGTCAATGAGAGGGTCGGGCCCTTTGTTCAAGTACCGGAGACACCACTTAAGGGAACATTCCTCTACTTATCTTAATAGGCGGGAAGGAGTGAATTTCATCTTGCTAAGTTAAGTCCCCAGCCGCTCACTCGATCTTGTCCCCATGAAGGTAGGCATATTGAGTCGGCGAATCTGGTCACTCTCACCCATACTAGTCAAAGGACAATCGCTCGCAAACAGGAGTCCGTAACCTGCTCAGGATTGAGATCAAGTTGTCTAGGTCATCTCGGTGAAATAGAAACCTAACTAGTCAATGGAGTTACATCTAGCGGTTACTATTTCGCGGTTCGGTCTTATGTAATCTCATTACATAGGATATCCCCACTCACATGTCATCTACACGAACACGTTAGGATACAGTGTTTGTATCATATATAAAGTGGGTCACATCCATACTATTACCAGGGTAAGGTACCCAAACCTTATCCCCTTTTATAAACCTTTTAGGTTGTATCTCAAACCGAGATCCTTTACATGTACTCTACATTTAGTTCAAGAGACATTTTACAGCCTTGGATGTTAGTTTATTGGATTTAGTGTTAAAACAAGAGCAATATCGTAGTTTATTAAAAAAATAACTCTTTATTACAATAATTAGAACAAAATTACAAACTACGAGTTTTAGCGCACAAATCCAACAATCATATACCTTAGTATGCAAATCAAATTTTCATAATGTGGAATTAAGTTGAATCATATTCAATTTTCATATCTCTCAAATTAATTTCTCCAACTATGTCATAATTCCATAACTAAGCAATAGTATAGTTCATTATGAATCACATTCACATCAAACTATATATTATATCAATTGTATCACATATAATTGACATAATAACCTTTATGAATTTAAACCCTTCATATTCATTCCAAAACTCTAAACCCTCAATAATTTCATATTAAGCCAACTGAGAGACCTAATAGACCTACAGATCATGATCTCCAATGTAACCGCCGTTAAAAAAAAAAGGTTTTTTTTAATATATTATTTTAAAGAATTTAGTAAATCCTTTTTGGAATAGGATTTTGTTTTTTTTTAAATTGGGATTTAAATCTTTTTATCTCGTTTTATTTTTTTTTTTTAAAAAAAAGGAAACATTATCTTTTTTAGAGTTTTTATTAGGGTTTCTTATAAAAGGGTCTCTTGAAGCCTTAACCCTTTTTACAAAATTGTTTTGACGGTCGCAATAAAGAAAATGACGTTTTGCATTTTCTTCTCTAAAGCAAAGCAGTAAGTTTTCTTTCTTCCTCTCATTGATTTCTTTTCTTTTCTTGATTATTTAAGTTTTCTTTCAATGTTTTGGGTTTTATTCTTGTTCTTGAATGGTTAAAAGAAAATATTCTTGAAATCCTTTTCCTAAAGAGTTTTTAAGTTTTGTTTGCTTAATTTTTTTATCAAAGTTTTTCCTCTTCTGATTCTTCAATTAAATTGAAGGTTTTGACGATGGAAAATTTTCCATAATTTTTTAGCTTTTATTTTCTGTAAAATTGAGACTGTTTTAAGTGTATTTTAGATTCTTTTTTTACCAAAAATTTACCAATGATTGTTACTTCAATGTATGATTTATACCTTTGATTTCCACATGAAAAAAAGTATGTTTTAAAGGTTTTTGCAACAGTTTTAATTACTTTACAGATCTGATTTTATTTGTAAAACAGGAGAAATCTTGATTTTTTTAGATCAAAAGCTCTGGGAAAGTTTTGTTTTATGAGCAGAAAATTTTCTGGGTTTTTGTCCCTAATTTATGATAGTTTTGAAGGTTTTAAAAGTTGTAGAATTGAAAAGTTGTTTGGTATTTTATAATACTTTTTAAAATATTGGTTTTATCAATTTTAGTACGTTTTTAATTGTGTTTTAAAGCATTTTAACTCAATTTTTCAGTGTTGTAATTTTATCCAAGAACCCTATTTTTTCCATACTTTTTACGTAGGAAATTATTTTGAATGGGAAACTTTGGGTGGATCAGTTTGTCTAGTTTTTAGATAATCTTTTGGACCTTTAAGATAGAATTTTTGGTTTCTAATAAGTGGACATGTTTGGACTTCTAGGAGAAGTTGATTGTGCAAGAAAGTGGAATTAGATTTGGAGTTTGAGATTGAGATTTGTAAGGATTACGATTGAAGTAAGTAGTTTCCACATCCATTCCAAAATAGATATTTGAGATAATTATGTTTTGATTTGATAAAAATATCTGAAAGCATGGTTTTACGTGAATTGCATTTGTTTTGAATTATTTTGTTAAGCAGAGGTATTTGTTACTTTTTGATTATTTGAAAAGTATTTGTTCGATTTGTTAGAGCTATCCAGATATGCTAATTTTTCTGTTTTGAGATTGCATGCCTATTTGTGTAGTAGCCAAATTTGTATTTGTAAGTTCTGGTCGATTGTACGACAAACTTTGATCTGTTAAGGCTTATTTATGGGAAGGCACAGTAGTAGTTTGGTGTTCCTTGGAATGCAGATTCATGTGTGTGTTACACTCACATGGCCTCACATTTAAATGATTTGTTTTGTAAGTTCTGGTCGATTTTTAATCGACATCTTTGAATAATCTGTGTTACCGACGGGTAAAAATATTCGTCTGGGCTACTCCATATATGCATCTTTCTCACTTTGTGTTTGAAAGTTTGAAATGAATGAAATATTTGCTTATGATTTGTCCGACCACTATTTGTATGTTTTATTTTTAAGGAAAATGAATTTCTGAAACTAATTGTGGTTATTGCTTACTGGGTATTTTTGTACTCATTTTTGTTTTTCAAAATGCTTTTAGATGACGAATCAAGAGATAGTTCAGACAGTGAGTGAGGTCTAGCGTTCTGGCAGGACGTTAGAGTTTTCCTAGCATTTGTAATTTTGGTCCCTGTTGGACTTAGTATTAGTTATTCTTTACTTTGATTTGTTTCTGTTGGTTAGTATTTAGCTTTTGAACCTTGTGTCTCAGTTTGGTTTATGTTGGTTTTGAAGTTCAGTTTTTTTTCATTTCCGCACTTTTATTAGTTTGACCGTATTTCTAGAAATGTGGGTTATTACATCCAATGATTCGAGATTAACTGATCAAACTCTTTGATCCTGTTAATCAACATTCATTAGCTACGAGTCACTCCACTATAGACTCGTAGCTACACTCTCCTCACTGTAGGACAAGTTGTGTCCATCGATAACTAATGTCTGTGAGTCAACCCTTCACAGGTTGTTTATAGTCACAGTTTGGTCAAATTACCGTTTTACCCATGTGGCTACCTCTTGCACTTTAAGTATCATTGATCCTCTAATGAACAACTTGTTTATGGTCCTACCATAAACAACGTCCTTCTCGAGCCAGTGATAGGGTGGGACCCCATTGTTCAAGACTTGGATTCAGCCCTTAGGGGAACAACCCATCTAAACATTTCCTAGCTCGGAAACGAGTGAATTTCTTCTTGCGTAGTTAAGTTCCCGGCTACCTACGTGGTTCTGCCCTTGAGAAGGTAGGCTTGTTGAGTCGACAACTCTAGTCACTCTCACTCGTACTAGTTAAAGGACAGACCCCTGCAGACAAGAGTCTGTAACCTATTCAAGATTAAAGTCGAGTCACTAATGATCATCTACTAATTATTAGTCCTAATCTGTTAACGGTGTTACATCAATAGTCTAATAATTCACGGTTCGGTCTTGTACAATCTCATTGCACAGGATGCCCCCACTCGCATGTCAACTACATGAACGAGTTGGATCGCCTCGTTTGTATCAAATACAAAGTGGGTCGCATCCATCGTGTTACCAGGATGAGGCTCCCAATCTTATCCATGTACGACCATTCCGGTTATTTACTCGAACGTGATCCTACCTATGTGTCCACTACACACCGTTCAAGACCTCATTTATATGGCCCGAGAGCTTAGTTTATTGGATTAAGTTTAAATTGCGAGAATACAAGATTTGATGAAAAAATAACTTTTATTTATAAACATCAAATTATTACAAACTACACGAGTTTAGGGCATACACTCCAACAAAGGGCCCTTTTTACGATAATATGGTTTTGGTAGAAAGAAGAAAGGAAGTTAAGAGGGAGGTGGAGCTGACAATTGGAGAGAAGATATCTTGGGAAAAAATGTCGATCTCATTCTTGGGAGTTGCACTTACCTTTTCTCATTTTTGAACACCTGAGCTAGTTGCATGGCGTAGTATGTAGTATCTGAGTTAAAGTGGTCCTTGGGTTGGTCATTTGAGTTGCTTGTGAAGTATGAGTTTTAAGTTTTTTCTCTGTGAAAGCATGTCTGAATGCACATTAAAAGCATGATGTTTGTTGTTTGATGTTTGGTGGCTCCCAAGTGTGAGCCACTTACTCAGTACATGTTATGTACTGACCCACTACCAGATTGTGCAGGTGTTGATGACTACAAAGAACCTCGTGATGCCGATGAGGAGGCACGTTCAGCGAACATCACTAGTTAGAAGTTTATCATTTTCCTCTTATTGAAGTTCTACTAGGGTAGCTAGATTGGACTTTAGATGTTTGTCTAAATAAGGGCATGTCACCTTTGTGGTTGCTTGATTGTGATGTTTGTTTGCATTGCTTTGATAGGTTCTTTGACAAGGTTTAAGTTAGGAAATTATGGTTTAGGGATTAGAACTCCTTAATGCTTCTGTTATTCTATTTATTCTAAATATATGTTGAGTTGTTATAGTTAGTGGTGTTTCGAAGTGTTGGGTTTGATCCGTAGTTGGATGGTGGAGACTTGGTGTTTTATTGGTTAACTGCCTTAGAGTGTGTGTTTTTTTTTTTTTGCTTAACAAGAGTAGGAAAAATTTTGAGAATGTCCTATGGATCCGATGTAAAGAGTTCAAGGGTCGGGGGTTGGATTTGGATAAAATCGTGAAAGGTTGTA
Organism: Trichosanthes cucumerina; assembly: GCA_036507285.1. Classification (NCBI taxonomy): domain Eukaryota; kingdom Viridiplantae; phylum Streptophyta; class Magnoliopsida; order Cucurbitales; family Cucurbitaceae; genus Trichosanthes; species Trichosanthes cucumerina. Next base: position 63,948,203 of record CM071836.1, on the reverse strand, counting down.
TCATTCCATGGTGTCTATTTATTTAGTATAAATAGAGTTGTCATTTGGTCATTTGAACACAAGTTGAATTTGAATAAAATCTTAAATTGAGTTTAGTCTCTCAAGCTTTATATTTTTTTTTTGTATTCTTGTGCTTAGAATGCATGTTTTAGAACTTTCAATCTAGTTTGGTCAATTAGATTGTGGAGAGTTCGAAATCTTGAAGTTAGGAACAAGTTCTCCTTACTTCTTGATCATCGATCAAAATTTTCCAAGTTAAATCTATTTAGCCTTCTTGGGATTGTTTACTAATTTTGTTAGTAGGGTTATCTTATTACTGTTGTAAGGGTTCACCTAGTTTAAAGGGGAGTTCTCAAGAATAATTGAGATAGTTCTTATATCACCTTCACAAGAACCTTTACAAAAACATATGGAAAGAACCTACCCCAAAAAAGGTTCATTTTTTCCTCCTTTGGGAATTGAGTCATTATGAGATCAACACAATAGACAACTTGCAAAAAAAAGCCCTTTGGGTTGTCTCCTCTCCAATTTGGTGTGGGATCTGTCGATAGAGTCAGTAATCTATGCTTCACCTTTTCACGTTGTGCTCGTATGCTTGTCTCCAGCTTTTGGTCTCCAACTAACTCTACTGGATAACATGATTCATATCCTTGAAGCTCTCCTCATGAGCCATCCTTTTAGTTGTGTAAAAACATACTTGTGAGAGTTCATCATCAAAGCCTTCTTATCTTAATAGGATAAGTCTCAAGATTTTCATATTTTCTATGACCATGTGTTTTATGTTGCTCTCTCTTAGTGTAAATTCGCCCCTTATTTTTGTGATTATAATCTTACAACTCTTCTCGCTAGTTGGAAAAACCTTATGGAATCTAGGGCTCTTTTCCCCTTTTTTTGTACATTTCATACCATCAATGAAATGAAGTAACTGTTTCTCATTAAAAGGGGAGGGGGGACAAGGGTGTCACGATCATGCTTGTCCATGGCGTGTTGCCCATGGTCGCAATGCCCATTACACTCCCTTTTTTATGTTGCTTTGATGTTATGCCTTTTGTTTCCTAAGTAGTTAGGTTCCCTTGTAATTTTGTTGGTGTGTGACTCCTCACCATTTTCATGTTTATGCATGTAATAGGTATTATTTCATATAATACACTATAGGTCATAGGGAGATGTGATTGTTCGTGAAAATCTTCCTACCAAGAGTTGTACCTAGTAAGCGTGACTTTCTTTCTTACTTGCTTCCAGCATGCAACTAGCTTTCTAGAACCTTTCTCAACTACTTTCCAAAACATTTTTAAAAACTTTCTCTGACTCCGTTTTCTAAAACTGTTTTCTCAAGAATGGGGGTGGAGGTTGTGAAATAAGCCTTGTGGGGCACCGACAATCTGGATTTGACAAGGCTGACTCACTTGTGAGCAAGAGTAAGTGTCACACAATCGTTCCAATCACTCCAAGAAGGTATGATTGTGGCAGTTGGTATCAAAGCCAAGTTGGCTAAAGAAGTGAGCATAGTGACCATGCTCGCGATGGAAGAATTTAGGCAGGTCCTTGCTGACCGGTTAGTAGAATCGAGGAACACATTCGTTCCTCATACAAGTCCCTGACAATGTTCGATTTTTGGAGTCTCGCCTGGATGAGTTGCTTCCAAAGCTGATATGATTGATGCGACCCTAGACGAGATGCCCGTTCGAGAGTTGATGGTGAGAGTTGAGACCCTCGAAGATAGATTTACGCAAGACGGTAGTGGCGAGCGGTGGAAAAGCTCGTTGGTTTCGGTTTCCCAACTCGAAGAGCGCGTCGAGAGCTTAGACGGTGCTCAAAAGATAATTACCCAAACCAAATGGTCTCTAAGCTTTCTGATGACGTGAAAGTTGTCATCAGTGTTATGAAGGAGGAAGTGGCAGATCTGAGCATCCGAGTAAACCTTACCATAAGAATGGTGGGGAATCAAACCCCAACTGGGGGTTTAGTCCAGGTGAGCAAGGTGAAGGTACTGAAACCTAAGCCCTTTGATGGGGCTCGTGACACGAAGATCTTGGAGATCTTCATATTTGACATGGAACAGTATTTCAAGGCTACCAACACAGTGTCTGAGGATGCGAAAGTCACCTTGGCAACGATGCACCTGGCGGACGATGCCAAGTTGTGGTGGAAGTCACATTACATGCACATCCAAGAAGGGTGATGTACCATCAAGACGTGGGAGATATTGAAACAAGAGTTGCGCTCGATGGATCCAAAGAGCAAAGATCTCAAGAGACAGGACCAAGTAGAACCCCTTTGCATGGAGAGGGTCCAAGTTATCAACCTAGCTCTCCCAAAAGTTGGGGAGGGGACCGATCCAGAAGTCAAGGGAGAGACGGCAAAAGGTCTCCCTGAAGAGATGGAAATTCGTGGCAAAAGCCACAATACCAGAACAAGCCCAACCGAGGGTGCCTCTTGTGCGACGGGCCTCATCCGTCACATGAGTATCCGAGTCGAGCCACCCTCAAAGCTATCCAGGTTGCCTTTGAGAAAAGGGAGGGGAAAGAAGTCGAGCTATGGAGGTCGAGCCCTTACAAGACAGAGATTGCGAAAAGTCGCGCATAGGCGCCTTGAAGTTTTTGTCAACCCTCCAAAAGAATTCAAGAGGGACAAACGAGTTGTCGAACAAGGGCCTCATGTATCTCGAGGCATTGGCTAACAATCGATCGATCAGAAGTACCATGGTTGACTCGGGGGTCACCCACAACTTCATATTGGAGACGGAGGCAAAACGATTGAATTTGTCGTGGACCAAAGACCCAGGAATGATGAAAGCTGTCAATTCGATAGCCTTAACCATTTTAGGATTTCAAAGGGCGTCACCATCAGAATGGGGGATGTGGACGAGTTGACATGGTTGTCGTGAAGATGGACGACTTTGATGTCGTATTAGGAATGGAGTTTCTCCTCCAGCATGGAGTCATCCCAATACCGCTTGCAAAGTATTTAGTCATCATAGGAGATAACCCCACAATAGTGCCTATAATGTTGAAGTAGACAAATGGCGCGCGAGTGTTGTCGGCCCTACTGCTGAGATTGGGCCCAGTTGAGTGTAGTAGCAGTATGCCACGAGTTGATGACCACCATGGCAGGAGAAGCAGTGGTTGAGAGTACACCTCCCCTAAAGGGGATCTAAAAGACGGAATTAGTGCAAGAGTGCACAATGGAAGCACCAAGGTGCGGAAACAAGGGGGTCCCTTTCAAAAGCCAGAGTGGCAAGTACAAAGCTCGTGGAGGCCAAGTCAGAGCATCTGAGATCTTGGAGTAAGCCAGCGCCACGAAGTGCAACAAAGGGAGTGGTGTCAACCAAAAATTGAAAAACTCTTTTGAAGCCCTAGCTGAAGAGGCAGACAAGTAGACAGTAAGAGTTGGAATCTTCAAGAATTCCTGAATAGTCAAAAGTTGAAGACAGTTGCCCCAGGATCGTCGAGTTCGAGAAAAGACGGTTGACAGGGACTCAACCATTTAAGTGACGGAGGATGCCACTGTCATGCTTGTCTAGGACGTGTTGCTCATGGTCGCATGGTCATTCCAATCCATTTTCTATGTTGCTTTGATGTTATACCTTTTGTTTCTTTAGTAGTTAAGTTCCCTTGTAATTTTGTTGGCATGTGACTCCTCGTCATTTTTATGTTTATGCATGTAATAGCTATTATTTCATATAATATACTATAAGGGGATGCACCTGTTCGTCAAAATCTTCCTACCAAGAGTTGTACCTAGTAAGCGTGGCTTTCTTTCTTACTTGCTTCCAACATGCAACTACCTTTCTAAAATTTTTCTCAACTGCTTTCCAAAACGTTCTCTAATCCCATTTTCTAAAGAACGAGGGTGGAGGTTATGAAATAGACCTAATGGGCCACCGTCGATCTGGATTTGACAATGCTAATTTACTCGTGAGCGAGAGTAAGTGTCGCACAATCGTTCCAAGCCCTCCAAGAAGGTGCCATAGTGACAAGGACACCCACAAGTGGTACATCTCACTCTTTACTCGCCTTTGTCTCATAAGCTTCAAAGTGGATGTAGTCGAGCTCATCATGCAAGTTTCTTTCTTGCAGGTGATAAACTAGTTCAACCAGAAGCTAATTACGAACAATACTCCAACGCGTCGCGCAAGTAGGAAACCTGCACCAAGTATAATGACTAAAGAAGATGTAGATCCAAATTGGATCTAATCACTATTGTTGGTGTTCTTTCTTCCATTTTATTTCTTAATTTTCTGCCATTTATTTGTTGACAATGCTACAATTTAACCTATGAGGTGGTATCAATAAAAATGCTGACTAGGATGTTGAATGGGTCCATCTAATATTAATTTAAATTATTTTTATGCTGAGGCAAAAAAAGCCAAAAAATCTGATATAAACCCCTCTTAGATAATTTTATTTATATGGTTGTATAGCTTGTTAATTCTACTCATTCTATGGAATAACATTTGTACCGTCCATACATTTGGAGAAACCAAGCAAGCTAAATCTTCTTATGAAATCGTGATTATCACATTTCTTACCCTAGCCTGAGCCTGAGCTACGGAATCATCTAACCTCCAACAAAATTAGAAATCCTAAGCTTCTATAGTTTTTGTGTTAGCTCCTCCCCGATCCAGTAGACGAAGAACAAAAATAGGTGGAAAGTGATTGATTGACCAACAAGAAACAATGAAGTTAACAACAAGTAACCATGAAGGGGAATAGGTGGAAACAATGAAGTTACACATAAGGACGATTACACGCCTTCAAATACATACCCTTCTTCAAACACAGTAAACTAATAATACCTTTCCTACAATGCAGCTGATCTCTTAAGTTCAAAAGAGTTAAAGATAACAAGTATGAATTAAACACACACAATGAAACAAAAACTCCAATATATAAAGTAAAATCAAAGTAGATAATCAAGATACTACAAGTCTTTTCAGTATCATCAAGAGGAATAACCAAAATATCACCTCAAACAGAGTAAAATAAGATGAGTAAAATAAGATTTGCATAACCAGTCATAACGTTACATTGATTATTGCTAGTAAATCATTCATCATTATTGGTACATGAACACACCAAACTTAAAAGGCAAGAAAAATTAAGAGTTGCATCTCAGAAGATACGTGATATTAGATGGACTTCAGGGATTGCAACACGATAAATCATCACTTTCCACCTATTCCTCTTCTTCTGCCTCTTCCAGCCAATTCACAAAAGGTTCCAGTGCCTTCACAAAGCTCTGCCTGTAATGTTGCAGTACCCAAACACAGCCGGATTGTAAATAACAAAACAAAGATCAAGAACATGGAATGCTAGATTTTCATGGTTCCATATAAACTAAAGTTAGAACACAGATTTATGTACAGATGATTTGCATACCTGCCCTTAGGGTTTGTTCCTTTACGGAACCAATAGAGTATGGTGTCCTCAGCCAGCACATCCTGGTCATACAGAGACCTTACAATTTCAGGGAAAAGCTTCATCAGCTTAGCATCCTCATAACATTGCATCTGAACTTTGTAGATAAGTTCCAGCTCAAGTTTCCCTGTGCTACAGAAGGTATTCAACAATTCTGCCCATGTTTTCACCTGTGTGAAAAGAAAGATCAATACTTCACATTTTTTGTCTATATTTATGAGGAACAGCTTTTAAATTGAAAAGTTATGTTAAAATAGACTACCAACTAGTATGAGAGAGATGCTCAAGCTCTGACAATAAAAGGAAGGTTAAAATACCATTTTGATCTCTATACTTCAGTAGTTCTATTTTAGTCCTTGTACTTTGAAATGTCTAAATTTAGTCCTTACACTTATAATAAAACTCAAAGATCATCCCTACCGTTAGTTTGGAGTAAGTCCAACATTAAAATGAGCTCATGTGCAAAAAAATAATTATTTTTTTAATCTCTCCTCCCTCTCCTAATTCTCTCGCGCTTACATCTTTTTCTCTAATTTCTCTCCAAGATTTTGTTAAACCATTCTCAAATATCCCTTCCAAACCTTCACGACGAGCACCATCACTTGAATCTTCGGTTGTCACAGATCTTGGAATCCTAGTCCCCTTTCCTTCCTATCGCAACCAATTTCTCTTTTTTTTTTATCTTTCTTTTTTACTTATTACTTACTTCTGGACTAACATATTATGAAACTCATGTTGTATTTTACCCTGTTTTTCTTTTAATAATGTTTTCTTAAGATTTGGGTTTTGCCCAATTGTTTATTGTTATGATTTGCAGTTGGATTTTGTATTGTGTTAACTTCTGTACTCTCTCCTCTTGGAAGACACTTTTTTTCCCTCGAGACCTCGTTGTTTAATGTATCTTCTTCTGTGAGGCTTTTACTGCTTTTTCCTTTCACTCTCCTCAAGATTCATACACCCACCCATTACCTTTTTAGAAAACACTATATTTTGCAAGTGGTATTCAATTTTTGGGTCCTCTGACTTCTCGCTGTTGTACATCTCTTTTGGGTTTTATCTGGGTTGTGGGAATATTGATTTTTGGTGGAATTCCATCTCTTTTTCCAGCAAAAGTAAAAGATGAATGCCAGAGTGCACACAAAACGAGTCTTGTTTTTTGGTTTTCTTTTTTCCTCAGGGAGGCCCTTGCCAGAGGAATAAAGTGAGATGAAGAGAAGGGAGAAAGCAAAGAGAAAGACGGAGGGGAGAGAGTTAAAACGAGAAAAGGGAGAGAAATCTTAAGGATAGGAAAAAATTAAGTCTTTTTGCCACCTAAGCCCATTTGACGTTGGACTAACCCTCAAATCAGTAGGGGCTGTTTTTTAGATTTATTGAAAGTTCAAAGACTAAAAATTTGAACATTTCAAAGTAGAGAGACTAAAATTGAACACCTACCTATCAAAGTGTAGGGACCAAAATAGTATATTAACCTAAAAGGAACAACATTGACTCTCAATTACTTTGTATTACTTTGGCAGAAAAAATAAATAACAGGGTCAATCCCTGAACCGCTAGCCTAACAAAACTAACATAAACACTCCTCTTCACACTCTGCCTACCCTCCTAAACTTGGGAGAAATTGATTGGAAAAATAGAAATGGGTCTGAATCTTAGAGGTGTTAAGGGGGGGGAAAAAAGATTACATGTATATAAATTAGAATTTTATAACAGACGCTGAAACTCCAACATAAAAGTAATCAAAATTGAGAGATTATAGACATACAAGATTTTGGCAGAAGTCCTTGCAAACAGGCTAAGACAAGCCCTCCCAGAAACTATTGAGAATATGGAAAGCTGTGTTTGTGGAAGGGAGACTGGAAAGCTAGTTAGGTTCGTAGATGCTATTTTGGTGGTTTCAGGGTCAATCCCTGAACCGCTAGCCTAACAAAACTAACATAAACACTCCTCTTCACACTCTGCCTACCCTCCTAAACTTGGGAGAAATTGATTGGAAAAACAGAAATGGGTCTGAATCTTAGAGGTGTTAAGGGGGGGAAAAAAGATTACATGTATATAAATTAGAATTTTATAACAGACGCTGAAACTCCAACATAAAAGTAATCAAAATTGAGAGATTATAGACATACAAGATTTTGGCAGAAGTCCTTGCAAACAGGCTAAGACAAGCCCTCCCAGAAACTATTGAGAATATGGAAAGCTGTGTGTGTGGAAGGGAGACTGGAAAGCTAGTTAGGTTCGTAGATGCTATTTTGGTGGTTTCAGGGTCAATCCCTGAACCGCTAGCCTAACAAAACTAACATAAACACTCCTCTTCACACTCTGCCTACCCTCCTAAACTTGGGAGAAATTGATTGGAAAAACAGAAATGGGTCTGAATCTTAGAGGTGTTAAGGGGGGGAAAAAAGATTACATGTATATAAATTAGAATTTTATAACAGACGCTGAAACTCCAACATAAAAGTAATCAAAATTGAGAGATTATAGACATACAAGATTTTGGCAGAAGTCCTTGCAAACAGGCTAAGACAAGCCCTCCCAGAAACTATTGAGAATATGGAAAGCTGTGTTTGTGGAAGGGAGACTGGAAAGCTAGTTAGGTTCGTAGATGCTATTTTGGTGGTTTCAGAGGCTATAGGTGGCTGGAAAGCTAAGAGGAAAAAACGATGTTTATTGAAACTTGACTATGAGAATGACAAGTGGTTGGGGGGTCAAAACTTGGTTATTTCACACTAGTTTTTCTCTGGAGGGATTTCCTTTTTTTTTAATGAGAAATAGTTACTTCATTTCATTGATCGTATGCCCCAGATTACATAGAGCTTTGCCAACTAGCAAGAAGAGCAGTAAGATCGTAATCACAAAAGTAATGGGTGAATTTACACCAGGAGAGAGCAACATAAAGCAGATGGTCATAGAAAATATGAAAGTTTTGAGACTTGTCCTAAAAAATGTAAAAGATTCTCTCCTTCCAAATGGACCATAAGAAGGCTTTGATGATGTGCTCCCACAAATATGCCTTTCCGCGGCTAAAAGGTTGGTCCATGAGGAAGCATCAAGGATATTAATCATGTTACCCAATATAATCAGTTGGAGACAAAAAGCCAATAAAATTCGATCCAAAAATAACAAGGATGTGCTCACAGCGTGAAAAGGTGAACCATAGATTCCTGACTTTGTTGACAGAGAATGCACCAATTTGGGGAGGAGACAAGCCAAGTGGCATTTTTTTTTTTGCAAGGTGTCTGATGTGTTGATCCCATCATGACTCAATTCCCAAAGGAAAAAACGAACCTTTTTTGGGGCATGTTCTTTCCATATGTTTTTGTAAAGATCCTTATGAAGGCATAAACCGTTCGAGACAACTTTCTGTGTGAGAGATTTTGTGGAGAAGGTGCCATTATCACCCAAGTTCCATTGCCATCGACCTACTGTGTTGGGCCAATTAGGAGGGATTAGAAGTAAGGATAGATTGACCCATTCCTCAATCTCCTCCTCAGTGAGATGTCTCGGGAGGAATTTCGATTCCTTGAAAATTTGGTGGAGGGTGATATTTCCCTTACTTGGGTGTTTGGGTCTCTCCCTAAACCTCTCCAAAACGAACCTTTTTTGGGGCAGGTTCTTTCCATATGTTTTTGTAAAGATCCTTGTGAAGGCATAAACCGTTGGAGACAACTTTCTGTGTGAGAGATTTTGTGGAGAAGGTGCCATTATCACCCAAGTTCCATTGGCATTGAACTACTGTGTTAGGCCAATTAGGAGGGGTTAGAAGTGAGGATAGATTGACCCATTCCTCAATCTCCTCAGTGAGGTGTCTCGGGAGGAATTTCAATTCCTTGAAAATTTGGTGGAGGGTGATATTTCTCTTCCTTGGGTGCTTGGGTCTCTCTCCCTAAACCTCTCCAAAACTTCCCAGATAGGGACTAACAATTTTTTTTTAGGGATCGGAAATAATTTCATTGATGTATGAAATTACAAAAAAGGACTAAAAGTCCATGATTTACAAAAGGCTTGCCCTATTAGATAAAAATGTGGCATAGCTATAAGATGAAAAGAAAGCATTTGATTTACACCCAAATATAGCATGATAAGTAACATAATCAAAGAGTTTGTCAAAAGGAAACTCTTTGAAAAGACTCTTTGGCCACACTCCCTCCATCATAAAATCCAAAGAAAAGCCCTAACGAGGGATGACCAAACTTGTGCCTTTCCATCCCTAAAAGGATGACCCATTAAAACCATAGTAAGCATGGTCCTATAGGGACTAACATTAGGATTTTGATTTAACTTCTGTGGCAACGAGTTTGGGGCGCAAAGTGGTCTCTCTTCTCGTCAACTATCTTGGTTTCCCCCTTGGAGGCAACCATTGTTCCTTTTCTTTTCGTCATGGTAACCACCGGTAGATAAGTTCAAAGCTAAGATCACCAAATGGAAGAATTCTTCACTCTCAAAAGGAAGGAGATTAACCTTCGTTAGCTCAATTCTTAATGGGCAGCCCCTTCACTACTCTCGTCTACCAAGCATGGAGAAGCTAGCAAGAGATTCCTTTGGAATGGAGATCACAAGGTTGTGAGTCACTTAGTGGAGTGGGAGGTTACCTCCCTCTTTGCATAGGTGATCTGGGGTTAGACTCTCTTAAGCACAAAAACATTGCTCTCCTCGCCAAGTGGTTGTGGAGATTTGCAACATAGGAGAAAGACCTTTTGTGAATGGTGATGAGTAGCTTATATGGTAATGAGCCTCTTGATTGGTTGTCCTCCGAACCCAAAGGATGCTCCAAAAATAGACCATAGTTTGGCATTTTTAAATTAGCTCCTATGTTCGTAAAATCTGTTGACTTTAAAGCTGGAAATGGGTAGAGCATTAGCAAGAGTTTGGGAATCAGACGAGGAGCCTTTGATATATGGAATTTTTCTTTAAAGAAGGAAGCAATAGTGGCTGATTGATAGCTGATTGTTGGCATCATTTTCATGGAACATGAGTTTGGGAATCAGACGAGGAGCCTTTGATAGAGAGCTCCAAGCATGGACTGGTCTGATTGAGAAACATGACGCCTTTCCACTGAGGTGTGGAGAACTGGAGATGATTGTAATAGTATTTGATGGTCCTTGGATTCCTCTGGTTCTTTCTCCACTAAATCGCTCCCTATGGAAGCTTGCTGCAAATATGCCCAACCTCATATGTGAGTTGACTAGGCTGATTTGGAACTTTAGAATTCCTAAGGAAGTGAAGATTTTTTTATGGTCGATCGCGCATAGAAACCTTAATATTCACAATCTGTTACAAAGGTCGTTGGGTTGTGCTCTGTACCCCTCATCTTGCTTTCTAGCCAAAAAGTCTTAAACCACCTTTTTTTGCATTGCTCTTTTGCTAGGAAATTTGGAAGCATGTTCAGTATTTTTGATTTACCTTGTTGCATCCTAATCGTGTGGATGGTCTGTTGCTAAAAGCCCTAAATTGTTGGACTTCGAAAGGCTTAAGATCCTTTGGAGGATCGCAGCTCGTTCAACATTGTTGGGTATATTGTCCCTTCGGGGACCTCCGATAAAATTGGAACATTGTGTATATTAGAACATACTAGAGAACTTTGAAGACAAGTCTACTGCTTTTACCTATTTTTTAGAATATTGTGCAACTCACTGAAAGAGGGGCATCGGTGTTATAGCTACCGCAATTTCTTTTGTGATTACCCCCTTCTACGATCCTCCTTGATTTGGAAGGCGTTTTTCTAAGTACTAATCCTCCAAGTTTCTTATCAAAATAATAATAATAATAATAATAAAATAAGATGTGTTTCAATTGCACAAATATAGCTTGCATCAATCAAAATGGCATTGAGATGAAGGCAAAACATTTATAATAGTTCACCAAAAAGGGTGAAGGAAAAGTGGAAGTTAGTTGATTCGGCTTTCGGCTTAGAGAAACCTTCTTTAAATGCTCTAGTTGGGCCGCACATTAGCGCAAATCAATATAACCTGTCCCAGCCCCTGAAAAAACTCCAAGAGCAAGCTTAGCCCAGAAGCAAAGTTGAAACTTTAAAGGATTGTTTGGGGCACTGAATGGTTATAATAGTAGTCTGTGGGCTATAATAATTTGTGGAATTATATAATATTGTTCAAAATGCATAGTTATTTATTCTAGAGTTATAATAGTCTGTGTTTGGGGTGCTAACTTGTGTCCCAAACAGCCTCTAAAGCATTTCTCAAGAGAGGACGGAAGGAAAAATAAAATAAAATAAATGAAGTCCTATACAACCATGAAAAAATCATTTTCTAGGAGTAGGAAGAAAGGGCTTATTACTGTTCCCTCTCCAAAACCAATTCCTCCTAGCCTTAGCCCCAAGGACTTCCTCGTCAAAGACATAGATGAGTTAATCAAGTTTCAAACATAGAGACACATAAAGGCTCTCTCTGCCATTCTGGAAAAAAGGCTTCCATTACTTTTCCTAGAAGATGATTCAGAAACTCAGAACATCTCTACATAACTAGTGAAAAGAAATAGACTTGGCAAAAATACCAGGTAAAGGAGGTTCAAACATGAGAATACATCAACTTTCAGACTTACTACGCTAAATTACCATGCCATAACAATTTTTGCATCACGACAATGTCAGAGCAAGGCTCAAAAGATGCGTCTATTAAAAGGCAGAACATTAAGAAAGCTTAGAAACTCAAGTTCTAAATAATAATTTCTCCTGCAAAGATGGTGGTTTAGGCTCAACTTGAGCACTCAAAGAAGCTTTCTTATAAGGTTATATAACAGTACATAAGAGCAGGTCTTCAAGAATTAGACAGCAAAAATTAAGGAAAGTTGGACATAGTGCAGTTGACACTTAATTTGATTAAGAGAGAAGATTCAACAAGGGTCAAATCAGGCACTCTTGGGTCATGATCTATGTCATAAATCTGGGCCGAGAACTGAGATCTTCAAGATGTTTCAAAAAAGATAATGTGCTCTGCTGTACCTTAAAAGTTTCATGGCTCAAACTATTTTGGGACATAATTCTGGGGGTGTTGAAGATTTTCCGGAAGAATATTTTGTGTGCTATTTATTTCATGATGTAGGCATTGGAAAATTGTTTAGAAAGTTTACAGAGATTTAGATGACATTATTTTAGAAGGAAGTTTTTTGGGCTACATGGAGATCTAGTTTATGTAGCCAAAAAGAGAGTGGCAGTATGATACCCACCCAAAGACCAAGGGGAAATCACCAAAAAAAAAAGAGCGAACCAATTGGTTAACAAAAGCATTCTTTAGCTAAAGAGTTTTTAACTACTCATCTCTGCATACAGATTGGAATTCCTTAACATCCACTTGGTGGAGGGGTTATGTCACAGCCTCTCCATCTTTCTCTTACTCTCATTTTTTAATTATGTGACTTCTTTAAACAAAAGTATCCCCCCCCCCCCCAAAAAAAAAAGATAACACACACACAAGCCTATGTTTAAAAAGTGGACATGATGCAAGAGTGTGATCAAAGTTACCTGACGAAGAGCTGAATTAGCATTCTGTTGTTGGTTCTTTCCAGACCACTGAACAGCATCCATTATGACATCCCACAAAATTCGAACAACCTCAATATCAGGTAAATTGGCATCTCTCATTCGGTGTTTCACGGTTTCTATGACTTCAGCAATGTCAGTTTCCTCGGCTATCTGCGTTGTTAAAGCAGATTTCATTTCACTTAGCTTCACATCAAACATTTTCTTGGCGTTGTATTCTACCAAGGGCACCAGCCCTTCCTTTCTGAAAAATGAAAGTAGTTGACTTAATCATTAAGTCATGCAGGCAGAGAAATTGATGAACACTGCTAATATTTAAAAAAACAATCAAAATTATAATATTTTATAACTTAGATTACCCCTACTCTATCACGTAAATCTGTAAAAAAAATGGTATGAAAACAATTATACAATAAAATTTTCAACAAAATATGCGAAGTAAATAATATACGAACGTGAAATGCTCAGAAAAGCCTTCAGCAGATCGCTTAGCAGAGGGAAAGAAGTCCAGAAGATTGTCTTCCACTTTGCCCCTCTTCAGGATGGAAATCAAATCATCAAGGCTATTATCCATAAGATACTCTTTGAAAAAGTCAGTTATAAATGAAAGAACTAGCCCTTTGGCCACAAGATTATCCTTAAGCAATGGCTGAAAAACAGTCTCGGGAGGAAGGCCAGACAGTTTCTGTGAAAAGGCAAGAGCCGTGAAAATTGCAAGTTTTTTCCTTTCATTTTCCTCAAAAAACTCAAGTGACTGCAGGAACCTTCGCATAACATTTTCAAGATACTTTATGAGAAATGGCCTCCGCCTCAAAATTTTCTGTATGTAGATAACAGATGGTAGAATGGCTTCACGTTTAGGTTCACAGTCTATTATAGAGTACGGATGGCGCTCTCCTTCATCAGGTTTTGTTGTTCCAGGCTGTGTGCGTCCACCAGTGAAAATAACCTGGCAGTACAACATATGTTAGTGGAAATCAAGTGCAAATAAGCTGAACTTCCTTATCGATGCATAAATTCATAAGAAAATGAATTTTTGCAATGCTGCACAATTTTTTTTATAAGAAGCAGAACTTTCATACAAAAAGAGGAAAATCCAGGCACCACTTAATAATAGGATAACTCCAGCTCTATAATTAAAAAAAAAAATACAAGAAACAGTGGTCAATAAAAAAAAATTAAACAAATAAATTTCACCCACTCCGAGGCATCACAATTATTGGGCATTGTATGATATGGCAGCCACCAAGTAGCACCAATAAGTTTAAAAGCAAGAACATCTTGCTTTGGGCAGTCATCTCTCTAAGAAGATGGTGATATATTTTCAAGAAACTTAATTTTGATATGTGTCTTATCTTTTTTTCGAGTTCAACAACATTTGGGGGTGAGGGATTTGAACACATGACCTCTTGGTCATAAGTCTATACTTGATGTCAGTTGAGCTATGCTCTTGTTGGCTTTGATAGGTGTCCTATCAATATCCACTGAGTTAATAATTCAACTCTTGGTGGGCTATAATCCACAAAGTGAAGATGATATCTCGGAGGATAATACCAATTGGCTCAATTTGACTACTTTACCGGTGATTTGACTTGAGAAATACTAGAGAATCTCTATATGCAATCCTAGGTATACAGAAGAAACTTAAGAGTTTATCTCATTTCTAGCTTCTAGAATTAGTTCCTAGCCTAGGTTCTTTTGTAATTATTCTTCTCATGCCCATTTTTCAGTGAGAAGTTGCAAACAGTTGAAAAGAAGTATCCAAACTTCAAAACAAATATTACAAAATCCTTCTTGAAAACAAGTCGCACCAACCTACCTCAAACCCAAAAGAAACCTTCTCAAGCCTCCCAAATCCAACCATGCAAATCCTAACTAGAACCTTCAGAAATTTTTCCAGATCGACAAAATTGCAAGAAAGAATAGCTTCAAATTCCTTTATTCTCCCGTCCCTTAAACATTAATCTTCACATCACCTGTGAAGAACCCATATGATTTCCCAAAATAATGATCGCCCTCCCTTGTAAACACCAATTGGAAAGAACTATTATACTTATTTTCTTTTCTTCATTTGATAATGTCCACACTACAACCATGCTAATTTATGTTTTCCCAGCTAAATCATACCCTTACGGCCTTATCATAACTTTTCCATTATATGTTGATACATGTCGTAGCTTGTTGCTTAGTACTCAATTAGAAAAGGGCTTTGGCCTACAAAGTTGTACCTTTATAATATTAGGAGGAATACCAGAGTGTACTCAGCCTTGGAAGGTTATGGTTGGGAATTCTGGAGGCATTTCCATTGGCTTCAAGTTGAAGATGATGTAATACAATAAACCATGGGCAGCTTGATTATTGCCTTCAAAAGTTTGAAATTTGTACCATTTTCCTCGTTTTTATGCTTAAATTCTTAATAGCTTCTTCAGTTAAAACTTGACGTTATTGAAGCTTGTATGAAATTAGTCATCAGGCATAGGAATAAATAAGACCAAATGCAAAGACGTTATGAAAATCTAGTACATCAAGCCCTAGCTTTCTCCAAGGGCAGGGTGACGTTCCTTCTCCTCTTTAATAATCTCATGGTGACCATCTTGATAAATCCACGTCCGAGAGGTCAATGAAGAAGCCATTAAAGTCACCCCTGGAAGTACTTCATACTTGGATAACTTTGAAGAAACTCAACTAAAGACCATCCCAATCATTGCACTGGCTCATGGAGTAATCTGATCTAAAAGATGAAGTCTTCTTTTTCTTCTTCCATTTTCAACTCAAAATGCTAAAGCCAAAGAACAGAAAATGACTTATTTTCTGCAGTTGAGCTACTAGGTTCCGTCGATTGATATCCATTTTCAACATCTAGGCAATGTGTGAGAAAATGAGGGAGAGCACAACTCATCAATCAAATGCTAAGCTAGGGTCTTGGGTAGGGCTCCAAGGGCCAAACTAATTTAAGAACACGTAGCTCACAGAGGATGAAAGATAATTTTTTTTTGGTAATGAAGCTAGTTGATGCATAACCTCACCACAATTAATCCCAACTAGCATAATTTAGGGGAGAATAATTTTCAGCTTAGAAGCTACCTCACCAACAATTGATAAATAGTGTAGATTCCATCAGCAAGGCAAAAGGCCCAAAAAATTTCATTGCTTTGAAAAACCAAACATGGGCATCCAACAAACAAATTGTCAAAAGCCTATAAAACAGTTGGCAAACTTGTTACAGTTCCAATGAGCGAATAACAACGGTAAGACCATTTAATATAGTAGATATAATACTTCAGCAGATGTTGGAAAGGTAAAATCCATATAATGTAATTTTCTTGTGCTGAATGGAGTATAACCTGAACTCTCACAGCCACAAGAAGCACTTACGCATCGGGTTGAGGGTTTCTTATCTGCTGAGTATGTGAAAATCTAATAAAGGAAAGAGAACCACCAAAAGTTGCACAATTTTTGGAAATTGGATGAATGCGAGCAGGCATGAGAAATATAAATTCACCTCCAACAACTTGACAAATGCACAAATGCACTTGCTCCAACTTCAGGGACCACTAAGGGACTCATTGAGTTAGCACTTGAATTGAATTTTCTTCATTGGGACTAGAAACAATTTCATTGAAAAATAAAGTTAACAAGATACACTGCCAAAGAGTTACCAAAAAATCCCTCCAACTCGTACAAATCAAGGAAATATCGTGGTTTCACAAACAATTAAGCTTCCAACGGCCAGCCAATAAACTCCTTAAGCACTAGTTTCAAGCCATATTCCCACCGCAACAAATCACATTGAGCCAAAGGGATTAAGGCTTAATGCTAGAAAAAGTTCCCTGTAAATAACACGCAGGAAGATACCAATGGAATGGTGAAGGCTATAATGCACCCAGTGTTATCAAGGCGCACAGAGGCGCTCGCCCGAGGTGCAAGGCGAGGCGATGTGAGGGCGTGGCGCCTCCAACACCTGCGAGGCGGGCGACTTCAATGGGTGCGCGCTGCTTTGCGCTGGATGCGCCTGTGGCTGCAGCAGCGCTTTGTCGCAGAGCGTTCACCGCGTTTTTTTTCTTTTTTTTTAAACTTAACTTCATATACACGAAACCCTAAATGCCAGCCCACACATAAGCCCATAAACTCCATGCAGCATGCATTTGACGCTTCGTAGGTTTTTTTTTATGAAAAGTTGAAAACGTTAAACGGCAACGACTTCTCTTTTCCTCTATCTATTGAGTATCGATCAACAAGTCTCCATCTCCAAATAGTTTCTTCTTCTTCATCGACCAATTCTGAACACCAAGTTGCTCTTCCTACTATCGATCAAGTCATCATTAATTCGCATTGGTTCTGTTGGACGTTGGCTTTCTTCAAATTCTTCTTTCTTATTCTGTTCTTCATCGATTGCTTTTGCTGGTGGTGTTGCCGTGTTGGCTGCTGCTTCTCCTCCTCCACTCCATTTGTTTGGCATTCGTTAGTTGCTTGGCTGCTCCTGATTCTTCTTTTTTCTTCTTCATTGATTGTTGGTTGCTACTTGCTATTTGATAGCTACTGCCTACTGCTTGGTGCTTTGCTTCATCGGTTGTTTCTTCTCCATCAGGTAAGCAGAACATGGTTACTTCCTCACTAACACTCGTTCATTCCTCTTCTTCTAATCAACTTCAGCCTTGAACCAAATTGTTCCTCTTCTTTAATTATTCTTCTTCTAATAGGAATCAATCAATATGGGAGATGTTGAGACAAAAAGAAAGCATCCCAGTTGGAAATATGTCATCTTGGAGGATGAGAAGGACACAAATACTTGCAAATGTACCTTTTGTGGAAAAATCACAAAAGGTGGAATTTGTCGAGCAACACATCATTTAGTTGGTGGAAATCGAAATGTCAAAGCATGCTTAAAGTGTCCAACTAATGTAAGAGAGGAATTGAAGGATTATCAAACAAAAACAAAAACAAAACGAGAAGAAAGTAATGCACTAACAAACCTCGAGGATTATGATTTGAATGCAATTGATGAAGAGGATGAGATGGATGTCAATGGAGGATCGAGTTCAAGTACTGGAACATCTAGAAAGCGGGCTCTTGGCAGTACAGAAGGATCTAGTAGAAGTCGGTCACAATTGAACTTGAAGCCACCACGACAAAAGGGAGCCATGGATAAATTTGTTTATCCCGATCCAACCAAAGTTGTTGATGATAGGAATAGGATGAAGAAGTTGAAGCAATCTAGCATTACAGAAAAATATAACAAAGAGGGAAGGGATACTACGATTCAATTCATCATGCGTTGGATTTATCAAGCAGGTATCCCGTTAAACACCATTCGCTTAAGAAGTTTTCATGTAATGTTAGAAGCAGTTGGTCAATTTGGTCCCGGTTTGAAACCTCCTTCTTATCATGAGGCTAGAGTTACATGTTTGAAAAAGGAGGTAGAATTTACTAAAACAATAGTTAGTAATCATGAGGTTGAATGGAAAAAAATGGATGTTCGTTGATGTCAGATGGGTTGACAGATAGAAGAGATAGAACTTTAATAAACTTTTTAGTTCATTCTCGCGTACTGGAACATTATTTTTGAATCCATTGATGCATCTTCATGCATCAAAATCGTGAAAAGTATTTGAACTCTTGGATCGAATGGTAGAGAAGATTGGAGAAGAAAATGTCATCCAAGTTGTTACTGATAATGCCTCAAATTATGTCCTAGCTGGTAAATATTTAGAAGCGAAACGGCCACATTTATATTGGACACCATGTGTTGCTCATTGTTTAGATTTGATGTTAGAAGATATTGGAAAGATGGATCAAATCAAAAGGTGTATTAAAAAGGTCGTGGCACTTAGTGGTTTTATTTATAACCACTCATATGTGCTAAACATGATGAGAGAATTCACTAATCAACATGAATTGGTAAGACCCGCCGTTACTCGATTTGCAACATCATTCTTGACACTATCGAGTATTCATAAAAATAAGGCGAATTTGAGAAAGATGTTCATCTCTGAGAAATGGACAACTTCTAAATGGGCAAAGGATCCAAAGGGAAAGGGTAAGAGAGCAGCTGACACTATCTTGATGCCATCTGACACTATCTTGATGCCATCGTTTTGGAACTCAGTTGTCTATACGTTAAAGGCATCGGGGCCACTAGTTCGTGTTCTTAGATTAGTTGATGGTGACAAACCAGCTATGGGGTACATATATGAGGTTATGGATCGAGCGAAGGAGGCTATCAAGAGCGGGTTTAATGATAATGAAGCAAAATATAAACCTATTTGGGATATCATTGACAAAAGATGGGATTGCCAACTTCATCAACCTTTACATGCAGCCGGTTATTATTTAAATCCATCTCTTTTTTATGATCACAAAGATAGAATTATTCAAGATGTAGAAGTTATGAGTGGTCTACTTCAAGTTGTGCAACGACTAATACCATCAAAGAATGACCAAAACCGATGCACGTGGAATTGGAGTTTTATTCTTAAGCTAAAGGCATGTTTGGCATCGATTTAGCTATCAACACGAGGAAAATTAAGACGCTGTAATGTTATTCTTTAAATGTTTGGGTTTTAAACTAAAGTTATTCCAAGAGTTAATCCTAAACCATTTTAAACATGTGACAATGTGAACAGCATCATGGTGGGCTCTTTATGGGGTAGTACTCCAATTCTACAAAGGTTGGCCATGAGAGTTCTAAATCTCACATGTAGTGCTTCTGGTTGTGAACGCAATTGGAGTGTTTTTGAACATGTGAGTGGTTAATTTGTCTTCTACCTTATTAATTTAATATTTAAACATTACTTTTTAACTCTATATTCATTATTAATTTTGTAGATTCATTCAAGAAGAGAAACAGTTAGAGCGTGGCGCGTTTAAATGATTTGGTTTATATAAAATACAACCAAGCACTTAAAGAACGCTTCGATTTGAAGGATCAACTTGATCCAATTTCTCTTAATCATATTGATGAGAGTAATGAATGATTGGTTGGAACGCTTGAAGAAGAAGATAATGAACTTGAAGCTGATAATGAGTTGGTTTTTTATGATGACGACCTCACATGGGGAGATGTGGCAGATGCTAGTGGTGTTAGAGAACCTCTAAAGTACACTAGGTCTAAAGGGAAGTCAACTGTTGCAGCTTCATCTTCTAGAATTCGAACATCAACACCTACTATACAGGCGGTTAGTGATGAAGATGATGACAATGTAGAGGAATTGGATCTTGAAGAGGAGATCAAGGAGTAGCAGGAGATGACGAGTTAGATTTAGATGAGGAGGAAAATTATGATTATGACATTTGATTGATATTTTAGACTTCTAAATTTCGAGTTTTATACTAGTTTTTCCTTTATTGTTGGTTTACTGATTCATTATTTCATAATTTTCGTTCTTGATGACTTTAGACATTTGATTGATATATTAAGTTTTTAAGGTTTTTTCATTTTATATGATATTTACTATACAATTTATGGTGTATATATTATTTATTTATATATTTAATTATTGCGCCTCGCATCACTTGGGCCACGCCTTTTTGTCGCCTCTCGCCTTCGGGCTATCACAGGGCTTGTTGCCCTGAGGTGCGCCTTGCACTTTGAAAACACTGAATGCACCAAAACATAAGAGAAAAAGAGAGAGAGAAAGCATCTAAAGATTCGTCATCTGAGTTTCACATATAGCACTAGTTTTTCCAGAGAGAGAGAGGGGTCAAGTCCCAACATAAGTTCAGATAGCTTTCACTTCCCTAAAATTACAATAAAAAAAAACTTATAAATCCCAGACAATTTATCAATCATATTAGATGGGAAGTATATTCCATTCAATACAAGCAATCTTTCCCAACAATGTTTACTTCTAAGCAACAGAAAACGGGCTTAAGACAATAGAAACTTTTAATGATTGAAAAGAACAATTTTGAGCAATAAACATTTTACTCCATCCTAACCAGTTGAAGGTACTTAAGAAAGAATCTAAAATCAAGAAGGGGATTTATAGGTACAAGTCCTATTCTTCTTATCGCATGACCAAAGATAATGTTGCGTGAAACATGATATATTTTGAAGAAAAAAATTCTCAAGAAACAAAAACCTAGAATTTTCCCTAGAACATCAATTGTTGCACTATAATTGTCCATAAAGATCAAAAGAGACATCCCCACATTCTCTCTCTCCAAAATATTGCGTGCAAATGAGACCAGGAAAGCATGGATTGTTCTTCCACTTTTGTCCCTCCACTGGCAAGTGTTGGGAGAATCTCTTCTTCGGATTTTTTCCAAACCCCTTCGTTGTAGTTAGTATGCTAGTGTTTTTCATAATTCATTTTTAAATAAAAAAATAATATTCATTCAAAGGCAAAGAATTACAAAGGGAGACAAAATCAACCCAACTAAAACGATGGGGATTCCGAAAAATCCCACAACTCAGTTACCTTTCCCTCCACTGTGGTAGAGATTTCATAAAGTCTAGGAAAATGAGTTTAAGAGGGATATATTTTTCTCACCCAACCCCAATTCAAAAATACTAGTCGTAGTTCTCCCATTACCAATCTTTATGGTAAGATATCAGTGTAAAAATCATTCTGATGCTACGGTAACATTTCTTGCAACAATAAACATACCTCTTAAGTACAATTTCTTCTCATTTTCAGATTGGCAATGGAACCAAAATCGTCAAATCCATATTCATGGTAACTAGGTCGACAAAAAAAGGATTATAGCCATATTTAAAAAGTGGGACACCGATGTCGGTTGTTTTATTGATGTGTGCTTTTACTTAATTGTTTTTAACGTTTTTCCACAGGTTAATAGGTTAATTATTAATGTGTATAGTGTTAGTAGTTATACAAAATCATTAGGCCACAGGTAAACACCATTTTGAACCTATTTAATCTCAACCAAATGGCAAGGATGGTGATGAATAAATTTTTTGGAGATTTATTCTTCAAGAAACCAAACATCAATTAGTATCATTAGCATCTTCTTCAGACCTAATATAGCAAGAAGAAAAGGAAAACGAGGTGAGAAAGATCTTGCTACACTAATTGGTCTAAATCAACCAAGTAGCACAACTTTGTGGAAGGATTAACCATAAGTCGTTTTATATTTCTACAATCTGCTTGGAGGAAGACATGGACGTTATAAAAAATCCCTTCAAATGATTACCTAGATATGGTCACAAATGGAGCTCTGACTAATACTAGCGAGCTAAGAAGCAAGGATACGAATACGAGACACAGATGCGACATGACACGAACACGGTGACACGTCATTTATTAAAAATTTAGGGCACAGACACGGCTAGGACACATTTATTAAAATATAAATTTTTTAAAATATATCATTTTTCTATTAGAAAGAAATTTAAAGTCGTCAATAAGTTTATGCATCTATCTACTTAAAAAATGATTTTGATGTATTTCGTTCTCAAGCTTCATTATTTTTCTCCTATATTATTATGTACCTATTTAGTATATTTGACAAGTGTTCATTATGTGTGTAACAAATATTGCACCTATATTGACTTTGTAACAACTAGTTTCTAACATATATCTATTATGCTAACAAGTGTCCGATACGTATCCAACAAGTGTCGGAGTGACAAAGTGTCTAACATGTGTCGCACAAGGACACGCTAACAAAACTAAAGTGGTTGTGCTTCTTAGCTAGCGAGTGAAAGAAAACAATGCCAAAGCTGCAAGTGAATTATAGTCACAAGTAAGTCCTACTAGATTCTTTTTGAAGATTAAAGTCAAGACAAGATGGAGGGAGTCATCTAGTAATAGTAGAATATAGCGACCAATTCTGAGTGAGGATTTCAATCAAGGAGGGGTCGTGATGGTACATACATCTTTGGATGTGGGAAAAAGATATGGCTTCCAAGATCAAATATGACAAAGGAGAGAACCAAACTAAATAGAACTCGAAATTTGATTTTTTTATAAGAAACAATTTCATTGGGGTTTGAAATGGAAAAAAAGACCAAATAAAGGCCTCAATCCAAAGGAGTAGCAATAGATCTCTTCAATTGGACAAAAGAGAGGAAAAACTATAAAGATAAAAGTAGAGAAGTCCATTTACACCATGATAATACAAGTGAAGAGCATTATCAAAAAAGACCAGATAGGTTCTTTCCCTTTGAATCAAAAGTCCTGTGACTTCTATCAATCCAAACCAATCACAAAAAAAGCTCAAACTCCAAAGGATTCTCTTCTTTTCCTTAAAAGGGTGTCCCAAAAAAGACCGGATGGGCAAAAATTATTTCAATCACAAACTCAAATTTGAAGTATATGGCATAAATCCATAAAATAATGCACTTGAATGAGCGTAGGAGTTCATGTGATTATCTACGCAGACACGAATGAACTTAAAATCAAAAGCTAAACTGTCTCGTCCTAGTAAAGGAAATCCAAGAAAAAAGATTAATCATATAATTGATGAGAGAATGATACTAAATACTAAAATCTCAAAGTACCGACAGAACTTCAATCAAAATGTGTAAGTGGCAACTTAAGAGGATAGAAGAACTAGATGTGCTTAACAAGTGGAGGCCCAAATATTGGACATGTACAACCAAGACCAAAAGGTAAATGATATAAAATGGAAATTAGTTTACCTTGGATGGAAAGCTTGATAGCAATGTTTTTGAATTGGCAATAGGGACACATCAATTAGGGGTGAGCAAAGGAAGACCAAAAACCAACACGACTGACTGAAGTCAATTCAGTTGGTTTAAGCTATATGCGAAAAAAAAGATTCGACTGACCAAACCAACATATGGTCGGTTCGGCGTCGGTTCGGGCAGAAAACCGACCCCGACCAACCGATGCTCAACCCTAACATCAGTTTCTAAAGAACTAGGACATGGACACACTCGGGACCTTTTTTCAAAAGGATTTGATTAATATAGGAGATTTATTAGAACTCAAAATGACTAGAATCTAGAATTTCTTTTTCTTTATTAAGGCAAAACAAAACAAAAAACTTCGTTGCAACACGAACAAAATGGGCCAATGGAAAAGTGGTAACAGTTGAGCGGTAATTTGAAGAGTTAGGCTTTCTAGGACCTTGTGGTGGAAAATGTTCAGAAAAGACTGCCTACTTGAAACAAGGGTCTTCTTCTCTAATGGGGGAGGCTCACTCGTTTTCTGTCGATGCTGGGTGAAATTCCAAGTTACTTCATGACTCTAGAATTCATGTTGGTGTGAGTAAGAGAATTGAGAGAGTTACGAGAAATTTTCTGTAAGAAGCAGCAGTTGAGGGGTGATGTTCCCACTTGGCAAGGTGGGAGGTGTGGTGTTAAAGCCTGTGGATCTAGGAGGTTTAGGTATTGAGAGTTTAACTTCATAACTAGACCTTCTCAGCAAAATGGTTGTGGTGTTTCTTCATGAAGCCTGACGTGAACGCAGGCATAGGTCAGGAGGCCTTTGCAAAGGCTTTTTTCTCTCAATTTATCACTTGTTCTAGTAGGGATGCTCGAAGGTTTACTTTTGGGAGGATAGATTGGTGGTGGATGAGCCTCTGTATGATTTGTTTTCGAGGTTATACCATCTTTAGAACACCATATTGCATCATGTGGCCTCAATTTTGCCTTCCCTTGATCCTTCTTCGATCTTTAGGCTCCAAACGTCCTTTGTCTAATAGAGAGGTGTTGGATGTGGTGAGTCTTCTTTCCATTCTTCGAGACCAGCATGTGATCCCATGGAGAAGGGATGTTAGGATTTGGTCCCTAGATCCTTCTAGGAGTTTTTCTTACTATTCATTTTTTTCATATTTCATCTTTAAAAAAATGGGTTTGATGTATTTTACTCTCAAAGTTTATTGTTTTTGTCCTATATTATCATGTGTCTATTTAGTATAAGTATTTGAAATGTGTCTAACAATGTTTGGACCCATATTGAACAACTAGGGTCTAGCACATATCTATTGTGTTATTACGTGTCCAACAAGTGTTCAACACATGTTGGACACATACACGATAGCTTCTTTTTAGCTTCTACTAATAAGCATAGTCTAATGGGGAAAAAAACAAACCACCCATTCCCAACCAACAACGAAGAGAACTTTAAAATGCTGCTAACAAAGGAATTAAGGAAACTATTAAATTTCCAATCAACAACGAAGAGAACTTTAAAATGGCATACAGTGAATTGAATACATAGTCAAAATGACAATCTTGTGTCAAATATTGATAGAGGAATTAAAGAACCTCAAAAGTGTTTCACATTAGACAATATCAGGGTATGAAAAGTGTGTATAGCACCATCAAAATGACTACCTCAAAAAAGGTGTCCCCGTATCTTGAGAAGTCAAGTTCTGAAGACTCAATGTTCCTGGCAACAAGTTCCTGTACAAGAAAAACATGCTCAGATTAATATACTTGTTAATCATATTTACCCTGAAAACTATCTTGGTTATCATGAATGACAGTGCAGCAATTACCAAATCACCAGCATTATCCAGATAAATCTGGACCACTGCATCAGAAAAAGACGCAGGGTCCAGCGGTATTGTAATATTCCGTTTGCGGGTCTTAATCCGCGTGCCACTGCCAAATCAGACAATCATGGGGGGAGTAAGTAGACAGTTCGTTGATGGCAAGAAATTTTTTTTAAGAATAACAAAATGATGCATGTGAAGAAAATAACGCATTCCTGAACAACTAAATGATGGCATGATACACTAAAAGTTTAAACAGGAACACAATTTTAGGAGTAAATGGGACTGTCTGGTAATGCTACAAGTCTTTAAAATGGAAATAGCATATCGACAAATGGCAGAGGCAGACACAGATAGAAAAATGTATAATTTTGCTCTATTCTTCCAGAATAAAAAAACACAGTTTATTAGTCTAAAATAGTAACTATCAAAGAAAGGTAAGAATAAACATGCCCTACTTATCAAGAATGAGACGGTACAATGCAAAGCATTAGTTAAATGTGAAATACATTCATTGATATTTACACCCTCAGACCAAGTAAAAAATAGAAATAAGTTATGGTAAATATTGCAAGGTAATCATCAAGGTATTGGAATCCTTTTTTTTTCTTTTTTGTAGGGATTTAATTAAGATAAGAGGAAGGAGAACACCCACCAAAACCTATCTACTGATCCTTCTCAATTACTGCAGCTGCAGACAATATTAACTGACCAGCTCCTAACTACAATACAATACCTCACTTAACCTATCACAAATAACCATAAAACTCCATTCATCTAGAATAATTGAGAAAATCACAGTCTAATAGTACAATGAAAATGATCAACAGTTGTATCAGATAAATCATCTATACCACATAAAAAAAATTAACCAGAAACTAATTCCATGCAAAGAATACACAGTGCGGAAGATGATAATAGTAGAAACAAGGCTTACCCAAGAGTGGGTTTCTCCTTCGAGCTGCACGTACAAAAAAAAAGATCCACAAAAGAAAAAAATAATGAGTCAGACTATAAAGTACATAGCAAAAGTGTACTAAATTTTATGGACTAATCAACAGATCATGTGAATAAAAAAGGCACACTTTTTGTAAGGGGGAGGGGTAAATAGAGAAAGGCGCTTCTTCTCTAATAAAACTTAAAAAGCGTTAACTCAGGCAAATATCTACTTTGACATGCGTAGGAAAACTTAAAAATCTGTCTACATCACCTAGGGAGCGTTTATCGAACTTACAAATTGAAAGTCGCAATCAGAAGTTGGAAAGGAACAGAATTGGCTAAAAAAAATTAGTGTTTTTTCTTATCAAAAGAAGAAAAAAAATTATGTGCTTTCAAGATTAAACCCTAATCAAGTACTAAAACTTTTCGTCCAAACAAACCTAGAAACCAGATCCGCTATAACCCAAAAAATAAATCCAAAAAATCGATAAAATAATAATAAAAGGCGATGGTCTGCTCCAAACCAGAAGATCGATGCAACACTAGAAAATTGTATATATATAGATATATAGTCAAAACACAAATTAAAAAAAAAAAAAAACAAACAAACAAACAAACAAAACCGGGACCAAATTTTGCATCAAAAAGCCCGAAATCTGAAATCGCAAGTGACCAGCTCAAAAAAGCGAACAGATCCATGGAAAGCGAAATCTATTAATCGAAATCATCGACCAGAACTAACGAAAGAAAGATCAAAAAAGTTGCGAGATAGATAGAGAGAGGGAGAGAGAAAGAGAGAAGTAAAGCGATTAAAACCTCATAAACCAAGACGAGTGAGGATCGGAGAAAGCTTAATGAGTCTGTAAAAGTCGCTTGAGTTGGTCGCAAGAAGATGACCGAGAGAGGCCAGAAGGAAAGGAATAGAGAGAAAGAGATGGAGAAACGAAAACGGGAATCGGAATGCTGCTCGGCCAGGGTTATATAGTGAGAGCGGAATGTAATTACCATGAAACAAGGCGGCCTAATTGTAATTATAGTGGAAAAGTAGGGGTTGGATTGCAAAATTATTATTATCGTTTCGTTGTCGATCGCGTAATTTCGGAGTCTTTGGAGTAGCGTTTGTCAGGTCAGTGGGACCCACACTCTACGCGTCGGGTCAAGGAATTCTTTGGCAAAGCGAAGCGTGTCGAAATGGGTGAGGGTCGGATGTGGGAACTGGGAACGACTTACATTTTTATTTTTTATACCATTATCTTTGTTTTGGTACATTTTTATAACATAAGTTTTTTTTAGTACATTTATACCATTAGTTTGTAACTTTGTATTAATATAAGTTAGGGAAAAATATTCTTTAGGGGATTGTTTGGTATAATGAGAACCTTTGAATTTGGAACTCTAGAGTTTTGTTCTAGAGAGTTTGAAAGCTTAGGAATAAGAAAATAGTGTAGTTGAAGTACAGTGTTATGAAACTTGAGAATCAGAAAACAGTGTCATGATTTCAATATATCTTTTATTGAAATAAGAACAAGTTCAAGGATATTGAAATAAGAACGAGTTCAAGGATATAAAAATACCAAGTATAATACAAGAAAGGTAAGTGTATAAAATCAAATCCTAAATTACAGTATAATTTACGTTCACACTCTCCCTCAAACTTAAGGTGGTAAAGTAATAACCAACTTTGGTTCGTGTTGTAATTGAGTAAACCGGCCAAGAGACAACGCTTGTGTAAAAATATAATATGGTTGCTCGGTAGTGGAGATGGATTGTAAGTGGAGAGTGTTGCTTAAGAAATGAGGTCGAACAAAGTGGCAGTCATTTTCAATGTGCTTGGTGAAGGAAATCGAATTCCCTTGAGTAGCGGAAACGTGAATTAAATCGTATTTACTTGTTTTGTTTTGGTTCACTACAAAACCCAGTACATTTGATAAATTAACAGAGATAAGCCTAATCGAAGCATGGATTAAAGCAACATAGACATGCTTTAAGTTCTAAACTAAAAGGAAAAACATATTACCTTTGTAGTTTCGAATTGGCAACTTCTTACCTCATTTTGTAGCAAATTCTACAACACAGCAACCTTCTCTTCCTTTGTAAAGCAGGACAACACCACTAGTGAGAACCTCTTATCCTCTGAATCCTTAGATCCAACCTTGGTGGGAAGGTATTCCAACAATTAAAGTATTGCATAGAGATTTAAAATAGAAAGTGATAAACAAAAGTTATACAAAAAGAAAATATAAAGGTAGAAAAAATTTCAAAGAGAAAAAAAAAGTTAGAGCAAAATCACTTATCAATATTGCCAAACATCATAATTTTGATAGGAAAATGATTTTAGACATGTCAAAAGTGATTTTAGTCATTCCAAAATCATTTCCAAACATGCCCTTATATAGTTGTAGCTAGGAGTTGTAGAAGATCTTAAAACCCTTGAACTTTCATTATTAAATTAAATTAAATACAATAAATGTAAAAAAAACATTAAGTATAGATTAATTTTCATAAGTTAAATCAATAAAAAAAAACTTTTTATATTCAAGTCTTTCATATTCTTAATTTAAAAGTTAATTATGCATCAAAATATTGGATTTTTATTTTAAAAAGTTTGACTATATATAATTTATATTTTTTAAAAAATATTTTTAATTGTTAATTTGTTTTTAAATATTATATTTATATAAAATTTCATTAAATATAATTGATTGTAAATTGTGTTCAAATTTTCATTAAATATAATTTGGAGCCATGCAACTTGTAGTTGTTCGGTTTCAACATGAGATATCAAGAAACAAACTCCAAGGTACAATCAAACTTACCGATGATAAAGACAAAGGTCAGGTCATTGTAACTTATTTGAAGAACCAAAGACAAAGTTTAGTTTCAGATGATTCTTATCAATATAGAAGCCACAAATGCAAAGACAAACATCAAAAGAAAAATGATTCAAGGAAACTTAAGTTTGAAAGGAAGAGAAGCAAAAAATATTCTCAACTTGGAAAATCTGTAACCTTAAAGGAATTCTTCTCTGGAAAATTCCTTCAAATAAAAGAAAAAGGCAGAAAACTCTACTGGTGTTTACTACATTGAAGCAAAAGAAGCTGATGACGTAAAAGAAGTCAAGAAAAGGACTTTTGTCTTCGATCGCATCAAGCCTTCAACTACTCGACCTTCAGTCTTCCAAAGGATGAGTATGGTCGCGACGAAAGAAGAAAACCAAGATCCAACTTCTAGCTCCACTCGAGCTTCAGCCTTTCAAAGGCTAAACGCTTCTACTTCAAGGAAATGCCAACCTTCAACATCTGTTTCTAATCGCCTTAAAGTAACAAGTAGTCAAGATGAAAGCATGATGAACACCTCGAAAGTAGAACTGTTCGATGAGGTGAGCCACAACAAGGTACAAAGTACCGTCCCTTCACATATGAAAAGGAAGTTCTCTATTCTCATAAATACAGAGGATTCCTTAAAGGCGAAGAAAAATCCCATCGTCTTAACAAATCCTACAAATGAAGGGCTTGATCAAGACTATGGTGACGACAAAGACATTTAAAATGTAAAAGCTCCTTGTCGCAAGAGCCTAAACTGCATGATGCTCTTGGCCCACGCAAGCTTAAAAGGTGAACGGCCAAAAAAAACAAATTGAACTATGTTCTGACTTGATCCCTTTTCTTAGGGATACGTAGGCAGCTTAAAGGAAACTTTAAGTTCAGTCCCACAAAATAAACAAAAAAAGTGTGTCGCAACTACTGAGACATGACATTGTAAGTTAAGGATTAACCATCTACTGAGGGCAATACAAAAAGACTAAAGGTGTTTCATCCTATTGTCGATAGTGACGCTGCAAATTGAATGTGTTGCATCATTGTGAGGACGACACTGCAAGTTGAGTTCATGCGAGGTCGCTTCCTCTCAAAATTCGAGGGACTTCGCCACTTCCTCTCCAAATTCGAAGGACTTCGTCGTTTCCTCTCCAACTTCGAGGGACTTCGTCGTTTCCTCTCCAAATTCGAGGGACTTTTCCATTTTTCTCCAAGTTCGAGGGTTTCGTCATCACTTCTTCTCAAAGCTCAAAAACTTCGTCGTCACTTCTTCTCAAAGCTCAAAAACTTTGTCGTCGCTTCTTCTCAAAGCTCGAGCCGCTTCTTCTCAAAGTTTGAAGGCTTCGTTGTCGCTTCTTCTCAAAGTTCGAGGACTTCGTCATTGCTTTTCTCAAAGCTCGAGGACTTCGTCGTCACTTCCCCTAGAAGCTCTAGGACTTCGTCGTCGCTTCCCCTCAAAGCTCGAGGACTTCGTTGTCGCTTCTTCTCGAAGTTCGAAGACTTCGTCATCGCTTCTTCTCGGAGATCGAGGACTTCATCGTCACTTCTTCTCAAAGCTCAAAAACTTCATCGTCGTTTCTTCTCAAAGCTCGAAGACTTCGTCGTCACTTCTTCTCAAAGCTCGAGGACTTCGTCGTCGCTTCTTCTCAAAGCTCGAGGACTTCGTCATCTTCAAAGACTCTAGCGGTGTTTCGTCATCAATTACTCTGGTGGTGCTTCGTCTTCAAAGTCTCTGGCAGTGTTTTGTCTTCAAAGTCTCTGGTGGTGCTACGCCCTCAAAGTCTCTGACGGTGCTCCATCTTCAAAATCTCTGGCGGTGCTTCGTCTTCAAGGTCTCTGGCGGTGCTTCATCTTCAACGTCTTTGGCGGCACTTCGTCGTCAAAGTCTCTGGCGACGCTTTGTCTTCAAAGTCTCTGGTGATGCTTCGTCTTCAAAGTCTTTGGCGACGCTTCGTCTTCAAAGTCTAGCTTCTGACGGCACTTCGTTTTCAAAGTCTCTACTGGTGCTTCGTCTTCGAAATCTAGCTTCTGGCGGCGGCTCGTCTTCAAAGTTTGGCTTCTGGCGGCACTTCGTCTTTAAAATCCTCTGGCGGCAGTTCGTCTTCAAAGTCTGGCCTCGGGCGGTGGTTAGTCTTCAAAGTCTCTAGCGGCACCTCGTCTTCAAAGTCTCTGGCGGCATTTCACCCTTAAAGTCTCTGATAACACTTTGGCTTCAAAGTCTTCAAAGTCTGATGGCTTCGCTCCAGTTTTAATTCAAGCTTCCTTGGCTTCACTTCTAAGTTCTGGATTAAAAAAGAATGATTGAAAAAGAATTTTGTCATAGTAAAAAAAAAAAAGAGAGAGAGAGCTAGATTGTCCATCTGAAGCCTTGCAATTCCTGTCACTAGCAAACAAGATGAGCATCAAAATTTTCGCACCAAGTTCAAGTTTGCTAGTCAAATTTCGAGTTCGCTCGTCAAGTTCAGAGTTCGCTCGCCAAGTTTTGAGTTTGTTCGTCAAGTTTCGAGTTTGCTCGCTAAGTTCAGAGTTTTCTCGCAAGGTTCCGAATCCGCTCACCAAGTTCCAAATTCGTTCGCCAAGTTCGAAGTTTGTGCCCTGCTAGCTAACTCTCGAGTTTGTACCTCATTCCTTAAGTGTCGAGTTTGCTTGCCAAGTTAGGAGTTTGATTGTCAAGCTCCGAGTTTGCTCGTCAAGTTCAGAGTTCGCCCAACAAGTTTCAAGTTCGCTCGTGAAGTTCAGAGTTCGCTCGTCAAGTTCAGAATTTGTTTGCCAAGTTCAGAGTTCGGTCATCAAGTTCAGAGTTCGGTCATCAAGTTCAGAGTTCGCTCGTGAAGTTCCGAGTTCGCTCGCCAAGTTTTGAGTTTGTGTCCTGCTGGCAAAGTTTTGAGTTTGTGTCCTGCTCGCAAAGTTTTGAGTTTGCTCCCCAAGTTTCGAGTTTACTCGTCAAGTTCATAGTTCGCTCGCCAAGTTTCGAGTTTGCTCGTCAAGCTCCAATTTGTTCGCCAAGTTTTGAGTTCACGCTTGCTCACCAAGTTTGAGGATCGCGCGTCTCTCTGCCAAATCAGGAGTTATCGTTCATCTTCGTGTGTCTCTCTCTACCCAATCAAGAGTCGTCATTCATCGTTACACGTCTCCACCAAAATAGAGTCATCGTTCGTCGTTGCACGTCCATCCACCAAGTTAGGAGGGATGCACCAAGTTGATGATGAAGCGGTTGTGAAAGTGAATCATCCCTCAGTGACGAATGTAGTCACTTTCACCTTTAGGACTGATGCGCCAAGTTGATGATGAAGCGTTCGTAAAAGTGAATCATCCCTCAGTGAGGAATGTAGTCACTTTCACCTTCATGACTGATATGCCAAGTTGATAATGCAGCGGTGGCGGCGCAAGAGACGAAGCTGCGAGGAGTGTGAGCAATACACTCATCTCCAAAGCATGAACGACGAAGCTGCAGTGAGGATGAGCAATTCACTCATCCCCAGTGTCGTAGGCGACAGAGCAACGGTGAGGATGAGCAATTCACTCATCCCCAGTGTCGTGGACGATGGAGCAACGATAAGGATGAGCAATTCACTCATGTCGTGAGCGACAGAGCAGATTAGCTTTCGTGAAGGTGAACCATCTTCAACGAGAAATGTTGTCATCTCCACCAAGGTTGAGGAATGGAAGGAGTTTGATTAGCTCCAAACAAAATGGAAGGGGGCATCCTAGCCGCAACACAATAAAAAAAGAGAATTAAAAAAAAGTTGAATTTTTTTATAAAAAAAGTGTTTAAAAAAAAGATAGAAAAATGAAAAACAATAGTTTAAAAAAAAAAACAAAAAAATAAAGTTTTAAAAAAAAGAACAAAAATAGAAAAAAAAACGTTGAAATAAAAAAAGAAGAGTAAAAAAAATGAAAAAAAATTATTAAAAAGAAAGGTTGAAAAGTTTGTGGGCCCCTTGTTTCTTTTCTTTTTCCATTTTTTTCTTTTTTTCTTCTTCCGTACGCCACCCTTCCCTATTTCTTACTTTCTCTCTCCCAATCACTCTTTCACTCTCTGTCTCCCACTTTCTCTCTCTTTCACGTTCTCTCTCTCTTTCCCTCACCTTCTCTTCTCCCAACTTCGGCGACCCACGGTGGCAACTCATAGTAGTCGACGGCAAGAAGTGCTCGACAACACGCACTTGATTGGACGGCGGCTTGTAGCGATTCAACCCACGGTAATCCGAACGGATTCGTCGGCTTCGGAGATCTTCGGCGACTCATCGGTTGGAATCGGTGTCTGGCGGTTCGGCGGAAATAGTACAACCGGATCTCGTTAACGACAACAAAGACACGATCAACTCAGCGACTGCAATGCTTCAATGCTCAAATCTTCGAGTATGAAGCTTCATCCAATGTTGCTTGAGAAAACTCCTGCATAGTATGGGTATATGTAGGAAATCCTTGGAGAAGATTTGGGTGTCTTCTATTGCTGAGTTTGCATATAAATCTCAACTACAGTTCCAATAAGAATCTAAATCGAATTGAAGGATTTGATTTTAAGATGAAAGTTTGAAATTCAGAGAATTAATAGCTCAAATCGAACTCATTTGTTGTTTTTCAGTTTGAGTTTGGACTTTTATGCTCAAAATTAAATGAATTTTAAAATGTGTATTCACGGTTAAATTTGAGAATAAATTTCAACTTATTTTGAGCTCTTCTCTTAATTAAAAAAATTGGGCTCACCTAAAAAAAATTTAAAAATAAATTTCAAGTTTTGAGTTTGTGTCCTGCTCGCAAAGTTTTGAGTTTGCTCCCAAGTTTCGAGTTTGCTCGTCAAGTTCATAGTTCGCTTGCCAAGTTTCGAGTTTGCTCGTCAAGCTCCAATTTGGTTCGAGTTCACGCTTGCTCACCAAGTTTGAGGATCGCGCGTCTCTCTGCCAAATCAGGAGTTATCGTTCATCTTCGTGTGTCTCTCTCTACCCAATCAAAAGTCGTCATTCATCGTCGCACGTCTTCACTTAAACAGAGTCATCGTTCGTCGTTGCACGTCCCTCCACCAAGTTAGGAGGGATGCACCAAGTTGATGATGAAGCAGTTGTGAAAGTGAATCATCCCTCAGTGAGGAATGTAGTCACTTTCACCTTCAAGAGTGATGCGCCAAGTTGATGATGAAGCGACCGTGAAAGTGAATCATCCCTCAGCGAGGAATGTAGTCACTTTCACCTTCAAAAGTGATATACCAAGTTGATAATGCAGCGGTGGCGCAAGAGACGAAGCTGCGGGGAGTGTGAGCAATACACTCACCTCCAAAGCACGAACGATGAAGCTGTGGTGAGGATGAGAAATTCACTCATCCCTAGTGTCGTGGGTGACAGAGCAACGGTGATGATGAATAATTCACTCATCCCCAGTGTCGTTGGCGACAGAGCAATGGTGAGAATGAACAATCCACTCATCCCCAGTGTCGTGGGTGACAGAGCAACGGTGAGGATGAGCAATTCACTCACCCCTAATGTCATGGACGACGGAGCAACGATAAGGATGAGTGATATTCCCATGAAATGGGATTATTTTTGGCACTTTTCATTGCTTATTTCTACTAAAAATTGAGTGGTGGGCGTGTTTTATTCGTTTTCTTAGCGTGTTTTTGTTGAGTTTTGGAGTGTGGTAATTTTAGTGTCTAGTTGTTTATTTTCTTTGTTGTGTTAGGTTAATTTTAGTATTTTGTGTCTATTTAGTTTTCTTGAGTTGGCGTGCTTTATGCTTGATGCATGTTGAGTTTTGTGTGTTCAGTTATTGTTCGTGTTCGTGTTTGTGTTTGGTGTAGGAGGAAGAGGATTGTTGAATGTTGTGACGCCAATGCTACAACACTGCTGCATCACTAGCTTTAAAGAGCAGAAGGCAAGTTCACTATGTGGTAGCAATGTCACAGCATTGCTGCAACATTGAATTCGGGCAGAAAAGTCAAAGTGGGGCCCACCTCTCGGGATGACGCAGCAGAAGCCTCTTTTTCTGGTTTAAATCAGTAGTTTTGGGTCTTTTGGGGAATTTTGACAGTGGAAGGACTTGGGGTGCAAACTTAAAAAAGAAAAGAACCTACCCTAATTTGGGTAGGGGTATCTAATCGAGAAAGGAGGCTAGAGAGAGGAACTGATCGGTAAGAGAGGAGAAGAGGAGCATCTCAACGCAACTTGCAGGAGAAGAAGGCAACTGCAGCTTCACCCCTGCAGCCAATTCGTGGCCATCTTTTCTTCTCTCTTATTAGCTTTTTCTTCCTTCACCTAGCTAGCTAGAATGGTTTAAAGTTGTGTAGTTAGATCTTTTGTTGTAATTTTGACTTCATCTTTCAGAATGTTTATAAGTTTTAAATGCTTTGTTCTTGAGTTCTATGTAAAAGCCATGGGCTAAGTACTTTTTAAGTTGGAATTTATGGGATGAGATTCTAATTTCTTGAAGTCTTTTGTTGGGAAATTGCTAAATGTGTGTAGTTTGCTTATGGGTGTTTATGGTTTAATGTTCTTCTTAAGAGTGGCCACCTTAGGACTGATTATTAGTTTATTTTAATTCTGAAAAGGTTAAAATGAATGGAAAAGGCATAAACATTGCAAGTAGGTCTTTGTCTTGAAAGAGAAGGGATCCCAAAAGCATAGACATATGCTTTTGGCTTGTAAACTTGGGGAAATTTGATTTGTTTTGATGTTTGAAAGCTGGGTTTTCATAGACATATGTAATACTCTGCTTTTGGAATGCAACTCGAAGGTTAGAAGTAATTTTCGGAATTTTTGTATAATTTCCTGTTTCTGCACAGTTTAGCAGTGTAACAACAATGTGATAGCATTGCTACAACATTAGGCAACAGGATTTAGACTTTCATTTCCATAAATTCCAACGCTTTTATCATTTCATTCTCAGCTTGTTTATTGTCCATTTGAGTTGTTTATTGCTCTGAGATAGCTTGTTTCTTTCTCTCTTGTGCCAATCTCGTTTTAGTTGCTTTTGGGTTAATTAGAAGCTTTAAGATTAGTTTAACTTTACTCAATTTCATCATTTTCGCTGACCTTAGTCCCTGTGGGATCGACCTTGTTCACCAATTACTACCTACGATTGCGTATGCTTGCGTAGTGAGTTTTTGCACAACAAGTTTTTGGCGCCGTTGCCGGGGACTAAGTGTTTGTGAATTTTGTGAAACTGAGTACTTTTATTTGTTGTTCTTCGTTTTAGTTAACTCACTTAAATTTTTTATTGGTTACTTGTGTATCGTGCTAGGTGTTGAACTTCTTTTATGAACGAGGAGCACGATCCTGAATTGCAACCTCTTGATCCCGAGATCGAACGTACATTTCACCGTCGAAGGAGGGAACAAAGAGGACGAGCAGAAGCTGAAGGTATGGCTGAATCACCATTGAGAATTGATAACAATGGTGGTGCGAGAGCAGTGGAAGATGAGAGAGATCGGGTTATTCAGGAGTATGCAGTGTTGGTTCTGATTCCAGGGATCATGCCACCAGAGATAGAGGCACCGCATTTTGAACTGAAGCCAGTCATGTTTCAGATGCTCCAGCACACAGGCCAGTTTGGGGGTATGCCAATGGAGGATCCTCACTTACATCTCCAGTTATTCATGGGTGTGTGTAAGTCCTTTGTAATCAGAGGAGTAAGTGAGGACACTCTTAGGTTGATGTTTTTCCCTTACTCACTAAGAGGGAAAACACTTGAATGGTTGAACACGATACCACCTGGAGCTATTTAAGGTTGGAATGAGTTGGTGGAGCAGTTCTTGATAAAGTATTTTCCACCCACCAAGACTGCAAAGCTCAGGAGTGAAATTACTTCCTTTCAGCAGCAGGATGATGAGTCTCTGTATGAAACTTGGGAGAGGTTTAAAGAGTTGCTTCATAAATGCCCGAATCATGGTATTCCCTATGGCATTCGAGATCACGGACTTTTTATAATGGGTTGAATACCCACACGAGGATGGTAGTTGATGCTTCAGCTGGAGGAGCACTGTTGTCGAAAACATATAATGATGCATATGAGATCATAGAAAAGATTGCAAAGAACAACTACCAGTGGCCTACTTCACGCCTTAATCCTACTCGCCAGTAGCGGTGTGGTGCAAAGAGGCGAGTACAATGAGCTTAAGCGTGCAGATTGAAAAGTTTGTGGGCCCCCTTGTTTCTTTTCTTTTTCCATTTTTTTTCTTTTTTCTTCTTCTGTATGCCACCCTTCCCTATTTCTCACTTTCTCTCTCCCCATCACTCTTTCACTCTATGTCTCCCACTTTCTCTCTCTTTCACGTTCTCTCTCTTTCCCTCACCTTCTTTTCTCCCAACTTCGGCGACCCACAGTGGCAACTCATAGTAGCCGACGACAAGAGGTGCTCGACAACACGCACTCGATTGGACGGTGGCTTGTAGCGATTCGACCCACGGTAATTCGAACGAATGTTGGCTTCGGAGATCTTCGGCAGCTCATCGGTTGGAATCGGTGTCTGGCGGTTCAGCGGAAATAGTACAACCGGATCTCGTTAACGACAACAAAGACACGATCAACTCAGCGACTGCGATGCTTCAACGCTCTTGCATAGTATGGGTATATATAGGAAATCCTTGGAGAAGATTTGGGCGTCTTCTGTTGCTGAGTTTGCATATAAATCTCAACTACAGTTCCAATAAGAATCTAAATCGAATTGAAGGATTTGATTTTAAGATGAAAGTTTGAAATTCAGAGAATTAATAGCTCAAATCGAACTCATTTGTTGCTTTTCAGTTTGAGTTTGGACTTTTATGCTCAAAATTAAATGAATTTTAAAATGTGTATTCACGGTTAAATTTGAGACTAAATTTCAACTTATTCTGAGCTCTTCTCTTAATTAAAAAAATTGGTCTCACCTAAAAAAAACTTTAAAAAAAAAATCAAAAAATCAAAATTGAGATAAATCAAAATTTCATAAAAAAAGAAAAAAAGTTATTATGATTTTTTCTCTCTTTCAAAATTTTGATCAATTTTTTTTTTAAATTTTGGACGTACATCAAAGTTTTTGTCTAAATTTTAAATTGAGTCTCTTGAACTTTGGATTTAACTTAAATTTTCTTTTTGCCTCAAAGCTAAATTTTGGCCATATTCCAAATTTAGCTCTTCTAAATTAAGCTTCTCAAACAAAAAATTTAGTTTGGTTAAGTTTATCTCAACCAAACTTGGAGTAAGTTTTACCAAATTCAAACAAAAAAATATTTAGGCAAAAATTTCAAAGTTTAATCCAATTTCAAATTTTTGGGATAGAATGTTCAAACCTTACCCAAATTCGTTTTCAATTAAAGTAGTACATAAAATCTACTAAATTCAAATCAAAATTTTATGCCAAATAAAGAAAATCAAAATATTGACTCAAATTCATATTTTGATATATTGGCATAAAGAGAAAAAAAACATGTGTCAAAGAAAAAAAATCAATCAAGTTATGAACCAAATTTCATATTTAATTAAATTGACACATCAAGCGGAATTCAAGCTAGGAGCAAACCTCATCCAAATCAGAGTAAATCTCTTATGTTATGATTCCAAAATAACTTTTTAATTTGAAATTCACACACACATAATTGTGTATAAATTTCGAAAATGGGCATTTGTTGGAATAGAAATTTCGGCGAATCCAAAATTGTCACGTCATCACCCGACATTGATGGCAAAATTATTTAATTAGGGACTAATTAAATCTGCAGGCATCCCTAAATTAAATTGGCGGCTATACAATTGGGTTCCTTAAAATTTGATAGACAAAATTCTAAATTAAAGGCCCAATTAGCAAAAGTCCAAGCCCGATCCAGAGACGTATGCCTAAAATCAATCAAGTCCGGTCCAGAGACGTAGACCCAAAATCAATCAAGGTCGGTCCAGGATAGAAGACCTAAATCAAGCAAGCCCAAAAAGGTTGGCCCGAAGCCAACCTGACCCAACCCAAAGGAGTTCGCCTAATAAAGAGCAGGCCCAGTCCAACGAGCCCAAGCCCATCTAGAGGCCCAGAGGAACTCTATAAATAGAGACCTCCCTCCTTCATTTTCAAGGTACAGAAATTTGAGACTCTAGAGAGAATTTAGAAACAAAGTTGTGAAGTCTCCAGATGTAACACCCACCATTTTTTTAAGTACTAAATTCTCAAGTTTTAAGTATGGGCATGTTTTGTAACTTTGGATTGAGTTTGTTTTAAATAAAGAAATAGGTTTTGAAAAGGAAGTAAAGGAAAAGAAAAAAAAAAAGGAAAAAAGGGTTTTTTTTTTTTTTTTTTGAGAGCGATCGCGCCCCCTTTTCTCGAGTCAGTAGCGCACGGCCGACTGCCTTCCACGCCGCCGCCATTGGACCACCAGCGGCGGCCTCTTCTTCTTCCTCCTCTCGTGTGCAACCCATCAATCCTGGCGGCTCCTCCCCTAAGTCGAAGCAGCAGCAGTTGCACCCACCTCTGAGTTCGTCGGCCAACTCGCGTTCGACGTCGAACCAGTGGTTCTCTTCCTCTCGTCATCCGTCTCCTGCCATCTCGTTGTCGACCAACGTGCTGACGCCGGCCGCAAGAGACTCGCCAGTCGTTTCCCCGTCGCCGGCAGCAGCCGCGAGCTCCATCGGCCACGGGCATCCCAGATCTATGCTCCACGCGCCGGCAGTCACCGAAAGTCGTCGTCGTCGCCGCCGTTGCTCGACGGATTCCGCCGCCGCCGCCGCCGTCGGAAAGGGGCTCGTGCGTGTTAAGGAAGCGTGTGGAACTCGGGATCGAACTCTTGAACCTTAGCTATTGAGGTAAGTAGTCATTTGGACTTAAGCCCGACAAGTTATTGTCGCTTTGATTATGTTAGGCCCCTTGCGAATTGTGTTAGTATGCTCGAAATTGTGCCTTATATTACGTTGTTGGTCGAAGGAATTGTATGGGGTCGTTTGTGTCAAAAGGGCCTAAAGGCATGAGGCCAATGTGGGACCAGGGGCTATATGTTTGGCGCTAACATGGTGCCTTAAGAGTTTGTCTACGTTAGGGGTTGGTTGAGGTTGTGTTATGTCGGCGATGGTTTGGAACTACACATACTGGATTAGTATGGGTGTGACGGGTACAGTGTAGTTGGCTATACCGAGTGGAAGATTTATGTGTTGGGCTTAAGGTCGCCTAAGCGCGAGGCTACTCTTGTTTAAGGGCTCGAGGTTACAATTAAAGCCTCGGTTACGGTGGTTTGGGTCAAACATGACCATTGGATGCACGCCTAAAACTTCGGTTTGTGTTTGGGCTATTTGGAATGTTATAACTAACTTGGTTGGGTGTTAAAGGTGAGCCCTAGGCTACGCTAGTGATCAATCTTTTCCTTCGAATTGTGTTAGGTGAGCTTGCATTTGACTGTTGAAGGAAGTACTTGTTTCATGGATCCTCGAACCGAGGTAGGTAGCCAATTTTGATTCAGGGAGCGAGCTCATAAGTGAGAGAGCCTGTTTGCATGGTTGGTGGTTTGAAACCTTGCGTGGACGTGTATGTTAAAGGGGTTGGTTTCGACCGTGATTTGAGTTCGTGCATGTGTGGTCGAGGATCATAAGCGATATGCAGTTTATGGTCTTAGTACCAAGTCAAGAGAGTTGTGTTATGGAACCCCTCAGGCTAGTAGTCCCTACCTTACTCCTGATGTAGGTGGCGTTATCCTATAGCCTTGTGTGGCGAGAAACTAGCATGGAGCACGTGTATTGACGATGTCCCGTGGTGGGTCACCGTGCGTGTGGCGGTAGACCAGGGGCATTGATGTCTTGTGGTGAGCCATGGTAGTCATAGCAACAGACCAAAGACGAGGATGCTTCGAGGTGAGCCATATGAGTGTGGCAACAGACTCGGAGTGAGACATAGCTTATGAGCGTCCTGTGGGGCGGGTCTAGGCTATGTCTGAATGCTAGTTAGGGAGGCGTTTGCCGACGTGAAGCAAGGAGATGAGCAAACCTGCGTGGGCTTAGGGTAAGGCTAGATCGGACGTCTAACTTAGTGTGGTCTGTAAATGGAGTTTGAATACTTTGAGGTGTTGGCTAAAAGTGAAAACCTGGTTAATTTTTGGGACCCTTGAGAATGGGTCGGAGATTTTAGGAATGTCTTGCTAGAATCCTAAATAACCTTATGAAGCGCAAAACCCAGCACTCACTAAACCCTGAGTTACGCCAGACCGAGTCAGAACCTCTAGGTTGACGATATATGATAGGCTCGTGAGTATGGGGTGCGTCCCTGATGAGATCTGGGAGTGGTTGCTTTCCATGATCCCGGACTAGCTTAGGGGTGATTCCCCAATGAGCGTGTTGGTTACGCACCGCACGGCACCATGCTAGTGTGTTATGAGAGCACAGGAGCGTCCCCGTTGAGATCGGGAGTGGTTGCTTTCCATGATCCCGTGTTGGCTTAGGGGTGATTCCCAAATGGCGTGTAGGATACGTGCACTTTACTCGCTCTATGCCGGTGTGTAGTGGTGTGAGAGTTGCTTTCTCTCATTGCATCGTCAACCAAAGTTTCAAGACCGAAGGTAGAGCTCGAGTTATTCTTGTATGGGGACTCGTGGTGAAGTGTGCTAAGTGTGAGACCCATTTGGGGTTGAGTGAGTTTAGAAGTTGAGTCTTGTTTTGTTTGCAAGTTAGCTTGTTTGGGCGTGAGTGGGCTACTTCATCGGTATTTTTATACTCACCCGTCTACTTTGTTGTTTTTGGTTGCAGGTAAGAAACCCTGAGGCGGTTGACGACGACGACGACCTGACGAGGCTGTGGGACCTTGTTTCCTTCCCGTTTTTCTTTGGCTTAGAGTTGTCATTTGTCATTGTCCTGTTTTGGTTTTCATTTTTATTGTATGGTCGTGCGACACTTTGTTTTTCACTATACTTCTTCGTTATTGAGTTCTGTTTCCGCTGTGTGCTTGTTATATCTAAGAGATCATGCTTTGGAACTCTGGTTGTAGCCCAACCCATCTTCTGTTTGTAGTTTGGTGGGGGTTGGGCATTCTTGCTTCCTTTGAAGTGTTTTCTGCTTATTAGGTTCCAGGAAAATTTTGGTTTTCTCCTTGCTACGTCGTTATGCTGTCGAAATTTCGGCGTGAACGGTGTAGCGGAGTAACTTCCCTAGCGTAGATTCGTCTATGAATTTTTAGGGTCGTTACACCAGAAGTTCCTGAAGATCAAACACCATCTGAACGAAGAACGCTTCAAGGACATCGTCAAGAACACACCACGAATCCATTGAAGTTTTCAACATCGAGAACAAGCTGTTTCAGCCCTCGAGAAAAGCTACAAGTCGAAGATCTTCAACAAGCTGCAAGTCGAAGACATTCAACAAGCTACAACTCGAAGACCTTCAACACGCTACAAGCCGAATGTTGGGATGGATGTCTTAATCTCGTTTAGTTTGTAAATTACCATTTGAAATTAATAAAGTTATTTATTTCATCATTTTTGTCTCGCAAAATTTTACAAACTTTGTCCAATAAACTAAGCTCTAGGGTCATTGAATATATGAGAGAACTAAAACTTGAACGGTGTGTAGTGGACACAGGGAGGATCACGTTCGAGTTAATGACCCGAACGGTCTGCAGTATATGGATAGGGTTGGAGACCTAATCCTGGATACGCTGTGGATGCGACCCGCTTTGTATTAAGATACAAACGAGGTGATTTGACTCGTTCATGTGGTTGACATGCGAGTGGGGGCATCATGTACAATGAGATTGTACAAGACCAGATCGTGAATTATTAGACCTGTTGATGTAAGATTGTTAACAGTATGGACTAATAACTTCGTAGATGACCATTAGTGACTTGACCTGAATCCTGAGCGTGTTACGGACTTCTGTCTGCGGGAGTCTGTCCTTTGACTAGTACGGGTGAGGGTGGTCACAGTTACTCGCCCAATATGCCTACCTTTTCAGGGACAGAATCAAGTAGGGAGCTGGGAACTTAACTACGCGAGATGGAATTCACTCGTTCCCGCCTTTAGGGAAACTAGAGGGGTCGTTCCCTTAAGTGTTGTCTTTAGGGCTTGGACAACAGGCACCCACCCTCTCACTGGCATGAAAGGGTTGTTGTGTATGGTTGGACCATTACAACGGTGTTTTTCATTAGAGGAGCAGTAGGGACTTAAGGACCAAGAAGTAGACACAGGGGTAAAAGATTAATTTGACCCAACAGTGTGTACGAACAACCTGTGAAGGGTTGACTCATGGGCATTGGTTATATCAGTGG
This sequence comes from Trichosanthes cucumerina, assembly GCA_036507285.1. Classification (NCBI taxonomy): domain Eukaryota; kingdom Viridiplantae; phylum Streptophyta; class Magnoliopsida; order Cucurbitales; family Cucurbitaceae; genus Trichosanthes; species Trichosanthes cucumerina. The sequence goes on along the minus strand of CM071836.1, from coordinate 63,904,915 downwards.
ACACATCTTGTCTTACCCTGACGGGAGTGCAACTACGGACTTTAGTAGAGTGTTACCGTAGCTAATGAATGTTGATTAACTGGGTCAAAGTGTTTGATAGGTTAGGATCATAGGAGCTCGTGACTATAAGTCCATAAGGTCCCTCGGTTGGCTCAAACTGGATTAATAGAAGGTTTACATTTTTTGTGTGAATTTGAAGTGTTCAAGTTCACTAAAGAGTAATTATGTCATTTATATGAGACATGAATGATATATTATATAGTTTAATGTGAATGAGATTCATGATAAACTATAGGTTAGCCTAATTGTTGAATTAGGGCTAATTTGGAGAAATTAGATTGAGAGAAATTAAATTGAATGTGATTCAATTTATAAATCCACAATATTACAAATGTGATTTGTAAAAGGAGATATCAGATGTCTTATTATATGTGGTTATGCAAATATGATTTGCATAACCTATGGTTGTGGTAAAATGGTAAATAGGTGGAGATTTCAACTCCACCTATCACCATTATTTAAACCCTTTTGCAAGAAGAGGAGGTAGGTCATTTGCTCATTTTTGGAAATCTCACCAAAAGAAGCAATAGAATTTCTCTCTCAAAGCTCTCTCACAAACTCTCCTCCCTAAACCAAAAGTAGAATCCCACCATTCTCCTTCTACCTAAGGTAGAACAAGCGAGTAACCAAGTGGAGGTGTCCTGATCGTTGTTTCACGTGAGGAGATCGGGATCGTTGAGAAGAATACGAAGAGTTCGTGATCAACGAAAGAAGGAAATTTGAAGACAGACTTCAACAAGTAAGTAACACTCTAACTTGCTGGTTTTTCCTTTTAACTTGCATGTTTAACCTATACTATTAGATAGTTTAATTTTAACAAAACAAATTGCATAATGATACCACGATGATTCGATCGTCTTCCGCTGCGCGTGGATTCTCATTCCCTTCAATTGGTATCAGAGCCAAGTTGTTGGCTTCTTGTTGTGCATTTGATTTTGTTAAAATTAGGTGGGTAAATGCTTTAATTCATGTGATGAATTATAGTTTGCAAAATGGATGTTTTCGATTTTGGCATTGTTATTAGATTTACATTATGTTGATGAGATCAATGTAAAGGCCCGTGTTTTTTGGCATATTTTAATGTAAATCGAGTATGTAAGTCCGTGTCGCTCGTGGCATGAGATGCTGTGAAGAAATCGGAGCGGAAACGGGCGAGAAACGACGAAGAACAGCAAGAGGAGCTTCCTGTTCTGTTGACAGCGTTGAGACGCTGTTCATCGGCGTCTCAACGCTGTAATCGCGGGCGTAGACTTGTCCAACAATTTAAATAAAGAAAGTTTTTATAGGGATCCAATTACTATTGTACCCATTATATATTAAAAAAATAAATAATAAAATGAAAACACTAAAAAAGGAAACACTTATTTGTATTCAACTATTTTTATAAAGAATTCCTAAAAATAAGCAATGTCATAAAGATTCCTAAAAATAAGAAAATGTCATAAAACAATTCTCAAAATAGGCAAATATCCAAAAAAATCGTCAAAACACATTTTATTTATCTACCATTAATCATTATGTTTCAAAGATTCTTTCATCTAAACGTGACAATTAGGGCTTTCAATGGATCGACGTCACAAACGGCAAAACCCAAAAATACATACTTTGAGATAGAGTCTTGCTTTGCATTGTGGTCAAATATACATAGTATATATCACAAAGTAAGTTATCTAAAACTTTGAGTGTTTAGTATATCGTTGTTATTTACAAAATGTAACTTGTATTTTGGTTGAAAACTAAAGAATGCATGTGAGTTTTAGCAGGAGGATGGTTAAATACATGTATGTGAGTTTTCATCGAGATGAAATTTAAAGAAATGCATGTGGATTTTTAGAGGGATGAAGTTTACCGAAATATATATTTCAACTACAAGATGCATGTTCTATTTTGGTTTTTTACCAAAAAAGAATTGTTTGAAGTAATTGATTTCTTTGGGTCATTTTTGAAAGTATGATTTTACAAAAAAAAAATGGCTATTTTCTTTTAAATTTTTGTTGTTTTTTGTCAAGTATATTAAATTTCTGGTATTGTGATTCACTCATTGTATACTTGTTGATATTGTGAGTCACTCACTGTAAACTCATTTATGTTTATATATGTTAGGAGAATACCATGTGATTTTACACTACTACAAATTATAGATTTCTTGACACTTGCAAGTTTTAAATACTTGACGTTTTTATAAAAAAACGTCAAGTAAGATGAAGTTTTAAAAGAAAAACGTTAAGAAAAATTAAAAAAAACACGGAGGTTGACAAAGATTTCGGATTTTTCTCGCTTACAGTTTCTTGACATTTAAAAAACGTCAAGTATAGAAAAAATTTTAAAATTAAAAAAACACGGTAATACATGTTGCTTAAAAAAAAAAGAGAGAAAGGGAACGAGGGTTCCCTCGCCGCGCAGAACCCCCTCACCCGACTTCTTCTTCTTCTTCGTCTTCTTTGGGTTTCGCCGCCGACGACACGCTAGCCAACCGGTTGTTTTTTTCTTCCCGCCGCCTCCGATTTTCCCATCCGTCCTCTCCGTCGACCGGCCAGCACGGAAGCTTGCGTCTTCTTCTTCGCGTTTTCGCGTAGCAGAAGCCGCGAGGATCCTTGCGATTTTCGATTGGTTTCTTCGTGTTTCGCCAGCACCTCTTTCGATTTTCTTCTCTTCTTCCACCACCATCCCTGCTCTGGCCAGCTTCCTCGCGAAATTTCAGTGTAGCCTCATCGCAGGTGAGTTTTCTCAAAACGAAATTTCAGTTCTCTCTCACCAAATCGATTTTATAACTCTTTCATCTTCTTCACAAAATTTCCTCCCTCTGACTGAAGTAAAAAAAAAAAAACGAAATTGCCATCTGAAAAAACAGAGTGAAGTCATAAATATAACCACCCACCTTCAGATTTTACTAATGCTTTTTTTTTGGGGTGGGGGGTGACTACCATGTAAATAGTGAGGTGTAAGTATGAGCCGTTGTAAGTAACTTAGTTCGTGGGAATCTAGCAAGTATATAGGTTAAATGTAGGGGGAAAGTACTCGTTGGGTGGTGAGATGGAAGTTGGGAGAGAGGTAACTCATTGATTTTTCCTACGTTTGTGTTTCTCTTTGAACTTCTTGCCATCTTGTGCAACCTATCAAAATACTTTCAACATATTTGTGGCACATGGTTAGAAGTGTGAGGAAAATATTGTTCTGTGGATTTTATGTGCTCTTGTTATATAGTGGATTGGTTTATTCTCTGGTCTTATGCGTGATTTGCACTCCAAAATATTTTTTTGCAGTTAATTTTAGAACTTGGTCCCTATATTGACGAGCTGAGCAAAACATGAGGTGTTATAAAGGAGTTTGTCAATCCTAAGTATTTTTCTTGCCCCTATTTTTTGATTTATGATATTGAGTTTGTATTTCTTTTGGTGTGGAACTCTTGTATTCTCATCCATTGTTTCCGAAGTTCCCCCTTGAAATGTTCATATTTGTTGCTATTGAAATGTTATCTGTATTCTTATCTAGTTGTTTTCCTCCTGGACAAGTTAACTATCCTTGTTAAGTTCTTTCTCTCTTCTTCTTCTTTTGGGCCGCATAGAAATGTGAGCTCCATCCTCTAATGGAAGTAACTTACTGCATAGTTTAGTTAATATCAACTTATTGAGAATCTCCAAATAATAAAATTCATATCGTGTAAGAGATTTTCTTATGATTGAAACATGTTGCTTTAGAACTGCTTTCACAACGAACCCTTCTCCTACAAAGTTTTGACAGGAATTCCCCTTAACTTGGTTCAATGCTATTTATAAGATCAGTCTCATTTTTTTTTTTTTTGGGGGGGGGGGCATGAAAAATTACTTGGAACTTCCTTTGCTTTTGAATCCTCTAAATATATTGAAAACTAAACACTATGGTAACTGCTAAGAAATTCCTTCATCTTAAACAATTTTGCAGATATAAAGATGCTAGCAAGACTTCTTTCAAGTCTTCAACCCGATTGGAATGTATGATGCAAGATTATCCGAAAACATTACCTCCATCAGCTAGGGTTGGATTTACGGTAATTTTTCTTCTCCTAGGCTAGGAAGTAATGTAGATTTTCAAGAAGCTAAAAAACAACTTGGCTTTTTGATTCTTTTAATTAGTTTTTTTTTCTCGAGTCTGGTAGAACTTGTTTTAATTATTTAATTGATGAAATGATCCTCATTAAATTCTTACTTATTTATGTATTTAAGCTTTGTATGTTCCTCTTTTTCAGGTGATGGATACCTGGCTTGCTTATGCACCAGTGAAGAATAACCCCGAGGATGCTGCTAAGGTAAAGTTGAAACCCATAGTCCAATTTAACAAACTGTTCCAAAATTATACATATTGGGAACACATTTATAACACATCTAATTAGGTTTTCCCCTTCCATTTTTCTTTTTAGTTTTGCAATCTCAAGATATTCTACCCTAAATATGTATCATTAATATCTATCTCTTCAAGCCCAGATTATAATTGTTCCCCATTATTTGAACTTTCAATATCTATATATCTTTTTGTGTTTGGCTTTCTTATCACTCAGAATTATGGACTTTATTTTGGGTAGGTACCGAAGGAAAACCCATATCATAGTGCAACTTATGGGGAAATGGCCATATATCGTGCAAATTATCTTGTTCTCAGAAAGGTATCATATGACAGCTATCTCTCTTTCTCTCGCCAAAGAGAATGAGGAACTTTATGAAGAGTAAGGAAAAAAAATTGTGAAAGTAATAAGCTTTTGAAGTCCTATAGAATATGGGGCCTTAATTAGAGTTTATAAAATGTAGTCCATTTTGAGAAATCAGAAAATTATCTCTTTTAACTTCTAGAATTGGGTCTATTGATTTTCCACTCCTTGTTACCCTCTTTTTGATAGCAAGGCGGGGGGTGGTGGGGGATTTTTCATCTAGGTTTCTATGCTAATTCAAAGTTCAGTGAATGCAATTTTATCATCAGTTATTCTTTTCTTCTCGTCTCTCTCGTCTCTTGTCCTTTTGATTTACATTGATGTTCTGTTTTGAATGGGAAGGGTCTTCTGGCTCGGATAAAGAGACTTGAAAGGCCTCTTAATTTGTCCTGGAACTGCTCTCCATTGGTCGAGTGTGTTAATTCCTATAATTGTCTTTGCACAGAAATATCTGTTCTCAGCTTGAGTCCTTAATTTATTTTATTTCACCATATGGTAGCAGTGGGAACTAAAAATTGGTATATGCGTCTGCTGTGTTTTATGTAGCTCTTATTACTCTCTAAGAAGAAATCATATTTGTGCATGAAAGTGTTTTCAGTGATGTCAAATGAGCAATTAGTTAGTTATCAGTAGCTACTAAGAAAGATAAAGCATGTAATTTTAAGCCTTCTGTTCCATTTTGACCTTTTCAGAGATAAAGAGCAGAATTAGTGGAAATTGCTCAATTTCACAGCGTTCTACCATGGTCATCAAGGGGCGCAATGTTTATCTTCAAGACCTCTCCTTGGATGGAACTCTTATTATGAATGCAGTTGAAGATGCTGAGGTATGCTGAGTGCAATTTTTATTAAATTCAATTCAAAGTTTAGGTAATCATGGATAAACTTGAGTGGTTTTTCATTTCCCCCTTCATAGAAAGATCTGCCCACAAGTATAGAAGTTTTCTCTAGCGCCTACAATTTTGAAGTCTTTTCTATTCAGCATCAGGCTTGAAGGCGAATTTAGCTCTTTTTGTGCAGTATTTCAAACTACGCGTGCTTAGAATATCCACATCCTATTTAGATCTTTGCATTGCCCGTCAAACACAAATATTAGTTTCCATGCACATGTAAACTATAGTGTGTTGATTGATTTTATAACTCTTTTTCTTGTAGTTTGGTGTTTTCTCCGAGTCTTCTTCATTTTTTTGGATCATTTTGTTGCTTGAGTTGGTTTTTTCCAGCCTTATTTTCAGTTCATGGGTTACAAGTTCTTTTGGTGATTTATCCCAACATGGTCTTTTTTGGCTAAAAGTTGATTTTAGCTCTGTGGCAGTTTTCTTCTTCTTGGGTTGTTGACGGTTGAAGCTATATGACCACTAGGTTTGCTGTTTTTGCCTAGTTATCATTGGTGCTTGGGAGTAGTTATTTTGCTAGCTCTTTTTCTTTAGTTTCTTCATGTTGTTAAGTGATTCTTTAGTTTATTGGTTCTTTATTGTGTGTTAGTTTTGTTTTTTGTTTTTTTAGGTTTAAGTTTTATTTCTTACTGGAGGCTACTGTTTTGCTTGTTATTTTTTTAGTTTGGATGTTTTATTCTTTGTCCTTTTGGGACATCTGTATCCTTGAGTTCTAAAAAGTTATTAATATGGTTATTGTCATTATAATATAAAAGAAAAAGTGAATCTTCAGCCACTTAAGTTTATTTCAGGTTGTGAACGAGACGATTCATGCACTTCAAAAGCTGAAGGAAGCTGGGAAGACTCATTTCATTGGTATTACAGGACTTCTATCAGAAATTTTTACGTATGTGCTTGATCGAGTACCACCTGGCTACATTGATATGATTCTTTCATATTGCCACTACAGTATTAACGACTCAACATTGTTTGATTTGCTACCTTACTTGAAGAGTAGGGGAATCAGAATAATCAATGCTTCTCCTTTAGCAATGAGACTTCTAACGTAACTGATTGTGGTCGCCCATAATGGCACCCAACTTCACCAGAATTGAAGGTACAATTTCTCACGCCCTTTCTTTCATTAGCTTCATAGTTGAATTGTGAGACTTAAAAAGCTTAAGTAGGGAAAGCACTTTTAGTCGACCAGTGTCATGTAAAGAAGACACAATTGTTTGGGGGAGTTCACTTCTGGTTCTTTACTTTGATGGGGTTTAAGGTCCCATTATGAGAATTTTATCTTTTGAAATGAAAATAAGTGTCTAGGTATTGGTTATACTATGCAGTAATTTACCAACTCTGTTTTGTCTCATCCTTGGTTTTACATGGGAAAGTGATATTGTTCTCTTATTTAAAATTGCTACAGTCTGCATGTCAAGCTGCAGCTGCTCATTGTAAAAAGAAAGGAAAAAATATTTCAAAGTTAGCCCTCCAATACAATCTGTCAAACAAAGATATTTCAACTGTGTTGGTTGGTATGAACTCTGTCAGACAGGTACCTATCAATAATCTTGTTGTTTGATATTCTTTTTCCAATTGTATTTTCAATATCTTTGAGTCCAATCTCCTTTTTAAAGATCGTGAATTATCCCTGTGTCATCGTATATATACTCATTCTGTATCATTAGTTGGTAATTTTCTCTTATAATCTTGTACTTTTGTGCCTACTTTTTCGTCAAAAAAGCTTGAGAGTTGTTGGAACTTTTCTGGTTTAAGTACACTTGTAGGATTGCTTGTTCTGCTGAACTTTCTTGGCATGTTTTAAGTCATAAGTCGTGTTTTGAGCATTTTTTATGAAATTAGTCTTGTTCTGCTGAGAAATATCTGATTTTTGAACCCCAACCCTTGTGTATTTGAAGTTAGTGAGTGGTTGGGAAGAATGATTTATTTTTGAAGTGTTTATGATGTTAAAACAGGTCATTGAAATTTTGGAAAAGTCCAAGTAGCGTCGTTATGCAGCCAAAATTTTGGAGTGAACGACGTGTATTAAGTAACGCCTAAGTTAGGTTTACCCCCAGAATTTAGGGTCGTTACACTTTGCATGACATTAGGCTAGGTCTTATTCCCTCCCTTTGAGTATGCTTCTTAGGATTAGCGTGAGGGTTGCTTTCCTTCACTATTCGGGATGTGAGGGAGTGAGTGGAGTAGGCAGATGGGTAGCCAGTATTCGAGATCGTTGTGTTTTAAGAGGTGTTGGCATGATTCAGTAAATTCACTCATTGCATGTTTTAGAATTCTAAATTATTAGAGGTAGGTTGCTCACTTAGTATGTTTATGCTCACCCTTGTTGCTTAATGTTGTGTTTTGCAGGTAATACTCAACTACTTGGCGGGTGACAAAGGTGTTGCAGAATTATGGTGACGTTTTCAAAGTTTTGGTCATACTGTTGTCAATAAGTTTCATGTTTAAACCCTTTACAGTGTGTTAGGCTAGTGAATGTAAAGCTCTCTTGTTTTGTAAACCTCCTTGAATGTTAGTTGAGTTTATGGCTTAGGATCGTTACAATAGTTCTTGTAATTTTTGAATTGTTGACATGAGGTTTGATAAGTCCTTGTAATTTTAGAATTGTTCATGAGCTTAATAGTTTGATATTGTTAAAGATGTGAATTTTATTAAAGTGTGGAAGATTTAGTTGATGAAATTATGCATTTTTCAATATAAAAAATTATTGGAACACGGTGCAGAAAATTGAAGATAATAGGGAATATTTAATAGATTGAAAAAAAAACACAAACCAACAAGACATGTATAATGTGTCAAGATCTAATTCCTTTTGACATTTTTGAAACGTTAAGATAAAATTATATTTGACTCATTTAAATCGTCAAGTAATTTATATTTGACATTCTTGAAACGTCAAGATAAACATATATTTGACATAGAAAAAATGTCAAGTATTAACACAAATTTGACACTTTTTCAAAGTCAAGATAAAATTACATTTGACGAATAAAACGTGTCAAGCTTTCATGTTAAAAATGACACATTATAAGCGTAAAAAAAGACTATACATAACACTTTATAAGTGTCAAGTGTTGTATATTATTCTTGACGGTGGATTCCTTGACGGTTTGAAAAACGTCAAGTAAAGCAAAATTTGACATTTTATAAGTGTCAAGAAATATAGTTTTTGTAGTAGTGTTATTTATTAAATATTGTGTTCAAATACATATATACGATATATATATATATTTCTTTTTTAATATGGTCAACACAATAGTATAATTTAAGAATATATTTATTGAGTAAAAAATATATATTCACAGTTTTAAAAAAGAATTGTGATTGTGTGTAATGAAACTTATAGTTATGAAATGATAAAATATATACATTGTATTAATGTAATACACTATTTAGTAGAATATGTTGAAGATTTCTGAAGTATAAAGAAAAGAAAGGTGAATGAGTCAACGATTTGAAGTCAGAACATGTATGTATTTAAGTCAATGAGTAAAATCATTTCTGTCAACATTAAATGTTATGTTGAAATGTTGATGTTCTTGTAATACATGTTTTTATGTTCTATGTATGACTTATAAAATAACACAAAGGATTATCATGGTATATCATGCATATTGTGTACTAAAACATAGTTTTATGTGTATATAATTATTATACTCAACAATGATAAAAGTTAAATTGTTATAAATAAGAATAGAAAACGAAGAAGTAAAAGATTGTTAGAAATGCCAAGAAGAAATGTGCATGATAAAGAAAAAGAAAAGATAATTACGATAAAGAAAAGATAATTACGATAGACTCCAATGTATAATTTATATATTATGTATGTATTTCAAAAACCTGATAAATTTATATAATTTTTCATCTTATATTTTAACGACCGTCATAGATCATGCTTAGGTGAATATGTATACAATATATGCTTGAATATATATTTATGTATACAATATACTACATATCATATAAATTTATCATTTTGCATTGTAAGACATGTATTTTTATATAATATATACTTGAGTATATTTATGTGTATATTATATTGCATAGTATATTTTTATCATTCAACACCTTAACAAATGTACCAATTCAATAAATAAATGTATATTTCGTAAAACAAAAAAATGCAAAGTAGAAACAAACATTAAGTAAAAAGTTAAATAAAAATATGGCTAGATGATTGATTTTTAACCATAAAATAAATTAAGAAAGTGAGGATATGGAAGATGCATAAAAGAAGAAAGTAAGTTCAATATATATTTGAAAGTCAGTATTTTATAAAATTGTAATGTTTATAAAATATGTTGTAGGATGATATCGTTTCGTCTAAAAATATTGTATTCACTATTCACATCCAAGTTTGGTTTTGCTGAAGAAAAAAGAAAAGAAAACATAGAAGATCATTATTGCTGAAGATTTTGATTATCCCTGTCTCAATTTTAGATTATATGTAACGCCCCAGGCCCAAGATCTCCTGCGACCTGGTTGCGTCACTATATCACCCATGACTGCTTGTAAAAGTGAAGACACTATCCCATACTAACACGGGGTCCTCATTTCAGGATGCTTTGTCCTCACTCACATGATTGAGTCACCGAAAAGGAAGGTGCACCTTGTTGGTATAAATAGTAGCTGTCAATTCTTTTAAGTCTTTCTCAACTATACTTTCATATCCTCATGGTCACTCGCATGTACCCCTCTTCTTTGGACACCATACTATCATATTCTCAGGATCCCTCTCATTCAGATGTGGACTCGGTTCATTCATGTACCCCTGTTCCTCGGGTGTCACATTATAAGTTTCGTTGGTTTTATTTCATATGTGCTTGTTAGTATTTTTTTTATAGACAACGTATGGTATAAGATTTGTTTTTTTGTTAAATTGACTTCTGATATTTGAAATACAAATTATGAATGATATGCATAATTTTTCTAGCAATGCATACTCCAAATTACAATTGTACATATGATTTATTTAAATAATAATTAGGGATAAAGAAAAAAATTAATTATAAAGATATGATATTATATTAATTGATATGTATATGTTTTAAAATTAATAGTTTATATTAAATGATATGTGTATATAGTATAAATATATTCTATGTAGAATGGTTTATCTTGAGGAATAAAATTTGTATTCGAAATAATTAACATATATACAAATGCAGAAAGATATAGTTGTCACATCTATTACAATAATACCCAAAACAAACATAATAACAATATAAAATAAATTAAAAATCTAAATTTTGAATATGAAATATACAATGACTAAATGTTAAATACAGTAAAATATGTAACAATATAAGAAAATAACAGTTGTACAAAACGCACTTACTCATTGTTAATACTTACAAAGTAAACATTAATGATAATTACTATAATAATTGAAAACATTTATTTGGAGAGATAAACCTACATGTTTATACCATTTAAAGATATATGAATTTAATAACTAGAATAATGTGTATAAGGAAAGGAAATATATATAAAATAAATAATATATATGTTTAATAAAACAGATAGAATAAATATTTTAATAAAGTAAAATCTAAATCTAACTTAGCTTTTTCGAAATGGAAGAAAAAAATTGAAAATAAATAAATGTTGTAATGAAGTAAACATTAATGATAATTACTATAATAATTGAACCCATTTATTTGGAGAGATAAACTTATATATTTATACCATTTAAAAATATATGAATTTAATAACTGGAATAATGTACATAAGGAAACTAAATATATATAAAATCAATAATATACATGGTTTAATAGGGGTAATTTTGTCTAAGAAATTTGTTTTTTCCTTCTCTACAAAATTTGAAAATCCATGAATGCAAAATCTAAGGGTCTGTTTGGTAGGCAATCCGGATTCTGTTTTATGTTTTCGGATCCACTGAATTCAGTGAATACATGTTTGGCAGACGTGTTTTTTAAAAGCTGCTTTGATTCGTGATCAAATAGTAGAAATTACAAAAAACAACATTTTTATGTTTTCATTGTATCCAGATTCTGAATTTGAAATTTTAAAATGTAGAATTGTATTAAACAAAGATAAAAACTTAATAAATATAGTATTTCATGTTTATAAACTTAATTTACTTTTGATAATTTTTTTTTTTGAGGAAAACAGGAACAATGCAGTTAACACAGAAAAAGATGGAGACCAAAAGACTCCCCTAACCAGTATTCATCCTTTCTAAGCTGAGATGCTCTTTGTGCTAGCTTGTGAGCTTCTGAGTTTGATGTACGAGGTATATGTCTGAACACCACATTTGCCCAACCCTCTTTCACATGATTGATTGCATTTGAAAAGTCGTTAGCCTCTGTGCAATCTTTAACTTTCCTCTCAATTAGGAGGATAGCTTCTAGGGAATCAGACTCCACCAGTAAGGGATAACTTCGATCTCTAATTGACCTCAACCCCTTTAATATTCCTGCCAGTTCTAAAACCAAAATAGGCCATTGTGTGTTAATAACATTATGCCCTGCGCAGATCGTCTTTCCTTCCCAGTCTCGCACTATCCAACCAATTCCTCCACATTTCTTCGTTGGGCACCATGATGCGTCAGTGCAGAGGCTCCACCAACCCTGATCCGGGGAACTCCACCGGTGTCGTGTGTTTTGAGTCCCGACTGATGTCTGCTCTGAACCATGACCAGGGTGAGAAAATTCGTCTATTGCTAGCTGTGTGATTCTTTTCCATTTGTTCCAGTCTAAGCCTTCATTCTTGTAAATTATGTCGTTCCTGAAGCTCCATATGTTCCATAGAATTATTATGAATATGTCGAGCTCCCTTTTGCTGCCCTGCTCCATCACCTTTCCAAAATAATCCATAGCTGACGGGGACTGCCTGAAATCATAAGAAATAGTTCCATTAGCAGGGAGAAAAAAATCCCGAAATTGACGTGTTACCTTACAGCCCCAAAATAAGTGACCAATTGATTCTCGTTGTGAATTGCACATTGGACACCATGGATTGACATCCAAGCCTCTGCAAATTAAGTTGTCCCTAGTTGGGAGAATGTTCTTAATAATTCTCCAGGAACAGATTTTGAGCTTTCCTGGAAGCTTTGCCCCCCCATAGGTTTTTCCAAAACTCCTTCAACTTCTCGCTGTTAGAGCTTGACGCTTCCAAGGCATAGCGAATTATAAGCCCTAACCGGTATGCACTCTTTACTGTGAATATTCCACGTTTATTATATTTCCAAACAATTTCATCATCTAAAGGAGCGCCCAAACGAGGTATTTGTAGTATATATTCGGCATCTTCCCTGTTAAAATTACTTTGGATCTTTCCTATATCCCAGTTACCATCCTCCTGTAGAAGGGATTGGACTGAGCCATGAGTAAGATCGAAAGCAACTATCAACGGTTTCTCCCGGCCTTCAATTGTAAACCAGGGATCATCCATGATGTTGACTTGGTGTCCACTTCCAATTTTCCATCTATACCCTTTCAAGAAGAGGTCCAGACCCCATAAGATACTCCGCCATGTAAAAGATGGGTTTGAGCCAAGAGTTGCTTTTAGAAAATTCCCCGTCTGAAAATATCGACCGTGAAGGATCCTGAAAAGAAGACTATCTGGATGTTTGAGAAGACGCCAGCTTTGTTTTGCTAACATAGCTGGTTGAATAAAGATATATCTCTGAAACCCATGCCCCCATCATCTTTTGGACGACAAAGGCGATCCCATCGTAACCAGTGTATTTTCCGGCCTTTATCATTATGGCCCCACCAAAATCTTGCGCAGATGGCATTTAGATCCGAGCATAGTCCTTTTGGTAACTGGAAACAGCTCATCGTGTAGACCGGAATTGCCTGGGCCACCGCCTTTATAAGAATTTCTTTACCTGCAATGGAGAAGAGTTTGCCTTGCCATCCTCGAAGAGCCTGCCACACCCGATCTTTCATAACCCTGAAAACCTGAGACTTATTTTTAGAATTTTGGGATGGCAGACCTAAGTAGCAACCCAAAGAGGTTGTATGGCGAACATTAAGGATCTGAATTATCACGTCCTTCATGTCAGCCGTCGTGTTCTTGCTGACCATGAATTCCGATTTACCAAAGTTTACCGTTTGTCCAGATGCTCTTTCATACCAATTCAGAATCCTTTTGATTGTTCTGGCGTCCTCCGGGAGAGCCCTGAAGAATATTATACTGTCATCTGCATAGAAAAGATGTGAGATTAAAGGGCAAAAATGATTAATCTTAAGGCCTTTGATACTATTTAGAGACTGTTCTCTATGTAGTAAAGCAGAAAAACCTTCAGCACACATAATAAACAAGTAAGGTGAAAGAGGGTCTCCCTGTCTCAAACCCCGTGTGGGATAAAAAGGTCTTGTGCCTCGCCATTTATCATAACCGAAAAACTTGCAGATTCGACGCACCTCATAATTTTATCCACCCAACAGGAGTCAAAACCCATTGTTAACATGACTTGCCTCAGATATCTCCACTCAACCCTATCATAAGCTTTGCTCATATCAAGTTTCATTGCCACTGTCCCAACCTTTCCCGTACGCTTGTTGTTTATCGCATGTAAACATTCGAACCCAATAAGTGCGTTATCCGCGATTAATCTACCAGGGATGAAAGCTGCTTGTTCTGGTGATATGACCAGGTTTAATACTTCCTTTAATCTGTTAGCCAAACATTTGGCAATAATCTTGTAGACCACATTGCATAGGCTGATTGGTCTGAAATCCTCTAGTTTTTCAGGATTGTTCTTCTTTGGGATTAACGCTAAAAATGTTTTGTTTATGTTTCTCATCTCGCCATTTCTATTCAGGACACTCAAACAAATATCTGAAATGTTGTCCCCCACTATTTCCCAATAGGTTTGGAAGAAACTAGCGTGTACCTCATCCGGCCCAGGGGCTTTGTATGGGCTCATTCCCTTTATAACAGTCTCAATTTCACTCCTTGTGAAATCTTTTAGCAGTCGCGAATTTGTCTCCTCTGAGACAGATTTGGTGATACTACGGAGAATTTCATTGGTTGCCTCAGGGTCGGATACATTACTTTTAAATAAATTTGAGAAATATGAAGTGGCCAGCTTTCCCATGTCAGCCTCATTTGTAACCCACTCACCATTGTTGTTATAAAGGCCCTGAATGTGGTTTTTCTTTCGTCTTGTCGAGGCCCTCATATGAAACCATTTAGTGTTGCGGTCCCCCCATCGCAACCAATCCTCTCTAGCTCTCTGTCGCCAATAAATATTATCCTCTTCTAATAAACCTTCTAGCTCGACCATTTTCTTGTTCCAATCTTCCTCATTCTCTCGGGTTAAGTCAGACTCTAAAATCTTAATTTCTGTCTCTTTCTTATGAATCGCTCCTCGAATTGAGCCTCCTAGGCGCCTGTAGTTCCAGAGTTTTAAATCTGATAAGCAGGACTCTAAATGATCTGATAGCCCGTTCAAAGTTATTGTGCCTATGGAACGCCACCTGCGGGCCACAACCTCTTTGGTTTCCGAAAAGTTTGCCCAACCGGTTTCGAATTTAAGAATCTTTGTCCTGTAGCAGCTAGGGTGATTGGTGTTCCCTGTAACCGACCCGAAAATTGGTCTGTGATCCGAAGTAAAGAAACCTAAGTGGGTCACTTGAAATTGGCTTCATCTAGAATGATAGCTTATGTTTATGAGAAACCTATCCAAACGTTCCCATATTGTTACATTATTGGTGCCCCTTCTCATCCAGGTAAAATCATGCCCCTGGAACCCTGGATCCACTAAATTACAGTCATCTAATACCTCTCGAAAAGCATCCATCTGTCCTTCTCTTCTTAAGGCACCACCTCTCTTTTCGTTATTGACAAGGATTTCGTTAAAATCCCCCCCCCCCCCCCAATCACCCAAGGAAGATTAAATTGTCTGTGAAGGCGTTTTAGTAATTCCCAAGAATGTTTACGCAGATCAGTGCACGGATTGCCATAGAAACCTGTAAAACGCCAGTCCCCGTTCTTGTCCGTAATGATTGTGTCAATGTGTCCTGTAGAAAAAAAAGTGATTTTTAAATCAGTTTCTTTGTTCCATAGAATAATTAAACCCCCGCTTCTACCATTGCAAGGCACTGGAAAACAATAATCATAATTCAACTTCAATTTTATTAGATCGTTCTTACGAGAACAAGATTTGGATTCAGAAAGAAATACAATATGGGGTTTTAGCCTTTGCACTAGATAGCATAAGGCACGGAATGTGCGGGGATTCCCCAAACCACGCACATTCCAACATAAGAAACTCATGGTTGGCAGCGGGGCTGCACTGCAACCTCCGCCAACAATATAGGCATTTTATCTGTAGATTTAGAGACTTCCCTTTCAGATTCAGTTTCAACGCCAGTTCGGCTCTTCTTCTTTGGTTCGACTGCCAGCGCTTGCTGAAGTGCCCTTTTTTTACCCGAAATATTGATGCCATGTCCGTGGGCCGCACCAGCTTCGTTCAGATGGGCCCTTTGTTTATTTTTCGCTGAATTACTTGGTCCTGTGCTTTGCCCCAGCGGTTCCCCTTTCGGATTGGATCCCATTGTGAATGTTAGGCCCAACTCTCCCTCAGGTCCGATGGTCTTCTCACTGATTGAACTTGCCAACCCATCCACTTTTTTAGGAAGACAATTAAATGGGGTGGGGCCCGCAATTGTCGTTTCCCCTACCTTCGTCTTCCCCATGAGTTCGACTTCCCTTTCAAGGTTCGTTTTGTCGAAATCAATTCCTTTCGTAACCTCCAAAATTGCAGCGCCATTAATCTTTCGGGGGGCCTTTGAATGTTCCTTGAATCCCGCCGTTGATTCTCCCTTTGAGGTCATTGATTCTGAAAAATTTAATGCATTTAATATAATTTGAAAATCGTCGGAGAACTTCCCTGAGTTATCACCGCCGGTTGCTCCATTTTCCTTTTTCCCTGTCGCCGACGAACCTCCGCCGCTCGCCTGACCCGACGGGGTTGAGAAGGTGTTAAGCTTTGGATCTGCCTCTGAATCTTCTTCGCTTGTAGTTTGAAATCTGGATCCATCTTTCCTTCCCCGATTGAATCTCCCTCGACCCCTTCCATCCATTTGTTTAGATCGAAGGCCTGATAGCGCCACTTCACGCAGGTTGGGGTGTCGCAGATTTGGTCCGAATTGCCTTTCCTCCGCTTTTGCCTCTACCTCAAAAGGGCATTCACGATCTGTATGTCCGATTCTCCCACATCTATAACAAAAATCTGGGAGTTTTTCATAAGTCACCGGGCACCAGATCTCCTCGGCCATGACTCCGACCTTCACCTTTAGCCCCTTTTTCAGGGGTTCGGTGACGTCAATTCTAGTTCTGATATGTAGAGTACTCCCCCAGTAGAAATCCGAGTCAAAAGAGTCCACCCGTTGAAAGTTACCTAGTCGATTACCAAAAACTAGGGCCATCTTTTTTGTCTGACCTGCAGGTGGTAAGTTGTGTATAAGCCAGAAAGAAGCGTACCGAAATTCGTGATCAACAAATCGTCTCGAGCCCCTGGGCTCATCGATGAGGAGGATGGCTCTGTCATAGTACCACGGTTCATTCTCCATAGCTCTGCGCCTATCTGCCATGGATTGAAATTTGCACAGAAAGATGTTAAATCCCACCTTTTCAATCGATATCGGAGCAGTTGCCCCCCAGATCTTTGGGATTGTTTGTTTAAAAAGGTCAAGCATTATTGGCTTCGTGGCCAGACTTTTGCAAAGGAGAGCCATTTGAAGGAGTTGTGAACTTGCATCTATATCATCATCTGGGACCAGAATGGCTTGATTCTCCTCTGTTGTCAGCTTCAGTTTTTCAACTAGCATTCCCAATTGGGCTAACTCCATTGAAGCTATAGGATTACAAGGTATGTTAAAATACATACTCCACATTCCTATAAATAATAGTCAGGAGTTCGTAAACCTCCATAGCCCGAATATCTCGAAAATTCCTGCATCATTACGGATAAATATTGGGGATTGGCTGAAATCGTGTTAAGATTCCTGCAAATCAAATCATAAAATCGCACAAAAGGCGCCAGAATTCCATATATAGTGAAGCTCCAAAATGGTCCACCCCACTCGCACTTTCGCCGGCGCCGGCGTGAGGGGTCTACCTCTCCGCAGAGAGAAAGCACCCACCTCCCCAACATTTTGAATTAGGTTACTTTTGATAAATTAAAATATGTATAATATAATATATTATGAAATATAAAATATTATATTATATTATAAAATAATAATTATATAAATTTATTAAAAAAAACATGTTTATAAATTAATTAATAATGTCTTATATTCAACCTAATATTTAGCTTTGCAACTACAAATAGTTTTATGATCTATAAATATATTATAGAACACACTTTAAACTATTGTTTAAAATGGAATTAAATTTCTAAATCTGCTACCAAACACATATCTGAAAACATGAAATACAACTCTGTTTTCATTGAATCCCTTGTTTTCAAATTTCTGTTTTCGAATTGCCTACCAAACAGACCCTAAACTTTTTGGACAAAACTACATGTCTTTAAAAGTGATCATTTATCACAAGTTCTCAAAATAAAAATTAAAAAAATATAAATTTTGGGTTGGGTTGGGTCAACCCGAGTCTAAGAACCACAACCTGAGAACCAACCCGAAGTTTTCTATTCTTCTAACCCAACTCCGAGTTGTTCGGGTTACCGCGCTACTTTTATACCCTTATTGCTACATTACACGTGGGGTATGAGAAATTTTTCTAATCAATTTTTTTTAAACCGAATTAATAAATAAAGATAATCGAGAAAGATTTTGTAATATTATTATTTTTTAAAATATTAATAGCAAAGTGGTTGCGTTACTGACTTAATCCGAAAAAAATATGTATTAATTCTTTAAATAATGTGCCAGAAGTTTTTTTTAGAAAAATAATTAAAAAAACGTTTGATAAAGTAAAACAAAAAAGAAATATAACTTTAGAAATTTCAAACCTTTTAAAATTTCATTATTAACGGTTAATTCAAAATGATTTATAACTTTTCAAAATTTGTTTATAGAAAAAATGAATAAAACTTTGAATAATTTCAATGTTTTTGTATTCTAATTTGTCGTATCGTAACTTTTAACTTACATTTTGAATTAAAAACTAATCAAATAATTAACCATTCATCATTACTCAAATTTTATTCTTCTAGTCTATGTGGGGTGTGAAAAGTTTTATATAAAAATGGTAAAAATAATATAGTTAATATTATTAGTTAGATTGTGGAGAGCTATACTAAATCAAAATCTCATTTTTTTAAGTGTTTAATTTATATATATATATGTGTGTGTATGTATGTATTGTTATTTTTATTTTATACTTAACACAAAAAAACATGTTTATTTTTATAAAAAAAAAGTAATAGTATAGTTTCTTATTTTTGTGGTTTTATGGGGAAACCTAAGGAATATAATCTATTTACTACAAATAAATTTAAAAGTTAATATCCTATATAAATTTCTTAATAGTTATAACTATTATAAAATAAGCACTAAAAATACATATATAAGAGATAATATCGATATATTTAAAACATATTTGCACTTGAGTTCAATTGGTAGTATATCATCTATAATCTACTTTGTTGCATATCTCAAGTGTTTTTTAAATTGCATGAAATCAACATTAATTGCATCAAAAGACAAGGTACGACGAATGTTGAAAAAATAAAGAAAAACAAACCCTTAAAAGAAAATGAATAAAGAAAGAAAGCAAACAAAAAAAACTCAAATGTTGGTGAAAAAATGTTGAAGAAACTTCTTTATATAGTTAATTAATAGTTACAAAACTCTTGAATTCCATCATTAAATATAATTAAACTTAAATTCATAAATTTTTAGAACCAATTTATAACAATAAATAGATACAACTTTTTATATTCTAACTCTCATCTCTCAAATGCTTATATGTTAATTAAATGATAATTAATAATAAAACAATTAGAAATAAATAAATAGAAACAATAATTTTTAGTGGGAGGTGGATGTGTGTTGTGTGGACAATTTTTTATTAATTTAAATACAATCTAATAACATCTATAGTAATGAATTGATTTTATATTTTATTTTTTATAAAGATTTTATTTTTTAATTAAATGATAATAACTAATAAAATAATTTTAAAGAAAGATAATAATAATAATAAATAAATCAAAAGTAACTTAAAAAACTTTTACCATTTTTCATCATTAAATATAATTAAAGTTAAATTCATAAATTTTTAGAATTAACTTATAAAAAATAAAGGGATACAACTTTTTATATTTTAACTCTTCATCACTAAGGGCTTTTTTTTTAAAAAAAAACTTTTATCTTTCAAGTACTTATATTTTTATTTTTATTTAAAGGATAATTAATAATAAAAGACAATAGTGTTTATATTAATGAATATATGGTGTGAGAAAAAAAATCTTAATAATTATTTCTCAATTTTAACACAATTTAATAGGAGCATTGACAATTAAGTCCAATATTATATAGAATAAAGATTTTATGCTCTAAATTCAACCTATAATTTATTGAAATTGTAAAACTTTTTAAACTTTAATATTTTTATACTATTTTAAATTAAATTAAAATAATCAATCTATTTTTTTTTTTAAACCATAACAATACACGAGATAACACTAATAAATAGTAACAAAAATACAAAACTATGCCTATACATTCCCTAAAATAGATTTATTGTAATACCCCTAGAAATTTAACCTTTCAACTAGGGATCATACTCCAAGTTATGCCGCTCGCGCCGGAATTTCGGCAACATAACGACGTAACTAGGACTATTCCAAAAATTTTCCTGTTACCTGAGCAAGAAAACGCTTCCAAAACACGACCTCACGAGGGTACCCAGCCTCCACCAAACTGCAGTAATCACACACGTTGGGCTCTAGTCCCCCGGAGTTCACAGTCAACCACACTGGTCACCTAGAACATGCTTTCTACATGGATTGTCAAATAGGCACACATTCTTAAATAGTGCATACTTTCTTAAAGAGCACGAACAAAATATCACATGCAAGTCTAACTTCCAAGGCTAACTCAACAATAAAACAAAACATCGAGCTAAACATCGAGCGCAACATAACATAAAGAAACAGTCAACCCTCTAAACAAGAAAACAACCCTAACTAAGCCTAACACATCCTTCCATAGCCTTGCAGGAGCCTCGCCAACTCTGGTCATCTCAGTGTTTCGCCTTACCTGCAATCAAAACACACAAAACGAGGGGTGAGTATAAAATACTCAGTAAGTAGCCATACTTCGTCCAAAGTGAGCCTTTGATTCAGCTAGCACACAACTAATCTCGTCCTACAGATTTCCACTTTCTCTCTGACCCTGACTTACTCAAGTTCTAACTCTGCCCTACACTTGGCTTCTGGACTAGGTTGACAACAATAGCGGTGCTCCCACCCACAAACTCACGACCACAAGGCTTTCCCGGGCCTCATCTAGGGTGAAAGAACATGCCCATCCCCTCTGCAACTCCGGGAATCACTCCCTGAGCCTCAATCCAGGACGAGGAGCGTGTCCAACGTCCCCTACATCTCGGGAATCACTCCCTGAACCACGAACTAGGGCAAGGAACGTATCCACTACCCCCTGCACTCTGGGAATCACTCCTCGAGCCTCTCAATTAGATGGAGGACAGACCCCGCATCCCATATCAACTCACCAACCTAGAGTCGCAACCTGCTAAGGGTTACACAGGGACCTTGGCCTATAACATGACCGATTGTGTCAACTACGTCTTTAAGGTTGAAAAACACCTCTCTGGACTATTACGGAACTAAGCACCCAACTACACAAGCCTCTACCAACGGGTACATACAACGACATCCATCATGCTCAAAACCTCATCACGAGCTTCTCATCATACACAACAGGCAACTCTAAGCTCATGCATATGATAATAATCAAGCAACAACATATACTTTTACAGGGTCTAGACAAACTACATCTACGATCCAGACATTTAATCACCATGATCACAAACAGGCAAAAGCTACGAATCCCTAGCATGCATGTGCAGTGTCATCCCTAAGCCCTACACTTATGGGAGGGATAGTCCATCAACTACTTATCTCTATAAGTGACGCGGTGACTGGTTATTCATTTCTAAAACTGGAATCAAGCTCGCCTGCGCGTACTAAGGGAACCTTTGGTTGTAGCAAAAACTGCACCTACAGGAAGAAATTGCTTACGACCTACTTCCAAAATTCAAACAAAAACAAAACAACACGACTAAGGAGTTAAGGCTTACCAGAACGAAAAATGAACCCTTCAGGACCAGCGAGTGTGCTGCCTCAGACTGCATCTAATCCAAATCACTTTGATTTCACAACCCTGTCCAAACCAAGAAGAGCGAACAGTCAGACACTGTATTGAGAGAAAACAGTGAGGGAGAGACAGAAACAGAGGGATACTGAGAGATCGAGAGTGAGAGGCAGAGAGAGAGATCGATTGAGTCCGAAAGTGAGAGGTAGAGAGAGAGGGATCGATTGAGTCCGAGAGTGAGAGGCAAAGAGAAAGGGATCGATTAAGGAAGAGAGGGAGATAATCGACGAAGAGGGAGAGGGGCGCGGCGGGAGAGAGATCCGAGAGGGAGAGATTCGGCGAACAGGGAAAGAGCGAATGAGAGAGGAGGCGAGTGAGGGAACAAGGGAGAGGCATTGGGGGAGAAAAACGAACGAGTATTGAAGGAGAGGGCGAAACGGCGTCGCCGGTCGAAATGGCCGGCAACCGCTCCGTTTCCATGGGTGCGAACAGGGGGCTCGCCCTCTCGACTCCTTCTACTTTTTTTTTTTTAACAAAAGAAAATGATTTGGGATGGGCCTTACATTTGTCTACTTTATTAAAAAAAAATAATTACAAAATTGATAAATAAACACTATTATTGAACTTCATCTAAGTAGAGTTGCAAAGTTACAAGCCTAAGATCGGAGATAATGACTCGATACATGCAACATTTGCAACTTGAATGTACCACTAACATCTTCAAATTAGATGTTTCAAAAATACCCCTGAACTTTTAGAAAGTTTCAAAAATACCCCTAGCCTTAACAAACTTTTTTTAAAAAATACTTACCATTAAGTTTTGGATGAAAAATGTTAAAATTTCGTTTCAATAATACCCTTAACCCTTCAAAAAAAGTTCAAAAATAGAAAAATGCAATATCGTTTAAGTGTGTATGGATTAAGTTTTAATATAGTGTATAAGAATGTTAGAGTATCGTCAATATAGGATTGATATTCTAATTCACTTAATTTACCATGAATATAATCACTCAATTTTATTTGAAAAAAGAAATAGAAAAATGAATAAGAGAAAAAAAAATAAAGACAAAATAAATGAGGAAGAAAACAATCAATCTTAAGGAATTGATTTCATCAATCATACCAATAATTCAATTAATTAAACAACTAAGATTGACATACAAATATTTCATAAGTCAGGAAGATAAAAATTAAGACTACCTTTTACGAAAGCAAGTGGATGTTTTGGATCTTCCACATCATTCTCGGGAGGTCCGGGCAAATTTTTAAAATTTCTAATAGATTGATTAAATGGAGTCTCAAAGAATCCCATTAAATACCAAAAGGAATTATTGAAAAGCTTTTTTAAAAAGTTTTTTAAGGCCAAGGGTATTTTTTAAACTTTTTAAAAGTTCAAGGGTATTTTTGAAACAAAACTTTAACGATTTCCATCCAAAACTTAACGACAAAGATATTTTTGAAACTTTTTGAAAGTTCAGGGGTATTTTTGAAATTTTTTAAAGTTTAGGGGTATTTTTGACACAAACCCCATAGTTTAGGGGCATTTTCTATAATTTAGCCTAAAAATTTTATTGGTTCTTCCATTTTTTTAATGTTGAAAAAGTTATTTTCATCTATCCATTATTATTTTTAATTACTTTATTAGGTTATTTAAAATTCTACATATTTTCACGCTAACTTTTTATTATATTTTGAACTTTTCAATCTTAATAAAAATAAAATTAGTTTAGTAATACAATTTTTATATTATAATTATATTTATAATTAAAGAAAAATTGTTTAACTTCATAGAAAATGAAATAACAAAATTTCATGTATTCTAACTTTTCATACTATATTAGAAAATATTGTTAATAACTAATTAATTAAAAACTTTATTAGGAAGAGACAAATGAAATAATTATAAAACTTTTGAGATTCAAAAAAAAAATTATTTGTACAATGAAATATAATTTGATAAATATTAATTTTTGAATGAATTTATCTACATTGATGCAAACCTTTTATATTATAGTTTTTCACAATCTATGATTTAATTTTTAGAGTAGACCTTTTTATGTCACATTCTTAATGAAAATTAGGTTAAAATTATTTTTTTAAATATCTATTTAAAAATGTATCGGTACTTTCATTTTTTTGTTTTGAATTTTTTTTACCTAATGTGAATCTATTATTATTTTTTAATTATTTTGTTAATTAATTAAAATTTTTATATATTTTTTCGATAACTTTTTATTATATTTTGAACTTGTCAAGCATAATAAAAATAATATTAGTTTATATTATAATTAAATTTATTAATTATAATTATAATTTCAGAAAAATTGTTTAACTTCATGAAAAAACTTTGTGTATTCTAACTTTTCATATTACATAGAATTATTAATTGGGAATGATTTTTAATAAATTATTGATAATAAATTAATTTACTATTATAATTAATTAAAAACTTTGTGAGAGATATATTTGAAACTCCATGATGTTTTTCCAAACAAAAGGAAGATAAACCTTGTAAAATTTATCAATAAGTCTTTATTGTTTTAACAAAATTTTAACTTAAAAAACAACAACAATACATTGATTATAAAATAACAATAAAATAAATAAATAATAGTAAAAAATTCAAAGCCGCTAGCTACTATACAATCATTTCTTAAATAGATGTGCACTTGAAAATTGATGGACAAACATTATCATTCTATTTTACAAATTAGATTTCTCTAGAGTCATATAGACTCGATACATGCATCCATTGCAACTTGAATGTACCACCAATATTTGAAGATACTTGTGTTTAAGATGTAGATTTGACACATGCATCAACATCGTTTCTTGCAACTTGCAACTGGAATGTGTCGCAAATAATTGGAGATACTTTGAAGATTGGTGAGGCTTTGAGAGCAATGAGTTGGGAAAGAAAAATAAAGAAATGATGAAATTTTAAGTATTGGTGAAAGAATGATGAAGAAACTCATTTTTTTAGTAATAAAATGTGAGAGTTACAAAACCTTTTGAATTTTACTACTTTTAAAATTCTACTATATTATGAATTATAATTAAAGCAAACAATAATTTAAGTTATAAAAAAACTTTTTACATTCCAAAACTCTAAGAAATCTAAACCTTTATTGGTCATATTTAATTAATTACCTAATTTTAAATTACTAAATTCTTAAAAAAGGTGGGTGTGTGATGTGAAAGCATTTTTTTAATTAACCATCTACATTTTATTTAATAATTAATAAGAAGATAATTTACTAATAATTATAGATATTTATAATTAAAATTCAATATATAATTTATTAGTTATTGTAATTCAACCAACGAATGAGAATGAAACACGTGTAATGAACCTGAATTTGTATTAATCTAAATATGGTGGATTACATTCTCTAATATTTCTCCTCTGATTCTTTCTCTCTCATATACAACTGTTTCGAGGGATTTGCAACTTGTTGAAGGTCTTCGGCTCGTAGCTTATTGAAGATATTCGGCTTGTAGCTGGTTGAAGATCTTCGGCTTGTAGTTGTTGAAGGTATTCGACTTATAGCTTGTTGAAGGTTTTCGGCTTGTTGAAGGTTTTCGGCTTGTAGCTTGTTGAAAATCTTCAACTTGTAAGCTTTTCTCGAGGGCTGAAAAGCTTGTTCTCGAGGTTGAAACTTTACTCGAGGTTGAAACTTTACTGGATGCTTGGAGTATTCTTGATCTTCGTGAAACATTCTTTGTTCAGGAAAGTATCTAGTTTGTGAATTCTCTCTGAATTATCTCTCTGTAGTCTTCAACTTCTGAACCTTGAAAATGAAGGAGGGGGGTCTCTATTTATAGAGTTCCTCTGAACCTCCAGATGAGCTTTGGCCCGTTCGACTGGGCCTGCTCCTTGTTGGGCCAACTCTTTCGGGTTGGGCCAGATTGACTTTGGGTCAACCATTTTGGTCTGAGCCAACCTTTTTGGGCTTGGTTGATTTGGACCTTCTGTCCTGGACCGGGTCTGATTGATTTTGGGCCTACGTCTCTGGACCGGGCTTGAACTTTTTCTAATTGGGCCTTTAATTTAGACTTTTGTCTATCAAATTTTAAGGAACCCAATTAATTTAATTTAGGGATGCATGTAGATTTAATTAGTCCCTAATTAAATAATTTTGCCATCAATGTTGGGTGATGACGTGACAATTTTGGATTCGTCGAAATTTCCATTCCAACAGTTATTGATAATTAATTGTAAGTGACATATTTTGTAAATTTTAAATTGGATAAAAGGACAAAATAGTCCAAAAAAGTTTTTCTAAGATGGTAGCTTTTTAATATATTATTGATAGTTTATTGTGAATCAAATTCTCATTAAACTATATTATATCAATTATATCACATATAATTGATATATCTCATATATGAAATTAAATACTTCAATTTCACTCCAATCTTTATACCCTCAATATTCCCATGTTGAGCCAACAGAGGGACCTAATGGACCTACAGATCATGAGCTCCAATGATACGAGATTAACCGATCAAACTCTTTGATCTAATTAACCAACATTCATTAACTACGAGTCACTCCACTATAGACTTGTAGCTACACTCTTCTCACTGTAGACTGTGTTGTGTCCATTGATATAATTAATACCTGTGAGTTGACCCTTCATAGGTTGTTCGTAATCATAGCTGGGTTAAATTACCATTTTACCCCTGTGATTACCTCTTGCTCCTTAAGCACTACTGATCCTCTAATGAACAACAAGTCTATGATCCTACCATAAACATAATCCCTTTAGGTCAGTAAGAGGGTGGGGCCCTGTTGTTCAAGATCTGGATTCAATTTTTAAGAGAACAACCTATCTGATTCTCTAATTCAGAAATGAGTGAATTCCATTTTGCAGAGTTAAGTCCCCAGCTACCTACAAGGTTCTGTCCTTGAGAAGGTTGGCATATTGAGTCGGCTACAGACCACTCTCACCCATACTAATCTAAGGACAAATGTAAGCCCTAAACTCTATTTTCTTTTATCATTTTACACTCATTCATGATGTTTTGAAATAAGCAAAATCGTATAGGTTGCACTAAAGGATGTCGTGATCGAATTTCGGAATCTATTGAATTTGGAGCTACAATGTGTCTAAACTTCATAAGGGGATAGGTAAACCATTGAAATAAGCATATTAAAAGTTGCATTGAAGTAAGTTCAAATCATTAGCAAATTGGAGAAGTTTTAGGTGCATCATGTATTGAATGGAAGATCATATGTCTCACACACTTGGGATAAGTTGGCTAAATGCTTAGGGTTTCTTTATACACTTATTTTGGTGTTTTAAAAAGAAAAGAAATAAAGGGATAAAGGAAAGGAAAAAGAAAAGGAAAAAGAAAAGAAAAAGCAAAAGGGAAAAAGACAAAGTTTGCCTCCTTACTTTTTAAAACGGCTTT
Organism: Trichosanthes cucumerina; assembly: GCA_036507285.1. Lineage (NCBI taxonomy): Eukaryota > Viridiplantae > Streptophyta > Magnoliopsida > Cucurbitales > Cucurbitaceae > Trichosanthes > Trichosanthes cucumerina. The sequence continues at coordinate 63,877,578 of CM071836.1, read as the reverse complement.
ATCTTCTCCATTTTCTTCTTCATTTATCAAAACCAAGCTGAAATTTCGTGGGAGAAGGAGAAAGGAAGAAGAAGGAAGCCATTTTTCATAAACTTGGAGCTGTAGTTGCAGAAGAAAGGAGAAGAACTCAAGAGGATTCTTTATTGCAGCAAGGAAATCAACTCAGACAAGCTCTGATTTTCTGTTCATCTCGAGCTCCACAAGAAGAGGTAAGAGTTGAGCTTTTGTTTCATGAAAGTTAACTCATATTGGAACAAAATTCGTGAAGGAAGCTCGAGCCAATTCTGATGTTAAGTTGCTGTTTTTTTAAGAGGAAGGCAGAAGACAGAAATTTGCTGTCAAATCCGAGAGGTCTCTGATGTTTTGGTTGTTCTGATCTGTATAATTGGAGTTAGAAGCTCTAATTGGTATGGTTAGAAAGCTTATTCAATTTCCTACAAGTTTTGTGAAGGAATCGTGAGAAGAAAATAATTGGAAGATGTTGTAATCTTCAGGTTAAATTTCGGGTTGCAGTAGGAAGTGAAATCTGGAACAGCAGCAGAATCATTTTAGGGGTTAAGCTACTGAGGTAATTTCTAACCAATACGTTAGGAATCTCATTTTTATGTCTTCATAAGAGTTTTAGAGGGTTCAAAAAGGAAGAGCTTGGTATAAAGAACATTCTTTTTGGATAAGTAATGAAGAAGTTATGGCTGTCTGAAAACAGGGCAGAAAATCTGAAAATGCTGGAATTTTGAAAGTGTGTTTTCTTGCAAGTTTTAAGGTCAAAAATCATGAACTCAAGGTTCTAATGATTGATTTGGCTTGTTTGACAGGCCAAGAGCAAATAGGTCAAGTTTACAAGCCAAGGTTCCAATTCTAATACTGTGAGTGACTTTATCTTAGAACTATGTTTGACCTATGTTTTTCTTCATGGACATAAGTGTTGATAATTACATCTTGTTTGAACTAGTTGTGAATGGCTTCATAGAGTTTTCTAACATAAGGTTCATGATGGAACCTAAGCATGCTTTGAATTAGTTGTAACTATAAATCCAAGTATGGAAACTAAATTATGAAAGTATGCTTTTCTTTAGAGAATGTTTTATGTAAATCCACTTGGAAACATGTTTAGATGATAATATGAAATTGTCAAGAAATTTTTGTATGTGTTATAAAGACATGATTTCCATGGTACACAAATTATGCCCTTGTTTGAGGTTAACCCCTAATACTGAAGGACATTCGAGAAGGTATTTGGGGGGGGGGAATGAATCATGATATCCCGATACTGAAGGACAATGAGAAGGTATCCGGGAAGTAAATGGTTTTACCTTAATACTGAAGGACATAGAGAAGGTATTAGGGAAAACCAAACGACCAAAGGTATTCCATGTGCACGTGAGAGTGAGAGAGAGGTATGAACCTTATTGATATAAATGTAACTCTACCACCTCTATGGTTTGATGTGGTATCATGTCATGTGTTTTATTGTTATGAGCTATTATATTATTGATCTATCTACCCTCGATAAGTTAGTACATTTCGAGTTGTGTGCTATGCACAAGTGGTGACTTAAAACCTGTAAATTTGAAGCATGGTTTGTTAATGCTTACAAACAGATGTTAAGCTATTTTCTACTTATAATCTGCCATTATTAGGATTCACCCAGTGAGCTTATAATGTTTTAAAGATAGACACTCACCGAGCTTTTTAGCTCATTCTTTCAATGTTTTCAAACCGCTTGGTAGAGATCGAGCTCTGCACCGACATCCTGCCATAGTCTGCTGGAAGTTCATAAGTTGTTAGTTTGTACGTGGCTGGTGTTGTATAGAAAGTCGTTATGTAGTTATTGAAGTCTTGTACATTAGCGGTTGTATAAACAATGAGTTGTCTTGTGTCGTTTTGATGCTCTTGACTTTTAGTTTCCAAGAGAGACTTATGAAGGGTTTCTCCTTGTGTATGTTTAATAGTTGTCCATTTTACTGCATGTGTTATGTTAAAATGTTCCATATGCGAACATAGTATGTTTATCGAGAATGTGGTGTCGTGAGATATTGTTAAGAGGTAAACAATGTCTGTTGGTTTCACGCCGCCTTCCGGGCTAAGTAGCAGGTAGTTCGGGAGGGGGTGTGACAACAAACCCCCATAAGCAGGAGCTCGTAACTTGCTCAGGATTCAGGTCAAGTCACTGATGATCATCTATAAATTATTAGACCTATCCTGTTAACGGTGTTAAAGTAATAGGCTAATAATTTGCAGTCCGGTCTTGTATGATCTCATCATACATGATGCCCTCACTCGCATGTCTACCACATGAACGAGTTGGATTATCTCGTTTGTACTAAATACAAAGTGGATCGGATTATGGTGTTACCAGTTTGAGGTTCCCAACCCATGCGTATACCATAAACCTTTTAGGTTATATACTTGAACATTATCCAACGTGTGACCACTAGGGGTGTGTACGGTTCGGTTTTCAGCTGAACTGAGAGCCGAACCGTAAACGTCGGTTCTACGAAGTTGCAAACCGAATATTAATCAATTTTTTCGGTTTCGGTTTTTGAACCGAACCACCTGGTTCGGTCATGGGCGGTTCGGTTCGGTTTAAACCATTTTTTTTTTTTTTTTTTTTTTGCAGCCCAAACCCAACATCATTTCTTTCATTAATCCCAATAAGAAGTAAGCTAGTTTTAAATTTCTTTACAAATCCAAACACTATATACATCAAATCAAATGAAATTTGAAATAGAACAATCTAAAATGAAAATAAAATAAACAAAGTTCACACCAAGTTTAAACACAACACGAACTGATTTTAAAATACATAACCTACAAAGTTTCCATCAAAGTTCAAATACAATTCAATATCCAATAACAATACTAAATATAAACTATAAAGTGTCCATCCAAATTCATCCAAATTCAAACAGAATTCAATATTGAATTACAAAACCAAATATAATACTCCTCCAACTCCATGGTTCACTCATCCAAAGTAGTTAAGGTTGATTCTTCTTCTCCACTAATGACTTCTACAAAAAAAAAAAAAAAACTTAAAAGACGAATATATAAATATAAATAATAAAGATATATTATAAAGGTATACTTAAAATTAAAAATTATTTACCTGACTCAATCTCTTGAAGATGATCGGTTGTTGTCTCAATCACTTGAAGTGTATGTGTGATTGATGTAGAACATATCTAATTTTGTGTACAAACAAGAGCTTGAACTGTTCTTGGAGATAATGTACTACGATATAAATCCAATACTCGACCTCCTGTGCTAAAAACAGACTTTGAAGCCACTGTTGAAATATGAATAGAAAATATATCCTTGGCCATATTTCCTAAAATCTTATACTTCGTAGAATTGACCTTCCACCATTCTAAGATGTTGAAATTATTGTATATGTCGATATCATCGATTACTAGTTCACAAGGATCAGATATGTACTTATCAAACTCAGTCTTACTATCTTGATTATCTTTCTGACTCAAGTGTTGAGCAAATTTTAGATAATTACGACGAGCTTGAGGTTCTCTAAAAACATCAACACTAGCTTTTTTCTTATCTTCCACTTCCATCGATTGAATACTCTTTTTTCTTTCTTTATTGTCTTCATCATCAATAGCACTTTTATACTCATCATACTTTTTTTTCACCAAATCTTCAACTTTCTTCCCAATTTCATTGGCAGCCATATCATCATATAAGTCCGTAAGCATAAACACTACAAATTCAAGCTTATAACGAGGATCTAGCACAATAGCAACACACAAGAGCAAATTTGTTCTATCATCATCCTTCCAATATTTGTTAAATTTTGATTCCATCTTTTTTGCCATGGCACACAACAAAGAATTATCACAGGTTGAATAATCTTGGATTTGTTGTTGAATAAGACAAACTTCATGAAAATGTAGGTTCGATGTTACAGACAACGAAGCAGACACTCGCAAAGTAACATCATGAAATAATTTCAAAAACTTGGCCAAGGCACGCATGCATTTTCCCAATCATCAAATGAAGGAGTATTCTTCCTCCTATCCATTCCCAACTCAGTAAACTCTACATTATATTGTGCATCATCCATTTCTAGCCTTTCAAAAGCTTTTTGAAATTTTTCAGCAACATCTAACATGATGTAGGTAGAATTCCATCTAGTAGGGACATCCAAACAAAGTGAATTCCTACTAGATATTTTCTCAGCTCTAACACAATTTTGAAAAATAGCTAGTCGAGATGGTGAAGATCTAACATATCGAATTGCATTCCTAATCCTGACAATTGATTCATGGAGTTCTTTAAGAGCATCACCCACAATAAGATTAAGAATATGAGCAAAACATCGAACATGCAAATACTCACCATCCAAAATAGTCCCATTCCAATTTCTTAATTTTCTTCTCAAGTAATTAAGAGCAACATCATTGGAACTTGCATTATCTACCGTCACAGTCAAAATGTTTTCTATACCCCATTCTAACAAACATTTCTCAATCCTTTTTCCAATGGTCTCTCCTTTATGATTTGAAATTAAGCAAAAATTTAAAATTATTTTTGCAATTTCAATCATCATCAACAAAGTGAATTTGTGAGTACCATGTAATTGAGGTTTTGGATTGAAGTCCATGTGTCGAGAGTTAAACTAACCTTTAAGTTTTTCCTACTTATAAATTCTTTCAAACTTTTCTTTTCATCCATGTAAAGTCGAAGACAATCTCTTGTATGTGATGTTTCGGGAGGGCACAACAAATTTAGGTCATAAGGTAATCGAATAGTCTCAAAATCCTTCCGATTCCACTACTCTAAATGGCAACTCTTCAACAATAATTAACTTTGCAAGTGCTAGCCTACATTTCTCCATGCTAAAAGTCGTAGCAACCAAATTAGAACTAGATTCTCCTTCCCTTTCTGTTTTTTCAAGACATAAAAGTTTCTGTTTGGCCTCATTTATTTCCCCAGGATACTTCTTGCACTTAGTTCGTATGTGTTTTAACATATTTGTTGTACCATTCTTTTGAGTGTCACAAGCATATGTAATACCACAATAATTACATTTTGCTCTAGGGAATTCAGAACTACCTTCAATCCTTTTAAAATGTTCCCACGCACCTGAACTTTTTGATGTATTGCTTAACTTGTTCTTCTTTGTAGCTTGTGTTTGTTCCGAGGAGGGTGGTGACTTTTTCTTCTCATTGTTCTTTATGCTTGGACTTGTGATGTCTTGACTTTCTCGATCCATACTAAAAATTATTTAAAAATAAATAAAATATTAAATTAAGAAGTAAAGTAATTATGCACGTACAAAAACTGAACAATGAAACAGAAAATAATAATGAAACAGGATAATCAGAACCAAACATGAACAAAAACCTGTTAAATAATTTAGGCCAAACAGAAACAAGTACAACAATAAACCTGTTAAATAATTTAGGCCAAACAGAAACAAAGGGCAGGCTTCTTTAATTTCACCTAATTCAGCAAAGACAAAGACAACAAGATGAAATTCAGGCCAAACAAAACTAATATGCACCAATTAATCATTTTTTTGGGAAGATGGAATTCAGGCCAAACAGAACTAATATGCACCAAATAATTTAGGCCAAACAGAAACAAAGGGCAAGCTTCTTTAATTTCACCTAATTCAAGAAAAGACAAAAGACAAAGAAGATGAAATTCAGGCCAAACAGAACTAATATGCACCAATTAATCATTTTTTTGGGAAGATGGAATTCAGGCCAAACAGAACTAATATGCACCAAATAATTTAGGCCAAACAGAAACAAAGGGCAGACTTCTTTAATTTCACCTAATTCAGCAAAGACAAAGACAACAAGATGGAATTCAGGCCAAACAAAACTAATATGCACCAATTAATCATTTTTTGGGGAAGATGGAATTCAGGCCAAACAGAACTAATATGCACCAAATAATTTAGGCCAAACAGAAACAAAGGGCAGGCTTCTTTAATTTCACCTAATTCAGCAAAGACAAAGACAGCAAGATGAAATTCAGGCCAAACAGAACTAATTGTACTTTTGATTGTCTTCTCCAATTAGTCTCCAAGTCCACACTTTTTTATTTAAAATAATATTTTACAAAAAAAATTTAGTATGAGCTTGTGTGTGTGATGAGTTGTGACTGTGAAAAGAAGAAGAAATTGTGAGTGAATGAGTTGTGAACTTGTGAGAAGAAGAAGAAATCTGGCGAGTGGTTTAAAAGGATTGAAGAAATCGACTTGTGGTTGTGGGCTCGGGTTGTGCGGTTGTGCTTGCGTGAAGATGAAGATTCAAATGGTTGGTCTGCTGCTAGGAAACGTGAAGGAAGGATGAAGCCTGTGTGAGAGAAGAGGACGATGGTCCGCTCCACCTTTGCGTGCTCGGAAAGAAGGATGAAGCCGCCTGTGTGAGAAGAAGAAAAATCGACAGTGCGCCCTTTGAGAAGAAGAAGTCGTGAATAGGAGTGAAGGAGAAGAAAGATCTATCTAGGGTTGCATAATAGATTATGGGCTGGGCTTTGGTTTTATTAGGTTTAAATTTTAGAAATAAGTTGAGCCTTTGTGTTATTAGGTTTAAATTTTAGAAATAAAAAAATGAGTTGGGCCACGGTTCGGTTTTTTTTGGATTTTTGAGAAGTGGAACTGAAAACCGAACCGATTCTATCGGTTCCTCTTTTATACGAACCGAAAAACCAAAAATGTATAAGAAAACCGAACCGATTGCCACTTGCTCTTGATCCGGGTTCATCGGTTCGACCTTGTTTACGACACTCCTAGTGACCACTACACATTTGTTCAAGATCTATCATTATAACCTTTGAACTTAGTTTATTGGATTTAGGTTTATGTGCGAGAATATAATAAATAATTCTTTATTTATTTGAATAACATTATTACAAAACTACACTTGTTTAGGGCATAACCCCTAACAACATTAGGAACAATCTTGATTGCACTCTGATTGCCACAGTGAAGTATAGTAGTAGATGTTTGAGAAACGCCCATATCAAGGAATCATTGAAATCAGAGCAACTCAGACGTAGCATCAGCGAGTGCATGATATTCAGATTTAATGTTGGATCGTGAGACAACAATTTGTTTCCTACTTCCCATGATATAAAGGAATCACCCAAGTAGAAACAGTAACTTGTGGTAGAACATCGATCAGTGGGATCACCAACCCAATCAATGACAGAATAGTCAGATAACACTAATGATGACTAGGAAGAAAACTTAAGTCCACGACGAAGAGTGTCTTTAACATAACGAAGAATACGAAAAACTGCAGTAAAATGTATCGTCCGAGGAGCAACCATGAATTGACTAACAATGTGAGCAATATAGGCAATATCTGGGTTAGTCACAGTCAGATAAATAAGATTGCCAACGAGTTATCGATATAGAGTAGTGACATATTCAAGTGGAACAAGTGAAATCTTCAAGTGGAACACTATCAAAAGGAGTCAAGCAAACATTCAGATCAAGGTGGTGTTAGTGTTGTAACCGAATTAGAAATACTAGAGCGACTGAGAAGATCAGAAGCATTTTTTACTTGAGATAAATAATACCTATCAGAACGGGATAAAACCTCAAGATCAAGGAAATAACTGAGTGATCCCAAATCTTTCATTTCAAAATGTTTCCTATGGTAACTTTGCAAGTCAAATATAGCTTGGGGATCATCACCTGTAATAATCATGTCATCAACGTATAAGAGGGGGAGAACAATACCATGAGTGGTATGTTTGCATAAATAATGTTGTATTATGAGGACTTTAAGTGAACCTAAGCTAATTTATATTGAGCTGAATGTTGCAAACCAGGCTCGTGGAGCTTGCTTTAAGCCATATAATGCACGACGAAGAAGACATACTTTTGAGGTGGAGAGGAAGCACCAGTGGAGGTGTTATGTAAACTTCCTCAGATAAAGTGTTATTTAGAAAAACATTCTTGACATCCATCTGTTGGGATTTGTGCCCTAAAACTCGTAGTTTGTATTTATGTTCTAGTTAATGTAATAAAGTGTTATTATTTCAATAAAGAGTTCTTATTCGTTACCTACGAGTTTGCCTTTATTTAAACCCTAAATCCAATAAACTAAACATCCAAGGCTGTTATATGAATCTTTAACTGAATGTAGTGTACATATAAAGGATCTCGGTTCGAGATATCGACCTAAAGGGTCTATAGTTGGGGATAAGGTTTGGGTACCTTACCCCGGTAAAAAGCGTGGATGTGGCCCACTTTGTATTTGATACAAACACTTTGATCCTAACGTGTTCGTGTAGATGACATGTGAGTGGGGATATCCTATGTAATGAGATTACATAAGAGCCAGGACCACGAAATAGTAACCTCTAGTTGTAACTCAGTTGACTAGTTAGGTTTCTATTTCACTAGGATGACCTAGGCAACTTGATCTCAATCTGAAAGGTGTTCACGAACTCCTGTTCGTGAGGATTGTCCTTTGACTAGTATGGGTGAGAGTGGCGATTTGCCGACTCAATATGCCTACCTTCTTGGGGACAAGACCAGGTGTGAGCTACTGGGAACTTAACTTAGCAAGATGGAATTCACTCCTTCCCGCCTACTAGGGTAAGTAGAGGAATGCTCCCTTAAGTGGTGTCTTTGGGACTTGAACAAAGGCCCCAACCCTCTCACTCCCACATTCCCAATTCTTTCAAAAAGTTGGAATCCTTCCCACCAAGGAAAGATCTAAGCATTCAGAGATATAGAAGGTGATCTCTGGTGGTTGTGTTCTTGCTGGAAGAAAACAGAGAAAGTTTTTGTGTTACTACGTTTTGAAGCAAGAAATTGCTACTTGAGAATTTAGTCTACAAAGGTGATTTCCTTTCCATTCTTAGTTTAATTGTTAAACTTTAATCATGTTTGCATGTATATCTCCATGTTTTAATTAGATTAAAAGCATGCTTGTTCTGTATGTTTTTGTCAATGTATTGATTTTTGTTTCAACTAAAATAATCAAGAAAATTACGATCCCAAACCACGTTTCCACTGCTCAAGGAGATCAGATCTCCATCAATTGGTATTCGAGCAATGCTTGTATTGTTTTGTTTTGAAACAAAATTGCATTGATTTAGTGGGAAATGCATTGAGTTTGCTGTAAAACTGTTTAGGAGTATTTGACCATAGTTTACTTCTTTTGATTTGATCAATTTGTATGTAAAGGCTCCTGCGTTCTTGGGCAAAAAGTGCATTATTGAGTCTCTAATTGAGTTACGAGTCGTTCGGGACCAGTTTCAAGCAATTCGGTGTTGAATCGAAGGATAAATTGCAATTGGAAGCTGCTGTGTTCGTGGAATTCTGCCACTGCCGAAGCATCAACGTTGCAACGCAGCCTGTGGCGTTGCAACGCCGTTCATCAGCGTTGCAATGCTGAAGAACGACATCGCAACGCCAACGTCCCATAATGACGCAGGCGCTCAAGGAGTCAACGACGTTGCAACGCTGCCCCTTAGTGTTGCAACGCCACCCCAATAGCAGGCGCGCAAAGGACAAAGCGGGCGTTGCGGTATAAGCACCAGCAGCGTTACGCTGTAACGCCGTGGGGATTCCAGCGACTACAAACCGGTTCAAATGGTTCGAGTTCTTTTCGGTCCGGTTCAAGCGGTTCAAACCCGGTTCAAGGTGTTTTAGACCGATTCTATGTAATAAAATTAATGTAATTTTAATTTTTTGCACTTTAGGGCCCAAAATATTCCGATTTTACAGCTATATGTCTTTATGAATGACATTTAGATTATTCCCACCTTAGGATAAACATGTTCATGCATTTTATTTGTATAAATGCTATATGAATATGGTTAGATGCATGATTAATTTATTTTTCATGAGTAATTTATTATAAGTGTTATAATTAGATTATATGGAAAATAAATTGCATGAAGCATGAAATTACTTAGTTTAAAATAAACGTTATTTTATTTAAGTAATTTTATTATCCAATTAGTTGAATATTTTATAATTCCAATTTAAATAATGATTGTTGGATTTATAATATAGCTTCTTTATCATAGGTTAATTATTAAATTTATAAAAGCTGTAAATTAAAGGGGTTTTAGAAACCATAACCTATAATAAAGAAATGCATGCAAACATAGAAACTTGGGTTAAAATTTAAATTAGTTTTAAATCGTTTAAAATTAATTTAGACCTAAGTTTTAATTTCTAATAAGATTAGAAATTAGTCTTAAGTAGTTTTTTAAATAGGTTAAAATCTAGTAGGACGTTAGAATTTTGGTTATAAGAGAACTCTACCGGTGAAGTTTTGTCTAAGGCTGGGGGTACTTAAGTGACTAGCAACTAACACCTTCTACTGAAACCGACTCGGAGCCTGAGTTGAATTAACCTTAGTTCTATTTTATCTCTAGGTAATTAAAATGTTTATTCACCTAGACATAAGGTTAAAAGACCTGGTTATAAAGTTATAATAGGCATAGACTTAGATAGATTCATTTAGCCGAAATCCAACTAAGTTAAATCTATACCCTAATTTTAGGAGCTTCAGTGGGAGAAAACGAGATGTTCGCATCAAGTTTACTCTCACGTCCACAAGAGTTCACACCGTGAGTTCCATGTTCGGCTACGTGGCGTCAATAGGGCATCCCCCTACGGTATGTCTTTGCATGGTCCAGTACCAAGGTGAATGAGGGAAGTATCCATAGTAAATGGGAGCAGGACGCGTGTCAACGTATCCTACGGTCTCCTCCATTAGGACGCACCGTGAGATTTCTATAGTCCGCCTGCTAGGTTGTCCTGAAACAGCCAAACCCTACGGAGGGTCTGACTATAAAGATCAGAACACCGCGAACTCCAGAAATGGATAGGGTCTCTTAAGTAATTTGCCAACAGTTGTCTTTCTTAATAGTAGCCTGTTGGCTCAGACCTATTGGATCTAAAAATGGTAGGGTCACATTTACGGGATGAGTTAAGCTAGTTAACAAGTCATTGACCAAACAAACGGTAGCCAAGAACCATTGGGACATGAGATGTTCTGGTAGTGAGAATTGACTGAGAAAGTCTCAATTCAAGGGAGGAATGACTGACCGCCCGACGGAGGCTGTTGTTCTAACCCCTTGAAGTATCGTTGCAAAATTAAAGGTTTAATTTAAATATTAGGTTTAGTTTAAACACTAGGATTCTTTAATAATTTTGCTAAATATGATTGGTTTTATGATGGGTTAAAAGGCATAACTAATTAGAACTACTTTGGATTTTCAGCATGTCGTCCTCATATATAGCCTTACTAAAAAAGGAACGTTTAACTGGTGAGAACTTTACTACGTGGAAGTCAAACCTGGATGCGATCCTTGTTGTTGACGACCTTCGGTTCGTAGTAACTAAGGAATGTCCTCAGATCCATGCTCAAGACGCACCTCAATCAGTTAAGGATGCATTTGACCGCTGGGCCAAGGCCAATGAAAAAGCCAAGGCCTATAACCTGGTTGGGATATCTGATGTTTTAGCCAGGAAATTGGAGGGTATGGTCTCAGCTCGTGAGATCATGGGTTATCTGCAGAATTTGTCTGGATAATCGTCTGAACAAATTCGACACGAATCCCTCAAGTACGTTTATAACGCGCGCATGAAGGAGCGAACATCAGTGAGAGAACATATTCTCGATCTTAAAGTTCACTTCAACGTGGCCGAAATGAACGAAGCGGTCTTAGTTGAGCAAAGTCAGGTATTCTTCATCCTAGAATCTTTTCCAAAGAGTTTCCTGCCATTCCGTAGCAATGCGGAGTTGAACAAAAAGGAGTATAACCTGACTTCCCTCCTAAATGAACTGTAGACTTACCAGTCTCTTATGAAAATTAAGGGACAGGTAGATGGAGAAGCAAATCAGTTTGCCCATTCCAAAAGATTTCAGATGGGTTCATCCTCTGGAACCAAGTCATGTGGTTCTTCTTCTGGGATTAAGAGGAAAGGAAGAAGAGGGAAAGTTTTTGCCACTGCAGACATGTTGGGATTTGTGCCCTAAAACTCGTAGTTTGTAACGTTCTAATTATTGTAATAAAGAGTTATTATTTCAATAAAGTGTTTTTGTTCGTTATCTACGAGTTTGCTTTTATTTAAAACCCTAAATCCAATAAACTAAACATCCAAGGCTGTTAAATGAATCTTTAACTGAATGTAATGTACATAAAAAGGATCTCGGTTCGAGACACAACCTAAAGGGTCTATAGTTAGGGGATAAGGTTTGGGTACCTTACCCTGGTTAAACTATGGATGTGGCCCACTTTGTATTTGATACAAACACTGTGATCCTAACGTGTTCGTGTAGATGACATGTGAGTGAGGATATCCTATGTAATGAGATTACATAAGACCGAACCACGAAATAGTAACCTCTAGTTGTAACTCCATTGACTAGTTAAGTTTCTATTTCACTAGGATGACCTAGGCAACTTGATCTCAATCCTGAGCAGGTTACGAACTCCTGTTCGCGAGGGATTGCCCTTTGACTAGTATGGGTGAGAGTTGCCAGATTCGTCGACTCAATATGCCTACCTTCTAGGGGACAAGACCGAGTGAGCGGCTGGGGACTTAACTTAGCAAGATGGAATTCACTCATTCCCGCCTACTAGGGTAAGTAGAGGAATGTTCCCTTAAGTGGTGTCTCCGGGACTTGAACAAAGGGCCCAACCCTCTCATTGGCCCGAGAGGGACTCTGTTTGTTGGTAGGACCACAAACAAATTGTTCATTAGAGGAGCACTAGTACTTAAGGTACAAGATGTAACCCAGGGGTAAAACGATAATTTGACCCAACTGGTGTTACGAACATTCGTGAAAGATTGACTTGCTGTTATTGGTCAATATCCATGGACACATAAATATATCTGTAGTGAGAAGAGTGCAGCTGTGGGACTTTAGTGGAGTGTTCCCGCAGTTAACGAATGTTGATTGGGAGGTTAATGAGATTAACAGAGGCAATCTCGTATCGTTGGAGCTTACGATCCAGAGGTCCATTAGGTCCACCGTCTAGCTCGTAAAGGGTTCTTAGATCATTTGAATTTGAAATGTTCAAATTCATTAGGGAATATATTCAATGTATAATGATACGATATAATATATGGTTTTGGAACTATATATTATAGATTTAATGTGAATACTATTCATATTGAATAGTATGAGAGAGTTAAATATTTGAAAGAGTTCAAATATTAAATATAAATATGAATATGATTCATATTTAAAAACTATAGGTTAAAATTTAATGTGCACTGGATGTACATTAAAAATATTGGTTAATGATTAAATGTGATTTAATCATATACATATAATCTATTTGAAATATAAGATATTTAAATTAATTAATTATTTAAATAGATTATATTTGTTTTTTAATTATTTAATTAATTAAAAGAGGGGAACGTGTAGATGACACGTTCCCCATTCACCAATTTCTTCTCCACTCCCTATCGTTAAGTGTAGGGAGTTGGAAGAAGCAGGGAATCGATTGATCATTCAAGCATTTTTGAGAATTGTTGTTGCTCTAGAATTCTCTCACTCTCAAAATTCCCAATTATTCCAAAAGTTGGAATCCTTCCCACCAAGAAGGATCTAAGCACTCAGAGATATAAAAGGTGATCTCTGGTGGTTGTGTTCTTGCTGGAAGAAAACAGAGAAGTCCCTGTACAATTGATTTGTTGTACAACCTTTGGAGCAACAAGTTGCTGGAGAAACTACAAAGGTATTCTTTATCTTCTCTTTAGTTTAATTGTTAAAAATATGTTTGCATGTATGCAATTAATCCATGTCTAATAGGATTAGAAATACCATGCTTGTTTTGTATTTTTTGTCAATGTACTGGTTTTTGTTTTAAGCAAAACAATCAAGTAATTAAGATCCCAAACACGTTTCGCTGCTCAAGGAGATCAGATCTCCAACAAGACACTGAGCTCAAAGAGAAGAAAGGTAAATTAGATTTACTTATTCTTGAAACTTGTTTAGTGGAAAATGATGATTTGACCTGGATACTTGATTCAGGAGCCACTAATCATGTTTGCTCTTCATTTCAGGAAACTAGTTCCTTCAAGGAGCTCGAAGAGGGTGAGATGACGGTCAGGGTCGGAACGGGAGACGTCGTCTCAGCTCGTGCAGTGGGAGATGCCAAGCTGTTTTTTAGAGATAGATTTTTATTTTTAGAAAATCTGTATATAGTTCCTAAAATTAAGAGGAACTTAATTTCTATCTCTTGTTTAATTGAACTTGACTACTGTATTACCTTTTCATTTAATGAAGCGTTCATTTCAAAGAAAGGTGTCAAAATGCAAGTACTCAAAATAAAAGGCAAAGAATTTCTCCAAATAATAATATCTATCTATGGCATCTTAGACTTGGTCATATTAATCTCAACCGGATTGAGAGACTTTTTAAGAATGGACTTCTAAACAAGTTAGAAGATGATTCTTTACCACCTTGCGAGTCTTGCTTGGAAGGTAAAATGACCAAGCGACCTTTTACTGGAAAAGGTTACAGAGCCATAGAGCCCTTAGAACTTGTACATTCGGATCTTTGTGGTCCGGTGAATGTTAAAGCTCGAAGAGGGTACGAATATTTCATCTTTCATAGATGATTATTCAAGGTATGGTTATCTATATCTAATGCATCACAAGTCTGAGGCTCTTGAAAAGTTCAAAGAGTATAAGGCTGAAGTAGAGAATGCATTGGAGAAAACCATTAAAACACTTCGATCCGATCGAGGTGGAGAGTATATGGATTTGAGATTCCAGGACTATATGATAGAACATGGAATTAAATCTCAACTCTCGAAGACCTAATACACCACAACAAAATGGTGTGTCGAAAGGAGAAACAGAACCTTGTTGGACATGGTTCGTTCTATGATGAGCTATGCTCAATTGTCTGCCTCGTTTTGGGGATACGCAGTAGAGACTGTAGTTCAAATCTTGAACACTGTTCCATCAAAAAATGTTTCAGAAACACCTTTTGAGCTGTGGAAGCGGCGTAAAGTTTACAACACTTCAGGATTTGGGGTTGTCCGACACACGTGCTCGTGACAAACCCAAAGAAACTGGAACCTCGTTCAAGATTGTGCCAATTTGTTGGTTATCCCAAAGAAATGAGAGGTGGTCTTTTCTTCGACCCACAAGAAATGAAGGTGATTGTATCGACAAACGCCACATTCTTGGAGGAAGATCACATGAGAAACCACAAACCACGTAGTAAATTAGTACTAAATGAAGCTACAGATGAACCAACAAGAGTTGTTGATCAAGCTGGACCTTCATCAAGAGTTGATGGAGGAACCAACACCTCCAGTCAGTCTCGTCCTTCTCAATTGTTGGGAATGCCTCGACGCAGTGGGAGGGTTGTTTCCCAACCTGACTGTTACTTGGGTTTAGCTGAAACTCAAGTTGCCATACCTGATGACGGCGTAGAAGATCCATTGTCTTATAAACAAGCGATGAATGACGTAGACAAGGACCAATGAATCAAAGCCATGGACCTTGAAATGGAGTCAATGGACTTCAATTCAGTATGGGAACTTGTAGACCAACCTGAAGGGGTTAGACCCATAGGGTGTAAATGGATCTATAAGAGAAAGAGAGATGCAACCAGAAAGGTACAGACCTTTAAGGCTAGACTTGTAGCAAAGGGTTTTACCCAAAGGGAAGAAGTTGACTATGAAGAAACTTTTTCCCCTATTGCTATGCTAAAGTCTATTAGGATACTCTTGTCTTTAGCCGCAGTTTATGATTATGAAATTTGGCAAATAGACGTCAAGACTGCCTTTTTGAATGGTAATCTTGACGAGAGCATCTATATGTCTCAACCCGAAGGGTTCATAACCCAAGGTCAGGAGCAAAAAGTTTGCAAGTTCAATCGATCCATTTATGGGTTAAACAAGCGTCAAGATCTTGGAATGATTTGATACTGCGATCAAGTCTTACGGCTTTGACCAAAACGTTGATGAGCCATGTGTTTACAAGAGGATCATCAACGACAAAGTAGCTTTATTGGTACTTTATGTGGATGATATCCTACTCATTGGGAATGATGTAGGATACCTTGCTGACATAAAGAATTGGTTGACGACCCAATTCCAAATGAAAGATTTGGGAGAGGCGCAATATGTTCTTGGGATTCAAATCTTCAGAAATCGCAAGAACAGAACGCTAGCACTGTCTCAAGCGTCTTATATCGACAAAATGTTGTTCAGATATTCGATACAGAATTCCAAGAGGGACTTATTACCCTTCGTGCATGGAGTTCATCCGCATGGAACAGAGGTCCCAAGACACCTCAAGAAGTTGAGGATATGAGACATATTCCCTATGCCTCTGTAGTAGGTAGCTTAATGTATGCTATGCTATGCACGCAGGCCATTTTGTTATGCAAAGGGAATAGTCGGTGAGGTACCGATCATCTTCACGGTTAGACCACTGGACAACAGTTAAAAATATCCTCAAGTATCTTAGGAGAACGAGGGACTATGCGCTTGTGTATGGGTCTAAGGATTGATCCTTACTGGATACACTGATTCTGATTTTCAGACCGATAAGGATTACCGGAAATCCACATCGGGATCAGTTTTCACCCTTAACGGGGGAGCTATAGTATGGCGAAGCATCAAGCAAGGAAGCATCGCTGACTCCACGATGGAGGCTGAGTATGTCGCTGCTTGTGAAGCAACTAAGGAGGTTGTTTGGCTAAAGAAATTCCTTACTGATTTGGAAGAGGTTCCAAATATGGAATCTCCCATCACCTTATACTGTGACAACAGTGGTGCGGTAGCCAATTCGAAGGAACCTCGCAGCCATAAGCGAGGTAAGCACATCGAGAGGAAGTATCACCTGATACGAGAAATAGTGCAACGAGGAGATGTGACAGTCACGAAGATCGCTTCGGAGCACAATATTGCTGATCCGTTTACAAAGACTCTCACGGCTAAAGTGTTCGAGGGTCATCTGGAAAGTCTGGGTCTACGAGATATGTACATAGGCTAATCTAGGGCAAGTGGGAGATATGTAATGGGGTATATGGATGCCCTAGTTTATTGTATTTCTATCTCTTGTAACCACTGTTTTAGATTATGATGTACCCCACTAGAGTTTTAGTTCAAGTGGGAGTTTGTTGGGATTTGTGCCCTAAAACTCGTAGTTTGTATTTATGTTCTAGTTAATGTAATAAAATGTTATTATTTCAATAAAGAGTTATTCTTCGTTACATACGAGTTTTCCTTTATTTAAACCCTAAATCCAATAAACTAAACATCCAAGGCTGTTATATGAATCTTTAACTGAATGTAGTGTATATATAAAGGATCTCGGTTCGAGATACAACCTAAAGAGTTTATAGTTAGGGGATAAGGTTTGGGTACCTTACCCTGGTAAAACTGTGGATGTGGCCCACTTTGTATTTGATACAAACACTGTGATCCTAACGTGTTCGTGTAGATGACATGTGAGTGGGGATATCTTATGTAATGAGATTACATAAGACCGGACCACAAAATAGTAACCTCTAGTTGTAACTCCGTTGACTAGTTAGGTTTCTATTTCACTAGGACGACCTAGGCAACTTGATCTCAATCCTCGAAAGGTTCTACGAACTCCTGTCATGCGGGATTGTCCTTTGACTAGTATGGGTGAGAGTGGCCAGATTCGCCGACTCAATATGCCTACCTTCTTGGGGACAAGACCGAGTGAGCGGCTGGGAACTTAACTTAGCAAGATGGATTTCACTCTTTCCCGCCTACTAGGGTAAGTAGAGGAATGTTCCCTTAAGTGGTGTCTCCGTGACTTGAACAAAGGGCTCGACCCTCTCATTGGCCCGAGAGAGACTCTGTTTGTTGGTAGGACCACAAACAAATTGTTCATTAGAGGAGCACTGGTACTTAAGGCACAAGATGTAACCCAAGGGTAAAACGGTAATTTGACCCAGCTGGTGTTACGAACATTCGTGAAGGATTGACTTGCTTTTATTGGTCAATATCCGTGGACACAGAAATATATCTGGAGTGAGAAGAGTGCAGCTGCAAGACTTTAGTAGAGTGTTCCCGCAGTTAATGAATGTTGATTGGGAGGTTAATGAGATTAACCGAGCAATCTTGTATCGTTGGAGCTTCTGATCTGTAGGTCCATTAGGTCCACCTTCTAGCTCGTAA
The DNA here is from genome assembly GCA_036507285.1 of Trichosanthes cucumerina. NCBI lineage: Eukaryota > Viridiplantae > Streptophyta > Magnoliopsida > Cucurbitales > Cucurbitaceae > Trichosanthes > Trichosanthes cucumerina. The sequence goes on along the minus strand of CM071836.1, from coordinate 63,859,437 downwards.
AGGGTTCTTAGATCATTTGAATTTGAAATGTTCAAATTCATTAGGGAATATATTTAATGTATATGGATACGATATAATATATAGTTTTGGAACTATATATTATAAATTTAATGTGAATATGATTCATATTAAATTATATGAGAGAATTGAATATTTGAAAAAGTTCAAATGTTATATTAAATGTGAATGTGATTCACATTTGAAAACTATAGGTTAAAATTTAATGTGCACTGGATGTACATTAAAACTATATGTTAAAAGGGTAATATGATTAAATGAGATTTAATCTAAATTAAATATATGATATTTAATTTGTATTATTTAAATATGATTTAAATTAATAGTTAAATTTGATTTAATTATTATTTAATAATAATTATTATTTTAATAATAAAATAAGGGAACGTGTCATCCAGACACGTTCCCACTACCCTCCTTATCCCTATCGACAGTTTAACAGGGAGAAGAGGGTTGATGTTCAATCAATCGATCTTGCTATTTTGCAATTGGAGAATTGCTGTGAAAATTCTCTCTCACTCCCATATTCCCAATTTTTCCAAAAAGTTGGAATCCTTCCCACCAAAGAAAGATCTAAGCATTCAGAGATATAGAAGGTGATCTCTGGTGGTTGTGTTCTTGCTGCAAGAAAACAGAGAAAGTTGCTGTGTTACTACGTTTTGAAGCAAGAAGTTGCTACTTGAGAATTTAGTCTACAAAGGTAATTTCCTTTCCATTCTTAGTTTAATTGTTAAACTTTAATCATGTTTGCATGTATATCTTCATGTTTTAATTAGATTAAGAGCATGCTTGTTCTGTATGTTTTTGTCAATGTATTGGTTTTTGTTTCAACTAAAACAATCAAGCAAATTACGATCCCAAACCACGTTTCCGCTGCTCAAGGAGATCAGACCTCCATCACCATCTAAAGAAGAGCCCAGTGTTTGACAGCTGCAACAACTAATAAACTGCAAATTGAAGTCATTCAAGCAATAGGGGTAAGAGTCTCTTCCACTACTACAAATTTGGTTTTTTTTGACAGCTAAAAAATGTCAACATTCACTTCTATTGACGCTTTTTGGTCGTCAATGAAGGCGGTGTCAACATATCTAAGCGTCAACTTTAAGATGATAGTTGACAGTCGTTAAACGTCAACAATTATGTCTTTATTGATAGATTTTGACTGTCAATATTATGAATGTTGACACCTATTAGTCATCACACTTATGTACCACCAACATAGGGTATAGTTGATAGTTGTTAACTGTTAATATTAATGTCAAAGTGTCAACAATAACCACTTTATTGACATATGTGAGCCGTCAACATCATGTATAGTTGATATTTTTTAACCGTCAATATTTTTAACCAACCATCAATAATACTCCTTTTATTGATACTTGTTGGCTATGAATATAGATATATCTTGACGTATCTTAGCTGTCATTTATAACTATACTTGACGTTTTGTGTTGTTGAATTATGACATATATGTTGACAGTTTTGAATCGTCAAAATACCAATTTTAATATCGTTTTTTAGCCGCCAACTATAATTATTTATAAAAAGAAAAAAAATTGGAGATTGTTCACTCATCAGACCACCTGTATTTGTATGGACAAATCTATCAAATTCACATTTGTTCCCATTGAGGTAACCATTATCAACATGTATTTCACACAAAACTAGGTAACAATCTAATTGGAAACTCAACGATTATCAAACTAAATACAAATTTTTTATATATATAAAAACATAATTGCAAATGAACTAAGTAAACTTCCATTAACTAAATAATAAGTTAAAATTATATATCGTTCCAAGCAAACTGTTCAAAAACATAACGCTAACATCTGAAAATCACATAATTGAAGTATGATAACAAAGATTCATAAGTACTGAGATACAAATTCACATAACTCAACTCGGATCGCATTCAACTCATCTTGGTTGTACTTACCTTTTCTAGTCAACTGCAATCAAATAAGTGTATATAATAGATTAAAAAAATTGAATAAATCAAGAAATTTTAAAAACATAAAATAAGATCAAAGTATTACACCATGCCCGTAATCACTCAACTTCTCTAGGTTACTATATCTCGCATGACCTTTATAGTATAGTACTCATACTCTGTATTGCCCAGTTACTTAACACACTATATAAATAGATTAAAACATGTAATAAGCAATACTCGAATACATAAACAAAATGGTATATTGAAATGATTACATGAACAAAATTATCGAATTAAAAATTGGACTTCGAATGTTTGTTTGAGCATAAAACATTCTAAAAGCCCTATATAAGTACAAATAATAATAAAAATACGTGAATAACTTTTTATTCCGAAATATATCAATGGTAAAAGAATAATATACTTACATGTTTGTTGGGTTTGTGCCCTAAAACTAGTAGTTTGTAATTATGTTCTAATTTTTGTAATAAAGTGTTATTCTTTCAATAAAGAGTTATTGTTCGATATTGCCATTATTTTAACCCTATATCCAATAAACTAAACATCCAAGGCTGTAAAATGTATCTTTAACTGAATGTAGTGTACATATAAAGGATCTCGGTTCGAGATACAACCTAAAAGGTCTATAGTAAGGGGATAAGGTTTGGGTACCTTACCCTGATAAAACTATGAATGTGACCCACTTTATATATGATACAAATACTGTGATCCTAACATGTTCGTGTAGATGACATGTGAGTGGGGATATCCTATGTAATGAGATTACATAAGACCGAACCGCAAAATAGTAACCACTAGATATAATTTCGTTGACTAGTTAGGTTTCTATTTCACTAGGATGATGATAGCATGCAAATATGTTATTTTTTTTCTATATTTTAGCTAGTTTTTATACTTAAAACATAAGCTTTCATGGCATTTTATGGTTAATTTCAGGAAACCGAGCTTGAGAAGCAAGAATTGAGTGTTTTGAGACTATTTTGGTGTAATTTGGAACATGTGTGTGCTTAATTAAAGACCCAAGAAAAATATAAATGTATTTTGAGTATAAGAAATATACTGAGAGATTCTACATCGAATCACGATTCCAACGCATCAAACCGGAGGTCATTTGGACACCCGAGCGAAAAGATATGACAAAAATGGTCGCAGTGAAATTTGGTGACAAGCCAGTACAACGTTGCAACGCCATGACCAGCGTTGCAACGCCGTACCGAAAAGCCCTATAAATACAACATGTTGTTTTCATTGCAAGGGGAGCCGAATTTGGTAGTTTTTAGCCCTAGTTTTGAAATACACACTCTAAGGGGAGAAAAAAAGAGCATTCCTTGGGAGCCAAAGCGTTTGTGGAGGCTCGAGATCGTGACGGGAGCTCGGGAACGAGAGACCGACTTCGACACATAAGTTTATTTCTCTTTCTTTTAGTTTGTAATTGAGTTTAAAGACTTTTCCTATGACTTTAGCTTGTTTTTATGGTGATTTTGAGTAGCTAAACGTTATAGTTGGAATTTGATTAGCATGTTTTAGATTTATTTGATTATGTATTGAACTTTGTTATGCTATTTATTTTTGGCAATTCGTTCTTAATTTCATAAATCTTGTTGGTTTAAGTGGACTCGAGAGAAAGAAACTTAGATTAGAGCAAAGTTGTCAAAATCTTTAGAAATCTGGCATGAGAATGACCTAGAGTTCTTTGGGAAACACATAAAGAAGTTGCTTAATGTCGTGTATGCTTTTAAAATTCATAAGGAAACTTTAGAATTTGTCGTGTGTGCGAGGCTCACTACGGATCGAGAGATTCTCTTGAGTATTTTCACTTCTTGTTTATAAATTCATAATATTAGTTCATTGCATGAGTTAAATAAGGAATTATCTTGTGAAATCATCTTTCTTCAATTCTATCATATTCGTGTCTCCAATTGTACATTTATTTTCTATCTTTCTTTTCACTATCCCTCAAAGTTTTGTTATTTTAGCTAAAATTAAGAAAAAAAGTATCTTGGTAATTAATTAATCTAGAAAACCCATTCCTGAGGACGATACTCTGTACTCAAATCACTATACTAAAACTTGACCCGTACACTTGCGGTATTACAATATAATATTACGCACCAAGTTTTTGGCGCCGTTGCCGGGGAGTGGGGATTATTTAGATTGATTAATATTGAGAGAAAATTCAAGATTTTAGACTAAAGTTTTTTTTCCCTTTTGTGTTTTTTTTTCTTATTTGTTTTTTTCTTTTCTTTTTTGATTTTTTTCCTTATTTGTTTTTTTTTCTTTTTTGGATTATTTATTTATTTATTTTTGTTTTTTTCTTATTTATTTTTTTCTTATTTGTTTTCTTTCTTTTTGTGTTTTGCTTCCTTACTTGTTTTTTTCCTTATTTGTTGTTTTCCTTTTTTCCTTTTATATTTTTTTATTTTATATTTTTTCCTTTTTTGTTTGTTTCCTTTTTTGTTTGTTTCCTTATTTTTTTTTCTTTTGTGTTTAGTTTCCTTATTTGTTTTTTCATTTTGTGTTTTCTTTTCCTTGTTTCTTTTTTTTTTTTAATTTTTTTTCCGTTTTTGTTTTTTTCACCTTATTTGTTTTTGTGTTTTTCTTTTTTGTTCTTAATTTAGTCTTTGTGTTGTTTGAGTCTTTGTCTCCTGTTTTGGTTGTGTTGATTTTGTGTAAAAGTTTAGTTTTGAATTGTTGTGATTTAATGTATGACTTTTCATGATTTTAATTCTTCGCCAATGTACTATCCTTCTCAAGACCCTAGGTATGTGAATCATGATTTCTCTGGATACCAAATGTCTAATACTTGCCATTTTGAATCTATGATTTATGAAAATTCTTTTGATGGTAATCATATAGGCATTTGGAACCAAAATTTTTCCTACTCCAACCAATCTATAGAAAACTCTTCTCTTGTGGATTTATTAATGGAATATACTTTGGAGTTGAGGGTTAAAAATTTGTGTCATGCTGAATTAGAAAGGTTGGATGTAAGGAAGCTAAAGTGGTAGAACTCGGGGCAATAATACATGAAAGGACTCATCATCTTAATCAACTGATAGAATCCCTTAAGGCCCTACAGGAGCAAGTTCTTATTCTTGCCACTAAGGAAGAGCAACCTAGGAGGACTTATGCATATGATAGTGAGGATGAGTTGGAGGAGACTGAAACACACCAAAAATAGGTTTGTGAGGTTGAGCATGGTAATGCAATCACTTCCACAAAAGAAATCCAGGTGATAGAGTTTGAGGCTGAAAAGTCTCCCTTCCCTTTATCTCCAAAAGTTTCTTTTAATCTTGATAACCATTTTTCCTATACTCACGAGTCTTGTTTTGAATTTTGTTCTTTTATTTCAAACAAAAATAACAAAAATATTTATCTTTCAGGTGCCCAAGAAAAACAAGAGAGCCTTTTAGACTTAGAAGGCTATATTGACTCAAGCAAGAAGGGCCCGAAGAAATACGAGCAGTTTTACGTGCCTTGATGTCAATCATAAGTTAAAGTCTACCTAAAGACGTTAAAAAAAGCGCTTCTTGGAAGGCAACCCAAGTTTTATGTTTAGTTTTTTGTTACTTCTTTTCAGTTTTTGTTTTAGTTGTTGGCTTTCTTACTAGTTTGTTTGTTTCGCTTTGTTAGGTGGTCGATGTCTTCCTTCGTGAACCCCATGCTCTTGTTCTGCAATACTTCATCTCACGTGATTTGGTCATCCAAGGAATTCAGAAAAAAAATAAAGATCTCCATTGCTCAGGATAGTATTGTTCACTCTTACCTTTTTTACTTTATTTGAGTTTATTTTGCAAACATTGGGGGCAATATTTAGTTTAAGTTTGAGGGTGAGATGTTATTTATCTGTTGTGACTGTCCTGAGTATGTGTTGAATTGCTGATTGATTTTATGCATAAGTATGATTAGGATGACCAAGGATGAGATTTAATTGAAAAATTCTTGTGATTCTGCTGAAACTTGAGAGCATGATATGATTTCGAGTTAATAAAAAATTTTCTTAAGTTTTTCCTGCACTATTATGCACATAGTCTGTGTTCCTGTAGTTTTGAAATGCTTAGAACAAAGTTATTAGGTTAAGAAGTTTGATGTCACCTCGATAGGTCTGAGAACTGATTTGAGAGTTAAACTGCGGGATAGTGTGAATGACAATATGAAGTGCATGATTTGTAAAATTTGTGCATTATGTGAAAAATTTTGTTTTGTTTATGTTGTTTAGTTTTTTAAAGAAAAAAAATCGTGAGGACAAAAAGAGCTACCTTCACTGTGATCAGTTAGGCCACTCATTGAGCGAGTGCTCTGGGTAAGGGTCCCTGCAGTGGATGTGTGAAAACTAGTGTCCTTTCACAAAAAAAAAAAAAAAAAGTGACATAAAAATAGTGATTAAGTGCTGAGTAAAGTTGTTTATTTCTTGAATGTGGGGAGACTCAAGGATTAGAAACTATGACCAGTGTAGGGGGGAGTTGAATGGAGAACCTAATAAAGTTGTTCCGGGCTTAGTAGAGATTAAAGGAACGGAGGCTTATCACACACACGTAGGAACACTTAGGAAAAGTTTTAAATTGCTTGTTGAAGTATCATGTTTGATTGTTACCCGTGATTACTGAAACTTCCTTTTAAATCTCTGAGGCTTGAGTCCGATATATGCATAAGAAAGATCTTATAGTTTCATTTTATTTTGCTCGGGTCTAGCAAAAGCTTAAGTGTGGGGGTATTTGATAACATGCAAATATGCTATCTTATTTCTATATTTTGGCTAGTTTTTATACTTAAAACATAAGCTTTCATGGCATTTTATAGTTAATTTCAGGAAACTGAGCTTGAGAAGCAAGAATTGAGTGTTTTGAGACTATTTTGGTGTAATTTGGAACATGTGTGTGCTTAATTGAAGATCCAAGAAAAATATAGATGTATTTTGAGTATAAGAAATATACTGAGAGATTCTACATCGAATCACGATTCCAACGCATCTGAGAGATTCTACATCGAATCACGATTCCAACGCATCAAACCGGAGGTCATTTGAACACCCGAGCGAAAAGATATGACAAAAATGGTCGCAGTGAGTGGGTCAGCCGACAATGAGCACAACGTTGCAACGCCATGACCAGCGGTTGTTGCAACGCCGTACCGAAAAGCCCTATAAATACAACATGTTGTTTTCATTGCAAGGGGAGCCGAATTTGGTAGTTTTTAGCCCTAGTTTCGAAATACACACTCTAAGGGGAGAAAAAAAGAGCATTCCTTGGGAGCCAAAGCGTTTGTGGAGGCTCGAGATCGTGACGGGAGCTCGGGAACGAGAGACCGACTTCGACACATAAGTTTATTTCTCTTTCTTTTAGTTTGTAATTGAGTTTAAAGACTTTTCCTATGACTTTAGCTTGTTTTTATGGTGATTTTGAGTAGCTAAACGTTGTAGTTGGAATTTGATTAGCATGTTTTAGATTTATTTGATTATGTATTGAACTTTGTTATGCTATTTATTTTTGGCAATTCGTTCTTAATTTCATAAATCTTGTTGGTTTAAGTGGACTCGAGAGAAAGAAACTTAGATTAAAGCAAAGTTGTCAAAAACCTTAGAAATCTGGCATGAGAATGACCTAGAGTTCTTTGGGAAACACATAAAGAAGTTGCTTAATGTCGTGTATGCTTTTAAAATTCATAAGGAAACTTTAGAATTTGTCGTGTGTGCGAGGCTCACTATGGATCGAGAGATTCTCTTGAGTATTTTCACTTCTTGTTTATAAATTCATAATATTAGTTCATTGCATGAGTTAAATAAGGAATTATCTTGTGAAATCATCTTCCTTCAATTCTATCATATTCGTGTCTCCAATTGTACATTTATTTTCTATCTTTCTTTTCACTATCCATCAAAGTTTTGTTTCTTTAGCTAAAATTAAGAAAACAATATCTTGGTAATTAATTAATCTAGAAAACTCATTCCTGAGGACGATACTCTGTACTCAAATCACTATACTAAAACTTGACCCGTACACTTGCGGTATTGCAATATAATATTATGCAACAGATGACCTAGGCAACTTGATCTCAATCCTGAGCGGGTTACGAACTCCTGTTTGCGAGGGATTGTCCTTTGACTAGTATGGGTGAGAGTGGCCAGATTCGCCGACTCAATATGCCTACCTTCTTGGAGACAAGACCGAGTGAGCAGCTGGGGACTTAGCCTAGCAAGATGGAATTCACTCCTTCCCGCCTATTAGGGTAAGTAGATGAATGTTCCCTTAAGTGGTGTCTCCGGGACTTGAACAAAGGGCCCGACCCTCTCATTGGTCCGAGAGGGACTTCTGTTTATTGGTAGGACCACAAACAAATTGTTCATTAGAGGAGCACTGATACTTAAGGTACAAGATGTAACCTGTGGTAAAACAGAAGAATTTGACTCAAACTGGGTGTTACGAACATTCGTGAAAGATTGATTTGCTGTTATTGGTCAATATCCGTGGACATAGAAATATATATGCAGTGAGGAGAGTGCAGCTGCGAGACTTTAGTGGAGTGTTCCCGCAGTTAACGAATGTTGATTAGAAGGTTAATGAGATTAACCGAGTAATCTCGTATCGTTGGAGCTTCTGATCTGTAGGTCCATTAGGTCCACCTTCTAGCTCGTAAAGGGTTCTTAGATTGTTTAAATTTGAAATGTTCAAATTCATTGGGGAATAAATTTAATGTATATAGATACGATATAATATAAAGTTTTGTAACTATATATTATAAATTTAATGTGAATATGATTCATATTAAATTATATGAGAGAAGTAAATATTTGAAAGACTTCAAATATTAAATTTAAATGTGAATGTGATTCATATTTGAAAACTATAGGTTATAATTTAATGTGCATGAGATGTGCATTAAAACTATAAGTTAGAAGGAATATTGAATAAATATGATTTAATCATAATTAAATATATGATATTTAATTTAATTTTGGTTAAATGTGGTTTAATTAAAATTAATATTAATTTATAATTAAATATGATTTAATTATTAATTAATATGATTAATTTATTTATTAAATTAATTAAGGGGAACGTGTCATGATGACATGTTCCCACATTCCCTCTTCCTCTCCCTATCAACAGTTAAGCAGGGAGATGAGATTTGTATTTTGATTAATCGATCATTCAAAGTAGAATTGGAGAATTTCCCTCACTGGAAAACTCTCTCTCTCTCAATTCCCTTTTCTCTTCTTCCAAAAGTGTGAATTCCTTCCCACCAAAGGAATTGATCTAAGTAGAACTTAGAGGATAGGAGGTTTTCCTCGTGGTACTGTCCTGTTGGAGAAAATAGAGAAGAAACCTTGGTTGCTGTGTTGCTGCACACTTGGAGCAAGGAGTTGATGTGAAACTACAAAGGTAAATTTTGAATTCCCTTTTAGTTTAGTTTAATTCTAGAGCATGTTTGCATGATTAGTGTAACGCCCCAGAATTTCTGAGAACCTTTTAGGTTGTGTTTTGGATTAATGTAATAGAAATTAATTTTGAAACGGGACTTAGAGTTTCTTAGTTTAAGTTAAGTATTGCAAATTTAGGAGAATAAATATGGTTTAACCATATATATGTTAATTTAGGACATTTAATTAAGCCAAGGGGGGGGGGGGGGTTTTGTGGTTTAAAGGAAGCTTAAGGGCTTTTTGGGAAATTGAAAAGAGAGAAATTAGGGTTTGCTAGACACTTTTGTCTCATTACCTGCACGCATCTCTAGGTGCCTCCACTCTCCACGTTCTCCCCCTCATTCACGTTAATACGATAATAGCAGCCATGGAAGGGGGTTCCGTCGCCTGCGCCTTGCAGATTTGGCACTCTGACCGCCGTCGAGCCGATCCACCGCCAGCTGTGCCGTGTCGCCGCCAACCTCATGTGGCGTCGTCGATCACTAAGTTGAGCCGCGCCAGATGTGCTCGTGCCCTCGTCCTCGTTGCAACCTCCATCGCGTCGAGCCATCGGTAGCTGAACTGCAGCACGCGTCGCCGGTCTTCAGCCGTTACACGCATCCGTTTCAGACGTCAGACTCGTCGGAAGTGCAAGCCACGAATGCCCACGCATCAAATCGGGTTGTCAGACGCCTGAAGCCGCCGGAGACCTGCTGAAAACGCCGCACTATCCCTGAACCTAACCGTCACTTGGTTAAGTCGGTTCACCTTCTTTTTGAGGGGTTTTCACCAAAACGTCTCCGGTTCTGAATAGATCGGTAAGTGGGCATCTTAGATCTGACCTCCACGCGCCGCCAACACGCACCGGTCGCCGGTCAACACCGCTGGTCAACGGTCAACGGTCAACTTTGAAGTTGTCTAGTTCGAATAGTTCGACCCTCCGAGCGTGTTTTGAGGCTCCATTTGTGGTAACTCAACCTAACTTTTATTGAATTCGAAAATAAGTTTATTTGTGTGTTTCAATAGAGAAAATGGATTGGATTTAGGAATTTCGTGTATCAAACACGACTGAAAGGAGCCTTGAGTTGGAGCGAAACTTTAGGAGTTTCAAGCTAAGCTAAGGTAAGAGATTTTCTACAAATTATTTTTATAAAAGGGAAACAATTATGTTTTCGAAGGATTTATTTTAAAAGAATGAATTTCTAAGATATATCTCAAAGACTGGAATTCAGAAAAGTATTTCATCTCGGAATTCGAGAGGATTCTAGATATTTTAAGGGTTGGAGCGGACCCGAACAGAAATGAGTTTGAAGTATTTAAAAAAAAGAGAATTTGACACAGTTATTATAATTGTGTATGTCGTGATCCATTGTGATGAATATGTAATTGAAAAAGTAAATGTATTTATGATTTATGATGGATTGACTTGAGTTTAATGCTATGAAAGTTATGACATGATTATATGATTGTTACATCATTATGACCGCATATATACATGTGAAAGGATAATGAGACCTCATGCATGATTGTATGTCCATGAATTAGATAAGTGGTTGTGGTAATTATTCTCCATATGAAAATAGGGGTTTGAGAGGACTCCACAGAAGATAGTGGTCTTCAGACCTAACATGCTCCCAGGGTTTTGAGAGGACCCCTAGTATATGAGTCTTTGGACTCAATATGACTCAGGAGTCTTCGTACTCAACATGCTCTCGGGGTTTTGAGAGGACCCCATAGGATAGAACATGACTCAGTAGTCTTCGAACTCAACATGCTCTCGGGGTTAGCGAGGACTCCATAGTACAAGAGTCTTCGGACTCAACATGCTCTCACGAGAACTTAATTGACCACTAGAAGCCAAAAAGAAATAGTCATGATAGTTATGAGAAAGTTAGGTCCCACACAGGAAAGTCTATAGTCATGATTGTATGTGTTTGCACTTCCCGACCCCCACTTACTGGGTATTATTATAATACTCACCCCTTTACTTCGTTTTGTCCTAATTTTGTTTTAAAATGTTTTTCAGGTAAAGGTCAAGACATACCTGGCGAGTGACAGGGACGCGCTACAAATGCCATGGGGACCAAGTCATAGTCTTCTGCACACATGTTTTAGAAAGTAATTTTAAAAGGTTACCGTTTTCCGCCTATGTATTATAAATATTTGAAAAACTAGAGGCCGAACTTATTTATGTTTTTAAATGTTTCGTATTTTTTATGGGATCCCAAATTAAAGTGAATTTAATTATTAAGTTTTATCTATTTAAAGTCATTTAGGGCCTCAAAAGCATGAATGATAGTAATGAACCTTAGAAAGAAAGTCTATAAAAGTAGGGGCGTTACAATTAGTTCCATGCCTAATTAGATTAGGAAATGTATGCTTATTCTGTATTTTCTCCAATGTACTGGTATTTGTTTTTCAATAAAAAATAAACTTGCAATTACGATTCCAAAACACGTTTCCGCTGCTCAAGTGGATCCGATCTCCATCAATTGGTATCAGAGCAATGCTTGTTTTGTTTTGGTTGAAACAAATTACAATTGGATAGGTGGGAATGTCATTTTTTGTTTGTTGTAAAACTATTTAGGAATATTTTGGCCTTAGTTTCTTTTGATTTGATCAAATTAAATGTATAGTCCCCTGTGTTTTTGGGCAATTAAGTGCATAATCGAGTCTGTAATCGAGTTAAGAGTCGTTCGGGACCAGTTTCGTGCAATTCGGATGAGTATCGAGGAGAATTTGGTGTTTGAAGCTGCTGTGTTCGAAGGATTTTGCTGCTGTCGAAGCAATAGCATTGCAACGCTGTTCATCAGCGTTGCAACGTTGAGAAATGACGTCGCAACGCCAAGGCTTCCTATTGATGCGGAAACTCCATGGGTCAGCAGCGTTGCAACGCTACCCCGATGCCAGGCGCGCGCGCGAGTTGAGGCAGCGTTGCAACGCTCCCTTAAGTGTTGCAACGCGGTGATGCCAAATCTGAAGCTGCAGACCGGTTTGGGCGATTTAGTTGGTTTTTGGTCCGGTTCGAGCGGTTTGAGCCCGGTTCTATGAGTTTTAGACCGGTTTTGTAATAAGATTTGTGTAATTTTATTATTTTTGCACTTTAGGGGTCAAATTATTCCGGTTTTACAACTATTTTTCTTTATGAATGTCATTTAGATTTTTTCCGACCTTAGGATAAGCATGTTCATGCATTTTATTTGTATAATTATTATATAAATATGGTAGAAATGCATGATCTAATTTATTTTTCATATGTATTTATTTATAATTGTTATAATTAGATAATATGAAAAATAAATTGCATGGAGCATGAAATTACTTAGTTTAAAATAATTGTTATTTTATTTAAGTAATTTAGTTATTCAATTAGTTGAATATTTTTATAATTCAAATTTGAAATTAATTGTTGGTTTTATAATATAGTTCCTTGTCATAGGTTAATTATTAAAATTTATAAAAGTTATAAATTAAAGGGTTTTTAGAAACCATAACCTATAACAAAGAATTGCATGCAAACATATGAACTTGGGTTAAAATTAAATTAGTTTTAAATTGTTTAAAATTAATTTAGACCTAAGTTTTTATTTTCTAATAAAATTAGAAGTTTGTCTTACATAGTATTTTAAATAGTTTAAAATATAGTAGGACAATAGAACTATAGTTATAAGGGAACTCTACTGGTGAAGTTTTGTCTAAGGTTGGGGGTACTTAAGTCGACAGGTTAGCTTAACACACCTCCTACCCGAACCGACCGGAGCTTGAGTTGAATTAACCTTAGTCCTGTTTATATCTAGGTAACTAAAATGTTTATTCACCTAGACATAATGTTAAAAGACCTAGTTATAATAGTTATAATAGACATAGACTTAGATAGATTCTTTTAGGCAAAATCCAACTAAGTTAAACCTACACCCTAACCTTAGGAGTTTCAGTGGGAGAATACGAGATGTTCGCATCGAGTTTACTCTCACGTCCTCAAGAGTTCACACCGTGAGTTCCATGCTCGGCTACGTGGCGTCAATAGGGCGTCCCCCCTACGGTAAGTGTTTGCATGGTTCAATACCAAGGTGAATGAGGGAAGTATCCATAGTAAATGGGAGCAGGACGCGTGTCAACGTATCCTACGGTCTCCTCCATTAGGTCGCACTGTGAGATTTCTATAGTTCGCTTGTTAGGTTGTCCTAGAACAGCCAAACCCTACGGAGGGCCTGACTATAGGGATCAGATCACTGCGAACTCTAGAAATGGATAGGGTCTCTTAGGTAATTTGCCAACAATTGTCTTTCTTAATAGCAGCCTATTGGCTCGGACCTATTGGATCTGAAAATGGTAGGGTCACATTTACAGGATAAGTTAAGCTAGTTAACAAGTCCTTGACCAAACAAATGGTAGCTAAGGATCATTGGGACATGAGATGTTCTGGTAGTGAGAATTGACTGAGATAGTCTCAATTCAGGGGAGGAGTGACTGACCACCCGACGGTGGCTTTTGTTCTAAACCCTTGAAATATCGTCGCAAAATTAAAGGTTTAATTTAAACACTAGGGTTCTTTAATAATTTTTCTAAAATTGATTGGTTTATAATGGGTTAAATGCATGACTAATTACAACTACTATTGAAATTTCAGCATGTCGTCCTCGATTATAGCCTTATTGAGAAGCGAACGTTTAACTGGTGAAAACTATACTACGTGGAAGTCCAACCTGAATACGATTATTGTTGTTGATGACCTTCAGTTTGTACTAACTGAGGAATGTCCTAAAGTCCCTACTCGAAACGCTCCTCAAACTGTTAAGGATGCGTATGACCGCTGGATCAAGCCCAATGATAAGGTCAAGGTTTATATTTTGGCTAGTGTTTCTAAAGTTCTAGACAAAAAGCACGAGCGCATGGTCTCAGCTCGTGAGATCATGAGTTCATTGCAGAATATGTTTGGACAACCGTCTGGACAGCTTCGGCACGAATCCCTGAAGTACGTTTATAACTCCCTTATGAAGGAGGGGTCGTCGTTGAGAGAATACATTCTTGATCTGATGGTCCACTTCAATGTGGCTGAAATGAACGATGCGGTCATAGACGAGCAAAGTCAGGTCTCGTTCATCCTGGAATCTCTTCCGAAGAGTTTCCTGCAATTCCGCAACAATGCGGTGATGAACAAGATAGAGTATAACCTGACTACTCTCCTTAATGAACTACAAATTTCCATCTCTTATGAAGAATAAGGGACAGGCTGATGTGTTTGCCCATTCCAGAAGGTTCCAGAAGGGTTCATCCTCTGGGACTAAGTCCTATAGTTCATCTTCTGGGCTTAAGAAACCCCAAAAGAAGAAGATAAGAGGAAAAGGGAAGACACCTGTTGCTGATAAGGGCAAGGAAAAATCCAAGGTTACAGACAAAGGAAAGTGTTTCCACTGCAATATGGACGGGCACTGGAAGCGAAACTTCCTAAAATACCTTGCTGAGCTCAAAGAGAAGAAAGGTAAATCCGATATACTCATTCTTGAAACTTGCTTAGTGTAAAATGATGATTTTACTTAGATACTTGATTCAGGAGCCAATAATCACGTTTGCTCTTCTTTTCAGGAAATTAGTTCCTTCAAGGAGCTCGAAGAGGGTGAGATGACGCTTAGGGTCAGAACGGGAGACGTCGTCTTAGTTCGTGCAGTGGGAGTGCCAAGTTGTTTTTTAGAGATAGATTTATCTTTTTAGAAAATCTGTATATAGTTCCTAAGATTAAGAGGAACTTAATTTCTATCTCTTGTTTAATAGAACTTGGGTATTGTATTTCTTTTTCTATCAATGAAGCGTTCATTTCGAAAAAGGGTGTCAATATTTGTTCTGCTAAGTTAGAAAACGACTTATATGTACTTAAACCGAATCGAACTAAAGCAATTTTGAATCATGAGATGTTTAGAACTGCTAATACTCAAAGTAAAAGGCAAAGAATTTCTCATAATAATACCTATCTATGGTATCTTAGACTTGGTCATATAAATCTCAACCGGATTGAGAGACTAATTAAGAATATTGGACTTCTAAACAAGTTAGAAGACGATTTTTTACCTCCTTGCGAGTCCTGCTTGGAAGGTAAAATGACTAAGCGACCTTTTACTGGAAAATGTTATAGAGCCATAGAACCCTTAGAACTTATACATTCGGATCTTTGTGATCCGGTGAATGTTAAAGCTCGAGGAGGGTACAAATATTTCATCTCTTTCATAGATGATTATTCAAGGTATGGTTATGTATACCTAATGCATCATAAGTTTGAGGCTCTTGAAAAGTTCAAAGAATATAAGGCTAAAGTAGAGAATGCATTAGGGAAAACCATTAAAACACTTCGATCTGATCGAGGTGCAGAGTATATGGATTTAAGATTCCAGGACTATTTGATAGAACATGGAATTAAATCTCACCTAATACACCACAACAAAATGTGTGTCAAAAAGGAGAAATAGAACCTTGTTGGACATGGTTCGTTCTAGATGAGTTATGCTCAATTGCTTGCCTCGTTTTGGGGATACGCAATAGAAACTACAGTTCAAATCTTGAACACTGTTTTATCAAAGAGTGTTTCAGAAACACCTTTTGAATTGTTGAATGGGCGTAAACCTAGTTTACAACACTTCAGGATTTGAGGTTGTCCGACACACGTGCTAGTGACAAACCTAAAGAAACTGGAACCTCGTTCAAGATTATGCCAATTTGTTGGCTATCCCAAAGAAACGAGAGGTGGTCTTTTCTACGACCCACAAGAAAACAAGGTGATTGTATCGACAAACGCCACTTTCTTGGAGAAAGATCACATGAGGAACCATAAACCAAGTAGTAAACTAGTACTAAATGAAGCTACAGATGAACCAACAAGAGTTGTTGATCAAGCTGGACCTTCATCAAGAGTTGATGAAGAAGTCAGAACTCAAGTCAGTCTCGTCCTTTTCAATCATTGAGAATGCCTCGACGCAGTGGGAGGGTTGTTTCCCAACCTGACCGCTACTTGGGTTTAGCTGAAACTCAAGTCGTCATACCTGATGACGGCGTAGAAGATCCATTGTCTTATAGACAGACAATGAATGACGTAGACAAGGACCATTGGATCAAAGTCATGGACCTTGAAATGGAGTCAATATACTTCAATTCAGTATGAGAACTTGTAGACCAACCTGAAGGGGTGACCTATGGGGTGTAAATGGATCTATAAGAGAAAGAGAGATGCAGCCGGAAAGGTACAGATCTTTAAGGCTAGACTTGTAGCAAAGAGTTTTACCCATAGGGAAAGAGTTGACTATGAGGAAACTTTTCCCCTGTTGTTATGCTTAAGTTTATTAGGATAGTCTTGTCCATAGCCACATTTTATGATTATGAAATTTGGCAAATGGACGTCAAGACTGCCTTTCTGAATGGTAATCTTGATGAGAGCATCTATATGTCTCAGCTCGAAGGGTTCATAACCCAAGGTCAGGAGCAAAAAGTTTGCAAGCTCAATCGATCCATTTATGGGTTGAAGCAAACATCCAGATCTTGGAACATAAGATTTGATACTGCGATCAAGTCTTATGGCTTTGACTAAAATGTTGATGGTCTTGTGTTTACAAGAGGATCATCAACAACAAAGTAGCTTTCTTAGTGCTTTATGTGGATGATATCCTACTCATTGGGAATGATGTAGGACACCTTACTGACATAAAGAATTGGCTGGCGACTCAATTCCAAATGAAAGATTTGGGAGAGGTGCAATATGTTCTTAGGATTCAGATTTTCAAGAATCGCAAGAACAGAACGGTAGCTCTGTCTCAAGCATCTTATATCGACAAAATGTTGTCCCGATAATCGATGCAGAATTCTAAGAGGGGATTATTTCTCTTCAGGCATGAAGTTCATCTGTCTAAGGAACAATGTCCTAAGACACCTCAAGAAGTTGAGGATATGAGACGTATTCCCTATGCCTCTTCAGTAGGTAGCTTAATGTATGCTATGCTGTGCACGAGGCCAGACATTTGCTATGCAGTGGAAATAGTCAGTAGGTACCAATCCAATCCAGGGTTAGACCACTGAACCGTAGAAAATATCCTCAAGTATCTTAGAAGAACGAGGGACTATATGCTTGTGTATGAGACTAAGGATTTGATCCTTACTGGATACACTGATTCTGATTTTCAAACCGATAGATTTCTAGGAGATCTACATCGGGATCAGTTTTCACCCTTAACGGGGGAGCTATAGTATGGCGAAGCAGCTAAAGAGGTTGTTTGGCTAAGGAAATTCCCTACTGATTTGGAAGTTGTTCCAAATATGGAATTTCCCATCACCTTATACTGTGACAACAGCGGTGCGGTAGCCAATTTGAAGGTGAAGAGAATGAGAATCCCCGTGCACGGAAGACGATCGAATCGTCGTGGTGATGTTGTGCTACTTAATTTCATTAAAACTAATTATCACATAATTGTAGGCTAAACATGCAAACTAAAGAAAGAAAACAGTAAGGTTATGATACTTACTTGTTGAAGACGTTCTTCAAAGCTTTCTTTCCGTTCACGAACTCTTCGTGCTTTCCTCGATCTCAACGATTGGAGAATAGTGGGATTCTACTTTGGTTTTGGAGGAGAAATTTTGAGAGAGAATTGAGAGAGGTGAGAACTCTTCTTTTGGTGAGAATTCCAAAAATGAGAGTAATTCCTTACCACCCTTCTTGCAAAAGGGGTTTATATAATGGAGATAGGTGGAGTTGAAATCTCCACCTATTTACCATTTTACCACAATCATAGGTTATGCAAATCATATTTGCATAACAATATATTATAAGATATCTCATATCTCATTTTACAAATTACATTTTCATTATTGTGGATTTTTAAATTGAATCACATCCAATTTAATATCTCTCAATCTAATTTCTCCAAATTAGCCCTAATTCAACAATTAGGCTAACCTATAGTTTATTATGAACCTCATTCAAATTAAACTATATATTATATCATTCATATCTCATATAAATGACATAAATGCCCTTTTAGTGAATTTGAAAACTTCAATTCACACCAAAATGTAAACCTTCTTTTTGTCCAGTTTGACCCAATCGAGGAACCTTATGGACCTACAGTGACAAGCTCCAATGATCCGAGATTAACCTATCAAACTCTTTGAGCCGGTTAATCAACCTTCATTAGCTATGGTAACACTTCACTAAAGCCCGTACCTGCACTCCCGTCAGTGCAAGATATTACGTGTCCACTGATATAACCAATGTCCATGAGTCGACCCTTCACAGGTTGTTTGTAGACATTGTTGGGCCAAATTATCGTTTTGCCCCTGTGTCTACTTCTTGCTCCTTAAGTCCCCACTGCTCATCTAATGAACAAAAACGTTGTAATGGTCCAACCATACACAACAACCCTCTCGTGCCAGTGAGAGGGTGGGCGCCTGTTGTCCAAGCCCTGGAGACAACACTTAAGGGAACAACCCCTCTAGTTTCCCTAAAGGCAGGAACAAGTGAATTCCATCTCGCGTAGTTAAGTTCCCAGCTCCCTACTTGGTCCTCTCCCTGAAAAGATGCCTATTGGGCGAGTAACTGTGACCACCCTCACCTGTACTAGTCAAAGAACAGACCCCCGCAGACAGGAGTCCGTAACACACTTAGGATTCAGGTCGAGTCACTAATGGTCATCTAGAAAGTTATTAGTCCATACTGTTAACAGTGTTATAGTAGTAGGTCTAATAATTCACAGTCCGGTCTTGTACAATCTCATTGTACAGGATGCCCCCACTCGCATGTTAACCACATGAACGAGTCAGATCACCTCGATTGTATCTTAATACAAAGCGGGCCGCATCCACAACGTATCCAGGATTAGGTCTCCAACCCCATCCATATACTGTAGACCGTTCGGGTCATTTACTCGAACGTGATCTTCCCTGTATGTCCACTATACATCGTTCAAGTTCTAGTTCTCTCATATATTCAATGACCCTGGAGCTTAGTTTATTGGACAAAGTTTGTAATAAATGCGAGACATAAAATGATGAAATAAATAACATTTATTAATTTCAAACGTATTTTTACAAACAGAACGAGATTAGGACAAACATCGCAACAGAAGGAACCTCACAGCCATAAACGAGGCACACATCGAGAGGAAGTATCACCTGATACGAGAAATAGTGCAACGAGGAGATGTGACAGTCACGAAGATCGCTTCGGAGCCTAACATTGCTGATCCATTTACAAAGACTCTCACGGCTAAAGTGTTCGAGGGTCATCTGGAGAGTTTAGGTCTACGAGACATGTAAATAGGCTAATCTAGGGCAAACGGGAGATATGTAATGGGTATATGGATGCCCTAGTTTATTGTATTTGTATCTCTGTAACCACTATTTTAGATTATGATGTACCCCACTAGAGTTTTAGTTCAAGTGAGAGTTTGTTGGGGTTTGTGTCCTAGTAGTTTGTAATTATGTTCTAATTTTTGTAATAAAGTGTTATTATTTCAATAAAGAGTTATTGTTCGATATTGTCATTGTTTTAACCCTAAATCCAATAAACTAAACATCCAAGGCTGTAAAATGTATCTTTAGCTGAATGAAGTGTACATATAAAGCATCTCGGTTCGAGATACAACCTAAAGGGTCTATAGTAAGGGGATAAGGTTTGGGTACCTTACCCTAGTAAAACTATGGATGTGACCCACTTTGTATATGATAGAAACTTTTTGATGCTAACGTGTTCGTGTAGATGACATGTGAGTGGGGATATCCTATGTAATGAGATTACATAAGACCGGATCGCGAAATAGTAACCACTAGATATAACTCCGTTGACTAGTTAGGTTTCTATTTCACTAGGATGACCTAGGCAACTTGATCTCAATCCTGAGCGGGTTACGAACTCCTGTTTGCGAGAGATTTTTCTTTGACTAGTATGGATGAGATTGACTAGATTCGCTGACTCAATGTGCCTACCTTCTTGGGGACAAGACCGAGTGAGCAGCTGGGGACTTAACCTAGCAAGATGGAATTCATTCCTTCTCACCTATTAGGGTAAGTAGATGAATGTTCCCTTAAGTGGTGTCTCCGGGACTTAAACAAAGAGCCCGAACCTCTCATTAGCCCGAGAGGGACTTCTGTTTGTTGGTAGGACCACAAACAAATTGTTCATTAGAGGAGCACTGGTACTTAAGGTACAAGATGTAACCAAGGGGTAAAACGGTAATTTGACCCAACTGGTGTTACGAACATTCGTGAAGGATTGACTTGCTGTTATTGGTCAATATCCGTGGACACAGAAATATATCTGCAATGACAAGAGTGCAACTGCGGTACTTTAGTGAAGTGTTCCCGTAGTTAACGAATGTTGATTAGGAGGTTAATGAGATTAACCGAGTAATCTCGTATCGTTAGAGCTTCTAATATGTAGATTCATTAGGTCCACCTTCTAGCTCGTAAAGGATTCTTAGATCGTTTAAATTTAAAATGTTCAAATTCATTAGAGAATAAATTTAATGTATGTAGATATGATATAATATAAAGTTTTGGAACTATATATTATAAATTTAATGTGAATATGATTCATATTAAATTATATGAGAGAATTAAATATTTGAAAGAGTTCAAATATTAAATTTAAATGTGAATGTGATTCATATTTGAAAATTATAGGTTATAATTTAATGTGCATAAGATGTACATTAAAACTATAAGTTAGAGGGAATATTGATTAAATATGATTTAATCATAATTAAATATATGATATTTAATTTAATTTTGGTTAAATGTGATTTAATTAAAATTAATATTAATTTATAATTAAATATGATTAATTAATTTATTAAATTAATTAAAGGAAACATGTCATAATGACACGTTTGTTGGGGTTTGTGCCCTAAAACTCGTAGTTTGTAATTATGTTCTAGCTAATGTAATAAAGTGTTATTATTTGAAGAAAGAGTTATTGTTCGTTATCTACGAGTTTGCCTGTATTTAAACCCTAAATCCTATAAACTAAACATTCAAGGCTGTTAAATGAATCTTAAACTGAATGCAATGTACATATAAAGGATCTCGGTTCGAGATACAGCCTAAAGGGTCTATAGTTAGGGGATAAGGTTTTGATACCTTACCTGGTAAAACTATGGATGTGGCCCACTTTGTATTTGATACAAACACTATGATCCTAACGTGTTCGTGTAGATGACATGTGAGTGGAGATATCCTATGTAATAAGATTACATAAGACCGGACCACGAAATAGTAACCTCTAGCTGTAACCCTGTTGACTAATTAGGTTTCTATTTCACTAGGATGACCTAGGCAACTTGATCTCAATCCTGAGCAGGTTACGAACTCCTGTTCGCGAGGGATGCTCCTTTGACTAGTATGGGTGAGAGTGGCAAGATTCGCCGACTCAATATGCCTACCTTCTTGGGGACAAGACCGAGTGAGCGACTGGGAACTTAACTTAACAAGATGGAAATCACTCCTTCGCGCCTACTAGGGTAAGTAGAGGAATGTTCCTTTAAGTGGTGTCTCCGAGACTTGAACAAAGGGCCCGACCGTCTCATTGGCCCGAGAGAAACTCTGTTTGTTTGTAGGACCACAAAGAAATTGTTCATTAGAGGAGCACGGTACTTAGGGCATAAGATGTAACCCAGGGATAAAACGATAATTTGACCCAGTTGGTGTTACGAACATTCGTGAAGGATTGACTTGTTGTTATTGGTCAATATCCGTGGACACAGAAATATATGTGTAGTGAGAAGAGTGCAGCTACGGGACTTTAGTGGAGTGTTCCCGCAGTTAACGAATGTTGATTGGGTGGTTAATGAGATTAACCGAGCAATCTCGTATCGTTAGAGCTTCTGATATGTAGGTCCATTAGGTCCACCTTCTAGCTCGTAAAAGGTTCTTAGATCATTTGAATTTGAAATGTTGAAATTCATTAGGGAATATATTTAATGTATATGCATACAATATAATATATAGTTTTGGAACTATATATTATAAATTTAATGTGAATATGATTCATATTAAATTATTTGAGAGAATTAAATATTTGAAAGAGTTCAAATATTAAATTCAAATGTGAATGTGATTCATATTTGTAAACTATCGATTAAATTTAATGTGCATTAGATGTACATTAAAACTATAAGTTAGAGGGAAAGATATGCTTAAATATGATTTAATCTTAATTAAATATAAGATATTTAATTTGATTAATTAAATATGATTTATTAATATATATATAATAGTTAATTAGATTAATTATTATTATTTAATATTATTATTAAATAAATGGGAACGTGTCAGGAGGAGACGTTCCCCACTTCCCTGCAACTCCCTATCGATAGGGAGTGGGGGAAGTTATCCCTCCATACATAGCTTATTCTCTGTGTGAGAAGTGGTTGATCGATCTGTAACTTTGGGAAGAGTTCTCTCTGCAAGAATTCTTTCTCTCTCATTCTCTAATTTCCAATTCTTCCAATTGTTAGATCCTTCCCACCAAGAAAGATCTAAGCACTCAGAGACATAGAGGGTTTTCCAAGTGGTAGTGTTCCTGCTTGAAGAAAAAGAGGAGTTGCTGAGTTACTGGAATTTGCTTGGAGCAAGGAGTTGCTGCGAGTCTACAAAGGTAGCCATTTCTATTCTTTTTAGTTTAATTGTTAAACTAAACACGTTTGCATGTAAACCTCCATGTTTAATTAGATTAAAAAGCATGTTTGTTCTGTATGTTTTTGTCAATGTATTAGTTTTTGTTTCAACTAAAACAATCAAGCAAATTACGATCCCAAACACGTTTCCGCTGCTCAAGGAGATCAGATCTCCATCAATTGGTATCAGAGCAATGCTTGTATTGTTTTGTTTTGAAACAAAATTGCATTGATTTGGTGGGAAATGCATTTGGTTTGCTGTAAAACTATTTAAGTGTATTTGGCCATAGTTTACTTCTTTTGATTTGATCAATTTGTATGTAAAGACCCCTATGTTTTTGGGGAAAAAGTGCACTATTGACTCTGTATTTGAGTTACGAGTCGTTCGGGACCAGTTTCAAGCAATTCGGTGGAGAATCGAAGGAGAAATTGCAATTGGAAGTTGCTGTGTTCGTGGAATTCTACCACTGTCGAAGCAGCAGCGTTGCAACGCCGTTCATCAGCGTTGCAACGCTATAGAACGGCGTCGCAACGCAGCGCTCCCTATCGACGCGGACGTTCAAGGGTTCAGCGACGTTGCAACGCTACCCCGATAGCAGACGCGCGTGAGAATGAAGCGGGCGTTGCAATGCCGTGACGCCTTTCCAGCAGGTGTAGGCCGGTTCAGCTGGTTCGTTGATTTCAGTCTTGTTCGAGTGGTTCAAAGTCGGTTCAAGGTGTTTTTGGACCGATTTTATGTAATAAAATTAATGTAATTTTATTTTTTTTTGCACTTTAAGGGCCAAATTATTCCGGTTTTAAAGCTATATATCTTTAGGAATGTCATTTAGATCTTTCCCACCTTAGGATAAGCATGTTCATGCATTTTATTTGTATAAATGTTATATGAATATGGTTAGATGCATGATTAATTTATTTTTCATGAGTAATTAATTATAATTGTTATGATTAGATTATATGGAAAATAAATTGCATGGAGCATGAAATTACTTAGTTTAAAATAAATGTTATTTTATTTAAGTAATTTTATTATTCAATTAGTTGAATATTTTATAATTCCAATTTGAATAATGATTGTTTGATTTATAATATAGTTTCTTTATCATAGGTTAATTATTAAATTTATAAAAGTTATAAATTAAAGGGGGTTTAGAAACCATAACCTATAATAAAGAAATGCATGCAAACATAGGAACTTGGGTTAAAATTTAAATTAGTTTTAAATCGTTTAAAATTAATTTAGACCTAAGTTTTAATTTCTAATAGGATTAGAAATTAGTCTTACGTAGTATTTTAAATAGTTTAAAATCTAGTAGGACATTAAGACTTTGGTTATAAGGGAACTCTACTGGTGAAGTTCTGTCTAAGGTTGGGGGTACTTAAGCTGACGGTTAACGGAACACCTCCTACCTGGAAACTGATCTAGAACTTGAGTTGAATTAACTTTTGTTCTATTTTATCTCTAGGTAATTAAAATGTTTATTCACCTAGACATAAAGTTAAAAGACCTAGTTATAATAGTTATAATAGGCATAGACTTAGATAGATTCTTTTAGCCAGAATCCGACTAAGTTAAACCTATACCCTAATCTTAGGAGTTTCAGTGGGAGAAAACGAGATGTTCGCATCGAGTTTACTTTCACGCCCTCAAGAGTTCACAGTTCCATGCTCGGCTACGTGGTGTCAATAGGGCGTCCCCCTACGGTATGTGTTTGCATGGTTCAATACCAAGGTGAATGAGGGAAGTATCCATAGTAAATGGGAGCAGGACGCGTGTCAGCGTATCCTACGGTCTCCTCCATTAGGTCGCACCGTGAGATTTCTATAGTCCGCTTGCTAGGTTGTCCTAGAACAACCAAACCCTACAGAGGGTCTGACTATAGGGATCGAAACACCGCGAACTCCAGAAATGGATAGGGTCTCTTAGGTAATTTGCCAACAGTTGTCTTTCTTAATAGTAGCCTGTTGGCTCGGACCTATTGGATCTAAAAGTGGTAGGGTCACATTTACGGGATGAGTTAAGCTAGTTAACAAGTCATTGACCAAATAAACGGTAGCTAAGGACCATTGGGACATGAGATGTTCTGTTAGTGAGAATTGGTTGAGAAAGTCTCAATTTAAGGGAGGAATGACTGACCGCCCGACGGAGGCTTTTGTTCTAAACCCTTGAAGTATCGTTGCAAAATTAAAGGTTTAATTTAAACACTGGGTTTAGTTTAAACACTAGGATTCTTTAATGATTTTGCTAAATTTGATTGGTTTTATAATGGGTTAAAAGGCATAACTAATTAGAACATTTTTGGTTTTTCAGCATGTCGTCTCAATAATAGAATTACTTAAAAGCGATCGTTTAACTTGGTGAGAATTTTACTACGTGGAAGTCCAACTTGAATACGATTCTGGTTGCTGACGACCTACGATTTGTACTAACTGAGGAATGTCCTCAGGTTCTTGCTCGTAACACTCCTCAATCTGTTAAGAAGGCGTACGACCGCTGGATCAAGGCCAATGATAAGGCTAAGGTCTACATTTTGGCTAGTGTTTCTAAAGTTCTAGCCAAAAAACATGAGGGCATGGTCTCAGCTCGTGAGATCATGAGTTCGCTGCAGGATCTGTTTGGACAACCGTCTGGACAGATTCGACACGAATCCCTCAAATACTTTTATAACTCTCGTATGAAGAAGGGGTCATCGGTGAAAGAACACGTTCTCGATCTGATGGTCCACTTCAACGTGGCTAAGATGAACGGAGCGATCTTTGACGAGCAAAGTCAGGTATCGTTCATCCTGGAATCTCTTTCGAAGAGTTTCTTGCAATTCTGCAGCAGTGCGGTGATGAACAAGATAGAGTATAACCTGACTACTCTCCTTAATGAACTACAAACTTTCTAGTCTCTTATAAAGAACAAGGGACAGGCTGATGGAGAGACAAATCTGTTTGCCCATTCCAAAAGGTTCCAGAAGAGTTCATCCTCTGGGACTTAGTCCTGTGGTTCATCTTCTAGGCTTAAGAAGACCCAAAAGAAGAAGATAGGAGGGAAAGGGAAGGCACCTGCTGCTGATAAAGGCAAGGAAAAAGCCAAGGTTGCAGATAAAGGAAAATGTTTCCACTGCAACGTGGATGGGCACTGGAAGCGAAACTTCCCAAAATACCTTGCTAAGCTCAAAGAGAAGAAAGGTAAATTAGATTTGCTTATTCTTGAATCTTGTTTAGTGGAAAATGATGATTTTACCTAGATACTTGATTCAGGAGCCACTAATCATGTTTGCTCTTCATTTCAGGAAACTAGTTCCTTCAAGAAACTCGAAGAGGGTGAGATGACGCTCAGGGTTGGAACGGGAGACGTCGTCTCAACTCGTGCAGTGGGAGATGCCAAGCTATTTTTTAGAGATAGATTTTTATTTTTAGAAAATTTGTATATACTTTCTAAAATTAAGAGGAACTTAATTTCTATCTCTTGTTTAATTGAACTTGGCTACTGTATTACCTTTGCATTTAATGAAGTGTTCATTTCAAAGAAAGGTGCCAATATTTGTTGTGCTAAGTTAGAAAACGGCTTGTATGTACTTAAACCGAATAAAACCAAAGCAATTTTAAATCATGAGATGTTTAAAAATGCTAATACTCAAAATAAAAGGCAAAGAATTTCTCCAAATAATAATACCTATCTATGGCATCTTAGACTTGGTCATATTAATCTCAACCGGATTGAGAGACTTTCTAAGAGTGGACTTCTAAATAAGTTAGAAGATGATTCTTTACCTCCTTCCGAATCTTGTTTGGAAGGTAAAATGACCAAGCGACCTTTTACTGGAAAAGATTACAGAGCCATAGAGCCCTTAGAACTTGTACATTCGGATCTTTGTGGTCCGGTGAATGTTGAAGCTCGAGGAGGGTACGGATATTTCATCTCTTTCAAAGATGATTATTCGAGGTATGGTTATCTATACCTATTGCATCACAAGTCTGAAGCTCTTGAAAATTTCAAAGAGTATAAGGATGAAGTAGAGAATGCATTGGAGAAAACCATTAAAACACTTCGATCCGATCGAGGTGGAGAGTATATGGATTTGAGATTCCAGGACTATATGATAGAACATGGAATTAAATCTCAACTCTCAACACCTAATACACCACAACAAAATGGTGTGTCAGAAAGGAGAAATAGAACCCTGTTGGACATGGTTCGTTCTATGATGAGCTATGCCCAATTGCCTGCCTCGTTTTGGGGATACGCATTAGAGATTGCAGTTCAAATCTTGAACACTGTTCCATCAAAGAGTGTTTCAGAAACACCTTTTGAGTTGTGGAAGGGGCGTAAACCTAGTTTAGAACACTTCAGGATTTGGGGTTGTCCGACACACGTGCTGGTGACAAACCCAAAGAAACTGGAACCTCGTTCAAGATTGTGCCAATTTGTTGGCTATCTCAAAGAAACGAGAGGTGATCTTTTCTACGACCCACAAGAAAACAAGGTGATTGTATTGACAAATGCCACGTTCTTGGAGGAAGATCACATGAGGAACCACAAACCGCGTAGTAAATTAGTGCTAAATGAAGCTACAGATGAACCAACAAGAGTTGTTGATCAAGCTGGACCTTCATCAAGAGTTGATGAAGGAGCCAACACCTCAAGTCAGTCTCGTCCTTCTCAATCGTTGGGAATGCCTCGACGCAGTGGGAGGGTTGTTTCCCAACCTGACCGCTACTTGGGTTTAGCTGAAACTCAAGTTGTCATACCCGATGATGGCGTAGAAGATCCATTGTCTTATAAACAGGCGATGAATGACGTAGACAAGGACCAATGGATCAAAGCCATGGACCTTGAAATGGAGTCAATGGACTTCAATTCAGTATGAGAACTTGTAGACCAAGCTGAAGGGGTTAGACCCATAGGATGTAAATGGATCTATAAGAGAAAGAGAGATGCAGCCGGAAAGGTACAGACGTTTAAGGCAAGACTTGTAGCAAAGGGTTTTACCCAAAGGGAATGAGTTGATTATGAAGAAACGTTTTCCCTTGTTGTTATGCTGAAGTCTATAAGGATACTCTTGTCCATAGTCGCGTTTTATGACTATGAAATCTGGCAAATGGTCGTCAAGACTACCTTTTTGATTTGTAATCTTGATGAGAGCATCTATATGTCTCAGCCTGAAGGGTTCATAACCCAAGGTCAGGAGCAAAAAGTTTGCAAGCTCAATCGATCCAGTTATCGGTTGAAACAAGCATCCAGATCTTGGAATATAAGATTTGATACTGCGATCAAGTCTTATGGCTTTGACCAAAACGTTGATGAGCCTTGTGTTTACAAGAGGATCATCAACGACAAAGTAGCTTTCTTAGTACTTTATGTGGATGATATCCTACTCATTGGGAATGATGTAGGATACTTACTGACATAACGAATTGGCTGGCGACCCAATTCAAAATGAAAGATTTGGGAGAGGTGCAATATGTTCTTGGGATTCAGATCTTCAGGAATCGCAAGAACAGAACACTAGCACTATCTCAAGCGTCTTATATCGATAAAATGTTGTACCGATATTCGATGCAGAATTCCAAGAGGGGCTTGTTTCCTTTCAGGCATGGAGTTCATCTGTCAAAGGAACAGTGTCCTAAGACACCTCAAGAAGTTGAGGATATGAGACGTATTCTCTATGCCTTTGCAGTAGGTAGCTTAATGTATGCTATGCTGTGCATGAGGCTGGACATTTGTTATGCAGTGGGAATAGTCAGTTGGTACCAATCCAATCCAGGGTTAGACCACTGGACAACAGTTAAAAATATCCTCAAGTATCTTAGGAGAATGAGGGACTATACGCTTGTGTATGGGTATAAGGATTTGATCCTTACTGGATACATTGATTCTGATTTTCAGACTGATAAGGATTCTCGGAAATCCACATCGGGATCAGTTTTCACCCTTAACGGGGGAGCTATAGTATGGCGAAGCATCAAGCAAGGATGCATCACTGACTCCACAATGGAGGCTGAGTATGTCGCCGCTTGTGAAACAACTAAGGAGGTTGTTTGGCTAAGGAAATTCCTTATTGATTTGGAAGTTGTTCCAAATATGGAATTTTCAATCACTTTATACTGTGACAACAGTGGTGCGTTAGCCAATTCGAAGGAACCTCGCAGCCATAAGCGAGGTAACACATCGAGAGGAAGTATCACCTGAGACGAGAAATAGTGCAATGAAAAGATGTGACAGTCACGAAGATCACTTTAGAGCACAATATTGCTGATCCGTTTACAAAGACTCTCACGGCTAAAGTATTCGAGGGTCATCTGGAAAGTCTGGGTCTACGAGATATGTACATAGGCTAATCGGGCAAGTGGGAGATATGTAATGGGGTATATGGATGCCCTAGTTTATTGTATTTCTATCTCTTGTAACCACTATTTTAGATTATGATATACCCCACTAGAGTTTTAGTTCAAGTAGGAGTTTGTTGGGTTTTGTGCCCTAAAACTCATAGTTTGTAATTATGTTCTAATTAATGTAATAAAGTGTTATTATTTGAATAAAGAGTTATTGTTCGTTATCTACGAGTTTGCCTTTATTTAAACCCTAAATCCAATAAACTAAACATCCAAGGCTGTTAAATGAACCTTTAACTGAATGTAGTGTACATATAAAGGATCTCGGTTTGAGATACAACCTAAAGGGTCTATAGTTAGGGGATAAGGTTCGGGTACCTTACCTGGTAAAACTATGGATGTGGCCCACTTTGTATTTGATACAAACACTGTGATCCTAACGTGTTCGTGTAGATGACATGTGAGTGAGGATATCCTATGTAATGAGATTACATAAGACCCGACCACGAAATAGTAACCTGTAGTTGTAACCCCGTTGACTAGTTAGGTTTTTATTTCACTAGGATGACCTAGGCAACTTGATCTCAATCCTGAGCAGGTTATGAACTCCTGTTCGCGAGGGATTGTCCTTTGACTAGTATGGGTGAGAGTGGCCAGATTTGCCGACTCAATATGCCTACCTTCTTGGGGACAAGACCGAGTGAGCGGTTGGGAACTTAACTTAGCAAGGTGGAATTCACTCATTCCCGCCTACTAGGGTAAGTAGAGGAATGTTCCCTTAAGTGGTGTCTCCGGGACTTGAACAAAGGGCCCGACTCTCTCATTGCCCTGAGAGGGACTCTGTTTGTTGGTAGGACCACAGACAAATTGTTCATTAGAGGAGCACTGGTACTTAAGACACAAGATGTAACCTAGGGGTAAAACGGTAATTTGACCCAGCTGGTGTTACGAACATTCGTGAAGGATTGACTTGCTGTTATTGATCAATATCTGTGGACACAGAAATATATCTGCAGTGAGAAGAGTGCAGCTGCGGAACTTTAGTGGAGTGTTCCCGCAGTTAACGAATGTTGATTGGGAGGTTAATGAGATTAACCGAGCAATCTCGTATCGTTGGAGCTTCTGATCTGTAGGTCCATTAGGTCAACCTTCTAGCTCGTAAAGTGTTCTTAGATCATTTGAATTTGAAATGTTCAAATTCATTAGGGAATATATTTAATGTATATGAATACAATATAATATATAGTTTTGGAACTGTATATTATAAATTTAATGTGAATATGATTCATATTAAATTATGTTAGAGAATTAAATATTTGAAAGAGTTCAAATATTAAATTCAAATGTGAATGTGATTCATATTTATAAACTATAGGTTAAATTTAATGTGCATTAGATGTACATTAAAACTATAGGTTAGAGGGAAACATATGATTAAATATGATTTAATCTTAATTAAATATAAGATATTTAATTTGATTAATTAAATATGATTTAATTAATATATATATATATATGTATAATAGTTAATTAGATTAATTATTATTATTTATTACTATTATTAAATAAATGAGAACGTGTCAGGAGGACACATTCCCCACTTCCCTCCAACTCCCTATCGATTAGGAGTGGGGGAAGTTATCCCTCCATACATAGCTTATTCTCTGTCTGAGAAGTGGTTGATCGATCTGTAACTTTGGGAAGAGTTCTCTCTGCAAGAATTCTCTTTCTCTCATTCTCTAATTCCCAATTCTTCCAATTGTTGGAGCCTTCCCACCAAGGAAGATCTAAACACTCAGAGACATAGAGGGTTTTCCAAGTGGTAGTCTTTCTGCTTGAAAAACAGAGGAGTTGTTGTGTTGCTGAGTTACTGGAATTTGCTTGGAGCAAGGAGTTGCTGCAAGTCTACAAAGGTAGTCATTTCTATTCTTTTTAGTTTAATTGTTAAACTAAACACGTTTGCATGTAAACCTCCATGTTTAATTAGATTAAAAAGCATGTTTGTTCTGTATGTTTTTGTCAATGTATTGGTTTTTGTTTCAACTAAAACAATCAAGCAAATTACGATCCGAAACACGTTTCTGCTGCTCAAGGAGATCAGATCTCCATCAACGTTCCCACCTTCCCTCTTCCTCTCCCTAATGACAGTTAAACAGGGAGAGGGGATATGTATTTTGATTAATCGATCATTCACAGTACAATTGGAGAATTGCTCTCACTGGAAAACTCTCTCCTTCTCAATTTCCTTTTCTCTTCTTCGAAAAGTTTGAATTCCTTCCCACCAAAGGAATTGATCTAAGTAGAACTCAGAGGATAGAAGGTTTTCCTCGTGGTACTGTCCTGTTGGAGAAAACAGAGAAGAAACCTTGGTTGTTGTGTTGCTGCACACTTGGAGCAAGGAGTTGCTGTGAAATTAGAAAGGTAAATTTTGAATTCCCTTTTAGTTTAGTTTAATTCTAAAACATGTTTGCATGATAGTTCCATGCCTAATTAGATTAGGAAATGTATGCTTATTCTATATTTTCTCCAATGTACTGGTATTTATTTTTCAACCAAAAATAAACTTGCAATTACGATTCCAAAACACGTTTCCGCTGCTCAAGGGGATCCGATCTCCATCAATGTTAACTATATTTTTCACATAATCTCAGATGCTATGTCCTATGGAGTTAATCGACCAAACTGTATAAGTTTTCAATGATATAACCACCAACAACCAATGGTTTCTAAATATACAATTATCAACCAATAGAGTTAGAATATACAAAAAGACAAGTAAATTAATAAGGACATGTTTTACATACTAATCCTAAATTACAAGGACATATCAATAGTTTGTTCCTAGTCTCTCTTAGCCTATTACATAAGAATCGAGAGTGTTGCTCTTCAGGTCCTGCGCCATGTGAAATTAAGGATGGTGGAAGGAATACATATTGCTCTAATATGATGGATTCATATCTGCATAAGTACTTAGCATTAAATAAAAAAATATTAAAAATTTAAAATATACAATAAAATTTAATGATATATGACAAAATTTGTAACACCCCCAAATTTTAGTCTAATCTAAGGAAACGTTACTAAACTTACCACTCTTATGTCCCGAAAATTTTGGCAACATAACAACATAATTACAACAATACTAAAATTTGTACATTTACCTTTTTGAAACAAAAACACACTTCTAAACTCAACACATCAAGATAACTCATTCAAACTCCAATTCACAAATCACTTTGAAGATTTAGGAACGTTCAACCCACCAGAAATGAAACAAAACGAAACTTTTTCAACAACTTCAAAACAAGTCAACCTTTAAAATATAAAACAAACTCAAATGTTGATTTCTAAGTATAACTCAAAACTAACAAACCGGTTCATAGGTCTACCTTAAAGAGGTAAATAACGACAACATCAAAGTCCACAAAATTAAATAATACTTATGCGATATAAGCTGATATAATGGAGATTGCAAGTTCCTCCATCATGCAGAACTGTTGCATGTTGTCTTTCATCAAGTGAAAGTTGAAATCATATCCAAAGACATGATTAGGTATTGGGATGTCTATACACACATCTTTCAGGTCTTCAAAAAAGTCTAAGCGTGTATTTCACTACAAATGACAATTACAATCGTGACACATCATTTATAGATCTCTTCGCTTTTAATGTCGCTAGCTCACGATGAGGTTTCTTACGTTCCATGTACACAATATTATATATTAAAAACCATAAACATTAATTTTAATAACAACGTGTGTTTTCAAATAAATTTACCTTTTATATTTTATCTACTATTACGAGATTCTTTGGCCATGGAACATGAGAGCATATTGCATTTGAAACTGACTCAATCTCCCAGCTACAGGTATGGGCAATGCAACATTGAAGTCAGATACAAGAGTGATAAGTACTCTTACATTGTTCGATGTGAGAGATACACCGTAAACAACTTCATGAGACTTAATCCTCTCATAAACCATTCCCAATGCCACTGTTGGGGTTTTATGCCATAAACTCGTGTAGTTTGTAAATATTTGAATCAATAAAGAGTTATTATTCATCATTTCTCGTGTTCTCACATTTAAAACTTAAAATCCAATAAACTAAGCTCCAGGGTTATGGTTATGAGAACTTGAACAGTGTGTGTAGTAGACACACAAGTAGGATTGTGTTCAAGTGTGTAACCCAAATGGTCTATAGTATATGGATAAGGTTGGGAACCTCATCCTGCTGACACTATGGATGTGACCCACTTTGTATTTGATACAAACGAGGCGATCCAACTCGTTCATGTAGTTGATATGCGAGTGGGGGCAATGAATTTTTACGTTTCATCTACTTTGACTCGTTACATTGAGGAAATTAGATGCATCATCATATTCATTCCTATATAGGCAACAATCATTTGGACATGCATGAATTTTTTCATACGTCATTCCTAAAGTGACTAACATCTTCTTTGCTTCATATGTAGATGTCGACAATTCATTATTTTCAGGTAATATATCTTTCAATAATGTCAACAACTATGTAAAGCTAGTATCACCCCACTCAAATCTGGCTTTTAGGCAATTTGACTAATGTACCTTAACTTAGTTAATCTACTACATCCTAGCTATAGAGGTTTTTCAGCATCTGCAAGCAACTTCTTAAAATTTTTTGGATCGTCTTCAAAATATTGTTGTGCAGTTTCAACTATCTCAACAATGTTATCGTTAAAGGTCTCTTCATACACTTGTTCACTAGTGTTGTAATCTAAATTTGACTCTACATTGTTTCTAAAATATCCAGTAAGAGTTTCTCCGTGCCAAATCCAATTATCATATTTTGATCGATGTCATATGCAACTAAGTGGTTCCTGACTATATTAGTGTTAAGAATCTTCAAATTTACACACTAAACACAATTCCTATTTTTTTAATTAAATTAAATTTCTTCAAATTGTAGTTCAATTTTGTTTCAAGCACTATTATTTCAATTCTAAACTTTAAATTTGATTATAGTTCCTTAATCAAATGAAGTTTATGTTTTCTCATTCTTATTTTCTTTTTATTTTTTGCACTTTAGTTTTCTTTTCCATGAGTAGCTAAACTCCTTGGGGGATTCAATAAAGTGGATACCATAAAATGGAGACAAACTCTACCACTTTAGTTTCATTATTATCTTAATCTGATCACTTTAGTTAGCATAGTTCGTATGAGATTCAATACTAAAAGGATTGTATCAAACACGTGTTTTCATAAAAGAAATCTAGGAGAAAAGTCTAGACATAGAACTTTACTTTTTGTCCCTATACATAGGATAAAAACCTCTAGAATCTTGAGTTGTGTTCTTTATTATCTAAGTTAAGATAAGCCATAAACATATGATTTTAATTGGTTAGACTCCTAAAGGAACTTAGAAAAGGGTTGAATATGTGCTAAACACGATTCACGGTGTTAAGTGTCGACTAGGATTGGTTGCGAGCGCATTTCAATAGTGTAACGCCCCAGAACTCTAAGTATCCTTTAGTTTGTGTTTTGGGCTCTTGAAATGTTTAAAAGTGGGAATTAAAGGGTTTTGGTAGTTTAATGTGCTAGAGGGGCTTATTTGGGAAAAAAAGAAGGAGAGAGAATTAGGGTTAGGTGGAGAATGACATTTTTGTCTTTTAGTGGCACAACTTTCAATCCATTTTCTTCCTTCACTCTCTTCTCCACAAAAGAGAAACCCTAGCCGCCTACCCCTTGCCATCGCTGGAATCTCTATTGCCACTGCTCTTCACACGAGGCCACCGGTGGGGCTGCTCACTAGATCCGCGAATCACTTCACGTTGCAGCTGCCGTGGGGTGTGCGCACAAAGAGGCATCGCACGATTCTGATCGTCGTAGCCACCACACTGAAGCAGAAGGCCGTCTCGCCGTGGAGTCGCTGAGCCGAGGGTCCCCACTTTGCGTCTGAGTTCGAGCCGCCAGGAGACGAGGTCGTGCCGTGGAGTCCGTTCGCTGGTTCGCGCGCCAAAGTCGTGTTCTAGGTTCGCTGCCGCTTCCTCTTGGCCGGTTAACCATGGTTTCAATTGGTTTTCGAGGTGAGCCGATCGGTTCCATATAGATAAGCGTGTGAGCTTCCCGAAACGTGTCTCCACTCGAAGCCACCCACCCGCCGCCGCCGTCGTCGCCGTCGTGTTGCCGCCGTCGTTGCTCGATCGTCGAATTTTGGCCAGCTCTTCACTTTCGATTGTTTCTTCAATCGAGTTATGGTGTGTTCGATGCCAAAAAGATGAGAATTTGATAAATTTGGTCAATTTGGCGATGTTCTGGTTGTAAGGTAATTTTGGTGGATATAAAAGACCCATAGTTTCTGGGATTTAACCAAACTAGTTCGAGTGACTGGATTTTTTCTTGAATGTGGCTGTTGAGGAGTTTCTATTAAAACAAGAATTTGGATATTTCTGATAGCTAGGCTAAGCTTGAGGAGGTCAGGTCTCCAAGGATTTATGCGAAAAGAAAATGTAGGGCCTTTGGAGCCAAAGTTTAAGGTAAGGAACCTACACCAAACTCTAAAACTCAGAATTTAAGAGCTTGTTCGAAAAAATGCCATGATCGAGTTGAAAAGTCTCTTTCAAAATGCCATGATAAGTTTGAAAAGTCTCTTTCAAAATGTCATGATATGGTTGAAAAGTCTCTTTAAAATGCCATGATATGTTTGAAAAGTCTCTTTTAAAATGCCATGATATGTTTGAAAAGTCTCTTTAAAATGTCATGATATGTTTGAAAAGTCTCTTTTAAATGCCATGACATGTTTGAAAAGTTCTTCAATAATGCCATGATCTGGTTGGTTGATATCTATTCCAAAGGCCATGAATGTCATTTTGTTGTTGGTTTGAAATTGAGCATGTTGATTTTTGATATATGTTCATCCATGAGATTTTTGCACGAATGTTGTTACTATTTCATTTGGGACCCTAAGCTAGTATTTCTTGAAAATGTTGCGAAGGTTGTGGTGAAATCTTCATAGTAATATTCATTATATAAGTTATGTATGAGTTAGAGTCGACTCGAACTAGAGGCCATGATCCGGGAGAATTTAATCGTCCACTAAATGCTGAAGAGAAATTTTATAAAATGAAAATGCTTACGAAGGCCGTGGCGATTAAACTTCCGATATATATGTATGTATTCGTATTTGATGCTATGTAAGTCAGAAGGACTTAGAGTCGACTAAACTAAGAGTCCGTAGACCATGAAGTCTTAATTTCCCACCGATAGCCGAAGAGAAAAGCTATGCAATATGTTTTCTTATGTATGAGTCCTGCATAAAGCCATGATTTGTTTTGACCACATGTTTTTCAACCCCGACAGTGGGGATACTTACTGAGTATTATTTCATAATACTCAACCTTTTGTTTTAAAAAAAATTCAGGTAAGGCAGGAACTTACAGGGCGAATGACGGGAATGCGTTGCGAAGACTATGGGAATAGAAGTCATGTCTTCTGCATATTTTTAATTTCGTTTCATGTTTTAAGTTTGTTCTTATTTAAAATTCTTCTATCAAGCGCTGAACTTTATTTGGACAGAGACCAGATTTGAGTTTTTTCTTTATTTTCGTTTGAGTGAACCTTGTTTTAAACTGGTGATTTCTTGGGATCCCAAATAAAAGGTATTTCGTTTTCTATTTTACTTCTTGACTCTTTTGTTTTTGGCCTCAAATGAATGTTTAGTTAGTAACGAATTTAGGGAAATTGAGTCTTGAAAAGTAAGGTCATTACAGTTGGTATCAGAGCCCAAGTTTATTGGTTATGTAGACTTGCTTACATCGTAAGCGCTAGAAATCCCATGGCTAAGCAGCAATTCCCTGTCATATGTAAAGCTATGTGTATATGAATATGAACATGATGTAGTTCTGAGCTAAGAAAGAATGAGAATGTTTGATCTCTACTCTTTGTTTATAGAAAGAAAATGCTTATATGTGAAGCTATATTTATATATGATATGACCATGATGTGTTTCTAAGCTGAGGAAAGAAAATGAATATGAGTGATCCCTATTATTGGTGATAGAAAAGAAAATGTAAGAGTTAAGAATGTTCATGCTTAAAGGGAGGTTACTGACTTAAAACACATGTTATGCATTACTGAAAGGATTCGGTTTAGACAAAGGAGAGAAGAGTAAGTCTTAAGAAGCTGAAGTTGTTTCAGGGTCACTAAGCAATTAAGTTCATTAAGTAGAACTCTAGAAGATAAATGTTATGACTACTCTTGAGAAGCTCAAGATTTGAAACAGTTAGGCAAAAGGGTTGTGACGGGAATGCGTTGCGAAGACCATGGGAATAGTAGTCATGTCTTCCGCATATTTTTAATTTCGTTTCATGTTTTAAGTTTGTTCTTATTTAAAATTCATCTGTCAAGTGCTGAACTTTATTTGGACAGAGACCAGATTTGAGTTTTTTCTTTATTTTAGTTCGAGTGAACCTTGTTTTAAACTGGTGATTTCTTAAAGGTATTTCGTTTTCTGTTTTACTTCTTGACTCTTTTGTTTTTGGCCTCAAATGAATGCATGGTTAGTAACGAATTTAGGGAAATTGAGTCTTGAAAAGTAGGGTCATTACAGTTGGTATCAGAGCCCAAGTTTATTGGTTATGTAGACTTGCTTACATCGTAAGCGTTAGAAATCCCATGGCTAAGCAGCAATTCCCTGTCATTGCCAGGTATGCATTTGAAATAAACTTTCGTTTTATTCATTAAAAGTATGTATATCTATATGTAAAGCTATGTGTATATGAATATGTACATGATGTAGTTCTGAGCTAAGAAAGAATGAGAATGTTTGATCTCTACTCTTTGTTTATAGAAAGAAAATGCTTATATGTGAAGCTATATCTATATATGATATGGCCATGATGTGTTTCTAAGCTGAGGAAAGAAAATGAATATGAGTGATCCCTATTATTGGTGATAGAAAAGAAAATGTAAGAGTTAAGAATGTTCATGCTTAAAGGGAGGTTACTGACTTAAAACACATGTTATGCATTACTGAAAGGATTCAGTTTAGACAAAGGAGAGAAGAGTAAGTCTTAAGAAGCTGAAGTTGTTTCAGGGTCACTAAGCAACTAAGTTCATTAAGTAGAACTCTAGAAGATAAATGTTATGACTACTCTTGAGAAGCTCAAGATTTGAAACAGTTAGGCAAAAGGGTTGTGACCTTATTTCTACATATCGGGGTAAATGGATGAAGAAGTTATGAGGTGTAGTATGCATGCCATCATGGAGAACTTAACT
The DNA here is from genome assembly GCA_036507285.1 of Trichosanthes cucumerina. Classification (NCBI taxonomy): domain Eukaryota; kingdom Viridiplantae; phylum Streptophyta; class Magnoliopsida; order Cucurbitales; family Cucurbitaceae; genus Trichosanthes; species Trichosanthes cucumerina. Next base: position 63,820,839 of record CM071836.1, on the reverse strand, counting down.
TTGCTAGTGTTAAAGAAAAGTTCTTTCATTTTCAAGTGAATACATGAATATAGTGTTTAAAGAGTTGAATGGGTAAGAGGAACCTCACTGTGAATTCCAACTAGGTGTCGTGGTATATGTATAAGTTGAAATAAACCATATGAGATTTTAACCTTGAAATCATTATTGGGTATAAAGTCTCTTTTCCCCAAACAGAGGACTAAACAGGAACAATTCAGGTATCGGAGGAATGCTTTCTTGGGTTTTGTTTTGGTTAGGTAGAAAGTAAAATGAAGTAATTTCTTTAAATTGGAAATTCCTACAGTTGTAGTGGTTCATAACCATTGGAATGAAACTGGAAGATCTTTTTTTTTAAAAAAAAAAAAAAGAGAATAGATTGATGGTCTCTGAAGTGAAGTTTTAGAGGTTTCGATTTTAGAACCAAAACTGGTACAAGAAACTAAAAAGGTTCTCAATTTGACTGAAGGAGAAAAGATCAAGTTCGAGAAAAGTGAGTTTGATCTTTTCGAGACTACCATTAGCACAGAAAGTAAACTTGAGCATGAAGTTAAGGTAGAAAGCATCGGTTATTTCTAATACCCTATACAGAATGATTCAACAGAGTCAACAGAGCTCAGGGTGTAAGTACAGGATCTTGAGAGAAAGAGTTCATTTTAGTGTATCGCCCTAAAGGGTACTAATGTTGATCGTGAAGGAGAATGATGTGTCTATGTGTTTGTGCATAGATTACAAAGAACTGAAGGAAGTTGCTGCTAAGAATAAATATCTTCTTCCTCGTTTGGGCGATCTTTTCGATCAACGAAACGAAGCAACATTATACTCTAAAAAGAGTTTGAAGTTAGATTATTGCCAGTCATGAATAAGAAATTATTACATCCCAAAACAACTTCAAGATCGCGTTATGGACTTTATGAGTGTACAATGATGTTGTTTGGGTTGGCTAATGAGCCCATAGTGTTTATGAGACTAATGGATTGAGTACTCAAGGAAACCTCGGATTCTTTGGTGGTTGTGTTGTTTGACGATAACTTGGCGTATTCTAAGTTTGATGAGGAACATGAAGAGCAAATTAAAGGGTTTGTAAATTGTTGAGGATAAATGAGTCGTATGTAAAGTTCTTTAAAAATGAATCTTGACTTAGACAAGTGTCCCTCTTAGGATGTGTAATGTCAAGGGCAAGAGTCGTTGTGAGCCATGCGAAGGTGAAAGTAGTGACACGATGACTTCGTCCAACAACGGTCACTGAAGTAAGAAGCTTTTCGGATATAGTAGGTTACTATAGGTAATTGTTCAGAAATTCTCGAA